>CM076995.1:120908935-122302269 GCA_039090855.1 Macrothele yani | reverse complement strand
TTTTCAAAATAATGGACAGTAATGATCTCCGTATGTGTCACAGCTATTTAGCGTGAGAAGAAATATCCATAAAGATATAATGGTGAAAAAACAGTTTAGATTGATATTTACTGTGAATTTGCTGTGTGAGAGAAAGAAAATCGAGACTTTAGTGGGGGTTCTGAAATTTTCCTCTTCGATCCAACACATTTATGACCATTGGAATAAACTTTGATTTATCTCATAGTAATTAACATCGTACTTCCCAAAAGTGTTTAAAAAGCTTTTCAAACTCCAGTTCCTCGTTTTACTTTAAATAACATTCAACATCGTTGTATTTTAATCGAAAAACTTCAACAGGGAAAGAAATCGCATATAAGCAATGTCCGCTGACCTTTTTTTTTCTGCCTTGTAACAAATATTCCATCAAAACAGAAACTTTTCACGATATTATATCCATTCTGAGATCGAAATGAATGTGGACAAAGTGAATGGCGGACGAAATGAAAGGGGGTTAAAGTGAACCGGGGACAAAATAAGCACGAACAAAGTGATAGGGCACCAAATATGCTTAGTAGCAAGGTCAGAAAGCGTTTTAGAATTCCAGATAGTCAGTTCTTATAATTATTACAGTTAGTCTAAGTCATATGATAGCTAGTGTTCTGAATATAATTTCCAGATTAAATGTTGTGTAGTAAAACAAAGTACTGCGTTTCATAAAGACAGTAATCGTGACCTTTCACCTGTTAACAGGCAAAAGCAGATCATTTATGTGGTAAAAATGTGTTTGATGATTCTATGGTACATTTTCGGCCGCTCCGGTCGCCAAGTGGTCTGAGGCGCGGGATTCGGATCAGTCTTCCGAGATGGGCCTGGGCTTCAGTCCCGGATGAAGCATGGGTGGTGTGCCTAATGGAGGATGCTTGGTGTGCAACTTTCCTGAAGCCAGTTGTCTGAAATTAAAGACAATTGACTGTATATAGCCCTTAGAGTTGCTTCCGGAGGTCGTTAAACCAAGAAGCAAAACAAGGATGCATTTTTGGCCTGATGTATAATTGTCACAACGTCGTAGTGTTTACAAGTAAGCATTGCTTATGCTTCCGATAAGAAAAAGAATCACCAGCGAAAGGGGTACTCTGAGCACAATGATTCAATGCATTACCGTTTCTTCCTTTTTTTTCTCGAAAAATATGAAAGGTGCATTTGTGAACTTCAGGTTAACTCTCTTATCAGTATCCTTGAAACTTTTCCTATAGAAATTACTTCGGATGCCAATATTCCATGGAATTCTTTTTACCCGTCTGCTATCTCCATTTTGCTGGAATGTTACATTCATTTTATTGCCAACGAAACCTTCAGCTTAAAGCTTCATTTCCCATTCCCATTAAGTAACGGTTCTTCACTCCTATCTTCTAGAGGGAACGCATCTTTCATATGGTTATATGAACAGCTGAGAATGTTAAAACAACTTTATGATCAAGCAGCGAGTGAATTTACTTATGCACGATTATTAAACCAGAAATACCCATTACTAATGAAATGAAGTGTTTCTTCTGACAAAAATAAAGCCTTTAAGATAAAAATGCTTGCCCGGTGAATGCTTGCTAAGGGTTTATCATATGTTCACACACAGTCACTTAGCACAAATATAGTCCGTTTTTCCCAGGGTTTTCTTTTCCCTACTTAGAAGATTGAAAATTCTTCTCATAACTAGAGCACACAAAAACTACAACAGTTCTCTTGATTTCTTCGTTTTCTCCAGTCCACCAAATTGTATCTATTTGTACAAAACATGTCTGGAAATTAATGATGTCCTAAAACATCCCTTTTCCGTTCACTTCAGAGTGAATATGTAGTGACGTCACAATAGTGTTGGAGTGGTGTCACTTTTCAGTGTCTTGTTGAGCATATAATCAGATTTTACATAAGATACAGTTATTCAGTACTAAAGACTCACCTTGAGTACCTAATGCTGTGAGGCGAACTACAACAGTCTTAGCTACCAGTTCTAATGAAGGGAGAGAACCAGTTCTGGAAGGACAAACACGACATTCTCGTATTTTTGCAGGATTCAAGCTCAGATCCAGGAATACGAGAGGTCAGAATATGTGCGTGTTTTTGAGAAAGGCCTGTTGGCAGACGTAGTCGTTCAAGAAATGTGTGAAAACGCTCGCAGGGATGTTCGTAGTGTGGCTTTCTGGAAGGTGCATGATGAGAACATCACTATAACATCGGAACGGTATAAGTCATGCCTGGAGGAGCATATTCCAGCATGGCACTGCGACATCATATACAACGTCTTGTCCTCGTACGCGACAACGCACGGAAGCATAAGGCTCAGATTTGGCTGTCAATTGAACATAATTTTTGGGTGGAGCTGTCCCGGACACCATATTCACCGGATGTGAACTCCTGTGATTTCAACTGTTTTGCCTATTTGAAAAGGTATATGTTTGTACTTGCTAAAACCACAAGCAAGGTTTTTTATCTCAGTATCACAGGCATTTCCCAAAGGCTTAACGACACTGGTACTTCTAATCGTGATAGAATCGTGAACTGCCAATAATTTTGGAACGTATTATTGATAAAGAGGGAAACTACTGATAACCATTCTCAAATATTGTGATTATTAGTTTGCTATTACAAGAATCAACGCAAATCTGAAAGTGTTCACTTACTTCCTGAACAATCTAACAGTGTAGAAGTTTGAATCAATCTCTGATTTGCACTAGTCAAAGCAATCTAGCATTATTCACGACCCTTTCAAATCTGGAAACGGGTACAGGTCAAATATCATAGAGTGCATCAGATACCATCGCAGAAATCAAAGATTAAACATACTTCACAACCACATAAAGAATTTACAAATGTGTTATTTGCAGCAATTAGATTTCGGTGTTGAATTGCTTTTAGTTCGTATGTTCGAAAGTGGAAGGACGTAAGGAAAGACTGTCATGAGGCATCTATACGATAAAATAGGGGTCTGGGGGGAAAGGGTGTGTAAAATCGCTGGGAGAAAGGGTGTGTTTCTAGAAACAGTGGTGGAGTTGTAATAAAACGTTTTGACTTTTCCACCCACAAATCGTTCTTCATCAAAGACGTCATAGTGTCACGAAGCAGTAAAGTAAATTTCGAGAGTATCTCACAAAAACGGAATCCACGAATCCAAAAGTACTGAAAACTGCAAAGATAGCCATGCAAGTTGACCTCTGTGAATAGCTTCGCAAATTGTAACTTTCAATCCCAGTGTTTCGTTAATCTAGGTATTATGTACAGCAAATAAATTTAAGATTGATACACTTCTATGTCTTTTAAATCTTCCCCATGGCGCGACGTTCTTATGAGCTACTAGTATAGCTTCAGTATCAAGTCATGGATTTTCTCAAACAGAAATTTTCTGCGTCTTCACCTTTTCCAATTGCCTTTATTTTTAAAGGCATCTTCCCGAAACTCTTTTTAGGTCCAAAATATACATATACAAATATTTCTTTTTACTTTGATGAATGTTTTAAGGAAGATTTCTTCTCTTTCATTTCAAGAACCTTTTCATTTCTGATTTTACCTGTCCAGGATATTTTCAGCAATTTTCTACGAAGCCACATAATGAGCGCCTCCTGTATTTTTACAGTATCTTTATTTCCAAGTTTCAGAATGGTACAAAATAATGTACAACATATATAATTTTATGGGGCTCTTCCTAGTATTTGCCGTGATGTTTTAATATTTCTCATGGGAATAAAATTCTACCTTGCTGTCCGAATCATTACTTAATTTCCTTCATGTATCTCCAACCACCTACTATTAAGTAGCCAACATAGGTAAAAAGAGTTACATGTTCACTTTTTGAACGAAGATTCCCTATTTCACTCATTACAAATTGATCGTAGTTTGAAACAAAAATTACCTGATTTAAGTCCTGTACGAATGACAGTTGGTGAACTTATATTAGGCATTAATAAGTATTCCCATGAAAAAGCAGATATCACCATGTTTGACGGTTTAGGCAAAACTTGAACTACAGTAGAGGCTAATAATCAATGTGCTCACAGAGATATCTCCCTTCCTCAAGGCATTTAGTTTTCGAAGGCCAAGTCTATTCCTTGTCATAATATTTAAAGGAAAACACCAGGCTCATACAATTGGTGTGTATGGTGAATGCCTAAAAAGGACTTGTTTTCTATTACGGCCTGATCTCAGGCATTTCAACTGTAGTTCAGATATGCAATGCTAGACTCTGTATGTATTATACTGCAAAAGAAAAGAAAAAAGGCTATGTGCAAATGCATTGGAAAGAGTAATACATGATGGCTAAAATAAGTCACCGGAGGAACGCCCGCGATAATTTAAGGGTACCTTTGAATAAACCTAATAATTTTCTTGTCCATTAACACAAGCAGAAAGCAGTATGAATGATGGATGGATAAGTAGTGAGAGTTTTCGAACTCATGAATTAAATATTGTTGCTGAAATACGGACTTCGTTCAGATATCTGATACGAAATGTAATGTTGCTGCATGACAACCTTCCATCCTTACCCTAATGATACCACCTTGACTTCGAATGATCAGCCTGTTGTTACAATGTTGCCGCCTCACCCCCTTCCAAATGCCACAGTCTTGATCTATTGGGTGAATTAGAAGTGTCACGTCGGTGAGACGGGGAGCGTTTCTGCAGCCATTGCGCATGAATACGATAACTTGGTAGCCTTTTGTGGGATGGCAGATGGAAGCTGGAGGTCTAATCCTTACAGCGCAATTTTCATGCTTTACTCGTAAGAATTTCTTTCGGCCAGAAGGGTCGGATTAAGATCAGATTTACCCAATTTTAATTCCTTTCCGTTGGCATATTATTTTGAATGCAAATAAAATTCTTACAGAGCAATTACAAAAATCCTTATAATTTCTTGCATTCTATCTCTGTATCCCTCCTTTTCGCGCGTTCTGTTACGGAGTAGTATACCAAAACTCCAACTCTTTTACCCCCACATCTGATGAAGTCACCGATGCTCGTATTCTTAGAAGTGGTTGGCGTTTCTCTTGCAGTTATCATTGCCTTTATTAGGTGTTTCATAACATCGTGATAAAGTACCTAATCTGGATATGAATTAATTCGATAATGATGAGACATTTTGACATTTTACACATCGTATGTACACTCAATGGACAAAATATTAGAAGATATCTAACTAATAGCGTGTTGGTCCTCCACTAGCGTGAAGAACAGCTTGTAGTCGCCGAGGCATTCACTCCACTAGAAGCCTGAGGGTTTCCGGACGTAATGTCAGCCGTGCGTGTTCGGCATTGTTCACAACATCGCCCGAGACGTCGTCCAGGATCCATGGATCTGATGCTCCCCTCTACAGCATACCGGAGAGATTCCACAGGGTTTTAATCTGGGGACCTTGGGAGCCACTGGATGGTTCTCAAATCAGGTAAGTGTTCATCGAGCCATGCCTGAGTGGTTGCAGCCAGCACATGCTGGTAGAGCTCAGTGGTTAAGAACTTTTCCAGACAAACTAAAGGACATAATGTGCCCCATGTGGAGACTCTCCATACCATCACTGAGCCACCACCGCCTTGAACAGAGCCGACGTGGTACGACGGTATCATGACCTCGTGTGGTCGAAACCACACCGGCGCTTTTCCGTCAGCTCGGTGCAGCTGGAAACGGGATTCATCTGGCCATACGACGTGGCGCCAATCTGCAGAGGTCCCGTTTTGATGTTCCCGACACAAGACAAAGCGTAATGTGCCGATGGTGCGCAGGCAACACAGTGGCACACGAGTAGGGCGTCAGCTCCCGTAGCCCAATTTATGCAGTGTGCGAAGTATTGTTTGCTCGTTGATGCTGCTTGTGCCTCTGACATTTAACCTGGGTGTTATTTGTGTCGCCGTTGCCAGACGGTCGGTTTGTACGAGCCTGTGTAGTCTGCGTCGACCACGGTCATCAATGACAGGTGGTTGGTCACCTCTTACTCATTAGGCGCTGGTACATCCACCGATGGTACACTTGTGGTACATCCTTGATACGGTTACCATCGTGAACCTTAGGGTTATTTCCACTTAAGCAATAGGATGGCTCATCTGTCTTGTGCCGACAATGCATCTGCTATCAAAGTCTCTCAGATCGCCACGATTAATTATGTTCGTCGATTGCAATATAATGTTAGTAAGCCGTGCTGTCTGCCTATTTATCGCCTGCGTTCAGTTTAGGTCTGTTCCTCCCTGCAAGTGATAACCATGTCAACTGCGATACTTCTATCTCTAATATTATGTCTACTGAGTATACATACACAAGTTCTACTTCCAGCATACATGGCTTTTGCACTATTAAGTAGATTCCCAGTAACACCATATTCATTCAATACCTTCAACAAAACTGTCCTATTTACTCGGTCGTTAGCTTTCTCTAAGTCTGTGAAGGCAACAAAAACTTTCTTATCAACATCCAGATACTTTTTAATCATCATACGTAATGCAAAAATTTGGTTAGTGCAGCCTTTACCAGGCATAAAATCACTCTGAACATATCACACTTTCTCTGATGTAAGACCCCGTATTTTTTCAAAAACGACCTTACCAAACACTTTCCCTGGCACACCCAGTAAGCCAATACCACGACAGTTCTAGCAGTCAGTAGGATCTCCTTTTTTGTGATACAAGGGAACACTGATAGCATTTTTCCAATCCCGAGGGACCATTCCTAACTCCCAGCACAACTGACAAATTTCAGTTAACCAATCAATTACAGAGTCTCTACCATATTTCAACATCTCGGCAGTTATGCCATCAACTCTCGGAGCCATACCATTCTGAAGAGATTTTAGAGCTTTACACACCTCTTATCTTGAGATCCCTCCTGCGCTTCCATCCTTCACTGTAACATCTCCTGCTTTTGCCTCAGAATCCCCTTTACTTTTCTGATCTAATAACCCGCAGAAGTATTCACCGCATTTTTCACTTAATCTTTTAGGCTCCCACATCATTTCCCTTATCCTATTCTTCACTCAACTTACAACTTTGTTTCCCCTATTTTTCCTGAGTCTCATGTACTTCCAGAAAGACTTCCTGTCTTTCCAAAGAGCCAATTCCTGCCTTTCCACAATTTCCTTCCTATTGTAACGTACCAGGAGATGTGACGTACCTGCCAGAAGGACGCACACGACACAAAGGCAGATAGGAATCAGAATAAAATGTCCGCGTAGCTTAATTGGTAGAGCAACTTATTCCGGAATGAGGGGACCCGGGTTCGAATCCTGGCGCGGATAAAAATGACGGAGAAATTCACTTCGTTATAATGGCGCCCGAACTATCCGGATGACCCGACCGTTCACAATCTCGCAATGGTGTGATGTTATTTCCACACCGCGAGATAGGAAAAATAAGAGCAGCACTTCGAAAAAAAAAAATAATGAGGGGGAGATGATGTAACGTACCAGGAGATGTGACGTACCTGCCAGAAGGACGCACACGACACAAAGGCAGATAGGAATCAGAATAAAATGTCCGCGTAGCTTAATTGGTAGAGCAACTTATTCCGGAATGAGGGGACCCGGGTTCGAATCCTGGCGCGGATAAAAATGACGGAGAAATTCACTTCGTTATACTATCTCTTACCTTATTCCGGCAAACCAGCTTAGTTGCTTCACTCTTCTTACAGCGATATTTATTCACAAAAACTCTACCTTGCAACATTCCCAAATAGGCTTCCTTCTTTCTCTTTACTTCCTCTTCATTTTTACTATTCCACCAAGCATAACCTCTATTGTTACCCACTGTTGTTGTACCATAGACCTCTTCAGTAGCAGTGACAACACAGTTCTTAAAGCATTCCCACTTCTTTTCTACATCCCTCTCACAATACTTCAGCTCCGTCAGTCGTTTTCTGAGAGAGTCAGAATAATGCTGAAGATCTTCAGGGAGTCTTCCAACATTTATTCTTTCCAACTTGGGCCTCTTCCTTTTCCTTTCCCTCCAACAAACATTCAGTTTCACTCGACACTACCAAGTAATGATCAGAACCAACATCCGCACTTCTAATCCCACGAGTGTCAGCAACTCAGTGTTTCAGACACTGATCGTAGACAAAAAAATATATCACACTCTTTTAACCAAGAGTACGATTTGCCCAATTATATGTGTTGATTTAATTGTGGTTGAAAAATGTATTAGATGCGCACAAATCATTCTCTATGCAGAGTTCAATTAATCTTTCACTATTATCATTCACACAAGGTTCATTAAACTTACATAGAACATTTTTAGAAATTGCATTCTGCACACCTACTCTAGCATTGAAATCCCCTGCTATTATGGCTTTCTCCTTAGCACCAAACTAGCTCGAAACGCCTTTTAGCTCATTCTAGAAATATTCTTTCCTGTCAGAAGGTTCCGAGCCACAAGGAGCATACACTACAACAACTACTATTTTCTGAAGTTTCTCTTTCAAACGAATCCAAAGAATTCTCTCACTTGTGCCATTCTAGTGAATCAAGTATTCTTCATCTTTTCCCTTAAAATCACACCTACCCCAGCCTTTCCTTTCACTTTATCCAATACTCCAGACCACACACTCTCCGCTCCATTCACTTCTTCTATCCCAATTTCCTTCCTTTTAGTTTCACTTACACACAGTACATCCAATCTGTACTTATTCATCTCTTCAATCACCTCGTTCATCTTGCCACTTATACCTCTAGTATTCCATACACCAATCTTACACTCACTCAGCCGATATCTCTTTCTCATGCGCCTTTTAGAAATTTCAGGTCGATACCGTGGTGGACCGTCCTTCTCAAGTGTGGTAAGTCCACCATATCGCACACTTGAGTCAGTTTTTGCATTTCCTTTCGTCTTTTTAATCAGGTAAGTACATCAGTGTGGGGGATTAGCCCACAGCTGATGGTTCCAGTTGGTCATTCAACCTAAGGATTCTGGAACAAAACTCAGTGAGTTGGTGTCTTTCCGGCAATGTCACACCGAACTAGCTAGCACCTTTCCAAGATTCACAGAGGCCCTTGTTGGTGTTCTGGGTGCTATTGTTACCACGGAGCGCCCCGAGGAGACAACCCCATCTCTCACTAAGATCGCCCGCTAGGAGACGCAGATACGTATTTAATCTGTTTTTTTTTTTTCGATATTTCTGTTTCTAAAGGTCCGATATAAAACAAAAATGTGTATCACCGGATGTCATTCACCTTGTAAAGCATTTTGCATTATTCGTGTTTTTGTTGTTCTTTTTCTTTTTTTTGTGGTTCACAGTTCGGGAAATAAGTGGTGTTAGTGTATGAAGCTGAGATACTGTTTGCAACTGTATCTCAGTTGCAAACAGTATCTCAAAAAATTCTAAAAATTTTCTTTTTTACTGTTTGTTACTTCACTGCAGTGAAGATGGAGAACATTATCCTCTTTAAATAATGGACAGTTTTCCTATTAGACGGAACAAATGTCAGGAATTTTTATCTTGTTATCTCTGCTTCTAGGAGACCTGTTTGAAATATTCTTTTTCTTTTGCGTAGCTATTGCTAAGAACACTTTTCGCATATTTTGTGTTTTCCCATTATTTAAAATTCCTCCTCCAGGGGCATCAGCGTATATTTCTGGTTCAAAGAGTCTATTCTGTTCTAAAAATCTTTTTGAAAAAATTCTTTTTTTAGTACGATACTTTTCATTATGAAGAGCATTTTGCACTCATTTTCTTTTTTTAAGGTAAGACACAGCTTTCTCGTTATATTATATTACGTTTTCCTCTATATCTCTTTTTCTAACTGTTCGATTTGAAAATCACTGTGAGAAATGTTTTGTGTTTCTCCAACATCTTCCTTCCGCTGTGAGAAATGTTTTGTGCACAGATGTCTCATCGATTGTAGAAACTCGGTTGATTTTTTCTTTGCAGCCGGTTCCATTGACTATGAATAACCCAGCTCACAATGAGTATCTTAAATTATGCTCAGTTTTTCTCTAGGTGGCGTAAGCATTTTTTTTAGTTACTGAATTTTTCGATATTCTAAAAATCTGCTGTGTGTGTGTGTGTGTGTGTATGTCGGAAAGGATTGGAAAAAACGGTCAATTTCAACCGAAAATTCAATGTCATATTTTTTTCCTGTTATGTTTTTAATTTGAAAAGCATTCCTATTTTGCCCAAGTCAAAATTATTCACTTTACGCAACGAGTTTTCCGGACTCCTCAAACTTATTGGAGCATTTTGAGAGAAATACCTACATACTTATTACTTCAGTTCAGTTTCTAAAAATCGAAATACAATGCAGATACTGATTTATATTTGAGATACCTAACACAAATTTGCTCCCTGAAAAGAGTGCAAAATTTAGTTTTATGTGATAGAATGAATTTTTGGATTCGAATTTTAAAATCGGAGAAATCATGAACCATAAGTGGAGAGAGGAAGAGACAAGCAAATGCATAACACACGCATGCCGCTTTTCCTTTTTTTTTTTTTTTTTTTTGACAAACACATGTTTTCATATGATGAGACACATTCTGACATGCACACATATATGTGTCGAAAGTTATTTTTATTTATTTCTTAATTTCAGGTATATGCTTTGAGATAGTCCTTCGTAGGTAGTTGTTTCCTGACCTGAATATGTAACTGCGCATTCTCTAATATCAAGTTTTATTTCTTTTTAATTGCAGCGTTTAAAGACCATTAGCAGTAACTCTAAGGGCGCAGTTGCCCGTCCCTAATTTAGGGTCAGTGCTTCCAGTGCTGTAGTCGTAAAATCAGCAGAGGGTATACTATGTGCAAATCTTAAAACATCAGAGGTTATACTACATGGATAAAAAAAATAAGGCACGGTACCCTCGTGGGGGTACCGTGCCTTTTTAACAATTATGACTATGAGCTCACTTACCGATATGAATAAAGTATCTTCTCCTCTCTCCTGTCAGTTATGACATGTTGAACAGCATGCAGAAGATTATTTTAATTTTTATTGAAGTATATCCCATAAAGCCTGAACCGGCCCGTCGGCGCAGTCGTCTAAGGGATGGCCTCTGATCATTCGTCCGAAAGGGTATGACGTAGAAGTCTTTTCCTACTTCTACGTTATTTTAGAAAAACATAACCATAAGATGAAGTAGTTCCTAAATTAAACCTTAACGGCCAGACGAAACATGTAAACAACAGAAGTCAAACTTACGAAAAAGATGCTTTATTCAGGATGTAGCACTTCCATAACAAATCATAACATCACATAGTACTTCGCATTAAACTCTCCACACAACACACAGCTCTTAACACAACGCTCTACAACACAACGCTCAACTGGCAACACTTCTCCAAGCAACGCTCTCTTTAGCAACGCTCGCCAAGCAACAGTTTTGTCGTCCTTTTTATATATCGTTTTTATCTTATCTCAGGCATACGTCGCGTTCATTCAACCTCAATTATGTTGCCAACAGTATTCGTTTGAGAGAAAAGATATTACGTTAAGAGTGAAGCATAACTGAGGATAAACTCAAGATTTACATAGGGAAAGAAACTAAAAAGGAAAGTTAATTTAGAATATACGTCACAAGGGGTCCGGGTTCGAATCCCGGTGAGGCATGGATGTTGTGTTGACAGTTGTCTTACGGCACTGGCTCTCTCCCTTTCCTGGAACTAGTGGCCCTAACTTAGGAACGGGCGACTGCTTATAGCACATTGAGTTGCTTACGGTGGTAGTTAAACTTCTACTTTAAAAAAAAAGCCTGACGAGATAAGTCCCCAGCAAAAACAGTATTGCTGGGCCAACAGTGGGTCATTGCTGGCAGCCAGCACTGCCAGCAATGGCCCAGCACCATGTTGCCGCTGCCGAACCGTCAATAAAATGTCTGGGCGGCCTACAGAAGGGCCAGCAGTTCAGGCCAACAGCTGGCCAACAGTTGGCACCCCATCAGTTGTCATATGCCACAACAGGGCCATCAGTGGTCCATCACAGGCAGTAGCTGCCACAAGCGGCCCTTCAGTGGCCCTGCAAGTACTTGCCAGAAATGATGGCTAACCTAATGTGGTCCGCTAGTGGGCCGTTAGTGGCAGCCAGCAACCACGTGACGTAACTGGTGGCTTGCCGAATCTTGTCCGCCAATTTCCCAGTAGTAGCAATAATAATAATAAAAAAAAAAAGCAAGGATAACCGCAATTTCCTAAAGCTACAATTTTTTTTTTCTACACCCTTACGAATTAACGCACTGCGCTGGGGAACTTTTCTCGACAGTCCGGAAAAACGACGTTTGCATTTGACTAGATTCGAGCCTGGGCCGTCTACGTGAAAGCCGCGCTCGCTACTGACCGGACTAACTAACGACCCTCCGGTATGTGCTGGAAGCTATGTGTTTGGTATGCATATTGTAATCGAATGCTTCCTCTTTCATTTTATAATATTGCGAGGTATTTTTCATAAAAGTCAGTTTCATATAATTGATAAATTAATTTTTTCAACGTAACGATAGTTTTTTTTTTTTTTTACCTTAAGGGGACTTCACTCATTTTCAAGGCGTGTACATACTTAGAGTCGCATTCCAAAGTTTTGTACTGTCCTTGCCGTCTTGAAAAAAGATTGTTGAATAAATATATATTTACCCGGGTTCATGTCACATTCTGTTACATTTTTAACGTTGTGTCTTTCCTTTCCGTTGTCCGAAGCTACATTTGTTTTAAAGAGTAAAAGATATTTTATTTTCACTTCTCGTTATTTTTAGAAGCGAATTCCTCCCAGTCTTGTGTATTCAACCCATGGATGAGTACACCACATACCGTTGCTTTTTTTTTTTCTTTCAAATAATTAATAAATTTTGTACGCGTATAATTCTTTTTTTTTCCCAACAAAAGTTATTTTAATGGTTTTCCAGGATATGTGTTTCAAGCGGTTTCAAATTTTTTTCTTGTTATTTATCCACTCCATTCCATGAATTGTTATTCATGGGAATGGAGTGGGTGTATTTCATGGCTGTAATCTAGTATTTCACGCCTTATTAATCTGATATCTTCGTCGACGTAAAATTTCATTAGGAAATTAATTCGTCTCTCCACATATGGATTTTTTCTTAACATCCACTAAAATAACACGATGGCGATAGCGTCGTTCAACTAACTGGTACCATGAGAGACACAGCAAGTGTTGCTTCCGCGCATGCGCAGTCCCGATGCTTCCACCTGCTGTTGGGGGTTGCATTGGTTGCCAGCAACGGGCCACTAGTGGCACTTGCTTGGAGGCCCACAATTCACGGCGATGCTGCAGGGCCATCAATGGCTCGCCAACTGATAGCGCTGCCACCAACGGACCACTACCGGGCCGTGAGCGGCAGATTTCAGCCAGCAGTGACCCATAACTGCCAGCTGGTGGCCAGCAGTTTCCCAGCACTTGTGTTTTTGCTGGGTCCTTACAGTATTATTCTTCTCTAGAAGAAACTCTTGTCTACTATTGCTGAACGATGATTCATCAACCGAGATCTTACATATTTTTTTTGGATTAAATCGTTCAATGGGCGGTCCATTTGAATTTATGAACATCAGGTTAGATACATTGGAGATTAACAAAGATGCTCTGAGATCGGTTATAATGTTGTTCATTAAACTGAATACTCGTTCGCATTCAGCTGTCGAACACGGCAGAGATGAAATCGTTCTTAAGAGGGGTTTTAAGTTTTCTGGTACAACTTGGACGTTTTCAGTATATTCTCTAATCTCTCAATAGCTTGCATTTCATCAACATTAAAACATCAACAGATTCGCCTTGTTTCTAGTTCTCCATAGCGCACGTCATCTGTCGAATCCCGGTGAGGCATGCGTATTTTATTAGCTCTAATGAAGAAACATCTTTAAGAAGTTGTGCATTTTCACTGTTTGAATCTGAACACAGTCTTGATTTCATCCTTTCAACCGTGCTTTGAATAACCTGGTTTGGTTAATAGGTACAATTTTGTTGTTGGAAATCAATGGGATATTTTTAAATAATAATTCCTCGTTCGCTGCTAATGCTAAATGAGTTTTTCCCTAGGAGTTTCTCCGAAGCTCTCTATAATTCTTATGGTTCTTTTTATTAGATGTTTAACTCTTGGCAGCGATGTTGTTCGAGATTTAAGTCTGTTGATAATGTGGACATTGAAGGTATATGCTATTCTGTCAAAAAAAAGCAGAGGGTATGCGGCGTATACCCTCCACTACAGCCCTGACTGCTTCTATGGAAAAGAGAGAGAAAGAGAAGACATTATAAGATAAAAGCTCTATCTGTGCTTTATCCGGAATTCAAGCCCGGGCCTTACCGCGTGACTAGCCAGAAGTTTGCGCCTTTGACCACTCGGCCACAGTGGAGCTCATTACGGTTTATCAGAAATGCAGAAAAATTCTTAATGGGGCCATTTATGCAAATAAGCTTTCCTCTCTAAAAAAAAAAAAAAAACAACAGCAAATTTCTAGCCTGGTTTTTCAACATTTCCATTCCTGTCAAATGACTGTTTCAGATATTTCCATACATATCAATCTTTGTCATTTCACTACGCTTCAAATTAGCTCCTGCGTTAGAACGCCACTTTTATTTCATTTTCTCAAGCTTTCAATTTTTCTGAGTAAGAAATTCGTTAAAGTGCAGTATATATATATTTTCCCCGTTATCTGCGTTGATGTTTAACTTCAGCCGCAAGACGTGAAGTAGCTCTTGCCTACAGGGTTGGGAAAAGGGCGAAAGTCATTACTGAAGTGCCTTAAGATGTGTGATAAGAAGTGCGATGGAAGATAGTGTCAAGACAAAGCAATGATCTTCATAACACAAAGAGTCCAAGCAGGCAGAAAGGCAGAAGTGGCTCACAGCTTCTTGTCCTCCCTCCCTTCTGCCCTCCCTAGAGCTTTCTCTTTCGTGCATTTCTTGGATGACGTAAGGAAGTCCATCCCCATTTATTCTATGGACGGAGAGATTACGCGGCTAATGGATGTTGGTCCTCCCCATGAGCTAGTAGTACCTGGAGGCCGTAAGGAGGGAGGCAGATAGCATCTTTCTTCTGCGGCTGCCGACGTGGCCCACGCCTGTGTCGTCATCTGTGAGCAACAACTTCATTGATCACCTGGTTCCCATTCATCTCTTCTAAGACACAGGCCGTCACGTGCAACTGACTGATGGCCCATTTCAGGCATTCTTAATGCGGTAGCCTCATTAAAAATGAAGGGATTTAATTAAAAGCGAAAGCAGGATAGTTGAGCTCTTGTTTTTGTCCATAACTGTTATTGTGTTTCCAGTTGATGGCCACTAAGCAGGTGCTCTTGAGTACGAAATATCTATCATGGTGGAGTGCTCATTAAATCAGACTCCTGGGACACGTGCTATGTATGCTTCCCGTAGATGATGATTTCCACGGTACGCAACTTTACTGACCACTGTCCGGTATTGTTGAAATGTGTAATTTCTTGTTACAGATAACTGACACTACAGAGATAAACTTCACATGGAATACCATATCGTGTACAAAATGTGTTTTCACACTTTACTTATAACAAAATTTTATCTAACGTGATTTCCGAAATATATCTTGATTTCTTTGGCATCTGTGATCCTTTCAAAACGTCACCGTGACTGAGTGGTCAGAGGGCTGGTTTCTGGCTAATCGTCCAAGTTCAGTACGGGTTCGTGTCCCAGATGAGCAAAGATGTTGTGTTTATTCTACGGAGATGGATCTCTCCCTTTCCTGGAACCAGGGCCGCATTAAGAGAGGGGGCCTAGCGGGGCTATAGCTTAGGGGCGCACCAATACCAAGGGCCCAGAATGCATGCCGCTACAACGCAAGTAATACACAGCTTATAATTTACAAATTAGAAAGAAGTAAAATAGTTTTAGTTTTGTCTGGTATGATTTCTATTCAATCACAAATACTGGCTAGAAGAAGACGAACAGATTTCAATTCAAGGCAGTGCCTCATTAAGGGTAAACATCCCATGTCGCTGTATACAGAGGGGCCAGCGAGACAGTTTCAGCTTTTTCACTATCATCCACCTACATCTCCTTGTTTGCACTTGCAACCGTTAATGAGAGAAATCCACTGCGACTTCACATCGCATAACAAAAAAGATGCACCAAGAAAAGTATACAATGCTAAATTATTAAAACTTCCGAGACAAAATCTAAGAAATCGCTTTTAAACTCATGTTCTTGTGAGAACAGTGGAAAAAACAGTGATTTGTTATGAAAACTCTGCAGGTAATTTATTGGTTTCAATAATGCACTACACACGTGTTAATTATCGCAAGTATGTTACTACATTTTCGAGCTTTGACGGACTTCAGAAACGATTGTCAGTCATAAATTCTTTGGGGGCCCACTCAGATGTTTTTAGCCTTGGTAGCCTACTGAGATGTCTTAGATTAAATGCTCACTAAGTCCTTAATCTGACCCTGCCTGGAAACAGTGGCCCCAAATCAAGTATGGGCACTTACAGTGGCGTAGTGCTAGTTGAAAAAGTACAAGAATGCGCGGGGCCTTTATGTCTTCAATGCCTTTCCCTTCTTAGCCCCCACGCTCATTCTGCCTCTCCCCTCTTTACTTTCTTATATTTATAGTATAAGAAAATATAGTGATCTGTCGTAATCAATATTCTGTATAGGGTTTACTGGAATGACAGCCGGCTAGAAAAAATAAAGTACCAAAACCCCGTTCCGGCCCCACTACACCACTCCGGGCATAGAAGTTACTTATGGTGATCGAAAAACCCCGAAAAAAAAGAGACAAAAACTGATGATAGCAGGACAGCAACGACTATGACAGAAAGTAACCACGACAACATTCATGAAAACAATTATTAAAATATTATCTTTGTAACAGTGATAATATTTCCCAAACGATTTCCGTAGCAGTACTACTGACATATTGACTCTGACAGCTCCTTTGTAACAGTGACCACGATATGGTGATCTATCACAGCAATAAGTAATTACTCTTATAAGTTACTCGAGTATAACCGTGTTAGTATCTCTGAAAGAATGACTATGATAGTGTGTGCAAATACCATAAACTTATCTCTAAAGAACTGATTATAATAATACCTGAAAAGCGTAGCCATGACAATGTCTCTAAACCAGTGACCACAATTATATATCTTGAATTATTACCATAAAAGAATGTCTAATGTACTGTCTATGATGCTATTTTGGATGCAGTGTGCTCAATATTACCCCGCTGCCCCGGTGGCGCAGTGGTTTAAGCGCTGGCTTCTGACCATTCGTCTGGGATGAGTAAGTGTTCGAATCCCGTGAGGCATGGATGTTGTGTTTGTCTCTATTACGGCACTGGCTCTCTCTCTCTCTCTCTCTCTCTTCCCTGAAACCAGTGGCACTAAATTAGGGACGGGATACCGCTTATGTAGCCCAACGAGTTGTTCACAGTGGTCGTTTAACTCCCAAACAAAAACAAATGTTCTCTCGAAAACAATTACCACGATTTATATTCCACTGAAGCGATGGGATGTCTCTGAAAGAGTAATCTTGGTAGTAACGCTGAGTCACTAACCATCATGCTGTCTATGAAAATACACTATCTAGTCAAAACTATCAGGACACTTGCCTACCCACAAACTCCTTGCAATAAGAAAAAATTAGTGTCGAGTTGAGCCACCCTCTGCTGCTATCACAGCCTCCACTTTTCTGGGAAGGTTTTCCATTAGGTTTTGGTATGTTACTCCTGGAATTGCCTTCCTGTCTGCTACATCAGCATTTGTCAAGTCGGTCACCTACGTTGGGCTGCTGAACCTAACACGCAATCTGTGTTCCAATTCATCCCATGAAGTTAAGATCAATGATTTGTGCAGGCCAGTAAAGTTCCCTACACATATCTGGTCAAATCATTCCTGCGCGGACCGCCCTTGCTCCATAAAAATCCACCAACTAACTTGCACGGACCTCGTTTTGAGGGGTGTCACGACAATTCGTCGCGTGCGTCAATTCGTCGACTACGTCAATTCGTCGCCTGCGTCAATTCGTCGCGCGTCAATTCGTCGACTACGACAATTCGTCGCGCGTCAATTCGTCGCATGCGTCAATTCGTCGCATGCGTCAATTCGTCGCATGCGTCAATTCGTCGCGCGTCAATTCGTCGACCACGACGATTCGTCGCGCGTCAATTCGTCGCGGACAAATTCGTCGACTACCTCAATTCGTCGACTACGTCAATTCGTCGCGTTTACAGATTTTGGTTACATACAAAACGAATTCAGGAAAACGTACGATTTCGAACGTCTTGCTCCCTGATCAAATTTATAAAATTTGGACACGCAGACAGGATAGGAATATTACGTTTTTCTTTGGCACTAAAAATATTAGACGGTAAACGGTTTTTGGAACGGGGCAGGGCCCGGTTGGTCAGAGCCCCCCATATACAAAATTTTCGTAAAATCTACATTTCAAAATTGCCTTTATTCTTCAGTAAAATAACATTTCTATGTACATGACAATGGAATTCTGCCAATAAATACAGCGGTATATACATCAGCTGGAAAGTTCCAGTGAAACGTAAAACAAAATATTGTTAAAATCATAAAAAAAATTATTTCGCCACGTAGGGCGAAGAAGAGGCAGACAATAAAGCACGAGCAATACAAACGAAAATGTTTACCTACAGTATTGTAGACAGGGCAAGACATGATTCTATACTATGCACAAATTCCAATTAAGCATTACTACCATACTAAAGATTAAACATTAGGTACTAATTCACAGAAATGCAACAGTGATGCTACATTCAAAATTTACAACATATGTACAGAAGTATTCAGTGACAAGGGGAAATAACGCTAAATGTACTCAGAAGGGCATCTTGTTACATTATATTATACACACAGTGACTAATATTTTAAAAAAATATTCAACATAATGAAGGGGACATTGCGTGGGCAGTAAACTGTGCAGAAGGAAGAATTATATACAACAACATAAAACCCAACATCATCGAAGAGAACATGGGAAACATGGTGAGCTATCTTCAATGGCACATTAAAACAGAAAAATCACAAATAGCGAAGCACCAAAATTAATACGTAAAAACATGATTTGTTACAGTGAACGTGGGCGACAACAAAAATCCCACTTATAGGTTGAGATGTAACTGCAAATTGTGGATATGGAACCACCCAGCCGATTGGGCCCAAGTGGATTGAAAAACGCTATCGGTGTTTGTTGAGGCAGCACGAGAGTGCTCCATTTGGAGGCGAGTGGTTAACCGTGCTAGGAAGCGTCTCCGAATGATAGCACTTGCCTCCTGAGGAGGTGGAATAAGAGCGGGGAAGCGTTGTTGAAGATGGAAAGCATAGACAGTGAACTTCACAAGAAGAAAAATGTAACGGCACACAGGAGGCAAGTGAGTAGGTGGATGCTTAGTTTGGAGTAGCCAAGCATATGCAAGAAACGGTAACGATCGAGCACAAATTCGATCAGCAAGACGAAATGCTGTGTTTAGGACTGGCAGGAGAACGGGGCAGAATAGGTATTGATGTTGGACGTCGCTGACTTCAGGGCAAAAGGAGCACTGCGGAGAGGTGAGAAGGGTCATGCGAAACAGTACTGATGGGGCGGGGAGACGAAGGTGAAGAAATTGCCAATGGACATTGAGTTCAAGAGGGGAGGAAAGGGCAGAGGTAGATGCTGTCCAGATGGCTGGGAGAAGAGAAGGAGGAGCAGAATGAACAGAAAGTGGAAGTGCGGGAGGGGAAAGAAGAAGCCAATAAAGAGAAGAGGAGGAGAGAGAAGTAACTAGAACCGGGGAGCTACGAATGAGGAGAAAGAACGGTAGGGAAAGAGGAGCAGAGGGGACCGAGAAGAGACCATCAGGTGAAGCGATTAGTGGAAAGAGGCTCCAAAGCGCTGTGCGAAGAAGAAGATATTCGTTAGCAAGAGTAATGGTTGGAGATAGAAACAATGAAGAAAGAGGTCTCCAGGTTAGATCAGAAGTTACGAGAGAACGGACAGTTATCACACCAGAGCGGATCCAATGAGGAAAGTAAAAGTAAGGGAGGTTAGGAGGGTGAATAAGAGAAGAGAAGAAGAGAGGTTCATCTAGGAGATCAAGAGTTGAAGAAGGAAATGAACGGAGAAGAGGAAGCGAACGAAAGAGAGAAAGGCCCTCTCGCAGGACAGGAGGGAGGTGGGACGGAAGAAGAGAGTATGCATCCATCTTCAGAAACAGTAGGAAGGTGAAGGATGGGTCACGGAAAGAAGCTAGAACATTCAAGGTAGTGGTAAGGGACGGAACAGTTGAAGTGGCAAGGCGAATGAAATGAATAATACGATGTGTTTTATAAAGGAAAGCTGGATCAGGAAGCTGGATGCCACCCAAAGAGGCTGGCAGATGAAGCGTGGCAGGTTTAACCCAGTGATGTGAAGACCAGATGACGGAAGTTGAGAGGCGAGTGATGGTCATCATTTGTGACACGGGCACAACCGTCGACATCCAAGAGTATTCGCATAGAGAGATAAGTTGTCGACGAACAACGGCTGCTCGTTGACGGAACGATGTGAAAGGGCGGGCCTTACTCCAGTTTTCAATTCAGAACCACCAAATCAGGTATCCTATCTCATAGTACTCTAACTTAGACGGTTGTCGGTTTTTGGAACGGGTCAAGGCCCGTTCCAAAAACCGACATAGCCCCCTCCGAGTCATAGCCCCCCTCCCCCCATACATACAAAATTTTCGTAAAATCTAGTTTTCATTTCAGAGCCATCAAATTTGGTATCATGAAACTCTAACTTAGACGCTAGACGGTTTTTGGAAGGGGTTGGAGCCCGCGGGGTCGGACCCCCCCTCTCATAAAAAATTTCGTAAAATCTACAGTTTTCATCTTAGAACCACCAAATTTGGTATACTATCTTATGGTACTCTAACTTAGTCGGCAGACCGTTTTCGGAACGGGTCAAGGCCCGGGGGTCAGAGCCCCCCACATACAAAATTTTCTTAAAAACTACATTTCAAAATTGCCTTTATTCTTCAGTAAAATAACATTTCTATGTACATGACAATGGAATTCTGCCAATAAATACAGCGGTATATACATCAGCTGGAAAGTTCCAGTGAAACGTAAAACAAAATATTGTTAAAATCATAAAAAAAAAAAAATTATTTCGTCACGTAGGGCGAAGAAGAGGCAGACAATAAAGCACGAGCGATACAAACGAAAATGTTTACCTACAGTTTTCAATTCAGAACCACCTAATCTGGTATACTATCTCATGGTACTCTAACTTAGACGCTAGACGGTTTTTGGAAGGGGTTGGAGCCGGGGGGTCAGACCCCCGAATAAAAACTTTTTCCCAAAATCTACAGTTTTCAATTTAGAACCACCAAATTTGGTATACTATCTCATGATACTCTAACTTAGACGCTAGACGGTTTTTGGAAGGGGTTGGAGCCCGCGAGGTCGCCCCCCCTCATAAAAATTTCGTAAAATCTACAGTTTTCATCTTAGAACCACCAAATTTGGCATACTATCTTATGGTACTCTAACTTAGACGGCAGACCGTTTTTGGAACGGGTCAAGGCCCGGGGGTCAGAGCCCCCCACATACAAAATTTTCGTAAAATCTAGTTTTCATTTCAGAACCATCAAATTTGGTATCATGAAACTCTAAATTAGACGCTAGACGGTTTTTGGAAGGGGTTGGAGCCCACGGGGTGGGAGCCCCCCCCCTCTCATAAAAAAATTCGTAAAGTCTACAGTTTTCATCTTAGAACCACCAAATTTGGTATACTATCTTATGGTACTCTAACTTAGTCGGCAGACCGTTTTTGGAACGTGTCAAGGCCCGGGGGGGGTCAGAGCCCCCCACATACAAAATTTTCTTAAAAACTACAGTTTTCAATTCAGAACCACCTAATCTGGTATACTATCTCATGGTACTCTAACTTAGACGCTAGACTGTTTTTGGAAGGAGTTGGAGCCCGCGGGGTCGGAGCCCCCCCCTCATAAAAAATTTCGTAAAATCTACAGTTTTCATCTTAGAACCACCAAATTTGGTATACTATCTTATGGTACTCTAACTTAGTCGGCAGACCGTTTTCTGAACGGGTCAAGACCCGGGGGTCAGAGCCCCCCACATACAAAATTTTCTTAAAAACTGCAGTTTTCAATTCAGAACCACCTAATCTGGTATACTATCTCATGGTACTCTAACTTAGACGCTAGACGGTTTTTGGAAGGGGTTGGAGCCCGGGGGTCAGACCCCCGAATAAAAACTTTTTCCTAAAATCTACAGTTTACAATTTAGAACCACCAAATTTGGTATACTATCTCATGGTACTCTAACTTAGACGCTAGACGGTTTTTGAAAGGGGTTGGAGCCCGCGGGGTCGGGCCCCCTCTCATAAAAATTTCGTAAAATCTACAGTTTTCATCTTAGAACCACCAAATGTGGTATACTATCTTATGGTACTCTAACTTAGACTGCAGACCGTTTTTGGAACGGGTCAAGGCCCGGGGGTCAGAGCCCCCCACATACAAAATTTTCGTAAAATCTAGTTTTCATTTCAGAACCATCAAATTTGGTATCATGAAACTCTAAATTAGACGCTAGACGGTTTTTGGAAAGGGTCGGAGCCCGGGGTTCAGAGCCCCCCCCCCCCATATAGAATTTCTTGAAATCTATAGTTTTCAATTTAGAACTACCAACTTTGGTATACCATATCATGGTACTCTAACTTAGACCGTAGACGATTTTCGGAACGGGTTGGGGCCCGGGGTTAGATCGTTCCCCCCATACAAAATTTTCGTAAAATCTACAGTTTTCAATTTGGAACAACCAAATTTGGTATACTATCTCATGGTACTCTAACTTAGATGGTGGACGGTTTTGGGAACGGGTCAGGCACGGGGTCAGAGCCCTCCCCATAAATTTTTTTCGTAAAATCTACAGTTTTCAATTTAAAGACACCAAATTTGGTATACTATGTCATGGTACTCTAACTGAGAATGCAGGCGATTTTTGGAAACGGTTGGAGACAGGGGGTCAGAGCCCCCCCCCCCCCATGCCAATTTTTGTAAAACCTACAGTTTCGAATTTAGAACGACCAAATTTAGTACACTCCCTAATTGTATTGTAACTTAGACCGCAGACGGAAAGGGTCGGTGCCCGGTGTGAAGGGCACCCATTCAAAATTTTTGTAAAAATTACAATTTTTACTCTTAAGAACTGCATCCCAATACAGCACTCCATTACCCCACCTACGGTCTAGGTTAGAGGCCGTAGATAACAATAAAGTGAAAAAAATATCCGGTTCATGATGTATTAAAAACACAAATTAATAAACGTTAGCTTTCACCACCAACGGTTGCCTTATCAGGCAGAAATACAATGTACTGTAAATAATGTAAATTCTTCTTTGCTTCGTATAATTAAATTAACTAAATCAAAATATTTAAAATAAGTTTCCTGGAAATTTACGGAAATAGCTTTTTCATTCATTAACTTTCACCCGCTGAACTTGGTGATTTTAGAAATAGTAATATTTACCTGGGAAATACCGGGTACCCCTGCTAGTAAGAACTAAAGATAATGTTACACTTTTAGTCAGGTACAAAACAATAATTAGAAAACCCTAGGACTGGGCCTGTTTAGCAATTTTCAGTGTGCCGTGCTAATTTTCATAATGTTTTCATAGAAGTCCAAGATTTTTGCAATGCGCTTTTCTGAGGTTGGAACTATTAAGCAGACCCTAGGCCTAGAGATTTTTGATAGTTTTCAGTCCTCCGAGCTGATATTTATGTAGTTTTCATAGAAAATAAAATGAATTCTGTTTAAATGTTACTCGAGCACAAAGCATTAATAGATACGCCCGAGACCTAGGCATATGCATTTACAGTAATTTTTATAATGCTGTGATTATATGAGGTTTGCATGACAAATCAATTTAAGAGTGTTACACTTATCAAAAATTATTTAAAAGGCCTAGGCCTAACGGCCAATAATTAGCATTTGGTGCCTAAGTGAAAGCGCAACATTATTAACTTGATTTGTTATGCAAACCTTATAAATACGACCACAGCGATTAAAAGTTACTAAAGAGTCCTTGTAAGTAATATTTTTTGACCGAGTGCAAGTACAATTTACGAAATGTCAACAGGTCAAAATATCTAAAGTAACAATGAAATTTGGAATATTTCTTTTTTCTTTCTTTTTATTTCAGTTTTGACACTTGTATTAAGTTTTAAAAACATATATTTCTCCTATCGTATACCTTCATTGTGCTTTCAACAGAATTTCTTACCATGTTTTGGGTATTTTGTTTCGTGTGGTTGCAGTTTTTTTAATGTTTTGGGCATTTCATTTTGTGAAATCAATTTTACTAGAATATGCAGATTCTGTAGTTCAGTGGTTTGAGGAAAATTATGTTCTTGCAAAATTTTGTGGAAGCAGAAGAAACAATCCAAGCAGAAGCCCTCCGCTGTTCCAGCCAACAATTTGGTCAGTTAGTGAAAACAATTTATTTGGCTTTCCCAGAACACAAAACGAACTTGAAAGATTAGACAGACGCTGGAATACAATTCTGGGAGAGAAAAAACTGTGACTGTTCGAAATAATCAGTGAAATTGCGAAAGAGCAGAGAACAACTATGGCTAAAATCGAAAGAGTGATAGCACAGATTCCAACAAATCCACCCAGAAGAGAAACGCTGGCAAGATAAAAAGGAATTCGAACTTCTTTGGTGCACAGAGACAATGTTAACATGCTGGACATTTTAAGAGGAATTTCATATAAATCTACCCTTTACTAAAATGTGCTGGTATTTCTCACTAATTGGATTATACCTTTTACTAACTTGTATTTGAATTTTTCAAGAATGTAATTCCGCCGAAGATGCAAGAATGTAAAACCAACGCAAAATTAAAAAAGACAAAATTTTCAAAATAGCATGTCAAAAACATAAAATGTCAAAAAGTAATCCAAAATGTGAAACATATAAAAATTCAAAATGCAATCCAAAATGTGAAACAAATAAAAATTCAAAATGCAATCACAAGTCACAAGCATTACAAAAATGCGAAACGCTATGTAACAAGTACAACACAAAATTAAAACAAATGCCAAAAAAAATGCATACGCTTTGTAAAATGTACAAAATAAAATAAATGCCATATTCACAAGGATTTCATGACGAGTCATGTTAAAAATGAGCTTTTATTTAGACTTCAAATAATAATTACTAGCCTGTACACCTTTTTAAGTCTTTAATAAGTGCAACATCATTAACCTGACTTGTCATCAAACATTATCAATATGACCATAGCATACAATCACTTAAAAGACTTGTTAATGGATGAATTGAGGAATTACCAAGTTCAGCTGGTGAAAGTTAATGGCTGTTTATAGTTTTGTACTCGAGTAAATGCGCAACACAGTAAACTTGACTTTCTCTGAAAATTTTATGTATATGAGCACGGTTGATTGAAAACTGATAAAAAGGCTTAAGGCCTGTTTATTAATTTTTGTGCCTCAGTCAAAACGCAGTACCATAACCTTGGCATGTTATCGAAACCTTATGAATACGTCGGACTAAAAATTCCTAAAAAAGTTTACGCCTAAGGTCTTGTAACTAAAGTTTTGTGACAGGGTAAAACTGCAACATTAATAACTTGACATGTTATGTTAACGTTGTGAATATGAGCACGGCGGATTAAAGATTTCAACAAATAGCCTTCGGGATTAATGTGTTGTAGCTGAGTAAAAATGTAACATTATCTTGATTTTCTATATAAACCAAACTACGTGCTGAAATGGCCCAACTATATATACGTATACTTCAACCATATACCGAAGCGCTGACAAGGTGAAAACAAAAGTGCAATTTTGTACGGTCTCCTAACATTTTATGGCCAGCCTACATGGAAGTGGACACCTTGATATCAAAAACATACTTTTTGTACGGTCCACAACAAATAGCAATGGACACGTCGCAATCTTTGGGGAGGGGGGGGTTAACGACCACCGTGATCAATTCAGTGGGCTATAAGCAGTCGGACATTCCCAATTTTGGGCCACTGGTTCCTGGGAAGGGGGACAGTCAGTGCCAGAAGTCAAGCACAACGTCCATGATTCACCGGGATTTGAACCAGGATCCTTCTCGACAAGTGGTCAGAAGCCAGCGCCTAGATCACTCCGCCGCCGTAGCGGCACACGTTGAAATGTATTTTTCATACGGCCCCTAACGCTCTTATGGACATACCAGATTGAACTGGACGCAAATAAATCATTAATATAATTTGTACTAGCAGGGATACCAGTTATTTGCCAGGTAAATATTACTATTTGTGGAATCACCAAGTTCAGAGGGTGAAAGTTAATGAATGAAAAAGATATTCCTGCAATTTTCCAGTAAACTTATTTTAAATTTTTTGATTTAGTTAATTTAATTTTGCGAAACAAAAAGAAAGAAAAAGGAATGGGAATACTTACCTTCTAGGAGACATCTATAGAACTGCCGTACATCTGGCGTGTGCTTCTGTGAATCCCGCGACACAGAAATGCAATGTACCTATGTGATGTCGCATGCATACGACTTCACATTGGCATTGATCATCTTCTTCTTACCGTTTTGAATTTTGAATATCTGGAACTCTCTGTTTACATTACATTATATTTCTTTCTGATAAGCCGTTCGTTGGTAGTGAAAGCTAAACTATATAGATTTGTGTTTTTAATACACCATTAAACGCATATTTTTGCACTTTATTGTTATCTACAGTACCTAACTTAGACCGTAGGTTAGTTAGTTGGTTGGTTGGTTGATGGTTTATGGTGCAAGGCCCTCAAAGGGCCAAAGAGCGCCTTAGAACGTAAATAGGGTATTCTTAAGAGTAAAAAACGGAACTTTTTACGAAAATTTTGCATGGGGCTACCTTGACCCGGGCCCCGACCCCTTCCAAAAACCGTCTACCGTCTAAGTTAGATAACCATAAGTAGTATACCAAATCTGGTTGTCCTAAATTGAAAACTGTAGATTTTACGAAATTTTTATGAGGAGGGGGAGGGGCTCTCACCCCGGGGTTCCAGCCCCTTCCAAAAACCGTCTAGCGTCTAAGTTAGAGTACCATGAGATAGTATGCCAAATTTGGTGGCTCTAAATTGAAAACTGTAGATTTTACGAAAAACTGTTTATTCGGGGGGTCTGACCCCCGGGCTCCAACCCCTTCCAAAAACCATCTAGCGTCTAAGTTAGAGTACCATGAGATAGTATACCAGATTAGGTGGTTCTGAATTGAAAACTGTAGTTTTTAAGAAAATTTTGTATGTGGGGGCTCTCACCCCCCGGGCCTTGATCCGTTCCAAAAACGGTCTACTGTCTAAGTTAGAGTACCATGAGATAGTATACCAAAGTTGGTGGTTCTAAATTGAAAACTGTAGATTTTACAAAAAAAAATTATTCGGGGATTGTCTGACCCCCGGGCTCCAACCCCTTCCAAAAACCGTCTAGCGTCTAAGTTAGAGTACCATGACATAGTATACCAAATTTGGTGGCTCTAAATTGAAAACTGTAGATTTTACGAAAAAGTTTTTATTCGGGGGAGTCTGACCCCCCGGCTCCAACCCCTTCCAAAAACCGTCTAGCGTCTAAGTTAGAGTACCATGAGATAGTATACCAGATTAGGTGGTTCTGAATTGAAAACTGCAGTTTTTAAGGAAAATTTTGTATGTGGGGGCTCTGACCCCGGGCCTTGACCCGTTCCAAAAACGGTCTGCAGTCTAAGTTAGAGTACCATAAGATAGTATACCAAATTTGGTGGTTCTAAGATGAAAACTGTAGATTTTACGAAATTTTTATGAGGGGGAGGGGGCCCGACCCCGCGGGCTCCAACCCCTTTCAAAAACCGTCTAGCGTCTAAGTTAGAGTACCATGAGATAGTATACCAAATTTGGTGGTTCTAAATTGAAAACTGTAGATTTTACGAAAAAGTTTTTTTCGGGGGGGTCTGACCCCCGGGCTCCAACCCCTTTCAACAACCGTCTAGCGTCTAAGTTAGAGTACCATGAGATAGTATACCAAATTTGGTGGTTCTAAATTGAAAACTGTAGATTTTAGGAAAAAGTTTTTATTCGGGGGGTCTGACCCCCCGGGCTCCAACCCCTTCCAAAAACCGTCTAGCGTCTAAGTTAGAGTACCATGAGATAGTATACCAGATTAGGTGGTTCTGAATTGAAAACTGTAGTTTTTAAGAAAATTTTGTATGTGGGGGGCTCTGACCCCCGGGCCTTGACCCGTTCCGAAAACGGTCTGCCGACTAAGTTAGAGTACCATAAGATAGTATACCAAATTTGGTGGTTCTAAGATGAAAACTGTAGATTTTACGAAATTTTTTATGAGAGGGGGGGGTCCGACACCGCGGGCTCCAACCCCTTCCAAAAACCGTCTAGCGTCTAAGTTAGAGTTTCATGATACCAAATTTGATGGTTCTGAAATGAAAACTAGATTTTACGAAAACTTTGTATGTATGGGGGAGGGGGGCTCTGACTCCCCGGGCCTTGACCCGTTCCAAAAACAGACAACCGTCTAAATTAGAGTACTATGAGATAGGATACCTGATTTGGTGGTTCTGAATTGAAAACTGTAGTGTGGGGCTCTGACCAACCGGGTCCCTGACCCTTTCCAAAAACGGTCTAAGTTAGAGTACCCTGAGATAATATAACAAATTTGGTAGTTCTAAATTGAAAACTATATCTTACGGCAATTCTGTAGGGGAGGGGGCTGTAACCCCCCCCTCCTCTCTGCAACCGCTTCCCAAAACCGTCTACAGTCTAAGTTAGAATACCACGAGATAGTATACCAGATTTGGTGGTTCTGAATTGAAAACTGTAGATTTTACGAAAATTTTGTATATGGGGGGCTCTGACCAACCGGGCCCTGCCCCGTTCCAAAAACCGTTTACCGTCTAATATTTTTAGTGCCAAAGAAAAACGTAATATTCCTATCCTGTCTGCGTGTCCAAACTTTTATAAATTTGATCAGGGAGCAAGACGTTCGAAATCGTACGTTTTCCTGCATTCGTTTTGTATGTAACCAAAATCTGTAAACGCGACGAATTGACGTAGTCGACGAATTTGTCCGCGACGAATTGACGCAGTCGACGAATTGACGCGCGACGAATTGACGTAGGCGACGAATTGACGCGCGACGAATTGACGCAGTCGACGAATTGACGCACGCGACGAATTGACGTAGAACCGTTTTGAGAACGAGTGCATTATTCTGTTGGTAATGGTAAGGGCTTTCACCTAACTGTTGTCATAATGCTGTCTCAGAGCATTATGCCTCCTCCACCAAACTTTATAGCTGGCGCAACACAGTAGGGCAGGTAGCGTTCACCTGGCATCCTCCACACCCAGACTAGTCCCGTCGGATTGCCAATTGGTTCATCACTCCAGATAACGAGTTTTCTCTTCTCCCGAGTTCACTGGCGCTAAGCTTTACACCACTACAGCCGACGCTGGTCGTTAATCTTGTTGATGTTAGGGTTTATGTGCGGCTGTTCGGCCATAGAAGTCCATTCTGTTCAGCCCCGACGAACAGTTATTATAGTGCTAGCGTTGTTTTCAGAGTCATTTTTGGAACTCGCTGGTGAGTGTTGTAACCGAGGACATGCGATTATGTCTTCTATGATCGTGCCACGTCGAAGGTCACTGAGTTCGGTCGTACGGCCCATTCTACTGTTCATTTTTGTTCACCATGTTTTACAGGCCACGTGCGTATTTTTATACCTGCATTGTCCATGGATGTGAAATACACTATATTCACAAAAGTCACCGGACACCCCTTCAAACGCAAATGAACGGATCCGCTGCGTTGTTTACATGCGCGGTACATCTGCAAACGGTATAAAAACGAGCCTGCACCTGACCGCTGTCATATTGCACTGTGAGGTTGAGTGAAAATGTCGCGGCGGGAGAGAACTGGCTTTGAGAATGGAAAGATTGTTGGATGTTATATTAGTGGGTTGTCCACAAGAGAAACCGGGAAGCGTTTAAACGTACCCAAGTCAACTGTTTTGGATGTACTGTATAAGTGGAAAACACATGGCGTGCCTGAAGCAGCAAACCGTACCTGCAGACTAAACAAAACCAGTGATAGAGGACGTCGAAGCCTCAGCAGCATCGTTACAGCTAATCGACGGAGTACTAAACATGATCTCAGTGTACAGGTGAGTAAAAATTCTGGAATCTCGGTATGTACACGTACAATTCGCAGAGAACTTCATTCCATGGATTACCGTGGTCGTGCAGCTGATCATAAGCCTTTCAGCTCCACTCGGAATGCTATTCGTCGTTTAGCATGATGTAAAGAACATTTATCGTGGACCGTAGATCAATGGAAACGGGTCCTATGGAATGATGAATCCAAACACACGATCCATCAGTCTGATGGCCGTGTGTGGGTATGGCGGTAGACGGGGGAACGCTATTTACCACAGTATACTGTTCCTACGGTCAAGTTTGGAGCTGGCAGTGTACTCGTGTGGGGATGTTTTTCGTGGTATGGTCCCGGCCCATTGGTTATTGTAGAAAAACCTGTTAACCAACATGTCTACCTCAATATTCTGAACAATTACGCCCTACCAACTCTGTGGCAATACTATGGAACCGAGCCTTGTTGGTACCAGCAGGGTAATGTACCGAGCCATAAAGCAAGGACTTTTACTGCGTGGTTTGACGATAATTCCGTATCGTGTGTGAACTGGGCAGCAAAGAGCCCTGATCTTAATCCCATAGAGCACCTATGGGATGAATTAGAGCGCAACATAAGAAGTTTGGAACCAAAGCCCCCTACTAAGCAACAGTAAGCGGGTGCAGTATGTACTGTATAGAAGTGCATACCTATCGCTGTGTTCCAAAACCTTGTCGAAAGCTTGTCTCGAAGAGTCAGTGCATGCATTAAGGCCAAAAGTGAACCGACACGGTACTAATGTATGTCAATAAATGCCATGTTGTGTTTCTCTTCTAGGTGTCCGGTGACTTTTGTCAATATAGTGCATATGAGCAAATCCAATGCTCAAAATGGGTGTCCGGATACTTGGATACTTTTGATAATATAGTCTGTTTGTTGTTTGAAGTAATGATTGTGATAGAATCTCTAAAACAATCATCATAATATTATCTCTGAAGCAGTGATCATGACTGTATATCCGAAGAAGCACAGAAGCACATGAAACAATAAGCTGTTCGCTGAGAATCGGAGATTTCTTACTAAAAAAATCATCTGTGAGATCAATATTTCTAGTGATGTAAAATTTCATATTTTGTCGATGTACTAAGAGTCTTCATTTACAGCCATCTTTGCACACTAGTCGAGTTTCATACATATTCGTCGTACGTCTCACGCATGACTTTTTGTAGTTCATACTACACTGGGTGGACATAAAATATGGGATACCTACCTAGTAACTGGTAGACCCACCTTTCGCACAGATAAGGGCACTCGAAAAGCGAGTATTTGAGTCCACTAGATCACGAAAGCGTTCTATAGGTATCTCCACACCCGCTATCAGTATATCTGTCGCATTCCTACACTGCAAAAAATTTTCTGAAATTCACGGGCAAGTTTCCGTCATTTCTTTCGTGAATTAGCAAAGCATGTTTCTGTTATGACATTTTCTGTGAAATGACGGAAAAAAAAACCTGAATTTAAAGGACTTTTCGTGCCATGGGAAAATTCTGAATTTTCAGAAACCTTTCCGCAGTTTCCTTCTTATATTGACGGTAAATTACCGTTTTAGAGATGTGTTGACGAAAAATTCTGAATTTTCAGAAACCTTTCCGCAGTTTCCTTCTTATATTGACGGTAAATTGCCGTTTTAGAGATGTGTTAACGAAAAATTCTGAATTTTCAGAAACCTTTCCGCAGTTTCCTTCTTATATTGACTGTAAATTGCCGTTTTAGAGATGTGTTAACGAAAAATTCTGAATTTTCAGAAACCTTTCCGCAGTTTCCTTCTTATATTGACTGTAAATTGCCGTTTTAGAGATGTGTTAACGAAAAATTCTGAATTTTCAGAAACCTTTCCGCAGTTTCCTTCTTATATTGACGGTAAATTGCCGTTTTAGAGATGTGTTAACGAAAAATTCTGAATTTTCAGAAACCTTTCCGCAGTTTCCTTCTTATATTGACTGTAAATTGCCGTTTTAGAGATGTGTTAACGAAAAATTCTGAATTTTCAGAAACCTTTCCGCAGTTTCCTTCTTATATTGACTGTAAATTGCCGTTTTAGAGATGTGTTAACGAAAAATTCTAAATTTTCAGAAACCTTTCCGCAATTCCTTTCGTATATTAACGGAAAATCTCCGTTCTCACTTTTTCCACATCCGTATGACGAGAAATTTCCGCTAATAGTAGTAATTCGTGGAAATACTTGAGGTTTGATTAACTTTCAAATTTCAATCGTCTGTCGAATTTTGAAGTTCCGTAGCGAGATCGGATATTGTGGAAAACATATCGAATAAATTTATTTTGTGGCACAGGATATTCCTTCTCCTTTCTCCTACACTGACGGAAAAAAATCCCAACACCATAAAAAAATAGTTGGAGAGGAATGAAATGGCGGCAATACATTTGTATAGGTAACATATTTAATAGATTAAGGTTTCAAGATCACAGCTGAGAGAAGAGCCATTTTAAATGTGAAATGCTGGTACATTAATAACCGGTGTAACTGTCAGAATGTTGATGCAAGCACGCAAACGTTCATGCATTGTGTCTGGATGTCAGTTTGTGGAATGGAGTTCCACGCCTGTTGCACTTGGTCGGTTAATACAGGGACTGTTAATGCTGGTTGGGGGTGACGCTGGAGTTGTCGTCCAATTTTGTCCCATACGTGCTCGATTGGTGAAAGATCTGGTAATCTAGCAGGCCACGGCAACATGTCGACACTCTGTAGAGCATGTTGGGTTACAACAGCGGTATGCGGGCGAGCGTTATCCTGTTGGAAAACACCCCCTGGAATGCTGTTCATGAATGGCAGCACAACAGGTTGAAATCACCAGACCGACGTACAACTGTGTCGTCAGGGTGCATGGGATAACCACGAGAGTGCTCCTGCTGTCATAGGAAATTGCTCCCCAGACCATAACTCCAGGTGTAGGTCCAGTGTGTTTCGGCCGCAGACAGGTTGGTTGCAGGCGCTCACCTGGCCTCCTTCTAACCAACACACGGCCATCACTAGCACCCAGGCAGAACCGGCTTTAATCAGAAAACACAACATATCTCCACTCCGTCCTCCAATGGGCTCTAGCTTGATACCACTGACGTCGCAAACGGCAGTGGTTTGGAGTAAGTGGAATGCACGCTACAGGGCGTCTGGCTCGGAGCTGTCCTTCAAGTAACCGATTTGTAACAGTTCGTTGTGTCACTGTGGTGGCAACTGCAGCTCGAATTGCTGACGCAGACGCGGTACGATGCGCCACGGCCATACGCCGTACACGGCGGTCTTCCCTCTCAGTAGTGCCACGTGGCCGGCCGGAACCCGGTCTTCTTGAGACAGTACCTTCCCTTCACCACCGCTGCCAACAATCATGCACAGTGGCTACATTCCTGCCAAGTCGTTCTGCAATATTGCGGAAAGAAAATCCACCTTCTCGTAGCCCTATTACACGACCTCGTTCAAACTCCGTGAGCTGTTGATAATGGCTTCTTCGTCTTCTTAAAGGCATTCTTGACTAACATCAACACCCTACGTCGAATCTCAACGATAACTAACGCTCACGAACGTTACAGCGCGTATTTACAGCAAACCTGCTTTGCATGTTCCGAGGGGCGCTACTAGCGCCACACGTATGCGCCGAGCGCGAAATTTGCATAGACGTCATCTTACAGATGTACTCTCACCGCCTACCAACTGTCGTTTATATAACACAACCCCTTCTTGGTGTTGGGATTTTTTTCCCGTCAGTGTATTTGGTGCACCAGCTATTTATTATACAATGTACTACTGCATGAAACCGGGTACTTATTGTACTGATGTTTATACGATGTCTGTGTATCAGTCTTTGGACAACTTAAGACAAAAGCTATTGTAGCTATCAATAGTAAATTTTATATTTAGGTTTTGTGTGTGTGTGTGTGTGTGTGTGTGTGTGTGTGTGCGTGTGAGATAATACTATAAAAAGTACGTTTCACCTTTTTTAAAGGTAAATGAAAGTCATTGTCAGTTTAAAAAAATCATGCTGCAAAGCAATTTGTTGCTTCGAATACATACGATGAAAAATGCTTAATTTTTGAAAAGTCCTCCTATAGGAAAAAAAAATTACAAGCCTGTTCAGAAAAATAATAAGCTCCAACAGAAAATAAAATAACAAAATCAATCACATTGACAAAAAACAAAATTTCTTTGTCCGGGAATTCGTTTTAATATGTACGTGAGTCACGTTGCCGAGCGTTTATGGCTCAGTTGGTTAAGGCGCAAGTTACGTATTCGGCGAGCTGTAGCGTCGGATGTTCGATCCTGATCTCACCGGAAGGATTATCTGGGGGTGAGTGCTGTACAGCGTTGTTGATTTTGCGGAATTTCAGTTTAAATACGGAAAAACTAAAAATGGACTTTTCTGAAATAAACGGAATTTCTGTCTACGGAAATATCTGTGAAAATACGGAACTTAAAATGAAAGGGTTCTTTAAAAAACGGAAATTTTTTAAAGAGACTGATACCTATCGGCAACTTAGCTGCACGTTATTTTCAGAAAATTTCCGTGAATTCATACCACTTATTTTTTACAATGATAGGTGGAGGACCCAAAGCTCGAACGGTCCTTTCCACAGCATCCCAAAGATTTTCCACAGGACTCATGTCCGGTGAACTAAGAGGTTATTCTAGGGTGTGAACTTATGCGGAATGCTCTTCTAGCCATGCTCTAGTCACTACGGCTCTGTGCGGAAGTGCATTTTCTTCCGGAAGATTCCAATACCCTGTGACGGCATGATGACTCTGAACGGATGTAGATGGTTTGCGAAGAATAGAAACGTAGCGTGGACCGGTCAGAGAAGCACCTAGACGTACCAGTAGTCACAATGTGTGACAGTTAAGCCACGACCTAGACCATAACCGAGCCTCCAACAGCTTGAACAGTTCCTGGTTGACATGACAGGTGCTTTGCTTCGTGCATTTTCCGCCAGATTAGCATCCTCCCGTCAGCGCGAAATAACTGAAAACGGAAGTAATCGCACCAAGACAGCTGTTCAGTCCTGGGAAGGGACATTAGCAATAGGACTCGAGTGGGCCGGCGGCAGGGACGTGTCAAGAGCATTTGCCGCCCGGGTGCAAGCTCAGATTTGTCGCTCCTTGTACGATAACTTTTTTCAATTTTTATTCATTTTTACATGAAATAAATATCTTCAGCAACATCATTTTCTATTTCCCGTAAACTAAGAGTTTTCATAAAACACAATTATCTCATATAAAACTGACGGACGTGCCTTTAAAAAGACCCCATGTGTTCTACATTCTTTTAAACAGCAGTTTACTGGTTTTAACATTTCTATCATGGTTGGTATAACTACAACAGATTTCGCATTAATTTGCTACTAACATTAATTTTTGAAGAAAGAGTGTTCCCAAATCTTTCTGGAACAAATGAGCTTGCAGGTATTTTTTTTTTTTTAGTCTTTTTTTTCCAAGAAAGATTGGTTAAATTTCGGGTATCACTGTTTCTAAAAGATTCGTTAAAGCTCTAATATAATTCATCGTGTATAATTCATGAATTAAGATAAGGACGAGCAAGGTGCTCGTCCTTATCTTAATTTCCGACGACAGGCCCTCGTCGTGTTTCCAGACGAAACCATCATTAATTCCTGTCCCACCACCTTCCAAGTAGTCTGTGGCCGTCATATTCACACTATTCATATCTATACTGCTCTTCATTGTTTTATCTGCAAATCGCTCACTCATTTATCTGCTTCATGCCCAGATAAAGACATTGTTCATGCTTCGGCTTCATCTTTTGGTACTCCTACTTCTACCTCACTGCCTGTCAGACCTTCCCTGTTAGTGTCTCTGCCCGGTTAGGGTGGATTGTTCCAGGACCCTGATTTTTCTTCTTCCCTCATCCCTGAGGACACCATATTATCTACTCATCTGCTCCCGTCTTCTCTCCTGGATGTTACTTCTTCATCCACCACCACGCCACCTTGATCGCCTCCATCAGGCCTATCTTCCACCAAGACTTTATTAAAACGCCCAATGTCTTCTTCCTCGTCGCATTCTTCTCCTGCCACTGTATGTCCTCTTCTTTACCAATTATAACGTAAATGTCTTGTCGTACTGCTACGTTATTTTAAAACATCACCATACGATGACAAAGTTCCTAAGTTAAACCTTAACGGCCAGACGAAACATTTAAAAAAGCAGAAGTCAAACTTACGGAAAATATGCTTTATTTCTCGATGTAGCACTTCACATAACAAATTGGTGTCAACATTAAACACACCACACACCAACAACGCTACGTTCCACAACGCTACACATTAATCGCTCTCCAACACAACGCTAGCAACAGTTTACTCGTAGTTTATATCTCTCGTTCTTATCAAATAACAGGCATACGTCACGTTCATTCAACCTCAATTATTTTGCCAACAGTATTCGTTTGAGAGAAAAGATATCGCGTTAAGTGTGAAGTATACCTGAGAATAAACTCAAGATTTATATAGGGAAAGAAACAAAAAAGGAAAGTTAATTTAGAGTATACGTCACACAATGGGCACTGTCTCTACCCCTGAGGTCCAGCTCTACGGTGTTACGGAGACCGTTCTATCCAGTTGTCCCTTCTCTGCTGACTGCACCAGATCCCAGTGCATTTTGCCTGTTACTGTGTCTATAAACTCTGCTTCGTCGTCTGCTGCCATACCCTTTAATGTCTCTTCATCAACTCCCGGAAATGTTCTTGATTCCTTGCTTGTCTCTCTTCTAGCTTTGTCGTCTACGATACCCGTTTTCCCTTCATCAGCAGAAACTTCACTTTACGATACTTCCGATGCTCCCCCAGACCCGTTCGCTCATCTCTCCGCCTCTCAGCACCGCCTCCTTGCTACTTTGTCTCATAGAGAGGTTGAAAAAATGGGGACTGTCACAGTTCTGAAGCATCTTGAACTTCTCAAGTTTCCCAAACCCCGTAGGAGACATTTTCGCTTCACGAGCGCCTATAAGGCTGCTCGTCTGGAGCGAGACAATGCTCTCGAATTCTTCTAAATTGAGGCTTCTGATTTCTGCCTTTCACGATCACCTTCGCCACCTCACTAAACTTCTCTGCTAGATATTTCTTCTACTTCGCCTGGTCTACTTCAGCCTCACAGTGTGTCCGTTCTACTGTTTCTTTGTCAATTTCTCCTGTTGCTGAACTTTCGCAATCTTCTCCTGCAAGGTCTCCACTCAGCTCATCCTTGCACGTTTGCTCTTCTTGTTCTCCGCTTGACTCGTCTGTCACTCCGCCAATGGTGTTTGCCTCTTCCAGCCTCCAGTGTGCTTCTCAGTCTCCGACTACATCATTTTCTGCAGCCACAACCTCAGTTCTCTCCTCAGCAACTCTTCCACCTGCTCCTGCTTCATCGCCTGCAACTCCTAGTGATCCCTTGTTCGAGCCCATTGATCGATTGTCTCCTCTTCAGCCTTCCTCTGATGGTGCTTCTCGGAAACGCCGCCGTAAGCACCGCCGCCGTGCTTCACTCTTTAATGAGTCTCCTTTGCCAAGTGACTATGCCTCTTATGATGATTTCCTGCGTGCCCGTTTTAATAAGCGTCACGCATTTCGTAAATTGTATTATAAATATGGTATCTCAATGTAATTCGTATTTTTCTCTATGCCATTTTCCCGTATCTCTGCTCACGAGAATATTTGTGTTGCCCAGTGTATAAGAATCACTATTTCTTGATGATTGCCCTGCATTAATCCATGTACTTTGCTCACGATTTCATCTGTTTCTCTTCATTGTATGTGCCCGACTTTCCTGTACCCTTTAGTTTTCCCAATAAAACGATTTTGAAAGACAAAACTTTAGTATGTTGTTCCGGAGGTATACTGAACCAATTCAGTTTAATATCATTGAAATGGGGTCAAAAGTCAGGGCACAGGAGCGAGATTTATTCCACAGCCATTATCCTCATAACTTGAGTAATTATTTCTGTTACGTTGGAAAGCGCAGCATAATCAATGTATTGCATGATTTTACTAACTTGTGATGCTATGCAACTTTTATGACGGCAGTAAAATAAATCCCAAGGGAAAATTTCGATGTAACGAAAATAGGTAACGGAAGTCGTCAAAACTATTGTTGAAATCTGATTTTTGAATGTTGTCTCATGAAGTAACGCAACAATAGTTAAATCTATTGTTACTTAACAATAGATTTTACTAAGCTATCGCTGAATATATATTATTTCATCAGTTTTACGCAAAACGTAAAAATATCTCTTTACAATCTGCGTAAATTACGTGAACCTGATGCTAAATGTGATAAAATTCATTATAAAAATGCATTTTTATGCTATGAAAACTGTGCATCGTAGCAAGCCCCCCCCCCCCACACACACACACACACAGGAAGAGCTTGTACTGACGAGAGCTTTAGAATAATACACACTATCTACCAACAAGTAATGGGACATCCCTGCAAATCGACGATATCTGCGGTCCTGATACGCGTCACGGCCGTCGCCGTTAAATATGGTGTGGGAAACAACAACGCAACCAGTCGCATGCAAGATGCCACGCAGTTCGGAGCTCTCTGATTTCGAGAAAGGTGTAATCGTCGGGTATCACAGAAATGGCCGATCCATACGTGATATAATGAATAAAATTCTCCGGCTGGACGTGTAGTGCAGGAAAGCCTACGTTAAGTCACGTTAGGGTTATTGAAAGGTTACTTGACGTAGCTAAAGTGTGCTTAATCTTCAAAGTGCTAGAGTTTGTTTAGGTAAGACACGCACGTGCAATAAATTCCAAGAATATGGAATTTATTTTTACTCAGCGTTCCTCATTATCTTGAATATCAGTAATATAACTTCGGTTTTAGTACATTAGTACCTTGAAGGCTCCTTATTAGAGCGGTAAACACAATATACCCTGACCTTAACGAAAACACTCAATGAAATAGACTTAACGGCCAGACAGAGGTCTGACAATAAAATGAACTAAGAAAACGTACTCACTTTTAACCTTTTATTGGGGAGCTCCTGGTATTACTCAAATACACACTCCAAAATAACACAACTACTGATAGCCCGAACTTTCGTACTATCGTAATATCGTAGAAACGTAGGTAAATCGCATATCAATAATCAGGAAGAACCTATGACATATAAAACAAACCTCCTTGGCATACTTCAGCGCGCCTATATATACTGCATACCACCACGTCATGACTTACACTCGTTGCTACATACAATTCAGCGGGAGAAACAACATCTCGTTAAGTGAGAAGATAATTTACATAAGAAAATAAAATAACAAGAGATAGTAAAATCAAAAAGAAACTGAATGTATAGTATACGTTACAGTGACATATCCAGCTAGTTGAAGTACCCAAAATCGACAGTGGCCTACGTGATTGGCAAGTGGAAGATGAGAGGTGACTGTCGGAATGTGACCCGACCCGGCAGACCCACAAAACTGGGAGTTAGAAACCGACAGGTGCTGGCCAGAGAAATTTGGAAGATCCGCACCAAATCGATGGGTCACATCCGCGAGGAGTTTCAACAGGCATCCGGGAGTGTTCTTTCAATGAATACCATCCGTAAGGAAGTCCATCTGCTCGGTTATCATGGACGTGCTGCCTCCCATAAGCCTTTGATCACCAAGTCCAATAGCGCTGCTCGGCTAACGTCGTGCAAAGAACATCGACAGTGGACCGTTGAACAGTGGAAACAGGTTCTCTGGAGCGATGAATCAAGGTTCACCCTCTACTGTTTGGATGGCAGGGTCTGGGTTTGGCGTCTGCCTGGAGAACGCCTCCTGCCGGAATGTATTGTGCCAAGTGTGAAGTTCGGCGGCGGTGGAATTATGTTATGGGAGTGTTTCTCCTGGTATGGCACGGGACCCTTGGTCGCAATTCCTGGTAGACTCAACGCCGAGACCTACTGCACCATTTTGGATGACCATGCGCTTCCTACGTTGTGGCAGTTTTACGGGGCGGACCCATGTAACTTTCAGTATGACAATGCCACCTTGTGACGTACCTGCCAGCAGGACGCACACAACATAAAGGCACATAGCAATCAGAACAAATGTCTGCGTAGCTCAGTTGGTAGAGCGACTTGTTCCGGAATAAGCGGCCTCGGGTTCGAATCCCGGCGTAGACCAAAAATGACGGAGAAATTTACTTCGTTATAATGGCGCCCGAACTATCCGGATGACCCGGCCGTTCAAAATCTCGCATTGGTGTGATGATATTTCCACACCGCGAGACAGGAAAAATCGGAGAATTCCTTCTCCAGCGCTTCGAAAAATAAAAATGTGAGATGTTGCATTCCACACAGCAGATTGACTGGGAGTTCTCAAGTGCACGTTCTACAGTGGATGGCTGCCTGCAACGATTCATGGTCACGGCTGACCCGTGGGACATGCCCCCGGCCCTCTTTCGGGGGGGGGGTTGTGACGTACCTGCCAGCAGGACGCACACGACATAAAGGCAGATAGGAATCAGAACAAATGTCTGCGTAGCTCAGTTGGTAGAGCGACTTGTTCCGGAATAAGAGGCCTCGGGTTCGAATCCCGGCGTAGACCAAAAATGACGGAGAAATTTACTTCGTTATAACCTGTCTTGTTGCGAGGTCCACCATGGCTTGGTATGGTGACAATGGGGTTAATCGAATGGACTGGCCTGCGCAGAGCCCGGAACTTAACCATATCGAGCACCTCTGGGTCGAGTTGGAGCGTCGACTTAAGGGGTGCCCCCACCGTCCGAAATCGGTGAAGGAACTGACATGTCTTCTCCAAGCCGAGTGGAAGAAAATACCGCTAGCCGTCGTACAACGCCTAGTTGAGAGTATGCCCCCGAGGGTCGCAGCTGTAATCGCCGCTCGTGGAGGCTCCACCAACTATTGAAAGTGAATAAACTTCGTTTTCCTTTGCTATCACAGGTGTCCAATTACTTGTTGGTAGATAGTGTATAACACGATGGGATGTAACCTGTAGATATCCTAGACCAAAAATTATCAATCCCCCTTCAGTAACAGACTTGCAATTCAGCTTTTCTCTCTATCTTGAGGTCAGATTTTAGCTTGAGCAGATGAACTTTTGCACCTACATCACATTTCGTCGATGTCAGGATCGCTTCTTACTTTCATCTACATCTGAATAATATGTAATAATAATAATAATACATATTGTTTTTGAATAACTAAACAGTCGAAGTACTTACTGCTGCGGCCATAGTTTAGTAAATGCTTATGACCCACATATCTTCTTCCATTGGTTTTACGTAAATAACATTCATTAATTCGCTTACCTAAGTTCCGCTGAATGTAAGGAATTAGTAAACTTTGTTGTTTGTTGTTATGATTTAATTCCACTTGGTATGTACCGGACTGTGGCTCGGTAAGGTCGTGGGTGACGCGAATAAATATAATGTACGTAAATAAGTTTTTTTTTTTTCTGGAATCCTTTTATTATATTTCACACTCACAAAGATCTTGTTATGGGATTTATGCTTAGCATAAATTACCGTATTTTTCCGTGTATAAGACGACCCCTACTTTTTCGAACCAAAAATGAAGAAATCAATACTTTTATTACAAAAAAAGAACACAATTGATATTTTTTAGAAATTAGGTAATATCATTGAAGTACATTTAGAAATTAGATAATATTATATATATGAAAAAGAAGTTCGAAAATTTATATTTAGGAATTTGGTAATATTTTTAAGATAGAAACTATGAAATTATGCATCACTTTCTTCAACACTATTTGTTCCAGACATATCACTTTTTTCAACCTCAACTGCATCACTGCGGTCATCTGACTCATTGTCTATATATATTATTAGATCATCCTCAGTTCCATCTATGGCATAGCTGATTCCACATTTCTTGAAGGACTTCACAACCACCTCTTGCTTGACTCCATTCGATGAGTTTAGGACCCACTTGCAAACCTCAGTAATGGTTGGTTTTTTCACTCTCCCTGTCGGTGTCAAGTTATTGCCTGCTTTCTGCATCCATTTATAACAATCTTCTTTCATCAGGGCTTTGAAGGGCTTGTTGATGGAAACATCTAGAGACTGTATCTGATCTGTAAATCCACCATGAATAACTGCTTGTAAGTCGTAGTGGGGAGGGGGATAAGAGGTACTGGCAGTTTCGCCGTGGTAACCGCAGAGTTCTCTCAACTGGTTATAAGACGATCCCCAATTTTTTGTCTAAAAATTTTGAAAACAAATATCGTTTTATACACGGAAAAATACGGTAAATACAAAGAGAACCATGGTACTCAGTCGATTTTATTTCTCTATAGATCAAATCCTTACACTCGAATCTGTGGGTAAAACAAATAAAACTCCAACGGTATCATACAGTGATCTTGATTATTCCGGCAGTTTCCTGATGTTAGAACGGAAATAAAATGATTAACGTTCTAGCATCCCATGGTGTCCACAGTTAGCCCAGGACTTGAGCGCTGCTGTAATCAACATAAAAATAAACAGAACTCTGAACAACGTCACGCGGTACCCACAATTAAAGCAGCAATTGTGTGATGTTAGGTTAGAAGTGAAATAAAAAATACTCAAAACTTTTTCACGTGGGACCCGTAATTTATACGATATTTTGCTGGCGATAGATCAGAGATAACAATAATTAATATGCTAAACAACATAACACGGTGCCAGTAACTGACGGAATTGAAAAAGATGGAAGAAAAGATGTTAAATTTGCTCGACCGACCGAAATTAAAAAAGATGTTCCATTTAACAATAGCTCGCGCTTGACGCCGTTAATCGATACTTCATTGATTTTAGACGATATTCCAGATTTCCAGTGAAACACTTCGATCTGTTGAAGAACATACTGTTTTGTGAGTTCCGCATGTTTCAGAAAAAGGAGGACATCATGTCAAACATGTTGTTTTGTAATCACAAAACGTGCCTCTATTCTATAAGCTTTTTTACATTTCTTTTTGTATTTTTCTGTACTGTAATAGTGCGCTACTTATCCCCTAGAGTCCAGTATTGGAACTAATGTTTCTTTTTCCATCAAACAAAATTCATATCAAAGTTGTTGTCATTCCGAGCAATGCACTGACGTACAAGAGATAAGCATAATCGGTAAGGCATACAAAGTAAAGGGTTGAACCCGATAGAAAAGCGGGCATTGATATGTAGATTAGTCACACACCTAAACCAATCTTAGTATTCGGTCAAATAACGTCTGCTGACATTTGATATGCAAATATCTAGCAGTTCCGTAAAAACAGCTTATCTTACCCTGAGTGTCTTATTCCATTTTCTTGCAATCCCCGTGAGAAGAGTTGTTCTCATCGGTGATCAGAAAAGTAATATGGAACAAAGACGCCAGGTTGACTATTTTTTTCAGGGTAGAATATTCGAAAAGATCGAATCAGGACAGTCACAGACGGCGGTCTCCAGAGCACAGAATGTGCCGCAAAGTGTCATCTCCAAGTTTTGGAGAAGGTTCCAAGACACAGGAGAGGTTAGACGCCAACCAGTACAATGTCGTCCAAGAGTCATAACCCCTCAGAAGGACTGGTATCATGCATGAACTGCATGTCGTCATTACACGATGTCTTGCCATGCAACTCTATGCAGAGCTTGAGGCGCCACCTCAGGACCTAAAGTTTCAAGACAAATTGTTTACAAGGGGATCTGGGCAACTGGTTTCTATGCCGGACATCCAGTAGTTTGTCTCCCGCTCACCCCTGAGAACAGGAGGACCCATTTAAACTGGAGTCGGGAACATCGAAACTGGACACTGAGTCTGTGGAGCAATGTGCTCTTCACTGATGAGTCCAGGTTCAGCTTACACACTGATTCTCGTCGAACCACTCTCTGGAGAGAACAGGGAACCCGTTACAATCCCAGAAACAATAGGCAAAGAGACCAATTTAATGGTGGTGGAGTCATGATATGGGCAGGCATCATGTTAAATGGGCGCACAAAGCTCCACATTAATGCTCTGAGGTAAAGAGACAAGATACTTGAACCTCATGTGAGACTTTCTAGAGGTGCCGTGGGTCCAGAGCTAGTATTCATGGACGATAATGCACGCCTCTTCGGCGCTCAGCAGGCAGATGACTCTCTCCAAAGTGAAGATATCCAACACATGGAGAGGCCAGGAAGATCTCCGTATATGAATCCGATAGAGAATGCATGGGATGCACTAGGGCGGCAAATTGCAGCCCGTCATCCGCCACCAAGGACCATTCCGGAGCTCCAAGCTGCTCTTCTTCAGGAGTTGGACTTGTTGCAAACAGAGCTCTTGGGCAACCTGATAAGTAGCATGAGAAATCGGTGGTGCGAGGCTTGCCTGGCTGCAAAGGGTCACCACATTTCTTATTAATCATAGTGCTCTAGCCCGTTTTGTGCACTCAACACGAAAATCACTGTGATTTGATTTTTTAAATTTTCTTAATTAATTCAATAAACTTAATTTTGTAACTTGTTTTTGTCTGCCGTTGTTCTTGCAATATGTTATTACACAAGGCTTTTACGACGATTGGTTCTTGAAATATTCACAGGTATATTGATTATGATCGACTTTCGGACATGAGTGTAGTTTCCACTTGTAGAACGTAAACCTAATTACTCTGACATTTTTTCAACGTTAGAGAATAAATTCCAGGTCAGTAAATCGTTAATCGTTTGGTAAAAGAAGATTGATTTACAGTCAGTAGACTGTGCTTTCATTCTCGAGACAATGAAGTTAGCCGCACGGGTGTTAGAGCGGTCCGCAGAGTAGGCTTCCTGCTAGTTTTTCCAGCTGGATTCAAGTCCAAGATGAGGCATGGGTGGTGTGCTAGACTTACAGCGCCGGCCCTCTCACCTCTCTGGAATCAATGGTTCCAACTTGGGGACGAACGACTTTTTACAACCCTTGCAGTTGCTCATGTTGGTCGTTAAACCACATTAAGAAGGCAAAAATGAAGTAAGCTAACAGCATTCAGAATAAAGTGGTCTGCAGAACAGAAACCAAATCCCATAAAAAGCGTTTTTTGTTTGTTTGTTAGTTTAACGACAACTATGAGCAGAACACAGTGGATTGTAAGCAGTTGCTCGTTCCTAATTTAGGACCAGTGGTTCCAGGTAAGCGAGAGAGCCTGTGCTGTAGGACAAGCACGCCATCAATGCCTCCGCCGGGGTTCGAGCCCGAAAGAATTATCAGAAATCAAAGCCTAGAACCACTGGAGAGGCTAGAAAGCTTTCAAAAGCGAAAGCAGGCTCCTTTGAATGCAGTAATTGTGGTAGTCATAAAAGGAAACATTCCGTAGCGCAATATGGATGTTGAAAAGAAATGCCAGTGAATCATTTCTTTATGGTGAATTCTCAAATGAAAAGGTGGCATTCTAGCGCCAGAAGACGTTGCACACTTAATTTCTGGAGTGGCCACAGACAGGAAGGACTCTATTACCTGCTGGAAAAACCGCTGAATGTACAGCAAAAGATACATTTTCCATTTGTATATCAAATTAGCGTAGTCATTTTTGTTTATCCTTACACGCAATCCTTTATAACTCTGGTAGAAAAGACTAGAGGTATAAAAAGAAGAAAAGGCAATAAAGACTAGTTTTGTATTTCATCAGTGACCTCAAGCATACATATAATTGATTCGAGCTGATGGTGTGAAAGAAAAGCTGACAAAGAGAAGATGTAAGCACATGCAATTTTTTTTAACACTCAGTAAACCTACAGAATTGGGGGAGGGTAGAGAATATAAACTAAATGTGCAGCAGCTTACTTTGTAGAAAACATCGCTACAAATTATACAGTAGGTCATGCACAAATGCTTTCCAGGTTCCTTAGCCATTAAGGCTCAACCGTTCTCAAATATTAGAGTTCCTGCTATGCAACGCTAGTCTGTCATTTGAATTATTTATATTAACTTAAATGCTATTTTGCAAAAAATTGAATAATAGAGTGTTTTGCAACGAAAATACCGCTTTTCTTTCGTTTGAAACAAAAGGGCTGAAGCCATTAGAGAATTAAAAATGAATGACATCCTCCCTAGTAGATCAAAAATAAGGACGTGATTTGATGTTTGTCTTCATTGTAGCGCCTTAGTAGGTCGTTCTACTGACTGATGAGAACATGTGTCACTCCCTCATTGTTAAGTGATATCCATTAATATTTGAGTGCGTTCTACGGAAATGTGAGCTGGATGTCCAATGTTCCAGTTTTCCACTTCTCGCGACCTCTTTTGTATCGATCAAGTTCTGTTTTAGGAAATACAAATCAGCGAAGAAAACGTTTCGTTTGTGTATCACATAAATTTTAGAGAATTAAAACTCCGATGGAAGTATATAGAGGTCAGAAAAGTAATTTAAAGGAATGTTGAGCCATACTTATTTTCCATATACTATATCTTTCCGTTTAGCAAATAAATGTCATTAGCAGACCATCATGGTATTTCTACAGTTTTTTTGGAATGCACAGCACATCTTGTCCATTCGATAATCTGAGTACAGTGATTATCCATCTACACTAAGTGTAGCTTTCTATTGGTAAGTCTTACCATCAGAAAGCCGTAGGCTGGTCACGACAGATGATGTCTTGTGATTCTACTTTATATGAAAATGTCTGGGGGTTATGTTTTTCTGTTTTAATATTTCTATCTATCCGGCATTTAGTTTTCACTCTGTGGAAAATGGCTTTTTCTCGAAAATAATGCTGATAAAGTGCTTTTTGAATCGGATTGAAAACAATATTCCTGCTAAGCTATTTCCCCATAGATTTCTAGATTTTCTTTCCTGGTGTGCATAACGTCCCCACTAGACGGAGTAAAAGCATACTGGTATTTTCCAAGATGTATTTTAATAGAAAGTTTTATAGAATGGTTTAATAGAAAGTTCTATAGAATGTTTTGATAGAAAGTTCTATAGAATGTTTTAATAGAAAGTTTTATAGAATGTTTAATAGAAAGTTCTATAGAATGTTTTAATAGAACGTTTTATAGAATGGTTTAATAGGAAGTTTTATAGAATAGTTTAATAGAAAGTTCTATAGAATGTTTTAATAGAAAGTTCTATAGAATGTTTTAATAGAACGTTTTATAGAATGGTTTAATAGAAAGTTCTATAGAATGTTTTAATAGATCGTTTTATAGATGGTTTAATAGAAAGTTCTATAGAATGTATGTGGTATTTAGTATCTTACTAAAGTCAAAACAGTGGGACTGGCCTATCTCTTTCTTAAATCATTTTTTTTTATGAGAATGTCCCAGAATCTCATATCTTTTATTTCAGTTGAGCAAAATCAATGCATATTTTTTCTTATCAATCGCAAATACTGCCAAAGAGATTGAAAATATCAGCTGTCAACAAGTGAAATCCACTGGGGGTGCTTATTAGCTACCCAAGAACATCAAACACTAGAAAATGAAAGTTTCTGTTATCAGTGTTCTATTTGGCAATCACAAAAGGCAACATCTCCATGCTCCTTCTGCCTTTTCAATAGCAATCGCGGATTCCCTAGAGAAATCTCGGGACCAATGCGTTTTGCGTGACAAAGAATACATGTTGTTTCTTCCGAGAAGTATTCTTCCGATTGGGGACAGGCGGTGGATCGATCATGTCTGGTGGTTATCTGCGTCCTGACTGGAGAACATATTCAGCTAATAAATGATTTACAAGTCAATGGACGCCAACGTATCTCATTTTCTTCTAGTCTGCTTTTTCCCTCTTCCGTCCTCAGAGTAAAAGCAGCATCGATTTACTCTGAACAATGGATTGGCAATGGAATTAGGTATGTGCCTCCGATGTGAGTGTGCGGCTGCAGGTTCCACCGCCGCTGGCGAAGGCAACAGAATGATGAAAATCACGAAAAAATATAAATATTTGGCACGCATAGTCTACAATGGAAGCGCAAAATCTAGAAACGCCATTTACTGCAGTAACAGTTGTCGCAACAACATAAATACCTCCGTTGACCGCTCTGAAAATCATTCTTTGCCAATGATTGTTTTTTCTTCTGTTGTTGTTTTGTTTGGGTGTTTACGAACACCGTGAGGAACTCGAACGGCTTAAATTTGAGCCACGGGTTCCCGGGAAGAGAGAGAGAGCTCTTTCCAAAGGCAAGCACATCACTCATGCCTCGTCTAGGACTCGAACCCGGACCCACTTGGACAGAAACCACCGCTTAGACCACTGTGGAAGTTCCTACGATTTGGTTTGATTTCAGATGCTTGAGTCTCATGTCGCTTATCTAATTAAAATGGGATTTACATCGGTTTTTTTATTTTACCAGAAAGACTCATTACTTGGGCGTGCAACGGATATCAGTTGTTTTACTCTTTCAGTTTCGATGCAACTCCTCCTGCGAAATTTGAATAAAATCCCCACTGGTTCTGATACACGTCACCATAAAAATTTCGACAAGCTGTAAGGTCCGTCGTATTAGGGTCATATAATTGAAGCATGTCATTTTAAACATAAAATCTTCAGAGAGGCCTTAAAGAGGAAGCCGTTAAATTGTCTCCCATTACTGTGGTTGAAATACGATTCAGTGTAGCCCTTGCTTGTTGCCTCAAACACCCCTAGTAGACTCAGTGCGGCACCTTAGTAACTTAAGTTACACAGAAACGGAATAAAAGCATCAATGAAACGCGTTTTATGCACTACATTGTTAGCCGCACTATCCTGAATATATCACCTGCACTATAACCGAGTGGTCTAGTGGTTAGAGCTGCTAGTTCCTAGTTAGTCTTCCAAACTGGGTCCGGATACGAGTCCCGCATTAGGTATTTGCGGCGGGCCCTGCAATATGGCGCTTGCTCTTCTTCCTTCCTGGAACCAGTCTCTCCAAATTAGGAATGGCAACCGTCTATGGCCCGTAGGTGGTCTTTAAACACGGAAACGCATAATTATCTGTACTTATAAGCCTGTACTTCCTGAAAGAACAAACAAAAGAAGCTCAAAATAAATTCTGACAGTATTGAAACAAAACCCTTCCAGTAATACTCTTTGGGTTTCGAATTTGCTGAACCTGTTAACGAGTCCCACTTTCAGCTGAAAAGTGTTAACTCTATAACTCACAGTTTTTCTGTATCTTTTCTGAAGAATTTTTCTGTCGTTGTCCGATCTCGTCTCTTAATTTCAAGCTATGTAGCGTTATTTGTGTGCTTCTTCATCGAATTTGATCACACTTCCAGCTTGACCGCGTGCACCTTTTTACTCATGATTCCTCCGGCTACAGTTATCTATTTATTTTTCACTTCAAAAGACATCTTTCATATGACTCATGCTTTTTGAAAGCATTTAGCTTGAACATCCCACAGGCAACAGAAGAGGATGAAACAGAAAATGAAGTTGCACCTGTTCTGTTACGTCAGAGTAGTGTATTCTGTATTCTAATGCCGCACAGTTTGTACTTGTCACCGCTCGTATGTATCTGTCTTGATATTTCCATTTCTGGGAGTGGAATCAGAATTTTTTTCTTTTTAATTTGAATAGCTGTGTCAGCGATACTGACTCTCCATATTGCTTATTTGCGAAGTGACTGAGTCATAAGCAATAATTAGTGTGGCGTCATTTCCTAAAATTCTTTGTTACTAAAATGAAATATTTTAATGTAGCATAGATGTTATTTAGTGGTTCCAAATTAGTGATGGATGACTTCTTATAGATCTTAGAGCTGCTAATCGTAGTCGCTAAACTTCGAAACATTAAAAAAGACAAGCAACATCAACGATCGCCCTACAATTTTATCTTCTTCGTGAACGCCTGAACTGCTCTGATCATTTGCTGATGTGGATAACGAGAGTTTTGCAGAATTTAGTACTTACAACTCTTTCCTTTGTTGTGATCAAAAAGAGAAATCAAATTTTCGCTTCTTTTCCTGTTAGCTTGCCTTCTCATGCTAAGTATTTTTTCTCTTTGTGCCCTTGATCTCAATATTTACTCCAGCGTGTCATAGCACAAGCACACCTCATATTGAAAATACCGTCCCGGTGGCGCTGTGGTCTATGCGCTGGCTTTTGACCATATCGTTCGGGATGGGTCCGGTTTCGAATCCCGGTGAGGCATGGATGTTGTGTTTGTCTTACGGCACTGGCTCTCTCCCTTCCCTGGAACCAGTGACCCTAAATTAGGGACGGGCGACTGCTTATAGCCCATTGAGTTGCTCACGGTGGTCGTTAAACCTTCAATTAAAAAAAAAAAAATAAACTATGACGTACATGTTTTTTTTTTTTTGATTGGAGGTTTAACGACCACCGTGAGCAACTCAATGGGCTATAAGCAGTCGCCCGTCCCTAATTTAGGGTCACTGTTTCCAGGGAAGGGAGAGAGCCAGTGCCGTAAGACAAACACAACATCCATGCCTCACCGGGATTCGAACCCGGACCCCTTTCGGACGAATAGTTTATTTTGTTTTGTTTTGGGGGTTTAACGATCACTGTGAACAACTCAATGGGCTATAAGCTGTCGCCCATCCCTAATTCAGGGCCACTGGTTCCAGGGAAGGGAGAGAGCCAGTGCCGTAAGACAAACACAACATCCATGCCTCACCGGGATTCGAACCCGGACCCCGTTCGGACGAATGATCAGAGGCCATCGCTTAGACCACTGCGCCACCGGGGCGGCGTACATGTTTTCCAGCGCCGGGCATCGAATCAGGTTCCCCTCCCTCCGGAGTAAGGCGCTCTCCCAACTGAGCTACCCGAACATGTGCTCTGACTTCTATCTGCCTTTCTCACATGCGCGTCCTGCGTGGCAGGCACGTTACATCTCCCCCACCCCACCCCTCGGAGAGAGGGCCAGGGGAATGGCCAACGGGTCAGCCGGGACCATGTGTCGCTGTCGGCAGTAATCCCATGAAGAACATGCATTTGAGAAATCCCAGACAATTTGGTGTGTGGAACGTAACATCACACCGATTTATTTTTTCGAAGCACTGAAGAATGGATTCTCATTTTTCCTGTCTCGCCGTGTTTAAAGAACATCGCATCATTGCGAGAAACTTAACAGCCGGATCATCCTGGAAGTTCGGGCGCCAATATAACGTACAAGTTCGTCCGCGACTGCCATCGAAGCCGGGTCCCCTCACTCCGGAGTAAGTCGCTCTCCCAACTGAGCTACGCGGACAGAATGTTTCGCTGCAGGTTTGGCGTCTTGACACATGTCTTCACCTCTGTAGTACGTCCCAAAACTTATTTGGAAATATTTCGGAAAATATCTTTAAAGATCTTTTTAGCACTTGGAAACACTTTAGTTGCTGTTAGGTCATTTCAAATATGGGTCTCTTCCGTATGTTTCCGCGCCAGCGTAACGATCAAGTATCGCGCGATTTTTATAATTATCATCAGTATGATCTTAATAGAAGAGACAAATGCAAAGTCTGAAACATTTGTAATGGAGTACACAGCAAGTGTTTATTATTTCCATATTCCAGAAAGAGTTATCACAAGCATACTAAAGATCTCTATTTTATTGCTATAACTTGAAATGTTCATAAAAATACGTTACATCAAACATTTGACAAACAATTGGCAAAGGTTATTTTATTTGCTCTTGTGTTCTCAAGCGTTATCGAATATTCATATAACAACAAAAATATATATATAAATATTGTACTAAGGCTTTTATTAAAAAACATCTTAAAGGTTTTTTTAGATGTGAAAAACTAAATAACACAACATTTGTTTACGCAATGCGATATAGTTTTTTTCATAACTACTTCTACCTGAAAGCAACTCAAGATAAGCTCTGGACTTCCTCTGAGTGTTTATAGTTTCTTGATAAACACACAGTGACTTCAATCATGCCACAATGAGAATAAAATTTTATCAATCTTGTCAAACTCAAAAAACAAGTCCTAATGATCAGACAGCACGAAATCTTTCATCTCTGTCCCTGTCTAGTCGCATAAATAACCCCAGATTTACAAGATTCAACGTATCATTCGTAATACTCCCGGCATTAAGAAAGAAACTCTTGAATGAAGAACGAACCTTTGGATACTCTGAGCTGGGTGTTAATTTTATCATCGTTACGGCAATTTGCAGTCTTCCTCTAAGCATCTGTAGTCACGTGAGCTTCGTCATATGTTGTCCAAAGGAAGTGACCCAGAAGTGTCATAAAGTCACTCTAAATGACAGTCGTTCCTTCCTTTTTTTAATGTCTGTGATTTAGAATCATCAGGTTAGAAGACGAGGAGAAAGTGAAACAAAATGAAGGGAAGCATGTCTGGTTTAGTAACTACTTAACCTTCAGGTTTCAGTATCGTATATCTGACTCTTTTCAGTGCGACCAAGTTAAAAAAAGGCTTTAAGGCAGTAACTAAAGTCAATTGTAATGTGTCTACCAATGAAAAATATTGAAATATCCTGCATATTTAAGCGAAGATAAAGGTTAAGAATGCCTGTCATCCACATTTTTAGACTGATTCTTATCAATGGTGAAATCGATATTACGTTAATTTAGAAATTTAAGAGGAGAATTCTGGAAAAGATGGTTTTGACGAGTTTTGTTTTTTCTTCTCATTTTCATCTTTTGCTTTAAATATCTTATGTACGGGGAGCAGTTGTTGTTTTTTTTCGTCTTACGAAGTGTGAAACTGAACTAATGGTTGATTTTGTGGGTGAAACGAGACCATATAAAAAGAGACAGAAGAGACACATAGTCGACGGACTGGTGTACGAGGGAATGCTGATACGTCTTTGGCTTTGTGATAAAAAAAAAGTACTGGATTGAAAATAATAATTTTCTTTACATATTCTTCCCTGAGCTCCTCGCACTTATCACTTCGTTGTTCAACTTCTTTTAACCCATCAAAAAACAAATCTTTCGATTGTACTGCAAACCACTCGTCCGCTGCATCCTGAATGCTTAAAAAAAGTTTCCCTTGGGCTGTTTTTTCAAGTTAAGAAAGAGGTAGTAGTCCGAAGGGGCAAAGTCAGGTGAGTAGGCTTAGTGTTTCAGAATTCCAAAGTGAAGATCAGCCAATTTCTGCTCTTTAATAGCTTCTATGTGAGGAGAGGAATTGTCTTGAAGAAGCAAGATCCCTTTCGAAAGCTTACCTCAACGTTTGGAGACCAGTTGCAGCTTCAGTTTGTCAAGAAATGCAACGTAGTATTTTGCCGTGATGTTTGCACCCTTTTCCGTATAATCTATGCTGCTGGCCACCCAAAATGCAACACCAAGAAGGACACGAGATAGCAAAGCCAGATTTACTGGACAAATAACAACAGTTGCAAAGATGAAACGACTGAGCTTACAGGCCCGTGTGACTTGCGGAACACGCAGACATCAATAATTCGTATGGCCCCCATGGCTGGCAATAACGGCCGCTACACGCCGCGGCATCGAACGAAAGAGGCTTCGGATGTGGACTTGAGGTATGTCGGTCAAGTGTGCTTCCACAGGTTGCCACAGTTCATCAGGCGTAGACGCGAGTGGTGCTTGTCGGGCCATTCGATTGTCGATCAGCGACCAGGCGTGTTCGATGGGAGACATATCGAGAGAACAGGCGGGCCACGGCAGCAGTGACACCTGGTAGGCCGTGAAGAATTGTTTTACGATGCGTGCTACGTGCGGGCGCGTATTGTCCTGTCGAAACGTGGCCGCTGGCAAGTCCTGCAGATAAGGGAGGACTACAGGCTCCAAAACGTCTGAGATGTAGCGGTGGCTGTTGAGTGTACCGGCGATTCTTACCAGAGGGGTGCGGGTGTCATATCCAATTGCTCCCCAAACCATAACGGTAGGCGACGGACCGGTATGGCGATGCATAATGCAGGCGTCATACTGTCTCTCGCCGCGGTGCCGCCACACGCGGATCCGACCGTCGTGGTGTTTCAGGCAGAAGCGAGATACGTCGGAGAAGACAATTTCGTGCCATTCCGTAGTCCAGGTTAGGCGTTCAACGGCCCACTGCCGCCGCACTGGCCGGTGGTGTAACGTCAATGGTAATCGGAGCAATGGGCGCCGTGAGACAAGTCCCCGCTCCTGCAGACCACGTCGAACGGTACGTGCTGACACAGGTTGTTGCGCAACACACTCTAATTGCTCCGCTAACGTTCGTGATGTGGCAGTGTGAGCCGTCAATGCCCGCAGAACAACATGCCGGTCCTCTCGTTCGGTGGTGTGCCGCGGCTGCGGCAATCGCTCACGTCGGTCGGTCCGTCTCTCCTGCACCCACCGAATCCATACTCGCCTTACTGTGGCTGGATGTCGTCCCACACGGGTGCCGTTGTCTCGGTACTATAAACCGCTGTCGCGATAAGCAACTATTCTTCCTCTGTCGAACTCCGAAACGTGCTGAAATGACTGTCGTATTCTGCGACGAGGAAACAGGAGGCTTCCCACGCACAGGTCCGGCAGCACAACACACTTCCACTACTTACTTTCGCCATCTGTGCACCCTTCTTATAGTGCTTCTCGGTGGCGTGCCGGGCGCACACAATTTGCATATGCCCTGCAATGCTGATCGTTTGCATGTCCTCTCGCAGGCGACGCATGCTGCGAATTTCAGGCCAATCGGATGCTTCCTTCTTGGTGTTGCATTTTGGGTGGCCAGCAGTGTAAAGCAAAATTCCATATTTGTCACAGAAGACAGATGCCAACACCCTGCTTGATGACTTCTGAGTCTTGGACTTCTTTGGACGCGGTGTACCACGGTGTTTCCATTCTTTGGATTGCTTTTTTGGTATCTGGATCATACATATAGATCCACATTTCTTCCATAGTTATTAGACGGTTAAAAAGTCCCCCAGGATCACACCGAAATCGGTCTAAAATGGCTTGTGAAGCAATCACTCGATCACGCTTCTGGTCAGCATTGAGACATTTGGGAACCCATCTGACTGACAGCTTTGTCATGTCTAAAATCTGAAAAATAATATAGTCTACTCGTTCTCGAGATATCGCCAGGGTCACTGCTATCCTTTTAGTAGATATTCTTTGTTTATCCAGATTCATGGAATGAATGGGGCCTGCGTTTCCTGCAATTGTCACTTGAGATGGTCTCCTGCAATTGTCACTTGAGATGTTCTCCCGGAAAGTTCTTTGTCTTCTGTGCTCAAATGCCCTGTTCTAAACATAGCAACGCAGCTCTTTACAGTGGAGTAGGAAGTGCACTTATCACCTAATGTAACCGACATTTCATCATTAATTTAATTGGACGAGTTCCTTTTTAAGGAAAGAAATTTGATTACTGGTCGGTAAGATCTGTGCTGGTTTTTTTTCATCACTGTCACTTCAGACCCCCAAAAAAGTGAAATAATCAGGCAACAATAATGATATTTGGGCAGACACATACATAAAAATAAATGTTTATATGACAAAAGTATTATCAGTCTAAGAATATGTGAAATGGGAAAAACCAAAGACTTATCAGCACTCCTACGTGTAATCCATAAGCTAAAATATCGGTGATCGAGAACTATGTCATCCATATCTAAAACAAGAACATAACGAAAGGAATTGGTCCCTGAAAAGAAAACTGGCAATGAATTAGAAAGTTAAATTTAGTGGCCTTGCTCAGATATATTTTCAAGTTTTCTTTAATTGAAAACTTCATTTTACTTCTTCACTGTCTCCTCTGAGTTTTTATGTTTTTATTTTCTTACAAACCTTTCAGGGCTTTAGATGACTATCAAGGACTGTTATCAATGCTTTATTTCCCTCCACCTTTGTTGTTAACACCGAATGGAATTTAACCACTGTTACCAGATCACCTGATTCATGTGTAATTTTCTTTAGCACGATGTCTGCTTTTCGAGAGGACTAGATGATTTTTTTTTTATTTTGATTCGAAGAACTGAAACCATGATTGAAATTATTCATTTCTATTTCTTTCACCAGAGATTTTCATTCAATGTAGCGTAACGTGGATGTATAATTTCTATCTGGCATGATTTATTCCCTTCTGGAAGTAAAACTAGAATAATTCTTTTTGATTCAGGTAATGCCAATTTCTACGAAGCTTGCTATCGTGGAAAATGTCATGTACAGAAGAACTGGAATTACTCTAGCAATTTCTCATGTAGATGGTGTGAAGGCATTTCTCATGTAGATGGTGTGTAGATGGTGTGAAGGCATATTTGCATTTCCGATGTCTTCACTTCCAGGAATCGCATCAGGAAAATTCTTCGTGCATTGGGCTGTTTTGACAAAGTTTAAGATTATCTATGTGTTTTACAAATTTTTTTTCAGAGCTGAACAAATTTCATGCTGGGTGACGTAATTATCTGCTTGTTGTGTTTGTCTGATACAACATAGACTATAAAGCGAAATGAAAGAGAAATAGCAACAAATTTGAGACATTTTATTGAAAGAAGTATTCATTACCACTAAACAATTCAATTTACTAGTGATTACTGCTTTTTAGGATTCAGAATTTACTCGCTGCAAGTTCAAAGGTAATGAAATATCCATCTCATAAGGTACATGTATATTCGTACTTGTATTCACAAGGCTATCGAACAAAGATACAGCTCATGACATCATCTTTCCCAGATGCCTGAAGAAGAATCGGATTATTTACGTTATTCAGTTTCCGACTGAAGGTGGCCTAGTAGACCGAAGGGTTTAGGGCAAGACAACCCAAATTTCATTAGCTGCACTAAAAATTTTAAGGAAATCCTTAGGGCGTCTTCTAATTTTAGACTTAACTGAGAGTACATTGTTCGGTTATACTGAATACAAATATCACAGGTTTCGTTTTCGTTTTTCGAAAAAGAAGTTGCGATGGCTTTGTAGCTCAATCGCTGAGCTTCAAAGGAAAAAAAGGAAATGCCAATTGCAACAAAGCTTCTAAATTATAAGAAGGCGTATTTAAACATTGTCCGCCCATTTAGAAACTCAAAGCCGCCCCTGTAACGCAGTGGTCTAAGCGCTGACTTATGATCATTCGTCCGAGTTGGATCTGAGTTCGCATTCCGATGCGGTATAGTTTCTGTGCTTGTCCAACGGCACTGGCACTCTCCCTTCCCTAGAGCCACTGACCCTAAATTAGGGATGGGCGACTGTTTATAGCCCATTGAATTCTGAAAGCAAACGAAAAAGTAGAATTTTATTATTTTTTAAAGTTTCAAATTGAGAGTTTCGCTACGATTTTTTGGCAAATTGGAAATACACTGCCCTACTATTAACATCTGGACTTTCCTCTAGTCATAGTAAATTATATTCCACGCAAGCACAACGTCCCAGACGCAGCCTACTTGTATGCCTCTAAGGCACTGAAAATACAATTGCACGACTGTGAATCCAAATGCCTCAATCGATCGGCAGAGTTAATTGCTTTCCTACGCAGATACATAATAGGACGCCGGATATTCATTCGTTCCATACGTGATGTGATATTTGATTTTCATTGGAGAACACTAGGTCGATGGTTGGGGATGAGTTATGCAAATGACAGCCGGTTGCAGCTGACTCTAACAAGAAATATCCCGGTAAATCGCTGAAGCTAAACAGAATCCGACAGAAGAGTCTACGAAATACTGTCTGTTCAGAACATCTATCAGTGTTGGCTCAAATCACACAAATCCTATCCGAGACTATCAGAACTGATGTTAGCACGACATAACGTAAGACGATCGAACAACCTTCCACAAGTCGCTAATCATTATCTCAAATCACGCAAACCCTATGTGAGACTACTGGGACTGATGTTAGCACCAGTACAGTGCGTAGTGCGCTACCAGTACCAATAGTCTCACATAGGGTTTGAGACATGGGTTACCAGTGTTCAGCAGCAAACCGCAACCCGCTAATCATGTGCACCAATGCCACACTCCGATTAGCGTGGTGTAAAAGAGTTTGATCTTGGATTGCACACCAACAGAAAATTGAGTTTTGTACACAGTTATACACAGTATGCCAATCTGATGATCGTTCCTTGGTGTGGTGGATGCCCGAAGAAAGCCTTTTTCCGGACTGTATCCACCCGACAATGAAGTTTAGTGGAGGCAGCGAGATAGTATGGAGCTGTTTTTCATGATGCTGCTTTGATCCATTCGTCGTTTTGGAGAAAACCATAAATGCTGACCTCTACCTAGGCAACGTGGAAAATTATTCAGTGGCAGTACTTAGGAGAAGGTCGTTACCTCTTTCTGCAGGACAACGTACCATGTCATATTGTTCACGGACTTACAGATTGGTTTGGGGACTTTGGCGTCAAATTTAATTGCACAACCCAACCGCCAGTGTCCTGACCTGAACCCTATCGAGAATATCTGGGACGAATTGGATCTCCAGGTGCGTTGAATAAAATATCTCCCAACAAACAAAGTTAAGCTGGTCACTGATTTGAAGGACGAATGGCGTAACATATCGGATGATATTAAAAAATACTGGTGCAGAGTACTGTACGAAGATTAGAGACGGTCATGAGGACCAATGGTTTCAGTGCACAATTTAATTTTATGGTGATAAATATTATTTGAAGATACGTATGTGCCAAAATATTAATGGTAGGGCAGTATATGTTTGTTTCATCTTTCGTTTTATCAAAGTCTTGAATATCGAAGCAACAGTAAACTTTCTGGCTTAAGCAAAGAGAATTAGAGAAATGTACTCTTTCGATCTCGATAGGGTTTTTCTTTTGGAGGTTTATCGACCACAGTGGGCAACTCAATGGGCTATAAGGAGTCGCCCATCCCTAATTTAGGGCCACTGGTTCCAGCGAAATGAGAAAACCAGTGCCATAAGACAAACACAACATCTATGCCTACATCGGGATTCGAACCTAGGCCCTATACCGGACAAATGGTCCTAAGCCAGCGCTAAGACCAATACACCACCAAGGTGGCCGACAGTTTGCCTCCTAATAAAATGAATAAGTAATTCTCAAGTATTTTTAATCAATTTATATTTTCACACATGAGAATCTTCAGCGTAAATTTTTATTTACGTTCTTAATAATAAATAATTCAAAAACGTGTCACATTTTGACAAATTTAATTAACTCTGGCATTTATTAAAATTAACTTGTTTGTACTTCGTAAGATCAATTGGGAGTGGGACTCGAAAATCTATACTTTCCACCACGCCTGGGTTTCATACTACGTTATTTCGGTGATGGTCAAAATGTCTGCCCGTGTTTCTGAAAAGGACTTCACTCGAATGAATTTTACCTCCGAAAATGGATGAAACGTGAAAATCACGATTTTACAGAGCGTACAATACACTCAGAAAGAATAAAAACTAGAAAGATGACAACGAATTTTCGGGTGTAATAAGCACGTCTTTTGAATCCGTTCTGACGCAAATTGAATTTATCAAAGCTATTCAAAGTCAATGGAACCGGTATGCAAAACAATAATATCTGACGCAAGAAAGAAGTTTTTCAATCGGGTTTTCAATCCCTCAGACATAGCTGTAAACGGAATCGTGAGCTTACGCCTTCTGGTTGCAGACTTGTGCTTTAAGAAAAACATGAATTTATGTGAGAAACATTTCGCACCGGAAACGCTCTCCAACACAGAAAGAATTTTTCAAATCGGACTCTTAGAAACAGGTATATCGATAAAAATAAGATGTGACTTTACAACCCCTGATGGGAAAACCATGCATTATTTTAGGAAGAAAGTATTCTCAGATTTTTCAATATGAGCGGTATCGGTCGAAGAAAAAAAACTTTTAGTCGAGTTTTTAGGAGCCCAGATTTTGCTACCAATACACCAGAAGCAGAAATTAACACTTATGCCCCCTGGTGGCCAGACCATTCTTTACCAAACATTAGAACTTATATGAAAATTATTTTCCATCAGGTGTATGCAATACAGGAAAAATATTTCAAATCGGAGTTTTAGAAGCAGAAATAACGCAGAAAACGCAATTTACCTTTGTGCCCCCTAGCGGAAAGTCTATGATTTACTTGACAATTTTGAATTTATAGGAAAAACATTTCGTATCGGAAACACTATCCAACAAAGAAGGAATTTTTCAAATCGGACTCCTAGAAGTAGAGAAATTGCCAAAACTAAGATATATATCTACGGCCACTGGCGTAGAAACCATGAACTATTTTAAGAAGAAAATGTTCCTAAAAGGTTTGTCGACATGAGTCGTATCGGTCTACAAACGACTTTTTTTTCATTCGAGATTTTAGAAGCTCATATTTTGCTGCAAATACATCAGAAGCGGAAATTAAGACTTACGCCACCTGGTGGCCAAACCATTTTTTTACAAAAATTAGAAATTGTGTGCAAAGGATTTTCTATCAGGAGCTGTATCCGGTGGAGAAAGAATTTTTCCAATCGGAGATTTAGAAGCACAGATATAGCGGAGAAAGCAATTTACTTTTACGCCCCCTAGCGGAAAGTCTATGAATTACTTGAAATTTTTGAAATTGCATGAAAAACATGTCACACCGCAAACACTATCCAACAAAGAAGGCATTTTTAAAATCGGACTCCTAGAAGTAGAGGTATTGACAAAAATAATATATACATCTATGCCCCTTGGCGGAGAAACTGTGGAATATTTTAAGAAAAAAATATTCCGAAAACGTTTATCGACGTAAGAGGCATCAGTCCACGAAAGAATTTTTTCAATCGATATTTTAGAAACTTAGATTTTGCTGCAATACATCAGAAGCAAAAATTAACGCTTACGCCCTCTGGTAGCCAAAGTATTCTTTACCAAAAATTAGAAATTATATGCAAAATATTTTCCATCATGAGCTGTATCCGTTGAAGAAAAAAATTTTCAAATCGGAGTTTTAGTAGAAGAAGAGTTATCGGGAAAAATGTAATTTACTTTTACTCCCCCTAGCGGAACATCTATGCGTAATTTGAAAAAGTAACTAGATCTAAATTACAACTTTGATATAAATGGAATCAAAAGATAAAATAATTTTTCCAATCGGATGTTTAGAAGCAAATTTGTGGAATAAAACGTATTTTTGAATTCGACATCATCTGCATTTACGCCCTCTAGCGGCGAAATTGTGCATCGTAAAAAAAACGAAATGAAGGATCATCATTCGCATATTTCAAGCTTCCCAATGCAAAAATAATTTTTCAAATCGGATTAATAGTTGTAGAGATATCGTGTCTGCAGACGGACGGACGGACAAACCGATTACATAAACACGACCTTTTTTTTACAAAAGACGTCATAAAAAACATTACTCACATAGTTGTGGTCTTCGAACTTCGAAGTGCAATCTGAAAGATTGAGGCTGGTGTCTTCCAAAAGTAAACATATAAAATAAGTTTATTAACTGGTTTGTTGAATTCTCCTTTTACGCTACCTAGTAACTTTAAAATACTTAAAGCTTTGTACTTAATTTGAAACTTGAAGCGTAATGCTTAGCTAAGCTTTTATACTTAATGCGTCACTTTCCCGGATGATTCTTAGTCGTTTGTAGCTGAAAATCTTAATTACACATAAAATTCACTTTCAGATCTTCAAATCAACGGCCAGCGCTCATTTACAACAAAAATATACTTATTCAATTTCAAACCTTTTATTAGAAATTAAAGCACGTCAGATTGGTCAACAGCAAAACGTTTGTAACAAAAGATATGTTGAATAGAACTTATCAATGTTATTTCACAATACGCTTGAATTTATTAGGTGCGCAACTTAATTCTCGGCTACAGGCACGACACGTTGATAGCAAATTATAGCAAACTCAATACGTACCTAATCAGGGAAATAACCCCTGTCGTGTTGGATACATTTCAGCCATCGGTCAGGGAGCTGCCGAATGCCACTGCGGAAAAAAGAGGATGTTTTGAGTTGATAAAGTCATCAATACTTGTGGGGACCTCCTCGACAAAGATGAAGTGCGTATCATTCAGGGGATGTTGCAGGGAGCGAAAGAGTGATAATCTGACGGGGCGAAGTCTGGAGAATACGCCGGGTGGGACAAAACCTCCCATCCCAGGTCGGTGATCGTGTTTAAAGACATTTTCGTGGTGTGAGGACGCGTGTTATCCTGAAGCAACAGAACCGACCTTCTACCCTTGCCGGTGTATGGCCTTTTCGCCTCCAATGCGTCATCCACAGGAATGAGTTGCTGACAATAACCCTCAGCATTGACCGTTTCACCAGGTTTGAGCAACTCATAGTGTACGACACCGCGCTGATACCACCATATGCACAGCAACGACTTCCTGTCATGAATATTCGGTTTGGCGGTCCTGGTGGAAGGCTGACCTGGATAAATCCACGATTTACGCCGCTTAGTATTATCGTAGAGGATCCACTTCTCATCACAGGAAAAATTTTGTGGAGGAAATCCTACTTCTTGAATCCGGAGAGCAAGGACACCGTAGCGTCTAAACTTGTTCGCAGCTGTGAGTTGGTGGGGCACCCAACGGCCCTCCCTGTGAATCCGTCCAAGCTTGTGCAGGTGCTTTGCAATGGCTTGCGGTGTTGCTCCGAGTTCCTGGGCGAGCTCTGACTGTGTGCGACAGGGATCCGCGTCCAACAGTTCTTCCAGTTCCTCATCGTCAACTTTCTCTGGCTGTCCCGGACGTTCTGCATCACGGAGATTGAAATTTCCATGCTTAAACCACTGGAACCACTTCTTACACTTACTGTAGGACACAGCAGCCTCACCCAAAGCAGCGCAGATCATTTGCTGGGCTTCGGCGGCACCTTTTTTCTGCTTCTCGAACGACATTGTTTTCACCGTGAGCTTTCGTCCCTTCTGTCACTACAGCTGTGAGCGGTTACAGTTGCCTGGAAAGCTGTTGGATGGCGCTGCAATCAGCCGTTATCGCACGGAGCTATTTTCATTTGCCGACGTTCTATGATCGCTTGCAATTAGGGGCCGAGAATTAAGTTGCACACCTAATACACTCCCTATACAAATTGCTGTTACAAGATTAGTTCGCCCTCCGCTCTCTCATCATCACATATCATAAATCACTCAGCCAACAAAGCATGTGAATCGTTCAACTACAGTGCTCATTAATCAGTGCTCTGACATTGCACACCGAGCTCTTATCTGAAAAGTATTTATCAACTTTGCTTGCGCTTTGACAAAGGAATTGTGACATTAAATTTAGAAAATAATAAACGAGAAGCCAAATTTGCATAAGAAAACAGAAACTCGAAACGAAAATTAAATTAGAGATACACATCACACATCTTAGAAACTAATGTACTGAAATCTTTATTCTAATAATTTCTTGTAAGCTGTAACAGCGTGTTAAATTTTTAAAACACATTTTCATTCATGACACTTTCTCTGTATGTTGAACGATCGAATTTCAGCTTAAATACCCGCCCGTTCATAAGAAACTTTAAAACTTAACATGTATTCGAATCGAATATGAACTGTGCTTGAGACTATATTTTTAGCACGTCTTTAGAAAAATATTATCTTACTTATGTTATCACTTTGTCCTTCCTTCGTCTGTCTGCGCTCTGCAACTATAAGGCCGATTTGCAAAATTATTTTTGCATTGGGAAGCTTGAAATTTGAGAACGATGATCCTTGCCTTCCGGGTTTTTCCGATGCACAACTTTGCCGTTTGAGGGCGTAAATGCAGATAATAACGAATGGACCTTATTCATGTGACGTCAGAAATGGATTCCTGCGGACCCAACATGGCTGCTGATTCAATGTTTTCGCTATTTGATTACTGTTGGCTAATTTTTAAAATACTAACGTCATGGATTTTGCTGAGGAATTAATAGAGTTATAGGGCGAAGAAGAAGAATTTAATTTCTTAAAAGAACAAATGAAGGTTGCAAAAATATACTAAGACAATTTTATTTTCGACGTTTATTTCGTATGACGCAGGAGACCATCGCCGTTAGTCATCATGAAGTTTTTAATGTAGCATTTCTCGTTCACGGTATATTAACATTTCATGTTCTTATTGTCAGACGTTGGTGACATATCTGAAACATAAAATTGAGTACTGCGTTTTGTAAAACAAAAGCATTTAGAAACTCAGACAAATACGTAATAAGGAAACAAACTAGGGTTCGCACGCTAGGCAATCTGCTTAAAAATTAAATTAACCCGTAACATTAAATAAAAGAGAAATTATAGGTATGTTTGTTTTATTCTTTGAGGAAAGTAGAACTTAATTCGTAATTTACTGATCCAAATATTCCATCAATTTTCTCCTACCTTTTTTTTCTTTTTTGAAGTTGAAATTCGAAGGAATACAAGGAATTTTCAACTGCCTTTGATTCGTAGTGTCATAATATCCCTTTATGATAGTATCCAAAAGTTTTTTCGTTAAAGTGGACAGAACATATTGGAGAGTGCACATCGAAATGGAAATCACCGCATTTCATTTTACACATCCATTCCTTTCATAATTTCGTCCTTTTCAGAGGAAAATTAAGGAATGTTTTTCTTCCGTCTACACAATTTAGGTTGCAGGATTTATTAGCACAACCATACGATGAGCAAACGTTAGACATGTTGTTAATAAATTTACGAAAATTGCGATTTTCTTGAACCCTTGCAGAGTAACGCCATGTTAAGCAATGGAAAAACGCATGTAAACAAACTGTTGTTGGTTCTCGGCCACGCAAACTCTTTCCCATGATGCAATGCGAGGTGAATAATGTCCATTCAAAATGCCTTTCATTCCATATATTTGCTTCTAAGTACCCGATTGAAAACAATATTTTTCCTTTCAATGCCATTTAAGACTATTTTAAGTACAGTCTCTTTTCCAAGTATTGCATAGATTTTCCGTTAAGGGGCATAAAGGTAAATTGCGTTTTTTTTCGATATCTCTTCTTCTGAAAGTCCCGTTTGAAAAATTATTTCTGCATCGGATACAGTTCCTGGTGGAACTGTTTTCCTTATAATGCCTAATTTTTAATAAATAATGATTTGGCCACCAGGGGGAGTAAGTGCTTATGACTCCTTCTGTTGTATTTGCAGTAAAGTCAGAGCTTCTGGAAACCCGATAGAAAAAATTATTTCGTGGAATGATACCGCTCACCTCAGAAAACCTTTTTAGAAAACCTCCTGCTTAAAATAGTGCATAGTTTATCCGCCAGGGTGCGTAGATGTATATTTTATTTTTGTCGATATCACTGCTTCTAAGAATCCGATTTGAAAAAATTATTTCTTTGTTGAGAGCGTTACCGGTGCAAAAGTTTCTCATATACTTTTGAATTTTTCTTAACTCACATGTGTTCCACTAGAGGGAGTAAGTTCACGTTTATGTTTACAGTATTATCTGCAGAGCTAAAAACCCCGATTAAAAACAATCTTCGGACAGATACTACTAACTATATAAACTTTTTGTATGTATTTTCTTCCCAAAATAATGTACAATTTCGCCTTTGGGGGCGCAAATGCTTACTCTGTTTTTCTCAATATCTCTGCTTCTACATGTGCGATTTAAAACATTCTTTTAACACCAAATGGAAATTATTTTGTAGGACACTTCAGGCTTGTATTTGAGGAATTTCATAGTTCACAATTCTGTCGCTAGATGGTGTTTGTGCCCTTTTTTTTTTTTTTTTTTTTTTTTGCAGCTGTTTCTCCGTTTCTAAAATCCCTATTGAGAAATTTCTTTTTTACAGTATGTCATTCGCTACAATAGAGATGTGGAGCATTTGTCCTTCTTAAATAATGCACACATTTCCCGCTAGGGACGTAAAGATCAAAACCGTTTCCTCGCTATATCTGCTTCTGGGAGATGTATTTCAAAAGTTATTTTTTCTTACCATAGCTTTTTCCATGAAGAGTATTTGTCGCCTATTTTCAACTTCTCAATTGTGCAAAATTCTTCCGTTAGAAATTGTAGATTATATCATGTTTTTTTTTTCTATTTTTCTTCTTTTAACTGTTCGATTTGAAAATCTCTTTGTCTCTGATACTTCATTCCGCTACGAGAAACTTTTTGTGCGCTGTTTGCTAATTTTCGGAACATTCTCTTTAGCCGCTGGTAGAAGTAAGTAGCTGTTTCTATTTCTGGATTTTTTTATCGATTGTAGAAATTTGGTGGATTTTTTTCCAACCGGTTGGCTTCGAATAACTTTGAAAAATTTAATTCATATCAGAAAAGATTCAAAAGGCGTGCTCATTACAACCGAAAATTCAGTGTCATATTTCTTGTTTTATATTAGTAGCGGGAAAAGCAGAATTCAAAGTCGTTAATAATCATTCATCTATTCATCTGCATCATTTACGTTTCCTTCCTCTGAAATAATTCGTTTAGATTAAACACGATTACATAATTATTCCTATTTCATTTACTGAGTTATCTCATTAAAATATTTTTCGAAACGCCATTTTCCATGAATTAACTCTCGTCAGACACGTTTAACCAGCATTAGACTAAACAAAATCTGCTCGTTTAAATCCAGACATGGATGGTTGTTTAGTTTTATTGCTCTTCTCTTGCATTTATTGCAGTTTTTTCTCATATGAAACAGCAGTGGAGTGAAACATGCAGTCGAGACTTATTTAACATAAAATGTTATTACACGTGCATAGAATAAAGAGTATTAATAAAATTCTGGTGCGCATTGTGTCTCTAAGATCTTCCTGTAAATTAAGACCTTTACGAGAGGTCATTAATTTTCGCAATGGTGCCAAATGTCAGAATTTGGAGTTATTAGTGCTATTCGTAATGTTATTTTCTTCCTTTTATCGTCCATGGAAATCTAGAAAATTGTCAGTAAAAATGAAAAGGATTCGAATTCTTGATAATAATGTCGGAAACGATTTTGGAAGCAATTAATCAAACCGCAAGTCTAGTTTTATCAGTCTCCCATGTGGAGAACTTAGCAGTAGCCACAGCCAAGGTAATCATACGTTTAGAATGGAATTTTAAACATGTTTTTGCACTTCACCGGATGTTGCATTAACCATCGCGATGTCTGGAATATGTATACCTCGTCGAGGAATGGACGCCGTTTGCTCGACGAGATCTAATAACAAAATGAACTGTTTTTGCGTTTTTTATTACCACCTTTTATCATGCCCAAGACAAGTCTCCTGCTGAAAACATGTATTTAATTTATTTTATTCATACATTTACATAGTTGTACCAGAAGTATTGCCTCCGAATAACATACATGCTGAAACCCCAGCAAGCAACAGGGCTTTCTTTTCATTCATTACAAGATGTGCAACAAATATTGAAGACTCGTGCGACATTAATCACTGAAGCGATGAAAGATTTCCGTCTTTAGCACGATTTAATGATTAAAAGATGAGAAATTTATACAATTAAAAACAATTAAAACCATGAGCACTTTCGAGGCTGCGGCTGCCTCTTCTTCAGATGTAATAAATAGATACACATTTAATCTATATATAATATAGATTATTGCATTGTGGGAAGCATGGTAAGTTAGCCAATAGTAATCTACATGCGTCAAAAATGTTGCGTATACTGTTGGCCCAATGGTCTGAAGAAGAAAACATGGAAATATATGATAGAAATAAATGGTGTAAAGTGAGCATTCAATTTTAAGTTTATATTACAATTTATAATTTACATTTTTAATAAGGGATTTCCAAACGTTATGTAACTCATAGGGGGCATGTTCATTACAACATTGCTCACCGGAGGCCTCTATATACACACTTTCAGCAATTAAAAGATCACCCGGTTTACTAGGAGTATTAATTATTCTAACATTGCTCCAGTCGGGATTAAGATCATCTTGTGTATGGTATGATGTGGTCTCATTGTACCCTAATGTACCTGTTGAGGCCACGCATCAGATTATTGAGGCAAAACTTGCTGATTCAAATATCCCGAGTTCAGAAATTAATGCTATTATGAACGCACTTCGTCTTGTTAAGAAACGTTCATATTTCAAATTTAAAGACAGCCTTTATCAACAGTTGGAGGGCTCCCCAATGGGTTCCCCCTGTCTGCTGTTCTAGCTGAAATTTTGTTACAGCACATTGAAAATCAGGTCATTGGTTCCTTCCCTCACCGCCCGTTGCTTTATTTAAGGTACGTTGACGACATCCTGGTTGCATGGCCTCACAACCGGGATGATTTATACTTATTCGCCAACGAACTGTCATCCATGTTCCCAACTACATCAGGCTCACGATAGAATTTGAAGCTAATAACTGCTTACCTTACTTGGATTTTCTTATTCGTAAGGACTATAGCCTTAACTGCATTACTACTTGTGTATATAGAAAACCCAGTCATACACCTGTTTTAATACCTTATCATTCATCACACCCTAAACAACATAAGTTGACAGCATTATTCTATATGTTTAGAAGAGCTCACTCACATTCATCAACTACTGAATTATTTCAGCAAGAAGTTAACTACATTTTTGGTTTGGCTGAGCAATATGAGTTCCCTAAATATCTGATTAGGCAAGTGTTTGGCAAGGTCAAATATGCCCTACATACTACCCTGTTAAGAAACTCCAACTGCAATTCCATATATGTTGGCTCTATGCAATACAATCCACATTTAACGAGAGCCTTAACACAACTATGTAAACCATATGACTTGAAGTTTGGTTCACGCACACGAAACTTATTTTCAGTAGTTCGTAAGGATCGTGAACGGAATAGCAAAATGGGACAGTGGGGTATTTACAATATCCCTCTGGTTAAGGCAACTACAGGACAAGCAGCTTCTAATTATGTGGGTTCTACAAAACGCAATATTGCATTACGAATTAAAGAACACAAATACAAGATTATTAAAACAGGCATGTATTGTACATCACTAGCCAAATCCGTTACACAAGATGATCTTAATCCCGACTGGAGCAATGTTAGAATAATTAATACTCCTAGTAAACCTGGTGATCTTTTAATTGCTGAAAGTGTGTATATAGAGGCCTCCGGTGAGCAATGTTGTAATGAACATGCCCCCTATGAGTTACATAACGTTTGGAAATCCCTTATTAAAAATGTAAATTATAAATTGTAATATAAACTTAAAATTGAATGTTCACGCTACACCATTTATTTCTATTATATATTTCCATGTTTTCTTCTTCAGACCATTGGGCCAACAGTATACGCAACATTTTTGACGCATGTAGATTACTATTGGCTAACTTACCATGCTTCCCACAATGCAATGATCTGTATTATATATAGATTAAATGTGTATCTATTTATTACATCTGAAGAAGAGGCAGCCGCAGCCTCGAAAGTACTCATGGTTTTAATTGTTTTTAATTGTATATATTTCTCATCTTTTAATCATTAAATCGTACTAAAGACGGAAATCTTTCATCGCCTCATTGACAAGATGTGCTTTCTTACAAAATTTTGTCATACCGAATCAAGTTCGATATTTTCAGCACTACTTTTCAGTCTTCTACTTCGTACATTGAAGACACTTGAAGCAAACGCAGATGAAAAACAAGTTAGTAAAATCATACAATGCAGTGATTATGATATGATTTCCAACGAACCAGAAATCATTACTCAAGTTATGAGGATAATGGCTGTGAAAGAAATATCGCTCCTGTGCCCTGACCTTTGACCGCATTTCGATGATATTAAACACATTGATTCAGTATATCTCCGGAGCACCATACTAAAGTTTTGTCGCAATAGAAGCATTTTTAGTCAAGTTACGAGAATAATGGCTGTGGAATAAATCTCGCTCCCGTGCCCTAACCTTTGACCCAATTTTGAAGACATTCAACAGAGCCGATTTAGTATATATCTCCGGAACAACATGAAATTTGGTCGCAAGCGAAGCATTTTTACGTAAGTTATGACGCATAAGGGCGATGGAATGGATCCCGCTCCTACACTGAAGAGCAATTGAATTAGAGATACCTGTCTAGTAACGTGTAGCACCACCTTTCGTCCTGATGACGGCGGCGATTCGTCTCGGCATGGACTCGACAAGACACCGGAAGCGTTGGGAAGCCATACGGATCCACGACCACTGAAGATTTGATGGAGTAGGTTCAAAGCCTCGAACATCTCTCTCGATGGCAAACCCAGATGTCATCGATGGGATTAAGGTCAGGTGACCCAGCTAACCAAGGAAGCGAGGTCACGTCTATGGAGTTTTCATCCAACCATTCGGATACAATTCGGGAGGGATGCATTGTCTTGTTGCAGGATGAGGTCCCCAGTGGGATGTTGAAGACGCACAAACGGGAGCAAATGGTCGTCCAGGATATTCCGGTAACGTTGACCTGGGAGGGACGATGTCACGCGTACCAGGGGTCCCATTTTAGTCCACGTAAACAGTCCCCACACAAGAATGCCACCCCCACCAGGTTGAAGAGTACCCTGCTGACAAGAAGGATACATCGCTTCATGTGGTTTGCGCCGTACTCGTACCCTTCCATCCGCATGTACCAACGTGAATCTCGACTCATCAGTCCAGGCAACATTTTCCCACATGTCTAGGGTCCAGTGGCGATGTTCCCGCGCCCATGCTAATCTTTGCACCCTGTGATGTGCGGTCAGCAGCGGTACCCTCATGGGACGATGTCTTCTGTACCCCATAGCGAGGAGATGGTTCTGGATGGTGTGGCTGCTTACACGTTTTTGTGCACCGGCGTTAAATTGCCGAGTTATTTCTTGCACTGTGACCCGTCTATCCGCTGTTGCAATGCGAGCTAGCCGACGATGACCCCACTAATCCACACGCTGCTGTCCACGGCAGTTGGCCCTTGCAGGGATGGTTTTACCGAATTCGATGTACTCACGGTGCACCCGAGACACAGTGGCTCGTGAAAATCCCAGTGCCTGCACGACTTCCGAAATGGAGGGATCCATTCGTAGGGCCCCGACAATTGCCCACGATCGAATGCGCTTAGATCCTTCGTCTTACCCATACTGCGTCCGACTCTTACTGATTCCCGTCGCATCTTTCCTTATATTGTCGGATCGCTGCATACGTCATGTCATTTCCGTTTACAGGGCCGCCCACAGCGCCACATTTACATAACGCCAGCAGTCTCTAATTCAATTGCTCTTCAGTGTATGTCCTGACCTTTGACCCCATTTCGTCCATTTTCAATAGGGTTCGTCCTCAGGTTGTCCCCTACCACATACTAAATTTCTTCGAAATCAAACCATTTCAACGCGAGTTATCGTGCGAACAGACAGACGGACAAAGCTGGAGCATATACGCTTCTTAAACCTACGGTTGGAAAGCGTAAATGACTTAAATGTTTTGAAAACAAGGTTCTAAAGAAAATATTCAGACCCATCAAAAACATAGAAATATTAGATGTTTGCAAAAGTTCTACCCGTTTTTCATGGTACAGATTCCAAATAAAAAAAATTAAGTAACAAGTGAAATTACAGATGGCACGCGTGATGGGCAAACTGCTTCGAGAGGTAGGCTATAAAAGCACACCAAGTAGGAAGGTGCATCTCATTCGTAAACAACTCACACCAGGGTTAACATGTCAAGCAATAAGGATCACACTGGGCATTGTTTGCTTTATGAGTTCAGCAAAGGCAACAGTGCGACTGAAGTCTGCCGCAACATTTGTGAGGTGTATGGCGAGGATGCTGAAGACGAAAACATATGTCGTCGTTGATTCCGGGAATTCCGCGAAGAAGACACAAGCTGCAGAGGTCAACCACGTTTTGCGGTCCATAAGAGGTTTCTGAAGAGGATCCTAACCAATCCATATCAAATAACTAACATTTTACCTCAAACAGAGATCTTCGCTCTTTTCACGTTTATAAGTGAGTCACGGAAAAATTTCTCATTGGCCGCTACCGGGAGTCGAACCTAGGGTCTTCCAGTTACGCACAGGATATGCTTCCGCTACACCACAGCTGCCTCGAGTTCCTCCAGACTCACACACGCTAACTGCCAAGCCAAGTTGGCAGGTTGCTTCTTGGAGCCCCGCACAATGCTGGGAATTCACCAAAGATGGTAAGCAGCAACTGAAGAAATAATTAGAAGGCGAATGAATAATTAATACAGACATTTAACGTGGACCAGGAACCCAGGGTCTTCAAGTTACGCGTAACTGGAAGACCCTGGGTTCGACTCCCGGAGGGGGCCAATGAGAATTTTTCCGTGACTCACTTATAAACGTGGAAAGAGCGAAGATCTCTGTTTGATGTTCCTGGTCCACGTTAAATGTCTGTATTAACATTTAGCCATTGAAGAATAATATCAGAAAGGTTTCCTGTACACAGAACAACAGTAACAAGTTAGTAAAATCATGCAATGCATTGATTATGATACGCTTTCCAACATACCAGAAGTCATTACTCAAGCTAAGAGGATAATGGCTGTGGAATAAATCTCGCTCCCGTGCCCTGACCTTTGACCCCATTTCGATTATATTCAACAGAACCTGTTCAGTATACTTCCGGAATAACATTCTAAAGTTTTGTCGCAGTAGAAGCATTTTTAGTCAAGTTATGAGGATAATGGCTATGGAATAAATCTCGCACCCCATTTCGAAGCCATTCAACAGAACCGGTTTAGTGTATCTCCGGAACAACATGATAAGGTTTTGTCGCAATCGAAGCATTTTTACGCAAGTTATGACGCATAAGAGCGATTGAATGGATCCAGCTCCTATGTCCTGACCTTTGATCCCATTTCGCCCATTTTCTATAGGGTTCGTCCCTAGGTGGTCCCCTACCACATACTAAAATTTCATCGAAATTGAACCATTTTTACGTGAGTTATTGGGTGGACGGACAGACAGACAGACAGATGGACAAAGCTGGGGCATACGTATACGCTTCTTCAACCTGCGGTTGGAAAGCGTAAAAAAGAAGGGCACATGCGCTTGGGTTTATCACAAAGTTCGACCAGTGCGTACTACCTGACCTTTATCAAGTAAGAAGCCTATCGGACAGAAACCTGTCTTTCTTTACTGCCTCGGCACAGAAATGAACCTTTCTTAGGACGATTAGTTGCGTGTGATAAAAGTGGATCCTTTACAGAAATATAAAGCGTCAAAGAACTGTATACCGAGTTAGAGAGACTGCTCCATCGACTTCAAGAGGATGACTGTTTCCGCGAGAGGTATTGTTTAGTGAATGGTGGGATGTCAAGGGAGTAATCCACTGAGAGCCACCTACACCTAACTAAACGATAAATGTTGATCTGTACTACCAACAGCTGGAAAGACTTAAAGAAAAATCGAAATCTAAGTGTCGAACACCGGTTAATCGCAAAGGCGTCTTCTTGAAAAATGACAACGCAAGACCTGAACAGCTTTAGCCACTTAAAGAAAATTCCTAGACTTTGGACGCGAAGTGTTACCCCACACCCGTATTCCTCAGATTTTGAACCTATGGACTACCAATTTTTCGATCGCTTTAGAACAACTTCGTTGGAAAAACCTTCGTCGAAACTGCATTACAAGAGTTCTTTTATTCCGAAACGGAGGAGTTCTATAGAAGGGGAATTCAGTTACTACCAGAAAGATGGCAAGAGATCATAAATGATAATGGTAATTATGGAAAAGAAAAAAAAATGTTATTTATTAAAAAATATTGTTTTTCTTCTCTACTAAAAAAACGGGTAGAACTTTTGCACATACCTAAGAGAAGAGAGAAGACACAACCAGGGACTTCATTTCGTCATTAGAGTTACTTTAATGGTCAGGGAAGTGATAGCATCAAGACGCAGAAGATTTGAACATCTTAAAAAAATAGAAAGGGGGAGCAATATTGGTGTTTCAAATGAGACCGACTGGCAGAAGATCAGGAACCGAATTCGAAGAAGGAGATAAAGAGACAATATGGAAAGAGATCTAACAAACCTAAATATAGATAAGTGGTCCACGATGGTGCTAGACATAAAGAAATATAGGAAACTTGTGCTTGCACTCAAGAATATTTAAGGTTTCTTGTGCAAAACAAGAATATTATGATACAGTTTGATTCAAACTCCTTATAAGCATCTCAGACACTTGATGTTATACAGTAGTTTGATTTGAACTCCTTGTAAAGATCGCAGCGATCCCAGCTCAATTTTAAATCTTTTTAAGGAAGTCAGAAACTTGATGATATACCTTAATTTGAACTCCTTGTAAAGGTATCAGTGACTTCATGATATGGCTTTATTTGAACTCCTTGTAAAGGTATCAGTGACTTCATGATATGGCTTTATTTGAACTTTAGAAACGTGCACCAGTTCAACCACACTACGATCAGTGGGTGAACTAGTTGCTAGATGGAGACGAACTGCGATACCCGGATCCTGTTCTGCTGCCGTCAGGCACTCAAGCCGCTGGTCCTCTGCTACAGAGACCTTGTTGCAAACAAAGGTTACCCGCTGGCCTTCGAGACTTCTACTCCACCATTTAATCCATTATGTAGCGTACGCAGTACCCCGACAAAAGTTGCTAACCGACCAGACACAGTGAGGTGTTAAACACAAGAAGTTATTGAAAAGCATTGAAATCGTCGCAGTTCTCAAAATTTCTGAGACTTGGTCACCATTTTGTTTTCGAAGATCACATGGCAAGCATTTTACAGTAGTGCTTCAGGCACATCTCAAATATCTACATTTCTATGCATCTTGCAGAAAGCTAGCAGCAGCGGTGGTTTTCTTCACTTCTGAGCGAACGTTGAATTTCCATCAGTTCTTCTACCATCATTGAAATACTGTAACTCAGCTGCATTCGCATACTTTAAGACGTCATAAAACATACACAGTCGAGTCACATTATTGTGACCACCTCCTCCTTTTGACGTCAACAACGCGTAGCCAATGAAAGAAGGCTCATGTCGTGAGCTGGCTTGGAGGGTATATAAGGTGTGCTGTAGACATTCTGAAAACATATCACTCGTTGCTGTCATGGATAAAAGGAGCGATTTATCAGATTTGCAAAAAAGGATGATTATCGTCTTTCGGGCCAAGGGTAACAGTATTTCAGAAACAGTGCAGTTTGTGAACTGTTTGCGTGCTGCTGTGGTTAAAGTGTATCATGAGTGGAGAAATGGTACCATTGCGAATAAGCAACGTGAAAACTGCGGAGCACCACGTGCCATTGATGTGAGAGATGAACGTCGGCTGTGAAGGTGCGTGAGGGCCCATCGACACGTCATGGGGGAGCAACTCACTGGCCGAATGAACCAGGGAGCTACCGGAAGTGTGTCTAAAACGACAGTCCAGCGAACCCTGCTGCGTATGGGGCTCCAATGCAGGCGGATGGTTGCTGCACCTATGCTAACGAAGGAACATCGTCAGAAAAGGCTTACGTTTGCACGGCAGTATCGGAATTGGACCTCCGCTGATTGGCAAAGGATTGCCTTTTCCCATGAGTCACGTTTTCTGCTTTATCGAACGGATTGACACTGGCGTACAAGGCGAGAAACATCGGAGAACAAACACTCTTCAACCATTTCTGGAAGAACACAAGCTGGTGGGGGCAGCATTATGGTCTGCGCAATGTTTTCGTGGCATTCCTTGGGTCTACGCATACCTGTGGAAGGCACAATGGACCAAATTTGTTATGAATCCATCCTTGCAAACCACGCATACACCCATATATGCTGATTGTCTTCCCTGGGGCGGATGGGATCTTCCAGCACGACAATGCAACGTGTCACCAGCTGGAAATGTCCGAGCGTGGTTGGTTGGAAGAGCACGATGAAGATTTTAAAGTACTTCCCTGGCATCCTTATTCCCCAGACTTAAACCCAATTGAGCATCTGTGGGATCACCTCGATCGTGTTGTTCGCTCTATCCTCCACCACGCACCCTCTAATAGCTGTCAGATTCACTTCAGTCAGTATGGCTCTACATACCTGTGAACGCCTTCCAGCACCTTATTGAGTCACTCCCAGCACGTCTAGCTGCTGTCCGCGCTGCACACAGCGGTTACTCTAGTGGTCACAATAATGTGGCACTCGACCATGTAAAAAATATCATTCTACGCGCAACTACCAGACAATTTTCTCTGAATTCTTAGCATGCCTGGAATTCTTTGCTGAATTACGATAAGTACTCCATTCTACTGATAGTCGAGTCTGTGTTTGTCGTCAACAGCATGCGGGTGTCGATCCACGCATGGCGTTAGCTACACAGGCCTGTGGAATCGGTTGCTTGATATAGGGCATTCTAGTTGGCATCAGGTGTGACCCCTGTAGCGTGTGGACCAACGTATGGGTACCGCTCACTACATACCCAGCAATATACAGGGTACCTAGTAAAGTTCCTTCTCAGCCCCGTAACTTTCGAACGCCGACAGCTATAGCCATAAAAACGGTGTCTATGTATAGTAAAGTGGCTATGCGCTATTTGATGAAACCACTTACAGCGCCTCCTAGCTGCAAAGTCAGGAGTTAACGTGCCGATCTCGAAAACTATAAGAGATACGGGAAAATAGTCAAATACAAAGTTGTAGAGGAGCATCGATTTAGTACGAAAAAGCACCTTGAGCACATGAATGCTAAGAATAGAACGCGTACAACGCTCGTTTGTTTGTTCGCGATGTCGAGCACTGTTACGTCACGAAATACGCAGAAAGAAGATAATATCGCCTTCAGCAAAGCACTAGCCCGACTAGTGACCCCGTGGTAGCGCGCGCTCTTCGCATGCGATATCACCTTGGTTCGATCCTCATTGGGTCCATGCTATAGTCACTGTCTATAAGAAAGGAGTGGACTCGGTGGCAGTCGTGACAATTCGTCTCGCATCGACTAACCACCTCAACTCAACTCAACTCAACTCAACCCGCGATTGGTATGTGAGTCGCATGCAATTTCTGTGATATGCAAATTAGTATGGAACGTAAAATCTTTTCGGCAGGTATAAAAGAGAGTTCCCGAGGAGTATGTCAAATCTCGCGGTCATGGAGAAATATTCCAATGATGAGTATTGTGAGATGTTGCTCCTATATGGTGAATGTGGGAGCAATGCAAGAAAGGCAGAACGGCTATATCGTGAACGTTTTCCTGCAGGACCGCACCCGTCATGGAAGACCATCCTCAATGCTGTTAATAGGTTAAGGGAGACGGGCTGCGTGATCAACCGACCTCGATCCGGAAGACCAGCTGCTGTAGGACGTCAAGTGTAACCAGAGGATGTCTTAGCATACGTCCTCAACAACCCTGAGAGCAGCACAAGAGAGGTTAGTACAGAGTGTGGCCCCTCAAAAAGCCGGGTAGGGAAAATCCTGCGGCGATCAGGTGCTCATCCGTTCCGTCCAACACCGTTGCAGGCACTACAGCCAGGGGATGCTGAGCAACGTTACGACTGGTGTAACTTCGTCATGAACAAATTAGAGGTCCAGCCCACGTTCCTTGCCGACATTATTTGGACAGATGAGGCGTGTTTTAGGCGTAATGTCATCTACAATCAGCAGAACACCCATTACCGGGCGCTGGAAAATCCTGCACGTGGTCTACCAGTTCGTCATCAGGTGCGGTGATGACGAACTGGTAGACCACGTCCGCACCAGCCAGGAAACGTAAGGAGGTACCTGGTCGAGACATTCGAGCAACAAATCATTGGCTATGGGGGTTGCGTAGAGTGGCCTGTACGCTCACCGGACCTCACCCCATTAGACTTCTTCCTGTGGGGCTACCTCAAAAAGCAGGTGTATCAGACCCCTGTGACAACGTTGCAAGACCTTCGACTCCGTACAACTGATGCTTGTTCCAGCGTGTCACCTTACATGCTGCAAAATGTGCAGCGTGAGATTCAATCTAGAGTCCACATGTGTATTGTGGCTGATGGAGAGCACATTGAGCACAGACGGTAAATGTGCCTAGTGACAACTAATTGCTCCTTTCTGACGCGTTTCGTGGTGTAACAATGTTCGACATCGCGAACAAACAAACGAGCGTTGTACGCGTTCTATTCTTAGCATTCATGTGCGCAAGCTGTGTTTTCGTACTAAATCGATGCTACTCTACAACTTTGCATTCGACTATTTTCCCGTATCTCGTATAATTTTCGATATCGGCACTCTAACTCCTGACTTTGCCACTAGGAAGCGCTGTAAGCGGTCTCATCAAATAGCGCATAGCCACTTTACTATACCTAGACACCGTTTTTATGGCTATAGCTGTTGGCGTTCGAAAGTTACAGGGCTGATAAAGGACTTTACTGGGCACCCTGTATAGTACGTCCACAATATATAGTAATGTCCATACGTATGGACTAACGTATGGGCACGGACCATGCGTACCGAACTATATATAGTACATCCAAACACAGGGAGATGGGTTCTTTCAGGACGATAATACTCCCGTGTCATTGGAGCCCCTAATGAAGAAATGGTTCAATGAATTCAATACTTCTGGAATGGCCCCAAACTTTAGAGATTTCAACCCAATCGAACACCTGTAGGTTGTTGTAGAACGCCAGGTGAGGCACACACCACCCCACTCCATAACGGAAGTATACACCACATTACATATAGCTTGAGTGCAAATTTACACACAATTTTAGAGACACCTCTAGAGTCTATGCAAGCCGGCCATTCTTCGGGAGTAAGGGGGCCCACAAGGTATCAGGTAGGTAGTGGTAATTATATAAGCACTCAGCGTACATGTTTATAAGGGGGATTCTGAAGATAAATGTAGCATTCTGGATAGCGTTAACTGTCCTGGTCTCTCAGCACAGAAACTCATTCGGGGAGAAGGAAAAGCAGAGAAAACGAGAAGGGGATGAATGCCATGACTGAAGGACGACCTTAGTGTGAAATTTTCATAGATACGCTATGGTAATCAATGAAGGCAAGTTGTTAACAAATTTGGAAACCTGAAAATTCATTCCAGGACCGGAATTAAACACGTGTAATGGATTTTAGTTGAAATATGATAAGTGGGATAGCATTAAGAACAATATGCTTTATCTAAATAATTAAAATTATTCTTAATGATTTGAGATTCTTGTGAGAATCTCAGTGACTTGATGATATAAGTTAGTATGCTTTCAAAATTAAATAAAATGCGGATTCTATCCTTATTCCAACTAAATACGATTTTTTAGGCAGATCTGTATAAGAACACATTTGGTGCGGTATCATTAGAGTAATAGAAGCTTCCTGTAGCTTATTAAAAACGGAGAAAATAGAAGAGAGACTCGCTTGTGCATTACCTCTGATAGAAATGATCCACCAGAGCAGTAAAAAGAACATTTACTGGTTACTACGGGAAAATTTCATTCAATAAAAGTTTGGTTTTTAATTGTACAAAAGAGTTAAAACACCAACCGAAAGCGCACAAAAGAGAAGGCACCACAGTGCTTGTCCAGCAGACAGAGAGGAGACAGAGAGAGCCAAGGAAAAGCATACCAAAGTCGTTTAAACATGAATCCGTTCGAACAAAACATCTACAATCATTAGGCATGCAAAATTCTTTCAGTCATAGGCATCTAATTTTCATAAATCTACTGGGCGTTCAAACTGTAGTTTTAAATACACGCGCGCACACACACACACACACACACACACACAAACACAAATATTTATTTAATTTCTTTCGTTCGTGGTTTAACGTCCACTGTGAGCATCTGGAGCTATAGGCAGTCGCCCTTCTCTAATTTGAGGAAACTTATTCCAGGAGGAGGTCAGAGACTTTCATAACTGATCCGGGATTCAAGCACTACTCGGTGAAGTTCTCCCCAATTCTCTTTCATAACTACCTTATTTGAGTAATTTTCTTCCATATCACTTCGGAATGCATTCCAATATCATCCACCAGTTCCTACGTAGTCTTCTTTTGAGTTTTTTCCTGTCCCTTTGTATCCAGTCTAGTATTTCAGATGTCCAACTGTGGTGAGTTCTTCCAGCAATATGTCCAGCCCATTGCTACTTAAGTGTCTTTACTTTGATCATGATGTCATCCACTCTTCTTATTTTCCTGATCCACGAGTTCCTTTTCCTATCTTTCTTGGTTGCACAAAAATACGTCTCCCCATGCTTCTCTGAGTTGTCCGCAGTCATAAGTGTCTTTACTTTGATCATGATTTTTTTTATTCTACTTAAGTGTCTTTACTTTGATCATGATGTCATCCACTCTTCTTATTTTCCTGATCCACGAGTTCCTTTTCCTATCTTTCTTGGTTGCACAAACATACATCTCCCCATGCTTCTCTGAGTTGTCCGCAGTCATTTTCATGTCTTTTTTACTTTAGATTCATGTCTTGGCGCTCTTTGGGCGATTGAGGCTCTTGCACCAGTAAACACCAAATCAACCAACCAACCAACCAAATCCATGTTTCCGATCTCCAAGTAAGAACTGGAAGGACGCATTAACTAACGCTCTTTTTTTAAAGACATAATGGTAAATTGCTCTTCAAATCTGCACGGTTTCTTCCAAATGCACTCCAGCCAAGTTTTATATGCATATTAATTTCTTCTACGATGTGGCTCTCTTTAATATCTGTTGCCCAACGTTGATGAAGGTATCAGTTACTTCTAAATTTGCTCCATTAATCTCTAAAACTTCAGTACTTGAAAAGTATTGTACATAGATTTTATTTTCTAAAAGCTCATCTTTGATCGAGCATTTTTACTCTTGTCAGTAATTCCGGGACCATACTCTTCATCTCTGACGGGCTACACGCAAGAATGACTTTATTGTCAAAAAAACGCCGGTGATCTGAACTATTTCTAATAATTATTATCCCCTTGCTTTACCATTTCAATGATTGAAAGATAAGCACACCGGACAAAGAATTAGTCACACCTAACACAAATGACAGTAGGAAGTTACCGGTTGCACAGAGAGCGCCGTGAAGGTATTGTTGGAAGATAAATAGCACTGACTGGGTCTACAGGATTATTTCTGTCTCGTGCAGTGGTGAAGAGCAACGTATGTGTTGAATTTAGTCTGCAATATGGGTCGTAAGACAGACATTACTAAGTGGCAAAAAAGGAGCCATCGTGCTTTGCCGTGCCCACGGACACAAACTGAATGAAGTCACCCAATTTGTTGGTGTGTCGAAGCGTACTGTCTAGCGGATCTACAAACAGTGGTGTACTCCACGGTTAATTGAAATTCGGCGACGTAACTGTGGCCGGAAAACGATTCTCACCAATAGGGACCGCCGCCATGTTTCACGCCTAGTAACTGCAAATCGGTTTCAAACCAGGCAACAATTGCTTCAAATAACCAATGAAAGTCCACTCCAACCAATTTTCGAAAAGATATTGTGACGAGAACTGCACGCGATGAACATCTCGAGCAGAGTACCGCAGAAGAGGCCTCTTTTAACAGCAAGTCACAAAGTCGCACGCTATCAATGGACTCAGAAGCACCAAAACTTTATTGTGGAGAATTGGAAACGAGTAATTTGGTCTCATGAGTCCCGTTTTTGTTTGTACTCCAATAATGGGAGGCGACGGGTGCATCGTAGTCCCAATGAAACCTTTAATCCTGATTGTGTCGAAGGTGTTGTTCAAGCTGGAGGGGTTCTGTGCGGTTTTGGGGATATTTTTCGTGCCACGAAATGTGCCCTTTCGTTGCAGTGACGATGAATTTGAACCAGCATGCGTACCTCCGAATTCTGAATGACGAAGTGTTGCCCTTTGCCCTACACCTCCAGAAGAAACATCACATTGCCACTCTTGTCTTCCAAGACGACAATTGCCATGGGCACAGGGCTAAAACTGTGTTTGAGTGGCTCGACGAACAATCAGTAACACTGCCTCACCTCAACTGGCCCGCCAAATCCCCAAATTTAAATCCCATTGAAAATCTGTGAGATCATTTCTTTATTTGAGTTTTAACGACCACCGTGAGCTACTCAGTGGGCTATAACAAGTCGTACGTCCCTAATTTAGAGCCACTGGCTCCAGGGAAGGGAGAGAGCCAGCGCCGTAAGACAAACACAACATCCATGCCTCACCGTGATTCGAACCGGGACCCTTCTCTGACGAATGATCAGAAACAATCGCTTAGACGACTGCGCCATCGGGGTGGCCCTACATCTCCAGAAGCAGCATCACATTGCCACTCTTTTCTTCCAAGACAACAATTGCCATGTGCACAGGGCTAAAACTGTGTTTGAGTGGCACGACGAACAATCAGCAACACTGCCTCGCCTCAAATGGCCCGCCAAATCCCCAAATTTAAATCCTATTGAGAATCTGTGGGATCATTTTTTTTTATTGGAGGTTTAACGACCACCGTGAGCAACTCAGTGGGCTATAAGCTGTCGCCCGTCCCTAATTTAAGGCCACTGGCTCCAGGGAAGGGAGAGAGCTAGTGCCATAAAATAAACACAACAGCCATGCCTCACCAGGATTCGAACCCAACCCTTCCCGGACGAATGATCAGAAACCATCGCTTAGACCACCGGGGTGGCGTGGGATCATTTGGAACAGAAGGTGAAACGTCAGAATAGACACCCACGTAGTCTGGCGGAACTAAGGGATCAATTCACCCACGAGTGGTTGCAAATCGATGTTCAATACATCCATAACCTCGTGGAGTCTCAATCACACTCGATTCATGCAGCTATCAAGGCAAGAGGCGCCATCACCCATTATTGGGTAATTGCTGACAGAAGTGACTAATTTTTTGTCTTGTGTGCTTATTCACCAATGTTGCACTAAAGAGATTGGGTGATATAGTGCCACCTTGTTTCTGTCCCTTTCCAAGTTTTATGCGTGATATATATTCGAACAGTCGAACCTTTGAACTTGAATTTTCACAGATGGTGTTAATAATATCAATGTACGCATCTTCAATTTTGCAGCAGGATTCCAAAGACATTATAACAGCTGTTGGTTTCACGGAATCAAACGGGGTTTTTTTTTGTAATCAATAAAAGCCATATATTGTGGGAGTTCATATTCATTCGCTCTTTCAATTAATTCTCTCAGTACAGAGACATGGACTACTGCCGCCACTCTTGAGTCCAGCTTGCTTCCTTCACATCTTTTCCCATTCTTCTTTGTCAAAAAAAAAAAAAAAAAAAAAAAAAGAAGAAAAATAAAAAAGAAAGAAACTATGTTTCTCGAAGAAATGTAAAACGTTTACTTTCAGGCTAATCCTAAAACTTAAATTTCGAAAAGTGCTGAGTATATTTTTAGCACGTCTTTTGTAAAAAAAGATCGTGCTTATGTTACCGGTTTGTCCGTCCGTCTGTACCCACGATATCTCTTTAACTATTAGTCCGATTTAAAAAATTCTTTTTGCGTTGGGAACCTTGAAATATGCGAATGATGATCCTTCATTTCGGTTCTTTTTTACGATGTAAAATTTCGCCGCTAAAGGGCGTAAATACAGATGATATCTGTCATAATCGCGTTTGGGGTCGTGTTATGCTTATACTCATTTTTAATATATTTGCTTATGGTAATTCGCTGCCATCAGACCAGGATATTTCAGTCCCTGTCAAACTTACGTTGTTTTTCTCCTCAGAGGCATGGTGAAGGAAAAGACAACTTGTAGAGTACAGACTTAGAGCTGAAAAATATGTACAGGTTTATTTACAACTTTGGTGACGAGTAGGTTGAAGATACATGTCAAACGATAAAAACGATTCTTGAACTTGACAAGTCGACATTCCAGCACGATCATAGCTCATTCACAGTCCAGTCTTTACATTATGAGTATGCACATTGCATCAGGAAGTTGTTTATACATAACAATTATATGCTCTTCACAAGTGGCTAGAGTTCTCAGGTGGAGGATTTCCCTGGCAGACCGCAGTCTGGCATTTAGTAGTATTACACAGTTATAATCAATTACCCACAGGTAATGCAACGTATATACTCTAGTGGCCTTAACCCGCAGGTAGGCACCTAATTAACTCTCTAGTCAGCCGCAGCCGACTAGCGTACGTACATCTCGAGCGACGACTACTAAACGAACGTCCTCTTCCTATTCGAGCAAAAAGAGAAAAGTGCTACAAAAGTTCGTTACAACTTTTTCCCGCTTAAACTTGCTGAAGCCCGGACAGCGCACAGCCAATCCCGACCGCGCAATCTTCGGAGCAAGAGGACATGTGGTAAATCTCTCTTCTTTCCTCAGCTGTCTCTCGCTGCTTGGAACTCTCGGTCGCTAGGAAGACATCCCCATGTTCTGTGACTCCTGCCCCAGCGTGGAATTCGCATGGAAAGAATTTCCTTCCCCCTTCACTCCGTGGGACCCTGGGCACACAATATGGCCGACCTGAAGTCATGTTTCTTCCTACAAGGATAAAATTTCGTTCCACCTCCCATTTTGGACTTTTCCCATTTTCCCTGTCTTCAATATTTTTTTACATCATCATAATGCCGAATTCAAAAATACGTTTTATTCCACATATTTAGTTCTAAACATCCGATTGGAAAAATTATTTTATCTTTCGATTCCATTTATATCAAAGTTGTACACTGCCGGACATTTGCTACGGACGGATGACAATAGCAACGATAGCAACCGTAAAATGGAAGGCAGGAAAATGTGGAAATTAGCATAAGTGCGGGATACAGTAAGACGTGTTGTGCGTATGCAAATTTTGCATTGCCAAATTTGTTCGTGACGTCATAGCGCTGATAAGAGATATAAAGGATTTGACGCGTATTGACCGTTGTTGTTCAAACGCAAAGTTGAAAGGGAAAGAATCAATTGACGAACTTGCAATTTTCAGTATGTCTTCCCTACATTATAGATGATTTTACGCTTGGCAGTATTATTAGCAAGATTGAAGAAGAGCGAAAAATAACAGATGTTGCCAGGGAGTTCAACGTCAGCCACAGTGTTGTTTCAAGGCTTTGGAAATCATTTCACACAAATGGAGAGTGTAGTAAACGTCACGGGGAAGGTCGTGTTCGCAGTACGACACCTGCAGAAGATCGGTACATAGTGCTATCAACAAAAAGACACAGGCGCAGCACAGCTAGTGAGGTAGCAAATCAGTTTATGGCTGCTACTGGCATGCGGATCTCCCGAAAAACTGTCGCCAGACGTTTGCATGAAGGAGGACTATACGCCCGCCGTCCTGTTGTGTGCATTCCATTGTCCAGACGTCACCGTACCGCCCGTTTGCAATGCTGCCATCAACATCGCAATTGGACTGATAACGACTGGTCTGCTGTCCTCTTCTCAGATGAGAGTATAGATACAGTCTATCGTCTGATTGTCGACGACAACTGATCTGGCGTGATAGTGGTACTGCATATTGTCCAGCAAACATACAGGAAAAGGACCGATATCCGACATGTAGTGTCATGGTATGGGCTGGCATCATGATCAATGGCCGTACGTCTCTCTATGTGCTTCCAACTGGTACTATGACTGGCCAACGATACATTAATGATGTTCTGCTACCTCATGTTCGCATGTTCCGTGGTGCTGTCGGTGATAGATTCATTTTCATGGACGACAACGCAACATGTCATCGAACAATCGCTGTCCAGGAGTGTTTTGAGAGCAAGGATATTCAACGCCTCGGATGGCCAGCACGTTCTCCAGATCTGAATCCCATTGAAAATGTGTGGGATGCTTTAGGGAGGAGTCTTGCTGGTCGCCAATGCCCTCCAATAAACAAGGACACCCTCATCCGTGCACTGACAGAGGAATGGGATAAATTACCCCGACAGCTGCTTGATAATGTTGTGCAAAGCATGACACGACGTGTGGAATCTTGCATCGCCCTCCATGGTGGCCATATCCCGTATTGACATCTTACGCCGGAACGCCTGCGGACGGTAATTGCATTTTTTTCACGTTTACGTATTCTGCACAAAATGGCCTGTTTGTCCCTTGAACACGTTCCAAAGCCTTCTGGATTTCAAAGCACAATAAATTGTCTTTCTTGTAATGTCCTGGCATTCTGACATTATTTTATTTCACTTGGCATCCAACCACACTTACTTTTTTATGCGCTATAGAGCCGCTTATGATCCGTCCTTAGCAATTGTCCAGCACTGTATTTTAGATATAGTTCCTTTTTTATATTACGCATAGATTTTCCGCTAGGGGGCGTTAAAATAAATTGCATTTTTCCCGATAACTCTTCTTCTAAAACTCCGATTTGAAAACATTTTTCTTCAGCGGATACACCTCCTGATGGAAAATCTTTTGCATACAATTTCTAATTTCTGGTAAAGAATGCTTTGGCCACCAGGGGGCGTAAGCGTTAATTTTTGCTTCTTATGTATTTGCCATAAAATCTGAGCTTCTAAAATATCGATTGAAAAAATTATTTCGTGGACTGATACAACTCACATCGATAAACCTTTTCGGAATATTTTCTTCTTAAAATATTTCACAGTTTCTCCTCCAGGGGGCGCAGATGTATATCTTATTTTTGTCAATATCTCTACTTCTAAGAGTCCGATTTGAAATATTCCTTCTTTGTTGGATATATTTCCGATGCAAAATGTTTTTCCTATAAATTCAAAAATTTCAAGTAAATCATAGACTTTCCGCTAGGGGGCATAAAGGTAAATTGCGTTTTCTGCGTTATTTCGGCTCCTAAAACTCCGATTTGAGAAATTACAATACAAGACCTGATGGAAAATATTTTTCACATAATTTCTAATGTTTGGTAAAGAATGGTTTGGCCACCAGGGGGAATAAGTGTTAATTTCTGCTTCTGGTGTATTTGTAGCAAAATCCAGGCTCCTGAAAACTCGATTAAATTATTTTTTTCTTAGACCGATACCGCTCATATGGAAAAACATTTTGAGAATACTTTCTTCCTAAAATAATGCATGGTTTTTCCACAAGGGGACGTAAAGTCACATTTTATTTTTGTCGATATCTCTGTTTATAAGAGTCCGATTTGAAAAATTATTTCTGTGTTGGAGAGCATTTCCGGTGCGAAATGTTTCTAATATAAATTCATGTTTTTCTTAACGCACAAGTCTGCAACCATAGGGCGTAAGCTCACGATTCCGTTTACAGCAATATCTGAAGGATTAAAAACCCAATTGAAAAACTTCGTTCTTCCGTCAGATACTATTGTTTTCCCTACCTGTTACATTGACTTTGAATAGCTTTGATGAATTTAATTTGCGTCAGAACGGATTCAAAAGACGTGTTTACTACCCCCGAAAATTCGATGTCATCTTTCTTGTTAAAGATTCTTTCGTAGATGACATTTATTTTGTCCCCAAGAAGCTGTTAACAATATTTTAAAAACAGTTACTCCTTGTTTAACTGTGGTCGTCGTTTCTGAAAACTTTTTGTTGAAGTTTAAACCTTCATGTCTCTGAACTTTTTGTTGAAGTTTAAACCTTCATGTCTCTGAACTTTTTGTTGAAGTTTAAACCTTCATATCTCTGAACATTTTTGCCTGTTCTAGGAGGTTTCCTATTTGTGTTATACTAGAAGATTTAGCAACAGTGGTTCCCAGCCTTGTAATATTACAAAATGATGTTTTGATTTCGCACATTTTATTCCAAATTGTTAAAAACGCTGTTGCTCTAATATCCCAAAAGCAATTGAGCATGTCTTTTGAAAAAAATGAATCAAATTTTAATTTTCCAGAAATACGTAATAAACAGCCATCTGATTACATCTTTAAAATAAAAAAGCAAACCAACAAAATATCTTTTTCCGTTTTTTGGGTGTAAGACAGGCTGTTGCGATATGGAAAGTAAAATAGGTACCTGTACAAACTATACCTTACTGATTTACCTTCGGGCGACAAAAAGAAAAAAAACACTTTTTCTAGACTTCTAAAAACACATATCTCGTGACAAACGCTAATGCGCACTTACGATACTTACTAGAGATAAAAGCGCTCCGAAAATCTTGAAAATACACGAAAAATCATAATTGATTTCTTTAAAGAGTCGTTTAGTATCAAAACAATGGTAAAATACAAAAGTATTTACCATTGTTATATGTACAAATGTACCCTTACTAAAAAGAAACTATGCAGCAGAGAAAGTGTTTTTCCTCTGTCTTCAACCCAAATTTCCGAAATTATACCTGTGTATGTATGTGTGTGGAGGTTGATATATCCAATATAAAAGAAAGACGAATCCCTAGCAGGAGCCTGATTTTTTTTAATGAACGGAGATATACCAAAATGACAGCCAATATAACAACCAAATTGTGCCCAAAATTTGTTTCTCTACCCAAACAGAAATATTCTTATAGCGACCGCGTTTTACTAAAGCAACGACAAAACAATTCTTTCCCCCTCTCACGTCAATAGTAGCGACGACAGACCTGTAACGATTGATAAGCGCACTCTTCTAGTCCTTTTTTCTCTGCATCATGACCCAAAAGATGATGAAAAGGGCTAGTTTCCCTGACACGGACATCATGCCACAAGGTAGAAACAAATAACTCACTCAAACATGTATCTGCTTTCTGAGGTCATCGTTATAGCCCTTTTAGCAGGTAATCAGTGAGAAAAGATTAGTGTCCATCATCCCCCTGAATGACCAGTTTGAATAGCAAAGTTAAAGGGAGAAAACAATGTTTTCTAGTGCACGATTCATTAGTTCCAGTTGCGTTCAAGCCAGTTAAAGAGTTGAAGAAAATCTGTATCTGAAGAAGAAAAATGGATACTGTCTACTTTTTCAGCCAGGGGCGTACTGATAGCCCCCGTAACCCCGCAGTGCGGGGCCTCAGGGCAATGTTTCTTTCAGGACTTTTTGGCCGGAGGGGAGGTCAAATGTAACCCAAGAGGAGGCAAATTTTCCATTTGCTATGTATATATAATTTTCACTGCTATATTTATATATATAGAAATAATTACTACATATCTAGCACAGGGGCGCATTTAGAGAGGGCCCCCCCCCGAGAAAATGTTTGATTTTTTTGTTTTTTGGTTAAAATGCGACTTACATTAGAAAAAATGCCTTAATTTAATAAAAATTGATTAATTTAATTTAGAAAAAAATGCCTTAATTTTTCTTCAATTTTTCATTAACTTTGATTTTGTTCCAGATAGTGGAATTCAAAAACCTCCTATTTTCGCAGCCCCCCCCTCCGAAGAAAAATTCTATATACATCCCTGATATAGTTATTACTTCTTCAAACATTTCAGGAACAACAAACTTTTTTCTGATAAAGGAGGGGGGGGCGGGGTTTCCGCAGGATTGAAATTTTTATCTATTAAAATGCATTCAACGCACTCTTGATCCTGAATCACGATTCCCATACAATTAGGTATGATTAGTCTACTTATTATAGTTTGAAGAACACCATGCGTCGTAATACACTTTTTAACAAAATAAACTGAAACTAGTACCATTTGAACAAATATTTAAAAATACATAATTGGAGAAATATTTGTAGCATAAAAAGAAACGAAACTTCCTTTTCCATCATAGCCTGAATTTATTAAAATTTGGCTCGGTAACCTAAAATGTCTCCGAGGGGGCGAATGGTCGTTTCCGGGAGAGCTTCGCCCCCCCGCCCCCTGGATGTATGCCTGAAAGAAACACTGCCTCATGGTTAAAAGGACCTCTAGCCTGAGTAAAAACATTTTACAAATTTTTTTGCGGAAACTTCGTGTGACACTGGTTAAAAAAATAGCCGAGAATTAAAGCAGTTTTGAATGAAGTATTAAGAAGAAAAGCATTTTTTTTTTTTAGTAAATACGTAAAATCTTTAGAAATCATTTTCGCTGCTTTTGTTAAAAAAAACTGAATGGCGGGAAAGCAGTTATTCAAAAGAACATGAGACCCAGACCTTGCTGTTACAAGGGACCTCAAGTTCACAGCCCTTGCAATAGTTTCTATGCAGGTATATTAACAAGAGATTATGAAAAAAATATCAGTTCAATTAGCGGAATTTTTATACCAATGAGGATAATGTGTTATGCCTTACCATTGTTTGAACATAACTATGCATCCTTCCGAATTTAATGAAATAAAAGGTAGTTTTCGTGGGACCGAAAAATCAGAGACCTGTGTCTTTTTTTCTTTTTTTTTTTTTTATGACAGAGTCAAAAGATTTTTTTTCTACTATGTGCAAAACATTGTGGCATTATGTTAAGTGTGTTTTTAATATTCCAGAATGAATAATTTAAGTAGTTCTACGTTATTTATGCTACAGTTCTTAATCGTTGCTTCGTTATTTGCTTACTTATGTTATGACGTTTCATATAAATCAGAACTTATGTTATGACGTTTCATATAAATCGGCAACTTATGTTATGACGTTTCATATAAATCGGAAACTTATGTTATGACGTTTCATATAAATCGGAAAAGTAATTAGACACTGTCACACGGCTATTGCATGTTTTATGTGTGCAATCCTGAGGCATTTCAAAAAGCAGGCCTTGGTTCTTTAAAATAATAAATTTTGCATGATATGATTTAACTTTGACGTACGTATTTTGTAGTAATTTGCATTGGTAGCCAAGGCAATTATTTTAATTATAACGCACACATTTGTGTTTCACGCAATAAAGTGAAATAGATTTGATTTTACGGAAAATACTCGTAGGTTTCAAAGAATTTTATTTATTAAAACACCCGTTAAGCCTATAATAATATAGAAGTTAAACTTTTGAGTAATTATTAACAGTTAATGGATTTTCGTAAAAGGGCTTCGAAAACATTTTTTGCGGGGAGGCCTCGAGTTCTTCCGTACCCCACTGTTTTCAGCATACATGATTTAGGCAAACGTTACTTCGAGTCCAAAAGCAAACATGTTGTCGAAATAAGGTGATCCCAATAAAATAGTAAATACTTGAGCAGAAGTTTAATGATTCTTCGCTTTCGGTGGCCACAAGAGGAAAGAAAAAATGGCGCTGCTGTTATGTCCACACTTCGGGCTCCCGTCTTGTCATGCGAGGTAACTTCACTCTTCTGTCCTGAAGCCATGAATGAACAAGTTCTCCTGCACCCACCTAACAGATCATCAACTCCCACTTAAACGACTAAAAAAAAAATAGGAGATCACGTGTAAACTGTAACAGTTACGTGAAAGCTAGAGCAACGGAAAGTAAAAGTTGCTACTAACCCGTCGAACGATATCAAGATAGTCGAAGGGACACCTACAGGAAAATTAGCCTCTCTCTCTATCTTTTTTTTTTTTTCTTTGTTTGTTTGTTTATCTTCGTTTTCTGTCATCCTGTTTGCTTCCTTCGAGTGGCTGGTAGGCGTTCACGACGGTGTAAATTTCATCTGGAACCATGCCCTTAATTTTTATAAATAAATCTCCATTCCCTTACGGGCTTCCGCGTCATTTACATGAAAAGGAAAGGGGAACGACATAAAAAAGTGGGCAATCACTCACTTTGTTAAGCCGGGAAATGAAACTTTCGTTGTATTAGAAATTCTCTCGCTAACCGAACTGCAAAAACAGCTCATATAAACCACAGAGAGCTCTATTAGACCTCGAGAAATTTTGAGAAAAAATTTCTTTTTTCAGTACATCTTTTGAGCTAAGTGTTTATAATATTGCTTTGTACATCTGTTTATCTACCTTTTAACACCATATCTATCCATGAAATCGAATTCTAAAAATTCTTTATTGTATTGAATTGAAACACACTTATGAGTCATGAAATATGACCACTTCTCTACTGTATTAGCGCATTGGGTTGCATTTAGCCAGACATAGGTGTGGTCCGGTAAATACCGTGCCCCGGTGCATACCACAAATATTCTATAGGATTCCAGTGAGGGTAATTTGGCGGTCACGAAATGAATGGAGGCAAATCCTTGCACTATTCCAGAGCTCAGTTCAAGCTTTTGACAAAGAACGTTGTTTTTTCTGAAAGAGCCTGATGCCATCATTATACACAGTCACCGTGTAATGCAATACTTAGTTTGAAACAATGCCTGTGTAGAATTTGGCAGTGAATATGTGTTCAACCAGAATAAGAGGAATCAGCACTGTTCATGAGAACAATACCTACACTATGATACTCACGCCGCGTTCATGTTTCCGTTTAGCCTTGAAATCTCGACATGTTGGAGCTGGAGCCGAACTCATCGGGCCAGATGTCTCTTTTCTATTTGCCCAATGTCCAGTTACGGTGCACCCGTACCAACTGCAGGTGCAGTTGTTGATAACGGTTAGTCATCATACTCACGTGAAAGAGTCGGCGATTCGTTTGATCCATCTCCAAGAACGTTCGCCGTGTTTGCGTGTACGAACAGTCTTGTTGTGCCAGCACTGGGCCATTGCTGGCAGCCAGCACTACCAGCATGTTGCACTATGTTGCCGCTGCCGAACCGTCAGTAAAATGTCCGGGCGGCCAATAGTTGCTACCCCATTAGTTGTAATATGCCACAATAGGGCCAACAGTTATCCATCACAGGCAGTAGCCTAATGTGGTTCGCTAGTTTCTCGGCAGTGGCAGCCGGCATTCACGTGACGTAACTGATGGCTTGCCGAATCTTGTCCGGCAATTCCCCGGTAGTAGCAATAAAAAAAATAATAACGGACAACCGCAGTTTCCCAAAGCTACAACTACTTATGTTTTCTCCTTACAAAACTTCGGAATTATAGCACTGCGCTGGGGAACTTTTCTCAACAGGTCCGAAAAAACACCCGTTTGGATCTGATTAGAAACGAACCAAAGACTGACAGCGTGGGAAGCGCGCGCTCAACAACTGGACTGATTTGGCACGCACAAGCACGGCTTGAAGCTGACCCTCTTTTCTGCGAAATGTGTAACGAATGGTTCTCTATTTAATTTTAGAATATTGCGAGGTATTTTCCATAAATGTCAGTTTCAAATAATTCATAAATTTATTTTTTCAACGTACGATTGTTTTCATTTACCTTATAGAACTTCACTTTTTCAACGAGTGCACCAACTTAAAGGCGCTTTCCAAAGTTTCGAGCTGTCCTTGTAGTCTTGAAAGGCGATTGTTGAATTCATATATTTACACGTTCATGTGACATTCTGTTGGATTTTTAACGTTGTATCTTTTCTTTCCACTGTCCGAAGCTACATTGGTTTTAAAGAGGAAAGATATTTTATTTTACTTCTCGTTATTTTTAGAAGTGAATTCCTCAAGTCTTGTGTATTCAACCCATGGATGAGTACATTATACCCACAAAGCGTTGCTTTTTTTTTTTTTTTTTTTTTTTTTTTTCAAATAATTGATAAATTTTGTACGCGTATAATTCGTTTTTTTTTTTGTTTTTTTTTGAACATAACGCTTTTTTAATGTTTTTTTCCAGCACTTTTGTTTCAAGCAGTTCAGCGAATGTCAAAACTAAAGATTACACAGAAATCATTTATTGTTATTCATGGGAATGGAGTGGGTGTATTTTATTACATAAAAGTATACACTAAAGAGCAATTGAATTAGAGATACCTGTCTAGTAACGTGTAGCACCACCTTTCGCCCTGATGACGGCGGCGAATCGTCTCGGCATGGACTCGACAAGACACCGGAAGCGTTGGGAAGCCATACGGATCCACGACCCCTGAACAAGCTCCCACAGTTCACGAAGATTTGATGGAGGGGGAGGGGCGAGCCTCTAACATCTTTCTCTATGGCATCCCAGTTGTGCTCGATGGGATTGAGGTCAGGTGACATAGCTGGCCAAGGAAGCGAGGTCACGTCGGTGGAGTGTTCATCCAACCATTCGGTTACAATTCGGGAGCGATGGCACGGTGCATTGTCTTGTTGCAGGATGAGGTTCTCAGTGGGATGCTGAAGACTCACAAACGGGAGCAAACGGTCGTCCAGGATACCCCGGTAACGTTGACCTGTGAGGGACGATGTCACACGTACCAGGGGTCCCATTTCAGTCCACGTAAACAGTCCCCAGACGAGAATGCCACCCCCACCAGCTTGAAGAGTACCCTGCTGGCAAGAAGGATCCATCGCTTAATGTGGTTTGCACCGTACTCGTATCCTGCCATCCGCATGTACCAACGTGAATCTCGACTCAACAGTCCAGGCAACATTTTTCCACATGTCTAAGGTCCAGTAGCGATGTTCCCACGCCCATGCTAATCTTTGCACTCTGTGATGTGCAGTCAGCAGCGGTACCCTCGTGGGACGATGGCTTCTGTGCCCCATAGCGAGAAGATTGTTCTGGATGGTGTGGCTGCTTACACGTTTTTGTGCACCAGCGTTAAATTGCCGAGTGATTTCTTGCACTGTGGCCCGTCTATCCGCTGTTACAATGCAAGCTAGCCGACGATGACCACGCTCATCCACACACTGTTCTCCACGGCAGTTGGCTCTTGCAGTGAAGGTTTTACCGGACTCGATGTACTCACGGTGCACCAGTGACACAGTGGCTCGTTTAAATCCCAGTGCCTGAACGACTTCCGAGATGGAGTGACTCATTCGTCGGGCCCCGACAATTTTCCCACGATCAAATGCGCTTAGATCCTTCGTCTTACCCATACTGCGTCTGACTCTTCCTGATTCCTGTCGCATCACTCTTTATGTTGTTTGATCTCTGCATACGCCATGTCGTTTCCGTTTACAGGGCCGCACACAGCGCCAAATTTGCATAACGCCAGCTGTCTCTAATTTAATTGCTCTTCAGTGTTAGTATTTCATGGCTTAATCTGATATCTTCATCGACGTGGCATTTCATTAGGAAATTAATTCGCCTCTCAACATATGCTTTTTTTCTTAACATCCACTAAAATAACACGGTGGCGATAGCTTCGTCTTCAACTAACGGGTACCACGAGAGACACAGCACGTGTTGCTTCTGCGCATGCGCAGTTACGTTGCTTCCAACTGGTGTTGGGGTTTCAGCGGTTGCCAGCTACGGGCCACAAGTGGCACTTGCTTGGTGGCCCGCAATTCACGGCAATGCTGCAGGGCCATCAATGGCTGCCAACTGATGGCCCTGCAGCATCGCCGTGAATTGCGGGCCACCGAGCAAATCCTTCAGTTAATAGTAGCTACAACCACCCAGCAAAAACACAAATGTGTACTTTGAATCTGCCGCTACCGGGCCGTGAGCGGCAGATTTCAGTGACCCATCACTGCCAGCTGGTGGCCAGCAGTTTCCCAATACTTGTGTTTTTTCTCGGTGGTTGTAGCTACTATTAACTCGGGGATCTTGAGCCGTCTGGTATCCTAGACAGCACACGCAAACCGACGTTCACCTATACTTTCAACCAGTGGTGGCCTCCTCTTTGGGCCATTCCTACCATTTCTCCACTATGTATGCTCTCAAACAGCCAGTAACAACACATGCCTCATTTCAAAACATTGTGGATGTTATTCTTCAAAATGTACTAAAAGCAAAATGTAATGCCTTTTGTTAGTGTTACCTTAAGCTGTTCTCGTAGGATGAGTTTCACCTCTTGCGAAATGGGACATCTAGAATACTTGGGAACATCAAGCGCTCACGTGCGGTTGAAACCTTGGGTATTCGGCTAAAGTTCTAATGCACTCCTATCATTTTATGACCCTTTTCTGGTGTCAAAGCATTCATTTGTCCTATGGAATAACTTAAATCATTTTTTCTCTTTCTTGTTGGAGCTGTTCGGAACATTTTACGTAGGACTGCTACTTAGTTACGATGTCGTGGCCACGCCGAGGAGTAAATCCAACGATTTCTTTTGATAGTTTAGTAATTTACGTGTGTGGTGAATTTACTACAAAATCTCAAAGGAAAATAATTTCTTCAGTAGCACATGAATGTTATTTTGCTTGTAAATTTAGTGATCAAGATAAAAGTCGGGCGCCTCGTATGTGTGTGTTGCAGGAAATTTTATATTTAAGGGGTTCTTTTAAACGGCCCCCACCCTTCAATGCTATTTGCTATCACAATGATATGGAAAGGGCAAAAGAACCATTTTTACTGACTGTTATTTTTGTTTAACTAACATGTCTGGCTTTTCCTCGAAAAATAAAAAAATCACAGTTTACCCGAATTTACTATCAGCTTGTTCAGTACAGTGATTCTCGACCAATTCTTAAACTGCCGTAATAACGGAACCTGGATGATAAAACATCGATAAAAATATTGAACGAAAAAAATTAATATTATATAACTCACTGTATATCGATGAGTAAAAACTCGTAAGTCACCTTATTCAATATCATGTCCATCACCAGTCAGCATGGAAGAATTAGAAGTCTTAACTGTTTTCAAAGAAGCTTCATTAAGACACATTAATACAGTTTGTAGGTCAATATTTCGGTTTGACTTTCATGATAAACTATTGCAGTCGTACATTGGATGGCCATTATTACCCGTACTGATTATAATTACACATTTTTAAATGTTTTTGCATTCAGTTGTTGGTAAAACGTTTTAATAGCACCTTATTTTCCGTACGGATGCAGTTAATAAATTCTTACGCAGTTCATTGTTAAGACAACATAACCGAGTCACAACTACAAAAGCGCCTGTTTCTGAAGGAGGGAAATTTTATAATATGCAGTGGCTCAGTGGTCTAAGCGCTGTCTTCCGAGTGGATCCGTGTTCGAGTCCTTGATGAAGCGAGGGCTGAGGACTGGCTCCCTACCTGAAACCAGTGGCCCTCCAAATTAGGAACAGGCTACTGCTTGTAGCCCATTCAGCTATTCACGATGGTTGTCCGACCCACAAACAAAGCAGCTTATTTCGTAATCTCTTTGAGTATACAATACAGAAAGACGAAGCAAAATGTGTAAAGTGTACCAGTTTGTGCAATATATTTATCTTCCGAAATACAGAATAACATATACACATCATAACAGAAATGGTAACACAAAGTAGTACCGATGATATTCTTAACGTTGATGTTCTCTCATATTCTATTCTAGAAGACAGGACTCGCGATAAAAATGATAGCCGAAATATCGCTATAGCATTTATCACGTAGATATGAGTCAAATTGGAAACTACAAGAATAACTTTTGCCAATAAAAACTTGTTCCAATTTTTTTGAAAGAACATTGCACTTCTGATATTAAAAGTTGGATGGCTGCAAAGTGTTGAGCCTATACTGTGATACATCCACTGTTATGACTGGCAAGAAAGGTGAAGTATTTGAGTTGGAAAGAAAGTGATGTCTGCAAATGCAAGGCGACGGAAAAGTGCTAATTACCGTATATATAACTACAAATTAGTCCAAAATGTTGTCGCCGTCATTTACCACGATCTGCTAACATCGTCTGGGCAGCTGTTGAATAATGTCCCGGTAGAACTGTGGTGGCTTGGACACAAAGAAGTGCGCGTTCGACACCGTCTCAGTTGGCGAACTTTGTCCGTCCAGGAAATTTTTCATTTTCATTTATTCAATTTACAGTTGCCACATATAACAGTTCAAAATAAAAACAATATAATCAATTACAAAAAATGTAGCAACCAGGAGGAGGAGGGAAAAGGCCGTAAGGCCTGACATAGCCCTCCCACCCTTAATACTAACAAGTTAGTAAAATCATGCAATGTATTGATTATGATACGCTTTCCAAGATACCAGAAATTATTACTCAAGTTATGTGGATAATGGCTGTGGAATAAATCTCGCTCCTGTGTACTGACCTTTGACCCCATTTCGATGATATTCAACAGAACCGGTTCAGTACACCTCAAGAATAACATACTAAAGTTTTGTCGCAATAGAAGCAGTTTCACGCAAGTTATGAGAATAATGGCTGTGGAATAAATCTGGCTTTTGTGCAATGACCTTTGACCCCATTTCGTTGTTATTCAACAGAACCGGTTTACTATACCTCTGGAACAACATGATAACGTTTTGTCGCAATCGAAACATTTTTTGGTAAGTTATGATGCAGAAGGGCAATGGAATGGATCCCACTCCAGTGTCCTGACCTTTGACCCCATTTCGCCCATTTTCAATTTGGTTCATCCCCAGTGGCTCCTTACCACATACTAAAATTTCATCGAAATCGAACCATTTTTACGCAAGTTATGACGCATAAGAGCAATGGAATAAATCCCGCTCTTATGCCCTGCCTGACCTTTGATCCCAATTTGCCAATTTTCAATAGGGTTCGTGCTGAGGTAGTTTCCCACCACATACCAAAATTTCGTCGAAATCGAACCATATTTACGCAAGTTATGACGCATAAGGGCAATTGAATGGATCCTGCTCTTATGGCGTGACCTTTGACCCCACTTCACCAATTTTCAATAGGATTCGTCTCCTGGTGGTCCCCTACCACATACTAAATTTTCATCGAAATGAAACCATTTTTACCTGAGTTATCGTGCCGACAGACAGACGGACGGAAAAAGCTGGAGCATATACGCTTCTTCAACCTACGGTTGGAAAGTGTAAACAAAAAACAATACAAAAGACAAGTCAAAGGCATATTGAATATAACTGAAAGATTAAATAAATACATAGGTGTATATAGATGCAAGGTCTATCCATAAGCCTTGAAATCAATCCAGCGACCAGCACAAGTCAACTCAGCACTAATTGAGAGACTTGTTAATAAGGTGGTGCTTGATTTTTTTTTAAATAGGTCAAAATTGTTAATAGATTTTATGTCACAAGGCGAGACGTTCCGAAGTTTTGGACCCGAATAATTGATATTCATTTTAATTGTTTCTGTCCGAGGGAAATTAGGTATGAGTGTTGATCGATTCCTGGTTTCATAAGTATGAGTACGAATATTTAATTATATTAAGTCATGGTATAAATCATTTTTAATTCTTCTGAACATTATTTTACCAAGATTATAGTCAAATAATTGTTTTATTGCAAGTATATTATATTTATTGGGATTTACTTCTGACCTAAAGGTAAGATTAGGTATAGAATTATTAAGAGTTTTTAGGTCTATTATTCTTATGTATCTATTCTATAATACCTGTATTTTTTAAGTTATATTGTATTGTTTGCCCTCATGTCAGCATACAGTAATTTATAGGTTTGTATTAGTGTGTAGTATAAGAGTATGGATGTAAGGTCAGGGATGTAAGGTCAGGTGATGCGTAACATCACAGCCTCTCCTTGACAAATGTCAACCCCGCCTTCTCGTGGTGCATCCTGTTCCCACTAAAGGGGCTCTGACGACCGACCATAGCGGTATAACTATACCATCGGGATCAGAGGAAATGCTATCCCACACTCACCAACCCGCTTGGCCAGCGTGGTGAGTTATGGCCAAACCCCTCCAAAATGATTCCACAACTTAAATCTTGGCCCTCAGTCTCCGGCAGCTGGAATGTACCTGGCCAAGGCAGCGGCCAGTGCGACATGAAGGCAGAGGGTGCTAAGAATCCCCGGAGGACCGGACTAGGCTGCCATCTGATGCTGACCTTGGCTACTTACAATGGACGCTCCCTATCTTCTGATTCAAGGCTTCTTGAATTGGAAGAGGAACTACAAAGGATCAAGTGGGACATCGTGGGGCTAAGTGAGGTAAGGAGAAAAGGAGAAGATCTCATCGAACTGAAAAGTGGACATCTCTTCTACTATCGTGGGACAGATACTGGCAGAACTAGTGGTGTTGGATTTATAATAAACAAGAAACTGAAGGATAAAGTTGTAGAAGTTGAAAGTTCCTCTGACAGAGCTGCACGACTTGTTATCCAACTCTCGAAAAGATACCAGGCTCAGATTATTCAAACTTATGCACCCACCACAAGTCATCCTGAAGAAGAAATTGAAGAATTTTATGAGGAAATTTGTCATCTAAATAATAAAGGTAAGCAGCACTTGAAAATAATTATGGGAGATTTCAATGCAAAAATAGGGCAACGGCAACAGAATGAAACTTCGGTAGGTAAATTCGGTCATGGCAACAGAAACCAGCGTGGAAATACTCTCGTTGAGTTTGCAGAGGCAGAAGGGTTTTTCATCTTGAACTCCTTCTTCAAGAAAAAGCCACACAGGAAATGGACATGGAGACATCCAAATGGGACGACAAGTGAAATTGATTTTATTATGTGTAACAAAAAATTCGTCATAGAAGACTGCAGTGTGCTAAACAAGTTCAACACAGGTAGTGACCATAGATTGGTGAGATGTAAGATGCACCTCAACACTAAACTTGAACGTGGCAAGCTCATAGGACAAACAAAATCTATTGACATAACCAACCTTAAAAAACACCATAATACCTTCAAGTTAGAACTGAAGAACAGGTTCTCTGCTTTAGAAGGCCTAACATCGGAAGAAGTGGACATCTCTGAAGTTAACAGAAAAGTAACCAAAGCTCTTATGGAAACAGCAACAAAATTAGCTGGGTCTAAGAACAAGTTGCATGTGAACAAATTATCAGGAAAAACCAAAATGTTGATGCAAAAAAGAAGAGAGATGAGGACAACTAAAGAAGATGTGACTTCCAAAGTGGAATATATAGAGCTATGCAAGACAGTAAGAAAAAGTATCACTGAAGACGTAAGGAAATTCAACTGTGAACTAGTGAGGAAAGCAATTGAAAACAACCAAAGCCTAAAGATAGCAAAGGGACATCTCAGTAAGGGAAGAAAACAGATTATGGCACTGAGAAAAGAAGATGGTTCTGTAACAAGAAATAGAGGCAGAAATTTTGACAAGAGTGAAAGATTTCTACTCCAAATTATATGAAAGGGATGATATATGCACTCAGACATCATGAAAGATACCAGTACCAGAGTTCCTCCAGTCCTTCCAGCAGAAGTTGCACATGCAATCAAGAACATGAAGCGAGGAAAAGCTCCAGGAGAAGATGGAATTACTGTAGACATCATACAAGAAGCAAGTGGAGAAATCGAAACAGTGCTCGCCCAAATTTTCACTCGATGCCTTAATGAAGGAAAGATTCCTGAGGATTGGAACACCGCTACAATGATCCTGCTACATAAGAAAGGTGACATTGAGGATCTCGGAAACTACAGACCTATCAGCCTCCTATCAGTAGTTTATAAAATCTTCACTAAAGTTCTTTCACACCGCTTGAAGGTAACACTGGACATGGCTCAACCGAGAGAACAAGCTGGATTCAGGAGTGGCTACAGCACAATAGATCATATCCACGTGCTGAGAGAACTAATTGAAAGAGCGAGGGAATATGAACTTCCATTGTGCATGGCTTTTATCGATTATGAAAAAGCCTTTGATTCGGTGAAACCATCAGCAGTTACAATGGCTCTGAAAACCTGCGGTATTGAAGATGCATACATTAATATTATTAATAACATCTATGAAAATGCAAGTGCAAAGATTAGGCTGTTTGAAAAATACAACACACGTAAAAATTGGAAAGGGAGTGAGACAAGGTGACACCATATCTCCGAAGCTCTTTAATGCCACATTGGAGGGTGTTTTTCAGTCACTGAGCTGGGAAAACAAGGGGATAAAGATTAATGGAGATTATCTAACCCACCTTCGTTTTGCTGATGACGTAGTCATTTTTGCAACTACCCCATCAGAGCTGCAGAGTATGATCCAGGAACTTGCTGACAAGAGTAAAGAAGTGGGATTAAAAATGAACTTTCAGAAGACAAAAGTGATGTTCAATGCTTTTACAAGAAATGAAGATTTATCGATTGATGGAGAAAAGCTGGAGATAACAGACACGTACGTTTATCTTGGACAGCAGATATCAAGTGAGGGTCACATTGATGAAGAAATTAATCGGCGTACAAAACTTGCCTGGAGAGCTTTTGGAAGAAACAGCATAATTTTCAAGAGCAATATGCCATTATGTCTTAAAAGAAAAGTGTTTGATCAATGCATCCTTCCAGTGCTTACGTATGGTGCGGAGACGTGGACCTTAACTAAAAGAGACATACAAAGGCTGAAGACAACTCAAAGAAGTATGGAGAGGTGCATGCTTGGTGTAACCAGGAAAGATAAGAAGAGGAACTCGTGGATCCGAAAAATGACAAGAGTGGAAGACATCATGATCAGAGTTAAATCCCTGAAATGGCAATGGGCTGGACATACTGCCAGAAGGACAGATCATCGATGGACAGCTGAAATTTTAGATTGGATTCCAAGGGACAGGAAAAGACCCAGAAGAAGACCACATGGGAGATGGGTGGATGAAATTCGAAAGTATGCAGGGGTGACATGGAGGAGACTGGCACAAGACAGACCGTTGTGGAGGAAACTTGGGGAGACCTTCGTCCAGCAGTGGATTGATAATGGTTGACAATGATGATGATGATGATGATAAGAGTATCATTATTTTAGGGGGCAAATTTATCATAATCTTACTAACTACCCCAATGTTTCTAGATAATATATTAGTGAGGTTGTCAATATACATATTCCATTTCAAATCACTTCGAATCAATACTCCCAAGTAAGAATGACTATTCACAAAATCAATTTTAGCTCCATTCAAGACCACCACGTCACTCATAGATTCGAAAAGATCATAGCCTTGATCTTGTTTACATTAATAATCAATTCATTGCTATTTAACCAATTTGTCATCAACACCAGTTGTGCATTTATTCTAGAAGAAAGATCTAAGTATAATATAATGCTGCGACGACCGGAAAAGGCGGTAGACGCTTGGGGCAATGTTCGGGGGATAGGCTGGGTGCGGTAGCAGCAGCTTCCAGCGCAGGTCCCTGATCTTGTAATAAATCACCCTTGCTGTATGAGGTCTTGTTCTCTCCCGCTGTAGGAGGACGCCCTTGCGGTTCAGCGGTGCTGGCTGTTTCAACGTGAGCGATACGTGCAAATCGTCGAGCTGACGGCAGCACACATCGGCGGTGATAGTGGTGTTGTCCGGCAGCAGCTCAAAAAGACAAGTACAATACCAAACAGACAGCACGACCTTACGTGGGTGTAAGCCGGCTTTGGGGTTTGACATGGGCTTCTGTTTTGGGTCCAACCACAGTTTTCGGGCGCGGACATTGTGATCTAGGATTCATTTCTCGACACCTGTCACAATGCGGTCCAGGGACGGTTCAACTTGGTCACGTTCAAACAGACAACGTAAGAACTTAGGTGATTTGGTTTCTACTCAACTGTGAGTTGATGAGGTACCAAAATTCGCCTCTTGTGCACCTTCTCAAGTTGAAGGAGGTGCGAGATAATGCTCCTTAATGCTTTTGTGGGTAGTCTCCAGTTTCCCGGCGAACTCTCACGTGGTCACACGTGGGTCGGTCTCCAGTAAGGCCTTCATCCTGTCCATATCCACTGTTGCTGGTCTTTCGGCTTTGGGACGGTCTGTCTGACAAGTCAAAATTTCCCTCTCGAATCCGTTTGAACCAACGACAGCACTGACGATGTGATATGCCATTGGGGTACACACTGGTAATGTTCCTTACAGCACTTGCGGGAGTGCTACCGCAACGAAACAAAGAGCATGCAATGGCGAATGTGGTCTTTGTCCACTTCCATGTTGACTGGCGCTTACACTCTTCGCCTTCTGACACCTAACTGCCACTGACTTCAGCCACCTACCTGCTGCTGTCATTTCGGTGTGCGCCGCAATCACAGTTGTCACTGTGATGTGCGCCGTGGCCAGGGGTTGGACTTTGGCTACCTCGTCATCGGGCATCACACCAATATAACAAGCGATACTTCAAATGATTTTGAACAGAAAAATTCCATACGTGCACTGCTGCAGTCACAGACGTCACTTGGTTATCGTCAAAGCTATCGATGAAATCTCTGAGGCTGGACAATTTTTCGATTAATGCTACATGCTCTATGTTTTTCTTAAAAAAGGAAGTATTTCTAAAATGTGTGAAGGTAAGGTTTTATACCGTCTGTTAGAACAGCACCGAAGTGGATGTTTGCGTGTGTATGACAAAGATTGTTTTTGCTAGTTTTAAAAGTCTTGTTGATGCAGACAAAGTGGTGAAATCAATAAATAACTCAATGGCCAACATATTGTAGGAAACACCCGTTTACAATTCGTCGTAAGAAGCTATAAATTGCATTTTTAAACGATATTTATGAAAAAAATTCTGAAAACTTTATCATCAGCTGGACAGTTACTTCAATGTCGGGAATCTAGTTTAACGTTGCAGCAGACGGTATACATTGCAAGTTATGACATTACCGTATGCATGGGGTTCAGGAAACTCCTGCGTGTAAGTTGTATATTTTATGGAATATAATGTATTTTGAAATTCTAAGAGAGGAAGAAAAACATTAATAACGGAATCCACTTCTACTTGTTGGACATTATTTTTTTTAATGTTTATTAAGTTATAAAATCAAAATTTTATAGAACAAAACAAGCAGTTGTTCGGTAGCGTGAACTCCATCAGGGCCAGATTAAGAGGGGTTCTAGTGGGGCTCTAACCTAGGGGACAGTGGCGGATTTTCAATTAGGCGCACTAGGCGCGCGCCTAGGGCCCCAGAGCTTGTGGGGCCCCGAAAACGTGCAATTGGATTGCCAGTATTGTTTTAGTTTTCTCATACCGAAACAAAAAAAATGCAGACCTTAATTTTCTGATGAAAATAATAAGAAAAAATGTTTTCAAGAAACTCTTCACATTCTCGCTTTCCTGCAGTGACTGATGAAATTCTTACTGTCCGCCTTTCTTGGTACATGGCATTCGTCCATGCCAAAACTCCTCCACGAAAAGTCATCCACCCTTTTCAAGTGAAGCACTGTGTATAAATTGCATTTTACCCGTTTTTTTCTAATGTGGTAAACTTTTCCGGTTGCTAATGTCTTCAAGTATTTTATTTTTGCTTCATACCATGCTCGTTTCCTACTAATTTGCTCAAAATGTAAAAAATAAGATAATTTTGCAAAGCTGAAGCAATGGAAAGAGCACGTTTTATAATTGAAACGCATTCTAATTTTATGAAATTTTACGACAATTTACACGCGATGTACGAAATTTCATTTTCAGCACCCTTAGCGTTAAATTTCCCCAGAAACTTGCAACTGAAAAGTTGTTAAAGTAATCAGTTTAGCCTAATGTATCAAACTCAAAAAGAACTTTTGCTGTAACTGAAATAGTCTCTTCGTAGCGCAAAGCTAAAATTTACGTAATTTCCACTTTGACAACTCCTTGCGAGAAATTTATGAACTAGTAGCAAAATTTAAAATGGGAAAATTTTATCGAATTTTTATGTCCGATCATTCTAAAAAATAATTTTTGAAAAATATGTGAAAATCAAATTTTTTGGCCTTCAGTCTTTAGCAGAAAGTTAACGAACTAATTGAAAAAATTTAAATATTTGTGAAGGAACAGTTAAGCCTAATCTTAAAGACACAAAAGTAATTTTGTTTTTCCTTTAAGTTGAATAGTTTTTTCACAACAGAACTTTATTTTTTTTGAATTTTGCGACTGGACAGCCGTTAACGGTATTTCAATTTTCCTATTAGCCACAAAAATGATTTTTGAAATATCTCTAAAAACAAAAAGTCGGATGTGCACGGGCAGAAAAATGGATTACACTAGCACTGTTTCTTACAAAACATTCTAAAAAATAGGGGGATAGAATTGAATTTTAAAATTTTAAAATGCGTAAAAACTTTCTTCTCGACCTTTTTTCTTTTCTCTCTCTCTCTTTTTTTTTATTTGCTAATCTGACGGATGAAAATTTCAAAATTTCAGAGGCGATAAGAAGGGGCAGGCGCCCCCTGAATAATTTAGCCCCTAGGCCCCCGAAAGATATAAAGTCGCTCTTGCTAGGGGCCCACCATTACCAAGGGCCCAGGAGGCATGCCGCTACATTGCACAAAATACACAGCTTATAATTTACAAATTAAAAAGAAGTAAAATAGTTTTAGTTTTGTCTGGTATGATTTCCACTCAATCACAAGTACTGGGCTAGAAGACAAACAGATTTCAAGGCAGTGCCTCATTAAGGGGAAACATTCCATGTCGCTGTATACAGCGGAGCCAGCGAGACAGTTTCAGCTTTATCACTACCATCCACCCACATCTCCTTGTTTGCACTTGCAACCGTTAATGAGAGAAATCCACTGCGACTTCACATCGCATAACAAAAAAGATGCACCAAGAAAAGTATGCAATGCTAAATTATTAAAAATTCGGAGACGAAATCTAGGAATGTTGCGCTTTTTAACTCATGCTCTTGTGAGAACAGTGGAATATAGAGGGATCTGTTATGAAAACTCTGCAGGTAATTTATTAGCTTGAAGAATGCACGACACACGTGTTAATTATCGCAAGTATATTACTACATTTTCGAGCTTTGACGGACTTCAAAAACGATTGTCGTTGCTAAGTTCTTTGGAGGCCCACTCAGATGTTTTAGCCTTGGTAGCCTACTGAGATGTCTTAGATTAAATGCTCACTAAGGCCTTAATCCGGGCCTAGACTCCATGCATACTGTCTAGGGTTAAGAGTGACTGTGGGCTCTGTTGTCGATACAGTGAATACTTTAAAAAGTGATACAGTTTATGCAGAAATTATGAACCAAATAAATATTTAATTTGTCTTTGAGAAATAAATATGTACTCTATTAAAAGACACAGAAGGAAAATTAGTGAAAGGCTCACGGGTTCCCTGATTACAGATAGCACAGGGAAGAGATCAAAAGTGGGTCGTGAGCCAAGTGAAGATAAGCCGCCTAGATGGCGCATTGGTCTAAGCGCTGGTTGATGACCATTCGTCCGTGAAGCGTTTATATTCTTTGCGTGAAGGGTTCAGTTCCGAATCCCGGTGAAGCATGGATGCTATGTTTGCTTTACTGCACTGACTCTCTCTCTCTCTCTTCCCCGGAGCCAGTGCCCTAAATCAGAGACAGCCGAGTACTTATGGCACATCGAGTTGCTCACCGTGGTCGTTAAACCTTCAATAAAAAAAAAGTGAACATTTGAAGGTAGTATTCTATCAAATTATTGATATTGTTTAATCTGAACTGAAACAAAAAATAATGACGATTTTCTAGTTGCTATCTCCAGGGTAGAAGCTGAAATGGATTTGGGACAAAATGAAATATTTGGAGTCTGTCAAATCAAACTTTCATCACAAAAGAAGGAAATATCCATTATCAAGCGTTTTGTAAAAATCAAGTTGAAAAAAAAAAAAACATATGTGTTTATTTTTTATTATTGCATTTTCATGAAATTTGTGAGCCAAAGGCTGCTTTTGAAGAAACCCGTGGTTTAATGATGCTAAAACATTTGGATGCAGCTCTGCAGCATGCTAAACAAAGTTTTTAGCTTTAACATAGTAAATTGTCCAGGAAGACTGGCAATACATCACCAACAATGGCTAATTTGACTGTACTGACATTTGAGAAAGACCTTATAACAATCAACATGAACATTTCTTTCGATAAGTTTAATAATCAGGGAAACAGAAAGTGGCAACTAATTTGAGGTACTTTTAGTTTATTTTTTATTATTGCATTGGTTTGACCATTAACTATAGAAGTGCCATTTTAAATTAGTAGTTAAGTAAGTACTCGTCCTACATATAAAAGAAAGTAATCAGTATGTTGTCTTCGGTCTTCTATTGATGGCTTTCCCATGGAGTTCTCAAAAACATTTAATCCGAAATATTTTTAGGAATATATATACACAATTCTAAAAAACAGTATTTCTGTGCTTTAACAATTTTTCAATAAATAATATTAAATTCGATTTAAATAAATTCAACAAAGTAACTGAAGTTTTTCTAGCATCCTCTAGAATTTGTCGCTAGTACTGCCCTGACTTGCTCTCTCCCATCTCTGAAACCAGTGGCTCCAAATAAGGAATGGGCGACGGCGCGTAGCTCTATGAGTAGCTCATGTTGGGCTCCCCCATCTCCCCAAAAAACGTGAAGTTTAAATGAAAAATTTTCTAATTTACCCTCAGAAAGCTATTCCGTACTTTATTGAATAAAATGGCGTATTTATACTAATTTTAGCCGACAGAAGGATATACTAAATTTATTTACCAAATTTTTCGTTCTGTAGTACAGGATTGCAGAAGAGGTGGCAATATTTCAGAGGCGAACTTTAAAATTTTCAAATAGTAAAGCGATTTAAAGTAAGAAATGACTACAACTTCCATTTTTAAGTTAAAAATTATAATAACACAAGAAACTTTACACCAATTATACATAAGGTAGTTTAACTATACTAGTGACCGGTAAGAAAATTTTCTATACATCCGCAAAACTGAGAAAGAGTTTAAAGTTACTTTAAGTAGAATTTCAGTCAATAGATGGCGCTGAATGACTACTTTGCAGTTTCCAGTAAGAGGTTTTTGAAATCGGAAAGGTGTTCCCTGCACTTTCTTTCTTAGCACGAAACATAATCCATGTTACCGCTTCTGATGAATTCGAAACGAAAACAGCGAGACTGATACACCAAGTGAAGTTGAAACGTCAGAGATGTCCAAATGCCCCAGCTTCTGGAAATTAAACCGAGGGTCTTCTTCATAACTGCACGAGGCGCCGTTGCATAGCCATAATGATGTTACTCAGTTTAATATTCACCGTTAGATCCGCTGTAGATCTCATTTCGCGGCCGCCTCTTACATTTGACGCAAGACTTGATCTTTCCTCTAGGTCAGCCGTTCCCATTTAGTAAGCGAAGGGGTTTCAAGGGGTTCGCGGTAAATATTCTGTAATGGCGTCTCCATAAAATTATAATAAAGGCATTTTATGCTTTGCAATTAGATGAGACCACAGACGTTTTTAATCCAGCAATGTCAATTGTGTTTTACTATACCTGAGTGATGGTAAAATGGAAGAAAACATATGTACTGTTTTGCCACCCGTTATAAGAGCGTACAACTGGTAAGGACATTTTTAATTTAATCAACACGTATTTTAAAGAAAAGCAAATTGAGTGTTCTTGCTGAGGAATTTGTGCAAATGGTGCAAAATCGATGACAGAAAAATTTATGGACTTAGTTACTCGCATCGAAAGTATACATATGTGAGAATATTTCTTGGACGAATTGTTGTATTCATAGGCACGCCTTAGCATCGAGACGAATGCCGCAACAATTAAAATGTGTGTTCGATAAAGCTATCAAAGTAGTCAACTTTATAAAATCGGGACCAATTAATTCCAGACCACATACTTTCTTATGTAAGGATACGGACAGTGAACTTCTTACTCTTTTGACGCACACGGGTATCAGATGACTCTCACGTTGCAAAGTGCTCACGCGTTTGTTTGAATTAAGACAAGAATTAACTGTTTTATTTGAAGATCAGCCTGTTCATGTTAGTGGGTGTACAGTAGATCACACATGGCTTCAAATCAAAGCATATTTGACATATATATTTTCGAAAATAAACTATCTTAATTTATAATTTATTTTCGAGTTCAAATACGACCTTTTTCATTGTTCAAGATCTAGTATGTTAAAAAAGTCAAAAATCTGGGAAGAAGTTTCTGAAAACAGTGCCAAGTGTTTTTGCACCCTACACAACTTTTTGACAGAAAATGAACTGACTTTAGACCACAATGTTGAAAAAATATCAAATTTCACTTAAGTCCCTAGGTGACTTTTAAGGAGTATTTTCCACCGGTTTCCAAGAAATTCAATTGGATTCGAAATCTATTTGACGTGTCTTCCATGGCGTCAGCTGCTGACCTCTCTATGACAGGAAAAGAAAATCTTATTGATATTTCGACTGATTTTGGACTTCAAGCATCATTCAAGAATGAAAGCATTATACAGTTTTGACTCGCGTTAAGATCAGAGTATCCTTCCTTTAGTAACAAAGGTGTTAAAATACTTTTGCCATTTTCAATTATTTACATGTGCGAGAGAGTTTTCTCTACCTACAACTCGCTGAAATCAAAATATCGAAACAAATTTGATGCAGAACCAGATCTGAGACTAGGTTTGTGGTCTGTTTAACCGAATAGTGATGCACTTTATTCTGCTAAACAAGCCCAGAAACACCATTAAATTTGTGATTTACTTTAATTTAAGTATTAATATCATTATAATAATTTTGCTATATTTATTCGTTACCATTATAAACCGTTTAATATTTGTTTTAGAAATATTTCCTGCTTATTTCCAAGTCATTTAACCATTAATTTGCATTTTATAATTCAGTAGATATACATTTTGATATTAAAATCCCTTTAGTTTTACAAAATATATGTTCTTGAAATAATTTTTTGCAATAAAGTTACAGGCATTTCAATAAAAAAAATTAACCCATGAATCGAACCGTAAGTACTGGAGTCATTTAAGGATACACTACAAAACTGTTACATTGTATTTATTATATGAATAGAAATAATTGCAGGGATTCTCGATAACAATATAATGTTGAAAGGTGTTCGCGAGTCAAAAAGGTTCCGAACCACTGCTCTAAGTGAGCATCAAAAATTATCTTGTTGTTTCATTAAGAGAACGGTATGTCTGAGTTTTTACAAACATAACCCTAATATTCAACGCAAATACAAGAAACGGAATGTTTTCACATTAACAAATCGTAAACATGTTGAACTTCGTTTGTTTAAGAAAAAAAAATGTTACCTTAGAAGCTTTCTTTCCCACTTATTTTTCCTCTCTATGATTTTTTTTTTCTGGAGGGGTGTTAAAGACCGCCATAAGCAACTCGTAGAGTAAAAATGAAAAACTTTCGTGCTGTAGTTGAAGTTAAATGACAACTGCCGTCTTAGCACGATCTTGAAGTATGAAGGAGATTCAAATTTGACCTGGATTTTTTTAATCGGATATTTATTTGTCATACACCTGATGGTTCACCACTTACTTTTCGAAGTAATTTCCGTCGTGGTCCGTACATTTTTTTCGCGTTCTGAAAGCTTCCGGATCCCAGTTTTATGGATTTCTTTACTCTGTTGTTTAAACCATCTCAGGACGACACTTTTCACCTCTTCATTTGATCTGAACTTCTGCCCTCCCAAAAATTCCACCGCGCCGGTGTCGCAGTGGTCTAAGCGATGGCTTCTGATCGTTCGTCCGAAAGGGGTCAGGGTTCGAATCCCGGTGTGGCATGGATGTTGTGTTTGTCTTACGACACTGGCTCTCGCCCTTCCCTAGAACCAGTACCCCTAAATTAGGGACAAGCGACTGCTTATTATAGACCAACTAGTTACTCGGTGGTCTTTAGTCCGTGATGGGTCCGGGTTCGAATCCCGGTGAGGCATGGATGTTGTGTTTGTCTTACGGCACTGGCTCTCTCCCTTCCCTGGAACCAGTGGCCCTAAATTAGGGACGGGAGACTGCTTATAGCCCATTGAGTTGCTCACGGTGGTCGTTAAACCTCCAATCAATCAATCAAGAATTTCTTTAATGGACCGAACAGGTGGTAGTCTAATGGTGACATATCCGTGCTGTACGGAGGGTGTGATACAACGTCCCGATTCCTCCAATGTTTCCATAGTCACTAACGGTGTAGGGCCTGGCGTTGTCTTGGAGAAAGCATACTCAGGGCCGTAGAGAGCGACCGTGGGCCCCAGCACAATAAAATCTCCAACACCTCGGCTCCTCCACTAACCATATAATCCATATTTCCGTTTCTTCACCTACCCACCATTATTACCCTACTTCCCGCAACCCGACCGGTTGCAACTCTTCAATCTCTTTTTTTGAGGTGGATAATTTTTCATATTTTCCCTCCGTAAACAAACCCTCGAACCCTCCCTTTCAAGAAAAGAGTTTCCTCAGAAAACTCTTGAACGCCATCTACCGACAGACATTCTTATTTTTCTTAGTACTTTCTCATAATAAAATTTTTCACCTTTCAGTTTTAGAGTGTAATATATTCGTCTAAAGATGCAGCCTCTGGGAAAGTATCCACAAGGAGTTCTCATAAGTAAACATGAAATTTTGTGTTTTCTCTTTTAAGTTGCCGCTGTGAACAGGACGACTTCATCGGTCATCGGAATAAAGGAAAATAAACGAAGTCGGAACTACGCACAAAGACACTATATGCATTTATAAATATTGCCGCAATGCGAAAATAATGAGTTGAGCATGAAATAAAAAGACAAAAGATGCCGGCTTATGGTGGGAAACACAAAGTGACAAAATCCACATGATGAAAATTATTTACAGCCTTTGATGACTAACAAAAACGATGTATATCATACACAATAGTCTGTGTCGGTGAGTAGCAAAGCAACACAGAGAACCCAATGTGTGGTGTCGGCGTGTCGTTGGAAAGGAAAGAAGGAATGAAAAACGTAATATGGAAAGCTCGTGTGATTTGCCGCAGGTAACCCACGCACGTGTCCGAGCAACATTGTAACACTACGTTTTTTTTTTTTTTTTTTTTTTTTTGTGTGTGTTTTTGTTTTTGTATTTAAAGCTAATTTTGAATTTATTACATTTTGTGCATTTATTACATAAATTACGCATTTTTACGTGTATTTTACGCGTCACGTAGAAAATATTTTTTTTGCGCGTAACTTCCCAACCCTGGTGACGGTATGGCTTGAAAAATATTTGGACACCATAAAATAATATTTAGAAAAAAAAATACTTTAGAAACGGGCACGGGACCCTCTTAGGGCCCGGGGCCCGGTGCTACAGCACCACCTCCGGGCCCCCTCTCGTCAGACCTGAGCATACTCTACTGTTGAGGAGTACTGTTCTCTTCTTTCTCAGGGCTGCCTTAACGGAGTTCTTGAGGAGATCGCTGTAATAGATTGTTTAGATTGTTTGACGATCTTCCAGGAAATCCGTAAGAATAATACCGTTAATGTCCCAAAATACCATAGCCATTACTGTCATGACTGATGCCCTGATCTTCAATTTTTTGAGTGGGAACGAATCACTGTGTCTCCACTCCATGCTTGCACGTTTGCTTTCCGGTGTATGGTGATGAATCCATGTCTCGTCCACTGTCACCACACGTCTGAGAAAGGTGGATCCTTTTCTCTGATGTCTTCCATTACCATCATGACTGATGCCCTGATCTTGAATTTTTTGGGTGGGAGCGAATCACTGTGCCTCCACTCCATACTTGCACGTTTGCTTTCCGGTGTATAGTGATGAATCCATGTCTCGTCCACTGTCACCACACGTCTGAGAAAGTTGGATCCTTCTCTCTGATGTCTTCCAGTACTTACAAAAATGTGGTTTTTCTACCAGACCCCGCCCTTTTTTTAAAAACGATCCAACGTCAAGCCCATTTAGTAGATGTAAAACTCGCTGGGAAAAAGGCCTCGCATTTTCGTTTTGCACTGGGCCCTGAGAATTATGCAGCCGGCCCTGAGCTCAGATCAGTGTTGCAGTCAGAGAATTTTTTTCCGGAGGGGGGAGGACAAATTTTGAGGGGGCTGAAACTTGTTGACTGATTACATATATCTAATCACAATTTTGTTATTTATATGTACATTAATCTATACAATTTTTTTAAATAGAGCATAAACATTTTCTTATGCTCGTATATCGCAAATGCAAATTCCAAGTAATCTTCATATACAAGTGACTAAAAATATAAAACTGTCAAATTCCAAGCTCTACATGTACAAGTGATTAAAAATGTAAAAATGTTATAGCTTTGCCTTAATTTAGTAATGCAACCACAGATTTCACCATGAAGTGGTGTAAAATATTGAAGATGCTAGTACGATAACGCTGTGCTGAAGAAAATCCTTCCTCCCTAAAACATTAGGAGTGGTAAAAATGTCTGCGTCTTACTATATAAGCCTGTTTCTGATTATTAAAGAATCATCCCAGTGTTAGCTGAAAATGTATGGTGTAAACCATTCCTTGCCGTTTGGTTTCAGCCCCTTTAGATTATTTAGATTAGCACATAGTAGAAAATAAAAACAAAAAAAAACTAGCTGTTTAGATGCCAGTTTGAGATGCCTTGATTTTTATATATATATATGACTTCCAAAGTGGAATATATAGAGCTATGCAAGACAGTACGAAAAAGTATCACTGAAGACGTAAGGAAATTCAACTGTGAACTAGTAAGGAAAGCAATTGAAAACAACCAAAGCCTAAAGATAGCAAAGGGACATCTCAGTAAGGGGAAAAAACAGATTATGGCACTGAGAAAAGAAGATGGTTCTGTAACAAGAAATAGAGGCGAAATTTTGACAAGAGTGAAAGATTTCTACTCCAAATTATATGAAAGGGATGATACATGTACTCCAGACATCATGAAAGGTACCAGTACCAGAGTTCTTCCAGTCCTCCCAGCATAAGTTGCACATGCAATCAAGAACATGAAGCGGGGAAAAGCTCCAGGAGAAGATGGAATTACTGTAGACATCATACAAGAAGCAAGTGGAGAAATCGAAACAGTACTCGCCCAAATTTTCACTCGATGCCTTAATGAAGGGAAAATTCCTGAGGATTGGAACAACGCTACAATGATCTTGCTACATAAAAAAGGTGACATTGAGGATCTCAGGAACTACAGACCTATCAGCCTCCTATCAGTGGTTTATAAAATCTTCACTAAAGTTCTTTCACACCGCTTGAAGGTGACACTGGACATGGCTCAACCGAGAGAACAAGCTGGATTCAGGAGTGGCTACAGCACAATAGATCATATCCACGTACTGAGAGAACTAATTGAAAGAGCGAGGGAATATGAACTTCCATTGTGTATGGCTTTTATCGATTATGAAAAAGCCTTTGATTCGGTGAAACCATCAGCAGTTGCAATGGCTCTGAAATCCTGCGGTATTGAAGATGCATACATTAATATTATTAACAACATCTATGAAAATGCAAGTGCAAAGATTCGGCTGTTTGAAAATACAACACACATAAAAATTGGAAAAGGAGTGAGACAAGGTGACACCATATCTCCGAAGCTCTTTAATGCCACATTGGAAAATGTCTTTCAATCACTGAACTGGGAAAACAAAGGGATAAAGATTAATGGAGATTATCTAACCCACCTTCGTTTTGCTGATGACATAGTCATTTTTGCAACTACCCCATCAGAGCTACAGAGTATGATCCAGGAACTTGCTGACAAGAGTAAAAAAGTGGGATTAAAAATGAACTTTCAGAAGACAAAAGTGATGTACAATGCTTTTACAAGAAATGAAGATTTATCGATTGATGGAGAAAAGCTGGAGATAACAGACACGTACGTTTATCTTGGACAGCAGATATCAAGTGAGGGTCACATTGGTGAAGAAATTAATCGGCGTACAAAACTTGCCTGGAGAGTTTTTGGAAGAAACAGCATAATTTTCAAGAGCAATATGCCATTATGTCTTAAAAGAAAAGTGTTTGATCAGTGCATCCTTCCAGTGCTTACGTATGGTGCAGAGACGTGGACCTTAGCTAAAAGAGACATACAAAGGCTGCAGACAACTCAAAGAAGCCTGGAGAGGTGCATGCTTGGTGTAACCAGGAGAGATAAGAAGAGGAACACGTGGATCCGAAAAATGACAAGAGTGGAAGACATCATGATCAGAGTTAAATCCCTGAAATGGCAATGGGCTGGACATACTGCCAGAAGAACAGACCATCGATGGACAGCCGAAATTTTAGATTGGATTCCAAGGGACAGGAAAAGACCCAGAAGAAGACCACATGGAAGATGGGTGGATGAAATTCGAAAGTATGCGGGAGTGACATGGAAGAGACTGGCACAAGACAGACCGTTGTGGAGGAAACTTGGGGAGATCTTCGTCCAGCAGTGGATTGATAATGGTTGACAATGATGATGATGATGATATATATATTTTGTTACATAGCGTAAACCATCCACCTCCACGGGAAAAAAGCTTTGTTTGCAAACATAATCATCACAGTGTTACCTAAAAATGTATGGTGTAAACCATTCCTTGCCGTTTGGTTTTAGCCCCTTCAAATTATTTAGATTAGCACATAGTAGAAAATAAAAACAAAAAAAATCTAGCTGTTTGGATGCCAGTTTGTGATGCCTTGATTTTATATATATATATATATATATATATATTATTAATAATTAATAATAATAATAATAATAATATTATTATTATTATTAATAACATCTATGAAAATGCAAGTGCAAAGATTCGGCTGTTTGAAAATACAACACACATAAAAATTGGAAAGGGAGTGAGACAAGGTGACACCATATCTCCGAAGCTCTTTAATGCCACATTGGAGGGTGTTTTTCAGTCGCTGAGCTGGGAAAACAAGGGAATAAAGATTAATGGAGATTATCTAACCCACCTTCGTTTTGCTGATGACGTAGTCATTTTTGCAACTAGCCCATCAGAGCTGCAGAGTATGATCCAGGAACTTGCTGACAAGAGTAAAGAAGTGGGATTAAAAATGAACTTTCAAAAGACAAAAGTGATGTTCAATGCTTTTACAAGAAATGAAGATTTATCGATTGATGGAGAAAAACTGGAGATAACAGATACGTATGTTTATCTTGGACAGCAGATATCAAGTGAGGGTCACATTGATGAAGAAATTAATCGGCGTACAAAACTTGCCTGGAGAGCTTTTGGAAGAAACAGCATAATTTTCAAGAGCAATATGCCATTATGTCTTAAAAGAAAAGTGTTTGATCAATGCATCCTTCCAGTGCTTACGTATGGTGCAGAGACGTGGACCTTAACTAAAAGAGACATACAAAGGCTGCAGACAACTCAAAGAAGCATGGAGAGGTGCATGCTTGGTATAACCAGGAGAGATAAGAAGAGGAACTCGTGGATCCGAAAAATGACGAGAGTGGAAGACATCATGATCAGAGTTAAATCCCTGAAATGGCAATGGGCTGGACATACTGCCAGAAGAACAGACCATCGATGGACAGCCGAAATTTTAGATTGGATTCCAAGGGACAGGAAAAGACCCAGAAAAAGACCACATGGGAGATGGGTGGATAAAATTCGTAAATATGCGGGAGTGACATGGAGGAGACTGGCACAAGACAGACCGTTGTGGAGGAAACTTGGGGAGACCTTCGTCCAGCAGTGGATTGATAATGGTTGACAATGATGATGATGATGATATATATATTTTGTTACATAGCGTAAACCATCCACCTCCACGGGAAAAAAAGCTTTGTTTGCAAACATAATCATCACAGTGTTACCTAAAAATGTATGGTGTAAACCATTCCTTGCCGTTTGGTTTTAGCCCCTTCAAATTATTTAGATTAGCACATAGTAGAAAATAAAAACAAAAAAAACTAGCTGTTTGGATGCCAGTTTGTGATGCCTTGATTTTATATATATATATATATATTTTTTTTTTTTTTTTTGTTACATAGTGTAAACCATCCACCTCCAGGGGAAAAAAAAGCTTTGTTTGCGAACATAATCATCACAGTGTTACCTGAAAATGCATGGTGTAAACCATTCCTTGCCGTTTGGTTTCAGCCCCTTTAGATTATTTAGATTAGCACATAGTAGAAAATAAAAACAAAAAAAATTAGCTATTTGGATGCCAGTTTGAGATGCCTTGATTTTTTATATATACATATATTTTTTTATTTTTTTACCTAGTGTAAACCATCCACCTCCAGGGGAAAAAAAGCTTTTTTTGGGAACAATTTCTAATAATTTGCTATTGTTAAAAATTAGGTAGAAAATATTTTGTTGTATTGGAAGCACTAACGTCATGTTAACTACACTGTTAGCCACCAAAAATGCAACACCAAGAAGGAAGCATCCGATTGGCCTTAAATTCGCAGCATGCGTCGCCCGCGAGAGAACATGCAAAGGATTAGCATTGCAGGGCATATGCAAATCATGTGCGCCCGGCACACCACCAAGGAGCACTATACGAAGGGTGCACAGAAGGCGGGGTGTAAGTAGTGGAAGTGTGTTGTGCTGCCGGACCTGTTCGTGGGAAGCTTACCGATGCCTCGTCGCAAAATACGGCAGTCATTCCAGCACGTTTCGGAGTTCGACAGAGGACGAATAGTGAGTGGCTTATCGCGACAGCGGTTTATCGTACCGAGACATCGGCGCCAGTGTGGGACGACATCCAGCCACAGTGAGGCGAGTATGGATTCGGTGGTTGCAGGAGGGACGGACGGACCGACGTGAGCGATTGCCGCAGCCGCGGCCCACCACCTAACCAGAGGACCAGCATGTTGTGCGGCCGGCATTGACGGCTCGCTCCGCCCCATCACGAACGTTAGCGCAGGAATTAGGGTGTGTTGCGCAATAACCTGTGTCAGCACGTACCGTTCGACGTAGCCTGCAGGAGCGGGGACTTGTCGCACGGCACCCCTTGCTCCTATAACTATTGACGTTACACCGCCGGCCAGTGCGGCAGCAGTGGGCCGTTGAACGCCGCACCTGGACTACGAAATGGCACGACATTGTCTTCTCTGACGAATCCCGCTTCTGCCTGCAACATCACGATGGTCGGTCCGCGTGTGGCTGCACCGCGGCGAGAGACTGTATGACGCCTGCATTATGCATCGCCATACCAGTCCGTCGCCTGGCGTTATGGTTTGAGGCGAATTGGATATGACACCCGCTACCCTCTGGTACGCATCGCCGGTACACTTAACAGCCACTGCTACATCTTTGACGTTTTGGAGCCTGTAGTCATTTCTTACCTGCAGGACTTGCCAGCGGCCACGTTTCAATAGGACAATGCGCGCCCGCACGTGGCACGCATCATGCAACAATTCTTCACGGCCCACCAGGTGTTGCCGTGGCTCGCCTGTTCTCCCAATATGTCGCCCATCGAACACGTCTGGTCGCTGATCGGCAACCGAGTGGCCTGGCAAGCATCACCCGCGGCTACGCCTGATGAACTGTGGCAACGTGTTGAAGCAGCCTGGACCGACATACCCCAAGCCCACATCCAAAGCCTCTTTCGTTCGATGCCGCGGCGTGTAGCGGCGGTTACGGCCAGCCATGGGGTCCACACGATTTATTGATGTCTGCGTGTTCCGCAAGTCGCACGGGCCTGTAAGTTCAATCGTTTCATCTTTGTATCTGTTGTTATGTGTCCAGTAAATCTGGCTTTGCTATCTCGTGTCCTTTTTGGTGTTGCATTTTGGGTGGCCAGCAGTGCATATAGACAGAGGATCAACCGTATACATGGAAATTAGGCAACCAGAAGACTGAAATGAAGCTGAATGCCAGCTTTCAAAATATGATGATGTATAGCAGTACAAACATACTGTACGTACTCTGTGGGATTAGGGTTTTATTACGGAAGTAGACCGAATTGTCAGTTCTTGAAAAACTGCCCCTCCGGCGAGGATTGTTTAGTGTGTTATTGAAGGATGATAGAAATTTCAGATTGAAGTCCATCTGTTTTTTTTTGTTTTCTTTTTTTATTATAATAATATTTTCACTCATTTTCTTAAGTTTTTTTTATAAATTTCTCAATTATTCAGCTATAAACTAAAACAATGAGACTAAATATAAAGGGCGGTTGTCAAAAAACATACGGGGGGGGGGGCGTTCATGGATTTTCGGGGTGCTTCTGAGCCAGTGATGCCTGAATACATCACTGGTTCAGATCACGTACAGTAATCCTGCTGTTGTTCGGTATGAGCTCATTTACGCGCGCAGTCATGGCGTCGTTAATAACAGTTGCCGGTCGTTCCTTGTGCTGTTCGTTGCCGACGCTTTGTCTGCCTTCCTGAAACGCTTTACACCACTTGAAGACGAATGAACAGGACAGACACGAATCACCAAACTGTGTTTGAAGTCTCTGCTGAATTTCACTGACCCCTGTACCTTTATTGCAAAGAAATTTGGTAATTATTCTCTGCTGCACCGAAGTCCATGAGCATATACAGGGTGCGTAAGGTATTTTAGTACATGTCATTTTTAACCTGTTGTGTCCATCAAACTAAATTAACTAACTGCCTTTTTGTTTTGTTTCTGATACCACATGGCGGATTATAAGGTGATACAAGAAATGAAGAGGCACACGGTTATTATTGTCTTATGCGTAAACTACAGCGATTTAGAGATTGCAACGTTTTTTAATGTTGCCAGGTTACTGGTTCATAAAGTTCTGAAGTAGTTGGAAGCATCTGGCGGGACTGTTACACCTGTATTAAAGCGTTAAAAGCGTTCTTAGCGTTCTGACACAATCAGGACACCACAGTTTATATATGTTCAGAATATTATCGATGGTAACCCCCGACAGTCAATGAGGGCCATTGCTACAGATCTCCAGGTGTCAGAGGGCACTATCAGAACTGTGGTGCATGACGATATTCGATATAAGTCGTATGTGATGAAGAGAGTTTAATTCATGTCTGCGAAGACACAGGAATATCGCCTGATCCCAGCAAAGCGTCTGTCTCAAAAAGATTAAACACCCTGAAGAACATGCCATTCTCTGGTTTTTCTCTGATGAGATAAACTTCGACCAGGATCAAAAGTTTAACAGCAGAAATGACATGTGGTTATGTGCAGATCCTTCTGATGTCGCCAGAGTTATGCACACCAAGTTTCCTGCAACTGTGATAGTTTCAGTAGCGAAGGAACAAAGGACACATCATGCCACCTCACTTCTTTTCGCAGGGTTGTGGAGTTAATGCTGCTGGCTACATTGAGGTGCTGGAAACAGTTGCCAAGCCCTGAATAGAAAGAGTAAGCAATGGTAGGTCATACGTATTTCCGAAGGACTCCGCACCTGCTCACAAAGTTCAGAGGACCCAAGAATGGATGGTGGACAATCTTTACGATCACATTACACCCTACATGTGGACTCCAAACTGCCCAGATAAAAATCCTCTGGACTACTACGTGTGGGTCCTTCTTGAAAGAGAGATTAATCAACATCCCCACAATATTAAAGATTCACTGAAGGCCGCCATTGTCTGGATAATGTCTGAAATGAATAAGGACCACTTGATTCGGGCATGTCAACGCTTCCGGTCCCGTATTGAAGCAGGCATTGAAGCTGAGGAATGAGGGCGGTTACATAGAATAAACCTGTAATAAAGGTATGTGAGAATATGTGTATCAATTTTCATGCGCATATATTTGGTTTTTGAACAGATATAGTTGTTTTAGTAAATAATCACATTTGTCCTCAAATACCGTACCCACCCTGTACGGTTGTTCAAAGATGATTACAGATGAGCCTAAAGTTCACATACTCATTTTTTTTTGTTGGGGGATTAACGACCACTGTGAGCAAGTCAATGGGTAGTCGCCCGTCCCTAATTTAGGGCCACTGGTTCCAGGGAAGGGAGAGAGCCAGTGCCTAAGACAAACACAACATCCGTGCCTCACCGGAGTCTTAGATCACTGCGCCATCGGGGCGAGCACCACCATGTACTCATTAACTTATATGCGTTAATTAACACACACGATTGACGTGGTCTAAAAACATCAAACAGGATTCATCGCTCTTTCAACGTTTATAAATGAGTTGTAGCGTACCAGGAGATGTGACGTACCTGCCAGAAGGACGCACACGACATAAAGGCAGATAGCAATCAGAATAAACGTCTGCGTAGCTCAGTTGGTAGAGCGACTTGTTCCGGAATAAGCGGACTCGGTTTCGAATCCCGGCGTAGACCAAAAATGACGGAGAAATTTACTTCGTTATAATGGCGCCCGAACTATCCGGATGACCCGACCGTTCGAAATCTCGCATTGGTGTGATGTTCTTTCCACACCGCGAGATAGGAAAAATAAGAGAATCCTTTCTCCAGCACTTCAAAAAAAAAAAAAAAAAAAAAATAAGGGGGAGATGATGTAACGTACCAGGAGATGTGACGTACCTGCCAGAAGGACGCACACGACATAAAGGCCGATAGGAATCAGAATAAAACGTCCCCGTAGCTCAATTGGTAGAGTGACTTATTCCGGAATGAGGGGATCCGGGTTCGAATCCTGGCGTGAACAGAAATGACGGAGAAATTTACTTCGATATAGAGTCACGGAAAAATTATCATCGACCGCCACCGGGAATCGAACCCATAGTCTTCCAGTCACGCGCCGGACATGCTACCACTGCACCACAGCGGCCTCGAATTCTCCAGATTCACATACGACTAACTGCCAAACCACTTGGCAGGTTGCTTCTTTGAGCCCCGCACAATGTTCGGGATTCACCAAAGATGGAAAGCAGCAACTGAACAAATAACTAGGAGGCGAATGAATAATTAATACACACAATTGACGTGGACTAGGAACATCAAACAGAAGTCAGTCTAGAGAATTCGAGGCCGCCGTGGAGCAGTGGTAGCATGTCTGGCGCGTAACTGGAAGACCCTGGGTTCAATTCTCGATGGCGGCTGATGAAAAATTTTCCGTGACTCACTTATAAGCGTGGAAAGAGCGATGACTTTTGTTTGATAATTTATATGCGATTTTTCAATTGTGATTTACTGAAATTCAGAAAAAAATATGCTATTCAAATCTGAGAGAAAACTGATATTTCATCGATTAAATACCATACACGATTTTCATTCAAAAATGCTATTAGGGAGTCACTCTTTGTCTAAGGCTACAGAATAATAGCTGTCATACCTCAAAATTATAATGTTCAGTTTCCTTTTGAGGGAAAATACGCAATAATAAACGGACTAAAACCTTTTTTTACGTTTACTAGTAGATCAAATGCCCAGAGATCTTTAAAAGGGGAACTGAAAAACTCAAAAAACGTATCTAGTTCTGAAAAAAGAAAAGTTTTTAAAATTCGCAAGTTCCACTTAGTGCGTTCTCGTGAAGAACGCCAATTTACTATAAGCAAGAAATCAGGTGCTGAAAAGTGTCTCACCCGAAAATTACCGTTAAACCTATGCTGTTCTGTAAACAACCGTGAACACTCTTATCCTTAACTTAAATTCGTTCAAAACACTGCATTTAATGACACGCTTCCCTTTGAAAATTTTGTGATTCCGTCCGGACTACAGTAGCTGTTACTTTTAGGCTCATCAATCAAAATAAAATCCTGGATATAAATGTTTGGTTACATGCAATTAAGAAGCTTATGCGGTGTATGCATATTAATTTAAGTGATTCCGTAGACACCGAACACAAATTTCGAAACTGACGTACAAATAATGAGCCATACTACTGAAAATGAAACCCCAGAAACCAAGACAGATTGCCCTCTGACGCAATCACTAATATAAGTCAACTGTGTCATTATTCATAATAATAATAATCGTAAAATAAGAAGAAATATAATTTCGCCTCATGTTCAACGTGTCACAAAAGCAGTATTTACGATGCTAATTGTGATGGAGAGAGATGGTCATTTGCAGGTCAAAGGTAGGTCAATTTTACCTCTGTATGATGCCGTAACATCTGTAAACCTGTGTCGTCCTTATAATGAGGAAAAGAGCGTGAATAAACTTCGTAGCCTGAGACATTACGACAGCGAAGACGCTACAGAAAGGCTTCTCGGGTATAATGAGCATGCCCTTTAATTAAAAAGAAACAGCGTTCGAAAAGTTCTGCAACAATTTTTTTTCGAGGTTTAACGACTGTTATGTGTAACTTTTGGGGCTGTAAGCAGTCGCCTTCTTCTATTTTAGAGCCTGTGCTTCCAGGAATGAGGCAGAGCCAGCGTTTGTGACTACTCGCCTGCCTACGTGGCCTCCGCAACACTGTACAAAAGATTCATGACTACGGCTGTATAAACAGTCGAGTCACATTACTGTGACCGCCTACTACTTTTGACGTCAACAGCGCGTGAGCAATGAAAGAAAGCACTTAGTGGGTATATAAGGTGTGCTGTAGGCAATCTGAAAACATATCACTCGTTGTTGTCATGGATAAAAGGAGAAATTTATCAGATTTGCAAAAAAGGCATGATTGTCGGCTTTCAGCCCAAGGGTAGAGTATTTCTGAAACAGCGCAGTTTGTGAACTGTTCGCATGCTGCTGTGGTTAAAGTGTATCGTGATTGGAGAAAAAGCACCATTTCGAATGTGCGACGTGGAAACTGCGGGGCACCACGTGCCACTGATGTGAGACGTGAACGTCGGCTACGAAGGTGCGTGAGGGCCGATCGACAAGCTACCGTGAAGCAAATCTCTGGCCGAATGAACCAGGGGGCTACAGGAAGTGGGGCTAAAACGACAGTTCAACGAACCCTTCTGCGTATGGGGCTCCTATGCAGACGGATGGTGACTGTACCTATACTAACGAAGATGCATCTGCAGAAAAGGCTTACATTTGCATGGCAGTATCCGTATTGGACCTCCGCTGATTGGCAAAGAATTGCTTTCTCCGATGAGTCACGCTTTCTGCTTCATCAAACGGATGGACGATAGCGTATAAGGCGGGAAACATCGGAGAACGAACACTCTTCAACCATTGCTAGCAGAACACTAGCTGGTGGGGGCAGCATTGTGGTCTAGGGAATATTTTCGTGGCATCCACTCATACCTGTGGAAGGCACTATGGACCGAATTCGTTATGAATCCATCCTTGTAGACCACGTACACCCATACATGCTGATTGTCTTCCCTGGGGTGGATGGGATCTTCCAGCACGACAATGCGAGTTGTTAGTGGTTGGAAGAGCACGATGAAGACTTCGAAGTACTTACCTGGCCTCCTAATTCCCTAGACTTAAACCCAATTCAGCATCTGTGAGACCACCTCGATCGTGTTGTTCGCTCTATGGATTCTCCACCACGCACCCTCCAGCAGCTGTCAGATGCACTGCAGTTATCATGGCTTCACATACCTATGAACACCTTCTAGCACCTTACTGAGTCACTCCCGGCCCGTCTAGCTGTTGTCCGCGCTGCACACGGCGGTTACTCTGGATATTAGCTGGTGGTCACAATAATGTGACTCGACCGTGTAGTACCCACAAGCAGGTAACAGTGTTTTAGTTTGTGGGTTTAACGATCATCTTGAGGAATTCGATGGGCGGTAACCAATCGCCCGTCCTTAATTTAGAGCCACTGGTACCAGGGATGGGAGAGAACCAGTTCCGTTAAACAAACAAAACATCCATGCCTCACAGGGATTCAAACCTGGACCCATCTCGGACAAATAATCGAAAGCTACTGCTTAGACCACTGCTCCTCCGGGGCGGGCAGGAAGCACCGGTGGCTCAGTGAAGGCTATATAAACACTGCCGAATATAGTTGACGGCAATATGTACACTGTCTTTCCATATGTTTCCACGTTTTTCAATTATACGGATATTATTAATTACTTTAAATTAATCTGAAGAATTACAGGGTGATCCGTTTGGGTAGAGTTAATTTAAAAATCCTGTGGTATAGCTCTCAACAGATATAATAAATCAATGTTTGGCAGAAATTACCTTTATGGATGGAAGTTTGTCTAGGTCTCTATATGACTCCCTTTGCGGACCTCGTAGAGTTAATTCCGGGTGCTCAACTCTTGCCTAGTGTTTTCGAACATCTGCAGAGTGATTTGTGCGAACGCTGAAATACGTAGGTCAACGTTTGCTCGAAGGGCGAAGAAGGATGGGAATTTCGTGCGCACGCGCAAGAACGGCGAGGAAAGTGGGGACTTTGATGCGTTTTAGTGAGCATCGTGGCGAAAGTGAAAATAGCAGCGACCATTCAACAACGCACAAATTGTGTCCTGTGGTATGCAAAGTTTGAAAGTATTACGTCTGTTCAACGAGGGTTTCGTCGTACTTAAGGGGTCAGGAAGGCGCCTAGGTATGAGAGCATAGGGTGTTGGTATCGCACATTTGAAGAAATGGGATCCACTATGAACCCAAACTCCGGTGGCCGTAAGCGTGAGTCTTAGAAAACACGTGGCAAGAATTGACCACCAGGTATAAACTCTGTAGAGTCCGCAAAGGGGGTCATGTAAAGGCCTATACTCCTAGTCAACCTAAGAGTGTACCACTGTGAAGGGTACGAAACAGCTACCTCCGCTACGAAAAATAGTCCCTAGCATTTAGAGCGAAAAGCAGTAGAATTATTGCTTAGAATCAATTTTTGTTTGCTCAACAGTATATCAGACAAAATTGCTATCTAAAAAAAAAATTGCAGAAGTTAAAGCGCCTTTAGAAATAAATTTTTTGTGAGAAGTTGCTGAGTCAAAAGCTTTGCACTTTCGGCTATTTCTACCCACTTGGGATACAACTCGGACAGGGGGAAGGGGTGGAAGACCTCTCCCAACATTAGCAACACAGAGACAATAAATTGACAATCGGGGAAACTCGAAGGGTGCGTTACTTAGACAGGCAGTAGGGGAAGCAGTTCGGCCTCCCTAGACCCCCACTCACAATACCCACTGCTAGCGAGATGTGTGGGTGGGGGGGGGGGGATCAGAAAGGAAACAGTAGAAGAGCACATTATCGCGGATGGATACCGTTCTTACGTTCCACGACGAGTTGTGATAAGGCGCTACCGCCTTTACTAATAGTTCACTTTTAGGGTGAATGGAGGTGTAGACAAAATCCCATCCATAAAGGTAATTTCTGCCAAATATTGACTTATTATATATGTTACAAGCAGAGCTTCCACTTTCAGGGGAATTTTCCCTTTTTAGGAAAACTGTGCTCCTTAGAGGGAAAAAAATTAAAAAGGGAGATTCTTAGATTTTGTTCCATTTTTATTTTATATGTATTCATCATTTCTTTCTCTTTATAAGAAAAGAAAGAAATGATGAATACATATAAAATAAAAAATGAAATTCCTATTTTTTTATGTTAGGTAGAAATTATTTTGACTGCTGCTTTGCAGAGAAAGATCTTAAAAACTGAGATGTAAATAAAATCTGAGAGGTTATGTTACATTCCACCAAAATTTGGTATGATTTCATGTAGGATATTCCTGCCTGATTTCAGATGGAAAGACCCTAAACTTTTACGTAAAACGTTTTGTTCCTAAACATGAAAATAGGAAAGTCAGAAATATATCTCAGCTTTTACTTTTGGTTGAACCATGTGCAATACATATTTAAATAATTAAGATAAATAATTGTTGTAATAAAACGTATCTGTTTTAAATGTTATACATGTAACGCTGTTAGTTGATTTTTCCATTACTAAATTCACGAAGAAAGGATCAAGGCAATAATTTATTGCTTTTTTTTTCTGTGTAATTTTTTTTTTTTTTTTTTTTGCTTTTGATGCCTTTATCACATACAAAATGAAAAATTGCATATGAATTCTAAACTATCAAATATATTCTTGCCCATTGTGACAGAAGGTAAACACCCCGCAGGAAAAAAAAACAAAAAAAGGATATATTTTTTACTTGTTACACAAATTTGGGAAATGAATACCGGGCTCTGGAAACCCATGCCTTTTGATTTTCAATAATTGAAGAGAATTCAAAAAATGAGCTACTTCCCTGTTGATTTCATATTTAATTTAAGGATTGATTCTCATTTTTTTTTTTTTTTTTTTTGTGAAAGAAATCGATTTTTTGTTTATACGTTAGTTTGTTATTTCAAGTCTTAAGAATATGTGTACCAAATTTCAAGTGGAAATTCGCAAAATTGGCCAAGTTATAATCTATTAATGTCCAGCGGGGTCACAGAGAGAAAACTCTGGAAGAATTCAGTCACGAACCGCCACTTCATATAGATGTTGAAAATGCTATGAAGCCAATTTCCAACGATTTGTCCTCAAGAGAGTTGCTGGAAAGGTGTTTGGGTGGTGTCGCTCAAAACAACGAAAGTTTCAATTCTACTCTTTGGCGGTTCGCTCCCATACATCTTTACTGTGGCTCAAAAACCATCGAAATGGCAGCTTATGTAGCAGCAGGCATTTTTAATGAAGTTTTTGCGGTCCTGAAAATGATGACAACGATAGGGATCGTTATTTGCGAGCAAACGAAGATATTTGACAACGCGCGGGACCAACAGCGTCTGTAAAGATCGTCGAGACGCAGCCTCGAGACTACAAAAAAGGCTCGTACCAGCCGTAGAAGCAAGAAAATGCCTCTAAACGAGTTCTACGAAGCAGAAGAAGGAACACTGTATGGCTCTGGTATAGCAGATTAGCAGCAAAATACTGTAAGTACTCGATATGCCTCCGTAAACTGTACTTGAAACTTTAAATGTGTTTTTCTCGAAACAGTTTTTTCGCGAATGGTTGGCATGAAATTTCAAAAACTATAGGACCGATCGACTTCAGATGTAAAACTGCATGTTCAGCAAACCTCCTTTTACCGTTTGGTGAACCAGAAACACGATACGTTATGTATATTTTTAATAGCAAAAAAACATTGTCAATTTTTTTAGGTAAATTGATAATTTGAGTTTGAAAAGTCACCATTTCCTCAAATATGTATATACACTGACGGAAAAAAAATCCCAACACCACGAAAAAATAGTTGTAGAGGAATTGAATGGCGGCAATACATTTGTATAGGTAACATATTTAATCGATTAAGGTTTCAAGATGACAGCTTATTGTAAGCGCGAGAAGAGCCATTTTAAATGTGAAATGCTGGTACATTAATAACCGGTGTAACCGCCAGAATGTTGAATGCAAGCACGCAAACGTTCATGCATTGTGTCGTACAAGTGCTGGATGTCAGTTTGTGGGATGGAGTTCCATGCCTGTTGCACTTGGTCGGTCAATACAGGGACGGCTAATGCTGATTGGGGGTGACGCTGGAGTTGGCGTCCAATGATGTCCCATACGTGCTCGATTGGAGAAAGATCTGGTGATCTAGCAGGCCACGGCAACATGTCGACACTCTGTAGAGCATGTTGGGTTACAACAGCGGTATGCGAGCGAGCGTTATCCTGTTGCAAAACACTCCCTGGAATGCTGCTCATGAATGGCAGCACAACAGGTTGAATCACCAGACCGACGTGCAGCTGTGCCGTCAGGTTGCGTGGGATAACCACGAGAGTGCTCCTGCTGTCATAGAAAATTGCTCCCCAGACCATAACTCCAGGTGTGGGTCCAGTGTGTCTCGGCCGAGGACAGGTTGGTTGCGGGCGCTCACCTGGCCTCCTTCTAACCAACACACGGCCATCACTGGCACCCAGGCAGAACCGGCTTTCATCAGAAAACACAACAGATCTCCACTCCGTCCTCCAATGAGCTCTAGCTTGAGGTTTGGAGTAAGTGGTTTGGTGGTTTGGAGTAAGTGGAATGCACGCTACAGGGCGTCTGGCTCGGAGCTGTCCTTCAAGTAACCGATTTGTAACAGTTCGTTGTGTCACTGTGGTGGCAACTGCAGCTTGAATTGCTACCGCAGACGCGGTACGATGCGCCATGGCCATACGCCGTACACTGCGGTCTTCCCTCTCAGTAGTGCTACGTGGCTGGCACTACTGAGAGGGAAGACCACCGCTGCCAACAATCATGCACAGTGGCTACATTCCTGCCAAGTCGTTCTTCAATATTGCGGAAAGAAAATCCACCTTCTCGTAGCCCTATTGCACGACCTCGTTCAAACTCCGTGAGCTGTTGATAATGGCTTCTTCGTCTTCTTAAAGGCATTCTTGACCAGCATCAACACCCTACGTCGAATCTCAACGATAACTAACGCTCACAAACGTTACAGCGCGTATTTACAGCAAACCTGCTTTGCATGTTCCGAGGGGCGCTGCTAGCGCCACACATATGCGACGAGCGCGAAATTTGCATAGACGTCATCTTACAGATGTACTCTCACCGCCTGTCAACTGTCGTTTATCTAACACAACCCCTTCTTGGTGTTGGGAATTTTTTTCCGTCAGTGTATATTTTTTCTGGTTCATCAAACGATAACTACTTGTGCATAGAGTAAAACGCCGTTCGAGTTTTTTTGTTTCAGATCACCTGGAGTGGAGAAATCATGAGAACCAGCGACCGCGGATCTTCGCGCAGCGTCATAGTCTAGGGCGATTTGCGGGCGTGATTCTTCATAAAACTTATTAAAAATTGTTTTGTAAATACCTGAAACGACAATAAATAGGTGTACCAACTTTGGAATCAGTTGATTGCATAGTTTCATCAATAAACACTAAAAAAAAAAGCGGTAAATTTAGCGCAAAAAATGAGAATCCCCCCCCCCTTAAAGCTCTTCTCAAGAGAAAGCTAACAAAAGGAATGAAATGCTTTTCATTTGCTTTTATTTATATCTAAATAGGATTGGATGGCTTCTGATCGTTCTTTCAAAAAGGGTCCGCGTTCGTATCCCGGTGAGATATGGATATTGTGTTTGTCTTACGGCACGGGCTCTCTCCCTTCCCTGGAACCAGTGGCCCTAAATTAGGGACGGGCGACTGCTTATAGCCCATTGAGTTGCTCATGGGGGTCGTTAAACATCCAACCAAAAAAAAAAAATTGGATTGTTTATTAAATGGCTATGTGCAACAAATCTCCCATGAGTTTCATGTTCCTGTCACAAAATTAATATTTAGAAAGTGTCATGGATATATAACAAAACTTTTCCACGCAATTTGGGCTGGGAATTTTTTAAGCAATTATACTTTGATACAGGGGGAAAAGGGATATTTTGTTCCTTGAGAGGAAAAAATTGCAGAAGCTCAGTGGAAGCCCTGGTTACAAGCCATACCATAGCATTTTTAAATTATCCTTACCCAAGCGGATCACCATGTATATGCTAGAAAACAATGGAATACCTGGATCATACTTAACTCTGCCCCGATTCATAAAGATTTGAAATTCTTCAATTCAGAGTGATGCGGAAAAGATACTTTGCACTTATTCTATTTTATTTTCGATTTCGGCGTTTAACAACAGCCATGAGCAGTTCTTAGGGCTATGTAAGCTGTCGCCCATTCCTAATTTTGGGTCACTGGTACCAGGAACGGGAAATCATGCTTAAACCGGGAATCGAACCCTAGCTCATCTCGAACGATTTATCCGAACCCCGCGTCTCAGACTACTCGGCGACATCACTTCCATATCTAGGTACTAATTATCGGGTTTTCGTGTTATGCAACTACAAATTGAAACAGTCTTCCAGGTTGACAAACTTGAAACTTGTGCAGTAGAGAGAACAAAAAATACACCTCCCGTCAAAATTAAATCACGCAAAAAAAGAAAACTGGTGTGACTCAAAACGAATTCAACCAATTTATATCAAAATTCATAGCATCCAGGGGTGTAGAAGGGCCTTAGCGCGGCTTAGCGGCGCTAAGGTAGGCCTACTATTTTTCTGTGCTTAGCGGCGCTAAGGTAGGCCTACTATTTTTTTTAGGCTTAGCGGCGCTAAGGTAGGCCTACTATTTTTCTGTGCTTAGCGGCGCTAAGGTAGGCCTACTATTTTTCTGTGCTTAGCGGCGCTAAGGTAGGCCTACTATTTTTTTTAGGCTTAGCGGCGCTAAGGTAGGCCTACTATTTTTCTGTGCTTAGCGGCGCTAAGGTAGGCCTACTATTTTTTTTAGGCTTAGCGGCGCAAAGGTAGGCCTACTATTTTTTTTTAGGCTTAGCGGCGCTAAGGTAGGCCTACTATTTTTTTTTTTAGGCTTAGCGGCGCTAAGGTAGGCCTACTATTTTTCTGTACTTAGCGGCGCTAAGGTAGGCCTACTATTTTTTTTTAGGCTTAGCGGCGCTAAGGTAGGCCTACTATTTTTCTGTGCTTAGCGGCGCTAAGGTAGGCCTACTATTTTTTTAGGCTTAGCGGCGCTAAGGTAGGCCTACTATTTTTTTTAGGCTTAGCGGCGCTAAGGTAGGCCTACTATTTTTCTGTGCTTAGCGGCGCTAAGGTAGGCCTACTATTTTTTTTTAGGCTTAGCGGCGCTAAGGTAGGCCTACTATTTTTCTGTGCTTAGCGGCGCTAAGGAAGGCCTACTATTTTTTTAGGCTTAGCGGCGCTAAGGTAGGCCTACTATTTTTCTGTGCTTAGCGGCGCTAAGGTAGGCCTACTATTTTTCTGTGCTTAGCGGCGCTAAGGTAGGCCTACTATTTTTTTTTAGGCTTAGCGGCGCTAAGGTAGGCCTACTATTTTTTTAGGCTTAGCGGCGCTAAGGTAGGCCTACTATTTTTTTTAGGCTTAGCGGCGCTAAGGTAGGCCTACCATTTTTCTGGGCTTAGCGGCGCTAAGGTACTTTTCATAGGTAGGCGTTTGGTTGCAGAAGGTTGGTAAAGAAATTTTTTAGATGATCATATATTCTAAAATAGCGAATACTGTATTTTATATACCGAAATATTAATATTAATAACAGAAATATTTTTATCGCAAGGATGATATTAAACCATCGGATCACACGATAGGACATCTCATGGATCATAATGGTAAAGAGAATGTTTGTTTGTTTCTGAGTTCCACTTTCACCGTGACCTGCTATAAGGGCTATATGCCGTTGGCCTTTCCTGATTTAGGGCGGGGAGGGGCGACCACCCATGCTTCATGCGGACCTCAGATCACTAACCAGAAATCTACACCTCTGACCACTCGGCCACCGGGACGGCGCATAGAGATTATAAAGCCCATAGTCTAGACGGTAGTCCTTGGAAGTATTTCGGTGCTCCGAGAAACAACTGCAGAGAGAAATAATGCAGTCATTTAGGCTAAATAACAAGAGTTTTGTGCGTGCGAAGAATATTTTTACAAAACTAACCTTTCTCTTATTCCTACAGATATCTTCTAGAATCTTAGGGAAAAGGCGTATTAGTCACACTGTACAATAGCTGGGACTATATTAGTCATATTTATTCATGTCACTGTATTAGTTACATTTTATTCAGTGTCAATCAAATAATAATCACGCTAACTTTGTAATCATTTGAAATGACAGAGCGTTACTTAAAAAAAAACTCCATATTTTTAGGATGCGACTAACAAAATTCTTTTACTTTATTAAAAATTGCGATGTAAATAAAACTAATTAGCAATAAAAATTTAATAAAATATACTGAACAATAAAAATAGCAAATCAGAATTCACGATGCTTGTCGGCAGGATGAATGTTTGATACCAGGTAAACCCGAGGAGGAGAAGGCGAGGCTAAGAAATAAGTGAATAAGTAATTCTTGTTGTGAGGAACAACGGAAGACAAACTCTGCTACTAGGACTCTATGTACAAAGAAAAGTGGTGATTTCATCGACGGCAGTGACAGGGAGATCCGTAACCAGGATCCACGGAGAGAGCGGACGAGTCTGGGACCAAGTGTGCAAGACATAATTCCGGGAGACCACGTCTCACGTCACCAGTGAGACCGAACTTTCCCTGTTTAGGGATTCCCATCGCGGGCCGCAGTTTAGCTGCAACAGAGAAGCTGAGGGGGCTCAAGTAGCCCGGTAAGTATGAGTCTTCTTTCCAAGGTGTTTTGACTTAATCCGTTCCCGCTAAGGCACTTTTTTAATTAGAACTATAATACATCACTGATAGCATCATACTACGGTGCGCAATATATACCTGACAAATATGAGGGAATATAGACAAGTATGAACCGAGAAACACATACCTCAAAATTAAAATACGTTGGCAGTTTGTTATACAAAACGCATAGTCATTATGCAATGCGACCTTGGTCTCTAAGAGTCATACCCTCTGTAAAAGTATCAGTGGAAAGGCAATAACTGCCAATGATGAATGCATGTTGTCTGGAGATCCTGGATTGTTTCGAAAGGGTCTGAATCTCCACGCCAGGACATGCCGTAAATATTCAGTGAGACTAAAGTCTGGACGAAAAGGCAGACTGCTCCATTCGTGGTTCAAGGTATGAGACGAAATTAGTTCTGTGCGGTGTAACGTGATAATCTATTTGGATAAAATCCACGCCAACTGCATCGGACTAAGTGTCTACACATATTAATCGAAAATCTCATACCAATACTTTACGGTAGCTACAGAAACTTCAAAAAATATATATGGAGGTTGATACTGCCAACCAATGGAAAACTAGCCCACACAGTCAACACAATCGTCGCCGCCCCGGTGGCGCAGTGGTCTAAGCGATGGCCTCTAATCATTCGTCCGAACGGGGTCCGGGTTCGAATCCCGGTGAGGCATGGATGTTGTGTTTGTCTTACGGCACTGGCTCTCTCCCTTCCCAGGAACCAGTGACCCTAAATTAGGGACGGGCGACTGCTTATAGCCCATTGAGTTGCTCACGGCGGTCGTTAAACCTTCAATAAAAAAAAAACACAATCGTCACTAAAAAGCACTTCGTTCGATAATGTTACAATAACTTATAACATCACTGATAACACATGCAGCCAGTTTCCTGCTTTTCTTCAGATTAATACATGTCTGCAGTCCGACGCCAGAGAGAAACGTGACTCATCTGTCCCCAAGGCACTTCACCACTGCTCCGTGGTCCAGGAAATGCCATTGTGACGTCATCTGAATTGACGCCATCTGTACGGCTAGTACGTAGCGGCACACATATAGCAGGTCTACGGGCATAAAAATCCAGAGTTATGAAGTCTTCTGGCTCTAGTAAAGACGGATAACTGGATTTATGGAGCTGCGGTACGGTCCAAAATCAGACTCGGTGATAATGATGTCCAATTCCTTCTGGCAAACGATAAGACGTACGATCATCTTAAGAAAACGTGACACTTGGATGGAGTGGAACAGTCTCCGAACGATTGCTCCATTTTTAGCACGTCTTTTGTAGAAAAGATCGTGCTTCTGTTATCGGTTTGTCCGTCCGTCTGTACCCACGATATCTCAGCAACTATTAGTCCGATTTGAAAAATTCTTTTTGCATTGAGAAGCTTGAAATATGCAAATGATGATCCTTTATTTCGTTTTTTTTTTACGATGTACAATTTCGCCGGTACAGGGCGTAAATTCAGATGATGTCGAATTCAAAAATACGTTTTACTCCACAAATTTGCTTCTAAACATCCGATTGAAATAAAATTTATATTTTAATATAAATTTTATATATATTATAATATATATATAAAATTTATATTAGATAAATTTTACCTAATATAAATTTATATAGGATATATCTCCGATGGAAATTCTTTTACATATAATTTAAAACTTTTGGTAAAGAATACTTTGGCCACCAGGGGGCGTAAGTGTTAATTTTTGCTTCTGATGTATTTGCCATAAAATCGTAGCTTCTAAAATATCGATTAAAAATTCTTTCGTGGACTGATGCCACTCACATCGATAAACTTTTTCGGAATATTTTCTTCTTAAAATATTCCACAGTTTCTCCGGCAGGGGGCATAGATGTACACCTTATTTTTGTCAATATCTCTGCTTCTAGGAGTCCGATTTGAAAAATTCCTTCTTTGTTGAATAGTGTTTTCCGTGTGACATGTTTTTCATATAATTTCAAAATTTTCAAGTAATTCATGGACTTTCCGCTGGTGAGCGTAGCGGTAAATTGCGTTTCCCCCTATATCTCTGCTTCTAAATCTCCGATTTGAAAATTTCTTTCTGCACCGGATACAGCTCCTAATGGGAAATCGTTTGCACATAATTTCTAATTTTTGTAAAAAAATAGTTTGGCCACCACGGAGCGTAAATCTTAATTTCCGCTTTAGTTGTATTCGCAGCAAAATATGAGCTTCTAAATTCTCGATTGAAAAAAACGTCGTTTGTTGACCGATACTACTCATGTCGACAAACCTTTTAGGAAAATTTTCTTCTTAAAATAGTGCACGGTTTACACGCCAGGAGGCGTAGATGCATATCTTATTTTTGTCAATATCTGTACTTCTACGAGTACAATTTGAAAAATTCCTTCTTTGTTGGATAGTGTTTCCGATGCGAAATGTTTTTCCTATAAATTCAAAATTTGCAAGTAAATCATGCACTTTCCTCTAGGGGGCACAAAGGTAAATTTCGTTTTCTCCGTTATTTCTGCTCCTAAAGCTCTGATTTAAAAAATTCTTCCTGTATCGCATACAAGACCTGATTAAAAATATTGTTCACATAATTTCCAATGCTTGGTAAAGAATGGTTTAGCCACTAGGGGTCATATGTGTTAATTTCTGCTTCTGAAGTATTTGTTGCAAAATCTGGGCTCCTGAAAACTCGACTAAATTTTTTATTTTTTCGACCGATACCGCTTATACGGATAAATGTTTTGAGAATACTTTCTTCCTAAAATAATGCATGGTTTTCCCACCAGGGGACGTAAAGTCACATCTTATTTTTGTCGATATCTCTGTTTCTAACAGTTCGTAAGCTCACGATTCCGTTTACAGCAATATCTGAGGGATTAAAAACCCGATTGAAAGTCTTCTTTCTTTGGTCAGATCTATTGTTTTCCATACCGGTTCCATTGACTTTGAGTAGCTTTAATAAATTTAATTTGCGTCAGAACGGATTCAAAAGACGTGCTTATTACACCCGAAAATTCGGTGTCAACTTTCTTGTTTTTTAAATTGAATCCAGATCCGTGAGGTCACAAAATAGTTGAAATGAACGCACCGAAGAACCTCCAAGATTGATTACCAATCTCTTACATCCCAGCGGATCTCCATGGTTATAGTTACTAACATTTTTTTTTCTTCCGGCATGACGAAGTGCCAGTTCCCAGTTTTCGCTGGAAAGTTCAGCATTGTTACAGTTAGTTGACTACAATATTGCACAACTTAACTAAGATGATGCTGCGCGATGCTTTTCGGCGCAATTAAATTTCAACAGATTGTTAACTATACTCAGGGCAAGTTTAACCTGACTTTAAAGTTACGGAGCGTGTACTTCCACTGCATAATATACTTCCAGCTTAAAAGCCGTGTTCAAGCTTGAACTGAGACCTAAGAAAGCACATGGATATATAGATGTTCTAAATATCGTCAGTTTCGGTCGCACTTCTAAAAAATACAAAAATTCGCATTTTTGCGGCGTCATTTTCATTTTTTTTAATTATTATTAGTTTAACGACCACCGTGAGCAACTCAATGGGCTATAGGCAGCCGTCCGTCCCTAATTTAAGGCTACTGGTTCCAGGGAAGGGAGAAAGTCATTGCCCTAAGACAAACACAACATCCATGCCTCACCGGCATTCCAACCCGGACCCTTTTCGGAAGAATGATCAGAAGCCATCGCTTAGACCACTGCGCCACCAGGGCGGCTTCTGCTTTGCTTCAGAGAGGCTATACAGTTAACACTGAGGATAGTTACTGCGACCGGGAGGGAAGAATTGTTCGCCGGAAGCGAGGAGATAATGGTTTGGAGGTCATTGTAATGAACTTGCTCCTTTCTTCATGGTTACTGTTTTAAAATACCCATTCAGAAATCGCTTGTCTGATGGTCAGTAAGGTTGAGAAGGTGTGGAGATAGAGGGGGACATCGCGATGAAACGCGGGAAGTTTCCTTTTGTCTTGCTTTCAGTCACCCGTAGAGGGAAGGGTCCGCGACACCCTATTAGTGCGCGGAGAAATACTTATAAATAAGAAATTTCATGTAGGTGAATCGGTTTCGCATCCTTAACAGTGTAATCAGGTTAGCTTTACCCAGCGTATAGTTCCGTTGAGCTATGGCTCAGCATCGTCAGGACGAGTGGTGTGAATTGCATATTGTTCATTGAGGTTGCATGGGGGATATTTGGGAACACTTTTCATCTTGTTTCCATGCACTTGAGAGCAATGGAATAGACTTTGAATCGTTCAGCAGCTGCAAGTAGTTTTACGAAATATGAAGGACTTTCAAGATATTCAACTGTAAGACTGAATTAGGGATGCCAGTCAGATTGAATTCTTTAAACAGAGATTTGTTTTTTGTTTGGAGCTTTAAAGACCACCGTGAGCAACAGGATGGGTTACAGCTGGTCGCCCAGCCTTATTTCAGGGCCACTGGTTCCAGGGAATGGAAAGAACCAGTGCCGTACAAACACAACATCCACGCCTCACTGGATTCGAACCCAGATCCATCTTGGACAAAATGGTCAGAAGCCAGCGTTCAGACCACTGCGCCACCAAGACTTCACTTTTGGAAACTGGGTTTCTAAACAGCCTGCTATTAATGAAGGGAGTGCTACGTTGGCTTGAACTCCTCCTTTAGGTTCCTTTAGTACTTTAAACTGCTATGAATGTTATAAAAGTAATTATAATTTCTACCAATTAGTACTTTTATAATAGCCTCATTAGTTCTATCATAAACTTGATATCGAAGTTGCATTACTACTATACTATTTTAACCATACATTGGTAAGCAAAATCATACGTGTGTAGCTTGCTATCCAACTTTCATCTTTTATTCAACTCTGATCAAAGAATAGTAGCATAACTTAGTCGCTATTGGTTAATCACATGAAAACTGCACTTATGTCTTCTACGTGCTTTACAATTGTAATTACCTTTCTTTTCTTGTGTTGCAGCAATTACACTGGTGTCCAAAAGTTCAGCAGAGTTTAAAAAATAGACATTTTAGAACAAACGAAAAGGGGGGAATGAAGTACTGAGGACATGATTACATCCAAATGGGGAAATCATGACGTAATATCATGTGACGAACGATAACTGGAATAAAAGGCTAAGCAACACATTTGTGGAGTTGAGAAAGAGCTGAAAAAGAATGCGGAGAGTGATATTTCTTGTCATCATCGCACCCTGCTAGTAGTAGAGCTTATTTTTTATTAAAACAATATGTTAGAAAGACGGCAGAGGGATATGTTCACACGTAATCAGATTACCGGTATGTTGGGAGTTGGCATTATCCGCAACGAGCGCACGCAGCTCCATGTCTATTCCAGTGAAACTTTAACAGGTCGAAGATTCAGACACGAAGTCTTTGATACCTACGAGAATCTTTTTCGGGGTGCTGTTGGCCCAGATTTCCTGTTCATGGACGATAACCCGAAACTTCATAGAATTGTTATCCACCGTATGCCATGGACAATGCATTTGTCAGACTTCAACCCAACAGAACATGTGTGGGATGCACTGGGGAGACGCATTGTTTACGTTGTCAACCTCCTGCCAGAACTCTCGAGGAACTCCGATCTGCTCTTGTACGGGAGTGGGATTTGCTGTCACAGAGTAATTTTTTTCCCTTGTCAACAGCATTAGATATCGGTGTGATACTTGTATTGCTGTAAGAGATCACCATTTACCTTACTAGACCGTTGTACAAAATTAGAAACGCCTCCGGAAAATTCCTGCTGTTTTCGCCATTGTGGACTTTTGGTATGTTTTTCTGGTTCGCCATTTTTTCCATGATTTGTACTGCATTTAGTTCCTCACTAGGATATCTGTGTACAGTAAAAAGACTATTTCATTGTGCTTTCACGTTTATGTTGGTTATGCTTAACCTTTGGACATCAGTGTATTTTTTACCTTCCTGTTGTTACAACTGTTTTTCGTATCTACATTAATATTTCTTGTCATTCCGTGCACTAACTTTTTTCCCTTTCTACGTGCTGTAATGGTTATTATTTTTCATGTTTACAAATATTTTAGGTAATATTGTATGAATTGATAATTAAGTTTATATCTTGGTTGTGCTGGGGAAACATATATTTTGTGTAGTTAAGTGTTTTAAAATGCCAATGAAAGTTCAACGTTCCATAATGTAAGTATTTAAAATCAATAGTATCCATTTTTTTCAATTTATGTTGTTTTTGTTGTTGTTTTCATTTGTAAGACAGTTTTTATGGGAACCAATAGTCAAAATTTAATGCACCGCCACCACTAACACACATCCGTTTTTCCTTCGGAATCTAACTTCTACTGCCTGTGTGTGGAAAACATTTCATATCTGCCTGAAACACATAGATCAGACTCTCTCCGACAAATACCAAAGCCTCGTCTGTTGCTTCTACTGTATGAGTGTGGGACCCATTTCAAATCTGCCTGAAATAGATCAGCCCCCTCAAACAAGTACGAAAGCTTCACCTGTTGCTTCTACTGCCTCAGTGTGGAAACCATTCAGATCTGCTTGAAATAGATCAGCTTCCCTCCACCAAAGCCCCACCTGTTGCTTCTACTGCATGAATGTGGAAACAATTTCAGATCAGTGTGAAATTGATCAACCCCTCTCTGCCTGAATTACATCAGGCCCCCCCTTCCCCCCCCTCCAAAGCCCTACCTGTTGCTTTTACTGCATGAGTGTGGAACCATTTCAGATCTGCATGAAAAAGATCAGCCTCCCTCCTTCCAACAAATACCAAAGCCCCATCCGTTGCTTTCAGCTATATTCGGGCCTTTCTAGAAAGGATTTATCATACTGTGGTTCATGTGTATGTGTATATACACTGTCGTGCAAAAATTAAGGACGAGATGGTTTTTCGAATGTAACGTCGTGCAGAAGTGCTCCATAACGACTCAAATCATACCATAAGATTCTCAAGATGTAAAAATATGGGACAAGTGAACATAACCGTCCAAACAAGGAATCCAAAGGATGCAAAGACACTTTATTGAAAAGGTAGCTTCGAGCACAACTGGACAGAAGACAGAAACGTCCATGTGACAGGCGGCTGCCAAGAAAAATCCAGTTTTTAATAGGGGATATGATCACCCCTGACTGCGTTGCAGAATTTACAACGTCTGTTCATGCTGAGGACGAGGTTGTCAAGAAGCTGTTGAGGCATCGCGGCCCATTCCTCTTGTAGCGCCAATCCCAGCTGCGGAATCGTTGCTGGCGGCTGGTGACGTGCTGCCAAGCGTCTCCCGAGAAGGTCCCATACGTGTTCGATTGGATTTAGGTCCCAGGACCTTGCGGGCCAATCCATGCGTTGAATATCTTCACTCTCCAACACCTCTGCGACAGCCACTGTACGATGAGGTGTAGCGCTGTCGTTCATGAAGAGGAACTCAGGACCCACAGCACCTCTAACCCTTCTTGGAAGATGTGGAGGTCAGTACGGCTACCAAGCATGATACCGCCCCAAACGAGAACTCTGCCACCTCCAAACCGGTCCCTTTCGATGATGTTGGAGGTGTGATTGCGTTTTCCCTGCTCTCTCCAGATGAGTATACGTCCAGAATCGCTCGTCAGACTAAATGGGCTCTCATCCATAAAGAGAACTAGACCCCATTGCTGATGTGTCCAGTTCTTGTGTTCCTGGCACCACAGAAACCGCCGTCTCCGATGAGCAGGCGTTAATGGCTCACACCGTACTGGTCGTCGTGCAAATAGACCACCTTTGTGCAGCCTCCTGGTCACGGTAAAACGCGATAAAGGACGTCCAGTTGTCTGTGCCTTGCGATTTCTTCCGCTGTCTTCCGTCTGTCTCTTCTCGCCTGTAGGACAATATACTGGTCGTCCGCCAACGTGGTTGCTCGTGGACGACAACTGCTAAACTCTCGAACAGCTGTTCCTGTCGTTTGAAGTACTCTCCAAGCTCGTGAAACGATTCTTGTGAGTGATCCCGAACTCCTCGGCCACACTAGTCACACTTCGACCTTCTTCCAACTTCCCAACCGCGCGACCTCGGGTAAAGTCATCCAGATGTTGTCTACTGGTCTTCCTGTTGGCCATATCACACGGTGGCATGAACTCGATGTCGTTCAAACCGATGTACGCTGTGCAATAGCTTTCACCGAATTGGTGAGCGTACATAGTATTTGTCATTTTCTTGTAGGAATTCCGTCCACAGTGAGTAGAGTTTAGGTCCCAGCCACCTACAGCGAGATCGCCTTTTGGGCAGGACATAGAAACGGAAGGAATGAGAGCAAGTCTAGCGACTTTGACAGAACAGTTTGTAGTGAGATTAGAGTACAGTAGATGGCGCCACCGCACAAGTACGATGTTGCACACAGCAGGGTGAGAGAATTTCAGAGAGGGCACAGGAAAGGATACCCATTTAACCAGTGGGTCTAGCCTGGGGGCCGTCACTTAACGTGCTCGTCCGATGTACGGCGGATATTCAGCGATTGTTAGTAAATCACGCCATCTCTGAAAGATCAGCCCAGGTTCGAACCTGAGGACCTTGCATCGATAGTCTGACTCGCTAACCACTAAGCCATCCGCGGCTGAGTTGGTGAGCGTACACCGCCCGTGTGCTTTATACCCTTCCGACCCACCCCCTACGTCATGCTCCATATATGCGCATGCCCTACCGTAGCGGATCCTAGTCTATCTCCTGAGTGGTCTTTCGGTCCGTTCTGCCTGCTCGATCCGCTGTTATGCAAATTTCTCCTCTTCGTCCTTAATTTTTGCACACCAGTGTATATTTGTGTGTGTGTGTCTGTGTGCGCGCGCGCGCGTGTGAGCACTAGTAGTTTTCTGGAGTCTTTAAAGTTTATATCGATAAAAGAAACAATCTATTATGCGATTGTAAACTTTTGTTTTGTAATAATATGCAAATCAAAAGTTCTTGGTTCAGATGCCGATTACTTTAAAGCAACTAAAAACTCCCCTTTTAAATTCTTACTACTTTAAACGGATCATAACTTACGACGTTGAAAAATCAATACTTTAATCCCCATTGTTTAATGAAAATAATAGATTTCTTATGACGTTCTACAAATTAGTAGCTCTGCGTTCTAGTCCCTATTACTTAACAAAGATAAAAAAAAAAAGCTGCTTGATTTCCTATAAATTGAAAGCTATCTATTCTAATCGTGATTACTTTATGATTCCAGAATTTTAAGCTGATGAAAACGCTTTGTGTTCTATTCCCAAATGTTTTAAGTAATTCAACGGTTCGCCGTTCTAATCCCTTTTGTTTCTTTAGTGAAAGCGTTTTCTTCTGAATATCAAGTGACGCTATTTTTTTAGTAAACTTACTCTGTGTCTTAGTAACGTTTCACACTATTTGTTTGTAGTGATTTGTGTTGCGGCATGGCTATACTGATTACTAATGATTTTCCAAATTATGGTATCGAAATTAATAAACATTTAAAAAAACACAGTATAAGTATCACAGTTCTATTGTGCTTTCAGTTTCGCTTTCTGTTAAAAAAAACGTAAGATACTTAAACCTACTTTGTTATTCTATCAAAGGTTGATCTTAGGACTAGGCGAAGTTAAGAGGATTCATGTGATATTAGCGTGAGTTTAAAGATATAGTGTAAGTATTTCCATAGTGCTTTCGGTTTTGCTTGGAAGGAAAAAAATATGGCACTTAAACTTACACTGAGTGATGACGGACTACCTCCATCAAAAGTCGATGCGGCCCATTAACCACGTGATTTCCAATAGGGCGCGATTAGTCGACCGACGCAGCATATATAAGGTGTGAGTGGAGCAGTAGGTATTAAAATTCGGAGCGTGTAGGTAAAAGGAAGGATTTGTCGGACTTTGAGACAGGATAGACTGTGGAAGCTCGGAAAGCGGGTGCCTCGATTTCCCAAACGGCTGAACTGATGGGCTGTTTGCGAGCCACTGTAGCTAAAATGTATCAGAACTGGAGTGAAGTTGGTCGAACAACGACCCGGAGGCAAAACTTACACGGGACAGCGAAAGGTTGATGTGAGAGGTGAGCGTCAGGTCCGAACACTCGTAACAGACTCAACAGTGTTCAACAGTTGACTACTCAATACAATATAAGTCAACCCGGAACGAACAGTATCTGTCATGACCATGCGTCTCCCGTCCACACGTGTGGGCTATAAGAACAGCCGATCCCGACGACATCCTCTCCTAACCACAGTTCATCTGCGCAAAAGACTTGCCTGGTGCAAAGATCATTCAATTTGGACGGCGGATGACTGGGGAAAAAGTGTGATGGTCTGATGAGTCGGTTTTTTTACTCCACTCCGTAGTTGGTCGTGTACCTATTTGGCGCAAACAACATGAGGCACTCGATCCACCCTGCATGAACTCCATAATGCAAGCCAGTAGAGGCCGGTGTATGGTGTGGGGCATGTTTACCTTGCCGAACTTGGACCTCTGGTGCGTGTGGAACAACGTATAGCTGGTGTCCACTATCGTCAACTGCAGTGCCCCGTCAATTCGTCGTGCCTAATTCGCCACCGACTCAGTTCGTCTAGTGCAAATTCATCTCACGTCAATTCGTCACGAACACATTCCTCGCGAGCAAACTGGTAACTGCGACGAATTAACGCGCGGTGAATTTGCACTCGATGAACTGAGTCGGCGACGAATAGATGTATAACCGTCAACTGCTTGCTGACTTCGTACACCCAGTAGTGTTGCACTTTTTTCCCGAATGGCGACGGTGTCTTTCAAGATGGCAATGCGTCCAGCCACAGGTCCAATGTTATCTTCCAAGATGACAATGCGTCCAGCCACAGGTCCAATGTTGTCTTCCAAGACGACAATGCGCCCAGCCACAGGTCCAATGTTGTCTTCCAAGATGACGATGCGCCCAGCCACAGGTCCAATGTTGTCTTCCAAGATGACGATGCGCCCAGCCACAGGTCCAATGTTGTCTTCCAAAATGACAATGCGCCCAGCCACAGGTCCAATGTTGTCTTCCAAGATGACGATGCGCCCAGCCACAGGTCCAATGTTGTCTTCCAAAATGACAAAGCGCACAGCCACAGGTCCAATGTTGTCTTCCAAAATGACAATGCGCCCAGCCACAGGTCCAATGTTGTCTTCCAAGATGACGATGCGCCCAGCCACAGGTCCAATGTTGTCTTCCAAAATGACAAAGCGCCCAGCCACAGGTCCAATGTTGTCTTCCAAGATGGCAATGCGCTCAGCCACAGGTCAAATATTGCGCATGAATGGATTGAGGAACACAGTTCTGACTTTCAGCATATCGATTGGCTTCCAAACTCCTCCGATATCAATCCATTAGGGCACTTGTGAGACGCTACGGAACGGTAGATCTGGCGTCTGGATACACTAATGACCTCCATACCCTTATAAAGTCCGCATTACACACATCTTAGGTAGCCATACCTTCCAACTGCTTCCGGCATCTTATTGAATCGATGCCAAGTCGGACAGCTGCTGTACTGAGGGCGAAAGGAGGACCTACAAGGTATTAGATAGGTGGTCATAATTTAGTCATCACTCAGTGTACTTTGTTATTGTATCAAAGGATGTTCATCGAACTCCGCGACGTGGCGATGAGTCAAATGAGATTCGCATGAATTTAAAAGTACAGTATAGGTAGTTCTATAGAGCTTTAAGTATCGCTTTCTGATTAAGGAAAAACGTAAGGGACTTAAACCTACGTTGTTATTGTATCAAAAGATGATCCTCGAACTCTGCGAAGTTTCGATGAGTCGAGTGATATTTCACATGAATTTAGTTTAGCGATGAAATGAGGTTCATCTTCGGAAATCAGATTACATTAGTCTTTGAATAATGAAGAGTTAATACTGGATGTAAATGTAGTAAATCTTACCGATAAAATTTTCTTATCTCGAAAAGATTTAAAAAATCCACATTTCGCTTTTTTTCTCTTTGTTTTGCTTAATTTAGGTATGCACGCTCAATAATTCAATCTTCAACCAGGTTGTTTGTAAAGGCATCGCTTGTTTTACTGCTCAAAGGTGAACGCCCAGATGTAAGGGCTCACTAATGAATTTCACTGATCAGGCACACAACATACCGTTGATCTCCCAGTCAGTTTGAGCCAACCTTCGTGCTTCCCACATTACATGCACTTTGGAAGATTGATTCACACATCTATGAATAGATAGCAAGAACTGGTTCATTCCAAAAACAAAAATACGAACAAGCTAGTCTCTACAAAGAGATTAAGCTACAAGACGCTGAAAACATGAGTTATTTTTATTTGAATATCCGCATACCGTTCGGACATCACTCGCGGTACTCAATTATTCTAGCACGCTAATATTCAGTTGGACGGCTCTTAACCATAGAATATGGACTGAAAGACCAAAATGCTGCCCTGGGCTGCATTTGTCTTCGTGGATGGAGATTCCGACAGCCTTTCATTTGACCGGAGGCTTTTACTTGGGTATCTTAACTCGCGGGTGCTTAGAGTTTTCGTCATTAAGAATTTGACATTTGTTGCTCGTTAATCACATTCAAAACTCTTAGCATTACCTGTGATCAGGTTGTCTCCATGACAAATTGATTTTGAATTCTTGACTCTTCATTAATTTTTTCGCACACGTATGTCACTAACTATAGTGCAGACTGCATTTTCTACGTACAATCTAGCATTTGTCAACGTACCTTTGACATAATAAAACATACGAGTGTTTCATGCCACTTGTCATTTTCCGTCTCAGCTCCTTCCAGCTTTTTTTGTAATTTATGTTATTCGTATTATAAATGATCTCTAAATCGTTGGCTTCCTCCAAAAGGTCCACGTGAAATTAGTTTTCCTTCTGGTGTACCTGCGGTAGGTGAGCCGAGACTTATGCCTCACTTCAGCTTCATTTACTTGCAAAATTACTGTCATAAAATCTGATTTCAACACCATCTTGTCCTTCTTCTATGAGATGAAAGGTGTCGAAACCACGAATTAAATGTTTGAAGTTATTCAGTTATGCAAATTGAAAATGGTGCGAATTTTCCTCGGTCTTTTCCTCGTAGGTTCATTAATTGCAAAACAAAAATAAGTAAAGGAAGTACAAATTTTCAAGGATACTTGGAGTTTGATGTGACGTTTAAATGAAAAATGGCAGTATCACTTATTAATGATTCCAAATCATGAATTTCTTCCAAGAATGTTAAGACCTTAAATGACATCTGAAGAAGAATTATCTGTCTCTTCAAGAATTTGTGTAAATATTTTGCTGTTTCTAAAATTGCATGTAAAAATTATTTAAAGAGAAAAAATCTCGCTAGTCTTTTGCGAAACTGAAAATTAACGATCACACGACGCAGAAGCAAGAAAATCGAAATAAATGCTGTTTCATTCATTATTTAAATTTTTTTTTCTTCCTTCATTGTCAGTGTGTAAATTTTGCGTCTGCGATGGTTTTCATAGCAACAATATGCTAGGATAACATGTTAGTGAGGTGGATACCTAGATGCTAGGATAGCATGTTAGTGAGTTGGATACCCAGATGTTAGGATAGCATGTTAGTGAGGTGGATATCTAGATGCTATGATAACATGTTAGTGAGGTGGATACCTAGATGCTAGGATAACATGTTAGTGAGGTGGATACCTAGATGCTAGGATGAGGTGTGGCGGCCACGTGGGACAATACAAAAAGCACTCAGAGCGTTAGGAATTGTGCTAATGATGCGTTAGGAATTGTGCTAATAACGCCCTGGTCGATGGCTCTCCAGATTTTATGTATTTGAAGATTTGTCACCTTATTCGCTAGAGTGAGCTCTGTTTTCAGATGCCGTTAATAACATCCCAGACCTGCTCCATCGGTACTAGATCACACAACTGGCATGGCGATAGTAGCACAGGAACTGCTTGAAGACACTGTTGAACAGCGTGTGCGGTGTGTGGTGTGACATTGTCGTACTGGGATGCGGCGTCTGATGTGCTCTAGAAGACTGGTAAAACCACAGGGAGGGGGAAAAGGTGGCTATCACACACCTCTGCGTAATTAAATTACTCTCTCAATGCCCAACTGTCGTAGAACGTAACGCCACACATTAGGATTCCACCAATGGGCATTGTATAGCGGTCAACCATATGCGACGTGGAAGCTCTTTTGCCGGTATGTTGTGTCACGTCCATTGTTCTATGCCAGGAAGATGCAGATCTCACCCATGAAAACGATATTTTGACATATGTCATGCCAGTCGCTTATTCGTTGCATCACTTCAATCTGGGGGTGCCTGTAGATTTGATTGAGCTGTGTGCAAAGAGGAGGGCGTATGCCTGGCATTCCAGCTTTATGCACGCGCCAATGAATGCCACTGGTCGCAGATAACGACGGTGCCCCCTTTGTCCTCTGATCATTAGATATATGTCGGTTTGTCGCAGTCGCATATATTGGCATTCATCATCCGAACATGCCGATCATCTCGATTCGAAGTCACTCGAGGACGACCGCAGCCCGAACGATGATGGGAAACACCTTCTCGTGTGCATTGCTATCAGCATCTTAACGGGAGGCGCGTCTCGTACCAAATGTGCTGCAGTTTATCATATATACCATCCCTCATCACATAGGTCCAGGGCACACACACACACACAAAAAAAAAACCTTGAAAGGCAGAAAAGCATTGCTTCGTGGGAATGCCGGAAGCATTGATCAAAGAGGGAGTCGATATCGTGGATTGAATGAAAAATACATTTAAAAGAGGAACTAGACCAGATGATTGGAGAACTGGTGTATTGACACCTCTTTATAAACAAGGGGTGTGCCGATAGTTTAGCAACAAGTTATGCCAGATGAATGGAGAAGTAGCGTGTTGATACCTCTTTATGAAGAAGGAGTGTATTCATAGTTTTGCAAGAAGCTGTTCCATATCAGTGGAGGAGATTATTGCTAGCATGGTGGAATAACTAGATTGAGATCGGAATACATAGATTTCTAACAGGGTGGAATAACTACGAAAAAACATGAATCGTACTGTGTTATACATAGAAAGAAGGCAATGAGGATGCAAAGTCGGATTTTCAAGTCCACAGAAGAGCAGATATGAAATAGAGTCCCGAGACTTGGGCAGTGACAAAATGTTTGGAAAATAAACTAAAATTTGCTGAAATAATGATGAAATGGAAGAAAGTAGAAAGATACTTAGAAACATGCGCAGTTATGCACTTTTAAAAATCATGTACCACATTTTAAGTGGAGGTTCGAGGATGGCAAAGGAATTGAATAATACTAGAGTCGTCCCAATAGTAATGCCGTTTTGCTAATAGTTCCTGTAATTCCGAAAATATTTATGAAAGTTCGTATAAATCTCGACAGACCTTCTGAGCAAATGTAACACTTTTGTGTTTTGACTGATCAACTCAAAGGATAGATATTTGTCTAAACCAAAGTGCTATTATTGAGTTTCTGGAAATGGAAATTTGTAAGGCGACGGAGATACAAATGAGACTGAAAAGTTTATTGAAACAAAAAAATCGACGTAAGCAGTGTCAGAAGATGTATGAAGAGGTTTAGAGTAGGAGAAACATCAGTGGTGACAAACAACGGAACGGAAAATTTTCAACGGTAGTCATCAAGAACCAATGGCAATTTGATGAACTCGTTCGTATTGTTCGACGTGTGAACATTCGGAAGAAATGTGATGCACAACATTGTGGTCATAGTGCTGTGGAAACAATGATTCGTCTCCTTTGATATAGGAAAGAGTGTGAAAAAAGATTTCAACCAAGTAACCCCAATTAATTCTTTCCAGTGTGGTAATCGGAGATGAAATCTGGGCTCTCCTTTATGACCCAAAGACAAAAGCGTAGTCTATTGAACGACGGCACACGACCTCGCCTAAGCTTAAGAATGTCAAAACACAGAGTTCAACAAAAAAGAGGGATGATGGCAATTTTTTCAAATGTCAGAAGTACCATTCTTGTTGATTTTGTTGAACAAGGTGGCATTTCCAACAGTTCTCGCTGCACTGAGACGCAAAAGAAGCTGAAAAAGCTGTCTGCAAGATGAGACCACGGACGCATCTTCGTTCTGTCCTCCTACACCACGAGAGTGCTAGATCTCACACCTCACTTGAAATATCTCAGGCCATTGTCAAAATGGGCTGGACAGTAATCTCACGTTCGCTATACCGCCCTGATTTGGCACCTTCTGACTTTCAACTGTTCGGTACAGTGAAGCTTAGCCTTCCGTGACTAACGTTTTGAAAATACAGTTGAAGTTAAATAGGTTGTGAAATTCGAGGCCAAACAACATTTCGAAGAATCTGGTTACTCATGTTATACTGAACGATGACGTAAAAACTTGATTTCAGCGAGGTACTCTTTGGAGTCACATCGTCACATTCAGCAGATTTTGATGGTTTTCATACTGACCTTTATTGAAAGATCTCAACTGACAGAATAGTTATTTGCCAAGAGTCATTACTATGCGGACAGCCCTTGTACTTTTGGTCAGATGCGAGCCTACAGATGAAAGACAAAGTTCCATAAAGAGGGAACTGCAACTGTAGGCAATAGGAATCGCTACTACGCATGGCTCTAGAAATTGACCGTCAGCGAACAAATATTTTTTGACTGAGAGCAGCCAAATATTTTGAGCTGATATCCAGCTTGTAGGGGACTTATTTATTGATAAAAATATTAATAATTACTTTGCGCACGATCTGCTCCCAGCTTATCCATTCCAAAAATATTTGGTCGACAAATTGAACTAAAAGGCCAGTTCACTGTTGAACGAAACATTGTTTGTGAATGATACTCGTATTACCAGAAGACTTTGGTTGCTCAAGTGTAACTCTTTTTTTTTTTTTTTTTTTTTTTGCTGTTCACTTCACTGACTCCATCTGAGATAACTGGTTAAACTAGGGACTAAATCTGGCTCACTTCAACGGAATGACGATGCATATGAATGATCCAGGCTCTGATTTGAACCCTATATGAACAGTAAATATTTGTCTTCAGTAGATAGGATTATCACCGTATTGATGTGCACAATGCTGCAAAGTCCCAAGGATGGCGTAGAAGGTGCATTTTTACTGAAAATGAAATGAATTTTATATGGAAATCTGTTGATGCGCATCTGAATATATTGATGCAAGAATTAGGTCTAAATTAGTCACTATTAAAAAGGGGGACGGACTTGATAGGCGTGGTTAAATTATGTTGATAATTAAATTAAATATTTGGCCTATTGTAAATTAATTGGAAAACTAACTTATTTTTAATTGGGGAAGTCGTGTAATTCTCTTTGTCTGGGTGGGCACAGAGGAATTAGGGATATCGTTTCTGGGGGTCCGCTTAGCAACAAAGGGACCATTCAGACGGCAACTGAGAAGCACTCAGACTCCCATAAATACAATTTCAAGTGTGCCATTAGTGCCAAAAATCTGTAGGGAACGCGGAAAATTATGATTATGAGGGGCGAGGGTCAGCGGCTGAACTATTCTTGCAAGAGGCAACGGCGCTCCGTGCGAAAGGCCTGAGAGAAATCTCAAGTGTCGAGTGAAAAGAAGCAGATGAAATCACGTGACGGAGAATAGCCAAAAAGTAGAAAAAGAAAGACACAGTTAGTTATCTCAGTACGCTGATGTAGGACAGACAGAGAGAAAGCTCGCAAGAAGGGTCGACGTAGCTCTAAACCGTACGATCCCGCTAGGTGCGAAACCTGACGTCAGACGCTTACCTAAGATAGCACGGTACTTTAAGCGCAGGGTAAGTCGCTTAGTACGATGGTAAAGAGAGGGCTTAAAATTAATTAGAGGGCTGGGTAAGGCCCCAAATATGCTACATTAAGAGTGGCCACCAAAAGGTATGAGGGAAACACAACCTGCATCCAACTAAGAAACCACGACGGATCTCCCGCTGTCAAGCAGGCGCTGGACGCCAAGTAAAGATAATCTGTTTCTCTTACGAAGTTCTCCCCTGACTACATTATCCTCCTCTCCTCCGAGGCGAAGGGTTGCTGACCTGCGTGAACTCACAGAAGAGAGCCCGCTCCAAATCGACGATGAAGTTTTACGACGAGGACTGAAAGCAACTACCCCCGTTCTTTCTGCAGTCGACTGCATCCATAACAAAAATCTTGGCGCTTCAGAGAAAAGTGGGACGGAGCGAGCGATAATCCTCCTGAGCTTAAGACACAGGTGAAAAGGATCATCAAACAAAAATAAAGCGCAACAGTGTGTGAGTGTGTGTGAGCGCTGCTGAAAAAGATTTTAAACACCCGAATTATAAAAGCAGCAGTCAACAATACGTGAGCACTTTTTTTAATTTTGTTGTCTATTGTTATCCTGTCACTGAGAGGAGGAACTGAGAACTTTAACTAATACCTGACTCTAAATTAGAACTTTTATACGCCCTTTCGAGGCGGAAATCTGATCTCGGAATCATTAGGTAGATGATATTAGCTCCGATAGAGAGCGTAACATGTGTTTGTATCACCGTGGGCAATGCCCCGGGATAGAGTTTCCTCCTACGAATAAAGAAGTGTAATTGTTAATCTTACTCTATTCATTCTATAGGCTCTGTTGTTGTAGATAATTCCTTGTATTAAATCCCTGTGTTTTCAGCAAGCATCACGTTCTCGCCCATTTATAAAAAAACCCCACAAGTCTCGTTCTTATTGATTGGTGACGACTGGTAATTAATTATACCACTCGGCACGTTCACATCGTATCAAATGATTGACAGCAGTGGGATAATGACCCACTGTTGTATCAAATAGTGCCATGAGACCGCTCGGCACGTTCGTATCAATATCCAATAACCCACCTTTTCCTGTAAATATGTAATGGCATAATGTTCAATGAACAGCTTTATATGTCTAGAGATGTGACAATTCCATGTATGATCACTTCAGTTAGGTCTCCTTAATAGGCATAAAGGTTACATTCGCAATTAAGATGGTCTGCAAAGTGAACAATGGCACTGCAGTCGATTAGTCAAGTTCTGAGTACTTCTGCATATAGTATCTAGGTTCGAATCCCGATTACAACATATTTATCACATCTCATTTTGACAGTGTGGTGCTGGTCATCATCAATGAGTGTTTCCTCGATTTCAAAGCCCAAACTTCGGAGATGTAATAAATTCCCAAATAGACTGTCGCAATGAAACAGATTGGCTGAGAAAGGGATGTTATCATTGCACTTCACCGAAAAATGAAAAAAAAAGAGAGAGCGAGAGAGAGAAAGTATTGTACAAGAAATGAGAAGGGTGACAATGAAAGAAGAGCATGGACTCAGTGTGTGTTTAAATCACGTAAAGAAAATGCTCAAAATAATAAACGAAAATGATTAAAGAAAATTTTAATATGAATTGGTGAAAGTTGTGCATGAGTATTGGATAGAGCAGATTGACTGCCAACAAAGGCGTTGATAATTCAGTGATAAGAAATACGGGGAAAAGGTTGACCTTATTTTTAACATTATTTATATTGTGAGAAACAAAACAAGAATATGTGACAGGAAAAAGGAAGATGAAATGTTACTTGAAAGAAAAGTTATTCAAATTAATTTATAATGCTGAAAAAAAGCGGCAATCTTTTGCCAGTTAATTTCGCAATGATTTTCTTATTATGCCCTAAAAATTAAAAAAAATATATGACCTTCCTGTGATATGAAATAATTTTATCTTCACTGCCCTATTTTAAAGAAGAGATTAGATTTTTTTAAGAAATTTCTCCTCACTCTCTCCCAAAACAGCAAAATAACTGTAAAATATATCACACCTACATTAACTCAAAATTTAAACTCGCAGTAAAATAAATTTTTGTGGATGAGATAAATTTAGAAAATTACAACATCTAGGTTACATTAGAAACTTGAATCTTTTGGGAGTCTTCTGCAAAAATTTTAAAAGGGAGATCAAAAAAGCTAAAGTCTGGCTTAAGAATCTATGCAACTCACGTGCGTTTATGGGGGTGTGTGAGAAAGACAGAGAAAGAAAGGGAGAGAGATGCATTTTTCCTGTCGTGTAGCTGTAAGGTATTTCCCTAACGTAATAAATTGTGCAGAAATTATGAGTTAAACAAAAGCGCAATAAATATTTTTTTCAACAAATTTTCAGGGTCATAGACTGTTTGGTTCGCTAATAAAGCTACTGATAATACTGCATTTTGTACAGAAGAACATTCGCACAGTTGGTGACTATGATGAGAAACGCAATGAGAGCACAGGGGGGGGGGTATTGTAAAGGGAATATTCCAATTTGCCTCAAAAGAAAAGCATTATGTTTCGATTAATGGAATATGCAATTGATATTTGGAACCTTATTCAAAAATTGATCACTAAATTAAGCTTTGTTCATAAAAAAGAAATCAATGAACCGATTTTGTTCAATGCTATTAAAGATAAGATACTTGATTCAGCTCATAAAGACATGTCGAAAATGTTACTTAGCTTACAACGTTATCGACGTTGATCTTGGCATGCTTCCACAGACAATGTTCAAAAAACAAGCATTCACTTTCACCAATTACAGGCTGAGAAACAGAACTTAAATAAGAGCAAATTCTTGTATAAGATGAGAAGATACACTCAGGAAACCTACTCACAGGGTGTAGAGAAGCGTAAGAGCGTCAGAAGTCAGGAACACTTGGAAATGCTATCTAACAGTGGACTGAGAAACTAACTCAAGAACAAGAAATACAATTCCTGTTCTACGATTTGGGATTCGGCCAGATTATTGAAGTGCGTTTGAGCCAAGATACGCTCACGGACAATGAAATTTTTGCACCTAGAAGAAAACATGCTACAACAACGAAACTTTTCAAATAGCTAGAGTGCGTGCTGGTATGCAAATGATCCACGTTTAGTACGAGAGCGCATGACCGCACACCCTGTGGTGGCACTGCAAACACGAACCGGCAGCCTTACAAACCGGCGTGTAGTCGATGCCCCATGAAAGCGAAAAGCACTGGACGACGCAAACAAGAGTACACAGTGACAAGAATGCCGGATAGACACCAGAGACATCGATTTACGCAACTTACAGACTTTGAGAGAGGCCTGATCATCGGGCTGAAAACCGAAGGGTGGTCGGCGCGCCGTATAGCCCGCCACGTGAATCTTTCTGACCTTACCGTCCGACTGTGTTGGGAAGCAGTAGTAGACACGTGACTGCACTGCCACACGGCGGAGCTGCTCCGTACGGACCAGGAGGACCACCGGTAGAGAGGGATCGACGGATCGTGCACCAGGCACGAACGAATCCTACGGGGGCACGGTCCACTATACAGGCAAATGTAGCTGCTCCTGTGTGCCCACGAACTATTTCCCGAAGCCTCGCAGAAGCGAATCTGCTGTTTCAGCGCCCCTTACGTGTGCTGCCTTTAACACTGGAACATCGCCGGCTCCGTGTGCAGTGCTGCCAGGCCATAGCAACGTGGAACGCTACAGACTGGAGTCGTGTGGTGTTTAGCGATGAGTTCCGCTTCGTTTTGGGGACAGATGATCATTGTGTCCGCGTGTGGAGGTCCCCGGGTAAACGGAACAATCCCAACCTTCCTATGTGCAATAAATATTTTTTACAGGATCCCCTACATATTTTTTACACCTCCCCTACTGCAGGCATTATAGTCTGGGCCAGCCATTGCCTACGATTGCCGATCAGCTCTAGTAGTTGTTCGTTTCTCATTGACGGGCCAGTGGTATGTGGATGAGATCCTACGGCCCCATGTGCTCCCATTTCTGGCTGGAATTCCAGGTGCGCTATACCAGCAGGATCATGCCCACCCGCACACGGCTCGGGTTGTCCAGGACTGCCTACTTCATGTCCAGAACTTCCATGGCCTGTCCGCTCATCGAACATGTCCCCTATCGTGCATGTGTGGGACCATTTGAAACGCCAGCTGGTGCCTTGCCCCAGTATCCGGGATTTGGATCACACCGTCCAACACGTGTGGGCCTGTCTGCCGCAGGACAACATCAGGCGTCTGTTTGCCTCTATGCCGGACCGTATTGCAGAATATATCGCCGCACGAGGTGGTGCGACGCGTTATTGAAGACGACGGGACTGCGTGCCACAGATCCGTCCTGCAGCTCTGTTTTTGCCATCATGTGTATCATTCATCTGTATCATTACGTCCATAAAATTTCAGTTCAATCCGATGCTTCCTTCTTGGTGCGCAAATTCCATTGTCCGTGAGTGTATTATGAAACAACTGTTCCACTTTTTAGTACATCGCAATTTTGTCGATTCAAAATACGTAATACTTTGCATGTGAAACTGCAAGAATATGTATGTATAAAGATTATGAGACATTAATTAGCAGCGTTATCTTTGCTTCAATTATTTAGTTGTTCTTCTTAAGTTATAACAATAACTGCAAACGAATTCCTGTTATATATGCCAATGTAGTAAGTTTGTACTATGTCTATTACAACAGCTCGGTCGAATTTGTTAGGTCGTTTGGAAAATAATGGCCAATTTTCTTAGGTGACACATTCAACTCACCCACAATCCTTGCAGACAAAAACCCGCTCACAGCGCTATTCGTAGGAGTTGAAGGGCGACTCAGATCAGACGTCACATACACGCCATAATCGGTTGAGTTGTAGTCGTTGCTACTCGTGTGAGAGTGGTCTATACAACATGCTAGGAAAGGATGAGTAGAGGGAGGTTCTGCTTCATGAGTACAAATTGGGCAGTAATGCTGCACAAACCTACCGTAATGTGGTCGAGGCATAGGGCAAGGTGGCAACATCTGAACGTACTATTCGTCGGTGGTTTCAAAAGTTTCGTTCCAGTAATACGAGCCTACAAGATGGGGAGGGCGGGGAACGACATTCGGTCATTGATAACGACTGTCTGTAGGCAAATGTAGGGGCAAATCATCGCGTCACAGTCACAGAACTCTCCAGGTGTCGGTGTCAACCATTTATCGTTGTCAACCAGGTGTCGGTGTCAACCATTTATCGTTGTCAACCAGGTGTCGAGGTCAACCATTTGTCGGTGTCAGCCATTTCTCGGTGTCAATCAGGTGTCGGGGTTAATGATTTCCGAACATCTCCACCAATGTAGTAAGATCAAGAAGCTCGATACGTGGGTCCCACACGAACTGATCGAGCATAAGAAACAACAACGGTTTGAGATGTGCAGTAATCTGCTTCGCAACGAAAAGGTGCCCCTACTTGATCGCACTGTAACCTGTGATAGAAAGTGGCTGTTCTACGGCAATCGTAAGCAATCTGGACAGTAGCTGAACCATGGTGAACCACCGAAGCATAGCTGTCTTAAGGCGTGGGCCAACGGGGCTGGTACCCAGGGTCCCTACCTGAACTGGGGTTCCCAACGCCCTGAGAGTCCTATGGGTTTACAAAAAATCACTCTGTCACCACTCATCAAATGGGCTTTTTTTTTATTGAAAGAAAAGAAGAAACACCAATGCAGAAAGCTGGAAGTTTTTCCGCCTTTTTAGCACGTCTTTTATAAAAAAGATTCGTCCGTCTGTCCGTCCGTCCGTCTGTAGACACAATATCTCTGCAACTAATTGTCCGATTTGAAAAATTCTTTTTGTATTAGGAAGCTTGAAATGTGCGAATGATGACCCTTTATTCTGATTTTTTTACGATGCACAATTTCGCCGCTAGAGCGCGTAAATGCAGATGATATCGAATTCAAATACATTTTATTACATACATTTGCTTCTAAACATCCAATTCAAAAATTATTTTGCCTTCCGATTCTACTCATGGCGAAGATTATTTTAGGTATAGTCACGTTTTCAAGTTACCCATAGATTCTCCGCTAGGGGCCGAAAAAGTAAACTGCGTTTCCCCCGATATACACTGGCGGAAATTGAAAAAAGAACACCAAGAAGGAATGAGCGGACGATCATGAAATTTACATATGTTCATTGGGTCGAGTTTACGTAGGTGTGATGTTAATTTCGGGACCAACCGGTGAGTGCTTATATATGCAAATTATCGTCGGTGGTATTTAAGGAGAACTGCGAAGTGAAGGTATTCAGTCGTCGTCGTACCGACACGTGCGAAGACCCTAAAGAAGCTGCAATTCCTGGACGTGGAAGACGTGTACGATTTCAGCAGTTATCGAACTTTGAGCGAGGTCGTCTAGTCGGACTCCGCGAGGCCGGGTGGTCGTATCGTCGTGTTGCGGAGGCAATTGGACGGGAAGTACCGGTGGTGGTACGATGGAGGCGTAGATGGTCCGAGGAACATTCCCTCACGAGAATACGTGGAACCGGGAGTCACAGACGGACTGATGAGCGGACCGATCGACGCATAAGAAGAGCGGCGTTGTCAAGCAGAACATCCACTGCGACGAAAATCTGAGCTGCCGTCAATCCGAACAATCCGCAACCGTCTACTGGATGCAGGACTACGTGCACATGTGCCTCTGGCATGTGTACCTCTGACTCCAGCCCACCGTCAGGAACGGCTGCAGTGGTGTCGCCAACGTCGGCATTGGAGAACGCAATGGCGATCTGTCGTGTTCAGCGATGAAAGCAGATTCTGCTTGAGAGCCTCCGATGGCCGTATGCCTGTTCGCAGACGCACATGGGAGCGTCTCCACCCTTCTTGCATCCGCCAGCGACAGACAAGGCCTACACCTGGTCTCCTGGTGTGGGGAGCGAACAGCTATCACTCCCGTACACAACTAGTGTTTGTACCGGGTACGTTAAACAGCACCTCTCACATCAAAAACATCATTCAGCCCGTTGTTGTGCCATTTGTAAGGTCGGTCCATCGTGGTGTTTTCCAGCAAGATAACGCACGCCCACACACGGCACGTGCAACGCAACATGAACTTCAGGGTGTGAGACAACTTCCATGGCCTGCACGTTCACCGGTTTTGTGCCCCATTGAGCACGTGTGGGATTTTATGGGACAACGACTTATCCGGTCTCCACGGCCAGCCACGACCATCCCCGATTTACGCGTCCAGGTTGAGGATGCTTGGAACTCAATACCCCAAACTTACATCCAACATCTGTACGACAGACTCCATGCCAGAATTGCACAGTGTGACGCAGTTCATGGCGGTTCAACCTCGTACTACCCATGTTACATGGAAATGTTATTTTTCAGTTTACCAGCAAATACAGCTGTATTTTGCCATAATGTTTTGATCACGTTATCCTCTGTATTCCGTTATTTTGCTATATAAATTTCGTTGGTAACAGACGTCTCCTTCTTGGTGTTCTTTTTTCACTTTCCGCCAGTGTCACTGCTTCTAAAACTCCGATTTGAAAAAATTCTTTCTGCAGCGGATACAGCTCCGAATGGTAAATCTTTCGCACATAATTTATAATTTTTGATATAAAACGGTTTGGCCACCAGAGGGCATAAGTTTTAATTTCTTCTTCTGATGTATTTGCAGCAAAATCTGAGCTTCTAAAATCTAGATTGAAAAATTATTTCGTAGACCGATACTACTCAGGTCGACAAACCTTTTCGGAATATTACCTTCTTAAAATAATGCATGGTTTCTCCGGTTTCCCACCAAGGGCGTAGATGTGCATCTTTTTTTTTTTCAATTTCTCTGCTTCTAATGGTCCAATTTGAAAAATTTCTTTTTTGTTGGATAGAGTTTCCGGTGCGACATGTTTTTCATATAATTTCAAAATTTTCAAGTAATTCATTGACTTTTTGCTAGGGGGAGTAAAGGTAAATTGCGCTTTCCCCAATATCTGTGCTTCTAAAGCTTTCAAATCGGACTAATAGCAAAATTTTTCCTGCACCGGATGCAGCTCCCAGTGGGTAATGTTTTATATAATATGGTTTGGAGGCGTAAGCCTTAATTTTTGCTTCGTATGTATTTCCATCAAAATCTGATCTTCTAAAATCTCGATTGAGAAAATTCTTTCGCAGACCGTTACTGCTCATGTCGATAGACATTTGAGAATATTTTCTTCTTAAAATCATGTATGATTTCTCCGCCAAGGGGCGTAGACGTATATCCTATTTTGTCAATATCTCTGCTTCTAAGAGTCAGATTTAAAAAATTCCTTCTTCGTTAGATAGCGATACCAGTGTAAAATGATCTCATGTAATTTCAAATTTTTTAAGTAATACATAGAGTTTCCGCTAGGGGGCGTTAAGGTAAATTGCTTTTTCCACGATATCTCTGCTTCTAAAATTCCGATTAGAAAACTTCTTTCTGCATCGGATACAGCTGCTGATAGGAAATGCTTTGTCTATAATTTATTATATCTCATAAAGAATGGTTTAGCCACCAGGGTGCGTACGAGTTAATTTCTGCGTCTGATGTATGTGTAGCAAAATCTGAGCTCCTGAAAACTCGATTGAAGAAATTCTTTCGTCGACCGATACCGCTCACATCGAAAGACCTTTTGAGAATACTTTCTTCTTAAAATAATGCATGGTTTTTCCGCCAGGGGGTGTAAACGCATATCTAATTTTTGTCCATATCTCTGTTTCTAAGAGTCCGATTTGAAAATATTTTTCTTTGTTGGAGAGCGTTTCCGTGGGTAAATGTTTCTCATATAATTTCAAATGTTTCGTAGCGCACACGTCTGCCACCAGAGGGCGTAGTATACGTTTCCGTTTACGGCAATATCTGCGGGACTAAAAACCCGATTGAAAAACTTCTTTCTTCGGTCAGATAATATTAACTATGCAAACTGTGGGTATATTTTCTTTCCAAAATAGTGCACAATTTCGCCGCTAGAGGCGCCTTTGCTATTCTGTTTTTCTCAATGTCACTGCTTTTACGTGTACGATTTAAAACATTCTTTCAACAGCGGATGCCATTTACCTTGTAGAACACTTAAGGCTTAATATATGAGGAATTTTGTAGTTTATAGTTCTGTCGGTAGGTGGCGTTTTGGCAGTTTGCAGCTGTATCGCCGCTTCTAAAAACGCTATTGAGAAATGTTTCTTCACTGTAATTTCTCCTTCACTGTAGCTGCGTAAAGGTCAAACGCTTTTTCCATGAAGAATAATTTTTGCCTATTTTCAACTTTAAACTTCAACCCTGTTTCCTTTTTTATATTTCTTCTTTAAACTGTTCGATTTGAAAATCTCTTTGTCTCTGGTACCTTCTATGTAGTATGAGAAACTTTTTGTTCGCCATTTGTTAATCTTCGTAACATGTTTTTCAGTCGCTGGTGGAAAAAAGTAGATGTTTCTGTTTCTGGATGTTTTATCGATTGTTGGAACCAGTTGATTATTTTCCAAACCGGTTCCATTGATTTTGAATACCTTTGATAAATTTAATTTGCGTCAGAACGCATTCAAAAGATGTGCTTATTACATCCGAAAATTCGGTGTCATCTTTCTTGTTGTTGTTTTTTGTTGTTGTTGTTTTTTTAAACCTTGCTCGTAGCTTCGATTTCCCGAGTAGGCAAGAGGGAAGTTAGGTGTTAAGGTGGATCTTTTGTGACAAAATAAGAAAGACAAAACAGCCGACTTCTCTCCTGATCCCGAGTGTGGGTGACGCTTCAGGGTCAGGTCACGCACAAATCACCATTTTTTCCGAATCACTTTATATATTCAATCTTCGCCGTTTAAATGCATAACAATGACGGGGGCCGCATATCGTCATTTTTGTCCGGTGCGTCATATTGTCCGGAAACGGCGCTGGTTGGTTTATTTCTTCTGCTTTTTAGCACGTCTTTTGTATAAAAAGATCATGCTTAAGTTATCGGTTTCTCCGTCCGTCCGTCAGTCCTCCCGTCTGTACCCACGATATATCTGCAACTATTAGTCCGATTTGAAAAATTCTTTTTGCATTGGGAAGCTTGAATTATGTGAATGATGATCCTTTATTTCGTTTTTTTTTACGATGTGCAATTTCGCCGTTAGAGAGCGTAAATGCAGATGATGTCGAATTCAAAAATACTTTTTATTCCACATATTTGCTTTTAAACATTCGATTGAAATTTTTTTTATCTTTCGATTCCATTTATGTAGAAGAGTGTTTTGGATATAGTTACTTTTTCAAATTACGCATAGATTTTCCGCTAGGGGGCGTAAAAATAAATTACATTTTTCCCGATAACTCTTCTTCTAAAACTCCGATTTGAAAAATATTTTCTTCAGTGGATACAGCTCCTGATGGAAAATCGTTTGCATATAATTTCGAATTTTTGGTAAAGAATGCTTTGGCCACCAGGTGGCGTAAGTGTTAATTTTTGCTTCAGATGTATTTGCCATGAAATCTGAGCTTCTACAATATCGATTGAAAATATTCTTTCGGGGACTGATGCCACTCACATCGATAAACCTTTTCGGAATATTTTCTTCTTAAAATATTCCACAGTTTATTTGCCAGGGGTCGTATATGTATATCTTATTTTTTTCAATATCTCGACTTCTAGGAGTCCGATTTGAAAAATTCCTTCCTTGTGGGATAGTGTTTTCAGTGTGATATGTTTTCATATAATTTCAAAATTTTCAAGTAATTCATAGACTTTCCGCTAGGGGTCGTAGCGGTAAATTGCGTTTCCCCCTATATCTCTGCTTCGAAATCTCCGATTTGAAAAATTCTTTCTGCAACGGATACAGCTCCGGATGGGAAATCGTTTGCACATAATTTCTCATTTTTGTAAAAAAAAAACTGGTTTGGCCACCAATGAGCGTAAATCTTAATTTCCGCTTCTGATGTATTTACATCAAAATATGTGCTTCTAAATTCTCGATTGTAAAAAGCGTCGTTTGTTGACCGATACTACTCATGTCGACAAACCTTTTAGAAACATTTTCTTCTAAAAATAATGCATGGTTTCTATGCCAGGGGTCGAAGATGTATATCTTATTTTTGTTAATATCTCTACTTCTAGGAGTCCGATTTGAAAAATTCCTTCTTTGTTGGATAGTGTTTCCCGTGTGAAATGTTTTCGTGTAATTTCAAAATTTTCAAGTAATTCATAGACTTTCCGCTAGGGGGCATATAGGTAAATTGCTTTCCCCCTATATCATCATCATCATCATTGTCAACCATTATCAATCCACTGCTGAACGAAGGTCTCCCCAAGTTTCCTCCACAACGACCTGTCTTGTGCCAGTCTCCTCCATGTCACTCCCGCATACTTTCGAATTTCATCCACCCATCTCCCATGTGGTCTTCTTCTGGGTCTTTTCCTGTCCCTTGGAATCCAGTCTAAAATTTCGGCTGTCCATCGATGGTCTGTCCTTCTGGCAGTATGTCCATCCCATTGCCATTTCAGGGATTTAACTCTGATCATGATGTCTTAAACTCTTGTCATTTTTCGGATCCACGAGTTCCTCTTCTTATCTCTCCTGGTTACACCAAGCATGCACCTCTCCATGCTGCTTTGAATTGTCTGCAGCCTTTGTATGTCTCTTTTAGTTAAGGTCCACGTCTCTGCACCATACGTAAGCACTGGAAGGATGCATTGATCTAACACTTTTCTTTTAAGACATAATGGCATATTGCTCTTGAAAATTATGCTGTTTCTTCCAAAAGCTCTCCAGGCAAGTTTTGTACGCCGATTAATTTCTTCATCAATGTGACCCTCACTTGATATCTGCTGTCCAAGATAAACGTACGTGTCTGTTATCTCCAGCTTTTCTCCATCAATCGATAAATCTTCATTTTTTGTAAAAGCATTGAGCATCACTTTTGTCTTCTGAAAGTTAATTTTTAATCCCACTTCTTTACTCTTGTCAGCAAGTTCCTGGATCATACTCTGCAGCTCTGATGGGGTAGTTGCAAAAATGACTACGTCATCAGCAAAACGAAGGTGGGTTAGATAATCTCCATTAATCTTTATTTCTTTGTTTTCCCAGTTCAGTGATTGAAAGACAATTTCCAATATGGCATTAAAGAGCTTCGGAGATATGGTGTCCCCTTGTCTCACTCCCTTTCCAATATTTATGTGTGTTGTATTTTCAAACAGCCGAATCTTTGCACTTGCATTTTCATAGATGTTATTAAGAATATTAATGTATGCATCTTCAATACCGCAGGATTTCAGAGCCATTGTAACTGCTGATGGTTTCACCGAATCAAAGGCTTTTTCATAATCGATAAAAGTCATGCACAATGGAAGTTCATATTCCCTCGCTCTTTCAATTAGTTCTCTCAATACGTGGATATGATCTATTGTGCTGTAGCCACTCCTGAATCCAGCCTGTTCTCTCGGTTGAGCCATGTCCAGTGTTACTTTCAAGCGGTGTGAAAGAACTTTAGTGAAGATTTTATAAACCACTGATAGGAGACTGATAGGTCTGTAGTTTCTGAGATCCTCAATGTCACCTATGTTATGTAGCAGGATCATTGTAGCGTTGTTCCAATCCTCAGGAATCTTCCCTTCATTAAGGCATCGAGTGAAAATTTGGGCGAGTACTGTTTCGATTTCTCCACTTGCTTCTTGTATGATGTCTACAGTAATTCCATCTTCTCCTGGAGCTTTACCCCGCTTCATGTTCTTGATTGCATGTGCAACTTCAGCTGGGAGGACTGGAAGAACTCTGGTACTTTTCATGATGTCTGAATTACATGTATCATCCCTTTTATATAATTTGGAGTAGAAATCTTTCACTCTTGTCAAAATTTCGCCTCTATTTCGTGTTACAGAACCATCTTTTCTCAGTGCCATAATCTATTTTCTTCCCTTACTGAGATGTCTCTTTGCTATCTTTAGGCTTTGGTTGTTTTCAATTGCTTTCCTCACTAGTTCACAGTTGAATTTCCTTACGTCTTCAGTGATACTTTTTCGTACTGTCTTGCATAGTTCTATATATTCCACTTTGGAAGTCACATCTTCTTTAGTTGTCCTCATCTCTCTTCTTTTTTGCATCAACATTTTGGTTTTTCCTGATAATTTGTTCACATGCAACTTGTTCTTAGACCCAGCTAATTTTGTTGCTGTTTCCATAAGAGCTTTGGTTACTTTTCTGTTAACTTCAGAGATGTCCACTTCTTCCGATGTTAGGCCTTCTAAAGCAGAGAACCTGTTCTTCAGTTCCAACTTGAAGGTATTATGGTGTTTTTTAAGGTTGTTTATGTCAAAAGATTTTGTTTGTCTTATGAGCTTGCCACGTTCAAGTTTAGTGTTGAGGTGCATCTTACATCTCACCAATCTATGGTCACTACCTGTGTTGAACTTGTTTAGCACACTGCAGTCTTCTATGACGAATTTTTTGTTACACATAATAAAATCAATTTCACTTGTCGTCCCATTTGGATGTCTCCATGTCCATTTCCTGTGTGGCTTTTTCTTGAAAAAGGAGTTCAAGATGAAAAACCCTTCTGCCTCTGCAAACTCAACGAGAGTATTTCCACGCTGGTTTCTGTTGCCGTGACCGAATTTACCTACTGAAATTTCATTCTGTTGCTGTTGCCCTATTTTTGCATTGAAATCTCCCATAATTATCTTCAAGTGTTGCTTACCTTTATTATTTAGATGACGAATTACCTCATAAAATTCTTCAATTTCTTCTTCAGGATGACTTGTGGTTGGCGCATAAGTTTGAATAATCTGAGCCATCTTCTTGAGAGTTGGATAACGAGTCGTGCAGCTCTGTCAGAGGAACTTTCAACTTTTACAACTTTATCCTTCAGTTTCTTGTTTATTATAAATCCAACACCACTAGTTCTGCCAGTATCTGTCCCACGATAGTAGAAGAGATGTCCACTTTTCAGTTCAACGAGGTCTTCTCCTTTTCTCCTTACCTCACTTAGCCCGACGATGTCCCACTTGATCCTTTGTAGTTCCTCTTCCAATTCAAGAAGCCTTGAATCAGAAGATAGGGAGCGTCCGTTATACGTAGCCAAGGTCAGCATCAGATGGCAGCCTAGTCAGGTCCTCCGGGGATTCTTAGCACCCTCTGCCTTCATGTCGCACTGGCCGCTGCCTTGGGCAGGTACATTCCAGCTGCCGGAGACTGAGGGCCAAGATTTAAGTTGTGGAGTTCCCCCTATATATCTCCTTCCAAATCTCAGATTTGAAAAAAAATATCTGCACCGGATACAGCTCCTGATGGGAAACATTTTGCACATAATTTCTAATTTTTGTTAAAATTGGTTTGGCCACCAGGTGGCGTAAGTCTTAATTTCCGCTTCTGATGTATTTGCAGCAAAATATGAGCTCCTAAAATCTCGATTGAAAAAAGTCGTTTGTTGACCGATACTGCTCATGTCGACAAACCTTTTAGGAACATTTTCCTCTTGAAATAATGCATGGTTTCTACGCCAGGGGGCGTAGATGTATATCTTATTTTTGCCAATATCTCTACTTCTAAATATTCTAAATATTTTTCACATAACTTCTAATGATTGGTAAAGAATGGTTTGGCCACCAGGGGCATAAATGTTAATTTCTGCTTCTGATGTATTTGTAGCTCAATCTGGGCTCCTGAAAACTCGACTAATTTTTTTTTCTTCGAACGATACCGCTCATATGGGTAAACCTTTTGAGAATACATTCTTCATAAAATAATGCATGGTTTTTCCACCAGGGAACGTAAAGTCACATCTTATTTTTGTCGATATCTCTGTTTCTAAGAGTCCGATTTGAAAAATTATTTCTGTGTTGGAGAGCGTTTCCGGTGCGAAATGTTTCTAATATAAATTCCTGTTTTCCTTAACGCACAAGTCTGCAACTAGATTTGTAGCTCAATCTGGGCTCCTGAAAACTCGACTAAATTTTTTTTTCTTGGACCGATACCGCTCATATGGGTAAACCTTTTGAGAATACCTTCTTCCTAAAATAATGCATGGTTTTCCCACCTGGGAACGTAAAGTCACATCTTATTCTTGTCGATATCTCAGTTTCTAAGAGTCCGATTTGAAAAATTATTTCTGTGTTGGACAGCGTTTCCGGGGCGAAATGTTTCTAATATAAATTCCTGCTTTCCTTAACGCACAAGTCTGCAACTAGATTTGTAGCAAAATCTGGGCTCTAGAAAACTCGACTAATTTTTTTTTCTTGGACCGATACCGCTCATATGGGTAAACCTTTTGAGAATACCTTCTTCCTAAAATAATGCATGGTTTTCCCACCAGGGGACGTAAAATCACATCTTATTTTTGTCGATATCTATGTTTCTAATAATCCGATTTGAAAAATTATTTTTGTGTTGGAGAGCGTTCCCAGTGCAAAATGTTTCTAATATAAATTCCTGTTTTTCTTAACGCACAAGTCTGCAACCAGAGGACGTAAGCTCACGATTCCGTTTACAGCAATATCTAGGGATTAAAACCCCGATTGAAAAACTTCTTTCTTCCGTCTGATACTATTGTTTTCCATACCGGTTCCATTGACTTTGAATAGCTTTGATAAATTTAATTTGCGTCAGAACGGATTCAAAAGACGTGCTTATTGCACCCAAAAATTCAGTATCATCTTTCTTGTTTTTTCTTGGACCGATAGTGCTCATATGGAAAAACCTTTTGAGAATACTTTCTTCCTAAAATAATGCATGGTTTTCCCACCAGGGGACGTAAAGTCACATCTTATTTTTGTCGATATCTCTGTTTCTAAGAGTTCGCTTTTAAAAATTCTTTCAATGTTGGAGAGCGTTTCCGGTGCGAAATGTTTCTCATATAAATTCATGTTTTTCTTAACGCACAAGTCTGCAACCAAAGGGCGTAAGCTCACGATTCTGTTTACAGCAATATCTCAGGGATTAAAACCCGATTGAAAAACTTCCTTCTTCCGCCAGACACTATCGTTTTCCATACCGGTTCCATTGACTTTGAATAGCTTTGATTAATATAATTTGCGTTAGAACGGATTCAAAAGACGTGCTTATTTCACCCGAAAATTCGGTGTCATCTTTTTTGTTTAATTTAATTTTCGTTGAATAATTTGTAGAATGTGGAAGAAATATATCTTTCAGCACCAATTCTCTTGTAATTTACTAAGCAACTAAATTTGATTGCGTTTGGTACACTTAGGGGAGTTCTACAATTTTGTCATGCGCCATTTTTTTTATTCAAGTTGTATTTAAAAAGCTACTTAACGTTGAATGTTTCTTCTCTGAGATAACATAGTGATGGTGGTGAATATACGTAACAATTCTCATATGTTGTATATACATTATACCATTTGGTAATAATACCATGTGTGAATAAAAAAATAACCACACATTGTAATAATACCATATGTTGCATACAGGATGCATGGGAAAGTCCCTTTAGCCTCGAATAACTTGCGAACGAAGAGAGATACAGTTATGCACGTGAGATAACGGTATAGCACAGCGACTACGCCCGATGGAATGCAACCAATAGCAGCGCCTCTAGTGGCGGCGGAAGTTAGCTATCGCAAATCGAAAACGAAAAGAGATAGAGCAAAATTTCCAATTACAAATATGTAGAACATCAATTAATTAGTACAAAACGATATTTGTTTCACACGGATAAGATACGTTGTCGTCTGAATACCCTAACATGTCCGAAATTGATGCGCGACCTTTTGAGTGAACGTTTGAAGGGAACAGGCATAGGTATGAGAAAATACACATAATTTATTGCATAAATGCGTACTTATGTCAATACAGTTTGATGACGTCAGACAAAACAAAAACAAAAAAGGCAAACTAGCGCACAGTGATAAAAAGTTAATGTCGAGTATGTTCGAAGAGTTCGCCATTGCCCACAATACACATTTGTATTCGTGAAAGTAACTCTGCATGCACATTCCTCACCATGGAAGGTGTCACACTATTGCAAACATCTGTAACACGAAGACGTAGATCCAGCAGACTTGTAGGTGATGTTGCATACACCTGATTTTTTACGTAACCACAGAAACCCAAGCTCGCCATGCTCACACAGAGTACGTAGACCTAAACTTTTGATCAGGGTACATCTTGCTACTAATTTTCATATCGTAGGTACGGTACAACGTCACAAACTGCATTTGCATGCGGCTACATTTGCGAAATGTGAATATGCAGATTCGCATCGTCGCACATCGATTTCGGACATTTTAGGGTATTCAGGCGACAATTTATCTTATCCGTGTGAAATAAATGTCGTTTTGTACTAATTAATTGATGCTATATAACTTCGTAATAGGACGTTTTGCTCTATCTCTTTTCGTTTTCGATTTGAAATGGCTAACTTCCGTATTTCGCCACTATGGGCGCTGTTATTGGTTGCATTCGATAGGGCGTAGTCGCTTTACTATACCGTTATCTCACTTGCATAACTGTAGCTCTCTTCGTTCGCAAGTTATTTCAGGCTAAAGGGACTTTCCTATGCACCCTGTATATGTATTACATGTACACTGAAGAACAATTGAATTAGAGACAGCTGGCGTTATGCAAATGTGGCGCTGTGGGCGGTCCTGTAAACGGAAACGACATGACGTATGCAGCGATCCAACAATATAAGAAGTGATGCGACGGGAATCAGTAAGAGTCGGACGCAGTATGGATAAAACGAAGGAACTAAGCGCATTTGATCGTGGGCAAATTGTCGGGGCCCGACGAATGAATCACTCCATCTCGAAAGTCGTGCATATACTGGGATTTTCACGAGCCACTGTGTCACGGGTGCGCTGTGAGTGCATCGAACCCAGTAAAACCTTCCCTACAAGAGCCAACTGCCGTGGACAACAGCGTGTGGATGAGCGGGGTCATCGTCGTCTAGCTCGCATTGTAACAGCAGATAGACAGGCCACAGTGCAAGAAATCACTCGGTAATTTAACGCTGGTGCACAAAAAAACGTGTAAGCAGCCATACCATCCAGAACCATCTCCTCGCTTTGGGGTACAGAAGCCATCCTCCCACGAGGGTACCGCTGCTGACCGTACATCACAGGGTGCAAAGATTAGCATGGGCGCGGGAACATCGCCACTGAACTCTTGACATGTGGAAGAATGTTGCCTGGACTGATAAGTCGAGATTCACGTTGGTACATGCGGATGGAAGGATACGAGTACGGCGGAAACCACATGAAGCGATGGATCCTTCTTGCCAGCAGCGTACTCTTCAAGCTGGTGGGTGTGGCACTCTCGTCTGGGGACTTTTTACGTGGACTAAAATGGGACCCCCTGGTACGTGTGACATCGTCCCTCTTGGGTTAACGTTACCGGGATACCCTGGACGACCATTTGCTCCCGTTCGTGCGTCTCGAACATCCCGCTGGCGACCTCATCTTGCAACAAGACAATGCACCGTGCTCCCGAATTGTATCCGAATGGTTGGATAAACACTCCACCGATATACACTGAAGAGAGATTGAATCAGAGATACCTGTCTAGTAACGTGTAGCACCACCTTTCTCCCTGATGACGTTGGCGATTCGTCTCGGCATTTACTCGACAATACACTGGAAGCGTTGGGAAGCCATACGGATCCACGACCCCTGAACAAACTCCCACAGTTCACAAAGATTTGATGGAGGCCGGGCAGGGCCTCGAACATCTCTTTCGATGGCATCCCAGTGCTCGACGGGATTGAGATCAGGTGACCTAGCTGGCCAAGGAAGCGAGGTCACGTCGGTGGAGTGTTCATCCAACCATTCGGATACAATTCGGGAGCGATGGCACGGTGCATTGTCTTGTTGCAGGATGAGGTCCCCAGTGGGTTGTTGAAGACGCACAAACGGGAGCAAATGGTCGTCCAGGATATTCCGGTAACGTTGTCCTGCGAGGGACGATGTTACTCGTACCAGGGTTCCCATTTCAGTCCACGTAAACAGTCCGCCACCCCCACAAGCTTGAAGAGTACCCTGCTGGCAAGAAGGATCCATCGCTTCATGTGGTTTACGCCGTACTCGTATCCTTCCATCCGCATGTACCAACGTGAATTTGGACTCATCAGTCCAGGCAACATTTTCCCACATGTCTAGGGTCCAGTGGCGATGTTCCCGCGCCCATGCTAATCTTTACAACCTGTGATGTGCGGTCAGCAGCGGTACCCTCGTGGGACGATGGCTTCTGTACCCCATAGCGAGGAGATGGTTCTATATGGTGTGGCTTCTTACACGTTTTTGTGCACCAGCGTTAAATTACCGAGTGATTTCTTGCACTGTGGCCTGTCTATCTGCTGTTACAATGCGAGCTAGCCGAAGATGACCCCGCTCATCCACACGCTGTTGTCCATGGCAGTTGGCCCTTTCAGGGATGGTTTTACCGGATTCGATATACTCACGGTGTACCCGTGACACAGTGGCTCGTGAAAATCCCAGTTCCTGCAGGACTTCCGAGATGGAGTGATTCATTCGTCGGGCCCCGACAGTTTGCCCACGATCAGATGCGCATAGATCCTTCGTCTTACCCATACCGCATCCGACTCTTACTGATTCCCGTCGCATCACTCCTTATATTGTCGGATCGCTGCATACGCCATGCCGTTTCCGTTTACAGGGACGCCCACAGCGCCACATTTGCACAACGCCAGCTGTCTAATTCAATTGCTATTCAGTGTATAAATAAGATCAGGGGGCCGCCCCGGTGGCGCAGTGGTCTAAGCGATGGACTCTGATCATTCGTATGAAAGGGGTCCGGGTTCGAATCCCTGTCAGGCATGGATGTTGTGTTTGTCTTACGGCACTGGCGCTCTCCCTTCCCTGGAACCAGTGGCTCTAAATTAGGGATGGGCGACTGCTTATAGCCCATTGAGTTGCTCACGGTGGTCGTTAAACCTCCAATCAAAAAAAAAAAAAAAAAAAAAAAGATCAGGGGCCCGAAAAATGTGACGGCCCTGGGCCTCCAGAAGTGTTAAGACGGCACTGCACCGAAACAGGTTGACGCCAAAGAAGGGTTTGTTGACAGTGTGGTGGACTGTTCACGGTGTCATACGCTACAGGTTCTTGAATGCTGGTGAAAGCATTACCTCAGTCACATACTGTGAAGAAATTGACCGAATGTACCGGAAGTTGTGTTCCAAACAGACATTTTTGGGGAGCAGGAAGTGTCCTTACTTCCTCCATGATAATGCGGGATTAAACGTGTCACAAATGACGAAACAGAAACTACACGATCTGAGGTTCGAAATCCTCCCACGTCCAGCCTACTTGCCTGACTTGGCACCTACCGATTTCCACCTGTTCATGCATTTTAGCAATTATTTAAAGCACAGGACCTTCAAAAACCATGAGGATGCCGAAATTGTATTCCGATACTTTCTTGCATCCAGGAAGCCAGATTACTTCCTGACTGGCATTGAAGCTCTGGTCACTCGCTGGCAGAAGTACATATAATAGCTGCTGAAGGCGCCTCTTTCGAATGAAACAAATTTGCGTGCTGGAAGGTATGACTCTTTCATTTCTACCCTCCAAATTGGTCATGATTTTTCTAACGACCTGGTAGTTCTAAAACTAAAAATGGGCTCATCTAACTTTTTTCTCACATCCGTCAGTGGAAGGAATTTCGGAAGATGTAAATTACACAAAGTGTCTTACTTGTTTTGCTTGATTAAATATGAATTTGGTTTGTCATGCATTGTAGAAGTGTTTTTGTGTGTGTGTTTCGCGAGATTGATTCTGGATTTGAGTTCCTTTCGGAGAGGAAAGGTATCAACCATCATTATAAACTTTTTGCACTATAAGAAGTCGCTTGCACGAAATTTAGCACCACTGGTTGCAGAAGATTCAATGTCGCAATACAAAAGCACCATGCCCACCTTATCCGGGGCTCGAACTCGGAAGAAGTTAGGAGGAATAGTCATAAACCTACGCCTCTAACCACTCGGCCTCTGGAGTAGCCGATTTAGGTAAATATAGGTAGTACAGACTTAGAACCACTGGTTGCAGAAATGGAATAGGTTCAATGTCGCTACCACTATTTTCCCAAAATCGTCTGCTCCAGAGGACATAGTAGTGGTTATTATCTTTACTACATTAGCTGTAGTTATCTTACTGTTACGCACGTTCAACAATGTTAAAGTAGTGGCCGTCCGCTGAGGACTACATTAGGGTTAAGTATTCAAGAATATGCCTCATTCATACTCACCCAATTTTTGGTTGACAAACACTCCGGATACGTAGAATGCAGCGTTATATATTAGTAAAACAACCATCACCATTTTCTTTTTTTTTTTTTGATTGGAGGTTTAACGACCACCGTGAGCAACTCAATGGGCTATAAGCAGTCGCCCGTCCCTAATTTAGGGTCACTGGTTCCAGGGAAGGGAGAGAGCCAGTGCCGTAAGACAAACACAACATCCATGCCTGACCGGGATTCGAACCCGGACCCCTTACGGACGAATGATCAGAGGCCAGCGCCTTAGACCACTGCGCCACCGGGGCGGCCAATCATCACTATTTCGCCATGACAATTGGAAAACATAGCCCAAAACAGGAGTTTCATCTCGAGATATAATATGCACGAAGTTAAACGAAGTGCGTAGTGGTGGGTGTATAATGGTGGGATAGTGGTGGTATTGGACAAATGTGCGTCAAATGAATTTTCACATTTGTGAGGACATACGTAAAAGCATTCATTTCTCATTTTCATGGCAATTTGAGGCCTATGTAAATCAAGCCACTATGTTGGCGAAGAACTTAATTTCATATCCACTGCATACCAACAATGATACAACATTTTACTTAAGTATTTTTTCAAACATGTTGAACACAAACTTAATTATCAAAAATAATAATGCTTGATAGAGCTGAACATCATTAGAAAAGAAAGAAAGGGAAAAAATCTTGAAGTTTGTCTACGTTCTCAATTTGAAACACTGTCGTTTTGTAACTTTTTTTTTTGTTCTTGGCACATTCCACCTCTCATGATTAACACTCAAACTTTGGAAACATAAGATTGCAAATTATCCTCTGCTCGGACGTTATGTATTTTCTTTCAGTCGTTTACAAAGACGTGCTTTATAATCGAAATTAATAACGATAATTTTATACAAAAATTCAAAAAAAAATTTAAGGCACAGGCGTTTCCTGTTCACATCCGTAATTTGGAATCATTTATAAATCTAAATTATAACATCACATAACCTACGACTGACAAGCCTTTTATCAAATAATCTCCATGCACAGTTGCTTAAGTCATTAACGTGTTGACAAAGTGTTGACAAATGCGTTCCCTTTTCTCTTTCGTTTTTACTTTTTGTACTTACCTAAAAGATATCTTTCGTAATGCTCACAGGAAAAGTGACTCTTTTTCGATGTTAATTAAGTTGTGAAAGCATAAAAATAATAACCTGTCACACAAACAGTGTGATACACATGACGCAATAAGATTCAAACATAATTAATGAATTGTAATTGTCAAATGCGTAGTAGTGTTAGGTATCAGAAGAGAAACCATTATGTCGGCATAATCGCAAATGAAGGTACCGGGTGCAATGAATATAATGAAGGATGATCCACTCTTACTTCTTGACGGCAATTTGTATTGCAGTTCAGTCATATTTAAGTGGTCTTGTTCGAACATTTGATGATTAACTCTGGTCTAATTGAAGTCACCAATGTAAAGTGCGTGTTCATGTCACCGTTAGCAGGTTACAATTAAACACCCATGCAAAAAATAAATTACAACTTGCTTGTTCGATACTTTTTTGTTTATATTCCTAAACTTGTTTAGCCTTACAAAGAAGATTGTGCAACCATTTTACGAAGAAAACGGGAGAGTGATGCCAATAAATCCAACGGTACAGGGAGTGCGTCTTGTGAACGAAAACACAACAGCACAAAATTAAAATATCTCAAATTATTCCATTATCACGAGAAACTTTCTACAAAACTTTTAGGGCAAAGGCAATCTCGTGTCCGCAGAGGGAATACAACACTGGTGGAAAATATCATTCTAAACATAATGACAAAATCATTACATGAAAATAAGAACTGAAGCTACTGGGCAAAGTACATAGAAAACTTCCATATCTCAAAAAGATTGCATAAAAAATGCAAAAAGCAATTGTGACGCATACCTCTAAACAACCTTCGTTTTGAGCTCCTGTTTCCTTATGTAAATTTTGTTAAAGATTTTCTCACTGAAAGGCACTTTACTTCTCCGAATAGTTTTTACAATTTAGCGACTGAGAGTGAGTCAGATAAGCGTAAAAATGACTAGACTGAATGTAAAAAGAAGTTGAGGGATGAGAGAGGATAGTGGAGAGAGTTGATAGTTGATGGAGATATAAAATTTGAAAGAATTCGTGGCGTTGATGAGCTTTATTTGATCGGCGAGCAGATGTCATTCTTATAAGATTGATGTATGTGTTGAATCCAGTCTTACCGCATTCTGGCAAGTAATTATCCTGACGTCTTGAAGTACCAGTGTTTACGGAATAAGCTGGTGGACTAGCGTAAGTGATTTGCTTATTCTTTCTATTTGGCAGTTTGGTTGCTTGTTTACAAAGCTGTGATTTATGTGCAACAAAGCTATTTAAGAACATTAACCAATTTGTTAGCTAATCAGTTAAACATTTGAAACTACAGCTGAAAGACGATATACAGTATTACACGATCGAGTCACATTATTCTAACCACCAGCTAATATCCAGAGTAACCTCCATGTGCAGCGCGGACAGCAGCTGGACGGGCTGGGAGGGATTTAATAAGGTGCTCGAAGGTGTTCACAGGTATGTGGAGCAATGCTGACTGCAGTGCATCTGACAGCTGCTGGAGGGTGCGTGGTGGAAGATCCATAGACCGAACAACACGATCGAGGTGGTCCTACAGATGCTCAATTGGGTTTAAGTTTGGGGAATTACATGACCATGGAAGTACTTTGAAGTCTTCATCGTGCTCTTCCAACCACTCTCGGACATTTCTAGCTGTGCGACACGTCGCATTGTCGTGCTGGAATATCCCATCTGCCCCAGAGAAGACAATCAGCCTGGATGTATGTGTACATGATCTGCAGGGATGGATTCATAATGAATTCGGTCCATAGTGCCTTCCACAGGTATGAGTGGACCCAGGGAATGCCACAAAAACATACCCTAGATGCTAACACTGCCCCCACCAGCTTGTGTTCTTCCAGCAATGGTTGAAGAGTGTTTTTTCTCCGATGTTTCTCGCCTTATACGCTAACATCCGTCCGTTCGATGAAGCAGAAAACGTGACTCATCGGAGAAGGCAATCCTTTGCCAATCAGCGGAGGTCCAATTCCGATATTGCCGTGCAAATATAAGCCTTTTCTGTAGATACCTTCGTTAGCGCAAATGTAAGCCTTTCTGTCGATACACCTTTTTTGTGCAAATGTAAGCCTTTTCTATCGATACATCTTCATCCGTCTGCATCGGATCCCTATACGTAGCAGGGTTTTAGACACATTTCCCGTAGCCCCCTGGTTCATTCTGCCAGTGAGTTGCTCGACTGTAGCGTGACGATCGGACCTCACGCACCTTTGCAGCCGACGTTCGCCTCTCACATCAATGGCACGTGATGCTGCGCAGTTTCCACGTCGCTTATTCGTAATGGTGCCATTTTTCTAATCACGATACAATTTAGCCACAGCAGCACGCGAACCGTTCTCAAACTGCGCTGTTTCAGAAATACTGCCACCTTTGGCCCGAAAGACGATAACCGTCCCTTCTTGGAAATCTGATAAATTGCTCCTTTCATCCATGACAGCAACGAGTGATATGTTTTCAAAATGTCTACAGCACACCTTATATTCCCGCCAAGCCAGCTCACGACACGTGCCTTCTTTCATTGGCTACGTGCTGTTTACGTCAAAAGTATGAGGTGGTCACAATAATGTGACTCAACTGTGTATATGATTGATGTTATAAGATCGCACTGGTTTACAAAATAAAACTAAATTTTTGGCACACAAGAAAAAGTGTGATGATCCTAATAATTCTTTTTATGCTGAATTAAAATATGTTACTAGTTTTTCTCTATCACGTAAGATTTTTTAGTGACATGAGGATAAACTAAACAAATTGTACAGAAAATTGATTGTATTCCCTACACAGATAACAGAAGGTATCTGGATGATTTAAACACAGTATCAATCACAACACAGTTGCACAGTAATCTAACCACTACACAAAAGAAAACTCAAAATCTCTCAGTCAGTGGTGTAACATATTAAGCGTGGGCCCCCGCAAGGTTTCTTTTCGGGGGCCCTCCCCGGAAAGTCATCTAACCCAACCACATTAATAAGTTTTATAAAAAATAATGAATGATCCTAAACAAATGATAATGAAAATAAGGCCCGATGAAAGAACTTGGCTAGCTTTTTAGTTATTATGCAAAACCGTGGCTAAAACAGTTATTAGGTGGAATTACTAAATCATTAATTATTCTCCTCATTTATTCAGGTTATTCATTATCATCTCACCACGGAACTCGTTACAATTCTCCTTTTGTTATAAAAAAAAATAATAACAATTTATTAGTAATGGTGCAGCAAAGAGATCCCTTACCAGTTACCAGCTACAGCAAAGTAATGAATTCAGCCTTGAATATTACCTAAAGCGGTGTGATCGGCTGCCATTTTGCGATGCAAACATTTTAACCAAGCCACTTACTTAGGTCTACTGATTTTGCTTTTTCACACACTACACTTAAACTGCTGCGACCGCTTAGTCTTTCTCGAGGCATGGTACTGCGCAGATAATTCTTTATTAATTTCAGTTTTGGAAAAGGTCGCAAGCAATGGTCACCAGTAAGGTCAGGAACAGCAGAAAAGCTGTGCAGAGGTCTGGGGTGCTAGATGCCAGGGTATATCTACAGTATATTACTGAAGTAACAGATCAGCCAATTCTCTAATTGGTGTTTTGGACTTAATGCCATCCAACAAAGAAAGTCTGAAGCTTTAAATTTGAGAAGGAAACTCATCTGTCAGGTTTTCTCTATACTCCACTAAGAATTGTACTGCTTTCTTATTTAAGTCTTCATCCGATGCAGCTGACAGAAATTGAGGAGTAAGTGCTATAAACAAATCGCTCAAATATATCATTCCTTCATACTTTGTTTGGATTTGGTTAACAATGAATGTCTGATGTACTGTTAAACACTATTCTAGATTTGATAATCGCTCATCCTGAGTCGTCAAAATGTGTCTTGAATTTAGGAATTCTTCCATCCTCAAAGTGGGTGTCAATGCCCCATTGCTTTGCGAGAGAAATCATAAACTCTAAATTTGCTTATAGCTCTTACTGGTCATACATGTAACATCCCTCGAAAAACGCGAAAATTTCATCGCCCTGGAGCGGGAATCGAACCGGAGTTGGAAATAGGTCAAACATTTTGGCCTTGGACCCAACTCGAACCCGGACTTCATATATTTAGACCCGACCTGGAGCCACTTATGACCCATACCTGACCCTGACAAATATCTTTTGAACTATAAATTCGAAACTTCATTTATAATTAAGCATAATCATACAGTGTATATATCATCATCATCATCATCATCATCATCATTGTCAACCATTATCAATCCACTGCTGGACGAAGGTCTCCCCAAGTTTCCTCCACAACGGTCTGTCTTGTGCCAGTCTCCTCCATGTCACTCCCGCATACTTTCGATTTTCATCCACTCATCTTCCATGTGGTCTTCTTCTGGGTCTTTTCCTGTCCCTTGGAATCCAATCTAAAATTTCGGCTGTCCATCGATGGTCTGTTCTTCTGGCAGTATGTCCAGCCCATTGCCATTACAGGGATTTAACTCTGATCATGATGTCTTCCACTCTTGTCATTTTCCGGATCCACGTGTTTCTCTTCTTATCTCTCCTGGTTACACCAAGCATGCACCTCTCCATGCTGCTTTGAGTTGTCTGCAGCCTTTGTATGTCTCTTTTAGCTAAGGTCCACGTCTCTGCACCATACGTAAGCACTGGAAGGATGCATTGATCAAACACTTTTCTTTTAAGACATAATGGCATATCGCTCTTGAAAATTATGCTGTTTCTTCCAAAAGCTCTCCAGGCAAGTTTTGTACGCAGATTAATTTCTTCACCAATGTGACCGTCACTTGATATCTGCTGTCCAAGATAAACGTATGTGTCTGTTATCTCCAGCTTTTCTCCATCAATCGATAAATCTTCATTTCTTGTAAAAGCATTGAACATCACTTTTGTCTTCTGAAAGTTCATTTTTAATCCCACTTCTTTACTCTTGTCAGCAAGTTCCTGGATCATACTCTGTAGCTCTGATGGGGTAGTTGCAAAAATGACTATGTCATCAGCAAAACGAAGGTGGGTTAGATACAGTGTGTATATATATATATATATATATATATATATTTTTTAAGGGTGTACTACAAAGTTGCCCTACTCATCCGGGAACTGCGCACTGCAGCAAGAACCACTGGTGGAGTATATAAGTCAAACTCTCTACACCTTCAACCAAGAACTTCCCGTAGAAATCCCTGAATCCCACTAAATTAGCACACGCAAACTAAAATTAAAACTCTCACAATTCACATACAACAAAAAGAAAAAAAAGAAAAAAAAACTAATAATTTTAAACACTTGGGGTCGGGCACCAGGAGCCACTCATCAGGGAAAGACTCCCGACCCCAAGTGTTTAAAATTAATTTTTTTTTTGTTGCATGTGAATTGTGAGAGTTTTTATTTTAGTGGGATTTCTTGGTTGAAAGTTTCTTGCTTTCCATCAAGTATTTGTCATTTTCTTGTAGGACTTTCGTCCACAGTGAGTAGAGTTTAGGTCCCAGCCACCTACAGCGAGATCGCCTTTTGGGCAGGACACAGAAACAATGAGAGCAAGTCTAGCGACTTTGACAGAACAGTTTGTAGTGAGATTAGAGTACAGTAGATGGCGCCACCGTACAAATACGACATTGCACATAGACGGGTGAGAAAATTTCAGGGGGGGGGGGCATAGGAAAGGATACCAATTTAACCAGTGGGTCCAGCCTGGGGGCCGTCACTTAACGTGCTCGTCTGATATTGTTAATAAATCACACCATCTCCGAAAGATCAGCTCAGGCTTGAACCTGGGGACCTTGCATCGATAGTCTGAATCACTAACCACTAAGCCATCCACGGCCTCTTGGTTGAAGGTGTAGAGAGTTTGACTTATGTTCTTGCTGCAGCGCGAAGTTCCCGGATGAGTAGGGCAACTTTGTAGTACACATTTAAAATATTTTTTATGTATTTATTGCATATGTGTGCCAGCTGCAATGCGCGGTACTCTGTACAATATTAGTGGAAATATAGTTGTATTTTAATAGTGCTCTTTCATACTTTGGACTTAACATGGATATCTCGGAATAGAGAAATTTCATACAGCATCAGCCGTCGCGCTGGATAAACAGGGCTGCGAATTTGGATGAGGCAGCGGGTCTGAATTAGATAAGTAAGATACCAGCTCCATTTAAATTTATTCAAAAAACTTAAAATATCAATAAAGATAAGAAAACCAATAAATATCAAAAATATGTTACTTCACCTCCACTTGCAGTTGGTGTTCATGGGGATTCGGAGTTGATTGAAAAAGGTGGTTTAGCCTGTTTTAATTGCAATTTTAACTTCAGTAGATGTGGTGATTCAAGATGTAAGACCTGTAAAGTTATGTGTGCTGAACAGCTGGATGCACAAGGGACCTCACCGATTTTCTGCAAGGTCAGGAACTGTACTTATCTTATCACATGCAATACCTGTAATATAAAATACATTGCTCAAACTTCGAACTGTTTGAATCTGAGGATTAACTGTCACAGGTCAGATATTAAGAATTTTAAGAACGAAGGTGACATTGAACTGATACATTATCAGAGGCATGATTTTGAAAATATTACCATTACTATATTAGATATAGAACATAAAGAGAAAACAAGACTATGGATGGGGAGCCATCAAATGTTGATACATAGAACTGTATACCCCTATGGACTTAATAACATCTTCAACAGTGAGAGAATGTTCCCATATGATGTTGAAAGAAATGTGCAAAAAATGATGCATGAAAATCCAACAAAACATCAAGAAGTTAGCCACAGGACAAAAAGAGGAAATAGAGGTAATGGGAAAAACAAACAGCCATTTCTCAGTTTTGTGGATTTCATCAGAGATCTTGAAGATGTGGTTGAGAGTAATTTTGGTATATGCAAAGTTACTGCAGCTCTTCATTACTAGAACAACAGGAAAATTAAAGCCCTTTTAAGGGAAACAATGAAAATGAAAATTAATAATGGCTATGTAAGAGATATTATCATTGACCAGTGTAATTTCAGAATAAAAAAAACCACAGGTATTTCAAAATTAAAAAACAGAAAATTCTGTGGCATGAGTTATCAGGTTAAATGTTTTGATAAGATACCTTTTAAGAAAATATTCAAGGCGAGAGAGGTACTGTTTCCTCTTAGAGAGTGGTACTGTTTCCTCTTAGAGAGTGGTCCCTTCCTTTGCCTATGTTTTACCTGTAGGAAGAAGGGTGTTCAACTATAACGATTTTTGCAGAAATTTTGGAGATATGGATGAGGATGATTTACCATGTATGTGTCAAGACAAGTTATACAAACGTTATGTGAACCATAGCTATGGACATATTGTGACCGGAGATGTTGGTATTGTAAAACATAAAGAATTGAGGAAGCTACTAAATTTTGGTACTAACTTCAGACCAAATATCTTTGTACCCATCAGAATTATCAAAATCATTTTGTCCAGGGACCTTCATGGTTTTATCTATGAATGGTCTGATAGAACTAGTACTCCCGTTGAGCTTTTCTTTCAATGGCTGAGTTCAGTTTTGGAAGGATTATTAAGATCAGTCGATGAAAACTTTCAAAGGAATGGTTATATTAAGGATTGGAGGGGTATTAAGGCTCAAATTAAAAAACTGCAGAATGATTTCATAGGTACCCCAATAGATAAAAGTAGCAATAATTATGCCTTCATTTGCAAAAAAATTATCATCAGGTACTTGCCTTAGAACTATCCAATGAAGATACATATAAAATAGTAACAGGCTGTACTCTAAATACATTAAAAAAGCAGTTGATCGGCTTTAATAAATTGTTAAAAATAAATAAAATGCAATTACAATTTCCATATATTTTCGCAATTCCAAAATTCCATAAACAGCACGTAAAATTCAGATTTATTTTTTGCGGAATAAACAGTTATAATAATCAGGCCTGTAAAATTAAAAAAAACTTTTTGTCTATTATTTATGGCCAAATTGAAAATACTTCATGGATTATTGATAACAATAGAAAAGTTTTGGATTTTGTTAATTCTATTAATCATATTGAACTACAGATTACTATATATGACTTCACAAATTTATTTACATCAATTAATTTGAATGATCTAAGGAGAATTTTAGATAATTATTTTGAACAGTTTGGTCTGCAGCTTGATGTTAAATTTAAATATTGGACAACCTTATGTAATTTTTGCATTTTGAATAATTACATTTATGACAACAGACGACTGTATGTACAGATAAAAGGTATTCCAATGGGTTCTTGTTGCTCCAGTCTGTTAGCTAATCTTTATCTTCATCACTACGAGGATAAATTTAGTTCACCTACAATTTTTTCCTTCAGATACGTTGACGATTTAATAACATTTTCAACTGGTACCCCTTCTGTCCGAATTAATGACATCTATCCTCCAGGACTAGTTCTGTGTGAAACGGGATCTAAAGATCATGTGCATTTCCTCGATATGGACCTTCTTCCCCAGAGTCAGGGTATCATTCTGGATCTTTTCGATAAGAGAACACATTTTAGTTTTGATACCAATGTTTTAAGTAGCTGGTATTCCAATGTTTCTAAACACGTACTTAGAAATATTATTACTTCCCAATTCATGAGAATCACAAGAATATGCAAATATCGGTCCAATACCACAAAGCAGTTAAAAATACTTTTTTCTTCTTTTTTAAAAAATAATTATCCGTTAAAATATTGTTTATTTCATTTCGAAAAATTATTGACATCTTTTAATTCGGGAAAATCTTATAAAATCAGACTATGTAACATTACTACCTTTTAAGCTTTGGACTAATTTTTCTTCGGGCCTCAATTTAAAATATCTTTTTCCGAGTCGCCCCGGAGCATTTAACCTGCCATTTGCTGACATCCATTAAAACACAAAAACAATTAATTTTCGTTACAGTTTTTTCTGAATTCCGACAGAGGTCGCCATAGGATATCGTATGGTTACTTTCAAAAATTCAAGCTACGTCTGGGAGTGGATTCGGCGGCTGTTGGTATGTTTTTGCAAGCTATGGAGGGGATGTGTTAATCGAAGTTTAGATTTATTGGAGTTAAGTGGAGTTGTAGGGTTTAAAGTTATTTCATTTCAGGTAAGTTTTTGTATTTCAGTTCAGTGTTGTTGGTTCAGGTAGGGAAGACCAATTGTATAACTCTAAAGTAAAAAAAATTAACCCTTGTTTCGGAAATCACACATTTCAAAGACACCTGCATAGAAACCTGAACCAGGGTTCGGGGACCGGGGAGTCTTTCCCTGATGAGTGGTCCACCTTTGGCCTTAATGCATGCACTGACCCTTCGAAGCTCGAAGTGGTTGGGTTTTGAGCTCCGTGATTTTCGTTGCTATAAGGTGTTTATTGAGTGCTTTAGTTTCTGTGGTTGCGTGTCTCTTCAAGTTGAAGTTCAACACTTTACGTTCGTGTATCTCCCAGGTTGGTGAGTGCCATATTTTCTCATTATTCACTGTTTTATTTTTCAACCAAGCTGGTCTTTTTTCGTTAAAGTCTCGCCATTGCTTCGATGGCGGAGGCAGGCAAGGGTGACGCCCACATCCTTATCTTGGCAGATCAGCCAGCTTCCTCTTCTTCTTCTACCGCGGTAGCTCCTGCTCAGCTTAATGAGGTGGCTCCCGAGCGTCATTGCGACGTCATGGACACTTCTTCTTCTCCAGCTATAACTCCCACCAAGTGCGGTGGTGCCAAGTCTCCTATCTACATCTCAGCAGATGATGACGTTTCCGTTATCAGCAATACTGAGCTCACAGCTTCTACTTCTCATCAACTTTCTGATCCGCCCTCACTGCTAGGGGCCGCTTCATCGAATTCTCGACCCATGCCTGCCCAAGCGTCCTATGCTTCTGCAACTTCTGGGGTCCTCACACCCCCAGTTTCATCTGCTATGCCTTTTCCTGAATCCTATGTCACTGTCGTCGGTTCTACTGCTACAATTGACATACCAGTGGATTCCCGAGCTGGTCACCTTTTTTCCTCCACTATGGAACGGGGCGTCTATTTTGATGCGCTTCCCGACACTAAGCTGTGGCAATATAGCCGAGCCCTCAAAACTATCTTACCAAAGGATGCAATAGACTTTGTAGCTCGAAAACCCAGATCTGTCTTGGTCTATTTTAAGGATAAAGCGCATGCTGATCAGGTCCTTACGGAAGGTCTAGCCATCAATGACGTGCATCTGTTAGCACAACCGGTTGCGCACCGCCCGGTGCAGGTGACCTTCTACCCCGTACCACCAGAAGTATCCGACGCTGCACTCTGCACCTTGCTCAGCAGGTACGGCAGAGTTGTTGGCTCCATAACAACTCTCTCTGCGGCTCCCAGAGACCCTGAAGACAAATCGATTCGGGGTTTCCGCCGCACTGCTCGAGTCCTCTTTTCATCTGTTGCTCAGCTGAAAGCGGTTCCGAATGTTTTGCACATCCACTGTGGACAACAACGCCGAAGAGTTGAGATAATCACTTCACAGTATTGTACTATCTGTCAGAGCGAAAGTCACATAAGGGCTCAGTGCCCACGTGCCTCCCTGCAAACAGCTCCACACACTACATCTTCTTCTACTTTGTCCACCAACGCTTCACAGACTTCTTCCTATTCGAGGAAAGTCGCGGAATGCCACCCCGGTGGCGCAGTGGTCTAAGGCGCTGGCCTCTGATCATTCGTCCGTAAGGGGTCCGGGTTCGAATCCCGGTGAGGCATGGATGTTGTGTTTGTCTTACGGCACTGGCTCTCTCCCTTCCCTGGAACCAGTGACCCTAAATTAGGGACGGGCGACTGCTTATAGCCCATTGAGTTGCTCACGGTGGTCGTTAAACCTCCAATCAAAAAAAAAAAAAAAAAGTCGCGGAATCAAGATCTTCCAAAAGTCAGCTTACTGCCATTGGTCAACAAACGACTTTGATGCCTCCACCTCCTGCTGATCCTAAGAATTTTCCCAGGCTTCCAAAATTGACTCCCCCTAGTACTTTTACAACCACTGCTGATGTACATCTTGACCACTCCTCAGCTTTTACCGTTGGCTCCATGACACGAGTCACAGGTAACGCTTCGGGTTCAGACTCTCCAGACCATCATGAAGCTTTTGTGGTTGCTGGAAAACGCAGTGGTGCTACTCACCCTAAGACGAAGAAGTCAAAGACTCTGGCGTCCCGAAGATCATCTCGCTCTTCTACCCGCTCATCCACTCGCTCCGTCAGCTCTCGACGACCGTTTTCCAGGTCGTCTCTACACACGTCCTCTGAGACAGCATGTGAGGGTGCCTTTCCCTCACTAGATGAATTCACAACTTTTCTTGCTGAAAATGCTTTCCCTGCTGAGCCTCTGCCATACGAGGACGTGCTGGATTGCCTTTTAGGGTCCTCTAGCCGTTCCTCAGCACGCACTTCCATTCAGCAGTATGAAGCAGCTCTTCCACAAGTGCTGGTTCAATTACACTCACTTGAAAACACTCTTCGGCGCACTGCGGACGAGGTCCCGTGGAGTGCTTGTTTTCTCCGCCGACTCCACTCCATCACTACAGCCAGTCAATTCCTACTGCATCCCACAACTAACCTAGATATTCAAGGTGGTGTCACTTAATTGTCGTGGTTTTGCGACACCTCTTGCGAATGCGCTGGTACGAGAGGATCTTGCTCCGCTGAATGCTGATATATTACTTCTGCAGGAAACAAACTGTACTTCCACCACCTCTGACAAACCAATATATATAAATTGTAACTTCTCATTGTACAGAATCATGTATATACGTCGTTTCACGAACCACAGACATCTGTAAACTTTGTCATTTTTACAGTATATTCTTATCTTCAATTCCTGATTCAAATGTGTAATTTTACTTTTCAACTGTGTAAATTTGTTCTCCAATACTCACTGTGATGAGTTGTGTCTTCTCTCTGTATTTTCAGAGATTATTTTTTCTTTTGTATTCTCAGGAAAATTATTGTATATAACTATTTTTCATATCACCGTTGTATGTAACATGTAGTACCGCGAGCCACATTCATCTGTAAATTTTTCATCATCTGTCTTTCGAACTTTTGATTTCACGTTTGTCTCCTTGATCACCTGTAACCTCCTGGTTTTCCAGGTCACTCACAATGTATCACCTTTCGGTCAGAACTTTTTTTTTCATCAATATTGAGTAAAATTTATACTCTACAGTGCTCATCATTCTGGATTGATTTTACTCTCTCTATTACCAGAGATTCATGTTGCCTCGCCAGATTTCTACTGCACTTAACTGTTGTCATGCAAACGTTGCACCGAATCCTGTAATTAACGTAGCGCAAGCTGCACATTCTGTTAATTTTCTCATCACCTGTCTTTTGAATCTATGTCTGCAAGCTCGAATTCTGTATTATTCCTTGCTTCAATACTGTGCAAAATTAATATTGTATAACGCTCTTCAAGCTGAATTGTTCCTATTCTTTGCTTTGTCAGAGACTTTTGTTGCCTCACCAGACACTCGAGTGTAATTAACTGTTTTTTTACTATCATCAATGTACAAAACTGTGTAAATAAGCAGTAGCGTAAGCTACAAGCATCTGTAAATATTTTTTTTGTCATACATCATTTGAGATGATTTATTCAAGCACATCTCCTGTATCTTTCTTCTAATAAATACTGTGTTAAAAACTGTCCCTTCGACACATGCTTTCGCCAAGGTTTTGGAACACAGCGATAGGTATGCGTTTCCATTCAGTACATAATGATGCCGCTAAGTGTTGCTTAGTAGTAGGCCTTGGTTCCAAACTGTTTATGCGGCGCTCTAATTCATCCCATAGGTGCTCTATGGGATTAAGATCAGGGCTCTGTGCTGACCAATCCTCACCCGATACGGAATTATCGTCAAACCACGACGTACCAGTCCTTGCTTTATGGCTCGGTGCATTACCCTGCTGTTACCAACAAAGCTCGGTTCCATAGTATTGCCACAGTGACGGTAGGGCATAATTATCCAGATCATCAAGGTAGACGTGCTGGTTAATAGGTTTGTCCACATAACCAATGGGCCGGGACCATACCACGAAAAACACCCCCACACGAGTTTACTGCCAGCTCCAAACTTGACCGTTGGAACAGTACACTGTGGTAAATAGCGTTTCCCCGGCTGCCGCCATACCCACACACGGCCATCAGACTGATAGATCGTGTATCTGGTTTCATTAGTCTATAGGATTCGTTTCCATTTATCTACGGTCTACGATAAATGTTATTTACACCATGCTAAACATAAATGACGAGTAGCATTCCGAGTGGAGATGAAAGGCTTATGAGCAGCCGCACGACCACGGTAACCCATGGAATGAAGTTCTCTGCCAATGGTATGTGTAAATACCACGGTTCCAGCATTTTACTCACCTGAACACTCCGTTGATTAGCTGTAAGGACTCTCCTGAGGCTTCGACGTCCTCTATCACTGATTTTCTTTGGTCTGCCGGTACGTTTTGGTGCTTCAGGCACGCCATGTGTCTTCCACTTTTTCAGTACATCCAAAACAATTGACTTGGGTATGTTTAAACGCCTCTCGGTTTCTTTTATGGACAACCCATTAATAAAACATCCAACAATCTTTCCTTTCTCAAAGTCAGTTCTTTCCCGCCGCGACATTTACACTCAACCTCACAGTGCGATATGATCGCGATCAGCTGCAGGATTGTTTTTGTACCGTTTGCAGGTGTACCGCATATCTTAACAACGCAGTGAAACCGTTCATTTGTATTTGAATGGATGTCCGGTGACTTTTTTCAATATAGTATATATCATCATCATCATCATCATTGTCAACCATTATCAATCCACTGCTGGACGAAGGTCTCCCCAAGTTTCCTCCACAACGGTCTGTCTTGTGCCAGTCTCCTCCATGTCACCCCTGCATACTTTCGAATTTCATCCACCCATCTCCCATGTGGTCTTCTTCTGGGTCTTTTCCTGTCCCTTGGAATCCAATCTAAAATTTCGGCTGTCCATCGATGATCTGTCCTTCTGGCAGTATGTCCAGCCCATTGCCATTTCAGGGATTTAACTCTGATCATGATGTCTTCCACTCTTGTCATTTTTCGGATCCACGAGTTCCTCTTCTTATCTCTCCTGGTTACACCAAGTATGCACCTCTCCATGCTTCATTGAGTTGTCTGCAGCCTTTGTATGTCTCTTTTAGCTAAGATCCACGTCTCTGCACCATACGTAAGCACTGGAAGGATGCATTGATCAAACACTTTTCTTTTAAGACATAATGGCATATTACTCTTGAAAATTATGCTGTTTCTTCCAAAAGCTCTCCAGGCAAGTTTTGTACGCCGATTAATTTCTTCATCAATGTGACCCTCACTTGATATCTGCTGTCCAAGATAAACGTACGTGTCTGTTATCTCCAGCCTTTCTCCATCAATCGATAAATCTTCATTTCTTGTAAAAGCATTGAACATCACTTTTGTCTTCTGAAAGTTCATTTTTAATCCCACTTCTTTACTCTTGTCAGCAAGTTCCTGGATCATACTCTGTTTCCGCAATATTGCAGAACGACTTGGCAGGAATGTAGCCACTGTGCATGATTGTTGGCAGCGGTGGTCAAGGGAAGGTACTGCCTCAAGAAGATCGGGTTCCGGCAGACCACGTGGTACTACTGAGAGGGAATACCGCCGTGTACGGCGTATGGCCGTGGCGCATCGTACCGCGTCTGCGGCAGCAATTCGAGCTGCAGTTGCCACCACAGTGACACAACGAACTGTTACAAATCGGTTACTTGAAGGACAGCTCCGAGCAAGACGCCCTGTAGCGTGCATTCCACTTACTCCAAACCACTGCCGTTTGCGACGTCAGTGGTGTCAAGCTAGAGCTCATTGGAGGACGGAGTGGAGATCTGTTGTGTTTTCTGATGAAAGCCAGTTCTGCTTGGGTGCCAGTGATGGCCGTGTGTTGGTTAGAAGGAGGCCAGGTGAGCGCCTGCAACCAACCTGTCAGCGGCCGAGACACACTGGACCTACACCTGGAGTTATGGTCTGGGGAGCAATTTCCTATGACAGCAGGAGCACTCTCGTGGTTATCCCACGCACCCTGACGGCACAGTTGTACGTCGGTCTGGTGATTCAACTGTTGTGCTGCCATTCATGAACAGCATTCCAGGGGGTGTTTTCCAACAGGATAACGCTCGCCCGCATACCGCTGTTGTAACCCAGCATGCTCTACAGAGTGTCGACATGTTGCCGTGGCCTGCTAGATCACCAGATCTTTCACCAATGGAGCACGTATGGGACATCATTGGACGACAACTCCAGCGTCATCCCCAACCAGCATTAACCGTCCCTGTATTGACCGACCAAGTGCAACAGGCATGGAACTCTATCAAACAAACTGACATCCAGCACCTGTACGACACAATGCATGAACGTTTGCGTGCTTGCATTCAACATTCTGGCGGTTACATCGGTTATTAATGTACCAGCATTTCACATTTAAAATGGCTCTTCTCGCGCTTACAATAAGCTGTGATCTTGAAACCTTAATCGATTAAATATGTTACCTATACAAATGTATTGCCGCAATTTCATTCCTCTACAACTATTTTTTCGTGGTGTTGGGATATTTTTCCGTCAGTGTATATATACAGGGTGGAAAGAAAGGACCGCATAAACACCCCAGGGGTTGATTCCTTCGGTCAACTCAGGCATAAAATGTTCTTTGGCATTTTTTTATTTGGGACTTAGTGTTCCAGATATAAGCCCCCGAAGGTGCGTGACGTCACGTCCGGAATCGCCTGTTTTTGAGGCTTCAAGCGCAACCCGAGTGTCATACAGGGTAGCGCGTGGCGGAAGCGTGATGCTGCAATCGCAGTACAAGAACAGTCGTCCATTCTGTTTCCGGAGTCGTGTCACGTCCGCAATTGTCGAGACGTATGGAATTGTTCGCCCTGTTGCGTGACACACGGCCTAGGAGAGCACTGCGATATGTAAATCAGTCGTGATGACTGCCGAGGTACTGAGCTTGCAGAATCAGGCATTCGCTACGAGCTTTCCTGCATGACACTCGGGTCGTGCTTGAAGCCTCAAAAACATGCGATACCGGACGTGACGTCACGCACCTTTGGGAGCTTATATCTGGAAAACTAAGCCATAAATCCAAAAATGTCATAGAACATTTTATGCTTGAATTGACCCAAGGAATCACCCCCTGGGGAGTTTATACGGTCGTTTCTTTCCACCTTGTATATAACATTGCCCCAAGTCACAGCGCAATTCATAGCTGTCACCAGTACACTGTAAAAACATTTCTAAAATTCACGGGCAACTTTCCGTCATTTCTTTCGTGAATTAACGAAGCACATTTCTCATACAAGCTTTTCCGTGAAATGACGGAAAGAAACCTGAATTTCACGGAATTTTCGTAGAACGGGAAAATTCTGAATTTTCAGAAACCTTTCCGCAGTTTCTTTCTTATATTGACGGTAAATTACCGTTTTAAAGATGTGTTAACGGAAAATTCTGAATTTTCAGAAACTTTTCCGCAATTCCTTTCTTTTTTTAACGGAAAATCTCCGTTCTCACTTTTTCGGTATCCATACGACAAGAAATTGCCGGTAATAAGAGCGATTGGTGCGAATACTTAAGGTTTGATTAACTTTTAAATCTTTAATGTCTGTCGAATTTTGAAGTTCCGTAGCGATATCGGATATTGTGTATAGCATATCGCATGGATTTTGTTTATTGTGGCACAGGATATTTCTTCTTCTTTGCCCTATTTGGTGCACCAGCTACTTATTATATATTGTGTTACTGTAAGAAACCGGTTACTTATTGTACAGATGATTGTACGATGTCTGTGTATCAGTCTTTGGACAACTTACGAAAGCTATTATAGCTAACAAGAGTAAATTTTATATTTAGTTTTTTTGTGTTGTAGTGTTTGTGTGTAGATAACTTATTAAAACACGACATAAATCAAAAACTTCACGTATAGTGAAATACGAGTCAATCAAGTAAAGTTCAAGAAGTTGTTACTTAACAGCTAATCCTTTATTCTTGTCAATAGGTACTTGAAAGAAAGGAGTGTAGTAGCGTCGCACTTTAAAAAGGTGAGATCAACGAAACTTAGGTTAACATCCACAATAACAATCAACTATGAAACACAACACTGGAACTTGAATTAATATCCACAATAACACTTGACTACGAAACACAAGACTGTCATTAAAGTAGAACACGTAGCCTTCAAAATACTTAAACGGCAATCAAGCAATCTCGTATCCAAAAGGAGCATTAACGTTCACCATCCAACATCCCCTCCTCACAGATACTGCGTAGCCATTATATATCTCTCGTCTTGTTCTTATCACATGCATACGTCACTTACGTACTGACCTCTGGGTGTTGCCAAACCTCCATTCATGTGAGAGAAAAGATATGCCGTTAAGTTTGGAAGGTGCAAAACAGAACAAATTCAAATTTACGTAGAAAAAGGAACTGAAAATGAAAGTTAAAATACAATATACGTCACAGTGTGTGTGTCTGTGTGTGAAATAATACTATAAAAGTACATTTTAAAGATAACTGATAAATACACATTTGACGTAGACCAGGAACATTAAATAGAAGTCACCGCTCTTTCCACGTTTATAAGTGAGTCACGGAAAAATTCTCATCGGCTGCCACCGGGAATCGAACCCAGGTATTCCACTTACGCGCCGGATATGCTTCCACTGCATCATAGCGGCCTCGAAATTCTCCAGACTCACAAACAACAAACTGCCAAACCACATGGCAGGGTTGCTTCTTTGGAGCCTCGCGCAATCCTGGGGATTCACCACAGATGAATAGCAGCAACTGAACAAATAACTAGAAGGCGAATGAATGATAAATACCCAGTTGACGTGGACCAGGAGCATAAAATAGAAGTCATCGATGAAAATTTTTCCGTGACTCACTTATAAACGTGGAAAGAGCGATTACTTCTCTTCTGTTTGATGTTAAAGATAACTGAAAGTCATTGTCAGTTTAAAAAAATCAAGTTGCAAAGCATTGTGTTGCTTCAAAAAATCAGGATTGCAAATGCTTTATTTGTGATAAGTCCTCCTACAGGAAAAAAAAATTATTAGAAACCTATTCAGAAAAATAATAAGCTCCAACAGAAAAATAAAATGACTAAATCACTCGCATTAATGGCAAAAAAAAAAAATGTCATCGTCGAAGAATTCATGTTGCGATGTACGTGAAGCTGATCTCCGAGCGTTTGTAGTTCAGGGGTTAAAGGCGCGAGTTACCTGTTGAGCCAGCTCAAACGTTGGGGGTTCGATCTTGACCTCAGCGGAAGGATTATCTCGGGTAAGGGCTGAAAAGTACAGGGTCGTCGATTTTGCGGAATTTCAGTTTAAATACGGAAAAACCTGAAATGGACTTTTCTGAAATGCACGGAATTTCTGTATACGGAAAATCTGTGAAAATACGAAAGTTAAAATAAACCGGCACTTTTAAAAACGGAAATTTCTGGAAAAGACGGATACCTACCGGCAACTTTGCTGCACGTTATTTACAGAAATTTTCTATGAATTCACACCACTTATTTTTTGCAGTGTAGTAGCGTCAGCGTTCGGACAGTGCAACGTTCCTTGTGTTCTATGGGGTTCCGGAGCCGACGTCCCACCCGGGTGTCATTGTTGACCCCACGGCACAAGACTGTATGCCTTGCCCGGGGTCCGGAACACCGCTATTGAACGCCAGATGACTGGAAACGTGTACCCTGGTAGACGTAAATTGTGGTACCAACTGTTTTGAGCAGATTGCAGACTCCGGGTGTAGCAATAACCCCACGACGCAATGGATCCCGCATGCCTAAGAAGACAGTGCAGGCTGGCGGTGGCTCTGTTATGGTGTGGGGTGTTGTCAGCTGGCACGCATTAGAACCGCCTCATATGTCTGGAGATCGCCCTGACCGGTGGAGGCTACGTAATCATCCTTGGAGATCATTTGCACCCGTTCATGTCATGCAACCACTCCGAAGGCTGTGGCCTCTTTCAACACGACAATACGCCATCGCACATGTCCGCAGTCGCCCGATTATGGCTAAAGGAGCATTCCACAGAGTTTGGCATCCTGACTTGGCTCCCCCGTTTGCCAGATTTAAACGCTATCGAACACATTTGGGATGCTGTTCAATATGCGTCAATGACAGGAATTTCGCCCGCGAATATTACGAAATTGTGGGACGCTCTTAAGAAAGTATGATGTGCTCTTCTCCACAGTACTACAGAGAGTCCGTGGAGTTCATGCCTCGTCGCGTCGCTGCAGTTATCCGATCGCGAAGAGGACCAACGCGGTATTAGAGAAGTATCCCAGTTTTTCTTTTTGGCACTTCATTGAATATACAAGGCGCCCAAAAAGTTTCTCCACTTTTGGTATCGTAGAAATAAAACAAATGCATTGTGGGAACGTATAATTTACTCACTTACTTACAGTAAGTTTTGAAACTGTCGTCCCTCATTTGCAAGACCTAACTGTTTTACATATGTTTTCAAATACATCTGTCAGAGTCTTGATAACATATCAAGCTTCAGAATATGTTTCACAGCAACACCAATTTTTACATACTTTTGATGAGTTGAAAGTTTCAAAAATGTGGGTGTTGGTTTCATCATTGTCCCTCAGAAGAAAGGGACACTCATGAAATCGACATTCACATTTTGGAAACTTTCAACTCATCACAAGCTTCTGAATATTATTGTTGCTGTGAAACATATTCTGGTTACCTAATGAGACGGAATAACTTACAGCATTCACTCTTCCCCTTTTTGTTTTCAACAAGCACGTATTTGTCCACCTCGACACCTTTTTCAATCTCTTTAATAGTAAGGTCATCCGTATTAACAAATAAGGCATTCATTCCGACATGACGTGTAATGAGAACGGGATGTTAGCATGTCAAGCGAAACCCCCTGAATGCTCAATGCGAAACATGCGATGTGAATAGTACCTCACAGTCTTACAATGTGGCACGCGGGGTGTGAGAGAGTGAATCAGCAGAGAAGCAGGCGACAGGCGTTTACCTCTACTTTTTTCCGGACAATCTCACTGAAAACAAACGCAACGCAGATATCGTTTAACGAGATGGCGTCGGTGTGTCTAGCGTCGGCGCCGTATCATCAGTCGGTGTGGAAATCTTCGTTGCTTTAAGAAAGAGACGACAATATTTTTGCATAATGACGAATCATTTTTCACTCCTCTGGCACCAGTCGAGCACAAAATTCCACAGTACGCATTTTTCTTTGAAATATTTTTTTTTTTTTTTTCAAAAATAAAACTGAAATAAAACCGGGTCGAAATCGAGTCAGGAAAAACTTGACCCGACCCTTTTGACCCGCGAGAAATTGTCGACCAGCTGACCCGCTAACCAACGAGCCGTTTCCATCTCTGAGTGGAACCCGCATCTCCCGGTTTCCGTTAGAGTATGCTATCCATTTCCCACCCAAGGACAGTGAAATTGAAGCAATTGAGTCAAAGCAACCTTAGCTTAGGAATCCGAACATATAATACTTCAGATTTGGGCTAGTCAAAGCACCATTTCCTTTCGAATAGCGTCGTTAATTTTGATCACCCTTTTTCAATCCTGAAACAGGATATAGGTCTGAAATCACCACTATCACAGATAAATCAATGAAGGAAGAAATATTATTCATAATACGTGGGAATTCGATAGAATATTCATAGCACACAGATTATAAACCGAATTTGCTTATACCAGTACGTTCAAAGAGTTCCGGAACTTTTTGAATATTTGCCAGATGTCAGTGAACACATCATTCCCAGCTGAGCAAGCGAAGAGCATCATGTGATCGACCAGCCAGAACCGGTTTGATCCAGATCCAACACGAACAGCGTAAGTGCGTAGTTCGTGATTACAGGCATTCGAAGCTCTCAGTCGCAAGGTCAACGGTGTCGAACTTTGAACAGCGTTCAAGTGTAAAATTTTATGTTCTGCTCGCAAAATCTTTCGCTGAGACTTTTCAAATGATTAAGACAGCGTACGGTAAGAGTTCAATGAGTCCAACTAAAGTTTATGAGTGGCATCGACGATTCAAAAACGAGCGACCGAGTATCGATGATGATGAGAGGTCAGGACGACCTTCAAAATCCACAACGGATGAACAAATTGCCATTGTCAAAGAAAATGTGAAAAATGATCGTCGAGAAACTGTTGCAGCGATTGCAGAAGTTGCCGTCATCTCAGTTGGAAGTTGCCATGCTATTTTAACAGAGAAACTGGGCATGCATCACGTGTGTCAACAAAATGTTCCCAAAAACCTGACAAAAGAAACAAATGGATGAGCGCATGCAAGTTTGCGGGGATAGCATCGATTCAGTGGATTCAGATCCCGATCTCTTGAATCGATTGATCACTGGCGATGAGACTTAGTGTTTTCTGTACGACTCCCAATTCAACCGATAGTCAAAAGAATGGAAATCACCGACGTCACCACGACCGAAAGATTTCAAGGCTGAACACTCCAAAGGAAAGGCCTTGTTAACAGTTTTCTTCGATTGCAAGGGGATCGTACACAAAGAATTCCATCAACATGGTCGTACAGTCACTAGAAAAGAGTATGTCAGCGTCCTGAAACGTATCCAAGAATCAGTGAGACGCAATCGACCTGATCTTTGGAAGACCAACTCGTGGGTGCTCCATCACGACAATGTGCCGGCTCACAGATCCCTCCGATTACCTGTCCAAACATAACATTCCCGCTCTTCCACAACCAGCTTATTCATCTGATCTCGCCACGTGTGACTTTTTCCTTTTTCCCCGGATGAAGAATTTGCTTAAGGGGCGACGCTTCTCAAGTTCCGAAGAAGTGCAACAATCTGCGATGGAGGCACTGAAGTATGTGGCAAAAGAAGGCTTGCAATCTGCATTTAAATCTTTGTATGAGCGTTTGCAAAAATGCATAGTTGCACAGGATAACTACTTCGAAGGAAACACCGCATAAACAGGTATTATCTGTACTCATTCTTTTTTAATATAAAAAGTTCCGGAACTTTTTGAACGTACTGGTAGCTCTTACTGGTCATCCATGTAATTTGCTTATAGGTCTTACTGTCATCTCTTTAGTTATTTTCTGAGAGATGTTACATGGATGACCAGTAAGAGCTATAAGTAAATTCAGAGTTCATAATCTGTTTGCTATGAATATTCTATCGAATTCCCTCGTATTATGAAGAATATTTCTTCCTTCATTGATATATTTAGAACGGCTCAAAACATTCCACTGAAGCTTTCGCAAAAATTCACATTTTGGACACACACGAAAATTATTGCTAATCCTTCGAAAAATGCTAATCTGTAACAATTCGCAATATTCCAGTGCAATCTTCCGAAAACTCAAATCTGCAAGACTTTGAAACTTTCTGAAAAATTAAATTACTGTATAGAGCGCTCTAAAGTATTCAAGCAGAATTTTCCAATAAGTTCTCTTCAAAATATCGAAGAGCCGAAAATTTTTAGTTTAGAATTATCTTGGATAGTGCAGTAGAATAATTAACAAAATTCCTCCTTAGTTACAACACTTTTTCAGAAGACAAACGTTACTGTTTGTCTATTCTTACTATAGTACAGCTTATCTCTAGGAGAGCGCCCTTGTGGCCGAGTAATCTGAGACGTTGGACTCTGACCATTCGTCCAAGATGGGCTTGAGTTCGAGTTTCTTATGAAGTATGGGTGGTGTGTTTGTCCGATGACTCTGACTCTTTCCCGGAACCAACGGCTCTAAATTAGGGACGGTCTGCTGATAGCCTTTAGAGTTGCTCGTGGCGGTCGTCAGACACCGAAACTAAAAATTCTCTAGAGTACACTGGAAGTTACAGGTATGAAGGCTAGAACTGCGTTTCAAATAAGTAAATATAGGAAAGTCTCATGCATATTTTCTGTATCGAATATTTCCGTAGCTCTTGTGCGCAGTAAAAAGAAACATCTGCGTCATACAGCAGGAAATTGCGCATTCGGAAAATCTCAACACAGATTGAAAAAACCATGAATGAAATGTCGTATATTTGATACCATAAAAAAAATACAACCCTGTTTTTCAGGAACAAAGACACAAATACAAATATTCACTCACGGCGACAAATGAGAAGACTATGTAAGTAAAGGCAGGAAATATATGGAAATTCTTGAGCATTCTAATGTCCCTTCCACGAAAAACCAATTTTTCTAGGTAGTCTTCTAGCAGCAGAACTACCGTAACAAATGATGAGCAAACAGATATTTTTTCAGCTGGAAAAACTCACAATTTTATGTAAAATCTTGGAAGTTCCTCTATAAGCAATTCAAAGAAAACATTTTAGTCAAAATACAAAGTAGCCACCTTGAAAGAAAACTGTGATTCAGAAGAAATGAAAAATGTATCGAAATCTTTGTCGTTTCTGTATCAGTACGAAATCAAAAACGATTTGTCCTTCGACTCCTAAAAGTGTTGACATCGTGTACACTAAGCGTATATAATAAAAACATCCAGATAAAAAGGGTAGTGGCATTCAAAACGGTTAACAAAGAATATTATTAACATGCAGATCTCTGTCTGCAAATCGGCTATTGTAAAAACCAGTCTGTGAACTCCTATCTCCGCACTTCGCAGTAGCTGGTTCACCAATGATTTTTGGTCTATTTCCAATCGAACTAATCTCAACAGATTCCCCAATTCCTACGCACTAATTATGGAAACTCGGTGTATAAATTTGCGAAACATTGAGTTACCTAGTTTTAAAGATAATGGTTCTCTACTCTCCGAGCAATTAATTTTTGAAATATTTGCCAACTAATTTTGGAACTACTTGCTGATAGTTAATTTTTTAACTACAATTATGCACATCTTTGGATATTGTGTATTGTTTTTCACGCTCCAGTTGGGCGTCTGTTAATTTTGGAATTGTTTGAAGTTAATTATCAAGCTACAATTAACTACATTTAGGATATTGTTTACTGTTTCTTATGCTACTGTTAGTTTTTTCTAATTTTGAAACTACTTGCGGTTAATTTTTTAAACTACAGTAAACTACAGTTTGTATGCTGTGTATAGATTTTCATACAACCTTTAGCTGGTTTTCTAGATGTTGTTATATTTCACATATATTCTATATATTCAGGGTTCCTGCACTAGAGAAAAAGATTGTAACTGAAATAATCACTCACAGTTTGAACACCACAAGCACCTTTACTGGGTACACTCTTTTCCGGAACATCAACTGAAACTCACGAAAGGACCAAAGGACATCAGGTAAACTCACGAAAAGTGAGAACGATAATTTCTCATAACACACGTGACGCATGAACAAGTTCGATGAAGAACAGAAACAGTTGAACGTGGTTATCAAAATTAACGACGAAAACTTGTATTAATACCATAATGCTTGGTAACTAGAAATTCGCTGAAGTAGTCAAATACCGGGGTTTTCCGCTTAAACGTATAATTAAAAAAATCGTAAAATACACGAATGAGCCATTTCATAATGACCGCCTACCTAATGAGCTGTAGGATTCCGTTTAGCCAGCAAAACAGCTGACACTCGGCGAGGTATTGGTTTAATAAAGTGGCGATAGGTATTCTGGGGTATCAGATACCATAATGTCAACACCAGGTCCTCATGTTTTCGTACATTTCGGGGTGGCGGTGATTTAGCGCGAACCCGTTTTTCCAAGTCGAATCCACAAATTTTCGATTGGGTTCATGTCAGGTGAATTTGGAGACCAAGGCATTAACATAAAGTCACCAGCATGTTCCTCGAACCATTCCTTGACGATTCTGGCAGTGTGGCATGTCGCATTATCCTGATGGTAATGTCCATCACCAGCAGGGAACACAGTTGCGATGAATGGTTGAACTTGGTCCGCAATGATGTTCAGATACCCGATAGCTGTCAGAGGGTTGTGCTATTGGAATAATGGGACCAAACGTGTTCCAAGGAAATATCGCCCACAGCATAACACCGCCGCCGCCGGCCTGATTTCGCCCAACAGTGCATCCAGATGCCATAGCCTCCGTTGGCAATCGGCGTATCCGCGCTTGGCTGTCTACGTGATGCACCAGGAATTTTGATTCATTCACTTTCTTCCAATCATCCACGGTCCAATCTCGATGATTTTGGGCCCATTTCATGCGTTGTTGGCGATGACGTGCAATGAGCATGGGGACCCTGCTGGGTCTTCGACTACGCTGGCCCATGCACAGAAGGCTACGATGAATTGTGTGCTACGACACATTACCCAGATCACTACTGTTGTAGCTGATGTGGGTGATTTGTCGCACTGTGGCCCTGCGGTCACTGTGAACAATGCACGATAGTCTACGCTCCCCCTCTGGCATCAATGAGCTGCGTACGAAACACTGCCGGTCGACAGTTCATCGTTTGGCCATCTATGCACCACTTTTGATATGTACTCATTACAGCGGCACGTGAACAACCCACAAGCCACGCTGTTTCCGAGATCGCCCATCCGAGGCGCAGAGCCATCACAATTTGTCCTTTGTCAAATTCCAATAAATCGCCAGTTTTTCCCATTCTGTCTCCGAACACTCTACAACCGAATGCCAGTTCTCGGGTTGTATATAATACTGCTTTGTGTACTTCACCTGCGGCACGGTTCTGTCTCCAGGCGCGCTCATTCCTCTAGGCTGGGGGTGGTCCTAATTATATGACTCATCGGTGTATAAAGTACTGCAGAGTTCGAATGACAGAAGGTGCGAGCCATTGTAAAGGGCAGCTGTAAAATTCATAAACTAGGCGAATTTGTAGTGCAGAAGTAGATAGCTTCTGCAGATGTTAAGTAGCTCTTAGCTTAGAGGCAGATAGATAGCTTCTGCCAAAAAAAGTTAATTTTTAAATCTATCTACTTTTGCCGCAATGCTGCAGAAGTAGATAGCCTCAAACATTAATGGCAAGCAGTTCGCATTGCGGCCGAAGTAGATAGCTTCTACGTTAGTCGCCATGTGAACTCTACAACAGAAGGTGTTTTGTGTGATCACTTGCGGAATTGAAATCTATGACACTTATACTGCGCCGTTTTTTTGCCTCGAGTACAACCTTGGAGCGACGGCAGACGTTCCTACTTACGTGTCCATTATGAAATGGGACAAACGGCTCAGTTAAACGGGAAGTTTGTTACCGATGACTGGTAAACATGCTAATCGTACGGCGTCTGAAGATAACATTGAAAGGATTCGAAAGTAATTTCAGAGACGCCCGAGGAAATCCATCCGATAGGCTACTGTGCAGCTACACATCGCACCAACAACATCACATCCAGGTTACGTTTACATGCGTAGATGATTCAACTGCATCAACAAGTTAGGGCATTATGACACGACGACACGGCAAAAAATTGACGAGACAATGTTGGCCAAAATTGATGCCGGCGAAACATTCCCAGACTAGGTGTGCTTTTCAGACGAGTCAACATTCCACGTGTCTGGAAATGGAAACACACATAACTGCCGCATCTGGGGTCCGAAAATACGTACGTTGTTCACGAACACGGATGGGATTCTCCAACTAAGATATGGTAAATGCTAAAAGTCTATCGTACGAAAGGTCACTAAAGTAATTCACCGATGCTGTCACACGTACGGTCATTCACAAACATAATTTTCAAATTGTAGGTCAAGATTAAAAACACTTTATTTACAATTAAAAATTAATATTTACACGCGAGATCTTTCGGGGCTGAACATAGCACCCATCATCAGGCTCAAGCGCCACGAAACACAGGAGCAGACATTATATACTGTCAAACACGACCCACGATTCACTCGGTTTTCTCAATCACCGGTGATGCCATCAACAAATCGTTAAAGTCCAAAAAATCAAGTCTTATTATCTTATCCTATAAAGTCCTCTTCTTCAGAGTTGTGTGAGGAGGGGGCAACCATCTTTCTCCACTGTCTTGGAACAAATGTCGGGAGTTCAATGTTACAGCATGTTTCTCCCAAAAGCCTCTTCATTCCCGACATTTGTTCCAAGACAGTGGAGAAAGATGGTTGCCCCCTCCTCACACAACTCTGAAGAAGAGGACTTTATAGGATAAGATATTAAGACTTGATTTTTTGGACTTTAACGATTTGTTGATGGCATCACCGGTGATTGAGAAAACCGAGTGAATCGTGGGTCGATGTTTGACAGTATATAATGTCTGCTCCTGTGTTTCGTGGCGCTTGAGCCTGATGATGGGTGCTATGTTCAGCCCCGAAAGATCTCGCGTGTAAATATTAATTCTTAATTGTAAATAAAGTGTTTTTAATCTTGACCTACAATTTGAAAATTATGTTTGTGAATGACCGTACGTGTGACAGTATCGGTGAATTACTTTAGGGATTCTCCAAAAATGCAATTTTTGGTGAGAAATCATGAAGGATAAAATCATCGGTCCCGTTACTTTTGCCGAGGCCGCGGTAACTGGACAAGCATACCTCGACATGTTACGGCTGCCTCGGTGGCGCAGTGGTCTGAGCGATGGCCTCTGATCATTCGTCCGAAAGGAGTCCGGGTTCGGATCCCGGTGAGGCATGGATGTTGCTTTTTTCTTACGGCACTGGCTCTCTCTCCCTACCCTGGAACCAATGACCTTAAATCAGGGATGGGCGACTGCTTATACCCCATTGAGTTGCTCACGGTCGTCGTTAAACTTCCAACCAAAAAATATTTTATGGGAATACACTGAGCCTCAGCTTCCTGAAGGAGCATTTTTTCAACAAGATGGGGCTTCTCCGCACTTTTCCAATGATGTCCGCACATACTTGGATGACCCCTTTACTACAGGATGGATTGAGAGAGAATCAACGTTCATTGCGTGGCCCTAGGTCACCAGAACTAACTTCACCTGACTTTTACCTGGCGGGGGGGGTGTTAAAGACCAGATGTACGTTACACCGGTGCGTAATCTTGAAGACTTACTCAACAGAATGTGCGCTGCAATCGACAACGTGACACCATAAATGCTTCTCAACACTTGGTGTGAGGTAGAATACCGATTGGATGTTTGCCTCGCCACCAGTGGAGCTCATGTTGAAGCTTCTTAGACATGTGAAACAAATTTCTCAGTTGGTGTATCTGAAATAATACGTGTCGCTAATAAATTGTGGTAAGTTCAGAATTTATACTTCCTTTTATTATACTTCTAAGCGGAACACCCTGTATTGCACTAAGGTAGAGTTAACTTAACAGACGAAATAACCTGTCTGACTTCGTTTGTTAAATTGCAACACCAACTTTCTGGTGTTCAGCTATGACGTTAAGTTGGAAAGGATAAAGGGAAATAAGCACATTTTACATAAGAGACAATAAACACAAATGGATATAGTTAAAAAGGTAATATACGCCACATGATGCTTCTAGTTGTGTGTTCTACCTTCTGTTACCTATTGTAAACCTCAACTATTATTTTTTGTTTCGGAGTTTGACTGCCACCGTGAGCAACTTAATGGCCTATAAGCATTCACCCGTCCTTAATTTAGGGCCACTGGTTCCAGAGAGGGAAGAGAACCAGTGCTGTAAGGCAAATACACCATCCATGCCACACCTGGGATTCAAATCCGGACTCATCTCGGACGAATGGTCAGCAGCTAACGTTTCATATCACTCGGCCACCACGGCTGCGATCTCAACTATTTATTGCCAGCCATCTTTCGAAAACTTTACAATAGTTCTAGAATCACACACAAGCAGACTCACTTTCCATACACCGATCTTAAAAGTCTGTCGGTTTCAATTTTAATTGCTTGAAGTTAATTTCTGATCTACACTTAACTATATTTAGGATACTACGTACTGATTTTTATAATACTGTTAGCTCGTTTTTGAGATGCTGTGTTGTCTACTTGTATGACGTGTTATGTTACCTGTTGTTACCCCAAATGACGTGTTATGTTACCTGTTGTTACCCCAAATGACGTGTTATGTTACCTGTTGTTACCCCAAATGACGTGTTATGTTACCTGTTGTTACCCCAAATGACGTGTTATGTTACCCGTTGTTACCCCAAATGTTGCCAGCTAGCATTCGAAGAATTTTGTAATGTTCTAGAATTACTCACAAACAGCCTTTCGTATTTCCGTGCTCAGATCTTTGGAATACTGTCGGCTCCTTTTTTAACTGTAGGAAATAAATTTTAACTACAATTAACTAGATTTCGAAAACCGAGTACCAGTTTTCTTAGTTCACAAACCAATTTTCGGGATGTTGGTTTTCAGGTTATTGTTGACCATTGTCCAAACTGGCAGGTACTGATTTTTTAGCCATTACCCAGTTTATCAGAGGTCATCTGGTGGCGCGGGTATGCATTCTGTGAAGGTTTAGCTGAGTCGAGATTGCTAAACCACGGCTGCCGGCACCCAGCTATGTCCTGATGATGGAAACAGACGGGCTGATGGTGCTAGTTAACTAATCTGCTGTTTTAATCATGTAACCTATTAATTTCTTATGAATTAACATGTCTTTTAAAAAATAGCATGGAACGAAATTTAGTACAAACACTTTTGGATTCCAGTTATTACGTGTGGCTCTAACGACGAAAACATAGACTGTTGCGCTTAAACTATACTGTTATTTTGATGATGAAACATAATTTGTTACAGGTAAACTACGCCATTATTTTAACGATGGAATAGTTCCCAGAGGATAGTTGACCAGGGATCTATTTGTGCTCAGTCCGTGGTCTCCGATGGTGAAACTGCAGTCCATCTACAGCCATAACTACGGTCAGCCGTTCCTGTGACACGTGTGCTGGTCCCGTATGTGGAATCATTGGACCTATATTAGGGACGAGTTATTCCTTACATCCTTGTATGCTCTCACGGCCGTTAAGCTTTGAAAAAGCAAAAAACTGTGTCAAACGAAAAACAACAGAATATCTGAGAGGGTCATTTCAAAAGTTTTGCACGCTGTGGGTTATCTCTTAAAAAACGAATTTATTTCGCAACATACCTTTACAGGCCTTCGAAGTAATTTCATGTTTCGTAATGACAGCGGCCCAACGTTTGGGCAAGTCTTGTATTCCAGTCAAGACACCTACATTGTTGAGGAGTTGGATTACTCGGGTCACCTCATTAGAAACATCCTGAATCGTTCTGAATCGTTTCCCGCTGAGTGGCTTCTTCAGTTTTGGGAACAAGTCATAGTCTGGTGGGCTCATGCCAGGACTGCATACCGCGTGGGAAAGCAATTCCCCATTCATACATTTTCAGAGTGTCTCTTACGGATCAGGAAGCTTTGCGTTTTCGTGCAAAATGATGACACCAGCTTCGAGCTTGTCGAGCCATTTTTGGCGAATCTTTGGGCACAAAACATTTTGCCGAAAATCTTCTGTATTGTTCCGCTAATACAGTGGTCCCCTCAGGCACCCTGTTGCTATCACTCTAACCTTGTCATACGCCATAGTCATCATCAGCTTAACCTTCGATTGCTGACGGCGGAATTTTTCCTGGCAAGTAGATTCTTGATGTTTCCACTGAACGGACTGAGATTTCAATTCTGGCTCAAAATCTCGTATCGAGATTTCACCTACAGCAACAGTTCTGTCCGAAAACTGCTCGCCTTCTGTCTCGTACCGTTGAAGTAAATCTTCTGCGATCCCTTTGCAATCTGCTTGCACCTCTTCACTAAGATTGTGCGGAACCCAATTGGCAGCCAATTTTCTCTTCTGTAATTTTTGAGTTAGAATTCTGAAAACCGAGGCGGTAGACATGTTTGCTTAATATACAATATCTTCATTCACCGATAAACCGTTACATTATGACCACCTAAATAATAAGCTGTAGGACCCCGATTAGCCCGCAAAACAGCGGCCACTCGGCGAGGCATCGGTTCGATGAGATGGCGACAGGTATTATGGAATATCAGGTACCTTAATGTCAACGGCAAGTCTTCCAGTTCCCGTACATTTTCGGGTGGTGGAGATTCGGCACGAACCCGATTTTCCAAGTCGAACCATAAATGCTCGATTTGGGTTCATATCAGGTGAATTTAGATCCTTGGGCATTAACAAAAAGTCAGCAGCATATTCCTCGAACCACGCCTTGACGATTCTGGCAGTGGGTCATGGCGTATTATCCTGTTGGTAATGGCCACCACCAGCAGGGAACACAGTTGCATGAATAGGTGAACTTGCTCCGCAACGATGATCAGATACCTGATAGTTGTCTGGTATTGTGCCATTAGGATAATGGGGCCTAAAGTGTCACAATAAAACATCGTCCACAACATAACACCGCCGCCGTCGGCTTGTTTCTGCCCAACACTGCATTCAGATGCCATAACTTCCGTTGGTAATCGGTGTATCCGCACTCGGACGTCTACATGATGCACTAAGAATTTTGATTCGTCACACAAGGCCACTTTCTTCCAATCATACTTGGACCAATCTCGATGATCTAGGGCCCATTTCATGCGTTGTTGGGGATGACGTGCAGTGAGCATGGGGACCCTGCTGGGTCTTCGAATACGCAGGCCCACGCGCAGAAGGCTGCGATGAACTGTGGGCTTTGACACATTGCCCTGATCACCACTGTTGTAATTGCGCGTGATTTGTCGCACTGTGGCCCTGCAGTCTCTGTGAACAATGCTCGAAGTCTCCGCTCCCCTCTGGCATCAATGAACTGCGGAAGACACACGACTAGAAGACGGTTCGTCGTTTGGCCATCTGTGCATCACTTTTGATACGCACTCACTGCAGCGGCAAGTGAATAATCCACAAGCCATGCCGTTTTCGATATCATAGTTCCTAGGCACCGTGCCGTTACAATTTGTCCTTTGTGCAACTCCGATAAATCGGCAGCTTTTCCCATTCTCACTTCGAACACTCTCCTACCACAAATCTGGTATTCTGGTTGCATATAAACTGCTCTGTGAACTTCATCTGAGCCACCGTTTGGTCTCCAGGCGCGGTGATTTCTCTAGGCTGGAAGGGGGTCGTAATGGAATGGCTCATTGGTGTATGTTTTCTGTCGATCTTCTTCCAAAATGCTGTTGACGATGACCGCAGAATTGTCGTCCGTAGCATCTGACGATCGACCGCTTCTTGGGTTGTCTCCGATGCTTTCTCGACCTTTGGCGGAAGCTAGAAGCCCACCGTAACACTGTGCTACGATCCACTACACTAACCCCACAAACTTCACACAAAGCTTTATGAATTTCCCAACCTTGGCCGAAACGAGAAGCCCACCGTAACACTGTGCTACGATCCACTACACTAACCCCACAAACTTCACACAAAGCTTTATGAATTTCCCAACCTTGGCCGAAACGAGAAGCCCACCGTAACACTGTGCTACGATCCACTACACTAACCCCACAAACTTCACACAAAGCTTTATGAATTTCCCAACCTTGGCCGAAACGAGAAGCCCACCGTAACACTGTGCTACGATCCACTACACTAACCCCACAAACTTCACACAAAGCTTTATGAATTTCCCAACCTTGGCCGAAACGAGAAGCCCACCGTAACACTGTGCTACGATCCACTACACTAACCCCACAAACTTCACACAAAGCTTTATGAATTTCCCAACCTTGGCCGAAACGAGAAGCCCACCGTAACACTGTGCTACGATCCACTACACTAACCCCACAAACTTCACACAAAGCTTTATGAATTTCCCAACCTTGGCCGAAACGAGAAGCCCACCGTAACACTGTGCTACGATCCACTACACTAACCCGACAAACTTCACACAAAGCTTTATGAATTTCCCAACCTTGGCCGAAACGAGAAGCCCACCGTAACACTGTGCTACGATCCACTACACTAACCCCACAAACTTCACACAAAGCTTTATGAATTTCCCAACCTTGGCCGAAACGAGAAGCCCACCGTAACACTGTGCTACGATCCACTACACTAACCCCACAAACTTCACACAAAGCTTTATGAATTTCCCAACCTTGGCCGAAACGAGAAGCCCACCGTGACACTGTGCTACGATCCACTACACTAACCCCACAAACTTCACACAAAGCTTTATGAATTTCCCAACCTTGGCCGAAACGAGAAGCCCACCGTGACACTGTGCTACGATCCACTACACTAACCCCACAAACTTCACACAAAGCTTTATGAATTTCCCAACCTTGGCCGAAACGAGAAGCCCACTGTGACACTGTGCTACGATCCACTACACTAACCCCACAAACTTCACACAAAGCTTTATGAATTTCCCAACCTTGGCCGAAACGAGAAGCCCACTGTGACACTGTGCTACGATCCACTACACTAACCCCACAAACTTCACACAAAGCTTTATGAATTTCCCAACCTTGGCCGAAACGAGAAGCCCACTGTGACACTGTGCTACGATCCACTACACTAACCCCACAAACTTCACACAAAGCTTTATGAATTTCCCAACCTTGGTGGAAACGAGAAGCCCACCGTGACACCGTGCTACGATCCACTACACTAACCCCACAAACTTCACACAAAGCTTTATGAATTTCCCAACCTTGGCCGAAACGAGAAGCCCACTGTGACACTGTGCTACGATCCACTACACTAACCCCACAAACTTCACACAAAGCTTTATGAATTTCCCAACCTTGGCCGAAACGAGAAGCCCACCGTGACACTGTGCTACGATCCACTACACTAACCCCACAAACTTCACACAAAGCTTTATGAATTTCCCAACCTTGGCCGAAACGAGAAGCCCACCGTGACACTGTGCTACGATCCACTACACTAACCCCACAAACTTCACACAAAGCTTTATGAATTTCCCAACCTTGGCCGAAACGAGAAGCCCACCGTGACACTGTGCTACGATCCACTACACTAACCCCACAAACTTCACACAAAGCTTTATGAATTTCCCAACCTTGGCCGAAACGAGAAGCCCACCGTGACACTGTGCTACGATCCACTACACTAACCCCACAAACTTCACACAAAGCTTTATGAATTTCCCAACCTTGGCCGAAACGAGAAGCCCACCGTAACACTGTGCTACGATCCACTACACTAACCCCACAAACTTCACACAAAGCTTTATGAATTTCCCAACCTTGGCCGAAACGAGAAGCCCACCGTAACACTGTGCTACGATCCACTACACTAACCCCACAAACTTCACACAAAGCTTTATGAATTTCCCAACCTTGGCCGAAACGAGAAGCCCACCGTAACACTGTGCTACGATCCACTACACTAACCCCACAAACTTCACACAAAGCTTTATGAATTTCCCAACCTTGGCCGAAACGAGAAGCCCACCGTGACACTGTGCTACGATCCACTACACTAACCCCACAAACTTCACACAAAGCTTTATGAATTTCCCAACCTTGGCCGAAACGAGAAGCCCACCGTAACACTGTGCTACGATCCACTACACTAACCCCACAAACTTCACACAAAGCTTTATGAATTTCCCAACCTTGGCCGAAACGAGAAGCCCACCGTAACACTGTGCTACGATCCACTACACTAACCCCACAAACTTCACACAAAGCTTTATGAATTTCCCAACCTTGGCCGAAACGAGAAGCCCACCGTAACACTGTGCTACGATCCACTACACTAACCCCACAAACTTCACACAAAGCTTTATGAATTTCCCAACCTTGGCCGAAACGAGAAGCCCACCGTGACACTGTGCTACGATCCACTACACTAACCCCACAAACTTCACACAAAGCTTTATGAATTTCCCAACCTTGGCCGAAACGAGAAGCCCACCGTAACACTGTGCTACGATCCACTACACTAACCCCACAAACTTCACACAAAGCTTTATGAATTTCCCAACCTTGGCCGAAACGAGAAGCCCACCGTAACACTGTGCTACGATCCACTACACTAACCCCACAAACTTCACACAAAGCTTTATGAATTTCCCAACCTTGGCCGAAACGAGAAGCCCACCGTAACACTGTGCTACGATCCACTACACTAACCCCACAAACTTCACACAAAGCTTTATGAATTTCCCAACCTTGGCCGAAACGAGAAGCCCACCGTGACACTGTGCTACGATCCACTACACTAACCCCACAAACTTCACACAAAGCTTTATGAATTTCCCAACCTTGGCCGAAACGAGAAGCCCACCGTAACACTGTGCTACGATCCACTACACTAACCCCACAAACTTCACACAAAGCTTTATGAATTTCCCAACCTTGGCCGAAACGAGAAGCCCACCGTAACACTGTGCTACGATCCACTACACTAACCCCACAAACTTCACACAAAGCTTTATGAATTTCCCAACCTTGGCCGAAACGAGAAGCCCACCGTAACACTGTGCTACGATCCACTACACTAACCCCACAAACTTCACACAAAGCTTTATGAATTTCCCAACCTTGGCCGAAACGAGAAGCCCACTGTGACACTGTGCTACGATCCACTACACTAACCCCACAAACTTCACACAAAGCTTTATGAATTTCCCAACCTTGGCCGAAACGAGAAGCCCACCGTAACACTGTGCTACGATCCACTACACTAACCCCACAAACTTCACACAAAGCTTTATGAATTTCCCAACCTTGGCCGAAACGAGAAGCCCACCGTGACACTGTGCTACGATCCACTACACTAACCCCACAAACTTCACACAAAGCTTTATGAATTTCCCAACCTTGGCCGAAACGAGAAGCCCACCGTAACACTGTGCTACGATCCACTACACTAACCCCACAAACTTCACACAAAGCTTTATGAATTTCCCAACCTTGGCCGAAACGAGAAGCCCACCGTAACACTGTGCTACGATCCACTACACTAACCCCACAAACTTCACACAAAGCTTTATGAATTTCCCAACCTTGGCCGAAACGAGAAGCCCACCGTAACACTGTGCTACGATCCACTACACTAACCCCACAAACTTCACACAAAGCTTTATGAATTTCCCAACCTTGGCCGAAACGAGAAGCCCACCGTAACACTGTGCTACGATCCACTACACTAACCCCACAAACTTCACACAAAGCTTTATGAATTTCCCAACCTTGGCCGAAACGAGAAGCCCACCGTAACACTGTGCTACGATCCACTACACTAACCCCACAAACTTCACACAAAGCTTTATGAATTTCCCAACCTTGGCCGAAACGAGAAGCCCACCGTAACACTGTGCTACGATCCACTACACTAACCCCACAAACTTCACACAAAGCTTTATGAATTTCCCAACCTTGGCCGAAACGAGAAGCCCACCGTGACACTGTGCTACGATCCACTACACTAACCCCACAAACTTCACACAAAGCTTTATGAATTTCCCAACCTTGGCCGAAACGAGAAGCCCACCGTGACACTGTGCTACGATCCACTACACTAACCCCACAAACTTCACACAAAGCTTTATGAATTTCCCAACCTTGGCCGAAACGAGAAGCCCACCGTGACACTGTGCTACGATCCACTACACTAACCCCACAAACTTCACACAAAGCTTTATGAATTTCCCAACCTTGGCCGAAACGAGAAGCCCACCGTAACACTGTGCTACGATCCACTACACTAACCCCACAAACTTCACACAAAGCTTTATGAATTTCCCAACCTTGGCCGAAACGAGAAGCCCACCGTAACACTGTGCTACGATCCACTACACTAACCCCACAAACTTCACACAAAGCTTTATGAATTTCCCAACCTTGGGCCGAAACGAGAAGCCCACCGTAACACTGTGCTACGATCCACTACACTAACCCCACAAACTTCACACAAAGCTTTATGAATTTCCCAACCTTGGCCGAAACGAGAAGCCCACCGTAACACTGTGCTACGATCCACTACACTAACCCCACAAACTTCACACAAAGCTTTATGAATTTCCCAACCTTGGCCGAAACGAGAAGCCCACCGTAACACTGTGCTACGATCCACTACACTAACCCCACAAACTTCACACAAAGCTTTATGAATTTCCCAACCTTGGCCGAAACGAGAAGCCCACCGTGACACTGTGCTACGATCCACTACACTAACCCCACAAACTTCACACAAAGCTTTATGAATTTCCCAACCTTGGCCGAAACGAGAAGCCCACCGTAACACTGTGCTACGATCCACTACACTAACCCCACAAACTTCACACAAAGCTTTATGAATTTCCCAACCTTGGCCGAAACGAGAAGCCCACCGTAACACTGTGCTACGATCCACTACACTAACCCCACAAACTTCACACAAAGCTTTATGAATTTCCCAACCTTGGCCGAAACGAGAAGCCCACCGTAACACTGTGCTACGATCCACTACACTAACCCCACAAACTTCACACAAAGCTTTATGAATTTCCCAACCTTGGCCGAAACGAGAAGCCCACCGTGACACTGTGCTACGATCCACTACACTAACCCCACAAACTTCACACAAAGCTTTATGAATTTCCCAACCTTGGCCGAAACGAGAAGCCCACTGTGACACTGTGCTACGATCCACTACACTAACCCCACAAACTTCACACAAAGCTTTATGAATTTCCCAACCTTGGCCGAAACGAGAAGCCCACTGTGACACTGTGCTACGATCCACTACACTAACCCCACAAACTTCACACAAAGCTTTATGAATTTCCCAACCTTGGCCGGAAACGAGAAGCCCACTGTGACACTGTGCTACGATCCACTACACTAACCCCACAAACTTCACACAAAGCTTTATGAATTTCCCAACCTTGGTGGAAACGAGAAGCCCACCGTGACACCGTGCTACGATCCACTACACTAACCCCACAAACTTCACACAAAGCTTTATGAATTTCCCAACCTTGGCCGAAACGAGAAGCCCACTGTGACACTGTGCTACGATCCACTACACTAACCCCACAAACTTCACACAAAGCTTTATGAATTTCCCAACCTTGGCCGAAACGAGAAGCCCACCGTGACACTGTGCTACGATCCACTACACTAACCCCACAAACTTCACACAAAGCTTTATGAATTTCCCAACCTTGGCCGAAACGAGAAGCCCACTGTGACGCTGTGCTACGATCCACTACACTAACCCCACAAACTTCACACAAAGCTTTATGAATTTCCCAACCTTGGCGGAAACGAGAAGCCCACTGTGACACTGTGCTACGATCCACTACACTAACCCCACAAACTTCACACAAAGCTTTATGAATTTCCCAACCTTGGTGGAAACGAGAAGCCCACCGTGACACCGTGCTACGATCCACTACACTAACCCCACAAACTTCACACAAAGCTTTATGAATTTCCCAACCTTGGCCGAAACGAGAAGCCCACTGTGACACTGTGCTACGATCCACTACACTAACCCCACAAACTTCACACAAAGCTTTATGAATTTCCCAACCTTGGTGGAAACGAGAAGCCCACCGTGACACCGTGCTACGATCCACTACACTAACCCCACAAACTTCACACAAAGCTTTATGAATTTCCCAACCTTGGTGGAAACGAGAAGCCCACCGTGACACCGTGCTACGATCCACTACACTAACCCCACAAACTTCACACAAAGCTTTATGAATTTCCCAACCTTGGCGGAAACGAGAAGCCCACTGTGACACTGTGCTACGATCCACTACACTAACCCCAAAAACTTCACACAAAGCTTTATGAATTTCCCAACCTTGGCGGAAACGAGAAACCTTCTGTGACACTGTGCTATCATCCACTACACTAACCCCACAAACTTCACACGAAGCTTTATGAATTTCCCAACCTTGGCGGAAACGAGAAGCCCACCGTGACACCGTGCTACGATCCACTACACTAACCCCACAAACTTCACACAAAGCTTTATGAATTTCCCAACCTTGGCCGAAACGAGAAGCCCACTGTGACAGTGGGGTTAGTGTAGTGGTACGATCCACTACACTAACCCCACAAACTTCACACAAAGCTTTATGAATTTCAGTAGGGGATTTTCCTAACAAAGTTCCAATTTTAATGGAGGAAACAAGAAGCCCACTGTGACACTGTGCTACATTCCACTAAACTGACCCCACAAACTTCACACAAAGCTTTATGAATTTCGGTAGATTATTTTCCTCGCAAAGTTTCAAATTAAATGCAGGATCGCTGAAATGCTACGCGAGATATGACTTGACTCTCTTTTTTCCTTCATTTCTAGGCCGAATTTTTTGGAACAGTGACAAATTAGCGAATAAACGTAGGGACAACTTTGTATTCCGAACTCTGACTCACATTGGGGCAACGATTGTAGTGATTGCATCATCCTACGGCCAGCACTTGCACAGTGTGCAAAACTTCTGAAATTGTCTACATATAATGTGAGAAGAGTTTCATTGTTTTTCGTATTGTGATAAAAGTTTAAATAATATTTAAGATATGTGTTGGCTATGTCAAGAATGTCTAACTTAAGACTTGCTTATTCTAGCATATTAAGAAAATACAATAAATCATAAATAATTAGAGCTAGAACAATATTTTCCTTGAAAATAAAAACTAATCTCTTTAAACCTTCCATTTGAAAACATGCTCGATTTCTTTCCCACAAATTCGCACAAAAGAACGTATCCGAAATGGCATCAATATTCATTACAACATCATGACTCATTCAACTGGGAATTAGAAAAGTACCTATAAAACTCAAAGGATAGAACAAACTTTTCACAATGAGGAGACAAGTCTCTAGAAATATTTTAATTCTTCTACCTTTCTTCTTATTTATTCTTTTTATGACATCGCGTGCATATATCTGCAAAAATTCAGCATTGTTACACGTTTTCTCTTTTTTCTTTGGCAGTGTCATATTTTTAATTAATTTACAGAGCACTGACTTGAGTAAACGAAAAGACATTTGTCTGAACAGCTATCGAAAGAAATGAGGGTTTGGCGGTGGCAAATAATATATGCATATGCATGGTTTCGCCTATCTCGTTTAAAATTAATAATATATTCGCCCAGCATCCCCTCCTTGGAAGCCATGTTGGCATCCCTGTCTCCTGAAGGCTGAGGTCATTTTGTGTCAATGCAAAGAGATGCAACCGATAGACTCTAAATAACTAGCTAATGGTTCTTCCATGAAAGTGATAAATGCTGATAGTTGGCTCGATTTTTATTATGCTGAAGCGCACAAATATCCGCAATGAATATGAATGCCCGTCTTCGACCACTGTGCAGAATAAATATGAGGAGATATTCTGTTTTGAATTAAATTACTACAAATAATCTATTAGTAGTGATTTATCACGCTGTATGTTTGAAGGAACCTTATTCACCAAAAGTGAAGAATCAGTACACATGATGCGAACAAGAACTTACATGCTAGTACGCTTGTTTTTCATTTGTGATTATTTCGAGCTTACGTGAAATCACTTTGTTAACATGTCCTTTTCTTCGCCGCGGGTAGTTCCATTAAGCTAGTGGAAAGACGAGTGCTTCTCAGATACTCACATGCGTGCATATGCGTTTTAATAGGTTTTCTGATAATTAGAAACTTAGAAAAGCGGGAAAACAACAAGTAACTCTCACACTTGCTGTATTGTACTCATTCTCAACGTGCTGTACAGTACAGATCTGCGTGGGCCTTCATTTGGAGGGTGCGGCACGACTCAGTTTACGGTCCGCCCCTATCTGGGGGACTGGTCCAGGACCCTGCAAACCTCTACTATAGCGGTTCTTTTGATTAGGTAAAGAAAGTACTTGAGTCATTTACTTTCACTAACATTGGGAAGACGAGTGCTTCTCAGGCATTCGTGAAAACGCCGATGTGCCATTACATTATGACCACCTACCTAATAAGCTGTAGGACCCCGTTTAGCCCACAAAACAGCGGCCACTCGGCGAGGCACCGATTCGATGAGGTGAAGATAGGTATCCAGTTCTATCTGGTACCATAATGTCAATAGTAGGCCCTCCAGTTCCAGTACATTTCGGGGTGGCATTGATTTAGCGAGAAACCGCTTTTCCAAGTCGAACCACAAATGCTCGATTTGGTTCATGTCAGGTGAATTTGGAGACCAGGGCATTGACATAAAGTCACCAGCATGTTCCTTCAACCATTCCTTGAGGATTCTGGCAGTGTGGCTTGGAGCATTATCCCATTGGTAATGGCCATCACCAGCAGGGAACACAGTTGCCATGAATGGGCGAACTTGGTCCAAAACGATGTTCAGATACTTGACAGCTGTCAGGGATTGTGCTATTGGGATAATGGGGTCTCCCAAGAAAATATCGTCCACAGCAAAACACCACCGCGGCCTGCCTGTTTCTGTCCAACAGTGCATCGACGTGTCATAGCCTCCGTTGGTAGTCGGCGTATCCACGTTCGACCGTCTACGTGATGCACCGGGAATCTTGATTCATCAGGCAAGGCCACTTTCTTCCAATCATACTTGGTCCAGTCTCGATGATCTTGAGCCCATTTCATGCGTTGTTGGTGATGACGGGCAGTGAACATTGGGACCCTGCTGGGTCTTCGGCTACGCAGGCCCATGCGCAGAAGGCTGCGATGAACTGTGTGCTGTGACGCATTACCCTGATCACCACTTTTGTAGCTACGGGTGATTTGTCGCACTGTGGCCCTACGGTCGCTGTGAACAATGCGTGACAATCTCAACTCCCCTCTGGCATCAATGAGCTGCGAACGACGCACGGCTGGACGACGGTTCGTCGTTTGGCCATCTGTGTGCTACTTTTGATGCGTACTCAGTACAGCGGCACGTGAACAACCCACAAGCCGCGTCGTTTTCGAGTCCGCGCGTGCCACCACAATTTGTCCTTTTATCAAACTCCGATAAATCCGCAGCTTTTCCCATTCTGACTCCGAACACTCTACTAACCGAAAGCCCGTCCTCGGGAAGCATAGGCGCGCCCATTTCTCGAGGCAGGGGGTGGTCATAATGTATGCTCATCGGTGTATGTAGTAGTTGTTTGCTAGCCTCAGCGATAATTGTAAATGCTGTAAAGAAATATCTAATACTCTCCACTTCGATCTGTTTAATTAATTGACATGGTTTTTATGGTTCCTGCATCTGAGGTGCGTTTTTTCATTGTTGCTACCGTTGTTTTTGTTTATTTCAGGATTTAACTACCACCCTGAGCATCTACAGCTACAAGCAATCGTTCATTCCTAATTTGGCGCTGTTGTTCCCACCTCACGGGAGGAGGGGGACAGGCACAAAACTCATGCCTCATTCGCAACTCTCAGCCAACCTCGGGCGATCGGCAAGAAGCCCTCGCTTTTAACCATTCGACGACCGGAAAGGCTTACTGGCGTTGTATGAGTATTAAAAGAAATCCGTCTTGTTGCACGATTATATTTATTCAGCTAAAAAATGAAATCTATATACAGTTTAAAAACATGAGCACTTTCGGTGTCACATTGACACCTTCATCAGATGTAATTTCACCATGTGGCTACATGCTGGTCTTATCTGATGAAGGTGTCAATGTGACACCGAAAGTGCTCATGTGTTTTTAAACTGTATATAGATTTCATTTTTTAGCTGAATAAATATAATCGTGCAACAAGACGGATTTCTTTAATACTGGTATTTATGCACGAATTATAGTGTCAACCGGCGTTGTATGATTTCATAAACGAATGCTGACAAGCAACGCAACGCAATGAACAACAAGTAAACATTAGGGGAGAATGAATGAGTTTTGTATGGTTACGTGTTAATTGAAATGATAAACAAGTAATCTTTAAGGCAGCCGACAAGAATCACGCAATGTTATTTCTTTATCTCAGTGTACACTGAAGAGCAATTGAATTACAGACAGCTGGCGTTATTCAAATGTGGCGCTGTGGGCGGCCCTGTAAACGGAAACGACATGACTTATGCAGCGATCCGACGAATGGGTCACTCCATCTCGGAAGTCATGCAGGCACTGGGATTTTCACGAGCCACTGTTTCACGGGTGCACCGTGAGTACATCGAATCCGGTAAAACCATCCCTGCAAGGGCCAACTGCCGTGGACAACAGCGTGTGGATGAGCGGGGAAATCGTCGGCTAGCTCGCATTGTAACAGCGGATAGGCGGGCCACAGTGCAAGAAATCACTCGGCAATTTAACGCTGGTGCACAAAAACGTGCAAGCAGCCACACCATCCAGAACCATCAGCTCGCTATGGGGTACAGAAGCCATCGTCCCACGAGGGTACCGCTGCTGACCGCACATCACAGGGTGCAAAGATTAACATGGGCGCGGGAACATCGCCACTGGACCCTAGATATGTGGTAAAATGTTGCCTGCACTGATGAGTCGAGATTCACGTTGGTACATGTGGATGGCAGGATACGAGTACAGCGCAAACCACATGAAGCGATGGATCCTTCTTGCCAGCAGGGTACTCTTCAAGCTGGTGTTGGTCGCATTCTCGTCTGGGGACTGTTTACGTGGACTGAAATAGGGCCTCTGGTACGTGTGACATCGTCCTTCACAGGTCAACGTTATCGGAATATCCTGGACAAAAATTTGCTCCCGTTTGTGCGTCTTCAACATCCCACTGGGGACCTCATCCTGCAACAAGACAATACCGCTCCCGAATTGTATCCGAATGGTTGGATGAACACTCCATCGACGTGACCTCGCTTCCTTGGCTTGCTAGGTCACCTGACCTCAATCCCATTGAGCACATTTGGGATGCCATCGTGAGAGATGTTTGAGGCTCGGACACCCCTCCATCAAATCTTCGTGAACTGTGGGAGCTTGTTCAGGGGTCGTGGATCCGTATGGCTTCCCAACGCTTCCGGTGTCTTGTCGAGTCCATGCCGAGACGAATCGCCGCCGTCATAAGGACGAAAGGTGGTGCTACACGTTACTAGACAGGCATCTCTAATTCAATTGCATTTCAGTGTATAACATTAGACAAACACGTAACAATATGCAGTCGACAAGAATTTTGCAAATGAATTGGTCCTATTTTCCTTGCACTCTCATACGCAGCAGATGGTTTTCGGCTCTGAAGCTTGAATAAAAGAGCACGATGGACATCAAATGAAAATGGTGAACCGACCAGAAATATCATTTTATCTAGAGATACACGTGACAAGGTTTTACAACAGAAATCCATTGCCTATTCCAGGGATGTCAAACCTTTTCTGACTAGTGTGCCACTGAAAGTATATTTTACTGCTTTCAAGTGTCTAGTGTGCCACTTCTCGTTTGCGTTTTTTTTTTTTCTAAATTTACATTTTCTCATGAAACGTTTTTGAGAATAACATAAAAATTACATTAACAGAATAGGCAAGTAGGTGAGTTTTAAGACTGAGACAATTTTAATTTGAACCTGATTTGATTTGTAAGTAGATAATTAAAAAAAATCATACTTACATAATCACATTAGTGTGAAACTTGTTGCTGAATGCTACTAGCCAAGGCATTTATGTTCGGTTCATAACCTATTGTCTTCAAGCTGATCGGCACCATCAGCAGTCACAGACATTATTTTATTTAAGTCATTCCCATTTTTACTACAAATTCCTGCTTCATTTCACACATTATGTTTTCCCCTGTGGTCGTAGTTGGCAAAATTAGCAATTTAATTAATTCCTCCCTCATTACATTTCCACAAGAAAATCTAACAAAATTATCTAATCCATAAAATCAAAATATCTAACCAAAAATATTTAAATATAAAATTATTCATGAAAGAAATACGGAATTACGCCAAAATTTTTCAAAATTTGTATAAAATTATTGTTTTCAAAAAACTAAATTTTTATTTAATGTTAATGTTTTCATATCGGTGTGCCACCCAAATAGTGTTCATGTGCCACCTAGTGGCACGCGTGTCATATATTCGCCATCTCTGGCCTATTCCAAAAATTTTGTTGTTCTGAAACCATGATATACGAAATGTGTCAGAATAGTGATCAGAATTTTCACATGGGTGCTCTACGTTGATGAATGAAGAAAGTAGTTGCAGCTTTTCAGCAATAATGTGCTCTGTGTGGAGGCCCTGGTACAAGAAAGCATAGTCTCAAACATTCCAGTTACTAAATAAAAGCGTCTTAGCCCAGAAATTACCTTGGCAGTAATGAGTAAGGACCATTGCTCCATCAAGACGCTTCTCTGTAGTCGTTTTTTTTTTTTTTTTTTTTGGATGTTTAACGACTACCGTGAGCAACTCGCTAGGTTATAAGCAGTCGCCCGTCCCTAATTTAGGGCAACTTGTTCCAGAGAAAGGAGACATCCAGTACCGTAAGACAAATAGAACATCCATGCCTCACCGGGAATCGAACCCAGACCCATCTCGGACGAATGATCGGAGGCCAGCACTTAGACCGCTGCTCCCCGGGGACGGCCCAAGGCGCTTCGAAGGTCTCCATGCTTTAGGGAAGAGGTCGAAACGCAGCAGCCCGTCTGCCTAAAGCATCCCAAATGTGCTCAATAGGCTTGATATCAGAGGAACGAATTGGCCACTCCAGGTGCCGCACGATTGGTCGAATAACGATTGGTCGACATAACGATTGATCGACAGTAACGATTGGTAGGCAGCACGATTGATCGACATAACGATCAGTCGACCGTAACGACTAGTCGACAGTAACGACTGGTCCAGATCACCATTGTTTCAGAGGATTATCTTTTACATTCGCAGCGGTGCCTCTCAGAACGTACTGACCTCTCAAAACGTAACGTTCCTTTTTGGAAATAATATCTTTTAGAATGTAGTCCTCAGAACGTACAGCATTATAACATATTATTTCCAAATAGGCCCCCGTGTCATCTTTTGTACTCTAAATGAAATCTATATAGAGGGCCTTCTGAACGATGTTATTTCCGAAAGGGCCCCGGGACACTTTAGGTATAGGCACCTTGGGGAAACTGCCGCACATAATTCGGAAACTCCGAAAATTGCCACACATTCAAAGCGTTTCTCGGACGAACGGCGATTTGTGCTCGTCCCCTTGATGAAAACCATGTGGAAATTTTCCGGTGGGGCAATTTTTCTGTGTGTGGCAATTTTCCGGATTACTGAAAGATGTGTGGCAATCTTCCGGTGGGGCAATTTACAGCAAAACTGTTTGCACGTATTCAAATTTTTTTCCAACTTCCGTTGACCATTTTATGTCGACCAATGTCGACTAACCGTTATATGGACCAGTCGTTACTGTCGACCAATCGTTATGTGGATCAAACGTGCTGTCGACCAATCGTTACTGTTGACTAATAATTACTGTCGACCAATCGTTTTGTCGACTAAACATTTCTGTCGACCAATCGTTATGCCGACCAATCGTTATGCTGACCAATCGTTATGTCGACCAATTGTTACTGTCGGCCAATCGTATGTCGGCCAATCGTGTGTCGGCCAATCGTTATGTTGACCAACCGTTTGTCGACCAATCGTTACGTACCCGGCCACTCCATATGATTGATGGCATTCTCCTCAATATATTGGCCGATAATTCTGGTTCGGTGAGGAGGTGCGTTTTAGTCTTGTAAGATAAAAGTTTGGCCAATTACTCATGCATTAAGCCTATATAACAAAGCGTTCTAGAATCTCATGCCTATAGATTTGAGCATTAAAAGGACCGGTTTGACGCACGTAGATTTATGTGGCCATTCAAAGATATGCCTGCCTACACCATGACACTACCACCACCATACGTGTCCGTTTTAAGAAGGTGAGGATTTGTTTCTTGTTATCTCCAGTCTTAGGCCGGAGTCACTCTGGACAACAAATCTGGACTCATCGGTAAAAAGAGTAAAGCTCCATTGACTTTTGTTCCAGTTGAAATTACTACGATGCCAGTTATCTTTTATGGTGAGAAGTGAGGGGATGCATACCATTGGTCTCCAAGCATAAAAACAATATTCATGAAGCCCCCTGCGCACCATGGAACAAGATATTATATTTCCCATTGATTCCAAAAGATCCGAACGTAACTGGGTAGGTGTGACAGCCTTACTTCTTCGAGAACTTAGCTACAGGTAATGGTCGTCTCTTTAAGTTGGTACTAGAGGTTTTCCACTACTAAACCTTATCCGTATTTGTCCTTTGGAATGTTGTCCAAAGCAGATTCACTACGGAACGACTGACATTGAGCCTTCTGGCTAGTGCGGCTTGAGAATGTCTGGCTTCCAGCCTTTCAATGGCTCTCCATCTTCATTCTTTTCCTGAATGGTGTCTAGACAAATTGTTCCATAGGAGTAAGACGCAAAATTTTAAAGTAACGTGTTCTGCTTGCAATCCGAAAGCGAAATTACAAAACGCTATCTTCTACCTGCTTTTAACATAATGTTAATTTGCATACTAGGTTGCACTCTACACGGTCGTATCAGAATAATATGACCACCCCCGGAATCACAGTGTACCCGCCCATGCGCGTCACAGAGTACACGTGAGAAGGTCGATCGACCACATAGCGGCCATCCAGGACATATGACCCATAGTGCGTAACGTGAGTACAATGGGCAGAAGTAGTGATTTGATGGACATTCAAAAGAAATTATCATCGGCTACAGCGCCAAGGGTAAAAGCATCTCAGAAACAGTAGATTTCGTGAGCTGTTCCCGGGATGCTGTAGTAAGAGTGTAACACGAATGGACCGCTGGCACACCGAGTACCTCCCGACGTCATAGCTGTAGAGCCTTAAAGGCCAACGTCCCCAGAGAAGAACGTAGCCTTCGTGAACTGGTAAAAAGCAATCGACGCGCAACAGTGCAACAACGGACAACGCAAATGAACGTTGGGGCACCCAGGTACGTGTCCCCGATAACAGAAAAGCGAACACTCTTACGCATGGGCCTTGGGAGTCAACGCTGCGTCAAGGCGCCCATGTTAACTCAGGTCCATCGCCAAAGACGCTTGCAGTAAGCATGGGACTACCGTCATTGGACAGTGAAAGAGTGGGAAATGGCTGCCTTCTCCGACGAATCCAGGTTTCTACTCCACAGAAGTGACGTGCGGTGGCGGGGACGGCGTCAGACGCACGAGAACCAACACCCGGACGCGCTTGTAGGTCACGTACAGGCCGGCGGTGGCAGCGTGCATGTCTAGGGGATTTGATCCAAAACAATGCTTAGATGGCCTGGGACAGCTGGTACCACTGGATGGGTCCCTGAACGCTAATGGCTTTCTGTCCATCCTCGCTAACGACATGCATCCCTTCATGTTGGACGTTTACCCTGGTGGTGATGGTGTCTACCCACAGGACAATGCGCCCTGCCATGCCGCTAAGGGGGTGCGTGACTGGTTCCAGGAACACGACAGCGATGTCTCTGTTCCCCCTTGGGCGGCGAAATCGCCGGACCTCAATCCCATAGAGAACTTGTAGGACTCTTTGGATCGGCAGGTTCGACGTCGTGATCCACAACCACGTCATCTCCGGGACCTCCGTGCTCTGCTGCAGAGGGACGGCGACAGTATCGTGGGACAAACGCATCACCCATGCCCTATCTGGGTTTAAAACTAATGGTCTGAAACCACGCCTCTGACCACTTGGCCACATAGGCGGCAAACATTCATGAGCAGTAACAATATAACTACCTACCTGAGAGCTAATTGGGCCTTCTTTCGCCTCGATAACCCTTGCGCTCTGTGTTGCATCGACTTCACTACAGCTCTGAAAGTGTGCTCAGGTATTCTGTACCATCTCGATAGAATGACGTCACTGAGTTCGGCGGCGTAGGGTGTAGGTAACTGGAGTGGACAAGCAAATATTGCATTTCATGTAATCGCACAGATGATCGACAGGATTCAAGTCAGGGGGATTTAAAGGTCTTAGAGCACAAGAAATTCTTGGACATGATCCTTGAACAATTTCTTCACAAAGTGTTCCTTGTGGCACAGGGAATTTGTGACGTTTACTACCTCTTTAACCTTCCATCTTTGTTACCGTTGCCTCTCGTTATGTTTTACAGTACTGAACGTCACTTCTGTACTCCAAAGAGTTTCTTCCCTGCGTTGTTACTGGCAGTTTGTCGAGTCAATATGGCTGATACAAATATAAGAAGCTAGTTAATGTGGATTAGTGTATGTGCAGTGCTATTCTCATCTGTACGAATGTTAAAATGTTATTGTCGTCTACGCAGATATTCTATTACATGTTCAGAGCGTAAAGTGCGAATAGTTAAGTGTTACGGATATTTCAAATTACAACGGTATAAAACTCAAGCTAAAGCGGAATAAACCATTTCTCTGTGGATTTGCTCGTCAGTGAATTAATTTTGTGTATGTTCCATTAGCAACTAAGCGAACCCATGAAACACTATATTTTGTTTTTCTCAGCGTGTCCAGCGCCATCGGAATACACTACACTCTCACCATACAGGACAACACTTGATCCAAAACAATGCATAGGTAGGATCTGGCAGTGCGGGTGTGGTTGTTGAACAGAGACGAGAGTTTCCAGTGATTAGAAGTCTGTAGGTGCCCAGAAAGCCGGAGCCAGCCGGCTCGGGCTTTTGTTTTCGCCGTTAAGTAAAATTTTCCTGGCTCGGGCCGGGTCGGGCCTGCGCTGGAAGGTTTAGCATTTTGCTTTTGCATTAAAAAAATATTTTCGTCTCGCGAAACGAAGATTAACTTGCTAAAAATAACCAAATGGAGAAGTTCACTATATAAATCGAAAGACCCATCCAACACCGAATGCGCTGATTAATCATAGCTGAAACCGATAAGCCGGGCTGTAGAAGACAGTCTGAAATGGGTCGATTTATTCCTTGGATGGTTGAAATCAAATTCCGTTTTCACTTCATTCGTCTCAACGACTAAAACACGGGGTTGTTTTTCTTCTCCAAGAAATGTTTAAACGAACGAAGTTTTCAGCTAAACGAAGCCAAAGCCGACTTCTGGTGCCATTGCGTCCGTGTCACGTCGTATCGTTGCTGTTATCCGGGCCAAGGGTGGTTATTCCCATTATTTGTTAGGTAGGTGGTCATAATATTCTGATATGACTGTGTATGTTAATTTTTCATATATTTGACATCGCCGCGTTAAAATACCTCTATTATGTTAGGTTCTTCTACTTTTCCTATGGATTTTTTGCAAAAACTCCAAATTCTATTTGTTCCTTCATTTTCAGTGTAATTTTAAAATTAAGTTGGAATCTGTTCTACTTAAAACACATGAAAATATTAAAAGCAATTCTCAATTACAATATCACATTATCATTGTTCGGTATCTCATTCATGACGCCGTTCCTTGAAAGCACTCTTCGATCATTTAACGTGGAAACCCGATTTTCAGTATTTCTTGCTAAGAACTCACTAGTCTGTTCCCATCTCTTCTTCTGATGATATATACACTCACGGACACTGAAATTTGAGCACCTAGAAGAAAACATGCTACAACCGCGAAACCTTGCAAATAGCTAGAGTGCCACCAGTTGTTATGCAAACGATCCACGTTTGGTGCGATTGCGCATGACCGCACACCATGCGGTGGCGCTGAAAGCACCAGCCGGCAGCCTTATAAACTGGCGTGTAGTCGATGCCCCATGAAAGCGAAAAGCACCGGCCGAGGCAAGCAAGAGTACAGAGTGAAAGGAATGCCGGGTAGACGCCAGAGACGTTTATTTACGCAACTTAAGGACTTTGAGAGAGGCCTGATCATTGCGCTGAAAATCGCAGGGTGGTCGGCGCGCCGTATAGCCCGCCACGCGGATCGTTCTGACCATACCGTTCGACTGTGTTGGGAGCAGTGGACACGTGACGGCACTGTCACACGGCAGAGCGGCTCCGGACGGACCAGGAGGACCACCTGTAGAGAGGATCGACGGATCGTGCGCCAGGCACGAACGAATATACAGACAGACGGAGACAGATGGAGACAGATGGAGACAGATCTGTCTCCATCTGTCTGTATATACTATACAGACAGATGGAGCGGCTCCTGTGTGTCCACTAACCGTTCGATTAGCTGTAATGACTCTCCTGAGGCTTCGTTGTCCTCTATCACCGACTTTCTTTGGTCTGGCGGTACATTTTGCTGCTTCATGCACGCCATGTATCTTCCACTTATTCAGTAGATCCAAAACAGTTGACTTCGGTATATTTAAAAGCCTCTCTGTTTCTCCTCAGACTACCAATGCCAGGTCTTCAGGTTCGATCCTGGGCTGATCTTGCGGAGGTGGTGTGATTTGCTAACAATCCCTGAATATTCGCCGTGCATCGGACGAGCAAGTGACGGCCCCCAGGTTGGGCCCACTGGTTAAATGGGTATCCTTTCCTATGCCCCCCTGAAATTCTCTCACCCCTCTATGTGCAACATCGTACGTGTACGGTGGCGCCATCTACTGTACTCTAATCTCACTACAAACTGTTCTGCCAAAGTCGCTAGACTTGCTCTAATTCCTTCCGTTTCTGTGTCTTGCCCAAAAGGTGAACACGCTGTAGGTGGCTGGGACCTAAAATCTACTCAATGTGGACGGAAGTCCTACAAGAAAATGACGCATACTTGCTCTGAACTAAGATCGTGGGTGGCCTAGTGGGCACTGCCACGGAAAGGACCTTAGGTTCGACTACAGACAGGTAAGAACGCTCGATCCACTAAATATCCGCCGTGCGTCGGATGGGCACGTTAAGCCGTCGGACCCCGGGACTGGCCGCCCGGTAATAAATAAGAGCGTCTTCCTTTCTACTTCGCTTCCGTGTCACTTTTTTATCGGGCACTCTAGCCCAAATCTCCTAGCTTCCTATTTCTAAGGGTTGTTTAAGACCTGGGGTCAGACATTCCCTTCCTAAAATCCTCTACATTTGATCATTAATCATTATTGCAAATAACGCAAGGCTTCCTCTAGCAGGTGTTTTCAACCCGTGAACCGCAAAGCACTTTGTGTGAATGGCCTGCAAGGCGTCCGCAAAGGAAATTCGAAAATGGAAAAAAAATGCATTTTCGAAATGGACAAATGAGTATTCAGGTACCTTGGAAGCATGGACTTTGAATTCCCAAATCTCCTACAAGTTATGCTGCGATAAATTATATAAAAAATATAAGCATATAAGGAAAAATATGAGCGTATAAGGTACCTCCTTCGGATTTCTTCGTAACATGGATATCATGTTGCTGCATCGTTAAGTTTTCTAAGTAAGTTTTAGGATTCAAAATCACTCTGAAATAACCGATATTCATCCTAAACACATGCATTTTTATTTTTCATGTTGCCCGTGACTGCTCTTTCATTTCGTGATGTTTTCTGCCATTTAGAAAAAGCAAAAGTTCTCTTGATCTAAAGAAACAAATCTGCTCTATTAAACTCTCTTTCCTTAGTAGTAAACAAACTGTAACGCACTGGCTACATACTTGTGTTACATAATACAGCGGTTAGGCAGAATAATTAAAAAACCCAACCCCTAAAAGAAGTGACTTTTAATGGAGCTGCGTACGTCGCAATACCTAAAGGCATCCACCACTTCTTTTCGGTTGTAAAAGCTTTGTTTATAACCTCAAGGTTCTATTTTAGTGCGTTTAAAGTGTATTGTTGCAAAATTTATTTCTGGATGACGATGAAATTAGAGACCTGTGTTGTGGGGGTATCGACAGCTACTGTGTCTAGCGTCATGACAGCATATCGTGTTCGTGACAAAACCTTGTCGTCGAAACACAAAAGCTGCCGGAAAACGACCCTGACTGATACAGACAGGACAGTATGAAAGAGGATTCTTATCTGCAATAAGATCAGGGTGCTGAAAATTAGTGTGGAGCTCAATCTGCATCTTCAGTCCCCAGTATCGACGCAAACAGTGCGCAGGCAACTGCATTAACAAGATATTCATGGCAGAACTGCTATTGAATGCACAACGGCGGCGGCAGTGGTGACAAAGTGGTCTACCAATGCATGGAAGCGTGTAATGTGGTTAGATGAATTCATATTCACACTATTCCCCACCGAATGACGCATTTACGTGTGAAGAACACCGTCAGAAATGTACAACCCAGACTATCTGCTCCAAACAGCGCAGCCTGGTGGTAGTTCTGTCATGCTCTGGACTGTCACATCGTAGTTTCAGGAAGTTCCCGGATCAACTTGAAATTACGGGTGAGTGGCAGGGCGTATGAAACCATTTTGGCCGACCAAATCCATCCAATGGCTCAGGCATTGTTTTCTGCAGGGGATGCCATCTATCAAGATGATAGCGCCCCATTTCAAAGAGCTAAGGATGTCCAATCATGGTTTGAGGAGCACGACGACGAACTTTCACTCCTTCCTTAGCCTCCCCAATCACCAGACTTAAACATCATCGAGCCACTGTTGTCTGTGTTGGAAAACAGAGGAAGATCCAGTTATTCTCTTCCTGCATCTCTCAAGGACATGGAGCAGTTTCTTCATGAAGAATGGTGTAACATCCCACTAACCACCATCCAGAATTTGTATGCGTCCATTCCAAGGAGGATTCAGGTGGTTTTGACTGCCAAAAGTGTTCCACACCCTATTAGGTGCATAAAACCTTCTATTACATTATACAATATTCACATAACTTCCTAGGGCCACCCCGGTGGCGCAGTGGTCTAAGGCGCTGGTCATTCGTCTGTAAGGGGTCCGGGTTCGAATCCCGGTCAGGCATGGATGTTGTGTTTGTCTTACGGCACTGGCTCTCTCCCTTCCCTGGAACCAGTGACCCTAAATTAGGGACGGGCGACTGCTTATAGCCCATTGAGTTGCTCACGGTGGTCGTTAAACCTCCAATCAAAAAAAAAAAAAAAAAACTTCCTAGGAGTTAACATTATCCTGTCCAACTCCTGTACATGTAAACGCTTTTCCTATTCTACACTTCAGTGTAAACAAGGTAGCCCTCGTTCTCCAAGTATGTAAACAAATACTTCGAACTTCTTCTTCTCCGTTGTAACAACGAATGGCACCAGAAGTCGGTTTTGGCTTCGTTTAGCTGAAAACTTCGTTTGTTTAAACATTTCTTGGAGAAGAAAAGCAACCCCGTGTTTTAGTCGCTGAGACCAATGAAGTGAAGACGGAATTTGATTTCAACCATTCAAGGAATAAATCGTCCCATTTTTTTTAGGTTTAACGACCACCGTGAACAACGTAATGGGCTATAAGCAGTCGCCCGTCCCTAATTTAGGGTCACTGGTTCCAGGGAACGGAGAGAGCCAATGCCGTAAGACAAACACAACATCGATGCCTGACCGGGATTCGAACCTGGACCCCTTTCAGACGAATGATCAGAGGCCATCGCTTAGACCACTGCACCACCGGGGCGGCCGTCCCATTTCAGACTGTCTTCTTACAGCCCCAGCTTATCGGTTTCAGCTGTGATTAATCAGCGCATTCGGTGTTGGATGGGTCTTTCGATTTATATAGTGAACTTCTCCATTTGGTTATTTAGCAAGTTAATCTTCGTTTCGCGAGACGAAAAGTTTTTTCACTGCAAAAGCAAAATGCTAAACCTTCCAGTGCAGGCCCGAACCGGCCCGAGCCCGGAAATTTGTTGTTAACTGGCGAAAACAAAAGCCCGAGCCGGCTGGGCTCTGCTTTCTGGGCCCCTACAAACCTCTAATCACTGGATCCTCTCGTCTCCTTTCAAAAAGCTCAGCCGCACTGCCAGATCCTAACTAAGCATTGTTTTGGATCAAGTGTTGTCCTGTATGCTGAGAGTGTAGTGTATTCCGATGGCGCTGGACACACTGAGAAAAACAAAATATAGTGTTTCATGGGTTCGCTTAGTTGCTAATGGAACATACACAAAATTAATTCACTGACGAGCAAATCCACAGAGAAATGGTTTATTCCGCCTAAGCTTGAGTTTTATACCGTTGTAATTTGAAATATCCGTAACACTTAACTATTCGCACTTTACGCTCTAAACATGTAATAGGATATCTGCGCAGACGACAATAACATTTGAACATTCGTACAGATGAGAATAGCACTGCACGTACACTAATCCGTATAAATCAGCTTCTTATATCTGTATCAGTCATCTTCACTCGCCGGACTGCCAGTAACAACGCAGAAGTGACGTTCAATACTGTAAAACATAACGAGAGGCAACGGTAACAAAAATGGAAGGTTAAAGAGGTAGTAAACGTCACAAATGCCCTGCGCCACAAGGACCGCATTGTGAAGAAATAGTTGGAGGATCATATCCAAGAATTTCTTGTGCTCTCCTGACCTTTAAACCCCCTGACTTGAATCCTGTAGATCATCTGTGAGATTACATGAAATGCAATATTTGCTTGTCTACTCCAGTTACGTCTACCCTACGCCGCCGAACTCAGTGACGTCATTCTATCCAGCTGGTACAGAATACCTGAGGACACTTTCAGAGCTGTAGTGAAGTCGATGCAACACAGGGCGCATGGGTTATCGAGGCGAAAGAAGGCTCAATTAGCTCTCAGGTAGGTAGTTATATTGTTACTGCTCATAAATATTTGCCGCCTTTGTGGTCAAGTGGTCAGAGGCGTGGGTTCCTGACCATTAGTTTTAAACCCAGATGGGGCATGCGTGATGCGTTTGTCCTACGGCGCTGTCGCCATCCCTCCTCTGGAACTAGCTAACCAAACTTAGTGACGGGCGATTGCTTATAGCCTTTAGAGTTCCTTATCGTGGTCCATAAAACCCAATCCAAAAAATAGCCCTTAAAGGTGTTTATCGTGGTCGATGAACCCCAATACAAAAACAAATTAGCCCTTAGAGTCGCTCATCGTGGTCGTTAACCCCAAAACAAACAAAATAGCCCTTAGAGTAGCTCATCGTGATCGATTAACCCCAACATAAAACATTTAGCCCTTAGAGTTGCTCATCGTGGTCGATAAACCCCAATACAAAAAAAAAAACAAAAAAAAACGGTGTATGGTATAAATCATTAGGGTTACATTGCATCAGATCCGGATAAAGAAGCATACGTGTCCGAGTCGGATCTAGCCATTAAATTTGGATCTTAAACCATCTCAGACAAACAAGAACCTTGAAAATACAATACGAGAAAAAGAACTTTCAGTTCTTGGATCACAAAATCTGGGGCACTTTAGTATAGCAAATGAGTTAGTTTCTGACGTAATTTAATTCAGGAATGTTTGTTTTTATAGCGTTGAGTAATCGCGAATTACTTTTGAGTGGATATAAATCAGGTCAATGACATACACGCTAGAGCTTTTAGTTTACAGTACTCCTAACAAGCTAATTAAAGTTATTAGCGTAAGATCACATAGCAGATCTTCCGGCCGGAGATAATAACTCATCGTGCTCTTCTTTTCGTACTAACTATGACATGACTGAGATTTCTTTTTCGTTTCTCAGTAAAAGTGAAATCATTACTAATTCTGCTAGGTAACAACAGTCAAATCAAATTACCCAAACGATATTTTAATGACCTCGCGCTGTATCAGTTCGCAGAAATGCGTGATAATAGATGGCTTCTGAACAGAGACAGTAATGTGGCAGAGACTTTGCCATCGGCAAAAAACGCGTCCACTAATCCCTCGTATTTGCTTTTGGATTGTGTCATCTTGTTAGAACAGAAGTTATTACGGTTCTCAATTGTGATTGGGGCGACTTCTAAGAACGCACATTTACACCAACATGCCATAATTGCCGCCATAAAACGAGCTATGAAATTCTAGCCTGACACGCTTTCTTACTTACTTCGTATCCCGCCTCTCAAAGACAGTTAAATTGTAGTTCAGAGAAGTCACGGGGCCACAGTTGTTTTGGATAGATTTCTGATATAGCGATGGTAATGCAGTGATTTATTTTACTCTCCGATTTAATAAAAAATACCTGGAAGAATATCTGATAGTGTATTCGCTTTTATATCTGCTTCATAGTTTGCATTCATATGTCTATATTTATAGCTCATAAGCTATTTTGTTCGAAACGCAATCTCATTGCGTTTATTTACATTCATCACCGAGGTGTGAAGAAAAGCGTTCGTTTCTTCTTTTATTTCAAATGTTTCGTTTGCTGAAACCTTTCAAATATTACAAAGACGGACGTACTCTGGCGTAAAAGAATTACTGTTTTATGTTTAAAATGTTTATGAACAAAGCGATTCGAGAATTTCAGCAGAAAAAAGTTGTTAAAATATTTTTCGTGGGATTCCTACTGCATTTGCATGTGTGTGTGTGTGACAGAGTTTAATATCCTGTTTCTATTATAAACCGGGAGAAACATAACGTGTTTCAACAAAGAAACAAAATATTTCCACCTCATGGAAATGTTTGTGTTGCGCAGTACGGAAGGGCAAAAGAGAGAAGTTTAAAACAGCACTTATGTTTGCAGAAACTTTTGGAAAGACATAAGTAAAATTCCGACTTCCATATTTGCAGAAAATAAGTTCAATGCGCGCTTTCATACTTGCAAGAAAAGTAAATAAGTGAAATACGTGTTTTCAAAGTTTTAAAAACTTCAAGAAAGTAAACAAAATGTTATACGTGCTCTGGTGTTTGCAAAAACTTCACTGTCAAGTCATTAAAGTCCCGTGACAGAGCTGTCGCATAAGAAATTTGAGATTTATATAAAATACCTAGCCTGTTCCTGAGGTTTTTTTAAACCACCAACTGCCGTGTACTTGCATTTCACAACGCAAGATAACGATCTTTGGATTTCTTGTTTAAACATTTCCTCTTGGGTCTTCCAGTTAATTCATTAGTTGCTCGCGAAGTAACATCGTGACAACAGCACTGTTTTTCACGTTTTGCTTCTTAGAATGTCAACAAACAGTTTACAGACTTCATTGTTCACGTTCCACAAACCGCTCTGCATGAATTTAATTGCAACTTATATATGATGATCTTATACACCGGTGTACAAAAATTAAGGACGAAGAGGAGAAATTAGCATAACAGCGGAACGAGCAGCCAGAACGGACCGAAAGTCCACTCAGGAGATAGACTAGGGACCGGTACGGTAGGACATGCGCATATATGCAGCATGACGTAGGAGGGGGGAAGCGTCGGAAGGGTATAAGGCACACGGGCGGTGTACGCTCAGCAATTCGGTGAAAGCTATTGCACGGTGCACATCGGTTTGAAAGACGTCGAGTTTGCTGCCTCCGTGTGATATGGCCAACAGGCAATCCAGTAGACGACATCTGGATGACACTACCCGAGGTCGCGTCATTGGGAAGTTGGAAGAAGGTCGAAATGTGACTAGTGTGACCGAGGAGTTCGGGATCGCTCACAGCATCGTTTCACGAGCTTGGGGAGCATTTCAAACGACATGAACATCTGTCCGAGAATTTAGCAGTGGTCATCCAGGAGCAACCACGGCGGCGGACTACCGGTATATTGTCCTACAGGCGAGAACAGACAAACGGCATACAGCGGGAGAAATGGCAATGCACATGCAACAGACAACTCGACGTCCGTTATCGCGTTTTACCGTGGCCAGGAGGCTGCACAAAAGTGGTCTATTTGCACGACGACCAGTACGGTGCGTGCCATTGACGCCTGCTCATCGGAGACGGCGGTTTCTGTGGTGCCAGGAACACCAGAGCTGGACACATCAGCAATGGGGTTAAGTTCTCTTTACGGATGAGATCCCATTTAGTCTTACGTGCGATTCTGGACGTATACACATCTGGAGAGAGCAGGGAACACGAAATCACACCTCCAACATCATCGAAAGGGACCGGTTTGGAGGTGGCGGAGTTCTCGTTTGCGGCGGTATCATGCTTGGTAGCCGTACTGACCTCCACATCTTCCAAGGAAGTTCAGTCACTGGTGTCCGTAATTGTACCGAGGTTCTCCTGCCTCACGTGCGTCTGTTTAGAGGTGCTGTGGGTCCTGAGTTCCTCTTCATGGACGACAACGCTACACCTCATCGTACAGTGGCTGTCGCAGAGCTGTTGGAGAGTGAAGATATTCAACGCATAGATTGGCCCATATGGTCAACGGACCTAAATCCAATCGAACACGTGTGGGACCTTCTCGGGAGACGCTTGGCAGCACGTCACCAGCCTCCAGCAACGATTCCGCAGCTGCGATTGGCGCTACAAGAAAAATGGGCGGAGATGCCTCAACAGCTCCTTGACAACCTCGTCCTCAGCATGGACAGACGTTGTAAATCCTGCAACAGTCAGGGGTGATCATATCCCCTACTAAAGGCTGGATTTTTCTTGGCAGCCGCCTGTCACATGGACATTTCTGTCTTCTATCCAGTTGTGCTCGAAGCTACCTTTTCAATAAAGTGCCTTTGTATCCTTTGGATTCCTTGTTTGGACGGTTTTGCTCTCTTGTCCCATGTTCTTACATCTTGGGATCTTATGGTATGATCTGAGTCGATGCGGAGCACTTCTGCGCGACGTTACATTCGAAAAACCTTCTCGTTCTTAATTTTTGCACGCCAGTGTACATAAAACACAAAACGTCTGTTTGCCTGAAGCAGCAAAACTCTCGAACACCGAACTGTGGCATCGTGCAATTTGCATAGCTTATTAATACTGGAATTTTTAGGTCAACGCAATTATTTTAAGATCTCTACGTTGTTCGGTTCGCGAGTTATGAATTAATTAATAAGCTAATCAATAAAGTCAGCGTCGTTTGTTACGTCATCGTTATCCTGGACCAAATCTGAAAGCACGTGACTGCATTATTCGCCGCGGCACATCCACAGGTGTTTCTATTCTTTGAGAACTGCATAAAAAAATGGAAAAACGAACCTTACGAAATCTTAACGAAATGGGCTGAAATTTTTATCAGCACCATGAATTGGTAATAAGAGGAGTCCTTCAAAATTTCACCGGAATCCGGTCAAAACTTTTTAAAATAGGCATGGAATTTTTAATTTATCGGTAAACAGAAATATATACACAGAAACGGTTAATAAAATTTTTACGGCTGATTTAAAAACTTATTTACCGATTCAGGCGAAATTTGGAGGTCATGTTCCTTTTAACAATTTATGGTGTTCATCAAAATCTCAGCCAGTTTCATAAATTATTGGCAAAGATACGTTTTTAACTTTTTTATCCCTGAGATTCGCCCATCAAAGACGTCTGAAACTCCTGTTCCAAATCTGAAAGCACGTGACTGCATTCATCGCCGCGGCACATCCACATGTGTTTCTTTTCTTTGAGAACTGTTAAAAAAATGCAAAACCAAATTTTGCGAAATCTTAAAGAAGCGGGCTTAAATATCAACACCACGAATTGGTAATAAGAGGAATCCTCAAAACTTCACCGGAATCCGGTCAAAACTTTTTAAAATAGGCATGGAACTTTTAATTCATCGGTAAACAAAAATATATACGCAGAAACAAAGATACGTTTTTAACTTTTTTATTCCAAAGATTCGCCCCTCAAATACGTCTGAAACCGAAAGCACGTGATTCACTTGATCGTCGATAACAAATTGTTCGCGAATTTTGTTCAGTCAGCGTTCTAAGGATGTGTCTCCTGGACGCGTGTTAAATGATTCGTAACGCTTTTGGTCCGTTTGGTTCTACAGATTTCATACATTCTGTACATTTCGTTGCTTTAATTCTCGACAAATATTTATGACAGCAATGCACGGCCAGTTGTTGAAATAATCACACTATGAAAAAGGAATTTGTAACGACCGAATTTGTGAAATCAGCTGTTTTCTTTCTTGCAAGCATCAATTTTGTTCCCAATTTTTCAGTGACATATAAGGGAATATGAAATTAATAAACCTAAATCCCGGGCAAAGCCGGGAAGTAAAGCTAGGAAGTTCATATTTTAAATAAGCAGTAAAAATGTGCAGATATAAATAAAAGTAATGACATTATACTAGATGCAAAATAATGCAAAATAATTGTAAATGCATAACAACAGAACACCAATTAATTAATTTTATTTTGAAAGATATAAGAATAATAGTTTCTCAGAGACAGAGCAATTGCTACATCTTTCTTGAGAATTTGATCTGCCCCAATCATTTGTTCATCAAGGAAGAATTTCGCACAATTATTTTTTCGTAATTTAAAAAATTACTGATATTTTGTATCTTAGCCGAAGTACGTACATATTTTAAAATACTTTGTAAATATGGTTGGACTGACATTTAGAAGCGTTGAAATTCTCGTTCATTGAAGGCAAGACAAAATGTCTATCAGGCGGCTGCTCAAATTTTTATTCACTTCTTTACATTCTTTTTGACAATCTCAATTCACGGAGCAAAACAATCTTTCAGAAGTCGTGCTAAGAGAAACTGAATGTAGTAAACATTTTGCTTTTACCGAATTTTTATTTTTTTATTTTATTGAAGTGTGAGACTGAAGTCATTACATTGAAGCAGTGTCTTTGTATCTCTGGGATTGCGGTATGTCAATCCAGGCTGCTTCCGCACGTTGCCACATTTCATCAGGCGCAGTCGCCGGTGGTGCTTGCCGGGCCACTCGGTTGCAGATCAGCGACCAGACGTGTTCGATGGGCGACATATCAAAAGAACAGGCGGGCCACGGCAGCAGTGACGCCTGGTGGGCCGTAAAAAATTGTTGCACGATGCGTGCCACGTGCGGGCGCGCATTGTCCTGTTGAAAAGTGGCCGCTGGCAGGTCCTTCAGGTAAGGGAGGACTACAGGTTCCAAAACGTCGGAGATGTAGCATTGGCTGTTGAGTGTACCGGCGATGCGTACCAGAGGGGTGGGTGCGGGTGTCATATCAAATTGCGCTCCAAACCATAACGCCAGGCGATGGACCGGTAGGTATGGCGATGCATAAAGCAGGCGTCATACAGTCTCTCGCCGCGGTGCCGCCACACGCGGATCCGACCATCGTGGTGTTGCAGGCAGAAGCAAGATTCGTCGGAGAAGACAATCTCGTGCCATTCAGTAGTCTAGGTGCGGCGTTCAACGACCCACTGCCGCCGCACTCGCTGGTGGTGTAACGTCAATGGTAATCGGAGCAATGGACGCCGTGTGACAAGTCCCCGCTCCTGCAGACGGCGTCGAACAGTACGTGCTGACACAGGATGTTGTGCAACACACCCTAATTCCTGCGCTAACGTTCGTGATGTGGCGGTGCGAGCAGTCAATGCCCGCCGCACAACATGCCGGTCCTCTCGTTTGGTGGTGTGCCGCGGCTACGGCAATCGCTCCCGTCGGTCCGTCCGTCCCTCCTGCACCCACCGAATCCATAGTCGCCTCACTGTGGCTGGATGTCGTCCCACACGGGCGCCAATGTCTCGGTGCTACAAACCACTGTCGCGATAAGCCGCAATTCGTCCTCTGTCGAACTCCGAAACGTGCTGGAATGACTGCCGTATTCTACGAAGAGGCATCAGAAAGCTTCCCACGCACAGGTCAGACAGCACAACACACTTCCACTACTTACACCCCGCCTTCTGTGCACCCTTCTTACAGTGCTTCTCGGTGGCGTGTCGGGCGCACATGATTTGCATATGCCCTGCAATGCTAATCGTTTGCATGTCCTCTCGCGGGCGACGCATGCTGCGAATTTCAGGCCAATCCGATGCTTCCTTCTTGGTGTTGCATTTTGGGTGGCCAGCTGCGTAGTTTGATGTTCCTACTTCGCAGTCAGGAGTTCCGGGGTAGATACACGAGTTCAAACATCTGTAAATATATCTTTCCAGTAACAGCTATCTTGTAAATAATACTGACGATCTAGAATGACTATGTGTGTGGCAGGACGATATGAAAAATAATTATTTAGTTGTCTACAAGGGTTGTTCCAAAACTGAGAAAATTTTGATAAAAAAAAAATATGCGTACTTTAATTATCAGGGAACACAGCACTTACGGACCGGCAAAATAATAAGTCTTGTACATACAGTATTAAAATTAAATCTAATTATTAAGTCCAACTCAGGCAGCACAACATCAATTGCCGAAATTGCTTCAGTTGTACTTAATCAATGTTTGCTTCAATAGCTGAATAATTCAATACTCGAAACATCAAACAATATCCAAGTAACATTAACTAGATAACAATTGAAGGCTTCAATATCAACGAAGCGTAATATTCAACGTGAACGTATTAATCAGTAAGATCACACGCTCATCGCATAACCTCATAGTAGTCTGAGCTCTCTCAACAATCTCTCCCCAAAGCAACTACTGTATAACGATCTCACGCTCTACCCGACTTTAAACGGGGAACCCTGATACAATCATAAACATCGGTCTTACTAGTCTCGCTAACATACGTCACTCACCTTTGATCTAGGGTCAGGTTGCCAAACCAAAATTTAACGAGTGGGAAAATGTACCGTTAAGTTCAGAAACAGCTTAAAGAGAATGAACCAAGATTTACACATGATAACAGGAACGAAAGAGGAAAATTAAATTAGAATATACTCACATGCGTTTAATTTGATACTTCAGCCGCCTATATCAAGAAGCATATAGTAAAAAAATCATTTTTCCTGTAAAAATTACTTTAGGTAAATAAGATTATTTGGTGTAAAGTCACTGGAAGAAAATGGGGTTACATTTGAGGAATCTCTTTTGAAATAGTTGGCAAAATATGAAATCAGCATGTGATAATCTCCTGTCGTCTCTTAAGGTATCCGTACACCTTTAAAATGCGATTTTCGGTCAAAATATCGATTTTTTTTTTCAATTTCTTTCTAATTAAAGCCTGTTTTTTAATCTTTCCAAATCCGTTTAAAATGTGTTCCTTCTTTTTCAGAACATGAGTTACAGTTTTTTTAATGTCACTTGACAGCAACTTTTTAGAACCGGAAGTGAGCTTAAATGTTTATTTATATTGCAATTTTATTAAATATGAACGCTCAGATTTTATCCTGTACATAAATTAAAATAGAAATTAAAATTTCAATTATTTAAAATACTTAAAAAGGATCTGGCAACACATGTTTTGTTCAAGCATTTGCCAACAAAGTTATGATAAGGCAGAAAATACCGGAGGTATTCGTTTGCCTCAAAAATATGAAATTAGGAATATATGATGCTGCCGTGCAATTTGATGATTGTTTTCACGGTTGTTTGAAAGTACAGTACAACTCCAATTTCACGGGCTCTAGATATCCGGAACTCCAATAATCCGAATCGCTTGCTCTTCTTTCAAGGCCAAGTAAAATTAGGATTTCTGTTGATTTATTTACATGTTTTTAGCCTTTTCGTTCACTTAACCCCATGCTATTAAAGGAGCAATTCTTGTATCTATGTAAATTTTATTTTGAAAACGGCTCTAAGGATTTTGATGAAAGTGGTTAGCTTACCGTTTTCTGGTACTAGAAATCGATTTAGCTTGATCTCGACATTGGAAAAATTCATTTAGTGGATTAAATAACCACCCCGAGTAACCACGTTTTTAGTGTCATGGCGCACATGGCGTCTTCCTATTGATGTTCCCCATGCTTAGAAATCTTATGACGTCACACTCTCGCGATTGAGATGTTGGTGCACGGTCACACCATCTGCCTCATTACATCACGCATTGTGTGTGGATCCTTTTAAAGTTTTATGACGTCACATTCTCGCGACCATCTGCCTCATTGTTTTTTTGGGGGGGATTGGAGGTTTAACGACCACCGTGAGCAACTCAATGGGCTATAAGCAGTCTCCCGTCCCTAATTTAGGGTCACTGGTTCCAGGGAAGGGAGAGAGCCAGTGCCGTAAGACAAACACAACATCCATGCCTCACCGGGATTCGAACCGGGACCCCGTTCGGACGAATGATCAGAGGCCATCGCTTAGACCACTGCGCCACCGGGGCGGCCATCTGCCTCATTACGTCACACGTTGTGTGCGTATTACGCATTACTTCTATTTTGTTCTAGAATAGAAAATGAGTTGTGCCAGGTGGAGTTGATGCGTAGTACAGTATAAGCAGCGGAACGCTGATTTCGTGTGTTTTTCCCTTCAAAAAGTAAACTGTTAATACAGCATTATTTTTATTACATTTTTGAATAGTCACTTGATGACGAGCGTATCCGCTGTGCTAACGTATGATTAGTTCATTTTCGTTAATTACTATTTAACAGAGTGTCACGTAGATGGTAAAACAATTTTAAAAAAGTATGGCTGGTCGACCCCTACGAAACGTGGACGTTTCAACTTTAACAAGAAGAATTATTCGAAATTAATTTGTCTCTAATTCGTCTATCATTGTTAATCTTGACTTAGCATTACAATACTTAGAAATAACATATCAAAATATATATTTTTTGTGCCCTCATCTCCCCTTTAACCGAGCGATGCTCGGTGTTAATATTTATTAATACAAAATGATAATGCAGTTATTTATTTAATACAAAATGATAATGCAGTTCAGTAGGTATTTATTTTGAAAACTGTATAACATTTGTTATTATAAAATACGATAAGCGAAAAATTGAATTCTCTCACTTCAATTAATAGATACGTATTTGTCCTACAGAAAAAGACAACCAAATTATCCGGATTTTCCGAACATCCAGATGGGCTGTGATCTGAGTTTATCCGGATAATTGGAGTTCTATTTTACTAGCCAAGTTGAACTTTGAAAATCCAATATTTTTCATATTGCAGGGTTATAGACATTTAGGTAGCATTCGAATCCATGACGGAAACGGCATGGAACCCCTGTTGCAAACAAACGTAGAAAATTTTTGTGAGCCCACCGGATGAAAAAAAAAACTGTTTTGCATAGTATAAAGATGGTGAAATGTATAAATCAGGGGCACTTTAACGTTTAATTTTGACTTTAAAAGTAGGATTTGTGTTTAAAAGTTACTTTTAGTTTTTTCTCGAAATGATGTTTTTTTATATTTTGGATTCATGCAAAAACATCATAACGCAAAAAATTATGCTTGAAATTCCCTAAAACTTTACAGGAATATAAAGGGAATAGACTATTCCCATGATTATAAATCCATTACAATTTTTATATGAACTTTAACTTTTACAGCTTTTTAGATAACTGCGCTATGATAATAGGAATAATCTATTCCCTAGAGGATGTTATTGTCATCGTAATAAAATTTACAAAATGAAAATATGTTGATTTGATCTTGAGTTATGTTTTACCGAAATGTTAATGTTTTGCTATTTTTACCTATTTTTCGAACCAAAAATGAAAACAAAAGTTCAGAATTTTGTTGTTTATGTTATTTCATATTTTTAGCCATATTCCATTATAAAATGCAGAAAAGAAAAGAAATTAAAATAATTTGAAAACATCCTTACGGAAGATGTACGGATATCTTAAAAAAAGTAGGCATCTGAATTAGACGTTATTCACAAGTAAAAAAGAATATGCGGTATTCATACTTCAAGGGTAAATCAAAAAATGAAAGAGATTTCGTAATTAAAATGATAGCGGAAGGGACAGCATCCGAGCAACGTTAACTCGTCATAGCGGCAGTTAGTCAAGGTGGCACCTGTATTACGCAACGCTACACTTCACTGTTGCCTCCGCTGTGAGGGCGTAAACATGGAATAGAGTCTGCACGGACCTAATTTGGTGAGCCCGGCCCTGTCTAAGTCCGTGCGTTTAAGGCCTAGCCCGACCAGGCCCATTTCAAATATCAGACACTCGGCCTGGGCCCGTCAAATGCAGCCCTTATTTAGGCCCGGCCCTTGATGTGCCATTTATTTGGTCTTTCTATTGTATTTTATTAAAATGTGAAAATTAAATAATGAAATAAGATATTATTTAAAATATTTAGTTGAATGTAAGCCTGAAAATATTAACTAAACTTTGACAATTATCGAAAAATATAACCTATAAAAAGAGAGAAAAAGGAAGATTAAGCGCGTTCAGAAACTCCCTTTCTCTGAATTAGTATGAGATAACACTGCAAAAGTCAATCCCTATACAGACTAGAGATAGAAGAAAACAATCCATGTCGTCCCACTAAACACACACACACACATACACCCTCACCCTACTGTAGACAGCCTCCGCCCCCACTCTACACAACACACATACTCGCTCGGGGTCGAATCTTTGTTATCAACAAGCCCCAAAATGGTTTTACCAACTTAATACCTACAGATTGGTAAAATCGCTGTGGGTGCCAACCCAAGAACAGTTAGATAAACAGTTAATAGGAACAGTTAAACAGACCAGGAAATCGGGGAACACGACTTTATTCTTTCTTTACCATTGCGATAAAAAGAATGAGTCAACTTGGCCTGGCCCGTTGCTTTGTTCTCTGTACTAAAAGAAAAGGCCCGACACGGCCTGCGGGCCGGGCTTGGTGGGCCAGCCAGGCCCGTGCAGACCTCTAACATGGTAGCTCCTTTTTCCGATTGCGCTGCTTCTCAACTGTGTCCCATACTGAATTTTCGTTAGGCAGAAGTGTCAAGCCTATTGAAATTTGTGCATTTCCGAGACGGCAAGTTTCGTGGGGTGCTCACGGTAGAGGTCTGCACGGACTAAGCTTTTATAGTTTACAGAAAAAAGAAACAGGTAGGGCCGGGCTTTATCCGAGACACTTACAGCCGCAACGGGCAGGGCCGGGCTTTATCCGAAACACTTACAGCCGCACCGGGCCAAGTCGACCCATTCGTTTTTTAGCACGTCTTTTCTAAAAAAAAAACCATCATGCTTATGTTATCGGTTTGTCCGGCCGTTCGTCTGGACATCATATCTCTAACGAAAAATTATCTCTTTGTTGGAGAGCGTTTCCGGTGTGAAATGTTCCTCATAGAGTTTCAGTTTTTTCAAGTAATGCATAGATTTTCCGCTAGGAGGCGTGAAGGTAAATCGCGTTTTCCCGATATCTCTGCTTCTGAAACTCCGATTTGAAAAACTGTTCTACATCGGAAACAGCTCCTGATGAGAAATGTTCTGATTATAATTTCTAATTGATAAAGAATAGTGTGGCCATCAGGGAGCGTAAGTGTCTATTTCTGCTTCTGATGTATTTGCAGCACAATCTAAGCTTCCGAAAACTTGCTTGAAAAATTTCTTTCGTGGTCCAGTACCGCTCACCTCGAAAAACCTTTTGAGATTACCTCCTGCTTAAAATAACGCATAGTTTTCCCGCCAGGGGAGTCGATGTATATCTTATTTTTACCGGTATCTCTGCTTGCAAGAGTCCGATTTAAAATTCTTTCTTTTGGTTTGAGCGTTTCCGGTGCGAAATGTTTCACATAAAATTTCAAATTTTTCTTAACGCTCAAGTTTGCCACTAGATGGCGAAAGTTCATGTTTCCGTTTACAGCAATATCTGCGGGACTAAAAGACGGATTTAAAAAATTCTTCGGTCAGGCACTACTAACTATGAAAATACTTTGTGCGTATTTTCTTCCCAAAATAATGCACAATTTCTGCGTTACGGTTTAATCTGTTTTATATATATATCATCATCATCATCATTGTCAACCATTATCAATCCACTGCTGGACGAAGGTCTCCCCAAGTTTCCTCCACAACGGTCTGTCTTGTGCCAGTCTCCTCCATGTCACCCCTGCATACTTTCGAATTTCATCAACCCACCTCCCATGTGGTCTTCTTCTGGGTCTTTTCCTGTCCCTTGGAATCCAATCTAAAATTTCGGCTGTCCATCGATGATCTGTCCTTCTGGCAGTATGTCCAGCCCATTGCCATTTCAGGGATTTAACTCTGATCATGATGTCTTCCACTCTTGTCATTTTTCGGATCCACGAGTTCCTCTTCTTATCTCTCCTGGTTACACCAAGCATGCACCTCTCCATGCTACTTTGAGTTGTCTGCAGCCTTTGTATGTCTCTTTTAGTTAAGGTCCACGTCTCTGCACCATACGTAAGCACTGGAAGGATGCATTGATCAAACACTTTTCTTTTAAGACATAATGGCATATTGCTCTTGAAAATTATGCTGTTTCTTCCAAAAGCTCTCCAGGCAAGTTTTGTACGCCGATTAATTTCTTCATCAATGTGACCCTCACTTGATATCTGCTGTCCAAGATAAACGTACGTGTCTGTTATCTCCAGCTTTTCTCCATCAATCGATAAATCTTCATTTCTTGTAAAAGCATTGAACATCACTTTTGTCTTCTGAAAGTTCATTTTTAATCCCACTTCTTTACTCTTGTCAGCAAGTTCCTGGATCATACTCTGCAGCTCTGATGGGGTAGTTGCAAAAATGACTACGTCATCAGCAAAACGAAGGTGGGTTAGATAATCTCCATTAATCTTTATCCCCTTGTTTTCCCAGCTCAGCGACTGAAAAACACCCTCCAATGTGGCATTAAAGAGCTTCGGAGATATGGTGTCACCTTGTCTCACTCCCTTTCCAATTTTTACGTGTGTTGTATTTTCAAACAGCCTAATCTTTGCACTTGCATTTTCATAGATGTTACTAATAATATTAATGTATGCATCTTCAATACCGCAGGTTTTCAGAGCCATTGTAACTGCTGATGGTTTCACCGAATCAAAGGCTTTTTCATAATCGATAAAAGCCATGCACAATGGAAGTTCATAGTCCCTCGCTCTTTCAATTAGTTCTCTCAGTACGTGGATATGATCTATTGTGCTGTAGCCACTCCTGAATCCAGCTTGTTCTCTCGGTTGAGCCATGTCCAGTGTTACCTTCAAGCGGTGTGAAAGAACTTTAGTGAAGATTTTATAAACTACTGATAGGAGGCTGATAGGTCTGTAGTTTCCGAGATCCTCAATGTCACCTTTCTTATGTAGCAGGATCATTGTAGCGGTGTTCCAATCCTCAGGAATCTTTCCTTCATTAAGGCATCGAGTGAAAATTTGGGCGAGTACTGTTTCGATTTCTCCACTTGCTTCTTGTATGATGTCTACAGTAATTCCATCTTCTCCTGGAGCTTTTCCTCGCTTCATGTTCTTGATTGCATGTGCAACTTCTGCTGGAAGGACTGGAGGAACTCTGGTACTGGTATCTTTCATGATGTCTGGAGTGCATATATCATCCCTTTCATATAATTTGGAGTAGAAATCTTTCACTCTTGTCAAAATTTCGCCTCTATTTCTTGTTACAGAACCATCTTCTTTTCTCAGTGCCATAATCTGTTTTCTTCCCTTACTGAGATGTCCCTTTGCTATCTTTAGGCTTTGGTTGTTTTCAATTGCTTTCCTCACTAGTTCACAGTTGAATTTTCTTACGTCTTCAGTGATACTTTTTCTTACTGTCTTGCATAGCTCTATATATTCCACTTTGGAAGTCACATCTTCTTTAGTTGTCCTCATCTCTCTTCTTTTTTGCATCAACATTTTGGTTTTTCCTGATAATTTGTTCACATGCAACTTGTTCTTAGACCCAGCTAATTTTGTTGCTGTTTCCATAAGAGCTTTGGTTATTTTTCTGTTAACTTCAGAGATGTCCACTTCTTCCGATGTTAGGCCTTCTAAAGCAGAGAACCTGTTCTTCAGTTCTAACTTGAAGGTATTATGGTGTTTTTTTAAGGTTGGTTATGTCAATAGAGTTTGTTTGTCTTATGAGCTTGCCACGTTCAAGTTTAGTGTTGAGGTGCATCTTACATCTCACCAATCTATGGTCACTACTTGTGTTGAACTTGTTTAGCACACTGCAGTCTTCTATGACGAATTTTTTGTTACACATAATAAAATCAATTTCACTTGTCGTCCCATTTGGATGTCTCCATGTCCATTTCCTGTGTGGCTTTTTCTTGAAGAAGGAGTTCAAGATGAAAAACCCTTCTGCCTCTGCAAACTCAACGAGAGTATTTCCACGCTGGTTTCTGTTGCCGTGACCGAATTTACCTACTGAAGTTTCATTCTGTTGCCGTTGCCCTATTTTTGCATTGAAATCTCCCATAATTATTTTCAAGTGCTGCTTACCTTTATTATTTAGATGACAAATTTCCTCATAAAATTCTTCAATTTCTTCTTCAGGATGACTTGTGGTGGGTGCATAAGTTTGAATAATCTGAGCCTGGTATCTTTTCGAGAGTTGGATAACAAGTCGTGCAGCTCTGTCAGAGGAACTTTCAACTTCTACAACTTTATCCTTCAGTTTCTTGTTTATTATAAATCCAACACCACTAGTTCTGCCAGTATCTGTTCCACGATAGTAGAAGAGATGTCCACTTTTCAGTTCGATGAGATCTTCTCCTTTTCTCCTTACCTCACTTAGCCCCACGATGTCCCACTTGATCCTTTGTAGTTCCTCTTCCAATTCAAGAAGCCTTGAATCAGAAGATAGGAGCGTCCATTGTAAGTAGCCAAGGTCAGCATCAGATGGCAGCCTAGTCCGGTCCTCCGGGGATTCTTAGCACCCTCTGCCTTCATGTCGCACTGGCTGCTGCCTTGGCCAGGTACATTCCAGCTGCCGGAGACTGAGGGCCAAGATTTAAGTTGTGGAATCATTTTGGAGGGGTTTGGCCATAACTCACCACGCTGGCCAAGCGGGTTGGTGAGTGTGGGATAGAATTTCCTCTTATCCCGATGGTATAGTTATACCGCTATGGGCGGTCGTCAGAGCCCCTTTAGTGGGAACAGGATGCACCACGAGAAGGCGGGGTTGACATATATATATCTGCTTCTAAATGTGCGTTTTAAAAAGAAATTTTAACACCGGATGCCATTGACTTTGGGTTTGTATTTGAAGAACTTTTAGTTCACAATTCAGTCGCTAGGTGGTGTTTGTGTACTTCTGTTTGCAGCTGTATCTTCGCTACGAAAAAACTATTGAGAAATTTCTTGTTTACTATATGCCATTCGCTACAGTAGAGATATAGATCATTGTCCTCTTTAAATAATGCACAGATTTCCCGCTATGGGGCGTAAAGATCAACTTTTTTCTCGCTATCTCTGCTTCCGGTAGACGAACTTGAAAAGATTCATATTAGCAGTTCACATTCCGACTTAGAAATCGATCGGAAAGGGCCACTATTCATTTTTACGTGCATTAGTTCAAAAACTTGGAAAACATTATCTAGCCTTTGGAAAGAGCTAATAAGACAAGAAAAAGAACAACAAAATAAACCGACAAAAATGACAAGGGAACAGGGACAGGAAATGAAAAGAAGAAGAATACGGAAAGATGACATCAACAACCATTTGAAGAGGAGAAAAAAAAAAGTTATAAAAAAAAGAAGGGTAGAATTAGTGAAACATAGATGGCGCCAGCTAGGTTTAATTAAGAAAAGTATCTAATACAGCGTATCCGACGAATGGCAACGTGGGGTATCGGACTCCATTGACGAGAAATAAACCACGAACATCGTTGGAAAAGTCGTCACGCTCCTGAGGATGCCCAAAGACTGGGCGAACAATTTAGAGCATTAATAACGGTAAAGAATTTATGTTGTTGAATCCTAAAGTGAAGATCTACTAAATCTACCCAAAGTAAGTTTTGGATGTGAAAGGTAGCTGCGCATACAATGGACAATAGGACAATAGCTTCAACGAAGACCCGAAACGTGCGAGAAAAGTGAATCATCGTTAGAAACGGAATGCCTATGTAAGCATTATTCAACAAGAATATTTCCAAGTATTTGAAAAGTTATTTTTCCTTACCATACGTTTTTCTATGAAGAATATTTTTCGCCGCCCCGGTGGCGCAGTGGTCTAAGGCGTTGGCCTCTGATCATTCGTCCGTAAGGGGTCCGGGTTCAAATCCCGGTCAGGCATGGATGTTGTGTTTGTCTTACGGCACTGTCTCTCTCCCTTCCCTGGAACCAGTGACTCTAAATTAGGGACGGGCGATTGCTTATAGCCCATTGAGTTGCTCACGGTGATCGTTAAACCTCCAATAAAAAAAAAAAAAAAAAAAAAAAAGAAGAATATTTTTCGCCTCTTTTCAACTTTTCCATTATGCAAAATTCTTCCGCTAGAAGGCGTAGAATTCTATCATGTTTCTTTCTATATTTCGTCTTTAACTGTTCGATTTGAAAATCTGTTTGTCTCCGATACCTTCCTTGTACTATGGGAAACCTTTCGTGCGCCATTTCATAATTTTCGTAACATACTTTTTAGCTGCTGGTGGAAGTAAGTAGCTGTTAAGCCAGGGCGTAAACACAGAGGCGAGGAGAGGCACTCACTTTATTTTTACCATCTATAAGTATTAAGATGGTAAAAACACTTTGGGGCTTGTTGAGGACAAAAAGATTCGACCCCGAGCGAGTGTCTGTGTTGTATGGAGTGGGGAACTGGGGGCAGTGGCGTAACTACCACCACCGCAGTTGCGGGGGCGCAATTAAAGAAGGGGGCGTAGTACAGCTGACAGTTATAGTTTCATGAAAAAATTCGAACATGCACAAAAATAAACAAACAAACAAATAATATGTAATCCACCCAAAGATTAATATTTTCCTTTAAGATACATTTAGCTTTGCAGGTCAAGTTTCACTTTTAAAACACGGAATACCTTACAGATTGAAGTTATTCTGCCCTTTGGCTCCGGCATGTAATACGATCGCTCTGCAATGGGTTGTAAATAATATGATCGCTCTCCAATTGCCCTCCCTTTGTGTTGCTGAGCAAAAGTGCGAAGTCATATGGGAATCTGCCGTGAAGAATGTGCAAAAACAGTGAGTCACCTAGGATGACGAACACGACAGGCGCATTTACTCACAACAGCCGCAGATCTATGTGTATAAGAGGGTGATTTCTTCAAAAGATTTGTTTTACTTTGAACAAAACAATTAAACGTTGCTATTATTTTTAGTGCTTCCTTATAGTAAATATTTCTATTTCATTCACTGTGTAAAAACTTTAATACCCAAGCGAACGACATCCATTTGCAAAATGTCGCAAAAATGTCCAACTAGAGCACAGTATCGGAGAAAAAGAAAGGAAGGAGAGCGCGCGAAGAAACTTCCCAAACCGAAGCAGTTTTTTTTTTTACGCTGAGCCTAAGCTCAAGTGACGTTTCTCATGAAAAGAGTGATGATTTGTTTAGCTCGTCAATTGTTCAAAGTTTAGAAGCTGTCATTTGACAAAAACTGAACACTTCAGAAACAAGTGAAAGTAAAACGGATGATTATGAAGGCTTATAATTATTCATATTAACCATTTAAATATATTTTGCTGAATTCGTTCCTTGCGATAAAATGTATATTCATGTTCATGCATTGGTCCAAGCACCGTGCTAATCCTGATTAGCTGATTAATAACCTTACACAGTATTTCTGTTCCAAAAATTATTCAAAAAGTTAAAACTACAGGTCTCTAGGTACCCCTTACTTTTTCAGACACTCTCCCTATTTTCCTGAGCCCCCTCCCCTCCAAACCACACACACACCGCGAAAAAACCATCCTCCCTCGTGTTCCAAATCCGGGGGAAATTTTTGTGCTTAGGGGCGCTGAAGTAAATCTTGCGGGAACGGGGCGCACGTTGTGTTAGTTACGCTACTGACTGGGGGTGTCTGCAGTGAGGTGGGGGGTGGTGTTTGTATGAGCTAGCAGGACGACATGGTTTGTTTCTCTCATCTCTGATCCTTAAGGGATTGACTTTTGTAGTGTTACCCCTTGCTAGTTTAGAGAAAGGGATATTTTGAACGCGCTTCGTCCTCTCTCTCTCTCTCTCTGTCTCTGTCTCCCTCACTTTTTAAAGGTTATATTCTTCAATAACTGCCAAAGTTTAGTTAATATTTTTTGGCTTGCATTCAACAAAATATTTTCAATAATATCTCATTTCATTATTTAATTTTCACAATTTAATAACGTACAATAGGAAGATAAAAAAATACAAAAGGTTACATTACGGGCCAGCCCTAAATTATAGCTACAATTGAGGAGCTGGGCCGGACTGAGCCGAGTGTAAAGCCTGAAACGGGTCGGGCTGGGCTGGGCTGGGCTGGGCCGGGCCAGGCCCTAAGCGCACGGGCTTGAGTCGGGGGCCGAGCTCACCAAATAAGGCCCGTGCACACCTATAGTTCACGATCAGCCTTGGTTAGTACTTTCGAAAAGTGGTCCGAGGAGGGAAAACCCACAAACTATTTTTTTGGCAAGTCGTGGCCCGATCATGGCTCATTGATGCTAAACGTGAGCGAAGACTATCTCGTATGGAACGAGCCAACAAAAAGGATACTGTGGTGCAACTCGCCGGTAATTTAAATGCTGCTGACCGTAGTAAAGCATCACAATGAACCCTACTGATACATCGAGCCTGCTGGTACATCGAACCTTACTGAAACTGGGGCAGCGAACCCTACTGAAACTGGGGCAGCGAACCCTACTGAAACTGGGGCAGTGGACTCTACTGATACATCGAACCTACTGGTACATCGAACCCTACTGATACATCGAACCTACTGGTACATCGAACCCTACTGATACATCGAACCTACTGGTACATCGAACCTTACTGAAACTGGGGCAGCGAACCCTACTGAAACTGGGGCAGTGGACTCTACTGATACATCGAACCTACTGGTACATCGAACCCTACTGAAACTGGGGCAGCGAACCCTACTGATACATCGAACCAACTGGTGCATCGAACCCTACTGATACATCGAACCTACTGGTACATCGAACCTTACTGAAACTGGGGCAGCGAACCCTACTGAAACTGGGGCAGTGGACTCTACTGATACATCGAACCTACTGGTACATCGAACCCTACTGATACATCGAACCTACTGGTACATCGAACCCTACTGATACATCGAACCTACTGGTACATCGAACCTTACTGAAACTGGGGCAGCGAACCCTACTGAAACTGGGGCAGTGGACTCTACTGATACATCGAACCTACTGGTACATCGAACCCTACTGAAACTGGGGCAGCGAACCCTACTGATACATCGAACCAACTGGTGCATCGAACCCTACTGATAAATCGAACCTACTGGTACATCGAACCCTACTGATACATCGAACCTACTGGTACATCGAACCCAACTGAAACTGGGGCAGCTTAGCCGCAGGCTGCTCGGAGTACCAATGCTAACCTCAGATCACCGTCGAAAGCGGCTACAATGGGCCTGCAAGCATCAAAACTGGAATGATTCGAAGAAGGTCGTCTTATCCGATGAATATCATTTGCTGTTGCGCAATATGAACAACCAGGTACGTGTGCATCGTTTACCTGGGGAAGCGTTGGCACCAGGATGCACCGTGGGGCGAAAACAAACCAGTGGTGGAAGTGTAATGCTTTGGGCAATGTTCTGCTGGGAAACCCTAGATCCAGTCATTCATGTGCAACAAACTATAACGTCTACCACCTACCTCAACATCATTTACGAGCACTTTTTTCATGCCAACGGTTTTTCCCTCTAGTAGTACCTTCTTTCAGCAGGATAATGCGCCAGGATTGTTCCAGAATGGTTCGCAGACCATGAGGAAAACTTCCAAGTATTGACCTGGACTCCGAATTTTCCAGACATCAATCCAATGGAGCACGTGTGGTTTGTGTTGGAACAAAAAATCCGATCTGCGGCGGTTCAACCACGTTACTTTCAAGAGTTGAAGGATTTTCTGGTAACGCTTTGGTACCAGATACCACAAGACATCTTTAGAAATCTTGAAGTGTCGACGCCTCGCCGGGTAAGAGCTATTCGGGTAGCATGTGGAGGACCAACATCATATTGGGCAGATGGTCATAATGTTTTGGCTCTTCGGTGTGTGCCTGAAGTGGCTCTCTCAGGGAGCCTGTCAACGTAACGAACTTAAAACATATTCCATCTTGCTAACTCTCTCATTCAAGAAGATCGACAGAATATTGTGTCTGCAATGGCTGATATGTTAGACATAGGTTATGGTTCTGCCTATGCAATGATGCATGAAGATTGAGATAACAAAAAGTATATGCCAGGTTGGTTACTAAAGAGTTGACCAATAAACATAAAAAGCAGCGTACGGAGATTTTTGCCCAGTTTTTTTCAAGGTTATGGAGGAAATGTTGGGTTTGGGAAAAGGATTGTCACTCGGAGCGACATCTGGGAGCACCATTTTGATCCTGAAAGCAAGAGATAAAGTATGGATGAGAAACGTCCTTCATTCCCAGCAAAAAGAAATTCAAAAGGGTTCCCTCTGTCAACAAAAAAAAAAAAAAAAAAAAAAAAACTTGCTCACCTTATTTTGGGATGTGCATGGACCTAATACGGAATATTACCAGGAACACGAACAGACTGTTAATAGTACAACATAAAGGCACCAAACAAAAAAATTAGTAACCTGCAGCAATATATGTAATTGTTTACTCTGATATATTTCTGAGGTTATGATTAGAATTTTATTTAAATATTTCTGGGTTATATAATAATAAAATGTGTTACTTCTTTTTACAGGCAAACTTTTAAGCTGAAATTTTTGAAATATTAAAATCAGTGGGTCGAGAGACGGATGTAAGTGACTGGCAAAAAGGTGTCATAGCTGTTAGCCAGTCAAAAGGACACAGCATCAAGGAAGTTGTTCAATTTGCAGGTGTTAGCAAAAGAACAGTTTAGTGTACTTCATCATCATCATCATTGTCAACCATTATCAATCCACTGCTGGACGAAGGTCTCCCCAAGTTTCCTCCACAACGGTCTGTCTTGTGCCAGTCTCCTCCATGTCACCCCTGCATACTTTCGAATTTCATCCACCCATCTCCCATGTGGTCTTCTTCTGGGTCTTTTCCTGTCCCTTGGAATCCAATCTAAAATTTCGGCTGTCCATCGATGATCTGTCCTTCTGGCAGTATGTCCAGCCCATTGCCATTTCAGGGATTTGACTCTGATCATGATGTCTTCCACTCTTGTCATTTTTCGGATCCACGAGTTCCTCTTCTTATCTCTCCTGGTTACACCAAGTATGCACCTCTCCATGCTTCATTGAGTTGTCTGCTGCCTTTGTATGTCTCTTTTAGTTAAGGTCCACGTCTCTGCACCATACGTAAGCACTGGAAGGATGCATTGATCAAACACTTTTCTTTTAAGACATAATGGCATATTGCTCTTGAAAATTATGCTGTTTCTTCCAAAAGCTCTCCAGGCAAGTTTTGTACGCCGATTAATTTCTTCATCAATGTGACCCTCACTTGATATCTGCTGTCCAAGATAAACGTACGTGTCCGTTATCTCTAGCTTTTCTCCATCAATCGATAAATCTTCATTTCTTGTAAAAGCATTGAACATCACTTTTGTCTTCTGAAAGTTCATTTTTAATCCCACTTCTTTACTCTTGTCAGCAAGTTCCTGGATCATACTCTGCAGCTCTGATGGGCTAGTTGCAAAAATGACTACGTCATCAGCAAAACGAAGGTGGGTTAGATAATCTCCATTAATCTTTATCCCCTTGTTTTCCCAGCTCAGTGACTGAAAAACACCCTCCAATGTGGCACTAAAGAGCTTCGGATTTATGGTGTCACCTTGTCTCACTCCTTTCCAATTTTTATGTGTGTTGTATTTTCAAACAGCCTAATCTTTGCACTTGCATTTTCATAGATGTTATTAATAATATTAATGTATGCATCTTCAATACCGCAGGTTTTCAGAGCCATTGTAACTGCTGATGGTTTCACCGAATCAAAGGCTTTTTCATAATCGATAAAAGCCATGCGCAATGGAAGTTCATATTCCCTCGCTCTTTCAATTAGTTCTCTCAGCACATGGATATGATCTATTGTGCTGTAGCCACTCCTGAATCCAGCTTGTTCTCTCGGTTGAGCCATGTGCAGTGTTACCTTCAAACGGTGTGAAAGAACTTTAGTGAAGATTTTATAAACTACTGATAGGAGGCTGATAGGTCTGTAGTTTCCGAGATCCTCAATGTCACCTTTCTTATGTAGCAGGATCATTGTAGCGGTGTTCCAATCCTCAGGAATCTTTCCTTCATTAAGGCATCGAGTGAAAATTTGGGCGAGTACTGTTTCGATTTCTCCACTTGCTTCTTGTATGATGTCTACAGTAATTCCATCTTCTCCTGGAGCTTTTCCCCGCTTCATGTTCTTGATTGCATGTGCAACTTCTGCTGGAAGGACTGGAGGAACTCTGGTACTGGTATCTTTCATGATGTCTGGAGTGCATGTATCATCCCTTTCATATAATTTGGAGTAGAAATCTTTCACTCTTGTCAAAATTTCGCCTCTATTTCTTGTTACAGAACCATCTTCTTTTCTCCGTGCCATAATCTGTTTTCTTCCCTTACTGAGATGTCCCTTTGCTATCTTTAGGCTTTGGTTGTTTTCAATTGCTTTCCTCTCTAGTTCACAGTTGAATTTTCTTACGTCTTCAGTGATACTTTTTCGTACTGTCTTGCATAGCTCTATATATTCCACTTTGGAAGTCACATCTTCTTTAGTTGTCCTCATCTCTCTTCTTTTTTGCATCAACATTTTCGTTTTTCCTGATAATTTATTTACATGCAACTTGTTCTTAGACCCAGCTAATTTTGTTGCTGTTTCCATAAGAGCTTTGGTTATTTTTCTGTTAACTTCAGAGATGTCCACTTCTTCCGATGTTAGGCCTTCTAAAGCAGAGAACCTGTTCTTCAGTTCCAACTTGAAGGTATTATGGTGTTTTTTAAGGTTGGTTATGTCAATAGATTTTGTTTGTCTTATGAGCTTGCCACGTTCAAGTTTAGTGTTGAGGTGCATCTTACATCTCACCAATCTATGGTCACTACTTGTGTTGAACTTGTTTAGCACACTGCAGTCTTCTATGACGAATTTTTTGTTACACATAATAAAATCAATTTCACTTGTCGTCCCATTTGGATGTCTCCATGTCCATTTCCTGTGTGGCTTTTTCTTGAAGAAGGAGTTCAAGATGAAAAACCCTTCTGCCTCTGCAAACTCAACGAGAGTATTTCCACGCTGGTTTCTGTTGCCGTGACCGAATTTACCTACTGAAGTTTCATTCTGTTGCCGTTGCCCTATTTTTGCATTGAAATCTCCCATAATTATTTTCAAGTGCTGCTTACCTTTATTATTTAGATGACAAATTTCCTCATAAAATTCTTCAATTTCTTCTTCAGGACGACTTGTGGTGGGTGCATAAGTTTGAATAATCTGAGCCTGGTATCTTCTCGATAGTTGGATAACGAGTCGTGCAGCTCTGTCAGAGGAACTTTCAACTTCTACCACTTTATCCTTCAGTTTCTTGTTTATTATAAATCCAACACCACTAGTTCTGCCAGTATCTGTCTAACGATAGTAGAAGAGATGTCCACTTTTCAGTTCGATGAGATCTTCCCCTTTTCCCCTTACCTCACTTAGCCCCACGATGTCCCACTTGATCCTTTGTAGTTCCTCTTCCAATTCAAGAAGCCTTGAATCAGAAGATAGGGAGCGTCCATTGTACGTTGCCAAGGTCAGCATCAGATGGCAGCCTAGTCCGGACCTCCGGGGATTCTTAGCACCCTCTGCCTTCATGTCGCACTTGCCGCTGCCTTGGCCAGGTACATTCCAGCTGCCGGAGACTGAGGGCCAAGATTTAAGTTGTGGAGTCATTTTGGAGGGTTTGGCCATAACTCACCACGCTGGCCAAGCGGGTTGGTGAGTGTGGGATAGAATTTCCTCTAATCCCGATGGTATAGTTATACCGCTATGGGCGGTCGTCAGAGCCCCTTTAGTGGGAACAGGATGCACCACGAGAAGACGGGGTTGACATTTGTCAAGGAGGCTGTGATGTTACGCATCACCTGACCTTACATCCCTTAGTGTACTTATAAACATTTATATGAGTCAAACTCGACTGAAAATAAAAGGGAAAACTGTGGTCGAAATACCATTTTGACAAGTTATGATTCAATGAAAACAGATTTCAAACAAAGCAGGAACTCTTTCGATGTGTTAATAACGGACCTCATACGTCTATATCTGAGCGAGTATTGCGCAGGAAACTTAATCGAATGGATATCGGGAGTAGAGTTTAAAGACTGAAACCAATGTTAACTTCAGCTCACAAAAAAAGCTCGATTAGCTTGGACCAAAGCTCACAGGACATGGTCTGTTGATCAGTTGAAGGCTTTCAAGTGGTCTGATGAATCCAAATTTTGCCTACACTTAAATGTCACAAGCTGTAAGGCCAACTGGAGGTTCAAAGAAACATTTAATCTTGATGGTATTCAAAGAGTTCTTGCCAAAGGAGCTGGGTCTGTAATGCCGTCTTAATGGTTGTGAATTAGGTCACTAGTAGAAGTAAAGAATACGATGAATCAGCCTGCTTTCAGAGAAAGTTTAGAGAACCATGTGCTTCCTTTTGTACGACATTTGCAGAATTCTCATCGAGTAACTTATCCGATTTACCAGGATGACAACTATAGGATTCATAGAGCTAAAACCATTATCGATTGGTGTGAAGAGCATGATACAACTTTGGGACACATGGATTGGCCAACTAAATCACCAGATTTAAATCTCATCGAGAATTTATGGGACCATTTTAAACGAAGTCTAAAAACCAAACTTTAGAATCTCAGGAATCTCAACGAACTGCGAGACAAACTGTTCTTAGAATAGTCAAATATTGACTCAAATTATTTAAATCATCTTGTTGAGTCTCTTCCAGTAAGAATTAATTGCTATAATTTCTGCACGTGGCGATGTACCTACCTCTAAATTAACATTCCTTTTGAGTTTCGGTGTTCTCATGTAAAGTTGGTTTCTCCTCGTTCAATATTTTTAAGCTTAACTCTACGGAATTTCTCTCCACGAGCTTGTAAAATTTGGCAACCTGACAGTGGGTCAAAGTGAAATCAAACGTAAATTAAAGTGTTCTGAGATAAGAGTGGAGTCCAAATTGGATGAGCAGCTATTTTCTATGAGTAGAGCGACTGTATTCAGAGTTGAGAGCGATATTATATGTCGAAAATGATATTGTAAGAGCAACGTTATATTGGGTTGGAAAGAAAGTAATGCCCAATGACGAGGTACCCGAAGTCGAAGCCCGGGCCACGGCGCATGTTGGCCACTGAGATTGCGCAGCACACCGTCATGACATCAGCCAACAATCCCTAACAATCTGGAATACACCACACGTAAGTAAACATAAAATAATACTAAAGAACTTGCAATCAATACCCCACTTGCAATTAATACCCCACTTGAAACAACATCTCTAACCACTATTTCTCTTAAAACCATCCACTTTATCACAAAGCCCAGGAGAGGGGGTAAAGTCAGTGGCAGTTAGTTCTCAGAAGTCGAAGAGTGTAAGAGCCAGCGAACATGGAAGTGGACAAGGAGCATGTCCGCCATTGCATGTTATATGAGTTTCGTTGCGGTAGCACCACCGCAGGAACATTACCAGTGTGTACCCCATTACCATATCACATCATCAGTGCAGTCGTTAGTTCGAACAGTTTTGAGAGCGAAATGATGACCTCTCAGACCGTCCCAAAGCCGGAACACCAACAACAGTGGATATGGACATGCTGAAGACCTTAGTGGAGACCGACCCACGTGTGACCACGCGGGAATTGGCCGGACATCTGGGGACTACCTACACGAGCATTATCACGCACCTGTGTCAACTTGGGAAGGTGCACAAGAAGTGAGAGTTTGGGTACTCCATCAAATCACAGTTGAGCAGAAAGCAAATCGCCTAAGTGCATGCGTTTTCCTGCTTGCACGTGACCAAGCTGAACCGTTCTTGGACCGCATTGTGTTAGGTGACGAGAAATGGGTCCTGTATGACAATTTCAGGGCCCGTAAACAGTGGTTAGACGCAAAACAGAGCCCATACCGACCCTGAAAGTCAGCTTACACCCAGGTAAGGTCCTGCTGTCTGTTAGGTGGGACATGCGGGGTGTCGTGTTTTTGAGCTGCTGCCGGACAACATCACTATCACCGTCGATGTGTACTGCCGTCAGCTTGAAGATCTGCACGCATCGCTTAAGTCGAAACGACCAGCACTGCTCAGCCGCGAGGGCATCCTCCTACAGCAGGATGAAGCGAGACCTCACACAGCACGGGCAACCTGTCACAAGATCAGAGACCAGGGTTGGGAGCTGCCTCCTCACCCAGGCTATTCCCAGGACATTGCTCCCAGCGACTACCACCTTTTTTGGTAGTTGCAGTGTTTCTAAATTGTCACCGGTTCACCAATCGGGATGATGTCGAACGCGCACTTACTCATTTCTTTACAATAAAACATCCACAATTCTGCATGAACGGTATCTAACAGCTGCCCAGACGATGGGTGCAGATCTTAGCAAACGACGGTGGCTACGTTTTGGACTGATTTGTATTTCTATATACGGTAATTAGCACTTTTCTGTTGCCTTGAATTTTCAGACGTTACTTTCTTTCCAACGCAATACTAAGCGAAGTTACTCCCAGCTATATGTTAAGTACGGTACGAAAGCTATTTTCTGAGCACGTGATGTTGCATGCTATGTGAATCGAGATTTTAGTGAAACGTATCTTGTTGTTGAGAACGACGTGTTTATTGAAAGATGATAATTGGCGTGCTGGCTAACAATAAAATGTGTACTAGTGATTCGAATTTCTTGGCGTAGAATATAAATCAAAGTTTCCAAGCTTTCGCACATCAACCAGATGGCTTTTTCAAGGAAGGTAGACAGATAACTGCAAACTGAATAATAGAACGGTTCAACAATTCGAACGTGGTGACTTGACTTGACAATAACGAATAGATGCGTACGTAATCAGGTATTCAAAGACACGAGGTGAAGAAAATAGAATTAAAAGTCCAAATTCCCACGAGGAAATAGAATTGAAAGTCCAAATTCCCACGAGGAAATAGAATTGAAAGTCCAAATTCCCATGACAGAATGAAAAATTCTGAGGACCGGAATTCTCTACAGTCTAATAAAAGGCACAAACAACCCTCTGTCTGACAAAGATTTACAGCAAGCTTTAGTGAACTGTGATCTCACTTTTTTGTGCCGCAGTGTAGGAGTCCGCAGTTTCGTGACTGCATTTAGAGTATCTAATCTGCTAGATCGAGACAAACCTTTCCGGACGCAATCACGAAGATTCATAGACTGCTGGAAAACGACTTCGCGATCACGCATGAATTATATGAGAAAGGCCTTGATAAAATTAAGCAGTGCTTAAAATTCAAGAGTGGGTGCATAAAGGATTTATTAGAAACGTAACACATCTGCGGCAACAAAGAAACTTTAAGTACCCAAGAAGTCTGTGTCAAAACGAAAAAGTTATCAAGAAGAAAAAAGCACGAACTCTAGAATGTTTTAACTTCAAGAGAACACTGAACTTTCGCATTAAGGAAGGTGAGGATTTGAATGAGATATTAAGTAAGGCTGATTGGAAGGTGAGGATAATTATGCTCTAAAAGCATATCGTGTCGTACGATAAGTAAAAGAAAAATTGTAATTATACCGATTGGTACGTATTCCAGACTGTCGAAATTTGACGCTCTTTTACAAAAACATTAAAAAAGTTTTTGAAAGTAAGAATTATTATAGACCGCTGTCACATCAAGATAAAATTTATCTCCATTCGTGATTACTTTATGAACTAAAAAATCCTTATGACATGAAAGACAGTTTAAAATAAAATATAATTACCGATCTCTGTAAGCGAGATAAGAAAAAAAAAAAAACTTAATGAGAAAAGTCTTCCGGCGGCGAATCCGTAATTGCTACTAATCGTCTTTTACAGGGAAAATTCTTTCCAGAATGAATCGATGACCGCAATTGTCTTCCACGTTTAATGGCGTTGATGAAGAGACTGGTATTGGTAAATATTTATCATTTAAACTAGTCACTATAAATATATTTCACCTTTTTACGTAATTTTTATAAATTATTCCTATTCATAATTAGGGCTCCGAAAACACTTTGATTTTCTCAGAAAATCGATTATATATGGTGATACTGAAGTAAAAAATCATAAAGAATTGTGCAATTCACATTACGTTAACAAAAGAATTCGGACACCTCCACATATGCTAATAAATGTGCATTTGCTAAACCAGACGAGCACGTGTGGGATGTGTTGGGAGCTCTGAATAAAAGTGAGCGTTTGCGCGCTTGTCAGACCGAATTAGAAGCGACTATGCCGCTCGGAGGTGAACCTACAGACGTTAAAATTGGCATTGGCCGCTCCTGTGGCACAGTGGTCTAAGCGATGGCCTCTGATCATTCGTCCGAAAGGGGTCCAGGTTCGAATCCCGGTGAGGCATGGATGTTGTGTTTGTCTTATGGCACTGGGTCTCTTCCTTCCCTAAAACCAGTGGCCCTAAATTATGGATGGACGACTGCTGAATGCCCACTGAGTTGCTCACGGTGGTCATTAAACCTCCAATCAAAAAAAAGTGGCATGGTGGTTGAATGCCACATGAGTAAGAAATCAGTGTGTTGCCGATCTTCTGCGATTCCCAAACTCGACTGTCGCTGATGTTCATCATCAATGGAGAGGAAGCAGTGCCACTACAGTTAACAGCCGTTTCGGGAGAGGCCATAAAAACTGAGTGACCGTGTCAAACGAATCTCGCTGTGGAATGTGAAGATGGCTTGCACGTCCTCTGCCACAGACTTGGCCTTCGACGTCACAAAAGCAACTGGAACAACTACTTGCACCAGAACAGTCCGTCGAAAACTGTATGCCCATGGTTATCATGATAGGTCATCTGCGCACAAGCCCACATTACTTCAGGCAATGCCAGAAAAGACTTCAGCAGTGCCTTGCTTGCAGTTCGGGGAGAACAAAAGAGTGAAAGAAGGTCATGTGGAGTGGCTAATCCCGGTATTCAATCTTTCGTTCGGATGCACGTATTTTGTTGTTGTTTAAGGTTTTTTACGCCCACTGTGAGCAGCACAATGGGCCGTAAACAGTCGCCCATCCCTAATTTAGGGCCACTGGCTCCAAGGAGAGGAGAGAGTCAGTGCCGTGAGACAAACACAACACCCATGCTTCACCGAGTATCGAACTCAACCCATTTCGGACGAATGGTCATAAGTCAATGCTTAGACTACTACGCCACTTGGATTGTTGGACGTATTTGGATATGTTGTTTGTCCAGGCGTACTGCATTGTCCCTACAGTCAAGTTTGGAAGGGTATCTGAATGGATGTGGGGCTCTTTCTGTTAGGAAAGACTCGGTTTTTTTTTTGTTGTGATTTCCTACGGTCTAACGGAAGGCAGGTACGAAGACATTCTGAACAGTTCCGCACAGCCTAAGCTGTGGCAGTACTTCAGCCAAGATCTCTGCCTCATTCAGTAAGATCGAGCATTGTTCCCCCTGCAAATTCTGTCCAGGCCTCGTTTGAGGGGTAGGACGTCCAATTGTTGGATTGTCCGACACAAAGTCCTTACTTAAATCCAATAGAACATCTGAGACACTAGCTTGAACGCCGAATCTGATCTCGGCCGGAAATACCTTCATTTATGCCAGCTCTGGCAGAAGCTTTACAGGAGAAATAGGCAAACATTCTGGTACAGAACTGCCGACATTTTGTGGAAAAAGCATGCCTGGAAGTCCTCCTTTACAATCACAACGGCCAAAGGCAGACCAACGATATACTAATTCGGCTAATAAATGCCCTTGTTTCACTTCATCTAGGTGCTCGAGGACTTTGTCTACATAGTGTACATAGAAGAGTAAAGGCACACACTTATTATGCATTCGTGAATGCATAGGTTGTCTTCCAACGCACGGATATTTATCACAAAGGAACATCATTTTTGGTTTAGGTGCTCTCAACACGTACATATGTGCAGCATTTGCGCATTTTGCATGTCATCTGCGTTATACACAGAAGTGCCAAAAGTCATGGGATATCAGTGTGCAAATTTTTAACTGGGGCTGCCATCGTATGAAGGCTTCAACGCACGCCACGATTTTTATCAGTTGTGAGGTGTAATCTCGTGAGTCAGGTTGAACCACCTCCAGTAGGATTATGGCAAACCAACGTGAATTATCGGAGTTTGAACGTGGCGTGGTAGTGGGAGCCAGAAGGATGGGACTTTCAATTTCCGAAGTTGTTTGAATATTCAACATTTCTCGATCCACGGTGTCACGTGTGTACCGAGAATACCTCATAGAAGGCATTACCACTCTCCGTGTACAGTGCAGTGGCCGACCATGGGTGCTGAATGACTACAACCAGCGGCGTCTGACCAGGATTGTCCATGCTAACAGACATGCAACACTGGCTCAAATAACATCTACATTCAATGCAGGAGGTACCAGAGACATATCCATCAGGTCAGTGTTTCGTAATTTAGCGTCCATGGGTATGGGAGCAGAAAATCCCCACAGTGCCTTTGTTAACATCACGACATCAGACACAACGCTTAGCCTGGGCTCGTGAACACGGTAATTGGACCCTGGAAGACTGGCAACATGTGGTGTGGTCCGATGAGTCACGCTACCGGTTGTTACGAGCTGATGGCATGAGTCGGGTGTGACGCACACCCCATGAGGCCATGGACCAAAGCTGTCAACAAAGCACTGTGCAAGCTGCTGTTGGTTCCATTCATATGTGGGATGACTTTAGGTGGCACGGTTTCGGTACTCTGCTCCTCGAAAACACGTCATTAACCGGTAATCGCTTTATTGCTCTGCTGGGTGACCATTTGCAGCCCTTCATGGACTTCATGTACCCCAAACAACGATGGGATTTTCCAGACGGACAATGCACCATGTCATCGGGCCCCAAGTTGTCCAAAATTGGATCGAGGAGCATTCTGGACAGTTCCGACGGATGTTGTGGCCACCACGCTCCCTCGACGTGAGCATAATAGAGTACTTATGGGATGTGGTGGAAAGGTTCATTCGCACCGAAGATCTTGCATCTGCAAATACCAGGGAACTTTGGGCAGCTGTTCAGACGAATGGCTCCTACACGATACTTTGTACGTATCCCATGACTTTTGACACTTCATTGTATATCTGTATAACATTCAAGAAAAAACAAAGAAACATGTTTTCACTTTTGGGATCTTTTGCATCGCTTTTCAGAAATTCCTGTATGATATCTGGAATTTCTTCACCTGCTCTTGATTTAGTTCAACACAAACAGTGCTGGTAGTGAAAATGGTGTCATTCTTTTCAGTGTAGGGTGTACGAAAAGTCATGCGACTGACATTAAAATATTTACTGCTGGCTGCAATTCATTACATGACAAGTAGGATTCAAAGCTATATGTATTGCTGTGAGGATTCATAATCCTATTACAGCTTGACTGAAATCCGAGCATTGGGCGCGAATCAGTTTCCTGATTCGCGCCCGAAATTTATGTATCAGCAACGGGTTACGTGATTTTTCGAAAATCCTGTTTTACCTCATGCAGAAGTATATATATCCGGTGCGAATATTCTTTTTTCTTTCTCTACAAAATTATTCGATACATTGCGAAAATAAATGTCGTTTACCTGTGTTCTAGAGATGAGCCTTTGGTTCGTTTTTTGATAAGCTCCTGGTTAAGTTTTTTTTTTTTGAGATCTGAGCCCGCTCGGCTCTGTTAAATTGTTGCCTATGTTTGTTCCTGGTTCGAATATCTTTTCCCACATTTTAGTAATGTGAATGTGTGGAAAAAATGAAGTACATTTTTGATTGACATTACCTCTTATAACGAAGTAAATTTCTCCGTCATTTTTGGTCTACGCCGGGATTCGAACCCGGGTCCACTCATTCCGGAATAAGTTGCTCTACCAATTAAGCTACGCGGACGATTTATTCTGATTCCTATCTGCCTTTATGTCGTGTGCGTCCTTCTGGCAGGTACGTCACATCTCCTGGTACGTTACATCATCTTCCCCTTATTTTTTTTTTTTCGAAGTGCTGGAGAAAGGATTCTCTAATTTTTCCTATCTCGCGGTGTGGAAATAACATCACACCAATGCGAGATTTTGAACTGTCGGGTCATCCGGATAGTTCGGGCGCCATTATAACGAAGTAAATTTCTCCGCAATTTTTGGTCTACGCCGGGATTCGAACCCGGGTCCACTCATTCCGGAATAAGTTGCTCTACCAATTAAGCTACGCGGACGATTTATTCTGATTCCTATCTGCCTTTATGTCGTGTGCGTCCTTCTGGCAGGTACGTCACATCTCCTGGTACGTTACACTCTTTACACATATACACACACATACACGCGCACGCGCGCACACTGACTGTTTGACATTTTCTGCTTTATGCACACACAATGGCCGAAGAAATAAACTTTATTTAGTACCGTGTAGTGAAACGTACTACAGAGGTGAAGCAAGGGTCAAGATCTCAAATCTTCAGCAACAACACATTCCGTTGGTTTAGTTTAGTCAGTTAGAACATCTTGCTCCGGAGCGAGGAGGCGTGCTTCGATCTTGGCACAGAGAAATGTTTGAATTTCACAGTAGGACCACGTTTGCTTCGAATGACGGCAAGTATAGGAGGCAGCATGGGTTCTGTGGGGTGCTGTAGTTAATTTTAGTCCAAATATAGCACCACATTTTCACTTACATTGAGATTAGGAGATTATGTACGCCAGAGTAGATGATGGAAGTCCTCCTCGTGTTTAACAACTCATTTTTGAACGACTCATGCACGATGTGATGTTGCATTTTCATTCGTAAAGATTATGTCACATCCAGGAAACAATTATAACATTGCAGGAGTCACTTGGTCCATTAGAACACTCAGATATCCTCTGAGTGTCATCTTATTTTCGCCTTGCATCCGCGGATCCGGTCCGTACCAACAGAACATTCACATTAGATGCTTGAATCGTGTTCACAGGGCGTACTCGATTTTATCGCTTCATGAGGTTTTCGCACCACTCTTTGCCGAACATTTTAATACAAAATTGTATAGCATGATTTACTGGACCACATGACTTTCTTCCACTGCTCTGTTGTACCTTCACTGTGTTTTCCTCAATACTGCAAGCTATTTTTTTCCTGAGACACATGGCTTTCGAATAGACAAACTACTTCCAAGACCCAATATCTTTAAATCTCTGTCCATGATTCCATGGGAAAACCATGATGGAAGAAATTTTAATTTGTGATAAGTCTTTTTAGAGAAATAAAAATTAAAATTACAGTAAATTTTATATTTGGGGCTTTGTGATATAACACTACGAAGCAGTACATTTCGCCTTTTTTTATACATAATTGACAGTTCTTGTCAGTTTAAAAAGTCTCGAATTCCAAAACATTATGTTTATTTGAGAAATCTTAATAAAAAAATGCAAAAAGTCCTCTTACAGAAAAAAACGAAATTATTATGATTTACAGAATAAAGTTCATACCGTCTAGTCACGTTAGAAATATTTTATTTTTCGCTAAAGCACACTAGCGCTTTCGAAACTATATCGTTTCATCATCAGGTGTGCAAAATAAGATACAGATCCTTTCAAATACACACTATTCAAAATACTCCTTGAAGTTACAACGGCAAGTAATATATTTACGTGATGGTTATGATTAGGAACACTGAGGCGCGTGTTTGATTTAAATATTAAATTGTTGTGGAAGTTAGCTATAAAGAGCAGCTGCGGTTTTTGATGATGGGATATTTAACATAGCATCATGTTATAGTTTTTGTTAAGATTTCTTCGTCAGTTCAATATGGCGAAGTTTGGTCTCTTCGATATGGCGAAACAGTCGTAATATATAGATTTACAAACGCTTGCTGTAATGAAGAACCCCTATTATTCTACCCCATCCTTGGAGACAGCTCATTGACGAAGAGACTACTTTTCGTGAACTGACGAAGAAATCTTAATAAAAACTATAACATGATGCTATGTTAAATATCTCATCTTCATCAAAAACCGCAACTGCTGTTTATAGCTAACGTCCACAACAATTTAATATTTAAATCAAACACGCGCCTCAGTGTTCCTAATCATAACCATCATGTAAATATATTACTTGCCGTTGTAAACTCAAGAAGTATTTTGAATAGTGTGTATTTGAAAAGATCTGTATCTTATTTTGTACACCTGATGATGAAACGAAATAGTTTCGAAAGCGCTAGTGTGTTTTAGCGAAAACTAAAATATTTCTAACGTGCCTAGACGGTATTAACTTTATTTTATAAACGTAAACCGGTACGTAATCAATCTCACAGAGTGGTCGTAAAATCATCATATCTTACAGAGTGCATCACTTGGGGATATTTAAATTATTATGAACCTATTCAGCAAAATCAGTTTCTACAGAAAATGAAATGACTAATTAACTCGCATTCATTGCGAAAAACATTTTATAATTGAGCGAATCCAATATTCTTGGTTTCAAGCTTAAAGGTGAGTTGGAGGAAAGTGCGTTGCTAGCTAGTTCAGTAAGTAGTGCAGCTAACTGGCGTTCAATCTATCACTGGTAGGATAACCACCGAGGTAAGTATGGAGATTCTATTACTTCACACGTTAGAAAAAAGATCTGCAATGCGTCTGATGTATTTACGTTAAAAAAAAAAACAAGGAAAAGAAGCTTTTTCTGCGAACTGATTGAAAAAGTCGAAGTTTTTGAGAAACGCCAAAACTGACATTTCTTTAAAAAAATGTAATCAGTGACAACCTAAAATCTGTCAAAATACAGAAGTTTTCACAGAAACTTTTCAAAAAGGAAATTTCGTTAAAAGTCGGAGACCTACCGTTCAAATTTGCTGCACGTTATTTTCAGGAATTCTTAAATTCACGCCACTTATTTTTTATAGTGTACGCTCTTTGTAAAGGAGATGGCAGAACTTCATCAGGCCATGTGATCGTTATATTTGCATAAATTGGCGTTTATTGTCTCTGGCTGCCTTATCATAAAAGTTCGTAATTTTTTAGCCAGTGTGTGTATTTTAGTGCTTCCTCAATGTCGTGCGAATAAAAAGAAATCAGATCTTATTTAAACTGCGTAACATAATGCATTAGAGATTATACTGCCTTCTATTATTAGTTTGACTCCCTGTTCTGGCGCCAATAAAGCATTTAATATTGTTACGCCCCGGGTGGCCGCCCCAGTGGCGCAGTGGTCTAAGGCTTTGGCCTCTGATCATTCGTCCGCAAGGGGTCTGGGTTCGAATCCCGGTCAAGCATGGATGTTGTGTTTGTCTTACGGCACTGGCTCTCTCCCTTCCCTGGAACCAGTGACCCTAAATTAGGGACGGGCGACTGCTTATAGCCCATTGAGTTGCTCACGGTGGTCCTTAAACCTCCAATCAAAAAAAAAAAAAAAAAAAAACGCCCCGGGTGCCAGACTATTGAATAAAAATTACTTTATTAATTTAGAATGCACGATGTCAGGTATTGGCCGATGACCAGGAGGTAAACATCAGAATTTCGAATCATTTCATTTGTGACTTCTTTATCACTGAAATCTTAATTATTGGCAAGGGAATTCCACCTATCAATTTAGCTAATCAAAATTTAAGGAATTTCTCTGACATTCGTAAGTTATTCATGCAACTTCAGGACTGGAACGAGACAACGCACATTTAATTACTTTACATAAAACAGATAATGAAAATGATGAAAACGTCTATATAGAGAGGAAGAAATAGAGGCGTCAAATAAACTCGCCCGTTTTGGGATAGCTCATAGTCGGAATTTATCGTTAAAGTTCAACCATTATTCATTGCCATGTACAATCCGGCTTTAAACAGTTTTCAGCCGATAAAAGCCTATTAGCTGACCGGAGCCACTTTGCTCTCCAACTGGCATGCATAAGAAAATACAGTACTTATATAAAGGGATGTTACTTTCTCAGAAGGTGGAGTATATTCACATACAAATTACCGACTAGTGTGCGTCAACACACATTGGTCGGTTTTTAAGAACACACGCATTGGTCGGTTTTTACTTTCATCTGGCACGACAAATTAGCACGCGCACACTATGGATGATATAGAAAGAAATCGAACCAAACCCCACTTAAACACTTGTGCACACACACTTATATTTGATGCCATTGGCGCACCCACGCAGGGCTTTGGGGACTTAAGCAACCTCCAATCAGATTAAAAGCGACGTACGTCAAAAATTAAACATTCAAAAATATTATTTTACATGTTCAAAAAATTACATAGTGTCTTCTATTACATGGTGCCTTCTGCCCAAAGCCCCAAAGATATTAAAAGCGACGTACCTCACAAATGAAACATTCAAAAATATTATTTTACATTTTCAAAAAAGTACACAGTGTCTTCTATTACATGATGTTTTCTTCCCAAAGCCCCTAAGAGATTAAGAGCGACGTACGTCACAAATTAAACATTCAAATATAATATTTTGCATGTTCAAAAAATTACATAGTGTCTTATACACTGCTGGACAATTGCTAAGGACAGATTATAAACGGCTATATAGCGCATAAAAACTTAAGTGTGGTTGGATGCCAAGTGAAATAAAATAATGTCAGAATGCCAGGACATTACAAGAAAGACAATTTATTGTGCTCTGAAATCCAGAAGGCTTTGGAACGTGTTCAAGGGACAAACAGGCCATTTTGTGCAGAATACGTAAACGTGAAAAAAATGCAATTACCGTTCGCAGGCGTTCCGGCGTAAGATGTCAATACGGGATATGGCCACAATGGAGGGCGATGCAAGATTCCACACGTCGTGTCATGCTTTGCACAACATTATCAAGCAGCTGTTGGGGTAATTTATCCCATTCCTCTGTCAGTGCACGGATGAGGGGGTCCTTGTTTACTGGAGGGCATTGGCGACCAGCAAGACTCCTCCCCAAAGCATCCCACACATTTTCAATGGGATTCAGATCTGGATAACGTGCTGGCCATACGAGGCGTTGAATATCCTTGCTCTCAAGACACTCCTGGACAGCGACTGTTCGATGACATGTTGCGTTGTCCTCCATGAAAATGAATCTATCACCGACAGCACCACGGAACATGCGAACATGAGGTAGCAGAACATCGTTAATGTATCGTTGGCCAGTCATAGTCCCAGTTGGAAGCACATAGAGGGACGTATGGCCATTGATCATGATGCCAGCCCATACCATGACACTACATGTCGGATATCGGTCCCTTTCCTGTATGTTTGCTGGGCAATATGCAGTACCACTATCACGCCAGATCAGTTGTCGTCGACAATCAGACGATAGACTGTATCTACTCTCATCTGAGAAGAGGACAGCAGACCAGTCGTTATCAGTCCAATTGCGATGTTGATGGCACCATTGCAAACGGGCGGTACGGTGACGTCTGGACAATGGGATGCACACAACAGGACGGCGAGCGTATAGTCCTCTTTCATGCAAACGTCTGGCGACAGTTTTTCGGGAGATCCGCTTGCCAGTAGCAGCCATAAACTGATTTTCTACCTCACTAGCTGTGCTGCGCCGGTGTCTTTTTGTTGATAGCACTATGCACCGATCTTCTGCAGGTGTCGTACTGCGAACACGACCTCCCCCGTGACGTTTGCTACACTCTCCATTGGTTTGAAATGATTTCCAAAGCCTTGAAACAACACTGTGGCTGACGTTGAACTCCCTGGCAACATCTGTTATTTTTCGCCCTTCTTCAATCTTGCCAATAATACGGCTACGCGTAAAATCATCTAGGTGATGTCGGGAAGACATACTGAAAATTGCAAGTTCGTCAATTGATTCTTTCCCTTTCAACTTTGCGTTTGAACAACAACGGTCAATACGCGTCAAATCCTTTATATCTCTTATCAGCGCTATGACGTCACGAACAAGTTCGGCAATCCAAAATTTGCATACGCACAACACGTCTTACTGTATCCCGCACTTATGCTAATTTCCACATTTTCCTGCCTTGCATTTTATGGTTGCTATCGTTGCTATTGTCATCCGTCCTTAGCAATTGTCCGGCAGTGTATTTGTTTACTAGCCTGTTGTACCCGTCGTTGACGGGCTAGTGATAGTATAAAGTAAAAGCTATATCGGCAATTAAATTAAGACTGGTAAGTCAAGGTTTATACAACTTTGTAGTACAACTTCCCGGAATAGAATATTAGGATAAAAAAATGTATCTGAGTTATTTAGTAGCTGTCACGTCCAATGTAAATAATTCAAAAAGTTTGAAAGCAGAAGGTTTATGCAATGAAATTGATTGAGATGAAAAGTTCCTAATTCTTGTAGAGCCTCGGGATAAACAATATTAACAGTCCTTCCATTCGGAGCAAAGATGTAAAGATTTTCCCCATTACCGTCTCTGGAACAACCAACGTACAGTTGACCATGGGAAAAACATGGACTTCGTAGATCCAGTCCAACAACTTTTAGAGACTGCCCTTGTGCCTTATTGATGCTCATGGCGAAACTCAAACGAATCGGGAATTGTAGACGTTTAAATTGAAATGGGATGATCGGGACCCTTGGAATAAAAACGTTTTTTCCTGCTGCATGTCTAGTCATTATAGTAGCTTCAATAACATTCTTCATTAGTTTCTTGACAGATAATCTCGTGCCGTTGCTTAATAACGGAGATTGAAAAACAACGATCTATTTTCTTTTTTTCTTCTCCGCCCTCAAGGCCATAATACAATTGGCAAACAACGTTTAACAAAAAACATGTGCCTTTCCGCTTTCTTTACATGCAACCTGATCACACCTAACACGAAAGCGCGAAGATAAGTAGTTCACGATAAATTTGAGCCATTTCTTTTTTAGAATTACGTTAAAACAACGTTCTATTTTCTAGCTCTCAACGTCGTCACAGTATGATGACCTTCTGATGTATGACACTTTTGAATTAATAACGCAGATTGAAAAACTGCGTTCTATTTTCTTATTTTTTTCTTCTCCGCCCTCAAGTTCATAATACAATCGGCTAACAACGCTTACAAAAAAGGGCGTAATAAATGTATTTATGAATGAAAATAGTCGTAACGGAATTCTAAAAAAGAAACGCCTAAAACTCATGGGGAACTACTTTTCTGCACTCCTTAACGTTCGGTGTGATCAGGTTGATGTCAACAAAGCGGAAAGACACACTCAGATCGGGTAGAAACGCGTAATATTAAATAACTAAAAATTTAATTCAAATTTAAAAAAAATCGCTTCGAGGTGCACCAGAAGATGTCTACAGGTACCTTCATAACAAATTTCGTCGCTCTAGGTCGCCTAATTCTATGTGAAATCCGACCGACAGACACACACACAGTCTGTTTCATATATAGAGAGATTACCTTGTTTACGGTTGATACAGATATTTTTAACGACTTAGCGATTGTTCTTGTGACATAACTTTTGAAATAGTCTTAAACGTACGTACCTTCTTTGGATATTCGTTAGGTGTTCTTTTTTCTGTTAAAACAATGTTTGACGACTTTCCCCTCTATTATTAATAATATTGCTTATTTTGTATTCAGAAACGCTAATTCAATTATTTTCATAGCGTTTTTTAACTACAGAATATGAATATTTCTGTTCTTAAGGAGCAAAAACACAACCTTCTACCCACAGCTTGTTTACGTGCGCTATTTTCTTAGTAAACGATATTTAACTGCAGAAGATGTTTCTTTCGTGTTCATCTAATACGCTGTTGCCAGTTTCAATTCTTTGAACTTTTTATTTTCTGTAATTTCTTATTAAAAAGGTTCTAAAAATGTTTTAACACCCTCTGTCTTATAGCGAAACATATTTGCTTTGGAATCCCTGGTTGATTATATTTGCTATTTCTTTATCTCTGGCTTCAAAGGTGAAAGAATTAACAACCGCTCTTCTAAACAATGCTCCGAAAACAACTATTTTGTTCGATTTTAGGCAAAAAGAGCCTTGAAAGGATTATGTTGGAATAGCCCACCGTTTGTAAAATGCTTCTGTGTGAAGTAAGTCATCTTTTTTCCTAGTGAGAAGGACGTCCAATAAATGTAAGGTTCCATTGTGTCTCCTGATCGTGCATAAAATTGATTGACTGATCGAAGGAATTTATTTCCTGGTGGAAAGTCTTTAAGCTTCGCTCTCCTCTCCGTGTTGCCACACAATGAAGTTGTCATCCTCATATCTAAACCAGACTTTAGGTTTCAAGATACAGTTCGAAAATGTCTTGTCCTTAATCTGTGTAATATGGCTTCTGCTAGGATTCCGGAGATCAGTGAACCCATGGGTGGTGTGTTTATAGATTATTCCCTCAAAATTAAAATAGTTGTTGTTGGTGACCAGGTGTAACACTCTTCTTAATTGTGGAACTACTTCTGAAGAATACTGTTCTGATTTCACTATATGATCTTCTGAATTGTAGTACTTGAAGCGCACTATAATTTAAAAGATAATACTTGAACCGTGTGGTATAATTTAGGTCATCTTTCTCTTCCCAAATCGTGCATACCGTATTTATTTTAATTAAGTCCTCACCTGACACCACATAAAGAGAACCTTCTAGGAGTTCGGAAATGACGTTGAGTTTCTAAAGTGTAACGAGGAATAACCGAAATTTACATAAGCGGCATTGTAGCAAGATGCTCTAATGAACTTTCAATTTTAGTTGTCTGTTCGTATTTGAATTCTGTACTTCTCGTTACCTCTTCTTTCTTAACGTCATATCTCCCAACAGTTTACTTTCTTAACGTCATATCTCCCAACAGTTTACTTTTGAGGAAACTCCTGGTCGGCAATCAAGACAGAAAGACGTAGATAAAAACCTATTGCTCGAGCAATGTGTGAGGCTTTTGATACAGCTTACAAACGAGTGACTTTATTTTATCGGGTTTTTTTTTTTTTTTTTTTGGTTGGAGGTTTAACGACCACCGTGAGCAACTCAATGGGCTATAAGTGTAATACTACAAGTGTTATAGCGCAGGCCAGGGCTCTAGCTAGAACAATAAAGACATGTGATAATTATCCCGCTTATTCTTTCTTGCTATTGTGCAATTAGAGGGTACGACTGAACACGAGTTGGCCGCCCCGGTGGCGCAGTGGTCTAAGGCGCTGGCCTCTGATCATTCGTCGGAAGGGTCCGGGTTCGAATCCCGGTGAGGCATGGATGTTGTGTTTGTCTTACGGCACTGGCTCTCTCCCTTCCCTGGAACCAGTGACTCTAAATTAGGGACGGGCGACTGCTTATAGCCCATTGAGTTGCTCACGGTGGTCGTTAAATCTCAAAAAAAAAAAAAAAAAAAAAAAAACACGAGTTAGGACGTGACAGTAGCCAACAAAACACGGAATGTTAGATAATATTTCACAACACAAGATCATCAACTCAGATTCCTGGTAAATAATTCTTATATTCAAATATTTAAAATCACTTGATGATTCACAAAATATTGTTAAATTTGAAACAGCTAACGTCATTTTAAACCAAAAAGCGATTGATTTATCCGTCGTCGAATGAAAAATATTGGCATGATCTTCTACGTTTGTCACAGTTATTACAAGGATCTTATTACCTCTGTGTGTTTCAGACGAAATCAGGAAAAGCTAAAAGCATACAAAAGAGACTCGCAGCTTGGATAGGAAAGAGATAAAAATGGGTTTCCGATTGTTAAAAGCCCTCTCTTGATCCACTTCTGTTTTCTACAACTTTATTAAACAGGAATGTTGTTTGTTTTTTGATCAACTGGAAGTTGAGGAGCTGAACAGGTAAGAAATAGTGCTGTAGTTGTAAATAAAAAAGTGCTTCAGCGGTGAACGAATTAGGAAAAAACAATCTGCTGTTTTTATTATTTATTCTTTATTAAATTCTCATCAACTACTTTGCTCAAACTTACCAATTTTAATATAAATTGATAAACTTTAAATAAAAAATGTTACAGGAGTCATATCCTAAGAATATCAGTTTTTTGTTAAAATGCCATTCTGTCGTTCTATGCAATTCTTCTAAGAAAAGCACTTATATTGAACAGATTCAAATAACATCAATTCAGTGTAACTAATGTGCCATTTTTTCTAAGGTATTGAAAAAGGGATGTAGAAGATTTTTTTTTCTTGTGTGATACCCATAAGGAATCCGAATGAGCTCAGGGAATAACTTTTATAGCCGATGATGGGTAGTTCTATAAAAACGCCCTTCACTACCTTTAATAGCACTTGACACTCAGCCTTCATGATTGCTTAACATTTCGTCTGTTGTTTTTTCTCTCCGAGCAGTGAATCGTATCCGCAGGGAATGGCTCCACCTCCTATAACTTTATTTTAACGGCCGTCAAGACAAAGGTGATCACATGCTCTTTGCTCCTGAACCCTTATGATTCGTGATATGCCCTATTGGATGATATGTCCTTTATCATTCATCTCTACGGTATAATTACGTTTTTTTTCCATTTCGGGTTTAACGACCACCATGAGCAGCTTCAAGGCATATAAGCCCATCCTTAATTTGTTTCCATGGAAGCGACAGAGCCAACGCCTTCGGACAAAGACAGCACCGATGCTTCACTGGGGCTCGAACCCAGGCCCATCTCTGATGAATGTCCAGAAACCAGCGCCTCAGTTCCCTCGACCACCGTGGCCGCCATATCTGCCACATAAACATTCGGTTAAGACATCAGTATGTACAACGATGAGCCATTATATTATGACCACCTATCTAATAAGCTGTAGAACTCTCTTTATCCCGCAAAACAGCGGCCACTCGGCGTGGCATCGATTCGATAAGGTGGCGATAGGTATCCTGGGGTATCTGGTACCATAATGTCAACACCAGGTCCTCCACTTCAGCGTACATTTCGGGGTGGTGGTGATTTAGCGCGAACCCGCTTTTCCACGTCGAACCACAAATATTTGTTTGGGGTCAATTCAGGTGGCTTTGGAGGCAAGGGCAGTAACAGAAAGTCACTAGCATGTTCCTCAAACCACTCCTTGTCTATTCTGCAAGTGTAGCACGGCGCATTATCCTGTTGGTAATGGCCATCACCAGCAGGGAACACAGTAGCTATGAGTGGGTGAACTTGGTCCGCAACGATGTTCAGATACCTGACAGCTGTCAGGGACTGCGCTATTGGGATGATGGACCTAAAGTGTCCCAAGAAAGCATCGCACACACCATAACACCGCCGCCGTCAGCCTGTTTTCGCCCAACAGTGCATCCAGGTGCCATAGCCTCCGTTGGTAATCGGCGTATCCACGCTCGGCCGTCTACGTGATGCAACAGGAATCTTGATTCGTCAGACAAGACCACTTTGTTCCAATCATCCACGGTCCAATTTTGATTATCTTGGGCCCATTTCATGCGTTGTTGGAGATGACGTGCAGTGATCTAGTGGACCCGACTGGGTCTTCAGCTACTAAGGCCCATGCACAGAAGGCTGCGATGTAAAGCGTTCCGTGGCACAGTGTCCTGATCACCACTGTTGTAGCTGCGTGTGGTTTGTCGCACTGTGGCCCTGCGGTCGCTGTGAACAGTGCGCGACAGTTTCTGCTCCCCTCTAGCATCAATGAACTGCGGACGATAGAGCTGAGTTCGTGCTCAATTTTCGGAGCCCGAGCCGTGGTATCTCAGCCCGAGCCCGTGGTATATCAGCCCGAGTCCACCCGAGCCCGTCCGAGCTAGTGGTATATCAGCCCGTGTGCATCCGAACCGTCCGAGCCAGTGGTATATCAGCCCGAATTAACCCGAGCCCGAATTTTATATTGAAAGATAGAGCCCGGGCCCGAACGAGCCCGAAAACATGGCTAACCTGTTCAACCATTAATAAAAACATCTTCTTTTCGACACTTCCATTATCTCCTGGTCCTCCTGCAATTAACCAATGTATTTCTTAAATAAGAAGTGGGGAAGGGACCTCTATATATTTTTGCAGTGTAACTGTACGATTTTCTTTGACCGTTCGTTTCCATCTGAGTGCTTCGAGCGGCCGACCATCCAAAATGATTATGCGGTGCTGCAATTGTATGTTGCTCAAATAATACTAATATTATCGCGCCATAATGCGCTGAAATATGTACGTTGCTAAATAGAATTAGCAGGGAGCTACTGCGTGGAGATAGGGGGTAACTTATCGTCGGCAAGCTATCAACTATCCAGTATCTAGAGTTCTTGAAAAGGCTTCTTGTCGGCAAAAACACACTAATGCGCGGCCTATGTCATTTTCTACCCAAGCCCGGAATAAAGGAGTCATATCGAATACGTGCTCCCCAATCAGAACCAGTTGCACGGGCGAAGTTACGGGGGAGGCATGGGAGGGCATTTCCCTACGTTGGAGGAGAAATTCATGCATTTTTCTACAATAAAGATAGTCTATATCTATAACCCAGACAATAATTGAATGTGAACCGGTCTCTGAACGAAATATAAACAACCAACAGTTGTCGCCCTCACACATTCCACAACAATTATGCCAATGACAAATAAAGCTGTCTCAAAAAGTCAAAATGCGCTCCTATATGCAGCAGAACGTCAACTTTCTGTCTAATCCGGTGTAATCCAGTCGCTATGACATCTTGCTCATAGCAACCGCCAATCCTGCCACTGCCAATCAGCGTGGGACTCGGATAGATGATCTGCCCGTCATTGATTGGACAAACGCCTGCGCTTCTCAGTCTCGAGCAAGCCATTTTGGTCCTCTCTTCCCTTCACGAAGCTCCTCCAGTGTGTTATTCCTAGCACAGTATTTGACTGCTTGTTTGCGTGGTCTCAGTATTACGCTGTTGTTTTTGCGTGTGGTAAAATATTATTGTGCTATGTGCTTGTATATTTAGTATGTACATTTTAAGAAATTAATCATGAGTAAGTGCTCTAGAGACATACGTTTTTTTCTTTTCAAAGTCAAATGACTCGCAAATACCTCTATGCGTAGTTCACAAACTTCACCATATGAAAGTGAAGTGCTACGAGAACGAGATCTTCCTAAACAGGAACCATGTAGTTCTGTTGAGTTCATGGACAATCAGGGTGATTTGCAGAGCGGTCCATCTCGCCCAGTCATACTACAGTATCCGCTTTCAGACTTCTCAGGCACTAAACGTGGCTTTACAGCTTCGTATTTAAAAAAGTTTGAATGGCTAGAGTATAGTGTGAAAAAGTATGCTGCGTTTTGTTATGCATGTAGGCAATTTCCTTCAAGTAATTGGAAAAAAGCAGGTGAAAAGTTGGAAAAACATGCAGTTAGTGCAGCGCACTCATTTTCTATGTCGAAATGGGTTAATTTTAGGAAACCGACAGAGACAGTATCTACGAAAATATGTGTGTCTCATAAAGAACTTGTGAGTGAAAACGGTAAATATTTAAAAAAGGTGTTGGATATCCTTCTGTATCTGGCAAAACAGGGCTTGGCACTTCGCGGCCATGACGAGTCCAGTGAATCCCACAACAAGGGCAATTATTTTGAGTTGTGTGAACTGTTTTGTAAATATGACGAAAATTTTAAAGACAAGTATGAACGTTACCATAATTTTAAGAGTCCTTGTATACAGAATGAATTGTTACAAATTGTCAGAGAAGTCTTGAAAACAATTGTGAACGAGGTAAACGAAACTGGGTTCTTTTCACTCATGGTCGATGAGGCCAAATCCCATAGGTTTCAACAGCTATGTATTTGTATGCGATACCTTTACGGCCAAGAGTTAAAAGAAAGAATACTGGCAATGGAGGATGTATCGCTGTCACGAACTGCAGCTTCGTTAGCAAATATTATTCTGACCTTTCTTAATGACATTGGGGTTAATGCCCTGATGGTTGGCCAGTCATACGCCAGTGTCATGTCTGGAGTGAAAAACGGACTGCAGAAAATTATAAGAGAAAATCACTCTTTTGCGATATATGCGCATTACTTGGCGCATAAGGTCAACCTGGTTCTGGTGGCTGCTTGCAAGGACATTGACTTGAGCTGTAATTTTTTCAACGTTATGAGTGTTTCTCATATCCGGACATTTATGCCATGTTCCGAGCTGTGCAAAAAGAAATAAATATCAAAACTCGAGGACCTCACGAAATAAATAAATTGAGCGACAAGCGCTGGTCTTGTAGGGCCACAACTGTGCTGTCTGTCAAGCAAAATTACATGGCGATTGTGGCTGTATTAAGCGATACAGCGGCAGACATGAGTCACTCTAAATCGGCAGAAGCAAGAGAACTCCTAATGTCTATCTAATCACTTGATTTCATTGTTTGCATGGTTGATTTTGCTGAATAACTATCTCTTATCAATATCCTGAGAAAAGCATTGCAGAGAGTGGACACTTGTATCGCACAATGTGCTAAGACTGCCAGTGGAGTAATTAAAGAACTTGATTCGAAAAGAAATGAAGTAGCTTGGGATCAAAAATGGGAAGAAGTGAAATTTTTCGGAAAAGAGTATGAACTCGACATAATACCTGTTACAAATGAAATGGAAGTAGAAGATTGGGAGGTTCAAAAACAAAACCGGCCCCGGATGATTTCGAAAAAGCTAGATCATTATGCTGTGTTGTCATCTGTCGGTCAAAGAATGAGGAACGAAGGAGTAGGTTCAAAGTTGAAGAAATCGAAAATGCTGAATCTCAATTGAAACCAAATTACAGATGCAATTTCTTCTACCCTGTTTTGGACATTTTGTTCGAAGAAATGAGGAGAAGATTTACTGGTGATGCTCTTCATGTCGCAGAGCCCAGTGAAGAGTGCCTTCGTTTAAACGAGGAAGGTTGCAAGTTCTTTATTGACACCTATTCTGTGTCAAGAAAAGATCACGCAATGTTGAAAGCAGAAATGTCTGTATTAAGAAGCGTGATGGAAAGCTCGGGTGTCAGTTTAAAGGACAGGCCCCTTAGAAGTGTTCTTAAAGATATGAAAAAATATTTTGAACAAGGACGTGGGCCTTTATCCGAATATACGGAAACTCCTCAAGATCTGTTTAACTTTGCCATCTAACAGTGCTGCCTGTGAACGGTCGTTCTCGGCAATGCGTCGTATTAATAACTGGTTAAGATGCACTATGAACCAGGAACGAGTATCTAACTTGGTGATTTTATTTTCAGAATCAGATATAGTTAAAGATTTGGACCCAGATGCCTTGATTGACAAATATAACTCGAAATGTGAAAAACGAAAGATTGTTTTGCAATAGCAGTTTGTGCACTGACCACTGATTCAGAACCAGACTCATTCTGTAAGTGATTTTTGTTGGTATTATATGCTGACTGTGTTAATATAATTTTATTATGGATTGAATAATATAAAACAAATATAAATAATTCATTGTTTTTATTTAAATCATCTATCTCTTTGTTACAATGTTGCATGTAATTTTCACCGTTACAAAATAGCCGCCATTCCAAACTTTTAATCCTAAATATAAAAATATAATCTACGATGGTTCTTATTTGTACGATGTCACAGGTCATCGTCAATCGTATCGTTTTTGTACTGTTGACAATTGCAGGTCTTGGCATGACTTTTATCTTCTGGGATCAAGGATCACAACAATACCTACCCCCCCTCTTAACTGGAAATCTTTATCGTGCCCCCCCCCCCCCAAGCAATAGGCTCTATCTCCGTCTATGACCAGTTGGCAAAAAATCCCCTTCTTCGGCAACTGGTTCTGATTGGGAAGCACGCATTCCCTCTCTCTAAGAGCCGGAGCCCGCCAAAGCCCGAACCACAGACGTCAACTTACGGTCTGAGCCCGAGCCCGATTCGGGCTCAGACTCAGTCCGTCTCAGCTCTATCGGACGACAAACGGCTGGACGACGTTTCGTCGTTTGTGCACCACTTTTGATACGTACTCACTACAGCGGCACGTGAACAACCCACAGCCGCGCCGTTTCCGAGATCGTACTATCAAGGGGCCGTGCCATCACGATTTGTCTTTTATTAAACTCCGATAAATCGGCAGCTTTTCCCATTCTAACTCCGCACACTCTACTAGTTGAAAGCCGGTCCTGGGGTTGTATACATACTGCTCTGTGAATTTCACCTGCTCGGTCTCCAGGCGAGGTATTTTCTCTAGGCTGGAGGTGGGTCATAATGGAATTGCTCATCGGTGTATGTATGTATACAGACCCAGAATTTCTTATCATTTCATACATGATCATCGCATCTAAACAGATCCCTTTGCCGTGCTTTCTTTCTAACTATCCACAAAAAGTTACTTAGCACTGCCAAGCCTAGAAAAAAGTTCCTTAGCGCATCACTGGTAGGGCTATGGTTTTTGTACGTTTTCAGGAGCAATCAATCTATGTGGACCAATATTATAGTCTCAATCGTGTTGAACCTCTCATTTGCTCTGAAACTCATTTGCTTAAAAAGGTTTTGTACCTCAGTACTACGACATATGACTTTCTATTTCATTTAAAAAACATCATTTTAGAAAATAACATCTGAAAGATTCTTATCAAGATCATTATTCTTCCTATTTTATCAACGGTTTATTGATGCATTTTAATGATCTGGAATAAAACTTAATAGTTCTAGACCATTAGTTTGGCTGTCGAAGTATTTAGAAGAATGGCTGCTGAATAAATTTCATAAAACAATATTGTATTTCAAGTTGCTTATTAAGCTATTTTAGGTTGTTTTTTTATGCTGAGCATCGTATTTCTAGAATACTTAGAATGACTCTGTGACATCTTTATGACAGAGTAAAAGGATCACAACATCCAGCATTCACTAGAGCTACTATTGCATTCCAAGCACGATTTTACCTTTATGATTTAAGAAAACATGAAACCTTCGCATTCCGCTCACGTAAACACACAATCTCTTACGTCAGTTAGCTGTTCACTAATGTTAGAATCGAAGGACTTCTTGATTGCCTCTGCAACAGACTCTCGCTGTTCCATTTCTTCTAGAACAAAATTGATTGCAAGATTTCTTATTTCCTCATATCTTCGTCGAAAATTGTTCTGTAGTTAAAAACCAGTCTCATTTTTTTAAATGCGACATATTAAAGATGAACCATATTTCTGCTGTTGTCTACGTGGGCTAAACAAATTAGTAATGGTATTCATAAAGCCAATAACGTGCATGCTGCATTAAAACCTCTAACACAAAAATCTAGTAATCTCCTGCTGAAATATAAAATCATACTATGGATTAGTTATATTCTACCAATAATAACTTATGGTGCAGCAATTTGGGGATACTGGGCGAAGCTACAAATAGATAAGCTACAGAAATTTCAAAATAAATTCATCAAATTCATACTTTCCCTTCCAAAATGCACAAATTTATAGGAATTAAGGAGAAAATATAATATCCCTGCGGTTGATGAAATTTGTTAAACTTAGCCATCAACTACTTTGAAAAAGTCAAAACCATCCAAATGCATTAATCTGAGAAGCATTAAACTATGATGAAAACGTTAAACAAAAGTACCTCAGACCCAAACATATGATAAACATACTCAAAAACAGACTCAGCACAAGAGGCAAAACATTTGTCCCTAAAAAACAATTAGTTAAGACAAAAAATGCAAAAAAGAGAAAGTGTCAGAAAAAGAGCATAATAAATACACCAATGACAATTAATCCAAATACACAAATGAAAAATCTCACTCCCCTTAGAATGCAAACCAATCAACAAACTTCGGGATTTTTTACCTTTTTCGAGAAAGCAATAGTTAAGGGGAAAATGTCGGTGAGCCAATTCAGACCAGCAGAAGTAAGGAGTGTTTCTCATCCAATGAAAACAACTCAAATTTGCCCAATACTATAAAAAAAGATCTTAAATAAATTAGATGAGGAGGATAAAGGTAATAAAAAAGTAGCAGAGATCAACAATGGTTATATAGTTTATAACGTAATTGTCTTTTTCGTTGATATTGGTTCTTATGTTATGTCTAAACCACTTTATAGATAAGAATACGATGAAATAGTTCCTAGTTAAATCTTTACGGCCAGACGAAACATAAGACAGATAGCCACATAGCCACACCAGCAACTGTTATCTCGTCCTTTTATCTATCGTTCTTATCTCATACATTCATACGTCACGTTCACTCTGACCTCAATTGTTGCCAACCTCATTCTCGTTTGAGGGAAAAGATATAACGTTAAGGTTGGAAGTATAAGCAGAACAAACTCAAATTTATATCGGAAAAGAAACTAAAAATGAAAGTTAATTTAGAATATACGTCACAAGTTGGGCAATACAAACAAATTATTAACTCGGTGAAAAGAACTGTTGAAAATCCAGTCAGAAATGAATTAAATAAGATTATTGACTCTGCAGAACTCAATGACTGCATTAAAAGAAAACTGGACGAAAGCAGTGATGAAAACATCAAGGCAAGAAAGAAGAGTAAGTATTATGCAATTAATGGTTAAAAAAAGTGTGTCCCTAAAAATTGAAAACTGATACAAACAACTATTGGTAACAGTGCTTAAATTAAATTAAATAAATTTAAATTAAACTAAAACAATTTACATCTCACAGGATGTTCCTGCAATACAATTCAAACCATAGCATATCAAATCATAACAAATTAAGCTAAAAACGCCTGCATTAATCATTAAAAGAAATTGGGTGAGCATATTCAACAGCAAATACAGCTGCTCGTTACTCTTGTTCCTGCATATTTTCTACAACTCTACTACTTCATCTCTTTTGCATTCTGGACTTTCCTAACTAGTACCAACAACTATTGGCAACAGTGCTTAAATTGGACCTACGGCTTAACGTGTTTGTTCCTCGTTTCAAGGCGGTTGAACCTACGGCGTCACGTCTTTCTCGTCTCCAAAGGCTCCTAGTAGTTTCGGTATTGGCGACTAAACCTGTTAGAGAACCAGTAACCTGGAAGACTTATTTCAGAATTGTGAGGTGTGTGCCTCATCAATTTTGAACCTTCGGTTCTTGATCCTGTCTGCTGTTGTTTGCTGCTTTCAAAAAAGATATTGAGTCTATATACAATATTTTTTTTTACATTTCAAATATGGGTTTGCTTTCTTTGTGGGGTCGTGTTTAGTTAATGGAGGAAAACAAAGTTTGTTTGCATTCTCTTTAGAACACTGGTCACAAAAAGTTGGATACATTGCATGAAATGAAGGATGAATGTATCTGACTCAAGTAACACTCATTGAAATAACATCAGTGAGGCTACGTAACACAAACAGTAAACAGTGTGTTTGTAACCGATTTATTTTGCAATTTCTGCACACAACAAAGCTGCACTGCAATATAGACAAAATAATAAATTCGGAGAAGTTGGATACATTGCATGAAATGAAGGATGAATGTATCTGACTCAAGTAACACTCATTGAAATAACATCAGTGAGGCTACGTAACACAAACAGTAAACAGTGTGTTTGTAACCGATTTATTTTGCAATTTCTGCACACAACAAAGAAGCACTGCAATATAGACAAAATAATAAATTCGGAGAATGTCCATACCTCCGGATTTCAGAACCCAGTAGTACCACCTCCGCGTCGAAGAACGTCTTGACACCTACAAGGCGTACTTGCAATGACATTATTGGTGAGTTTCTGGAGCAGCTCGTCCCATATTACAAACAACACGTTACGGAGGTCTGCCAGCGTACTGGGGTATGGAACATGATTCTCCAGACGTTGATGTACAGTGTGACAAATGTTCTCAATAGGATTAAGGTCAGGAGACCTCCGAGGTAGCTGTAACGATTCAATCTCATTATCTTCCAGCTCCTGAAACACCCTCCATGCACGGTGACCAGTTGAATTGTCATCGACAAAATGGAATGCATATCCAATAGCATCGTGAAACAGTGTCACAATAGGCACGATGGTCTCGTTTCGGTACACTCAGGCATTCATGTTGAAAAAAATGGAATGCGTATCCAATACCAGCGTGAAACAGTGTCACAGTGGGTACAATGATCTCGTTTTAGTACACTCAGGTGTTCATGTTGCTCTGACAAGCATACACGGAAGTATGGCCATTAAACACACTCCTGCTTAAACCACAACTGACTGCCGCTGTTAAGGGTGCATAGTGTGGTTGCATTCGTGTGCCTGATCTCCACCACACGTGTCCTCGCCGAGTATCACGATAAAGAGTGAAACGGGATTCTTCTGTGAAAAGTACATGGTGCGTCTCTCTATTATATGATATGCACTGTTGGACCCAGGTGCATCTTTGATGTTAATGCTACACGTCCCAGCGTTCTCCTTGCTCTTAGTCCATAGTCGTGAAGACAGTTTCGTATCGTTTAAGTACCTACTGTGATACCATGCAGAAGCAACTCAAAGTGATTCCCGGAGTTGGCTACTGGCCGAGCCCTTACTGCCAAGTAACGATCTTCCCTTCAGGCGGTTATCCTCAGGCGACCACTCCTGAGTCGATTTGCAACTTATCCTTGCCGTAAAATTCTTGTGTGTAGCCAACTTACTACACTTTGTGAAACTCCTAAAGCAGCATTCACAACGATCTGTCATACACCTGCCTGTAACATGCCAACAGCTCTATTTCTGTTGTCAATGCTTAAACGTCGTCTCGGCATTATTTCATTTTAAGTCCACATTGAAGGCAGTACAGTCAGCAAACTTCTAGACCAAGCTGTGAAACGATCCGCTTTCCACTCCTCGCAAGGTATTAAGCATACCGGACAAAAAATTACGGAATGCTCATTTTATTGGTTAATATGGGGTTACATCACCACGAGCTCGAAGCACAGCCTTGATTTTCTTTGGCATGCTGTCAATATGGGAGCGGATGACATTATTATCCCGTTTGTCACACGCCGTGAACAACTGGTCCCGCAGAGTAGTCAAATTGGAAGGGCGTTGTTGTCTCTTCTTAACGGCACGTTCGAGCATGTCACAAATTTTCTCTATAACATTGAGATCAGGCGAATTGGCGGGCCAGGTGAGATGTAGGACGTCGACCTCATGTTCTGCAAACCAATCCTACACAATGGCAGCTCAGTGGATAGTGCAGTTGTCGTTTTGATAACGTGGATCTGGAATGGCAGCATCTTGGAGGAACTGGACATATGGCAACACCTCGTTATTCAACAGTTTCACGTAGTCCACCGCTTTCATGCCATTAGACACATGAACTAAGGGACCCACCCCAGCACTAGATATACACCCCCAAAACATAACACTTCCACCCCCACCCCTCTTCTGTACAGCCCTTTGCACACGCTCTGCGTAGAAGGCTTCTCCGGCCTTCCGCATGATCCTGGATCGACCATCATTGGAACAAGGGAAAACCTGGATTCGTCCGACCAGATGATGCTTCGCCACTGTTCTGTGGTCCAGTTTCGGTGTTCTCTCGCCCATTCCAGCCGCTTTTTCTTGTGTGTGGCAGACAGCTTGGGGCGTATCCTAGCTACACTACATCATGCAGTTCTCGTCGAAGTGTTCGTTCGGAAACAGGCTGACTGGGTCATGCATTGCATTGATACTCTTGCACCAATTCCTGCCGGATTTAGAACCGTTTTGCGGTTGATAATCGCCCCAGACGTCTACGATCACGGTTGCTTATGATGGTTTTTCTGCCGCAGCTGCTCCGACGGGAATTGTTTCTTGCCGACTCCTCCTACCACGCTAAATGAACACCACTGACTGTGGAATTAGACACATCAACGAACTCCGCCACCTCCCTCAGCGAATGACCATGTTCACGACCAAAGACGATAGCACCCTTTTGCCACTCTGCTACGTCACCTTTTCTACCCATGATACCACCTGTAAGCAACAATAAAACTGATTAGACATGCACGTCTTACAAGGATGAAAAAGTAACAAGTAACATACAATACTTCCCATTCCATTATATATATAGGCATTTTTCTCTGCCTGACCAGTTTCCAACTGTTCCTCCGGATGACAGCATTCCGTAATTTTTTGTCCGGGGTGCTTATATCGGAGCTCACACACTACGTGCTGTATTGTCATTATTCTCATTTACATATGACGTATCTACCCGCGCTGATAATCTATCTCCAATAGTCGCTAAATTTGCATATCACCACGTTTCCCATTCGAAATTGAAATATACCTAACTTTTTGTGACCAGTGTCTATAAATGCATTTGAACCGCTTACAACGAGGAGCTCAGTGCCGAAGGAAATCCTCGTTAACTCTGAGCGTTTGCTAAATCAGTTTGTGTGTGTGTGTGTGTGTGTGTGTGTGTGTGTGTGTGTGTGTGAAAATCACACCATATAAAAATGTGCATATATATTTATATTGTATGTACATCATTACATATGGTAACATTTTTTCGCCATTTTCTAGCTCTCTAATGATAACTGTCTTGTCGTTTACGAATAGCCCTTTTCTTTTAAACATTTTGTTGTTTATATTACAAAGTTTAGATTTTCCTATTCGACGTCTGCATGAGATTAACAGCTGTTTAACGACACACACGAAAGAAAAGGGGGCACCGATATTCCCAAAGCAAAGCTCACTTGGAGGGTGAAACGGGCAATGAACACAATTCCAGGTTTTGTTGTTATATCTTGTTTCCCTCAGGCCACATTCCCATTCCCCTCTAATCGTCTCCCAGAAATCCACTCAATGCATGTGCGTGAACCCAGCCCATCTTCTTCTTTTCACAGTGGAGTAGAGCGACTGTTTTCAACTCTGCTGACCTAAGACGTTGCCCCTTGGCGTGCGTGAGGGAGATTCTTTTGCAGAGTTTGTTTGTTTAGGATTTTATGTATTACACATTGCTTTCCTAACGACATTCTTCCACTAGCACGTCAGATTTTCCTGTGCTGTTGAATGTATGCCGCTATTTCTATCCCTCCATTCCAGGACAGTAATCACCAGATTTTCTCTGCCTCGTAAAATATGAAATTTCATTAAATTTTGTTACTGCGCTTGTTAAATTTGATCATCTTAGCTGTTTTCTCCCTCTTTAAATCCGGGGATTTCATTAAATTTTGTTTGTTAAAAACGATTAAATTAGCTTTGAATTAACATTATACCAAACCAAAGTTCCCCTTTTGTTCGTTAAATCTGGTATTGAAATCTGGTATCTCGCTAAACACCGGCTCATTATCAGCAGTTTCTACTGTATATGGATGATGTTAAAAAGACTGCACATTTTTCTGAAACATTTTAGGTTCAACAAACTGCAACATAGATTTTAATAGACTAACCACTGTAGTTTAAGGGGTTCTTTCAAATCGTTTACAAGGCTTTTGAAAAAATGTCTGTAGGTTTGGGATCAGAAAAAATTATAATGCTGCTGATGAAATTAAAGTATGTGTACCCTAAGGGTTTGTTCCTGACTCGTTTATTTCTTTACACGTATAGATAGATCGTTCAATAAGTCTCAAGTCTAGCACTTCTATGCCTTCTGGCAGTATTATATCATTGTATTTAGTACGTCTTTTGAAAAAAAGATCGTGTGCTTATGTTATCGGTTTGTCCGTCCGTCTGTGGACACCATATCTCTGCAACTACACTGGTGTGGAACACGAGAAATTAGCATAATAGCGGAACGAGCAGGCAGAACGGACCGAAAGACCACTCATAAGATGGACTACGGTCCGGTACGGTAGGGCATGTGGATTTATGCAGCATGACGTAGGGGGGGGGGTTCGGAAGGGTATAAAGCACACGGACGGTGTACGCTCAGCAATTCGGTGAAAGCTATTGCACGGTGTACATCGGTTTGAAAGACGTCGAGTTGCTGCTACCGTGTGATATGGCCAACAGGTAATCCAGTAGACGACATCTGGATGACTTTACCCGAGGTCGCGTCATTGGGAAGTTGGAAGAAGGTCGAAGTGTGACTAGTGTGGCCGAGGAGTTCGGGATCGCTCACAGCATCGTTTCACGAGCTTAGGGAGCATTTCAAACGACAGGAACAGCTGTCCGAGAGTTTAGCATTGGTCGTCCACGAGCAACCAAGGCGGCGGACAACCGGTATATTGTCCTACAGGCGAGAAGAGACAGACGGCAGACAGCGGGAGAAATCGCAATGCACATGCAACAGACAACTGGACGTCCGTTATCGCGTTTTACCGTGGCCAGGAGGCTGCACAAAGGTGGTCTATTTGCACGACGACCACTGCGGTGTGTGCCATTAACGCCTGCTCATCGGAGACGGCGGTTTCTGTGGTGTCAGGAACACAACAACTGGACACATCAGCAATGGGGTTAAGTTCTCTTTACGGATGAGAGCCGATTTAGTCTGACGAGCGATTATGGACGTATACACATCTGGAGAGAGCAGGGAACACGCAATCGCACCTCCAGCATCATCGAAAGCGACCGGTTTGGATGTGGCGGAGTTCTCGTTTGGGGCGGTATCATGCTTGGTAGTCGTACTGACTGACCTCCACATCTTCCAAGGAGGTTCAGTCACTGGTGTCCGCTATTGTACCGATGTTCTTCTGCCTCACGTGCATCTGTTTAGAGGTGCTGTGGGTCCTGAGTTCCTCTTCATGGACGACAACGCTACACCTTGTCGTACAGTGGCTGTCGCAGAGCTGTTAGAGAGTGAAGATATTCAACGCATGGATTGTCCCGCAAGGTCCCCAGACCTATATCCAATCGAAAACGTGTGGGACTTTCTCGGGAGACACTTGGCAGCACGTCATCAGCCGCCAGCAACGATTCCGCAGATACTATTGGCGCTACAAGAGAAATGGGCCGCGATGCCTCAACAGCTGCTTGACAACCTCGTCCTCAGCATGGACAGACGTTGTAAATCCTGTCAGGGATGATCATATTCCCTACTAAAGACTGGATTTTTCTTGGCAGCCGCCTATCACTTGGACGTTTCTGTCTTCTGTCCAGTTGTGCTCGAAGCTACCTTTTCAATAAAGTGCCTTTGTATCCTTTGGATTCCTTGTTTGGACGGTTTTGCTCACTTGTCCCATATTCTTACATCTTGGGGATCTTATGGTATGATTTGAGTCGATGTGGAGCACTTCTGCACGACGTTACATTCGAAAAACCGTCTCGTCCTTAATTTTTGCACGTCAGTGTATTAGTTTGATTTCAAAAATTATTTTTGTACTGGTAAGCTTGAAATGTGCGAATGATGATCCTTTATTTCGTTTTTTTTTTATATACGATGCACAATTTCGCCGCTAGAGGACGTAAATGCAGATGATGTCGAATTCAAGGCACATTTTATTCCGTATATTTGCCTCTAAATGTCCGATTCAAAAAATTATTTTACCTTTCGATTCCATTTATGTCGAAGAGTATTTTAGATATAGTCACTTTTTCACGTTACGCATAGAATTTCCGCTAGGGAGCGTAGAGGCAAATTGCGTTTTTCCCGATACCTTTGCTTCTAAAACTCGGATTTCAAACATTCTTCCTGCAGCGTATACATCTTTTGATCGGAACTCGTTTGCATATAATTTCTAATTTTTTGGTAAAATAGCCACCAGGGGGCATAATAGTTAGTTTCGGCTTCTGATGCATTTGCAGCAAAATCTGAGCTTTTAAAATCTCGATTGAAAAAATTCTTTCGTGTACCAATACCACTCGGGTCGATAAACCTTTTCGGAATATTTTCTTCTTATAATAATGCATGGTTTCTCTGCCAGGGGGCGCAAATGTATATCTTATGTTTGTCAATATCTCTGCTTCTAAATGTTCGATTTGAAAAATTCCTTCTTTGTTTGATAGATTTTCCCGTGGGAAATGTTTTTCATGCGATTTCAAAATGTTCAAGTAATTCATAGATTTTCTGCTAGCGGGCGTAAAGGTAAATTGCGTTTTCGTCGAAGTCCAGTGCTTCTAAAACTACGATTTGAAAAATTGTTTCTATATTGGATACCACTCCTGATGGGAACTATTTTTCATATACTTTCTGTTATTTGGTAGCCACCAGGGGGCGTAAGAGTTTATTTCTGCTTCTAATGGCTTTGCAGAAAAATCTGAGCCACTAAAAACTCGATTAAAAAAATTCTTTCGTGGACCGATACCGCTCACATCGAAAAAGCTTTCGAGAATACTTACTTCTTAAAACACTGCATGTTTTTCCGCCAGGGGCCGTAGATGCGTAGCTTATTTTTGTCCATAGCTCTGCTCCTAAATGTCCGATTTGATTTTTTTTTTATTGGACAACTTTTCCGCTGCAAACTGTTTTTCATAAAATTTTCTTAACGCACAAGCCTGCCGCCAGACGGCGTAAGTTCACTTTTAACCGGATTGGAAAACTTCTTTTTTGGTCAGATACTACTGACTAAGCAAACTCGGTGTGCGTATTTTCTTCCCGGAATAATGCACAATTTCGCCGCTAGGGGCTGCAAACGCTTAATCTGTTTTTCTCAGTATCTCTGCTTCTACATGTCCGATTTAAAAATTCTTCCAGCACCGGATGCCATTTACCTTGTAGAACACTTTAGGCTAGTATATGAGAAATTTCGCAGTTCACATTTCTGTCGGTAGGTGATGTTTGCGTACTTTAGTTTACAGCTGTATCGCAGCTTCTAAAAAATCTATTGAGCTATATCTTTTTTACGCTTTCCAACCGTAGGTTGAAGAAGCGTATATGCTCCAGCTTTTTCCGTCCGTCTGTCTGTCGGCCCGATAACTCACGTAAAAATGGTTCGATTTCGATAAAATTTTAGTATGTGGTAGGGGACTACCAGGGGACGAACCCCATATTGAAAATGGGTGAAGTGGGGTCAAAGGTCACGCCATAAGAGCGGGATCCATACAATTGCCCTTAGGCGTCATAACTTGCATAAATATGGTTCGATTTCAATGAAATTTTAGTATGTGGTAGGGGACCACCTGGGAACGCACCCTATTGAAAATAAATGAAATGGGGTCAAACGTCAGGACATAAGAGCGGGATCCATTCCATTGCCTTAATGCATCATAACTTGCGTAAAAATGGTTCGATTTCAATGAAATTTAAGTACGTGGTAAGGAACCCCCTGGGAACGAACCCTGTTGAAAATGAGCGGAATGGGGTCAAAGGTCAGGACATACGAGTGGGATCCATTCCATTGCTTTAATGCATCATAACTTGCGTAAAAATGGTTCGATTTCAATGAAATTTAAGTATGTGGTAAGGAACCCCCTGGGAACGAACCCTGTTGAAAATGGGCGAAATTGGGTCAAAGAGCAGGACATAAAAGCGGGATCCATTTCATTGCCTTTATGCGTCATAACACGCGTAAATATGGTTCGATTTCGATGAAATTTTAGTATGTGGTAGGACCCTACCTGGGCACGTACCCTATTGAAAATTGACAAATTGGGGTCAAAGGTCAGGCAGAGCATGAGAGCGGGATTTATTCCATTGCCCTTATGCGTCAAAACTTGCGTAAAAATAGTTCGATTTCGATGAAATTTTGGTATGTGGTAAGGAACCACCTGGGAACGAAACCTATTGAAAATGGGCAGAATGGGGTCAAAGTTCAGGACATAAAAGCGGGATCCATTTCATTGCCTTTATGCGTCATAACATGCGTAAATATGGTTCGATTTCGATGAAATTTTAGTATGTGGTAGGGAACCACTGGGGACGAACCCTATTGAAAATGGGCGAAATGGGGTCAAAGGGCAGGACACTGGAGTGGGATCCATTCCATTGCCCTTGCGCATCATAGCATCATAACTTACCTAAAAATGTTTCGATTGCGACAAAACGTTATCATGTTGTTCTGGAGGTATAGTGAACCGGTTTTGTTGAATATCAACGAAATGGGGTCAACGGTGATTGCACAAAAGCAAGATTTATGCCACAGCCATTATTCTCATAACTTGCGTAAAACTGCTTCTATTGCGACAAAACTTTGGTATGTTATTCTTGAGGTATACTGAACCGGTTCTGTTGAATATCATCGAAATGGGGTCAAAGGTCAGGACACAGGAACGAGATTTATTCCACAGCCATTATCCTCTTAACTTGAGTAATAATTTCTGGTATGTTGGAAAGCGTATCATAATCAATGCATTGCATGATTTTACTAACTTGTTTACTATATGCCATTCGCAACAACAGAGATGTGGAGCATCATCCTCTTTAGATAATGCAAAGGTTTCCCGGTAGGTGCGTAAAGATGGAAACTTTTTTTTTTTTTTTTTTTTTTTTTTGCTATCTCTGCTTCCGGGAGACGTATGTGAAAAGTTAGTTTTCCACTGCAAAACTTCTCCAATGAAATATATTTTTCGCCTATTTTCAACTTTCCATTATGCAAAAATCTTCCGCTAGCATACGTAGAGTTATATCATGTTTCCTTTTCGATATTTTTTCTTTTAACTGTTGGATTTGGAAATCTCTTTATCTCTGATACCTTCCTTGTGCTATGAGAAACTTACTGTGCACTATTTGTTAAGTTTCGTAATATTTTTGGACGTTTTATCGATTTCAAAAACCGCTTGGTCGTTTACCTAACCGTTTCCATTGACTTTGAATAGCTCTGATAAATTCAATTCGCTTACGAACGGATTCAAAAGACGTGCTCATTACAACCGAAAATTCTATATCATAATTCTTGTTTTATACTATAGTTCTTGGCATACTGAGCGCCTTTTAATTCCAGCAGCTGTAAAGTTTGGCAACAAGTCTTCCTGTCCTGTAAGCCACTTCTTTCACTTTCAGGTCAACGAAACGCATTGCACGTTTTTTTTCTCGAGGGTGATTATAAACTACCTCTGTAGGAGTACATGGGTCGCTCTCCCTAATTTACGGCCGCTGGTTCTAGGAAATGGAAATTACACCGAAGGGTAAACATTGCACCTACAAATCATCTGGAATTCGAACCCAGCCTGAGCTCGGATGATTGACCAGCAGCTTTTAATCACTATACCATTGTCGTGACATTCAACGATTTCAGAAATAGTGGAGTGCTCCAGTGTGGCAAAGGACTGCGCAGGATCTTCATTGATTATAACCATGAGCTCATGAATGTTAACATGCGTTGTTCCTGTTCTTGAAATTCAGTCATTTCTTGGGGGTTTGCAGTTTTCCTCATTAACAGTTTTTCTCAGAATTACTGATAATCGTGATAATCAAATTGCTGAACTCCATCCACTGATACGTGATGGCTACCCCAAATTTTTTATACATTAAAGGATGTTTCACTTGTAACGTATACTCTAGATTCACTTTCCTTTTGATTTTTACTATCTCTTGTTATTTTATTTTCCTATGTAAATTATCTTCTTACTGAACGAGATGTTATTTCACCCGCTGAATGAGATCTGGCAATGAGTGTAAGTCATGACGTGGTGGTAGCCAGTATAAATAGGCGCGTTCAACGATACGTAGAGAGAGCTTTTTGTTGATGTGCGTAGGGAGAGCTGTTGTTTATGTGTCAGTGAGCGGTTGTTTATGTGCGTGAGAGCTTTGTTTCGTGTGTAAAGAGATCTTCGTTTATGTGAGAGCCAGATATCGAGTAGTTGTGTGACCGATGAAGTGAGTGTGGATAAATAATAGAAGTTTACCAAATAAAAGATTGTCTTAGTAAGTACGTTTTTCTCAGTTCATAGTACTGTCAGACCTCTGTCTGGCTGTTAGGTTTATTTCATTAGTTGATTATTATTAACAACTAGCATTAAGACTTTATTCATCTTAATTACTACTACAACATTACTAGCAGTTAAAAAGCTTGTTCATTATTATTACTACACTGCTAGCAGGAAAGTTTATTCATGATATAATTAATAAACAACAAGCATTAGAAGAAGTTGAATTCATTATAATTAAGAAGAAAGGGAATCCATTATACACTAATGAAAAGTTCTTTCAACATTATGTTATCGGTAGGATTTCAGGTTTATTTAACTTTCTCCATGTATGCATGTGTATGTATGCCAGAGTTGGAAATGGGTCAAAAATTTTCGACTCGGACCCGGACGTCACATAATTTGACTCGACCCGAACCTGACTCCGAAACCAGACCCTAGAAATTGTAGACCCGCTGACCCGTGACCTGTTTCCATCTCTGGTGTGTGTGTGTGTTATCCATTTAAGACATCGCCCACCTATGACATCCCACGAAGCATTTTGTGTCGAACTTGCGACATAAGCTGAATGGAAATATTATTTTATACACGTGCCTAATGCTGTGTTGCTCCGCCCCTTGCCCACACGACAGAAGCCAGACGTCTTGGTAAGGACTGAACGAGGTGCTGAAGACACGAAGTTGGTATTGCTCCCCATCAGGCGCGGATCACCTGTCGTAGAACATCCACAGTTGCAGCTGGGATTGGCGATCTCTAATAGATCTTTTCAATTCATCCAACAAGCTCTTAATGGGGATCAGGTCCAGCGATGGAACGAACTATTCGAGCGTGTTAAACTCACTTGAATGCTCCTGGAACCAACTGGTCGCCACTCGGGACATATGCGGTATGGTGCTGTCGTATTGGAAGATATTATAGTTTCATGGTGAGGAAGAAGAATTGTCACGAATGGGTGTTCATGATCTGCGATGATCTTTACGTATCTTGTGCCTGTGATGGAGGTTTCGAAGGGTACGCTGAGCACCAAGAAATTCCATGCGAACGCACCCCAAACTGTTACACTGACTCCACCTGCCGATATGACCCTAACTTGACGAGCTAGGTCCATCGCTTCGTGGGGTTAACGCAACACACGGACCCTCCTATCGGTGTGATCGAGTTGAAACAGTGATTCGTCAGACCAGATTACGTGTTTTTAGTTTTCCGCAGTCCAGTAGCAATAGGTTTTTGTAAACTGAAGCCTAATCTTTCGGTGCCTTGCAGTCAACAAAAAGGGACACGATGTGGGCGTCGACTGCAATGACTTATTTTTTCCATGGCACGATGGATAGCATTTATGGACGTGCCCTCATAGGATTGCAAAGTTATTTGCTCCGAGGTATCCATGCGATTCCTTGTAACAATGAGGGACAATCTGTGTTTACCTTGAGAGTCAATTCCACGCTTACGGGCACATTTTCCCAGTTGGCTGGAAGTTTTGCCGTATTTTACGTAGTTTTTTCTATATACGTGCGACGGTCTGATTTGGGAATTCTAACATTTCAGTAGTTGCGGTAGTTGAACAAAGGCCCTCCTTGCAGCTACTAATTGGCCATGGTCAAACTCACTTTCTTCGCTGTCTTTACCCATAACCGTTTTTCCGTGACTAGTTGCCAATGCTTAGAGACCTGCTTTATTTATAGGTATTACCAGTTTCAGCATCCAACGTCACTGGACGCGATACTTCTGCTTTGCATGTTGTTACTGGGGCGAATATAATAATTTATTCATTCAGTGTAATTTATATCAGTTCAGTGGTACAGAACAAAAACATCTTTGAGACGCTTCTTCATTCTTCGCCAAGAAATCAAGAAGTTCAGGTCACAGAAAAGATTCGTCTTACCTCAACCTGCAAGTATCTAGCGACAGTTTTATTTTTGCTTGATATTAACTTGTTTAGTAACAATATGGCCTTACGTTGGCACTTAATATTATGAAGCATTTTAATGCATTGCGTTGGAATATTTTTGGATAGTCAAACTCCAAAAGCAATTTGTAAGAAGACAAAGTAATCCACTGTTCAGCAAGAGAGCTCTCTATATATAAAACACTGAACACCAGGGCACCATGTCTAAGTTACTCAACTTCCAGAAACGGTCGACATAATCAAATCTTTCTTTAAAAATGAACTGTAACTCATCACAAAGCAAGAAGACTGCTCTTAAACACATATTTCCCTGATCAGCGTTTTTTCAGGCCTTTCAGTTGATCCCTGTCCAACACTATAAAAGCTCTTTCATACGATATTTGCTTTCCAAAATGCATGCATTTTCAACAAGGTTTTCTCAATCACGTGCATGATAAGCCAAAGTGATGGGCAAAATTAAGAAATGAATATCTTAAATTTGTGACACGAATTTCAGCAACCATGTACGAGCCACCGTTTCTTCAAAGTATGCCTGAAAGATTCCTGTTTCATAAAGGGGACAAACCTTTTCTAGAATAACGTGGGTTTGGAAAAAAGTAGGTGTTCGTTTCTGAGGCGTTTGATACCTACCTGTAGCATTCGATGAGGCTTCATTCCTCAAAACCATAGGCGTAGTGTGACTAAAATTTTGGGGGAGCACAGATAAGTGTAAACTGATGTGGGGAGAGGGGGCATTTTCGGAAATAGTTTCTCCGAAAATTCTCCTTTTCAATTGTCATAACTTAGGTTTTTAAATGCCTAATATATCCAAAACTGCGAGGTGTACCAGGCTTGGTTGCTTCCTCATAATGAGGATGAAAAAAACAACAAAAAAAAACATGCCTTTCAAAGCACTTCGTGCAGTCATCTAATGATGAAAACCATCATCAAATGACTGCATGCTATTGTGTATGGAATGACTGCTGGAAAGCAGGCGTAGCAATGCTCCCCATTGCGCAGAGTTTTTCCCTTGGCTGTATATTACACTTTATAACGACGACTTTTTATTATTTTTGCCAATTTTTAAGTTTATTTTTGCCAATTTTTAAGTTGCTACGCCTATGCTCAAAACCGGGGTTAGGGAGGAAAGTGACCAAAAATACATGAGCAACTTTGGTGGTTATAAAGTCTCCTGTACCTAATCTGGAGCAACTGGTTGCAGAAGGTAGGGGAGGCACAATTGAGGGGAAAGCGCACCACCCATGCCTTGTTTAGGGTTAGAAACTGGGCCCAACTCCGACACCTGGTCAGAAACCTGTGCCTTTGTCCACTCGGTCACCGAGATGGCACTTAAAAATTCGGTACTACGTTCATCAATGCAAAATACTTTGTCGTTATATGCTCGTACGATTTCGCTGTGTCTTGCGACGCTAAGCAAACAAATTTACTCGCTTCGATTTCTGCTTTGCGTTGCTTCGTTAAGCCTAACTTCTTAACTTGCATTTGATAAGCCCACGGCCAGGGCGCGCCAAGGGCATAAGCCGCCGGGGTGCATGCCCAGATTTGCCGCCCTTTATACGAGAAAATTTTTCAATTTTTATTCATTTTTGCATGAAATAAATATTTTTAGCAACATCATTTTCTATTTCCTGTAAAGTAAGAGTTTTTATAATGTATATAACAATGAACATGACGGCCGTCTGTTTAACTATTCTAACTAACTAATCAAAATATCTCTCATACGGGGTACATATATAAATACTCGTAAGTCGTTTAAAACTAAAAACAGAATTCGAAATAACTGGTTTTCATAATAATTTTTCCCCATGAACCTCTATACCTTTATTGCAACGATTTCCCACCTTGTTTTAGAGCACAGTTTTACGGTCAACGCTGGAAGCTCTTTTTTAAATTTGCCAAAGATAAGGTGATTCAGAAAGGACAGTATATATTTCTTAAATAATGCTGAAAATTTCTAGGGAAATATTTTTGGCGTTATGTACGACCAGATTTAAAGTATGAGCCGCTCAAATTACGTACATATTAAAATGCATCAGGGTTATAGATCGAAAATTGTTTCCTAGATTCCACTGTGTGTTTGCTTCGTATTAGCCCCCTTGTCATAAGGCTGGCAACGCATATCATGATACTGAAATCTTCAAGGTTTGAAAAAAAGTTAGAAAAAAAAATTGTTAGTCCTTTACCCGCGGTATCCGTTCTGAAGAAAACAATAAAAATTATTCTCTGATTTCAAGTCGTTTTCTATTGAATTATATAATGAATATTTTTACTAGAAATATAAACGTGACACGTAACATGATTTCTCACAGTAAAACGTTTTCTTAACTTCTTCCAGGTCACTAACATTAGTTTGTCAACTGTAAAATTTGATTGAGGCGTCCTGCCGCTCCCGGAAGATGGCGCCCGGGTACATCGCACCCATTGAACCCCCACTTGGCGCTTACCTGCCCATAGTAACAAATGAGACTCAGTAAAATAAAGAAGGGGGCATTTAGTTTGTTTTTAATTCATTTTCACCAAAAGAAAATCATCGTACCAATATCGACATACTTGAGCTAAGGTAGAGCTTACTCTCGAGAAGAAATTAATGATGCTAAAGCATGTTGATTTTTGCCTTTGTAATCGGTCTCTCCAGATATCCTACAACATGTTGATCCCGTAACCTCTGCGAAATATCTTGATTCCCCTTAAGGATGAAGTGATTTGCCTCAGTGATTTAGAAGGGACTTAGCGTGCTAAGTCACCCTAAGCCCCTTCTAACCCCTTCTAAGGGATTTTTTTTTCTAGGCTTGGCGACGCTAAGGAACTTTTTGTGGATAGCTAGAAAGAAAGCACGGAAAAGGGATATTTTAGATGAGATGATCATGTATAAAATGACAAGGAATTCTGGGTTCTGTATACATACAGGGTGCCCACTAAAGTCCTTTCTCAGCTTCGTAACTTTCGAACGCCAACAGCTATAGCCATAACAACGGTGTCTAGGTATAGTAAAATGGCTATGCGCTATTCGATGAGACCGCTTACAGCGTTTCCTAGCGGCAAAGTCAGGTGTTAGCGTGCCGATCTCGAAAACTATACGAGATACGGGAAAATTGTCAAATACAAAGTTGTAGAGCAGCATCGATTTAGTACGAAAAGACACCTTGCGCACATGAATACTAAGAATAGAACGCGTACAACGCTCGTTTGTTTGTTCGCGATGTCGAACACTCTTACGTCACAAAACGTGACAGAAAGGAGATAATATCGCCTTCCGCAAAGCAACCAGGAAGAAGTCCAATGGGGTGAGGTCCAGTGAGGGTGCAGGCCACTCTACACAACCATCATAGCCGATGATTTGTTGCTCGAATGTCTCGACTCAACTGCGGAATGTTTGGTTCCAATATGACGGCGCTTATCCGCACCAGTCCGGAAACGTAAGAAGGTACCTGTTCGAGACATTCGAGCAACAAATCATCGGCTATTATGGTTGCGTAGAGCGGCCCGCACGCTCACCGGACGTCACCTCGTTGGACTTCTTCCTGTGGGGCTACCTCAAAGAGCAGGTGTATCAGACCCTCCGACAACGTTACAGGACCGTCGACGCCGTGTAACTGATGCTTGTTCCAGCGTGTCACCTGACATGCTGCAAAATGTGCAGCATGAGATTCAATCTAGAGTCCAAATGTGTATTGTGCCTGACGGAGAGCACATTGAGCACCGACGGTAAATGTGCCTAGTGACAACTAATTGCTCCTTTCTGACGCGTTTCGTGACGTAACAGTGTTCGACATCGCGAAAAAACAAACGAACGTTGTACGCGTTCTATGCTTAGCATTCATGTGCGCAAGGTGCCTTTTTGTACTGAATCGATGCTGCACTACAATTTTGTAATTTACTATGTTTCCGTATCTCCTATAGTTTTTGATATCGGCACGCTAACTCCTGACTGTACCGCTAGGAGCCGTTGTAAGCGGTCTCATCAAATAACGCATAGCCACTTTACTATACCTAGACTCAGTTTTTATGGCTATAGCTGTCAGCGTTCGAAAGTTACGTGGCTGAGAAAGGACTTTAGTCGGCACCCTGTACACTAAAGAGCAATTGAATTAGAGACAGCTGGCGTTATGCAAATGTTGCCCTGTGGGTGGCCCTGCAAATGGAAACGATATGACGTATGCAGCAATCCGACAATATAAGGAGTGATGCGACGGGAATCAGTAAGAGTCGGACGAAGTATGGGTAAGACGAAGGATTTAAGCGCATTTGATCGTGGGCAAATTGTCGGGGCCCGACGAAGGGGTCACTCCATCTCGGAAGTCATGTAAGCACTGGGATTTTCACGAGCCACTGTGTTAGGGTGCACCGTGAGTACATCGAATCCGGCAAAACCGTCCCTGCAAAGGCCAACTGCCGTGGACAACAGCGTGTGGATGAGCGGCGTCATCGCCTGCTAGCTCGCATTGTAACAGCGGATAGACGGCCCACAGTGCAAGAAATCACTCGGCAATTTAACGCTGGTGCACCAAAACGTGTAAGCAGTCACACCATCCAGAACCATCTCCTCGCTATGGTGTACAGAAGCCATCGTCCCACGAGGGTACCGCTGCTGACCGCACATCACATTGTGCAAAGATTAGCATCGGCGCGGGAACATCGCCACTGGACCCTAGACATGTGAAAAAATGTTGTCTGGACTGATGAGTCGAGATTCACGTTGGTACATGCGGATGGCAGGATACGAGTACGGCGCAAACCACATAAAGCAATGGATCCTTCTTGCCAGTAGGGTAATCTTCAAGCTGGTGGGGGTGGCATTCTCGTCTGGGGACTGTTTATGTGGACTGAAATGGGACCCTTGGTACGTGTGATATCGTCCCTCACAGTTAAACGTTACCGGAATATCCTGGACGACCATTTGCTCCCGTTTGTGCGTCTTTAATATCTCACTAGGGACCTCATCCTGCAACAAGACAATACACCATGCCATCGCTCCCGAATTGTATCCGAATGGTTGGATGAACACTCCACCGATGTGAACTCGCTTCCCTGGCCAGCTAGCTCACCTGACCTGAATCCCATCGAGCACATCTGGGATGCCATCGAGAGAGATGTTCGAGGATCTGACCCCCCCCCCCTCCATGAAATCTTCGTGAACTGTGGGAGCTTGTTCATGGGTCGTGGATCCGTATGACTTCCCAACGCTTCCGGTGTCTTGTCGAGTCCATGCCGAGACGAATCGCTGCCGTCATTAGGGCGCAATGTGGTGCTACACGTTACTAAACAGGTATCTCTATTTCAATTGCTCTTCAGTGTATATACCTACTGATATCTTAACCGAATGTTTATACGGCAGAAATGGTGGCCACGGTGGTGAAGTGGACTGAGGCGCTGGTATCTAAACATTCATCCGAGATGGGCCCGGGTTGGAGTCCCGATGAAGCATCGGTGCTGTCTTTGTCCGAAGGCGTAGGCTCTGTCGCTTCCGTGGTACCACTGGTCCCAAATTAAGGACGGGATTACATCCCTTGGAGCTGCTCATGGTGGTTGTTAAACCCGAAACTAAAAAAACGAAATTATGCTGTAGAGATGAAAGGATAAAGACAGATAACGCGATAGGACATGTCACGAAACATAAGGATTCAAGAGCAAAGAGAATGTGAGCACCTTGACGGCCGTTAAAATAAAGTTATAGGAGTTGGAGTCACTCCGTGCGGATGCGATTGTACTGCTCGCAGAGAAAAAACAACACATGAAATATTAAGCAATCATGAAGGCTGAGTGTCAAGTGCGTTAAAAGGTAGTGAAGGGCATTTCTATTAAACTGCCCGTCATCGGCTATAAAAGTTATTCCCTGAGCTCACTCTGATTCCTTGTGGGTAGAACAAAAGAAAATCTTCTACATCCCCTTTTTCATAACCTTAGGGAAAATGGCACATTAATCACACTGAATTGATGTTAGTTGAATCTGTTAAATATAAGTATTTCTCTTAGAAGAATTGTGTAGAACGACAAAATGGCATTTCAATAAAAAATTGTTCTTAGCATATGATTCCTTTTTATTTAAAATTTATTATTTTATATTAAAATTGGTAAGTTTGAGCAAAGTAATTAATGAAAATTTAATAAAGAATAAATAATAAAAACAGCACGATTTTTTCCCTACTCTGTTAACCGCTAAGGCACTTTTTTTTATTGGGAACTGCATCACTGATTTGCCTGACGCATCAATTAAATTAGGAATGGATTCCACAATGAGGACACTAGAGTCGGTACTTTTTTATGTAGCAAGTCCTTATGTCTGAACTGCTGTGGGAATATTCTATATGAAAAGTCAGAATGAGATTATTCTAAATGAAATTAAGACTATTGCATCATTAAGTTACACTGCAGACATAATATCTCAAAAATAAAAAAAAATCCTGATTTTCAATTTCAAAAGTTTTGCAATCATATTCTTACCTATTCCAATATTTCATTCCTATCTTTATCCTAGCAAATCTTGAAAAAGAGAACATGAGGTCACGAAATTTTCATGACTCCAAGTAACAGAGCCACTTAAGTTACACGGAACTTCAAAAAATTTAATACGCTTACTTTAATCCTGATGTTAACCCTTTAAACGGACGAATTATCGGAACCATGTAGGTCCCAAAATTTTCTGCATTTTGCAAGTAGAAATGTTCACAAAGCGGCCGAGTTTTACGAAAACTACGGCAAAACAATTCCTTTCCCCCACTCATCTCAGCGGTACGGACCATTAACCTGCCATTCGTGGGAAAATATCTCCTCTAGTCCTATATTATCTGCTCCATCACCTAAGGGAGGATGGAGAAAGGTTAGTCCCTCTGACACGGACATCATGCCACTGTGCAGAAACGAGAGACTGAAACATCTTCTCTCTCCTTTCGTAGGTTCGTCGCCATTGTTGTCGCCCTTTTAGTAGGAAATGACCCAGAAAGGATTAGTTTCAATTATCCTCGTAAGTGGCCCTTTTAGTAGGAAATAACCCAGAAAGGATTAGTTTCAATTATCCTCGTAAATGGCCCTTTTCTTTGAAGAACAAAGCTAAGGGAAAATCAGCGTTTTCTGCAGCGCAGGTTAATTTGTTGCAGTCTCTGTTTAGACAGCGAATATATTCGTTGAGGCTGATTTCAGCACAGTTTTCTAACCCGAGTTAATTCGTTCCATCCTGTTAAAAGATTAAAAGACAAACTGCAATATTTATGATAAAATGTGGCAGACCTAAGAATTCAGGGATGTACAGAAATTTAAATAATCATAACTGAATAAGGGCACGGAAGTTCATGAGTACTTACCTTCTTGGACACAGAACATATTGGATTAGTAGAAGTTCAGTGATCTCTAATCTCGGGACACCGTTCATCTATACACATTGTCTTAGTAGATGGGAATTCAGGAGTCCTTAATTTTGAGGGAACACTCTTTCCCAGAACAATCTGTCAGGATGTATGTTTGGCCATAATTACTTTGTGAGGCACCATTCATCAGAGCTCACTGGACAGATTGAGTTCACGGTCCACGACCTCTAGGACACCGTTCCTCAGGATGAATTGTCTGAGCAGATGATAAATCAGGAATCCTAAATTTTACGAGACACAATTCTCACATAGTAAACAGAGTTGGAAGCGGGCCAAAAATTTTGGACACCGACCCGACGTCACATAATTGGACCCGACTCGAACCAGACCGGGACAAATCTGCTTTGAACTATAAATTCAAAACACAGTTAATCATTATACATAACAATCATTATACATAACTATGTATAATACATAACTATGTATATTTACACATAATTATATATACACAGTCCGTTCAAAAAGTCTCTCCGCAGTGGATATCGTAGGTATACGGTCGAAGGTTATATTTTCACATAACCTAACTGTTTTACACATGTTTTCAAACATATCTACGACGAGTCAAAATGTCCCTCCGCAATAATGTTAATGCTGTTCCACTTAATTTTGATGGTGTTACAGTCAAAATTTTTGACTTAAGCAGCTTGTTGCATGTTTAATTTCAGTTTCTGCTGTTTTCTTTATAACATATCAAGTAACACCAATTTTCACCAGCTTCTGATGAGTTAAAACTTTCCTAAATGTGGATATTGATTTCATCATTGCTCCTCAGAAGGATGGAACACTCATGAAATCAACATTCATGTTCTGGAAACTTTCAGCTCATCACAAGCTTATGAAAATTGGTGTTGCTGTGAAACATATTCGGGTTTTTTTTTAATGAGACGAAACAACTTCCAGTAATTATTCTTCCCCTTTTTGGTTTTCATCAAGAATGTATTTGTTGGCATTGACACCTTTTTCAATTTTCTTAATATTAAATTCATGCATATTAACATATAAGACATTAATTCCGACACCACATGCAATGGAACGGGATGTTAGCTCGTCAAACAAAAACCTCTGAATGCTCAATGAAAAAGATGCGATGTGAAAAGTAACTCTCAGTCTTACAATGTAACACGCAGGGTGTAAGAGAATGAATCACCGGAGAAGCAGGCGACAGGCGTTTCCCTCTATCTTGTTCCGGACAGCACCACTGAAAACAAACGCAAAGGAAGTATCGTTTTACGATATGGTATCGTCGGTCGGTGAAAATCTTTTTGCTTTAAGAAAGAGACGGCAATGTTTTTGCATGACAAATCATCTTTCACTCCGTTGGCACCAACATCGAGCACAAAATTTCGCTCTAAGCATTTTTCTTTGAAATATTTTTTTTTCTTTTCAAAAATAAAACGGAAATAAAACCGGGTTGAAATCGGGTCAGGAACATCTTGACCGGGCACGTTTGACTCACAAGAAATTGCCGACCCGTTGACCACTTGACCATTTGACCCGTGATCCGTTTGCATCTCTGATAGTAAACCGAAAAGACATGATTTTGGGAATCTTTAATTTTGGGGACATTATTTTGTTGTTGTTGTTGTTGCTGCTGTTGCTGTTTGTTCTGCAGTTTAACGACCGCCATGAACAATTATAAGGATTATAAACGGTCATCTGTTCCAAATTTCAGGGCACTGGTTCCATGGAAGGAAAAATCAAGGCAAAGGACAAGCAGACCACTCATACTTCATGCAAGCATATAACTGTTGATATATCAAACATCTCTATTTAGAATACAACTCGAGCTTCATAGACGTCCACCACACGTCTTACACATGATCTTCTGTACTTCACACTCAATATCTTCTTTTTCATGCAGTTATTCCCGAAAAAAATGCTCAAGAAACGCATCATCATTGTCAACAATTATCAATCCACTGCTGGACGAAGGTCTCTCCAAGCCTCTTCCACAACGGTCTGTCTTGTGCCAGTCTCCTCTATGTCACTGCCGCATACTTTCGAATTTTATCCACCCATCTTCCCTGTGGTCTTTTTCTGGGTCTTTTCCTGTCCCTTGGAATCCAATCTAAAATTTCTACTGTCCATCGAAGGTCTGTCCTTCTGGCAGTATGTCCAGCCCATTGCCATTTCAGGGATTTTACTATGATCATGATGTCTTCCACTCTTGTCATTTTTCTGATCTACGAGTTCCTCTTCTTATCTCTCCTGGTTACACCAAGCATGCACCTCTCCATGCTTTTTTGAGTTGTCTGCAGCCTTTGTATGTCTCTTTTAGTTAAGGTCCACGTCTCTGCACCATACGTAAGCACTGGAAGGATGCATTGATAAAACACTTTTCTTTTAAGACATAATGGCATATAGCGTATTAAATCCGTTTATTTTTATGCTGTAATAATCATAGAGATTCGTCAAGCTTTCGCACTCCACTGGGAGGCTTTTTCAAGGCAATGGTAGGCATTTTGATGTCTACCATTACGTTGAAAAAGCCTCCCAGTGGAGTGCGAAAGCTTGACGAATCTCTGTGATTATTACAGCATAAAAATAAACGGATTTAATACGCTATATGCGTTTCTTGAGAATTCATATTGTGGTGTATTAAAAATAACGTTCCTGAAAATAAATTATCTTAATAAGTATCTCACCACTCATTCTTCTTTCAACATTTCCAAACTACCGTAGAATGTTGTCCCCACTTTACGAACAAAATTTTGGTTTATACGTAGGTCATTTCTAAAGTTTTGCACACTGCGCAAGTGCTTCCCGTAGGATGATGCAATCGCTCCAATCATTGCACCTGTTGTGAATCAGACTACATTATGCAAAGTTGTGTCTACGTCTACTGGCTAATTTGTTCCTCTTCCGAAAATTTCTGCCTAGAAATGGAGGAAGAAAGTGAGTCATCAGATCTCGCGTAGCGACCAGAGATCGTAGATTACGATTGAAACTATCCCCTACCGAAACTCATAAAACTTTGTGTGAAGTTGTGGGGGTTAGTGTAGTGGAGCGTAGCACAGTGTCACGGTGGGCTTCTCGTTTCCTCCATTAAAATTGGAACTTTGCTAGGAAAATCCCCTACCGAAATTGATAAAACTTTGTGTGGTTAGTGTAGTGGATCGTAGCACAGTGTCACGGTGGGGTCCTCGTTTCCTATATTAAAGTTGGAACTTTGCTAGTAAAGTCCCCTACCGAAATTCATAAAGCTTTATGTGAAGTTTGTGGGGCTAATGTAGTGGATCGTAGCACAGTGTCACGGTGGGCTTCTCGTTTCCACCATTAAAATTGGAACTTTGCTAGGAAAATCCCCTACCGAAATTCATACAGCTTTGCGTGAAGTTTGTAGGGTTAGTGCAGTGGATCGTAGCGCAGTGTCACTGTGAGCTTCTCGTTTCCTCCATCAAAATTGAAATTTTGCTAGAAAAATCCTCTACCGATATTCACAAAACTTTGGGTGAAGTTTGTGCGGTACGTGCAGTGGATCGTAGCACAGTGTCAAGGTGGGCTTCTCGTTTCCTACGTTAAAATTGGAACTTTTCTAGGAAAATCCCCTACCGAAATTCATAAAGCTTTGTGTGAAGTTTGTGGGGTTAGTGTAGTGGATCGTAGCACAGTGTCACTGTAGCCTTCTCATTTCCTCCGTTAAAACTGGAACTTTGCAAGGAAAATCCCCTACCGAAATTCAAAACGCTTTGTGTGAAGTTTGTGGGCTTAGTGCAGTGGATCGTTACACAGTGTCACGGTGGGCTTCTCGTTTCCCCATTAAAATTAGAACTTTGCTAGGAAACTCCCTTACCGATATTCATAAAGCTTTGTGTGAAGTTTGAGGGGTAAGTGTAGTGTATCATAGCACAGTGTTACGGTGGGTTTCTCGTTTCCTCCATTAAAATTGAAATTTTGCTAGGAAAATCCCCTACCGAAATGCATAAAGCTTTGTGTAAAGTTTGTGGGGTTAGTGTAGTGGATCGTAGCACAGTGTCACGGTGGGCTTCTCGTTTCCGCCACGATCAGGAAAGCATCGAAGACGGCCCAAGAAGCGGCTGGCCATCAGACGCAACGGACGACACTTCTGTGATTATCGTCAACAGCATTTTGGAAGAAGATCGACGGAAAACATATTAAGATATTGCACATGAAGCAAACATGTCTATCGCCTCGGTTTTCAGAATTCTAACTCAAAAATTGCAGAAGAGAAAGTGGCTTCCAATTGGGTTCCTCATAACCTAAGTGAAGAGCAGCAAGCAGTTCGCAAATGGATTGCAGAAGAATTGCTTCAGGGGTACGAGACAGAAGGCGAGCCGTTTTGGGACAGAACTGTTGCTATAGGCGAAACTTGGTTACCAGATTTTGAGCCAAAACTGCAATCACAGTCCGCTCAGTGAAACCATCCAGAATCATCTCGACAGGAAAAATTCTGCCGCCAACAATCGAAGGTTAAGCTGATGATGATTATGGCCTATTACAAGGTTAGAGTGATAGCAACAGAATGCCCGAGGGGAGCAGTATAACAGCGGAATGCTACAGAAGGTTTCTGCAAAATGTTTTGAGCCCAAATAATCGCCAAAGAAGGGCAGACTTGCTCGAAGCTGGTGGCACCGTTTTGCACGACAACACAAGGCCGCATGTTTCCCGTACAGTACGAGATATTTTGGAAATGCCTGGATGGTAATTGTTTCCCCACGCGCATACAGTCCTGACATTTTTATTTTGTTTTATTTTATTTTATTTTTTTTATTGGAGGTTTAACGACCACTGTGAGCAATAAAAACCCGGACCCATCTCGGACGAATGGTCATAAGCCAGCGGTTAGACCACTGCGCAACCAGTCCTGGCATGAGCCCACTAGACTATGACTTGTTCCCAAAACTGAAGAAGCCACTCCGTGGGAAATGGTTTAGTACGATTCAGGATGTTTCTAATGAAGTGACCCGAGTAATCCAACTGCTCAACAATGGAGGTGTTCTGACTGGAATACAAGACTTTCCCAAACGTTGGGCCGCTGTCATTATGAAACATGAGATTACTTCGAAGACCTGTAAAGGTATGTTGTGAAATAATTTCGTTTTTCAAGAGATAACCCACAGTGTGCAGAACTTTTGAAATAACTCGTATTACACATCGGCAACACATCTTCGTTCCTCACATGATCATCTTTTGAGACCACAAATGACTCCTGTGTCTCTTGTGCAGTACTCATACCTCATCCGAGAATCAAACCCAATTCTAACTCGGACCACAGACCAGAAACCAGCACCTCTGGCCGCTCGGTCACCTGAGCGGCGAACATCATTCATTATTGATGACTGAACGGACGAGAAAGGTTAAGAGATCCAAAACCTCTAGGATGCCATTCATCAAAGATGCTCCAGATGGCGATCTTAGGCCTTCAAAATATCAGTTAAAGAGACCATATAACTAAAGGAAGATTAAATAACGCATTCAAAATGAAAGAGGTGATATAAGAGATTTTAGAGAGAAATTTCTGGCGTAGTCTATTTTCACATCAAATTATAAAATTCATCTGATATAGCTGACATCTATGTTTCTCAAGGAGAAAACAAAAGATATTGGTCTTTTATCAAGATCTAAAATTACCGGCATCTTTGGAACATAAATGAAATAAAGTGTTATATGAATTTTACTGTTCATCAACATTTCAAACTTGATGTCTTTAGAAATAATTTTACTACGAATAGAATTTAATCGCATCGACAACATTTTAATAGCCTAGTTTTTACCACCATGTAGCAATTTTTGACCCTAAGCTATGTTCGAGAGAAGTTCAAAATGTAGGCTATTTCTTTTCCTTGGAAGTTTCTTAAAGCTCCGCGTAATTCAAAATTTGTCTGTATGACATTGTAGTGCTTTTTATTTCTTTTACGAGATGTCGTCGTTACACCTGAATATGTTTTCAGAGATATCATCGCTGTCAAAATATATTTTCGAAATAAATGGTCACAGAAATCAATGCCTTGATTAACAGTTAGAGTTCCACAAAATATAAAGATGGTATCTTCACATTTGTTCGCGACAGCTGCTAATAAATGCTAAAATATCACATACATTAGCATGTGCTTTGCTCAGTGGTTTCGGTTCAAGTTTTATTCGTTGCTCTATTCAAAGACGAAAAAAAGGAAGACATATTTGTTTCATGTGGTTATGATTCAACGCATTATGAGTTCTTTTACTGTCTGTCACACTTGAAAAACAGTCTCTAAGGTGCAGACCTGAAAATTTACATGAACCTAATAACCAACTCCGATATGTCCTCCAAACCGACAAGGTGACGTCTTACAAGATACCGACCGATATCTTGAGTCGTTAACACTTCCCAACCCATTGGAATTGTTTGTTTTGTATTTAATGACATCTAGATTCTTGTTTTAAATTCTCTAAATAATCATTTCTGAATCTAAATATATCGTTGTTTGGTCTCTGAGCGATCGCTTACTGATGCTTAATTTTATCCCTTAGCACGTCTAAAATGCTTTCATGTAAGACACTGGAATACAGGGCAAGTATGATTTGAAAGTAATTGAGATTTATTGTCTATAATGGTGGAGCTATCGGACTGGGAAGCAATCACCTCACGATTTTGAAAGCGATAGACGAAGTGCTGCGCTTAACTTCAGCTCTACAAATTTATTGAGGCAAAGCACGATATTGTTGTCGCGCTGACGTTCATCTTGCAAATTGGTATACGAACCTTGACTCTCAAAGGAACTTCTTTATAAACAAGTTCTGTGATGAAATCGTGCAACAAACTGATTAAAATTTTGCAACGGAAATTATGGATTTTCTTTTGAAACTCTAGCGGCTGTAAATAAAATTTCCGCCATTATCTTCGAGCGCAATTATACCGTGACTACACCACATAAATCGCAAGTGCGCATTTTTCTTAAAAGTTACACAGTCGTCTTTAATTCAAGGACAAATCTAACAATGTGTTTTTTATCTTCCGTTTTAAAATCTTAATTAGTTATGGCAATGAAAATTACTTTGAAGGGAGAAAAAGACATGAAAATTAAAATCACTGCAAATATAAAACGAGAGTCATATTCTAAGTAAGATTTACCCTACAACTGAAGCTTCAATTCAAAAGTGTGTTCAAATGAAAGGGTTCGTCAATAATGAGGAGGGTGCGGTGATTTATTTCATTCCGAAAATTCTTATGCAGGGCGTGAAGCTTAATTTATAAAGTATTTCTCATATTTATGGGTGTAGGTTTACAGACTAAGAATTCATTTTACATCTAATTAGAAAATGTTCCTTTTAAAAAAGTTAAAAAAATAGAGGCTATTTTTTCTTTATTGAAGATGATTTGTGAAGGAAGAAACAAAATTTATTGAGGAAATGGCAGTTCCCTCTGAGCTGGCATTGGGACTGTCATCTTAATTACATATTATTATTATATATAGGTCGAACATCAAAGCTTAATTTATTTCCTACCAAAAATGTCCAATTTTTTGTTTCTCTTTCTGCGTAATGGGGTATTATGTATGCAGAGTGTCAGATGAATCTGTATGCGGACGATAAATTAGTTTTGAAGATTTGTTACTCCTCACTTTCAATGTCGCTGCTATTCAAATATGAATTATTTAAGAACACAAAAGAAAATGTAGCTTTCTGGTTTTTAAAAGTTGTAAAATAATCCGTTAACGAAGCAACCATTTCGTAGCTGCTTTGGTAAGTGGTTTAGAAAGGAATTCTTCAGCGTGTGAGTTTATCATGTTGCTGACACCTTTACTTTCTGACTCGTCTTGGGCATTATACTGTTCAGAGATACATAGGAATAATGTGTCACGTAATCGCCGTCTAATACAGGATCTCAAGAATTTTAGATGTTCATATCTCTCATGAAACATCAAAGAAATTGGTAGTAGAAGTAAATGCAAAAGATGAAAATCGAATTCAAGTTCTTTTATCATCCTGTAGATATACCGGGTGATATAAAAGTCGCGCAAAACTTTAAAAATCAATAATTCGATGATTTTTTGACAGTAGCGCAATGCAGTTTACACAAAATGAAATGGGATTGTGTGTGTGTGAGTGAGTGTGTGTGTGTGAAATTAAAAAAAATCATTGGACATTTTTGTTTTATTCATGGTCGCCAGGTTGCGCTTTACCGAAGCTGATATCGGAGAAGCGACAGGTATAAAAGCTAAAAGCAACTACAGTTGAAACTGTAACGTGTAAATGGGCCGCGGGTGGCCTAGTGGGCAACGTTCGTGACTGCCGCGGAAAGATCCTCAGGTTCGATCCCAGGCAGGTACGAAAGCTTGATCTACTAAATATCCGCCGTGCGTGGGATGGGCACGTTAAGCCGTCGGACCCCGGGTACTGGCCCCGGTAATAAATAAGGGCGTCTTTCTCCCCTTTTCTACTTCGCTTCCGTGTCACTTTCCAATCGGGCACTCTAGCCCAAATCTCCTAGCTTCCTATTTCTAAGGGTTATTTAAGACCTGGGGTCAGACACTCCCTTCCTAAAATCCTCTACATATGATCCTGGTCATGACTGTAAAGCTATGTTGGTGAAATTGTTTTATCGAAACTCGGAATCTGCTACTCAAACAACTCCTGAAGTCAATGTTTCGAGAAAATCGTGTGATTAGCCGTCATTTTCGACACGAATAGCCACCTAGGTCTCCAGACTTTACACCTGTGAATTTTGGTTATGGGTGGTGTACAGAGATCGTCCCACTTCGTTGGCCATGTTAAATGACTCAATCCAGCTTCATGTGTCAGCCATACCAACGGATATCCTTTGCAATGCTGTCCATGGTGCCTTCTCTCATCTGCAGGTGGTGCTCGAGAATGATGAGCACCACATTGAGCACTTATTACCGTAAGTAATCTTGTGTGGACGTTATGTCAATTTACGTTGTATAACCCACAATTAATCATTCCGCATTAGCTCCATCTGGCAACCATGAATAAAACTAAAATGTCCAATAAATGTTTTAATTTCACAAAAAAATCTCGTGTCATTCTGTGCATTTCTGTGGAAACCGCATTGCGGCAGTGTCAAAACTCTGCGAATTATTGATATTTTGAGTTTTGCGCGACTTTTGGATTACCCGGTACTTGTCACAGAATTGATAAAACGGCGTGCTACATATTGTGTATTACATGATACCTTCAATTTTCTTGGAAACAAATCTCTGCCAAATGAAGAAGTTCAATTCAAAGCTAGAGAGATTCCGCATTTATTCGTCAGACTTGGAGAAAGACTTTATTGATGTATTTGTGGTCTTTTCTGCGTTTTATAAGGGGGAAAAGTCTATAGCGGAACTGAAAAAATCCCAAATAAAAGATAAATTCGTTTCGAACTTTCCAAATGTACATATTGCTCTAAGGATTTATCTATCGATAATTAGATCAAATGCAGCATGAGATCATTTTCTAAACTTAAGTAAATAAAGAACTACATGTGTTCAACTATGAGCCAAGATGGTCTTTAGTCTTTGGCTCTTCTGTGCATTGAGAAACGATATTTCTCGTAATATGGACTTTGAGGACATTCTTAAAGATTTTGCCGCATCGGGAAAACAAAACAGAAATCTTAAAAACAGTTTAAACATTGGGGAATGCATTTTTTTAATCAAATTGTAAGTTTTAGTTGCATAAATTTTCCTGTCTCACAAACTTTTTTTTTTTTCCGTATTTTTTGTATTTTAGTTTTCTTTGTAGGTTCTATGCTCTGTGTCTACAGTCCTGTAACGAAAATGATGCCAGACACTGCCACCCCAATGGCGCAGTGGTCTCAGCACTGAATTATGAGCATTTGTCCGAGGTCATAAGTTTCGAATCCCGGTAGGTATGGATGTTGTGTTTGTCTTACGGCACTGGCTCTCTCCCTTCCCTGGAACCAGTGGCCTAAGTTAGGGAAGGACGACTGCTTACGGTCCGAGTTGCTCATAGTGGTTTTCAACCTTCAAAACAAAGAAACAAAAAGCCAGGCATTTCAACGTTGCGTATAATCGGAAACCATTTTCTTTGAACTATCCTGAAGAATCAGTTCCTGCATAGGTATGTCTGATACACTAACTCATTGGTAAGTGAGTTGTGCAAGGCCAACCGGAAAATAATCCCGCCTATCTCGACTATTTTGCCCTTTCCAATGGAAAATAATCCCGCCTATCTCGACTATTTTGCCCTTTCCAATTCCATTTACGGATCGATGCACTGTGGCCACATTTTCTCTTACGCCGCAAATTTTCTATATTGACTCACTGTAAAACGCTAGTTTTTTTCTTTTATTGGAGGTTTAGCGACCACCGTGAGCAACTCAGTGGGCTATAAGCAGTCTCCCCATCCCTAATTTAGGGCCACTGATTCCAGGAAAGGGAGAGAACCAGTGCCGTAAGACGAACACAACATCCATGTCTCACGGGATTCGAGCCCGGATCCATCTCTGACGAATGGCCATAAGCCAGCTCTTAGACAACTGCACTACCGGAGCTGCAAAAAATGCTAGTTATATATTCTAAGAAACCTACGTTCAGGCCATGACTAAGGCGTATGCATGTCTGACTCCAGTGAAAGAAGGAAGCAAATTTGTAGTCGGTCTTTGTAAAAAGCGCCTGCTTCGTATCATTTTGTGCCCATTAAAATGTATAGTCCGATATCGAAAATCCCCTTGCGAAACATAGCACTGCTCATGAAAGCAATAATTCATCTTCTTTTTATTTCTGTGATGTTCCGTTTTCCTGTAAGGAGATGTGAAGTGCTTTTATGGTTTGTTACTATATCCGCACTTCTAAAATTTAGATTGAAAAAATTGCTTTTCAATTTTTTTTTTTAACAGCTGGAACTACAGTATAGGCAAAACTGAATGCATTTTTAGCTCTTCAGGATACAAAATTTTGGCTTTAGGAGGTACAAATGTTTATTTTTTCAAGGTGGTGTAAATGTATGTTTTGAATTTCGCCCTAATGTCTCCGCTTTTAAAGTTCGATTTAGAAAGTTCTTTTTTGCATTCAGTGGCTGTAATCAAAACAAAGAATTGGTCTTTCATTTTTGAAATTCTTCCGATGTAAAATACGCCTGCAAGCCGTTGTGAGATTAAATTCTTAGTTCAACAGTGTCATCGTATCGTGGACTGCGAAACTTATTTTAACATCCTCTAGCTTCAGTGGTGACCAATGTTCCCTCTCTCTCTCTCTCCCTCTTTCCTTTTTTTTTTTTTTTTTTTTTTTTTTTTTTGTGAGGGGTGGCAATGATCCCCGTGAGCAACTCCAATGGCTGCAAGCTGTTGCCTGTTCCTGTTTCGTGGCCATTGGTTTCAGGGAACGGATAGACGCAGCGCCGTAGGACAATAACACCACTCATGCCATGCCTTATCCAGGATCCGAACCCCAGCCCATCTCGGACAAATGGACAGATGCATCAGACCACTCAGCTGCCGGAGAGGCACTGACCAGTTCATTCTACATATTATTTGATTACGTATTTGTGCTATTTTTACTCTAGGAAACTGATAAAAATTCGATACGAAAAATTCTTTTTGCATCTGATTGTTCTGCAGTCGGTATTTTGCTTGTCTTTCCCAACTTCTGAAAGTCAAAACTGTCCCCCTGAGTGGTGTACATTTAGAATTTTTTAGGAGACGGTTATGTAGCTCGTTTCATTAAAAATTGTTTTAAACGTCGGTAGCTGTAACCTCAATTAGTATTATTGACTTGCCTTCTGATTTTCTAGGTGCACTGTTTTCTCATTAGAGGGCGTAACATTACGTTTGCATTCGATAACGCATCGGTGCTTCTAAAAGTTCTGTTTTTAAAATCTTTCTTTTACGCCATTGCTGTAACCACGGCTGCAATGTTCCAAACAGTTTTCAGATTTTCTGACGCAGAATTTTCCAGCTAAATAAAGCAAATTAATGCAGACATTTGACATGGACTAGAAACATCAAACAGAGCTCATCGCTCTTTCCACGTTTATAAGTGAGTCACGGAAAAATTCTCATTGGCCGCCACCGGGAATGAGAATTTTTCCGTGACTCACTTATAAATAAAGCAAAGTTCGATTATTCTTATTAGAAAGCTATTTATCAAAAATAAAAGATCTCGAAATATTTTTACCGTACCAGGAATACTGGCTTATTACACTCGAGATTTCGGCGTCATGTTTCCAGTCAGTCGCGACTCCTCCGTGTAGGACGTGAAAATCATCCTACACTTTAATTTTAGATAATTACACTCATAATGGAATATTTGAAAAGACTCATGTTAGTATGAATGAACGTCGTGAGTTAATAGAGTTTGAAAATGGGTTGGTAGTGAGTTCTCTATGCATGTGTTATTCTATTGCAGAGGTGGTACAGGAATTGCAGTATCCCCGCACGATAACATCAAGAATGTACCGGGAATACACCACTTTCGGAATGACGTCTAAAGTCGCATCGTGTACAGCGCTCTAGGCGGAGAAATGTGGTAGTGAATGAACGCGGACATCGACGTCGTCTCGCATATTTGAAACAAACTGGAGAGCGACAGTGGCACAAATCACCGCCGACTTCAGCGAGGGAGGTGCCAGAAACGTCTCCACAAAGACCATCAGGTGATCATTTGCCGTGATTGTTTATGGAAGTCGCCGACCCATCAGAGTCCTACCGCTAAAGCCACATCACTGCGTGAAAGAACATACTCACTGGGCCGCCTTGTTTGATTTAGAATGGGTCTGCTGGTCTGATGAGTCCTGTTTTCAGTTATTTCGAGCTGACGGGAGAGTGAAAATCCGCACGAAGCAATGGACTCGACATGTCGACAAAAGACTGTTCAGGCTGGTAGAGGCTTGGGTCTGGCATGTGTTCATCTGGCACACATTGGGACGTCTGGTACGTCTAGATGCGTCTTTGAACGGTCCACGTTAAGAGTCCATCCCTGCATCCGTTTGTGGTCATTATGTGCCCACAGGCAATAGACTCTTCCGGAAGGATAATGTACCTCCCTTCAGAGTCGTGGTGACGAGAACATGGTTAAAAGAGCATTCCGCAGAATTTTCCACTCTGAAATGGCGTTCTCATTCACCGGACACGAGTCCTATGGAAAATCTTCGGGATGATATGGTATGGCCCATTCCAGCTTTGGATCCTCCACCGAGGAATGCGATGAAATTATGGACAGCGGTAAAAACAAGCTAAAGTGGAGATACCTGTGGAACGCTTTCGTCACTTAGAATACTCAATGCAGTGGAGGTACCTGTGGAACGCTTTCGTCACTTAGTACACTCAATGCAGTGGAGATACCTGTGATACGCTTTTGTGACTTAGCACATTCAATGCAGTGGAGATACATGTGGAACGCTTTCGTGACTTAGCATACTCAATCCCTTGCTAGGTAGATTTAGTAACAGGTAGGCCCACCTACCCGTTACTAAATCTGGTAGGTGAGCCTACCCGTTATTAGGTAGATTTTTCATGATTTCCGTCCACTCATTCCTGCCTCCCTCTAGATGTGAAGACAATACTCCAGAAGTTTGGCGAACTAGAATTTCGTTTGGTGTGAAAAGTTGTTCACACACAGAAGAAAGGAAACGAAGTTTTCTCTTTCGAATAATCCCTTACTAGGTAGATTTAATAACGGGTAAGCCCACCTACCCGTTACTAAATCTGGTAGGTGAGCCTACCTGTTACTAAATCTGGTAGGTGAGCCTACCTGTTACTAAATCTGGTAGTTGAGCCTACCTGTTACTAAATCTGGTAGGTGAGCCTACCCGTTACTAGATAGATTTTCCATGATTTCCGTCCACTCATTCCTGCCTCCCTCTAGATGTGAAGACAATACTCCAGAAGTTTGGCGAACTAGAATTTCGTTTGGTGTGAAAAGTTGTTCACACACAGAAGAAAGGAAACGAAGTTTCTCTTTCGAATAACCCCTTACTAGGTAGATTTAATAACGGGTAAGCCCACCTACCCGTTACTAAATCTGGTAGGTAAGCCTACCCGTTACTAAATCTGGTAGGTGAGCCTACCCGTTACTAAATCTGGTAGGTGAGCCTACCCGTTACTAGGTAGATTTTCCATGATTTCCGTCCACTCATTCCTGCCTCCCTCTAGATGTGAAGAAGTTTGGCGAACTAGAATTTCGTTTGGTGTGAAAAGTTGTTCACACACAGAAGAAAGGAAACGAATTTTTCTCTTTCGATTTTTCGCAGATTTCTGAACGACATAAATGTGACTATGCAGTGATAAAGTAGATGAATCATTCGATTAAAGAATACAGAGTTAACTGTGCTTGCAAACAATAAGGAATGCGGCAGTATGAAACTGATATAATATGTTTTCTAATGGATGGTAATCGTTCAAATTTATTTTTCAAAGATTTTATAATATCTCAGTAGCTCATCGTTTCTTTTAACGCACTCTGTACCAAAACAAGTTTTCTTTATTATCTAATAGAATAACGTGATCACATCATTTCGAAACACTATTTTCTTTCATGCTATGTGACGTATATCTTGAATTTAACTTTCTTTTTGAATTTCTGTATTCTGATGTAAAGTTGTTTCTTCTCGTTTAAGGTTTTCCTGACTTAATAACACATTATTTCTCCCGACGAGTTTAAAAAGTGGCATTATTGGCAGTCAGCCAAAGGTAAAGAAAACTGAGGTGAGCAGAGCGATAAGAGCTATGTACCAAGTGAGATAAGAGCTACGTACGAAGTGAGATAAAAGCAAACAATAAGACTGTAAGGGCTGATTTACCATCAGATAAACTGCATGTTGGTCACGTTTTGTTAAGCGATAATGAGTTAATTGTTTGAAGTGTTTGATTTATATTATTATTTTGATATTGCGAAGTGAATTAGCTTCAACGTTGTTCTTCCTTGACATGCTTGTCTACTGAATAAACGTTGGACTTTGAAATTGTAAGTAAACTGTTTAGTTGATTCTTGACTCTGGACTATAGAGCATTACTATTTAACGTTATTCAGGTGTGTAATTAGGCTCGGCACATTGCAACTTACAAAAGCTGCAATTTCTACGAGCAAGTATTTAAAATAAACCTCGACGGTCCAACAAGTGACATTTAAGTCGCTAAGTGATATTTAAATCTTACGGTTTCACAGTGAACAACCCTTAAAGCCCTACAGCAGTTATGTGATTGCTAAAAGGTTAATTTTTACATAAGATGCCAAACAACTTTTCAAAGATTAAAGAAGTTTTTGGACCTTCTTTAATTCTTCGAAAGCTGTTTAGCATCTTGTGTAAAAAATAACCATCTAGCAACCACTTCTTTCGTTCACGAAGCACTTTATAACCCGCGGATAAAAAAGATGGAGGAGCCGTTATGAAACATTTCCAACATCAATTGGGAACGATGCATTGCTAAAAAAAAGGATTGCCTTGCAGTGAAAGTTCCTGATAAAAGTTTATCTGTAGTTTAATCAGAAAACATGGAAAATATTTTATTTAAAGACACACATTGTGCGCAAATAAAATAATAAAAATAAACGCGTTTGATTTCTGATGTTTATCAGAGAACTGAATATGATTTTTCTAAATCTCATTAACGTGAAAAATGGGAGTATCGGAAAAATTGGTTGAGATTTACTTGAACACCAAAAAGTAAGAAATGAACATGAAACAGGGGCGTATTTAGAGGGAGGACCAAGGGACCTTGCCCCATCCCCGAAAGTGTTTCACTTTTTTGTTAAAATGCGACTTACATTAGAAAAAAATCATGATTTAATTTAATAAAAATACATTAACTTACTTTAGAAACGGCTTCTTTGATTTTTTCTTCTATTTTTCGTTAACTTCTATTTTGTCCTGGTGGATTTCAAAAGACTAATACTATCTGATTAGTATATTAACCCAAGTTTGTATTAATATTTTTCAAACAAAGGAAGCATCGTGCAAGGAGAATTTTTGAATAAAATGGAAGACAGAAACTTCATCAAAAAAAATTATCTAATATTGCACTTCCAAAATATGCATGAAAAATATAATAAATTTCTCGGAAAAACTGTGTCGTTCTGGAACAGGAAACAAATGTTTAATCTGCAAGTTAACAGGAGCTGAGGAAGACATGAAAAAACTGTCCACGTGCTGAGTATTCGTGGGTATTATCAGAAACTCATGGAATCAATAGTACCTTGTTTATTTAGTTATTTTGATTCATTATTCCTATTTTCCTCCTCTCACTGTTGCTTTTCACAAAAAAAAAACAAATAAAAAATATCAGGAATTTAGGAATGACCCATGAAAACAATATTTTAAAGGAAAATTATTAATAATGTTGAATTGCGTCATGTAAGAGCAAAATAAAGGTGAATAAATTTCTATTTTTCTGGCAACTGTGCAAAATCTGACAGTAAAAATGGGCACATAAAAAGCGATCTGTTTTTATATATTTATATGCAAATTACTTTCAATCAATGGTAAATAATATTTTGCTTTAGACTTTTGTGCTAGGAGACAAGCTTAGAAGCAATTTTATGGCCTTTTCTTCTACTACTGAATTATGAAGTTTCCGGAATAATATGACTTCATGAATGCGGTACGAAAAAGAACTTTTTCGAGCTTCTTTCTCAATGTAATGGGATCTTTTTATTTCTGTTTCGGAAAGAACATACTGATCTTTTAACATGAAACAAGAACCAGAGAGTCCTCTTTCCATACGGTAAATTGCTAGATCATGTGACTTGATATTTCCATGACTGTTTCAATATCGTAAGTAGCATGAGAACTCACCGATCACATGATCTGGCTTCTTAACACGAGTTGGATCTTCTGATACTTAATGAATTCAGGAAATATGTATCACTAGCATGGGCGTAGTGATAGCCCTCGCAACACCCTCGCAACCCCCGCGCAGCGGGGATGGGGGACTCACGGGTAAGAGGGTCTCAGCAGAAGGATTTTTGAAAAAATTTGCGGAAACTTCATATGAAACTGGTTAAAGAAATAGCCAGGAATTTTTGGCAGCAGCTTTGAATGAAGTATTTAAAAGAAAAGTATTTTTTGGTTGTTGTTGGTTTTTTTTTTTTTTTTGGTTTTTTTCAGTAGATAAGGAAAATCTTTCAAAAATCATTTTCGTTTTAGTTTATAAAAACTGGGTGACGAGAAAGCAGCTATTCTAGAGGACTTGAGGCCTCTTTCACTGCCATAACAATACTATCTATACATGCACATACATAGTTTAACAAGAGAATGTGATTGAAATATCAACTGAATAAATGAAATTTTTATATCAATGAGGATAATGCGTTATATGTCACACTTGTCTGTACATGACTACGCATCCTTCAGAATCATCATCATCATCATCAACGATTAACAATCCACTACTGGATGAAGGTCTCTCCAAGTTTCTTCCACAATTGTCTGTCTTGAGCCTGTCTCCTCCATGTCACTGCAGCATACTTTCGAATTTCATCCATCCATCTCCCATGGGGTCTTTTCCTGTCCCTCGGCATCCAGTCTAAAATTTCGGTTGTCCATCGGTGGTCCGTTCTTCTGGCAACATGTCCAGCCCATATTGTCATTTCAGTGATTTCGCTCTGGTCATGATGTCGTCCACTCCTGTCATTTTCCTTATCCACAAGTTTCTCTTCTTATCTTTCCTGGTTACACCAAGCATGCATCTCCCCATGCCTCTTTGGGTTGTCTGCAGTCTTTGTATGTCCTTTTTAGTTATGGTCCGTGTCTCTGCTCCATACATAAGCACTGGCAGGATGCATTGATTAAACACTTTTCTTTTAAGACATACTGCTGTTAAAAATTGTACTGTTTCTTCCAAAAGCTCACCATCTAAGTTTTATACGCCCATTAATTTCTTCATCAATGTGACCCTCATTTGATATCTGCTGCCCAAGATAAATGTAGGTATCGGTTGTCTCAAGCTTTTCTTCATCAAACCTTCAGAATATAATGAGCTAATAGGTGTTCTTCGCGGGGACGAAAAAACAGAGGCATGTGTCGTTTTTTTTTATAACAGTGTTAAAAGAAAAGACTTGCTATGTGCGAAACATTGTAACGTTATGTTAAGTGGGTTTTTTTTATGTTCAAGAGTAAATAATTTCAGTAATTTTTCTCTTTTTGTGCCACAATTCTTATTTGTTACTTTTTAATTTGCTTTCTTATGTTTTGTATTTTTGGATAAATCGGAAAAGGTAATTAGACACTGTCACATGGCCGCTACGTGTTTTATGTGTGTGATCGTGAGGCATTTCCAAGAGACTGGCCTTAGTTCTCTAAAAGAATAAAACACATTTCCAAGAAACTGGCCTTAGTTCTCTAAAAGAATAAAATACATTTCCAAGAGACTGACCTTAGTTCTCTAAAAGAATGAAATACATTTCCAAGAGACTGGCCTTAGTTCTCTAAAAGAATAAAAGACATTTCCAAGAGACTGGCCTTAGTTCTCTAAAAGAATAAAATACATTTCCAAGAGATTGGCCTTAGTTCTTTTAAAGAATAAAAGACATTTCCAAGAGACGGGCCTTAGTTCTCTAAAAGAATAAAAGACATATCCAAGAGACTGGCTTTAGTTCTCTAAAAGAATAAAATTTGCATGATATGATTAAGTTTGGCGTAACTATTTTGTAATACTTTGTATTGGTATAAAACTAGGGTAATCACTTTAATTACAACGTATACATTTGTGTTACACGCAATGAAGTGTAACAATTCTGTTCTTACAAAATATACCTATAGGTTTCAAAGACTTTGAATTACAGAACGCCGGTAAAACATAGTGTAACATGGAATTTAAAAATCTCAGTAATTGAAAGCAAATACATTTTCACAAAAGGGCCTCGAAGATATTTTTTGCGGGGAGAGCTCCGATTTTTTCACGTACGACACTGATCACTAAGTTCGAATCTCAAAAAAAGTAAGAAAAAACGGAAAAGAAAAACAATTTAAAAGCAATTTGTTTTCAGCAGAGTAAATCATCATTAAAAATATTTTCTGTTTAGTAAAAACAGTTTAGACATCGAAAACCTCCATTCCTCTCGAATCTTACCATCTGAAATGCTACAAAATTGCTTTGGACTTCGTTTTCGCGGAGAAAACTCGAAAGAGCTTTTACTATCGCTTAAGAGTAGTATCCGTAAGGTAAGCCTCACACTTTTCATGACGTAAATGTGTATTTTTTACGAAACCACATGGCAATTGTTATATCATTTCTCTGAAAAAATAAAAGAAGGAAAGGCATTCACCTCCTTATATTTTATCGTTTGATCATGCAATTAACGTTACAAACAATTTCCAGTAAAAACACAAGATGGCCTCACCCTTAGATAGGAAAAAATAGTAAATGTCTATATTTCTCCTGCTATGTATCCAAAATCTGCATTTTTTTCTATTAATTTTTTAAAGAACAATATTATGTCTTTCAAATTTTTTTATTCATTTGTTCTATGCAGCGAAATCAAAGTGTGACCTCTGTATTTTTTGTAGTTCCAGTCTTTCTTCTTATCGCTCTCATTGCTTTTTTTCACCTCATAGAGCCACTTATACAGTGACTGATTTTTGGGGTTGAGGAGGCGGTTTATCGACCACCGTGGATAACTAAATGAGCTATAAGCAGTGTCGTTCTTTAATTTGGGGCAGCTGGTTCCACGGAAGGGGAGAGCCAATTCCGTAAGACAAACGCACCATCCATTCATCACCAGAGATTCGAACCCAGACCCACTTGGACGAATGACTGGAAGCCAATGCTTCTTGCCATCCGGCTACCGTGGCGGTTAAATTGTTTTTGCTGATATAGCTATGATGGAAAATATGTTTAATCGTTGAACCAAACAGCAAAAGAAATCAAAGATATCTTTTCTCGCACATCTGCCAGCAGAGCACATTTAAGGAGACAGGTGGCTGGACGGTATTTTGGCGCACCAGTTTTACTGGCACATCTAGGATTTTACTATGGGTGGATGAATGAGAATTCTAAGGAGAAAACATTCCCAAAATATGATTAGCAAGCCATAAAAATATCCCCGCTGTATTAAAGTATGTATTCTATGATTCATGGACGAATCAGTGGTAGCAGAAAAATGTAAAAATGCATGGTTGAAAAATGGATACCAGTTTAGTTCTGCTTTAGCCCCCGTCTCGTCCCGGTTCAGCTTGTTGAAATTATATCGCAGTAGTGGGCAAAATGATCCAAATAGCATGACTCCAACAAATTCTTAGTGCATGAAAATTTCCTTCAATTATATATGTGTACAAAAAAAAAAAAAAACATCTGAAATACTTTCAAAAGATTTGAGGATGTACTGGAGACGACTATATTTTTTGCGGACTCCTAACAAAGCTGAAAGAAATAGAAAACTTTTTATCGCAAGGCAGTTTCTTATAGTTTTTTGCTGTGGTATCTGCAAAAAAAACCCTGTAAAACTTGGTCAATTCTTCAAGCATCCTGCATAAATCTGTGGCCCGGGGCTGCAGCCCCCCTCTTAAATGGGATTTTTCTGCTAGTAACAAATAGTTTAGCAAGTACTAGTCTCCTCTTTGTTCCAAATGAACAACCACGATTTTTACCAATATGTACTTTTAAATAGCAAACTTCCACATCAGCACTTCTTTTTTTACTGGCGTTAATTTTACAAAAATCAAATAACGCAAATTTCAAATGTCTTAAATTATAAAGACCATCCACAAAATATATATTTCTTCTTTATCTAAAATGAAGTGTTTCATTCACCAAATTGGGAAAAAAAAAGCGAAGTATTTCGTTCTTCTTGCTGTTTTTTTTTTGTTTTTTTTTTTACTGTTAAATTCATATTCTGGTCACACTTAGAGAAAAGCGTTACGTCTTCCTCAGGCTATGAAATTAAAGCATCAAATAACACTCTAAGTAGCGGCATTTTTATTCCCTGGCGCAACGAACCGTCTGTAACCTGCAGTTTCTTCGTCATGAAATATACATAACCACAGAGACAACTTAATTACTTTTCACCTTTTTCCTAAGTGGAAAAGGTATAATTCACTCTATCCGCCTGCAGTGTTTAAATTCATTGTAATTTCAACGCGTTATGGGTGCTCTCGAATCTTTTTAAAATTTCAAATGTGTGATTATTTAATAGGCGGTGAAAAATATTTTCTGAAATGAGCATCATACAATTATAGGGTTCGCAGAATAAATGCGTCATGCAATTTCATCTAACTCTACTAAGATCAAGTTAAAAATTTTAAGTGTACGTGAACCCTGTAATTTCATAGTGGTTCTTCTTAAATTCGAGAGGTCTCGCTTATTTATCGATGTAATTATAACGCTATTTCATATTCATAACAACATTGACGCCATCATTGACAGCAGGATGAAAAGAAATCAGTGTTTCTCACACTTAGTACCTCTGGTTGAAAACTTTTTAAGCCGTGATGAAGGAAGGTCATTCTAACACCGCTTTCAAAGTGCTGAGATGCTAGTTAACAGAGTGTACAATTTGTCTATAGAGATTCGTATGTTCAAAACCAAAAAAAAAAAAAAAAGAAGTTGAATGGTAAGTACAAAAACGCCGATGTTTTCTCCACTCCCTTGTATGTACATTTCTCATCAACATAATTGGCCCACCCAGAAGGAATGTCGTAAGTGACGTGCTAAAAAGAAGTAGTATAAGCAACAAATGACCACATTTGTAACCTATTTATTGAGACGGTATTATCACGGGGAGTGGCCACACCACGTGTCAAAACAACCACTACGAGTTATACAGTTACGAAATGAGTCCGTGAAATTTCAAGTAACGTCGTTGTCTATGGTTTCCCAGATTCGCTGCAATTGAGTTTGAAAATCCCTCACGTCATGTACTGGGGTCAGTTACATTTTTTTCTCTGGCATTGTTTTTAGATGTCCCGCGCCTGCTCAATAGGCGGAAGATCTGAAGAACACGATGGTCATAGTAGCATGACAACTTCTTGAACTGCGCGTACTGTACACAGAGACGGAACCGGGTCACCGTTCATTCGGGTCAAGAATCAAGATTCGGGTCAAACAGGTAGCGTCAAACTCTTTCTTTTTGGAAGGGGAGGGGGACGCTGAATATCTTTAGAAGAAAATGACAACTCTCTGCATATTTTCTTACATAATAGCTTTCCAGTTGCCGTTTTTCGACTTCATTGTGATCTGTGATCCAGCTGGCAACTCTCTGCATATTTTCTTACAAAATAGCTTTCCAGTTGCCGTCTTTCGACTTCATTGTGATCTGTGAGCCAGCTGGCAACTCTCTGCATATTTTCTTACATAATAGCTTTCCAGTTACCGTCTTTCGACTTCATTTTGATCTGTGAACCAGCTGACAACTCTCTGCATATTTTCTTACATAATAGCTTTCCAGTTACCGTCTTTCGACTTCATTTTGATCTGTGAGCCAGCTGGCAACTCTCTGCATATTTTCTTACATAATAGCTTTCCAGCTGCCGTTTTTCGACTTCATTGTGGCCTGTGAGCCAGCAGAACTACTCCGTTCTCTCCCCTATCGACGATGTAAACGTGCAAATATTTTACACACCATATCTCCAGCTCTATAAAAGAGATTGGAACTTCTCTTTTTTCACCGAGATATTTGTGCAACCATGAACAAAATTTCTCGAATATTTTCCCAGTTTTCTTTGAAATGTAAAACCCACATTCATGCAAATTACGTGTAAGTGCAATTTAACATATTGCACATTTCAAAACAACCTGGTTTGGGGCAGATTGGCTTAAATCCCGGTCTGATAGATTGCGTGTCGGGTCCGGGTCACAAAATCTTGACCCGATTCCGTCTCGGGCTACATATTCTATGGCATTGTCGTACTATAATTTGGCGTTTGGCATTCTTGGAAGGAGTGGTAAGATCACAAGACGGAGAATAGTGTCCATTTGCCTGTGGGTGATTAAATTACTCAGAAGACCGTGAGAGATCATATACTGTCGTAAGGTGGATGAATACGCGCACAGATGTCATCTCCTTAAATTTACAGATGTTTATCGAAATAATGGAAACGCTTATTGTTTGTGGAGAACTTCTTGTTAATAAGCTGTAGGCACACCTCGTGCTTTCAGAACAGAAGCAATTCGACTCGAAATAGACTCAAGCAAATCATGCACATACGATAATAGAATTTGGGAATATTCTTCCTGTAAAATATGTCCCAACTATTCCAGTGATGTTGGAAGTGGGAAATGTGATCTGACGTTTCGCTTCATTTATTCCCAAAAATGTTCAATTACATTGAGATATGGAGGTTAAGCTGGCCAGGGTAGCCGCTGTGCCTCATTCTCATGCCCTGTAAACCACAACTTGACACGTTTCGCACAATTCATAGTTGCATTGCCTGCTTGGCTTGAAACCAGGTCATTAGAGGGAAATGCCTGCAATATTGGGTGCAGGTGGTCTCCAAGAACGGATTCGTACGTTGCAGATGTGATACGACCCTACAGAATAATCGACTGCCCTAAGGAATGCCATGATATGGCACCCATAGCATCAGGGATCAACCTCTATGCTTCACATTCGGGATGGTACGCTTCTCCAGGATTTGGCCAGACGTACATTCTACCAGTAGTAGGAAACAATGTGAGGCACGATTCATCAGACTAGATGACACGTTGTCAGTCTTTAGCACCCTAGTTTTTGAGCGCTTTGCGCTAGAGATGATCACGGACCCCGGTTATGACAAAAAGCCTGGAAACTGATCAGGGCCCTTCTCGTGCCCGGGCGAGCTCTTATACCAAATCTTTGACTAAAGCTCTGGTCCGTACGGGCCTTGTCTCAAGTTTTTTTCCCTTTCACTTTTTTAACTAATTTTATTTAACACTGCTAAGCGAATTTACTAATGCACTGGGAAACGCGTAACGGAATGGTTAAGCTATAGTTTCTCTTTTGTTCTTTATCTAATTTTTAGCACGTCTTTTGTAAAAAAGATCGTGCACATGTTATCGGTTTGTCCGTCCGTCCGTCCGTACCCATGATATCTCTGCAACTGTTAGTCCAATTTGAAAAATTCTTTTTGTATTGGGGAACTTGAAATATGCGAATGATGATCCTTCATTTCGTTTTTTTTACGATGTACAATTTCGTCGCTAGAGAGCGTAAATGCAGATGATGTCGAATTCAACAATACGTTTTATTCCACATATTTGCTTCTAAACATCCGATTGAAAAAATCTTTTATCTTTCGATTCTATTTATGTCGAAGAGTATTTTGGATATAGTTTCTTTTTCAAATTATGCATAGATTTTCCGCTAGGGGGCGTAAAAGTAAATTGCATTTTTTTCGATAACTCTTCTTCTAAAACTCCGATTTGAAATTTTTTTTCAGCGGATACATCTCTTGATGCACAATCTTTTGCATATAATTTCGAATTTTTGGTAAAGAAAACTTTGGGCAACAGGGGGCGTAAGAATTAATTTTCGCTTCTGATGTATTTGCCATAAAATCTGAGCTTCTAAAATATCGACTGAAAAAATTCTTTCGTGGGCTGATGCCACTCACATCGATAAACCTTTTCGGAATATTTTCTTCCTAAAATATTCCACAGTTTCTCCACCAGGGGGCGTAGATCTTATTTTTGTCAATATCTCGACTTCTAGGAGTCCGAATCGAAAAATTACTTCTTTGTTGGATAGTGTCTTCCGTGTAACATGTTTTTCATACAATTTCAAAATTTTCAAGTAATTCATAGACTTTCCGCTAGGGGGCTTAAAGGTACATTGCGTTTTCCCCTATATATCTGCTTCTAAATCTCCAATCGGAAAAATTCTTTCTGCACCGGATACAGCTCCTGATGGGAAATCGTTTGCACATAATTTCGAATTTTTGCAAAAAATGGTTTGGCCACCAGGGGGCGTAAACCTTAATTTCCGCTTCTGATGTATTTGCAGCAAAATATGAGCTTCTAAATTCTCGATTTTAAATAACGTCGTTTGTAGACCGATACTACTCATGCCGACAAACTTTTTAGAAACATTTTCTTCTTATAATAGTGCACGATTTCTACGCCAGGGGGCGTAGATGTATATCTTATTTTTGTCAATATCTCGACTTCTAGGAGTCCGATTTGAAAAATTCCTTCTTTGTTGGATAGTGTTTTCCGTGTCGCATGTTTTTCATATAATTTCAAAATTTTCACATAATTCATAGACTTTCCGCTAGGGGCGTAAAGGAAAATTGCGTTTCCCCCTATATCTCTGCTTCTAAATCTCCGATCTGAAAAATTCTTTCTGCACCGGATACAGCTCCTGGTGGGAAATCGTTTGCACGTAATTTCAAATTTTTGTCGAAAATTGTTTGGCCACCAGGTGGCGTAAGTCTTAATTTCCGCTTCTAATGTATTTGCAGCAAAATATGAGCTTCTAAAATCTCGATTAAAAAAAGTCTTTTGTGGACCGATACTACCCATGTCGACAAACATTTTAGGAACATTTTCTTCTTGAAATATTGCATGGTTTCTACGCCAGGGGGCGTAGATGTATATCTTATTTTTGTCAATATCTCTACTTCTAAAAGTCCGATTTGAAAAATTCCTTCTTTGTTGGATAGTGTTTCCGATGCGAAAGGTTTTTCTTATAAATTCAAAATTTTCAAGTAAATCAGAGTTTCCGCTAGGGCGCACAATGGTAAATTGCGTTTTCTGCTCCTAAAACTCCGATTTTAAAAATTCTTCCTGTATCGCATACAAGACCTGACGGAAAATATTTTTCACGTAATTTCTAATGTTTGGTAAAGAATGGTTTAGCAACCAGGGGTCGTAAGTGTTAATTTCTACTTCTGGTGTATTTGTAGCAAAATCTGGGCTCCTGAAAACTCGACTAAATTTTTTTCTTGGACCGATACCGCTCATATGGATAAACCTTTTGTGAATACTTTCTTCCTAAAATAATGCATGGTTTTCCCACCAAGGGACGTAAAGTCACATCTTATTTTTGTCGATAATTCTGTTTCTAAGAGTTCGTAAGCTCACGATTCCGTTTACAGCAATATCTGAGGGATTAAAAATCCGATTGAAAAACTTCTTTCTTCCGTCAGACACTATTGTTTTCGATACCGGTTCCATTGACTTTGAATAGCTTTGATAAATTTAATTTGCGTCAGAACGGATTCGAAAGACGTGCTTATTACACCCGAAAATTCGGTGTCATCTTTCTTGGGTTTGTTTTTTTGTATACTTCACGTAGCGGGTGATGTCGTCCCTGTGATTTATATACGGCGCATTGCATGTACACCGGTCGGAGTTCCTGTTTCCATTATTTTGATAAATCCCTTTGTGTGCGTGTGTGTGAATATGTATGTGTGTATGTTAATGTGTGTGTGGGGGGGTGTAAAGATCTCGAGCACATATGAGTATTCGACTTTACATCATGAGCTCCATCAACAAAGCGACTTATCAGGATCTCTAGCACTCATTAGACTTCACATCGTAGGTTCCTGCAACAGAGAACTTATCCAGGCGTCTAGCATTCATTAGACTTCACATCGTAGGTTCCTGCAACAGAGAACTTATCCAAGCGACTAGCATTCATTAGACTTCACATCCTGAGCTCCTTCAATAAAAGTACTTATCCAGAGCTGTAGTACTCATTAGACTTCATATCCAAAGTTCGAGAACCCACTAGACTTAATGTACTGAGCTGCAGTACCAAAAGAACTTATCCAGAGCTTAAGCGTTCAGTGGACTTCCCGTCAGAACTCATGCACCCATTGGACTTCATTCCAAAACTCGAACACCCACTGAATTCCTGGAAAGTCGGTCTACACTAATTCCGATCTCAAGTGAGAGTTAATGGATAAGTCTGTCAGTTCCTACAACACTACCAGATGTGACTGAAGATCTTAGTCTCCGAGAGTGAGGTTCATTTTCAACACGATCTTGAAATATTTCAACACAATTTTGAAATTCTACTAGTGTTTCGAGCAACAGTTTTATAAAGAGGAAAGCGGGTGTTTGAAATTAACAGTTCTTTAAATTTTGACAAACTCGAAAGCTTTATCTGGTAGGTGTAACGATCTTTATTATAACAACAGTTTAAAATTTCGAAATAATTTTTTGTATGTCCTAATTATAAATTCTTGAAGCACTTGTAAAGTCTCAAGTAGCCAATATTGCTAGTGATCACTTTCTATCAGAGTTGGGCAAAATCGCAATTGAATTAATCGGTAATGCATTACAGCGTAATGGTAATGAGAACAAGAACTTGGCGTTATCATTACATGGTAATGGTGAACTGGTCATTATAATTACATGGTAATTGCAATGACATCTAGCAGTTACCCATTATAATCGTAATGGTTAATGGTAATTAACCAATAACTTATGGGTAACAATACAACGTGAATAAACCAGCAGCCAGTACACCCTTACACGTTGTGTAGGCTATTTGGCCATTGTTCCAACCCTCGGACCTCAAATGCGTGTATGCATGTATTGGAGATTATACGTGTATGACATGAGTAGTTGAGTTGCCCCGTTTTCGCCGCAAGTAAAGTGATTTGAACGAAATAATACATATCAAGTATAAGTACGAATGGGATGTTTATTTCGGTTAGAGATACTAATTTCGTTCATCTCCAGTACAGTATTCTCGTCCATTACATATGTTTCACTGTCCAAAATAATTACCCCACTATAGCCACAAGCACATAATAGCACTACACTCACAGTTCAGAATCTCATGGTGCACTGCCGAATATTACAGAAATTTGTGAACTCTTGACATTTCTACCGTGCTTCTCAAGTGTTGTTGTCCATTGCTTGTCCGATATGAACACTGGACGAGCGAGCGACTGACTCATTTGTATATACTTCACGACAGGACCTGAAACTTCTGGAATATTCTCGATTTACATAAAGCTTCTTCCCACTGCGCGATCATTCTGGAACATTCTACAAACGTCTAACCCATTCTTGCCGCTTCTAAAACATTCTACGTGACACTTCGGTCTCTGTCTGTTATGTTACATGGCCGACGTTTCTAGACATAGCTTTTGGCACACGTACATTTCTATAAACCATTAGTATGTGATTATTATTTGGAAATTGTGTAATTTCATTACCATATAATTCTATTGCGTTTGAATGGCATTATTAAATAATTGAATTATATCCTTTTCATTGTAATGCATTACAGATTAATTCCATTGCCTTGTGCAAACCATACTTCGGATTACCTTGTAATGCATTACCTGTTACTGCATTACCTTGTAATGCATTATGTGTTACTGCATTACCTTGTAATGCATTATCTGTTACTGCATTACCTTGCAATGCATTACACGGTATTTGTAATCTGTACTTCCATTACTTTGTAATGCATTCCTGCCCAACTCTGCTTTCTATCCCTTCGCCTCCGTAATTCTTTGTAGTTGCTCATCTTATTTATTATAGAGGCAACAAACTAAATTAGAATTTTTTTTTAAATAGGCTAAGTATTTTTTTTTCATTTTTCTTAGGTCTATTATTCTTTCATTTTAAGAAAAATATATATCAATATGTAATCAAAAGTGTATCAAGTTCAATTTCACAAACAGGAATATGTCTGTTCGTTAATTTAGCATGCATATACATAAATGATAATGCATATGTTGTTGATTTTTAATAGTATCACTCTTTTTTTTTATTGAAGGTTTAACGACCACCGTCAGCAACTCAATGGGCTATAAGCAATCGCCCGTCCCTAATTTCGGGCTACTGGTTCCAGAGAAGGAACAGAGCCAGTGCCATAAGACAAACACAACGTCCATGCCTCACCGGGATTCGAACCCGGACCCTTCCCGGACGAATGGTCTTAAGCCATTGCTTAGACCACTGCGCCACCAGGGCAGCCAATACCCCTCTTTGAATGCTATGTCTTAGTATTTACTAAATCTGATTATAGGATTTAATTTTGCATATGATAGTTGCGATCATGAGAAAGATTAATTATTCATACGTTTTGTGTTCTTTTTCTTGAGATGCCTTCGCTGCTGGAAGTATTACTTAACTTCGTTTTGTCTCAGATAGCTGTAATCATGAGCAAGATTCCCTCATGCCTTAAGATACTCGTGATACATAAATTTTTCATTTGGTGTATATCAGTAACAAGGATATGGTAACCGAAAGCGAATATAAAAAAGGAAAGGTCTAAAACATATTGGCCGCCCGATGGCCGAGTGGTCTGAGACGCTGCCTTCTGATTTTTTGTTGTAGATGAGCTCAAGTCCCAGATGAAGCAGCAGAGGTGCGCTTGTCCGATCGCGTTAGCTCTGTCTCTTTCCTGAAGCCAATGGCTCTAAATTAAGAACGGCGACTCAGATTCGTTTTCTAAACCACGAAAAAAAATATCCAACTTTAGGCATCTACTTATTAAACATACGCTTAAATACTTTCTGTATTCAAAAGTAAAAAACCGCAGAGACAATAGCTGTCAGAAGCACGATTCACAAACACGTAGCCGAGTTAAACTGCAGAGATCAAAAGATTTCATTTACAATTAAAATCAGCTAAAAGACACAGGCAAGATCTTTCACAGCAGCGACGGCCGCCATCTTCAGGCCTAATCAGCAACACGGTGTGTATGTACAGTATTATATAGTTATCTCTCCCCACCACACACACACACAATTCCCACAGTTCATTGCGTGGCAAGTTCAGGTTGCCAGGTAACAGTATGATTAACAGAGTTTTATAAAGATAGTACATTATTATTAAAAGTTTTTAACCGTGTCAGTAGTCCTTGCCAAATAGAGTTCACATTGATCGGCGTTTCCTCATTGCAGCGCTCTTCAGAAAAGTGCGTAATAAATAATGCCTCTGTAATTAGTAATGACTGTTTATTACTAGCAGATGTAAGAATCCTAACCCCATCCTAGTCAACAAATAACAAGCAGGCATTACTATTTACAGATGCATTATTTATCGCACGCATTTTTCGGAAGAGTGCTGCAATGAGGAAACGCCGGTCAATGCGAACTCTATTTGGCAAGAACTACTGACACGGTTAAAAACTTTTAATAATCATGTACTATCTTTATAAACCTCTGTTAATCATACTGTTACCTGGCAACCTGAACTTGCCACGCAATGAATTGTGGGAATTGTGTGTGTGTGTGTGGTGGTGGGAGATAACTATATAATACTGTACATGCACACCGTGTTGCTGATTAGGCCTGAAGATGGCGGCCGTCGCTGCTGTGAAAGATCTTGCCTGTGTCTTTTAGCTGATTTTAATTGTAAATAAAATATTTTTATCTCCGCAGTTTAACTCGGCTAAGTGTTTGTGAATCGTGCTTCTGACAGCTATTACCTCTACGGTTTTTTACTTGAATTATTCAGCACGAGATTTTACTTTTATGATGCTTTCTGTATAATACATTTGATAGTCTTGGTCAAAAGACTACCCATTTCCATCCTAGATTTCGGTGAAGTGAAATCAGCACAACCTGTTTTCCTTGTAACACTGAAATTTATTAACTTTAATACGCGAAACAGCAACAGCGTTACTGCTCTGTCTGATAAGAATGCAGAGCTGATGCTTGTAAATCTTCATGCATGTGACTGTAAAAGAAACGTGAAGAATGTAATCTGTAAACTTGATTTAAACTGAGACTTCAAATAACCAATTTTTTTTTCTTTTACCCAGGTTACTAAGCGGAGTTCGTTTTTTTTTTTATATTTTTCTCCCTGCTTTCTTATGTTCCCATAAAATATCGCTATACCCGTATTAAGTGGATGACATTGTGGTCGCCACTGAGGTTTAATGGTACCACAGCACAAAATATATTTAACCCCTTGTTATCGCTGAAAAGTTTCTTAATTGAAAGCAGGTCTGAAACCCTGGTTAAATCGACTGTTATCTACTTTATGGCTGAACAAAATGACCCTTGTTGGATAATGACCGCTATTTGAGCAAACGAGCGCTATCACGAGAGATCATGAAAACGAAGTTTATAATGTGCATGGTCTTCAAAAGTTGAATCCTACATGAAACTCAGTAACAAAAAAAGCGGGGAAATAAAAAAAAATACAGCTTTGAATGACGGAATAAATATTAGGGAAACGCTGTCTTTAACGAAAAAAGGCCGATTTTCTTTATCCTGGGCACGTGCGCCTCGTTCGATGGATAGAAAATGTAGTTCGCCATTATCAATCGATATTTTTTTCCATCCTTTCCCTTGTTCGATACAATCGTTAATTGTTGCGACAAGTATGAGAACGGTGAAATTAATGACACCGACCTTTGGGGTCAAACACGACATCGGAATACCAACACGAAACGATTATCCGCAACCAAGTACAGGATAACATTTTTTCTCTCTCTTTCTCTCCCGTCCTGACCGTAACTGCTTCAACTGCCACTCAGCTGACCTGGCGGAAAATTCTAAAAAAAGGTTCTATAGTGACATGTTAAAATGCAATTAATTACTAATACCACTGCGCTACTCAACGTACAACATCATATAAATTAATCTGAGATACAATTCGAGCATTAAGTAAGCTACCTAAACCACCAAATGACACAGAAAATTAGAAGCGCTAATTTGAAGCGTTTCAGATATCCACAGTGAAATAATCGAAATATCTTCTTTAATCTCTGAGGGCTACCGAGCTAATTACTGATCACTTCAGATCGTTTCACAAGGACCACTCTCAGATAGAAAGGGTGGGGAGAAGGGATGCAGCACAGATAAGATATAATGGAACACGTGCTAATAATCACCCAGAATTATCTCATTGACCTTAACAGAAAGAAAAAATAAGTAGAAGCAAATAAACTTGGTCATTAAGGGACTGCTACAGGTAATCGATGCTTAAACGAGATTTATTAAAATTGTCTTTTAATGGCAAAGAGCTTTAGTTCCGAAATCGGAAAATTTGATTACTAAGTGAACACGTGAAAGAGGTGATATTTAATTTTGTAGTTTGTTATCAAGCAAAAAGTGAGAAGTTACTGAATTTTTGCTTGGTAACGAGCTATTTTTGCTGTTCACAAAATATTCATGCTAAGTAGGTTATCTAAACCCTTTTAGTTTCGAACTAGAGAATACAGTGCCTCATATAAAGTACGTATCGATAAGCAAAACTGAAAATTGTGTTATCTGTAACTAACAAAGGGTACCGATAACAGGAAAAAATTTACATGAAAAGATTTCTGGGCCAGTGTTGTTCCTGAAACTATTAACAGACCTATTGCATTTTATTAAAATGCGATTATGTTCCAGTAATCAAAAGAGAGAAATTAAAAAAAAGAAGAAAATCCATGCTTGTGCCGGTTCAATTTGAGAAAAATCAGCAGTCCTTAAGTGATCGTGAATATAGAAAATTTGAAGCATTTTGAAACATTTTTCTGATATGTTGTAATCATTGTGCTGTACAGCTCTTCCGTAGCACAAGTAAGCTTATCTTTGAAAATCCTCTGGGTAAGCGACGTTGAGTATTCTTCCATTTGGAGCCAAGATGAAAAGGTTTTTATTGTTATCAACTCAAGCAACCGACATCAAAGCTGGCCATGAGAAAGGCATCGGTTTTGAAGGTAAGTCCAATAACTTTTGACAACTTACCCTTGTGGATACTCATGGCGAAATTGAGACTAACAGAAAATTGGAACTTTAAACTGAAATGGAAGGTCAGACGGGACGATCCAAATGCGTAGAATGATCTCTTACAGTACAGCCAGTCATAATAGTAGCTTCGATGACATTTGACTTGAGTTTCTTGGCAGTCAGTCGTGTTTCTTGTAGAGTGTTCGTGGATCCAGATTCCTGAGAAGCATAATAAGTGCACCAGTCTTAAGCAGCGAAATATGTGAAGGCACATATGCATCTCCGATTGAGTTGAGAAAATCTGTTGGGTAGTTACGATCATGAGAAAGATCATTCATACATTTTACGTTTTTTCTCTTGAGAAATTTCCTATGCTAGAAGTATCACGTAACTTCGTTTTACTCAGATAGCTATAACCATGAGCAAGATTCTCTCATGTTTTAAGTTATTCGTGATACATAGATTTTTCATTTGGTGTATATCAATAAGAAGCGTATAGTAACAGAAAGCGAATATACAATCATTGTCAAAAAAATAGCTAAACCCAGAAGGAAGCAACTGGCAGGAACGAAACTTGGTGGATAGGTTTGACATCGTGAGTTGTTATATCTTTTATTTTGAACAAATTTATTATAAGAATAATCATATGTTATAAACAAATATTTAACCAATTCACCATAGTTATCTTCAAACGTTAATCGGTACCAACGTTACATTCTAATACGGAACACGTGTTAAAGTTATGAACAATGGCACACGTGTTAATGCTATTCACTGGAACACGTGTTACTGTCATCAATGTTAAATACAAGGTGTTAATTTTATTGTTATATTTATTATTATGAACAAATTATAGGTGCATCAATTACAGATCATTTACCGATTAAATTTACTTTATTGTGCCTTTTTATAACTATGGGACTTTTGTTCTACAGTGATCGTATATGGACAAAAACGTGCCCCTTATATGTACTGGCATATAATAAAGCACGGCGTTGTGATTCACCTTTATCCCGTCACTGGAATGGTGGGGGAGTAAAAGTGCCGCTCGTGAAAGAAATCAGAAACATAAACACATATCTTAGTTTACACATACCTTAACTTATGTCTTGTGTGGTTATAAGGAAAACAAACAGGAATCTTATGTGGAAGTGATCAAAATAGTTTAATACGAGAGAATTAGGAACACTAAGGTACCACGTGCGTGGGTGCAGCCGTTAACAATACCTTACACATAAAATTTACTCTTATTACGATTTTTCTCTATAACGTCTCCGATCATTTCTGCATATATCTATCTATATATATATATAAGTGCAAAGCTTAGTGATTCATTTTTCTTCCAGTTCCTTTTCTCCTATGATTTACCTAAATGTTTTACCTAGCTAACTGGGTTTTCATTGTTTTATCATGACCAATACACACGCCACGTGCTCTAAATAGGGTTATGAATTAATTTAAGCAAGTACATGCAATAAAAGGGAAAAGGAAAATAACTTATCTGGTATCTCCATATGTCTTTCAGGTTTTCAACACTGGGCATATACACCTAATTGAGCTGACTGGCGCTATCCGAACTCGGCTCTCCGTTTGTCAACGTTGGGCATATTTCATTTCTCTCTCGTCATACTCGGCACTCAATACCCACGTCTGTTCCTTGTCGCTACACGTACTCCACTACTCTTGACCAGTCAAAAACCCCTGACCTTCTGAGCTTCACCTTGTCCGCTGATGCCAATGTCACTTGACCTTCTGAGGGGTTCATCTATTCCGTCAGGTGAACGTTACTTCGCTCCCTTCTTGGGAACTGACCCTTCAACTTTTCCGACCCCCCTATATCCCCTGGGGCCTAAGTATCGTCTCAAGGCTTGAGATTGCCTCTCGCTATCCCCTGGGGCTATCTATGCACGTGCATGTTGGACTAAATTTATTTTAAATAATTTTATTTCCAACAGAGTCATGCAAATGATTCAAGTATCACGCTCGGCCGCGCATGTGACGCAAGCAAGGAGAAGTCGTACCGCTGTGCTTGACCGGCTATATAAGGTCGTCCTGTTGCGCGTACTTTCCATTCTGACTCGTGCTGTTGTGTTTATTGCATTCTTTGCCAGTGAAGTATGCCTCGGGGAAAAGTTCGGGAGCAATTCGAGCAGTTGAAGGAGTTCGAGAGGGGCCGTATCGTCGGACTCCGGGAAGTGGGATGGTCTTATCGCCGTATTTCGAGCAATATCGGTTGTGCGAATATCACCATAGCACGCTGTTGGTGGCAGTGGATAGAACAAGGAACACAGCAGCGACAGGAAGGGTATGGGAGACCTAGACGAACCACGGAGAGAGATGACCGGCGGGTTATCCGACATGCGCGTTATGACCCAACATCCATGATTGCGGATATTCAGCGAGCAGTGGTGCCCTCTACGCATCGTTCGATTAGTGACAGCACCATTGGTAGATGGCTACACGACGTAGGACTACGCGCACGCAGACCGTTACGACGACTGCCCTTAACACCATTGCATCGTCGCCAAAATCTGTAATGGTGTCGTACCAGACTTTCGTGGAGCCACTCAGAATGGCAGTGGGTGATCTCCAGTGACGAATCCGGCTTTTGTGTTGGAGGAGACGTCCAACGAATCCGAGTGTGGAGGCACCGTGGTCAGTGCCAAAATGAACGGTTTGTTGATGAGCGTCACACATCCTGAAGACCTGGTGTCAGTGTGTAGGGTGCAATTGCCTACGATGTTAGATCACCTTTGGTGTTCATTACTGGCAACTTGACAGCCCAACATTACGTTAATGAGGTCCTTCGACCAGTGGTCCTACATTTTCTGAACAGCTCTCTCTCTCTCTCTCTCTTTCTTTCTCTCTCTCTCTCTCTCTCTCTTTCTTTCTCTCTCTCTCTCTCTCTCTCTCTCTCTCTCTCTCTCTCTCTCTCTCTCTCTGTGAATATGAAATAATTCAGAAATACTCCCGCCACAAGGACATATACGGTAAATAACAAAAGTATTTCACATGCAGACTTATGTCCATCCATAAGATTTCGATTCAATTGGTTGAAAATGTTATACAAAGACATTGTTCGAATATGCGTCTTTCGGCGAATACGCAGTTTTTCAATGGTAAACCGTCGTACATATCAATGCCAGATTAAAAATATTCTGATTTGTTTTTCCTTTTGTTTGCATCCAAATCTCTTGTCATTGTTGTTGCACAGCAGTTGCATCCACCTGTATTACCTCGATGCATATACGTACCATTTAAAAAAAATTTAAATATAACAACCGAAAAGAAGAGACCGAATTCTCAGATGCGTGAGTCAATGAGCACATCTATTGAATCATCTCCGGCAAAAAAAAAAAGGATTTTTCAAAGTAGGTTTTTAGAAAAAAGAGATAATCAGCTAAAAAAACGGTGCATTTGTGTCCTTAGGGCGAAAAACTGCGAGGTATTTAAAATGCATAATGAGCGCTCTGTTCAATACTGGGAACAGACCCATTTGTAAAATTGAATTTTTTAACTACATAGATATATAGAATTGGTAAAACATTTGCAAGCACAAATAGAAACCTACGTTCATATTAGCGGTAGAAATGTTATGAAAATCAGAATTCTAAGCAAAATGTTCCATATAGAGTAATTATCCGGAATGAAAGAAGTTTTTCGTTCCTCAGACCAGCACGAGACAAAGTTCCTCAGACCAGCAGGCTATGTACAGAACCCTGAACAAAGAAAAAAAGAACCGACGAGCCCATGGGATGTAGAGATAGTGAACTCGCGTGTCCATGATAAACAGCTTATTATGCTATTAAGTTGGACCACATGACAAATTTACAATTTTTGTATCGTTCAATTTCATCCTTCCTTTCATCATCCAAATTTTGCGTGGGAAGGTGAAGGGTTTCGGTGTCACTGGCTTCCAAATATCATATGATTCAAATCCCTTTGAAGCATGGATCTTTCTAATTGCGTTCACAAGAACGAGCAGTACTCATGTCCACTTGTTGCTGAACTGTCAGCACTCTGAAGAAAAATCTGCGCTTATCTTCAGCTCGTAATAATGCCTTCCATCGATATTTTCTTAACTTTCTTGATCTTTTTCTGATCATCACGGAGACCACAAACAATCTAGCTTCATAAATGAAACCTCGTGAAAAATCCACAACCATCCATTCACCCTCCAAGCTGCATTGTGGCATTTATAAGGTTCATTTATAGAAAAGACATAGCCCCGCTGACGCACGGGTCTAAGCGCTGGCTTCTGACCATTCTTCCGAGATGGGTCTGGGTTCGAATCTCGGTGAGGCATGGATGTTGTGTTTCCTTAATCGCCTTGGCTCTTTTCTTTCCCTGGAATCAGCAACTCTAAAGTAAGGACGGGTGACTGCTTATTGCTCCGGGTAGTCTTTAAATCTCCAAACAGACAAAAAAAATTAGAAAAGACCCTGTTACTTCAGTCCAAAATAAACTACACTAGATGTCGCCATGTCAACTCGCTTGCATCATACGTTTGTGTAACTTGAGACGAACGGGTTTTTTTTTAGTTTATTGTTTTGAAATCGCTCTTAAAAGAATATTTCTTCTGAAGAAAAACCGGCATTTCTTTTTCTTTAGTCTTGAATACCCAACGTGATAAAGTCTCTGCTAGGTAATGAAGGGAGCCATTACCTCTGAGCTAAGGAATGGCGAATATCATGGCTTCATCTACCTCAGTGACTATCCCTCAGACTGCCAATCTTTTGTTACACAAAATCTCGCCTACAGTAAGGAAGTTGCGTTTAAGGGACACCTCGAGCCCCCTATCGCCCAAAATCAGGAAAAATTGAGATCGATTAAGCCATGCTTTTCGCCATTCCTTACCTGGAAGATAACGATTCCCTTTATTCCCAACCAGAGAGATCATGTACATTGTTGATAAGATAGAAATATCGGATTTTTTCAGAAGATATACCCCGATGAGCCGTTACATTATGATCACCTATACCTAATAAGCTGTAGCACACCCTTTAGCACGCAAAACAGTGGCCACCCGGCAAAACATCGATTCGATGAGGTGGCAAGCAATAGGTATCCTGGAGCATCTGGCATCATGATGTCAACAGCAGGTCCTCCACTTCAGCGTACTTTTCGGGGTGGTGGTGATTTAGCGCGAACCCGCTTTTCCAAGTCGAACCAAAAATGTTTGATTGTGTTCATGTCAGGTGAATTTGGAGGCCAGGGCATTAACAGAAAGTCACTAGCATGTTCCTCGAACCACTCCTTGACGATTCTGGCAGTGTGGTATGGCGCATTATCTGTTGGTAAATGGCCATCACCAACAAGGAACACAGTTGCGATGAATGGCTAAACTTGGTCCGCAACGATGTTCAGATACCTGACAGCTGTCAGGGATAGTGCTAGTAAGATAATTGGGCCTAAAGTGTCCCAAGGAAACATTGCCCAAACCATAACACCACTGCCATCTGCCTGTTTCCGCTCAACGGTGCATCCAGGTGCCATAGCCTCCTTCGGTAATCGGCGTATCCACGCTCGGCTGTCTACGTGATGCAACAGGAATCTTGATTCGTTAGACCAGGACATTTTCTTCCAATCATCCACTGTCCAATCTCGATGATCTTGGGCCCAGTTCATGCGTTGTTGGCAATGACGTGCCATAAGCTTGGGGACCGTGCTGGGTCTTCGGTTACGCTGGCCCATGCGCAGAACGCTGAGATGAACTGTATGATGTGACACATTGCCCTGATCACCACTGTTAGCTGCGGGTGATTTGTCGCACTGTGGCCTTGAGGTCGCTGTGAACAATGCGCGACAGTCTCCACTCTCAATGAGCTGTGGACGACACACGGCTAGACGACGGTTCGTCATTTGGCCAACTGTGCACCACTTTTGATACGTACTCACTACAGTGGCAAGTGAATAACCCTCAAGCCGCGCCGTTTCTTAGATCGTAGTTCCGAGGCGCCCTGCCATCACAATTTGTCCTTTATCAAACTCCGATAAATCGGCAGCTTTTCCCATTCTGACTCCGAACACTCTACTAACCGAAAGCTGGTCCTCGGGTTGTATATATACTGCTCTGTGAACTTCACCTGCGTCACCTTTCGGTCTCCAGGCGCAGTCATTTCTCTACGCTGAGGGTGGTCATAATGTAATGACCCATCTGTGTACATTTTTGCTCTTCCCACACACACCTTTAGCAGCCATTTTCAAAAATAAAATGAAGGAAATGTGTCTCAGGCTACGCTAACGCTTATGCGAAAGAGCGGATGTGCCGACAACTAGTGTCGTCTCCAGCAGGCTCAATTAACGGGATATTTGTTATACATTTATTGGACTGATATGCATAGTCACTCCACGTTGCTGTTCTGTCGGTGATTCATACTAAAGCTGCCACCGGAGTACAATTCATACTTCACTTAAAATGCAGCTTAAAATTAGTGGATAGATAACGAGCATTAGTGATTTAGCAAGCGTACCATGCACACTATTAGAAAGAAATGCATTATTTCAACTACGAGTCCGGGATACCTGCGCTTAAAGAAACCCGCCGCTCATCGTATTTATTTTTAACAAAATATTCATGTACAGGGTGTCCCACAAAGGACTCCCTGATTTTAAAATGAAATAACTCGGAAACGGAGATCGATAGAAGAATGAAACAAGTGGTATGTTTATTTTGAAAGCCGTAAAAATCTGATACAGAAGTTTCAAACTTACTTACAAATGTTACCGACAGGTGGCGCTGTACGCTTTAGTTGCAGTAGGGCGTCCGAGAAATAGTCTATAAACTGTCCTTTGCAAGCAGTCGTTGCAACCACATGACAATCGATTCAAAATGTGCACCTTTCGCAGCACAGAGATGGTGCAAACGAAGAATGAAAGTTTCAGTCACCCTCTGTAGTGTGTCAACGAAAATGGAGGCACATGCCTCACCGATCAACTCTTCAAGCTCGTCCAGTGTTGCATAATTGTTCTGGAAAACAGTGTCCTTCAATGTGCCCCACAAAAAGTAGTCGCAGGGGGTAAGATCGGGTGAGTATGGAGGCCAATCCATACCTGTTCCAGTAAATGTGGAATAGTTCAAAGCAATGACTCTATTCCCGAAGTTTTCCTCAAGAAAGGCAAAAACCGCTGGGGTACGGTGTGATCGGGCCCCACCTTGCATAAACCACGAAGTCTCTGATACTCGAGTACCAGAAAAAACACGTTGCTCCACGGAGTACATGACTTCATCCACTTCCTTCAGTACGTTAACCTCCTTTCACGTTTCGACAGCGAAACTGTCCGAAGACTGATCGCTCTGTGTTTCACAGCATTATTTATAGGACCGCACTGCGACTACAGCGTACAGCGCCACCTTTCGGCAACATCTGTAAGTAATTTTGAAACTTCTGTATCAGATTTTTACGGCTTTTCAAATAAACATACCACTTGTTTTATTCTTCTATCGATCTCCGTTTCCGAGTTATTTCATTTTAAAACCAGGGAGTCCTTTGTGGGACACCCTGTACGTAGTTAGTGACGATTAAGATTGAATTGCAGTGTTGCTTAGAAGTACACTGGGGTGCACAAATCAAAGAATGCCTTTTGTTGTATTTTAAATGAAGCAGAGCTTTTCAGCCACAATTACGTAGTAAGTATGCATACACTATGTAGACCAGTGTTTCCCAACCGAGGCTCCACGAAATTTAAAAATACCAATTTTTTACACTGGGTGTATATGTTGCACATAAGACCTAAGAATAATGACAATCAAATGTAAATCATCATCATCATCAACAACCATTATCAATCCACTGCTAGATGAAGGTCTCCCCAAATTTCTTCCACAATTGTCTGTCTTGGGCCTGTCTCCTCCATGTCACTCCACAATACTTTCGAATTTCATTCATCCATCTCCCATGGGGTCTTCTTCTGAGTCTTTTTTTGTCCCTCGGAATCCAGTCTAAAATTTCGGTTGTCCATCGGTGGTCCGTTCTTCTGACAACATGTCCATCCCATTGCCATTTCAGTGATTTCACTCTGGTGATGATGTCGTCCACTCCTGTCATTTTCCTTATCCACAAGTTCCTCTTATTATCTTTCCTGGTTATACCAAATATGCATCTCTCCATGCTTCTTTGAGTTGTTTGCAGTCTTTGTGTGTCTCTTATAGTTAAGGTCCATGTCTCTGCTCCATACGTAAGCACTGGCAGGAAGCATTGATTAAATACTTTTCTTTTTGAGACATAATGGCAAACTGCTCTTAAAAATTGTACTGTTTCTTCCAAAAGCTCTCCATCCAAGTTTTATACGCCGATTAATTTCTTCATCAATGTGACCCTCACTTGATATCTGCTGCCAAGGTAAATGTAGGAATCGCTGTTCTCAAGCTTTTCTCCGTCAATCGATAAATCTTTGTTTCTTGAAAAAGCATTGTACATCACTTTTGTCTTCTGAAAGTTCATTTTTAATCCCACTTCTTTACTACTGTCAGCAAGTTCTTCGATCATACTCTGCAGCTTTGAAGGAGTAGATGCAAAGATGACTGCCATCAGCAAAACGAAGGTGAGTTAAATAATCTCTATTAATCTTTATCCCTTTGGTTTTCCCAGTTCAATGTTTGAAAGGCAATTTGCAATGTGGCGTTAAAGAGCTTCGGAGATATGGTGTCACCTTGTCTCACTCCCTTTCCAATTCTTATTTGTGCTGTAATCTCAAATATCCGAATCTTTCCACTTGCATTTTCATAGATGTTATTAATAATGCTAATGTATGCATCTTCAATACCACAGGATTTCAAAGCCATTATTACTGCTGATGGTTTCACGGAATCGAAGGCCTTTTCATAGTCAATAAAAGCCATGCACAATGGGAGTTCATATTTTCTTGTTCTTTCAATTAGTTGTCTCAGTACATGGATATGATCTATAGTGCTGTAGCCATTCCTGAATCCAGTTTTTTCTCTTGGTTGGGCCATGTCTAGTGTTACCTTCAAGCGATGTGAAAGAACTTTAGTGAAGATTATATAAACCACTGATAGGAGACTGATGGGCCTGTACAATCAAATGTAAATATGCTTTACTTTGTCTGAGGAGAGAGCGCCGTCATGACGGAATAATTTTTGACCTGGAGGAAATTTCTTTGGTCAACTTGCTACTGTGTCAACCACGATCAAGCGCAGGAACACACTTGTGGTGGCCTGTCTCGTGCTCTCTGGCGCAGCACCAAGAGTTCAGAGAATCTGTAAGCCGTCGGCACTTAAAGCAACATTGTGTACTTAAGAGTCGGCGGCTACTGTGTACTTCGAACCAACATTTGTGACGTACCTGCCAGCAGGACGCACACGACATAAAGGCAGATAGGAATCAGAATAAATGTCTGCGTAGCTCAGTTGGTAGAGCGACTTGTTCCGGAATAAGCGGCCTCGGGTTCGAATCCCGGCGTAGACCAAAAATGACGGAGAAATTTACTTCGTTATACATTGCAATTTTGCTTAGGAGTGCTTTTAATTCTTCCAACCAGCGATAAGGCGCTCATCGTACCTAAAATAATTCAAACTCAAGAAACATCCAGGCTCATCACTTCTAAAGTTCCTCGAACACGAATAAGTGGATATCAATATCTTTGATGTATTCTAATTTTGTGGGGGTCATTTTCATGCATGCGCTAAAACTTAGCACTAAAATAATGGCAAGGGTCTAATTTATATTACATGGTTCACATCGCTCTGAAATTTTTAAAAATGTCCCCCAATAACAGGACATCAGTTATAACGTATAAGTACAAATATTCCAGCAAGTTCTTGACGCCAAATGCATTCCATAGTTTTTGAGCTTTTTTATATTCCTCATGATTTTCAAACTAAATTTCAGCAGGTAGACATGTTTGGCTCAAGCAAGTTCGGTCGGTGATGTATTTATAAGGAAACGCTCCTTTCGTCTTCAGAGGCCCTGTATCGTTGTACTACTCTTGTAAAATGCCATGCGTCTCTACTGACAATGAATCTAGTGCACGGCTTAAGAGCATGTATGAATCCAGAAATCATATATTTCCAAATGTGATGTAAATCTATTTTTCCCTATTTTCTGGAATACAAAATTGCAGGGACTTTCTCAATTCTTTGACGATAAAATGGGCATCAAAGCCTTTGAGATTGTGAAACAAGACTGGAATTTATGACTCATATTTGTAATTTAAGTTGTAGTTTGAATGAGCGGCATTTCTGCAATATCCAGTGATGTCTTCTGGTGACTTATCACATATGTGACATGTAACAGCACTGTCAAAATGTTTATTAGTGTCATCATTCATTTCTAAAGGTATATTTATTTATTTTTTTGATTTCCTAATTTCCATTTCACATTCTTCCATGTCTTTTAAGAATTGTTACACTGGTTCTTCGTCACAATAAAGTTCCTTTCAAATATTTTGCCTTCATAGTCCACAATCACATAGGTGTAAGTGCATACTGTGAAAGGGTTAGTTGCGAAACATTCGAAATCGGCATAGATGATGGGATGTTTAAGACCATGAGGATATGGAACAAACTGAAAGCTGTCTCTGGAAAATCTGCAGTGCTGATAATTATTTTCTTTGCAAAACTGCACGTGGTTATTTTTCATGGATTCGCGGGCAAATCTGTGTAGGCGGTAAAGACATACAAAGGATTTTTCTTTATGTTTTGTAGTACGGTTTATTGCTCGGCTGAAGACTTTTATCCAACAGTAATGATTATGTTCATCATCCCGAATGAGTAAAAGTTGAATGGAATCCATAGGCCTACTTTCTGTGAGATATAAGCAATCCAACTGTTTTTCATGATAAGTGAAGACATTAATAGCAAGATGGTTTAATTCTTCAAATGATGACATTTGATCAATTGAACCTGGATATTTTAAACTGTTTGTGTTTAGTTCGTTTTCATAGCGCATTTTCTTTCAATGGGCGCAATGCGGACAAGATAATCAACAGAAAACATTTTTCGTCACTCTTTTGTACATTTACGATTCCTTTAGTTGAGTATAATCCATCAGGAGTTGGAGTATAACAGCCTCCTCCAAAAGATCTGTAGAGTGATATTACAAATTTAAAGGATTCAATTTTCACAAACATCCAACCACTTTCTTTTGTAACAAAGTATTCTACACTTTCATTAATCTTTGCATAAATTATTATGCATCACTCTGTATGTTGATTTCATCACTCTGTATGTTGCTAACAGAAAGGAAATTCTTCATATTGGGTTTCGCCGTCTTCTTTCAGTTTTGAAAATGTGATATTAAGGACAATTTGATTCCTTGTATAGGCAGCTCTTTTGATAACATATATTTTTTTCATTTTAGGTAAGTTACCATTCCAAAAATGAAGCAGGTCTTCGACAATGTTTAAATTCTTGATTTCGTCAATGTGCAAAGCATTATTATCAAACGCAAAACGTTCAACATTGTGAATATTTCTGTTATGTTTTAAGAGATTATCATTGCGATTAAACGTTTTATCACAATAATCATACTTAACGAACACTACAGGCACCGTACAACTGTAGTTTTGTTGCCTTTTCTGCGCTTTCCAACCGTAGGTTGAAAAAGTTTATATGCTCCAGCTTTGTCCGTCTGTCTGTCCGCACGATAACTCGCGTAAACATAATTTGATTTCGATGAAATTTTAGTATGTGGTAGGAGACAACCTTGGGACGAACCCTACTTAAAATGGGGGAAATGGGATCAAAGATCAGGACGTAGGAGCGGGATCCATTCCATTGACCTTATGCGTCATAACTTACGTAAAAATGTTTCGTTTGCAACAAAACTTTATCAAGTTGTTCCGAAGGTACACTGAACCACCGGTTCTGTTGAATATCATCGAAATGGGGTCAAAGGTCAGGGCACAGAAGCATGATTTATTCCTCATAACTTGAGTAAAAATGTTTCTATTGTGACGAAATACAATACGTTCTTCCATAACGACTTTGGAAGCAGTTCCGCCAAAAATGTTTTTTGTCAGCAATTGCAGGCAGCGCGCATGCGTGAGATTCGTTGGCCATTATTTTCGCACGATAACTTCCGTGAAAATTGCCCGATTTAGATGGGATTTTTAATTATAAAACTGCTTATGTGTGGTTGCTCTTGATAATAGAAGTAGGTAAAACGGACACGAAGAGATTTAATGTTGATATATGTGAACCTCAAACGTTATACCATAGTTTATTCCCCTCAAAACGAAGGCATTTTCCTATGATTTCTGGTTATATTGGAAAGCGTATCATAATCAATGCATTGCTTGATTTTACTAACTTGTTAAGTTCTTTCTCAACACAAATTTTAAGCACACGTGGCGCTGCTTCATCCTTTATTTAAACATGTCTTTCTCGGAAACATGAATTCAACGTACTGTCGCCAAGCCACTTGACGAAATACTCTTTCTCTTTATTTTTCACTCGCGTTCTTAAAATGCGTTCTACTTTGTAAATATCGTCGAGTTTTTTTTTTTTTTTTGCATTTTGCAAATTTTTGCGTATAAAAGCTTCCAGTAATATCTTCCCTCTTAAAGTCCCTTATTTTATAAGTAACAGGAGAAGTATCTAACACTTCAGAAATGGTGAAAATTTCTTCCGTAAAATTAGGCAGGTAACCTTTTGTGAAAGGTTGTATTTCGCTATTCTTACTTTATCTCCGACTTTAAATCGCGCTGGTTTGTCTGGTTTGTCTTCGTGGCCGTACAGGTTAAAGTAAACTACATCTCTGTTTTTTGCGATACTATAGCTTCATCAGGAGTCATTTTAATGAAACGATGGTATGAACCGTTGTAATTTTTTACGGGTTTAGGAAGAACATCAATCCGTTTTCTGGTATTGTTAACAGTAAAATATTTCCAAATTTTCGTTTTTAAAGTTCGATTAAACCTTTCCACCACTTGACATTTCGTTTCGTTTTCCGTTGTAAACCACTTCACGTTGTTCTCTGTAAATAAGTTTAATTAGTTTAATTTAATTTGATTTTGGTTTTTTAGTTTAATTTAGTTTAATTTTAGTTTTTTTAGTTTAATTGGTAACGCCCTAGCTTTTTTACTGAAGATATCTATCACGGTAAGAATGTATTATTATTATTCGAAGATTTAAATTGCTGCATATCCGTTAAATCGTTCTGAAATTGTCCATCCAAATATATGTCGGAAAGACGTATACTCGTCTTTTCCGCTATCTCTTAACGAATGGTTTATGTAAAGTATAAACATCTAGCTTTTCTAAAAATTCACTTATGTCTGTCATTTTCGCACCTGTTTTACGTTTTAAATCGTACATTCCAGAATATCCCTTTTCTGGATCATAATACGTCGAAGCGAGTAGGACCTAATCCAAATCGCTTCTTTGCTTTAATAATCGGTTTGTTAATGGATCTTGATAATATTTCAGCGAGCGTAGGATTTTGAATTGAATCTGTCATTTAAGGTGGACGTCATGTAATTTTGCTTCCTATACTTCCATTGGAAAAACTTTTGTACACCTTTCCTTCACAATTAGTGTGTTCCCAAGGATGAAAATTTTAACATCGATTAAAATAGCTTCATATTATAACTTGGAATGCTTAATGTTTTCTAAAACATAACCATAATTACATTAAAAATCAATAACTTTTCCTTTGGTGGTGTTGAAACCAGAAAAAAGATGGCGCGACCTGTACTTTGATGACGTCAGTAGACAAACAAATGTTGGATTGCATAATTATATTTGTGTTTTAGAAAATATTAAGTATTCCAAGTTATAAAATAAAGCTATTTTAATCGATGTTCAAATTTTCATCCTTGGGAACGCATTAATTGTGAAGAAAATGTGTACGCCGCCCCGGTGGCGCAGTGGTCTAAGCGATGGCTTCTGATCATTCGTCCGAAAGGGGCCCGGGTTCGAATCCCGGTGAGGCATGGATGTTGTGTTTGTCTTACGGCACTGGCTCTCTCCCTTCCCTGGAACCAGCGACCCTAAATTAGGGACGGGCGACTGCTTATAGCCCATTGAGTTGCTCACGGTGGTCGTTAAACCTCCAATCAAAAAAAAAAAAAAAAAAAAAAAATGTGTACAGAAGTTTTTCCATTGGAAGTATAGGAAGGAAAATTACTTGACGTCCACCTTAACAGTTCTTGATCTGCAGCATGCCTAGTTTCCGTGTCTTTGGTTTTACTATAAGAAATGTCATGTTTCTTACATACCTTATCTCTTCGATTGATACCAGGATCCCCTCTATTTAATCTCTTTTCGAGTTTGGTAAACGGGCCACAATACTGATATCCTAAGATATGCATTTCAGGTGGGTTGAATTTATCGTAAATGCAACTAACTATGCCACCGTCTTCTTGGTAACGGCATTTCCTTTTACCGCATTGACGATATATGCCTTTTAGCATGCATTCCGAATTTTTGGTGATCACTTTACAAATTTGATCTGCCTCCGTATGCAACTTACACTTTGCGCAGTATATTCTTAATTAAAGATGGAGATCGTCAATTTTCAGGTTGAAGAAGATGCTCTTCTGAACAAGAATGTTTAACCGCCAGTATTGCCTTTCAGGCTACTAATTTGTAGCCCTTCGGAATCTGGTAAAACTAATCTGTTGTTAAATCTGGTTTTTAAATATTTGTACTACAATAAAGTATATATTTACACCAAAGATTTGACCGAAGCGAAAGTATATTTACTTGCAAGAAATGTTCGATTTGATTCACCAAGCATTACAGGATAAATTTAAGTCATCTATCACAGTAGCAAAGTTTAGTTCTAACAAAGACGATATCGTGAAGGTCAATGATTTAAATTCTGATTTTCAGAATCTTATCATATTTGACGATTTCGTTACAGAGAAGGATCAAAAACTCATCGAAGAATTATTTGTTCGTGGTCGAAAAAAAAAATATTTCTTTAATTTACTTTACACAGAGCTATTTCTCTACACCCAAACAGTGTAATTGTTTCATATTTTATAATGCTTAACAAAAGAGAAATTTTACAAATACAGATGGATCACGCTTCAGATTTGAAGAAGGAAACATTCATGCAACTTTGTGCCTATGCAATTTGCAAGCCACATGATTTCATATTGATTGATAAAAAGCTAAAGCATTTTACGATGAGATACAGAAAAAATTTCGGTGTGTAATTAAGGTGAATTACTGGACTAAACTTGGAACAAAAGCGGAACTTGTGCCGACTAGAGGGTGAAGAATTTAATGCGAAGAATACGTAAACGCATAAAAAATGTAAACGGCCCTATCAGTGTGAAACATGCAGCGACCAAGGGATATGTTGACAACTTAATTAAGATTCAAAATGTACCTGCAAACAGTTTAGTTAGAGCAGAAGACGATCTTTTTGTATTTGGTAGCATGAAATTGGAAGGACAACATTCCGATGCAGAGAACATGGAAATAACAAACTTAGCCGAGCCACCAAATCATTCCAATGCAGTTACGGTATCATATCTAAACACAAACTGTTTAACGGATGAGGGAAATTGTAATGCACATAGGAAAAAGATTATCAATTTAGGGCACCCAAGAGAAGAACGCCATGCTACGATTAAAAAATACGTCGACGGCCTCATCAAAATTGATCCGAAGGTCGACAATGTTAAAACTAGGAATGAAATGGCTTGTTTATAAATTTGTAAACTTGTGTGATCACATTGGCGCCCGATTGTGGAAAATGGATCCACTGGCCGTTGGGTTCTTCGAAAAATGGGTCACATATTGTTTCAAATTAATGAAAAATTCCTACCTCGCTCCAAAAAAAAAAAAAAAAAAAAAAAAAAGAACAGAAAAAGAAAAAAAATCTTGTTTATAAGATCTGGGATTTGTTTGGTACTTGGTGATAAGAAAGTGTCCGAGAGCAAAAGTAACGCACATTCCATTGTGAGTCAAGGAACTGTTCTACCTTTTCAGAGTGTACCCACTTTTTTTATTTATTTAGACAATTACCATGCTTCTAAAGGGCATATAATAAGTGTGTATGTTTGCCCGACTAATCCGTCATTTTCCATAAGTTACGATTTTAACTACAACGACGTCAAAGAGTTTCAAATTACCAGAAATAGGGATAATCAGTTTTCTGAATCGATCATCAACAGGACGTTTCGTGGTAGAAACAATTTAGTAAAATCATGCAATGCATTGATTATGATACGCTTTCCAACATACCAGAAATTATTACTCAAGTTATGTAGATAATGGCTGTGGAATAAATCTCGCTCCTGTGTCCTGACATTTGACCCCATTTCGATGATATTCAACAGAACCGATTCACTATACCTCCGGAACAACATGATAAAGTTTTGTTGCAATAGAAGCAGTTTTACGCAAGTTATGAGAATAATGGCTGTGGAATAAATCTGGCTTTTGTGCAATGACCTTTGACCCTATTTCGTTGATATTCAACAGAACCGGTTCACTATACCTCCGGAACAACATGATAAAGTTGTGTCGCAATCCAAGCATTTTAGGTAAGTTATGATGCACAAGGGCAATGGAATGGATCCCACTCCAGTGTCCTGACCTTTGACCCCATTTCGTTCACTTTCAATAGGGTTCATCCCCAGTGGCTCCCTACCACATACTAAAATTTCATCGAAATTCAACCATTTTTACGCAAGTTATGACGCATAAGGGCAATGGAATATATCTCGCTCTTATGCCCTGCCTGACCTTTGACCCCATTTCGTCCATTTTCAATAGGGCTCGTGCTCAGGTGGTTTCCTACCATATACTAACATTTCATCGAAATCGAACCATTTTTACGCAAGTTATGACGCATAAAGGCGATGGAATGGATCCAGCTCCTATGTCCTAACCTTTGACCCTATTTCACCCATTTTCAATAGAGTTTGTCCCCAGGTGTTTCCCTATCACATACTAAAATTTCATCAAAATCGAACAATTTTTACGCCAGTTATGACGCATAAGAGCAATGGAGCGAATCCCGCACCTATGTCCTGACCTTTGACCCTGCTTCTCCCATTTTCAACAGGGTTCGTTCCCAGGTGGTCCCCTAGCACATACTAAAATTTCGTCGAAATCGAACCATTTTCACGTGAGTTATCATGCGGACGGGACGACGGACGGACGGACGGACGGACGGACAAAGTTGGAGCATATACGCTTCTTCAACCTACGGTTGGAATGCGTAAAAAAGCTGAGCGTTTCTGTTGCGAAAGATTACCCGTCGGCAACAGAAAGACGAATGTACTCAAGTATACTTCTACTGCTTTCAATCACTGAATTTACGTTTCCATCCAGTATGAATGGAGATGGAAGACGTTAAAGAACTTAATGACGTCATAGGCAATATTATTCAGTCTTGTCACACAGCTAAAGCAAAAATTGAAGAGAACGTTTTGCAAGAAGAGCAATTCCGTTAGGTATTGGAAGAATTTCATAAACCAGTTGTTGAGGCAGTTAAAAACTATGAAAGGAGAACCCGTTGAACTATCCTTAGACAAACACCTTCGAGACAAAATTTTGGCTCAATATGAACTGAAACTGCCAGCTGATTTAGTTCAGCAAAGTAATCCCCTGCCCGAACTAAGAAAAACTTCATAAAACAATACAACATCTGCAAAAACTTGATGGAATGAAATCGACTGAAGTTCGCAGGTATGGAAGAAACACAGAAAACTTTGCGAAGTTAGATCCTCATATTACTTCCCTGAAGGCCTAACATCGGAAGAAGTGGATATTTCTGAAGTTAACAGAAAAGTAACCAAAGCTCTTATGGAAACAGCAACAAAATTAGCTGGGTCTAAGAACAAGTTGCATGTAAACAAATTATCAGGAAAAACCAAAATGTTGATGCAAAAAAGAAGAGAGATGAGGACAACTAAAGAAGATGTGACTTCCAAAGTGGAATATATAGAGCTATGCAAGACAGTAAGAAAAAGTATCACTGAAGACGTAAGAAAATTCAACTGTGAACTAGTAAGGAAAGCAATTGAAAACAACCAAAGCCTAAAGATAGCAAAGGGACATCTCAGTAAGGGAAGAAAACAGATTATGGCTCTGAGAAAAGAAGATGGTTCTATAACAAGAAATAGAGGCGAAATTTTGACAAGAGTGAAAGATTTCTACTCCAAACTATATGAAAAGGATGATACATGTACTCCAGACATCATGAAAGGTACCAGAGTTCTTCCAGTCCTCCCAGCAGAAGTTGCTCATGCAATCAAGAACATGAAGCGGGGGAAAGCTCCAGGAGAAGATGGAATTACTATAGACATCATACAAGAAGCAAGTGGAGAAATTGAAACAGTACTCGCCCAAATTTTCACTCGATGCCTTAATGAAGGGAAGATTCCTGAGGATTGGAACAATGCTACAATGATCCTGCTACATAAAAAAGGTAACATTGAGGATCTCAGGAACTACAGACCTATCAGCCTCCTATCAGTGGTTTATAAAATCTTCACTAAAGTTCTTTCACACCGCTTGAAGGTAACACTGGACATGGCTCAACCGAGAGAACAAGCTGGATTCAGGAGTGGCTACAGCACAATAGATCATATCCACGTACTGAGAGAACTAATTGAAAGAGCGAGGGAATATGAACTTCCATTGTGCATGGCTTTTATCGATTATGAAAAAGCCTTTGATTCGGTGAAACCATCAGCAGTTACCACGGCTCTGAAATCCTGCGGTATTGAAGATGCATACATTAATATTATTAATAACATCTATGAAAATGCAAGTGCAAAGATTCGGCTGTTTGAAAATACAACACACATAAAAATTGGAAAGGGAGTGAGACAAGGTGACACCATATCTCCGAAGCTCTTTAATGCCACATTGGAAAATGTCTTTCAATCACTGAACTGGGAAAACAAAGGGATAAAGATTAATGGAGATTATCTAACCCACCTTCGTTTTGCTGATGACGTAGTCATTTTTGCAACTACCCCATCAGAGCTGCAGAGTATGACCCAGGAACTTGCTGACAAGAGTAAAGAAGTGGGATTAAAAATGAACTTTCAGAAGACAAAAGTGATGTTCAATGCTTTTACAAGAAATGAAGATTTATCGATTGATGGAGAAAAACTGGAGATAACAGATACGTATGTTTATCTTGGACAGCAGATATCAAGTGAGGGTCACATTGATGAAGAAATTAATCGGCGTACAAAACTTGCCTGGAGAGCTTTTGGAAGAAACAGCATAATTTTCAAGAGCAATATGCCGTTATGTCTTAAAAAGAAAAGTGTTTGATCAATGCATCCTTCCAGTGCTTACGTATGGTGCAGAGACGTGGACCTTAACTAAAAGAGACATACAAAGGCTGCAGACAACTCAAAGAAGCATGGAGAGGTGCATGCTTGGTATAACCAGGAGAGATAAGAAGAGGAACTCGTGGATCCGAAAAATGACGAGAGTGGAAGACATCATGATCAGAGTTAAATCCCTGAAATGGCAATGGGCTGGACATACTGCCAGAAGGACAGACCATAGATGGACAGCCGAAATTTTAGATTGGATTCCAAGGGACAGGAAAAGACCCAGAAAAAGACCACATGGGAGATGGGTGGATGAAATTCGTAAATATGCGGGAGTGACATGGAGGAGACTGGCACAAGACAGACCGTTGTGGAGGAAACTTGGGGAGACCTTCGTCCAGCAGTGGATTGATAATGGTTGACAATGATGATGATGATGATTACTTCCCTGGTAAATTATTATTTACAAGTTACCAAGGTGATGATATCTTCATTGTAAACTGGAACATTGCAACGGAAGCAAGCATTGGAAAGTTAAACTGGAATTGGATTGTAAAAAAATTTAGATGAATTATGTGAGAGATTATCCCTTTTAATAGCCAGCAAACAAGTAGGAAATACAAGCAAATAGATATATACACTGGCGGAAAGTAAAAAAAGAACACCGAGAAGAAGACGTCTGATACCAACGAAATTTATACAGCATAATAACGGAATACAGAGGATAACGTGATCAAAACATTATGGCAAAATACAGCTGTATTTGCTGGTAAACTGAAAAATAACATTTCCATGTAACATGGTTAGTACGAGGTTGAACCGCCATGAACTGCGTCACACTGTGCAGTTCTGGCATGGAGTCTGTCATACAGATGTTGAATGTAAGTTTGGGGTATTGAGTTCCAAGCATCCTCAACCTAGACGCGTAAATCAGGGATGGTCGTGGCTGGCCGTGGAGACCGGATAAGTCGTTGTCCCATAAAATCCCACACGTGCTCAATGGGGGACAAATCCGGTGAACGTGCAGGCCATGGAAGTTGTCTCACACCCTGAAGTGCATGTTGCGTTGCACGTGCCGTGTGTGGGCGTGCGTTATCTTGCTGGAAAACACCACGATGGAGCGACCTTACAAATAGCACAACAACGGGCTGAATGATGATGTTGATGTAGGAGGTGCTGTTTAACGTACCCGGCACAAACACTAGTTGTGTACGGGAGTGATAGCTGATCGCTCCCCACACCAGGAGACCAGGTGTAGGCCCTGTGTGTCACTGGCGGATGCAAGAAGGGTGCAGACGCTCCCCTGTGCGTCTGCGAACACGCATACGGCCATCGGAGACTCCCAAGCAGAATATGCTTTCATCGCTGAACACGACAGATCGCCATATCGTTCCCCACTGCAGATGTTGGCGACATAACTGCAGCCGTTCCTGACAGTAGGCTAGAGTCAGAGGTGCACATGCCAGAGGCACACGTGCACGTAGTCCTGCATCCAGTAGACGGTTGCGGATTGTTCGTACAGTCACCTCAGGTGCAACGGAAGCTCGGATTTGCGTCGCAGTGGACGTTCTGCTTGACAACGCCGCTCTTCTGATGCGTCGATCGGTCCATTCATCAGTCCGTCTGTGACTCCTGGTTCCACGTTTTCTCGTGTGAGAATGCTCCTCAGATCATCTACGCCACCATCGTACCACCACCGATACTTCCCGTCCAATTCGCTTCGTAATACGACGATACGACCACTCGGCCTCGCGGAGTCCAACTAGACGACCTCGCTCAAAGTCCGATAACTGCTGAAATCGGAAACGTCTTCCATGTCCAGGCATTGCAGCTTCTTCAGGGTCTTCGCATGTGTCCGTACGCCGACGACTGATTACATTCACTTCGCCGTATTCCTTAAATACCACCGACGATAATTTGCATATTATGCCGTGCTGTGGCATAAGCGCTCACCGGTTGGTCCCGAAATTAACATCACACCTACGTACACTCGACCCCATTAGCATGTGTAAATTTCATGATCGTCCGCCAATTTCTTCTTGGTGTTCTTTTTTCACTTTCCGCCAGCGTATAATGAAATAGTTGAGATTTTGGATGCCTTATTGAAGAATCATGTGACTGATGAGAAAGAACACAAGGTACTATTCAGTAAGTACCTATGATATTAATAAAGTAGTTCATTAAAATAACTGGTGAGCAAATATTAAGGACGAAGAGGAGAAATTAGCATAACAGCGGAACGAGCAGGCAGAACAGACCGAAAGATCCCTCAGGAGATAGACTAGGGTCCGGTACGGTAGGGCATGCACATATATGCAGCATGACGTAGGGGTGGGGGAGTGTCGGAAGGTATAAAGCACACGGGCTGTGTACGCTCAGCAATTCGGTGAAAGCTATTGCACGGTGTACATCGGTTTGAACGAAATCGAGTTGCTGCCACCGAGTGATATGGCCAACAGGCAATCCAGTAGACGACATCTGGATGACTTTACCCGAGGTCGCGTCATTGGGAAGCTGGAAGAAGGTCGAAGTGTGACTTGTGTGGCCGAGGAGTACGGGATGGCTCACAGCATCGTTTCACAAGCTTGGAGAGCATTTCAAACGACAGGAACAGCTGTCCGAGAGTTTAGCAGTAGTCGTCCACGAGCAACCACGGCGGCGGACGACCGGTATATTGTCCTACAGGTGAGAAGAGACAGACGGCAGACAGCGGGAGAAATCGCAAGGCACATGCAACAGACAACTGGACGTCAGTAATCGCGTTTTACCGTGGCCCGGAGGCTTCACAAATTTGGTCTATTTGCACGACGACCAGCACGGTGTGTGCCATTAACGCCTACTCATCGAAGACGGCGGTTTCTGTGGTGCCAGGAACACAAGAACTGGACACATCAGCAATGGGGTCGAGTTCTTTTTACAGATAAGAGCCGATTTAGTCTGACGAGCGATTCTGGACGTATACACATCTGGAGAGAGCAGGGAACACGCAATCACACCTCCAACATCATCGAAAGGAACAGGTTTGGAGGTGGCGGAGTTCTCGTTTGGGGCGGTATCATGCTTGGTAGCCGTACTGACTTCCACATCTTCCAAGGAGGTTCAGTCACTGGTGTCCGCTATTGTACCGAAGTTATCCTGCCTCACGTGAATCTGTTTAGAGGCGCTGTGGGTCCTGAGTTCCTCTTCATGGACGACAACGCTACACCTCATCGTACAGTGGCTGTCGCAGAGCTGTTGGAAAGTAAAGATATTCAACGCATGGATTGGCCTGCAAGGTCCCCGGACCTAAATCCAGTCGAACACGTGTGGGACCTTCTCGGGAAACGCTTGGCAGCACGTCACCAGCCACCAGCAACGATTCCGCGGCTGCGATTGGCGCTACAAGACGAATGGGCCGCGATGCCTCAACAGCTCCTTGGCAACCTCGTTCTCAGCATGAACAGACGTTGTAAATCCTGCAACGCAGTCAGGGGTGATCATGTCCCCTACTAAAGACTGGATTTTCTTGGCAGCCGCCTGTCACATGGACGTTTCTGTCTTCTGTCCAGTTGTGCTCGAAGCTACCTTTTCAATAAAGTGCCTTCGTATCCTTTGGATTCCTTGTTTGGACGGTTTTGCTCACTTGTCCCATATTCTTACATCTTGGGGATCTTATGGTATGATTTGAGTCGATGTGGAGCACTTCTGCACGACCTTACATTCGAAAATCCGTCTTGTCCTTAAATTTTGCACGCCAGTGAAATATTAACAATATCATCTGCGAATCAACCTAAAGCAGAAGACACAGAGATCAATTTCGAATCACCGACTATGAAATTGCATTGATAGGCAGCAATGTTTGGTATTCATGGCATAATATTAGTCACAAATATAATAACAACATGTTGAAATACTCTGACGGCGAGCAATGGAAGACATCGATTATACCCAACGGTATGTACAATTCTAATGAGTTGAACAATATTTTTACAAGTTTCTTAGGTGATCCCTCACCCATAGTTTTAAAACCGAATGTAGCTACTTTAAGATTTGTAATAACCCTATCCCGTAACTACAAAATCGATTTTGGGTAAGGGAAACTGCACGAACTTCTCGGATTCAAACCAGTTAGGATTACCGAACCTAACACTGAAGGCACGTATGTGCCAAAAATAACCCGGGGCGTAGATTGTATCTTAATACGTTGCTCCATAGTGCAATCTTCATATCTTAATAAATAAAAAACCGATGTTCTTTACAGCTTTGTTCCTAAAACACCTCCAGGAAGTTTAGTCGACGTAAACCCATTCTTCCCTATATATTTGCTCGTCAATACTAGGCAATAGGTACACAACATCAGAATGAAACTCGCCGATCAAAATAACGAGTTAATCGATGTTAATAATGAACTCGTGAAATTAATGGTGCACCTGCGTGAAATAAAGTAATATTATGGTTATTCTACCTCTCTGACACCGTTACAAAGAAGTACATTGCAGAGAGTTATTACACGAAAAGCAGCTCTGTCTACAAATCGATCCAGATAAAAAGGGACGAGATGTCTTAAAACTCACAAAACAGCAAATGCTGAAGGTTAAAAGGTATCGCTCTCCGGTACGTATGCATTTCAGCAAAACTCAATTAGGTGGATTTTTACCATTTCTGATCCCTGCTTTAATGGGTTCAGGAAAAGCAGCCTCTTCGAGAGCAGCTGGACACGTAGGTGAAAAAGTGGCTCAAAATATTCTTGGGAAAGTGTGACGTACCTGCCCGCAGGACGCACACGACATAAAAACAGATAGCATTCAGAACAAAACGTCCGCGTAGCTCAATCGGTAGAGTGACTTATTCCGGAATGAAGGGATCCGGGCTCGAATCCTGGCGTGGACAGAAATGACGGAGAAATTTACTTTGTTAGAATCCTGGCGTGGACAGAAATGACGGAGAAATTTACTTCGTTATAATGGCGCCCGAACTTTCCGAATGACCCGGCCGTTCAAAATCTCGCATTGGTGTGATGTTCTTTCCACACCGCGAGATAGGAAAAATCAGAGAATCCCTTCTCCAGCGCTTCGAAAAATAAAAATTTGTGATGTTGCATTCCACACACTAGATTGACTGGGACTTGTCGATTGCACGTTCTGCAGCAGATGGCTGCCTGCAACGATTCATGGTCACGGCTGACCCGTGGGCCATGCCTCCGGCCCTCTTTCGGAGGGGGGGAGATGTGACGTACCTGCCAGCAGGACGCACACGACATAAACGCAGATAGCAGTCAGAACAAAACGTCCGCGTAGCTCAATTGGAAGAGTGACTTATTCCAGAGTGAGGGGATCCGGGTTCGAATCCTGGCGTGGACAGAAATGACGGAGAAATTTACTTCGTTATAAAAGGTTTGTACCTTCTATAACGAAGTAAATTTCTCCGTCATTTTTGTCCACGCAGGGGATCAAACCCGAGTCCTCTTATTTCGGAACAAGTCGCTCTACCAACTGAGCTACGCAGACGTTCGTTCTCGCTGCTATCTGCCTTTATGTCGTGTGCGTCCTGCGGGGAAGGCACATCACATCTTCTTTATCACAACGGCTTACGTAAACGGCAGTGGCTTCCCAAAGGAAATGTGCCTGCAGCAGTGGCGAAACTAGGACGTTTCCCATAAAAGGATTTGATGTCTGTGTGGTGGGATATGCAAAGCATAATCCATTACGAGCTGCTGGCACCCAACAGAACCATTACAATGGAAGTCTACTGTCAGCAGCTGCAGTGTCTACGCACTGCTTTGCGGGATAAACGCTCAGTACTTGTGAGTTGTAAAGGCGTGCTGCTGTAGCAGGACAACGCAAAACCACACACAGCGAAAATGCCCAGTGCCACGTTGCAGGACTTCGGATGGAAAACACTTCCGCATCCAGCATATTTCCCTGACATCGCCCCATCAGACTTCTTGCTGGGACTACACTTCGAAATGTGGAGGAGGTACGGCGAGCCCTTTCTGCTTTTCTTGCATCGAAACCCATGGAATTCTACAAGTCAGGGATTCAAAACCTTGTCGATCAATGGGAGAAGGTTGTAACTACCCGGGACACTTATTATATGGATTAAAACATCTGTTCCAGGTACATTTTTCTTTCTTTTCTTCATACGTTGAAAAAACGATAGTATTTTTGGGATTATACCTGATAATTCTACTATCAGATATGAATTTCTGAAATACCAGGAAACGAATGCCAACGTTAAATATCTAGACCAGGCATGTGCAACTTCGCCAGGAGCGCGGGCAGGATAGCGAATATTAAATATTTTCGCGAACAATGCCATGTGATGTTATTTTAAAATTTAAAGACATAGGTATTTATTTGACAAAAAAAAAATATATTTCGTTTTTGTTAATTTTTTATTTGATTTTAGGTATGACATTAGTATAAAAAATGTACAAGTCGCTTAACAGTAAAACATACATTTCATAAGTTCTTTACAAACAAAATTAAGTTAAGCTTAACCCCTTAAGCGGCCGACGTGTCTGAACTAAATGGTGCCAAAAATATCCTGCGCAACCCGAGCAGAAATGCTCACATAGCGGAAGGGTTTAACAAAAGTTACGAGTAAACAGATTCTTTTTCTCTCTCACCTCAGCAGTACTGACGATAAACCTGTGATAAGTGATAAGGGTGCGCCGGGAATCTTCTATTCCGTGTTCCATGACCCAAGGCATTATGGTAAGCGCGAGTTCTTCTGACACAGAGATCATGCCACTAGGTAGAAAAAAAACAAGTGACTCAAACACCTACTATCTCCTTTCTTGTGATCGTTGACTTTATTTTAGCTCTTTTAGCTGGTTATCAGTCCGAAAGGATTAGTGCCGCCCCGGTAGCGCATGGGTCTAAGCGATGGTTTCTGATAATTCGTCCGAGATGGGTCCGGGTTCGAATCCCGCTGAGGTATGTATGTTGTGTTTGTCTTACGGCGCTGGCTCTCTACCTTTCCTGGAATCAGTGACCCTTAATTAGGGACGGGCGACTGCTTATAGCCCACTGAGTAGCTCACAGTGGTCGTTAAACCCCCAATAAATAAAGAAGAAAAAATATTTAGTTACAATCATCACCTATACGCCCATTTTGAATAACAAAGCTTAAATAGAAAGTAATGCTTTCTTATCAGCAGGTTCACTCGTTCGAACCTTGTTGGGCCACCTCTTTAGACAGCGAGTATACACGTCTGAGCTGATTTCAGCCCATTTTGCTAACCCCGAGTTAATTCGTTCGAGCCGGTTAAAGGGTTAAGACAGATCAGATGCATTCAATGGGAAATTTGGGACCTCATGTCTCTCATAAGACGGTCAATGTTCAGGGAAATAACCGAAGTTGCAACACCTAAAGTGCTTTCTAGACTTGAATCCGTTATTTTCGCCCTCGTTTTAGATTTAACAAACTTCATTCTAGAAAAATAAGTGGCTCGTAGACACAATAACAAAATAAAACTAATATAAGAAATCGCAATGTGCCATAAAATATTATTATAAAACATAATAGACTAGCATATTAAAACTTCATAAGACGTTCAATTCAATACTGACAGTTGTGAGCGACGGTGCTGTTTGCGTGCACCATGTACTACGAACAATAACGGCACCATGGCGATATGCCGCACGTTCGCTTCAGTCTGTTTGCTACAGAGAGTCCTCCCGCCTACAACTTTCTCCTCCTCCCGTCTATCAAAAAATTGCCCCTGTTGACAGGCTTTGCCATCCAGCGGCGCTTCAGGCGCCCTGCCAACATGCTTCTCTTCCTGTCAATCAAAGAGAGACCCTGCTATCGACCTGCTGCCATTTATCGGCGAGATTCTTGTACAGGGCGACATCTAAAGCGCACCCTTTCCTTGATTACAGAAAAACTTAACAGTCCGTATATGACTGGCGGGCCAGATTCAGTTAAATTTGTAAAAGTCCTCGCGCGCCGGATAAAATCAGGGCGGAAGGCCGGATGCGGCCCGCAGGCAGAACGTTGCACATGCCTGATCTAGACCAACACGAAATACTTATTAAAAACATAGATGTATCTCTGCGTCCGCATAATAGTTATTTACACGTCAAAGCCAGATTAATTAAATCTAATGAAAATGCTGTTACTGCCAGGGAAGCCGTCGCCGTGTTAAATAAAGGTTTCAACATACTTAAAAGAGCCAAGTATTATCTAGAGCAAAAACAAATCGAAGATGTCGAGTACTGTCGTAATGCGACTCAAGTTTTAAATTTGCTCGATTTTTTCAAGGTGTAGCTGCGGGTATGCTACAGTGGCGCCTGGTAGGGTAAAATAATGGTGCGGCGAAGACCCAGCCCATAACATATGCATATGTTTTCAGAGATAAAGTATAGAAGAGATAAAAAATTTTTTGCAGTGAAGCGATTTGATGTTTCTACACTGCTGGCCACCCAAAATGCAACACCAAGAAGGACACGAGATAGCAAAGCCAGATTTACTGGACACATAAAAACAGATACAAAGATGAAACGATTGAGCTTACAGGCCCGTGTGACTTGCGGAACACGCAGACATCAATAGTTCGTGTGGCCCCCATAGCTGGAAATAACGGCCGCTACACGCCGCGGCATCGAACGAAAGAGGCTTTGGATGTGGGCTTGGGGTATGTCGGTCCAGGCTGCTTCCACACGTTTCCACAGTTCATCAGGCGTAGCCGCGGGTGGTGCTTGCCGGGTCACTCGGTTACCGATCAGCTACCAGACGTGTTTGATGGGCGACATATCGGGAGAACAGGCGGGACACGGCAGCAGTGACACCTGGTGGGCCGTGAAGAATTGTTGCACGGTGCGTGCCACGTGCAGGCGCGTATTGTCCTGTTGAAACGTGGCTGCTGGCAGGTCCTGCAGGTAAGGGAGGACTACAGGCTCCAAAACGTCGGAGATGTGGCGGTGGCTGTTGAGTGTACCGGCGATGCGTACCAGAGGGGTGCGGATAAAATATACAGTTGCGCCGCAAACCATAACGCCAGGCGACGGACCGGTATGGCGATGCATAATGCAGGTGTCATACAGTCTCTCGCCGCGGTGCCGCCACACACGGATCCGACCATCGTGGTGTTGCAGGCAGAAGCGGGATTCGTCGGGGAAGACAATGTCATGCCGTTCCGTAGTCCAGGTGCGGCGTTCAACGGCCCACTGCCGCCGCTCTCGTCGGTGGTGTAACGTCAATGGTAATCGGAGCAACGGGCGCCGTGCGACAAGTTCCTGCTCCTGCAGACGACGTCGAACGGCACGTGCTGACACAGGTTGTTGCGCAACACACCCTAATTCCTGCGCTAACGTTCGTGATGTGCCGGTGCGAGCTGTCAATGCCCACCGCACAACATGCCGATCCTCTCGTTCGGTAGTGTGCCGCGGCTGCGGCAATCGCTCACGTCGGTCTGTCGGTCCCTCCTGCACCTACCAAATCCATACTCGCGTCACTGTGGCTGGATGTCGTCTCACACAGGCGCCGATGTCTCGGTACGATAAACCGCTGTCGCGATAGGCCACTATTCGTCCTCTGTCGAACTCCAAAACGTAACGTGCTAGAATGACTGCCGTATTCTGCGACGAGGCACCAGGAAGCTTCCCACGCACAGATCCGGCAGCGCAACACACTTTCACTACTTACACCCCGCTTTCTGTGCACCCTTCTTATTGTGCTTCTCGGTGGCGTGCCGGGCGCACATGATTTGCATATGCCCTGCAATGCTAATCGTTTGCATGTCCTCTCGCTGGCCGCATGCTGCGAATTTCAGGCCAATCGGATGCTTCCTTCTTGGTGTTGCATTTTGGGTGGCCAGCAGTGTATATACTAATGAATCTCTATATATTATTTGACGATAAATAAACAAAATTATAAGAAGACATAGAGCACGGTGGACGGGGAAGGGGTTAGACTTGAAAAATTATAGACGATATCAGAGGGGAGAAAAGCCTATTTCATAGAAAAAACAGTTGAGGGGGGGGGGGGAAATGGTTCACCGGTTTTGTATTATGTTCTCCCTCCGGGTCAGAAACGCACATTTTGCGCTGAATTTCGTCATCTATCGGTAGTTAATGAGTGGTTATTGCATCATGCATAACACCTATCGAATGTCCGCTCCTCAAAAACGTTAAAGTAAATAATTTTAATAAAAAAAAGTGGTTTCTCACAAAGTGTTTCGGAGTCCAGAATAAACGTCACAGGTCTGTCAGCGAAGATGCATCGTGCATGTAACGCTGGTCACAAATTAAGGCCCGGCATGTGGTAAAGGTGTGCAGGAGAAGTCAAGCTGGAAGTTCACAATTCGTACCTTCCCACCCCAAAAATTCATGTCAATTTCCTTAAAATACCCAAGGAGGAGCCACGGAAAATTAACATTATGTCTATGGGAGAAAATTGTTCCAGGATCCCCACATTTGCACTACTGAGGATACTGTTTTTTCCATTTCTTTTGTGTTCCGCTACCCGGGTGCCAATTGACCTTTCAGTCATTCTGCTATGTACCATTTCTGCGTTCCGTCGGGGTAGAAACCTGCTATCTTCTACTCCGTGTCAGTTTTCCTCCTGGGAGGAGGAATTCATAACCGAGGCAGTTGTCCGAATGCCAATGTCTAAACCAACTTCTTTAAGACATTTCTGAGAAAAATTGTGAAGCCAGGAATGCTCGTCAGCGACCCAATGAAATTTAAGTGGGAATTGCTGATCGATGTTCCTTCGTTCATGCGGCTTCTGTCTTTATCTAAGATGGAATTTATTAAGTCTCTGTTGAAGCCTGAAGACAGCACTTGACTAGAAATATCTTTGATTTCTGTTTTCTGAGGAACATAACAGTGCTATTTTGAAGCGGGGTCAAAACACATGTCTTGCATTCCCTAGCTGAAAAAGAGACTAATAAAGTAAGATTCGGCACAGCAGAAGGCTTTTAGTAGACTCTATTGTGTAATTTCCCATGTTCAGATCTGGAAACGAGGACGTCAAAATTCGGTGGTTTATTGTCATTTTCGAGCTCTATGATGAAATTAATGGATATGTGTATTCCATTAATGTTTATCAAGAATGAATCTAATGAATTTTGTCGTGAAACGAAATAAAGGAAATGTCATCTGCGTATCTGTATCATTCTGATGGCTTGGCAAAATTAGTTGTTTACGACAGAGATTTTTGTAGTAGCTTGGAATGTACTTTACTTAAGGCACGTGATTAAGTAAATCATAATATACTGCTTGAAAAATTATGTAACATTAGATGAGCATCAGACATACAATAAAAATTGGAAATCAAGCGTTAAAACCGGGGGAAATCAGTACATCACTGTGGTTTACCAAATGAGCAGAACAGTCGACGAGAATTAGAATCAATAAAATAGCAACCCTGCGTGGGAGGCACAAAAATTAGTTATATTATGGCAAACAGACGCTGAAGCCTTTTCTTTCATCTGTATGAAATACAAGGGACGTTAAGTGGTATTCCAGTACATACAGGAAAGCTGTGCCACTATATGATACCCTTTTTACCTTCCGACATACATGTAACTCCCGAGCACTGCAACACGCTTATCCCACCAATGCTGCAGCTCCTAGATCTTGGTGAAAGTAAAAATCTTTTTATTGGTCTTCCAAACATGCATCCGCTCCTTAGAGTCGGAGGCGAATTGTTCCCACTGATGTTTGCTCTTCAACAAATAAAAATCACTAGGGGTCGAGATCTGGAGGATAAGGTGAGAGCTGAAGAAACTAATCCTGCAGTGTGTATAGCGGTCTTCGCATTCTTAAAGGTGTGACTCAGCGCACTGTTAAAGCATGAAGTCATTTCTTCGCAGTTTTCCACACCCCTTTTCCTCGATAGCCTCTGGATCAAAGTGATAAGCCTTGTGACAATACGGGACCAGAAATTCACTGGAACCACACGAAGCATGTTCATTGTTCAAGTTTGTGAGGCGCATGCGCTTGTGGCATGCCTTTTGCTCATCTGTCAATATTTGTGGGTGTCATCGCGCGCAGAACGTTTTCAATCTTCAATTAATTCGTCGGGACTGAATCGGTACCAGGGCCGCAGAAAGCTTTTCTTATCTGGAGGAGTAAGGACTGAATCGGTACCAGGGCCGCAGAAAGCTTTTCTTATCTGGAGGAGTGAGACTTGAAATTATGTCTCTTCAAGTTCAAAAGTTCCCCACCATCAGAGTTGGAAACGGACCCGACCCGGACTCGACCTGGATCAGTAACTGACCCGGACAAATCTGCTTTGAATTATAAATTCGAAACTCAATTTATATATATGTACATATAAACGTAATATATGTATTCATCCCAATAACTGCTTTATATTAAATAACTGAAATCCTTTTTTAATAATAAAATTTTGTTACTTGCTAAATTTTAGAGCCATTTTTAGTGCCACTGTTTTGCGCAATCCAGAAGTAATGGCTGACTATGACCGTTACCATGCAGTATATGCAAATGGGAATCATTATTTACGATTACACAAATGCATTTTTTTATGTATTTTGATTGTTCGTTCTTTCCACGCTTTGATGGAGGTGCGCATACTTTCACATGGCCCGTTAGATTTTTGGTTCCATAATCTTTTATTACACTGTCGACATCTTTGTAATTTCCACATTTTGAACAACAAGAAAGACCAAACAACACAGAATTATTCACCGGTTCCTTAATCAGACGAAACAATTTCCAGCATTCACTCTTCCCCCTGTGGTTTTCAACAAGCACGTATTTGTTGGCCTCTACGCCTTTCTCATCCTCCTTAATATTAAATCCATCCATATTAACAAATAAGGAGTTAATTTCGACATGACATGTCATGGGAACGCGATGTTAGCACATCAATCGAAAACCTCTGAATGCTCAATGTAAAAGATGTGATGTGAAAAGTAACTCTTAGTCATTCAGTGAACTTCACACGGAGAGAGTCAATCAGCTGAAAAGCATGCGAATGACGTTTGCCTGTACCTTGCCCTGGACAATCTCACCGTAAAAGAACGCAAAGGAAGGATCTTTTTATGATATGGTGTCGGTGTGTTGTCTGACGTCGTTCGGTGGAAATCTTCGTTGCTTTAAGAAAGAGACGACAATATTTTTGCATGGCAAATCACTATTCACTTCGTGGGCACCAGTATCGACTACAGAATTCCACAACACGCATTTTTCTTTAGAATATATTTTTCTCTTTTCAAAAATAAAACGGGAATAAAACCGGGTCAAAATCGGGTCAGGTTCACCTTGACCCGACCCGTTGGTCCCCCAAGAAATTGTCAACACGTTGACCCGTTTCCATCTCTGCCCACCACCACCACAAAAAGGTTTAGCATTTTTAATTTTCTCATGCCTCAGTCGTTTTCTACCATTCTTCAGGAATTGCCGCTCGAAACGATAACAAAGCGTTTAAGGAGAATACAGCCAACGAACGAACCATTCGGCGATGGTTTGTGAACTTGCGAAGCGGAGATACGGACCTGCAACCTACAAAACGAAGCACGTGCTCACCGACCTGTTCTGTTTCTGACGATGTTCTGTTACGTGTGGTTGAAGCGTACCCCCGAAAAACGTATCGTGAGGTAGCGGCAGAGGTCAGTGTCCACCACCCGACAGTTGTTCGGCGTCTGACTGCGCTGGGTAAGGTCAAAAAGCTGGACACGTGGCTGCCGCATGAGTTGACAACTGCCAACAAGACTAGGCGTTTGGAAATCTACGCGTCGCTGCTTGCCAGGAATAAACATGAACTTCTATTGCATCGAATCGTCACCTGCGACCAGAAGTGGGCCCTTTCTGATAATCGGAAACGATCTGCACAATGGTTAAATAAGATACAGCCTGCTAGACGGCATCCTAAGCCACCCTACACACCAAGAAGATGATACTCCTTGTCTGGTGGTCTTCATCGGAGTTTCTTGACAAGAGGCCAAATCATCACTGCAGAACGTTGTTGGGCTGAATTACACCAGTTGCACCGGAAATTGTGCAGAAACAACCAGCTTTGGTCAACAGACATGGTGTTCTTCTGCTCCAGGACAACGTCCGCCCTCATGCCGCACAGCGAACGATATTGACACTAAGTGTCATGCGCTATGAAGCACTGCCTCCTCCTGCATATATCCCAGACTTGTCTCCGACAGACTATCATCTGTTTCGTCGCCTGGATCACTTCCTGTGCGGGAAACAGTTCACGACAGACAACGAGGTTCAACGTGCAGTTGATGACTTCTTCGGGTCCCAGCCACAAGACTTTTTTCGTTCCGGGATCATGGCCTTGCCAGACAGATGGCAACTAAATGTCGATGCCTAGGGGGATTATTTTGCCTAGGTAAGTTGCCCTACTTCTCCGTTCTCACCGTCCGCGTGTGCTGGTCCTTTGCCGGACATTTCATTCGCACCAACTCAATAACAATAGGAAAAGATGTTTTTGTGGTAAGACTTGGAAAACTTCCATTTAAAAAGCTCAGAGGGGCTTTCTGCGATAGAGTACGGATGAGTAATTAGCTTTTCATCCCTGCTGCTTACGGAAGTTAGGGCATATCTGCGTATTGTTTGACATGCCTCTCTCCGCTGTTTCAGACGGTTCCTTTCATGCATGTGAACGATTTACACCTCACAGATTAGGATACTCCGTAACCTGGTTTGCTGCGCAGCTAACTAAAGTCTAAAAATATATTGAAATGAGTAACTTTCTTTTTGAGTTGCAGTTTTCAGTAAATTTACTCACACGTTGTGAATTTCCATTTTTACGCTCCTCAGAACAGGAATTTACACCCCTAGTATGACCGTTCTGAAAATGCTACCTCTCCCTTGCTCTGCCTGGTAGCTACAGCCCTGATTGGCACTATCGATTGAAATGCTACAGGCACTGCTACCAACCGAACAGTCATTGATCGGTTTTGCATCACGTAATCATGTATTAGGTTGATGTTTTCCTCAGGGGTGCATATGACTGGTACTACATAACGATCTGCAACAACGCGAGTTTCCCTGCCTCAACGAAATTCTCCGTGTCACTGGATAACTGCAGAATATGCAGAAGCCTTATCCTCCAATGTCTGCACCATTTCATCATGAAGCTCCAGTTCGCTATAATTTCGGCAGGCATTTTCTCCGACAACAGTTTTTTTTTATTTATTTTTTTTTCATTCAGCAAAGTCTCTACGGTATAGTTTACAAAATCACCTGAAAAAGAAAATAGAACGAAAGAATTGAGAATTGATACAGTGACATATAAGAATACACCGAAGAGCCTAAACATTATGACCACCTGCCTAATATGATGTTGGTCCTCTACGTGCCTCCAAAGCAGCTCTTATTCGACGAGGCATTAATGAAAATTTGCACATCGATAAAACTAACTTTAAGTTAGAGCATGGGATACTTTCTAAAACACAACCATAACTATATTAAAAAACAATCATTTTTCTTTATGTTCAGACTTGTCAATAGATGGCGCTACCTGTACATGGATTACGTCAGTAGACAAACAAATGTTGGATTGCCTAATTATGGTTATGTTGCAGCAAGTATTAAGTATCCCATGCTATAACTTAAAGTCAGTGTTATCCATGTGCAAATTTTCATCCTTGGGAATACATTAATTGCAAAAAATATGTAAAGAAGTTTCACCATTGGAAACATAAGGCAGAGATTTTAGGTGGAACCACCTTAACGCCACAAGATTTCTAAAGGTTTTTTGTAATACCTGGTTTTAACATTGTTAGCAGCAAAATCCTTCAAATCTTGTAAGTTACATGGTTGAGCCGCTGCAAATCGGATTTGCTTTTCCAACACAAACCACAGATGCTCGATTGAATTGATATCTGGTGAATTTGAAGGCCAGGGCAATATCTCGAAGTGTTCCTCATGTTCTTGGAATCATATTCGAACAATCCGAGCAGTGGGGCGTGGTGCATAATTCTTCTGAAGTGGGGCGTGGTGCATAATCCTTCTGAAGTGGGACGTGGTGCCATATCCTTCTTAAGTGGGATGTGGGGCGTTTTCCTTCTGAAGTGGGATGTGGGGCGTTATCCTTCTGAAGTGGGATGTGGAGCGTTATCCTTCTGAAGTGGGGCGTGGTGCCTTATCCTTCTGAAGAAGTGGAGCGTGGGGCATTATCCTTCTGAAAGAAAGCACTAATAGAGTGGAATACCGTTGCCGTTAAATGTTATACCTGATCTGCAATGATGTTTAGGTAGGTGGTAAATGTCATAGTTTCTTGCACATTAATGACTGGACCCAAGGTTTCCCAGCATAATAATACCCAAAGCATTACACTTCTTCCACCGGCTTGTTTTCGTCCCACGGTGTATCATGGCGCCAGTACTTCCTCAGGTAGACGAAGCGCAAGCACATGGTCGTTAGCGTGGTGCAACAGGAAACGAGATTCATCGGACCAAACGAGCCTCTTCCAATTATTCAAGGTCCAGTTTTGATGCTCGCGTGCCCATTGTAAGCTCTTTCGATGGTGAACCGAGCTTAACATGGGCACTCAGAGCGGCCTACGGCTAAGCAGCCCCGTTTTCAGAATGGTTCGATGTACTACACTGAAGAGCAATTGAATTAGAGACAGCAGGCGAGGTGTTATGCAAATGTGGCGTTGTCGGCGGCCCTGTAAACGGAAACGACATGAGGTATGCAGTGATCCCACAATATAAGGAGTGATGCGACGGGAATCAGTAAGGGTCGGACGCAGCATGGTTAAGACGAAGGATCTAAACGCATTCCATCGTGGGCAAATTGTCGGGACCCGACGAAAGGGTCACTCCATCTCGGAAGTTGTGCAGGCACTGGGAGTTTCACGAGCCACTGTGCCACGGGTGCACCGTGAGTACATCGAATCCGATAAAACCATGCCTGCAAGGGCCAACTGCCGTGGACAACAGCGTGTGGATAAGCGGGGTCATCATCGGCTAGCTCGCATTGCAATAGCGGATAGACGGACCACAGTGCAAGAAATCACTCGGCAATTTAACGCTGGTGCACAAAAACGTGTAAGCAGCCACACCATCCAGAACCATCTCCTCGCTATGGGGTACAGAAGCCATCCTTCCACGAGGGTACCGCTGCTGACCGCAAATCACAGGGTGCAAAGATTAGCATGGGCGCGGGAACATCGCCACTGGACCCTAGACATGTGGGAAAATGTTCCCTGGACTGATGAGTCGAGATTAACGTTGTTACACGCGGATGGCAGGATACGAGTACGGCGCAAACCACATGAAGCGATGATCCTTCTTGACAGCAGGGTACTCTTCAAGCTGGTGAGGGTGGAATTATCGTCTGGGGACTGTTTACGTGGACTGAAATGGGACCCCTAGTACGTGTGACATCGTCCCTCATAGGTCAACGTTACCGGGATATTCTGGTCGACCATTTGCTCCCGTTTGTGCGTCTTCAACATACCACTAGGGACCTCATCCTGCAACAAGACAATGCAGCTCCCGAATTATATCCGAATGGTGGGATGAATACTCCACCGACGTGACATCGCTTCCTTGGCCAGCCTGACTTCAATCCCATCGAGCAAATTTGGGATGCCATCGAGAAAGATGTTCGAGGCTCTGACCCCCTCCATCAAATCTTCGTGAACTGTGGGAGCTTGTTCAGGGGTCGTGGATCCGTATGGTTTCCCAACGCTTCCGGTGTCTTGTCGAGTCCATGCCGCGACGAATCGCCGCCGTCATCAGGTCGAAAGGTGGTGCTACACGTTACTAGACAGATATATCTAGTTCAATTGCTCTTCAGTGTATGTGTTGTGACACATTACTCTCGTCACCAGGATTCAAATTACCGACGAGTTGCGCCAGAGTATTTCTTCTGTTGACTCGCACCATACGGGATAGCTGTCACTCACCTCTAGCATGGATGTGTCGTGGTCGTCCCACATCTTGCCGGCGGTTCGTGGTTTTCCCTCCACGCAATACTTTCTGAAAAATAACCAGCTGATTGTCAGCACCTATAAGGCTTGCCATCTCGGAAATGCTCTAACTCAGTCGTCTGACCTTTACACTTTGGCCTTGTCAAACTGGCTTAAGTCCGCTGCCTCTTCCATCTGAAGAACGAGAGTAGCATTGATTAACAGAGCTCAGATTTCATTTATACAGTTTCATGACTTTCACACACAGGGATGTATTCAGGCATCTTCTCGCCCCCCCTCGCCCCCGAAAATCCATGAAAGCCTCCAGTAGGTTTGGGGCTGATTTCCCCTTATATTTAGTCTTAATTGTTACCGTTTATAACCGAATATTTTTTTTTTTTTTTTTTGATTGGAGGTTTAACGACTACCGTGAGCAACTCAATGGGCTATAAGCAGTCGCCCGTCCCTAATTTAGGGTCACTGGTTCCAGGGAAGGGAGAGAGCCAGTGCCGTAAGACAAGCACAACATCCATGCCTCACCGGGATTCGAATCCGGACCCCGTTCGGACGAATGATCAGAGGCCAGCGCCTTAGACCACTGCGCCACTGGGGCGGCAACCGAATATTTGGAGAAATTAATTTAAAAAAGAACTTAAGAAAATGATGGAAAATAATAATCATCCACATGGACTTCAATCTGAAATTTCTATCATCTTTCAACAAAACATTAAACAATCCTCGCTGAAGGGACAATTTTTCAAGCACTGACAACTCGGACTACTTCCGCAATGAAAACCTAATTCCACACAGTAGAGATATTTGCACTGCAATACATCATCATATTTTGGAACTGGCATTGAGCTTTATTTCAGTCTTCTGGATGCCGACTTTCCATGTATATGGTTAAGCCTCAGTGTAGCTCACGTGACGTTAGAGCTTCCAATACAACAAAATATTTGCTACCTAATTTTTAACAATAGCAAATTATTAGAAATCATTCCCATAAAAAGGTAGTTGTTTTTTTCCCTGGAGGTTGGTAGTTTACACTCCCTGACCAGAAAAAAAAAATCGAGGCACCTCAAACTGGCATCCAAACGGTTAGTTAGTTGTTGTTGTTTTTATTACTATGTGCTAATCGAAATAATCTAAAGGGGCTGAACTAAGTTACAAGAGAATGGTTAATACCATTCGTTTTCAGGTTACACTGTAATGAATCCTTAATAATCAGAAACACGCTTGTTTTAAAGCCAGGACATTTTTACCAGTCCTAATGTTTCGGGGGGGGGATTTTCTCCTTCACAGCGTTATCTTACAAGCTTCCTCAATATTTTGCGCCACCTCATCGTGAAATCCGTGGTGCATCACTCAATTAAAGCAAAGGTATAACATTTTTAATCACTTGCATGTGTAGATTTCTGGGAATTCGCATTTGCAATATACCAGCATATGAAAAGTTTATACTCAATTCACAAATTTTAGACGTATTAATGTAAATATAAATAACAAAATTTGATTATATGCATAAAATCAGCCAATAAGTTTGATCCCCCTCAAAATTTTTAATCAACCCCTCCCCCCCCCCCCCCCCCACACACACACAAAACTGTCTGAATGCAACGTTGTTCACACGCGCCGTAGTTTACATGCGGTTGCTTCGATTTGCATAAAGACGCGCAGGTCACGTTTTAGTTCTTCGGTGTATGTACCACCAGCAGAAAAAATACTGCATATTCATATTTACTAAAAGTAAGATCGAGCACGCCGCCCCGGTGGCGCAGTGGTTGAAACGATGGCCTCTGATCATTCGTCCGAAAGGGGTCCGGGTTTGAATCCCGGTGAGGCATGTATGTTGTGTTTGTCTTACGGCACTGGCTCTCTCCCTTCCCTGGAACCAGTGACCCTAAATTAGGGACGGGCGACTGCTTATAGCCCATTGAGTTGCTCACGGTGGTCGTTAAACCTCCAATCAAAAAAAAAAAAAAAATAGAGCACAAACTGTTTGCACCCCCTCTTAGAAATTCCGCGAAAAATTTTATGTTTTCTGTATACGGATTATAGTTTATTCCTGCTTCTTTGTTTTCAATACACCAGACTAGAATAATCATGAAACGCATATAGCGTATTAAATTCGTTTATTTTTGTGGTGTAGTCAAGTAGTGCTGATGACTACATCACAAAAATAAACGGATTTAATACGCTATATGCGTCAGTGACATGGAGGAGACTGGCACAAGATAGACCGTTGTGGAGGAAACTTGGGGAGACCTTCGTCCAGCAGTGGATTGATAATGGTTGACAATGATGATGATGACGATGATGCGTTTCATGATTTTTCCGGCTTATTTGTCCAGCAAAATAACGAATTCTGTTTCTTAAGTAGGAGAATGTAGATTCGCAGCAATAAGTGTTTGAAAAGCAAGAAAGCATTTTTCGTGCATGTTGTCAAAAGCGTGGGTATTCTATTGCATTTTTCCATATTTCAATTGGATCTTTCGCATCATCAAATAAGGACTTTAAAATCGCATCTTCTGAGAGCTCAATCAGTTCCATTTGTGGTTCTTTAAGAGCCATAGAACGAAATCATAAGCGCAGCAGATATGAAAATAGCCCTTATGACTTACTATTGTTTTAATTGTGACCGTCAGTCGTGTATCATTATTTCGTTGAATCTCCTTTTTCTCTTTCATATTTTAAATACGGTCATTTTAAGATTAAAATAATAATAATAATATTAATAAAAGACAAAAAAAGCATATCAATAAAAATAAAAGGATTTATTCTCCAAAATTTGGATTCACTCAAAAGGCAGCAGGTTCCCCTAATTGCGGTTCAAAAATAACTCCGAGCTTTTTCATTACATTTTTTTTTTTTTTTTACATTAACAGACGTTAAGTCTCATTCTGATGTCAAGTTTTCTTCAACAATCAAAGAATTCGATCACGACCGTAGTGTTTGTCAGGACGATGGCAAAATGGAAAACAGCTCATTTCAAAATTCGTAAGACGTAATTAATCACATTCAGACTTCATTGCAAATTATTCAAGAAGAGCTGTTCTTCCAAACCAACTAAATAACCGCGCAATTAATCTTTCTGCCGCCCTTGAAGGCAGAACATGAAACTGAAACTTGGGGGATGAACTCTCACAGAGTTTTTTTTTTGTTTTGTTTTTAAATACTGCTGTAAACTCTTTAACGTGCTGATAAGGACGAATTTCTTGGCAGTGTGGAATAATTTATAATTCCGCTCACTCCTGGGTTCTCATATACACCAATAGCTACCTCAGATGTTGACAGCAAATATACGTGCAAGACTGTCAATATCTTTTATGCGAAAATCAAAACTTCCATTAATTTTCCATAAAAGAACGAAGGAGGAATAATAATTTCAATGCCTCTTTCTAGGACCTTCAGAAATTGGCTGAAATATGACAACACTTGACCACACGTACGTCAGTTTTCCTTTGCCTTCTCGCAGAAGAAAAATGACGCCGTAATTTTCCATCATACAAAAAACGAAATGCTAAATAGTTGTTGCTTCGATTCCAACGAGAAAAAGGCAAAACATAGAATTAAATGACTTGCTACTCTGAAATTACTTAAACAAAAATAATAACAGAAAGTTTGTTTTTCTTATTTGTATTGCCAGGTGAAGTGTGGCATTTCAAAGCAGCAGCGCATCCAGGATTAATTAATGCAAAGACGGTTAGGAAAAAAAACGGCAAACTGAGAACCAGTTCAATTACTCCCTTTTCTGGAAGGCATTCGGCAATTACGAAGCAAGTATTATAGATGCACTTTTGCATACCATTTTTCATATACTATTAATTTCTATGGCTATTAATATTATCCTGGTTAACCCTTTAACCTCCAATGCAGTAAATTACCATGAAGAAATGCTTTTTTTTTTTTTACCTATTAAACTCTTGTCCTATTATTAAAAAGAAACGTCTATTATTTTTAGCGTAGGATTTTGTTTCAGAATAATTTAATTAACAACGAGGAGCCGTACACCAACTATATTTATAATAGTAAAATTATACTAGTAATCCGAATTTATTGGCGTAAAATAGAATAAAAAGTTTTCAAGGTTGGGCACATCAACCAGATGGCTTTTTCAAGGAAGGTAGACAGCAAACTGAATAATAGAACTATTATTCAGTTTGCTGTCATACTGTATTAAACTATCATTCCGTTTGCAGTTTGCTTTCTACCATCCTTAAGCAGCATCCCGTCTTTAATTTACGGTCAGAGAGAGCCAGTGCTGAAAGACAAATACAACATCCATGCCTCAATCGGGACTCGAACATGGGCCCATCTCGGACGGATATTACACTTATTATGATTATTTTAAATTCGTTAGTTTTCGTCAATTTTGTTTAAAACTATGGACAAACTCTTCAACTCTGTAAATTCTACATTTTATTCAAACGATGTGCATTCGTTATTTGTCCACATCGTAACTTCATTTCTGTAAATTCATATTATATTTCCCCTTGTAAGTTTTCTAGATTTATGCCTTTTTTTGCATTGAATCTTACCCACTGAGATATCGAGTTTAATCTATACATTGTTATCATGAAAGAAATACGAGATTACGCCATATAATACAAATTTTGAAGATGACAATCCGATTGTCATCTTCAAAATTTGTATTATATGGCGTAATCTCGTATTTCTTTCATGATTTATCTGCTTCTCCGGGCAAACACGGGATAAGATTCTTAACCTCCAGATTCGCTAAACATGAATGCCGGTAGCTTCGACTAGCGAATCCTGTGATGGTTAAAATTCAAATTGATCGGAAACTTGAAACTTGGTCGTTCTGGGTGGTGTAGTGGTTAGCATACCCGGGCGTTTTCTGGGAGATGCTGGTTCGAGTCCTCCAGGACGATGAAAATTTTCAAGTTTTCGGATATTATCTGACTTAACATCCTTGTCACATTTACGCCAAATATCGGATTGTCATCTTCAAAATTTGTGTGCGTTGTTAGTTTACACAGAGCTAAATCTTCCATAGAGGTTAATGGAAACGGATTAAAACCCCGAAGATCTCAATTAAACATTGCGCCTGTGGACAGACATGAAACCAATGGGCCGTAACCTCAGCCCTGAAAGTCTCCCTTTTTTTCTTACTTATATTTTTTAAGATTTACGACTTTCTCCGCGATGAGTCGTAACTCTTGAAGAAATAAAAATAATAATTTAGCCACTGATATCGTGTCTCGTGACAGACGCTGGCGTAGTTTCATGTCCGACCACTGGGCCTCTAGTCAAAAAACGAAAGTTGAACCTCTGTCTCTTCTCTTCTGTGGTTAATTTAGATATTAAAAAAAAAAAAAAAAAAACAGAATTTACATAAATTAACTGCAAAAAGAAAAAATGGCGCAAAGTGCAATGCTTGGAAACCGAATGATGGTTCCCTGATGCGAGACAAACCGTTTTGGGGTAGAACGAGGGTGGGCTTTACCGAGCTAAATAAAAACATAAATATTATACTCATTATTCATTCTGATGAATACCTTTGTTATTATTATTTTGAAATAATAACAAAGGTATTTGTCAGAATGAATAATGAGTATAAAGCAATAAGTTAATGCACATCTTACGTATTGAGCGTAAGTCCTCCCTCTCTCTCTCCTCTCTCTCTCTCTCTCAAGGAAAGTACACTGGCGGAAAGTGAAAAAACAACACCAAGAAGGAATTGGCGGACGATCATGAAATTTACATATGTAATGGGGTCGAGTCTAAGTACGTGTGATGTTAATTTCGGGACCAACCGGTGAGCGCTTACGCCACAGCACGGCATAATATGCAAATTATCGTCGGTGGTATTTAAGGAGTACGGCGAAGTGAATGTAATCAGTCGTCGGCGTACGGACACGATGCGAAGACCCTGAAGAAGCTGCAATGCCTGAACATGGAAGACGTGTCCGATTTCAGCAGTTATCGGACTTTGAGCGAGGTCGTCTAGTTGGACTCCGCGAGGCCGGGTGGTCGTATCGTCGTATTGCGAAGCGAATTGGACGGGAAGTATCGGTGGTGGTACGATGGTGGCGTAAATGGTCAGAGGAACATTCTCACACGAGAAAACGTGGAACCAGGAGTCACAGACGGACTGATGAGTGGACCGATCGACGCATAAGAAGAGCGGCGTTGTCAAGCAGAACGTCCACTGCGACGCAAATCCGAGCTGCCGTTGCACCTGAGGTGACTGTGCGAGCAATCCGCAACCGTCTACTAAATGCAGGACTACGTGCACGTGTGCCTCTGGCATGTGCACCTCTGACTCCAGCCCACCGTCAGGAACGGCTGCAGTGGTGTCGCCAACATCTGCACTGAAGAACGCAGTGGCGATCTGTCGTGTTCAGCGATGAAAGCATATTCTGCTTGCAAGCCTCCGATGGACGTATGCGTGTTCGCAGACGCACAGAGGAGCGTCTCCACCCTTCTTGCATCCTCCAGCGACACACAGGCCCTACACCTGGTCTCCTGGTGTGGGGAGCGATCAGCTATCACTCCCGTACACAACTAGTGCTTGTACCGGATACGTTAAACAGCACCTCCTACATCAACAACATCATTCAGCCCGTTGTTGTGCCATTTGTAAGGTCGGTCCATCGTGGTGTTCTCCAGCAAGGTAACGCACGCCCACACACGGCACGTGCAACGCAACATGCACTTCAGGGTGTGAGACAACTTCCATTGCCTGCACGTTCACCGGATTTTTCCCCCATTGGGCACGTGTGGGATTTTATGGGACAACAACTTATCCGGTCTCCACGGCCAGCCACGACCATCCCTGATTTACGCGTCCAGGTTGAGGATGCTTGGAACTCAATACCCCAAACTTACATCCAACATCTGTACGACAGACTCCATGCCCGAATTGCACAGTGTGACGCAGTTCATGGCGGTTCAGCCTCGTACTAACCATGTTACATGGAAATGTTATTTTTCAGTTTACCAGCAAATACAGCTGTATTTTGCCATAATGTTTTGATCACGTTATCCTCTGTATTCCGTTATTATGCTGTATAAATTTCGTTGGTATCAGACGTCTTCTTCTTGGTGTTCTTTTTTCACTTTCCGCCAGTGTATTTAATACGTTTACGTATTTTTTGTTACGAAAGTAATTTAGCTTTGAAATTCCATTTGTACAGGTGTATCCCAAAAGACATAAGTCGGGATTTATACGAGTGTAAATCAAAAAGTAAAGTAACTTAAGTTGAATTTACTAAAATAAGTGAACTTCATAACTGTAGCATTATTTTTCAATGTAGTCTCCATGAAGTTCTGCACACTTTTTGTAAATGTTCATAAGCTTCTCGATCTCATCGAATAATATTATTTTTGGCTGTCCGCCAAGCCATGTACAGCATTCATTTCTTCGTCACTACTAAACCAGAGAGCATACAGTGCTTCTTTAAGTGGAGTGCAGAGATGAAAAGTCTTACAAGCCAGTCTCCCATCTGCTTTGTCTGAAAAGGGATTTTGTTACTACCTAAGTTAGCTATAATTTAACAAGACCGCATTCAAGAAACTTCAATTAAATATACTTCAAAATGTACATTATTCTCTAAAAATCTTACTATGTACTAAATAACTTCAAAAAATTAAAAAAATTGTTAATAATTGTTAATTCTAAAGTTAACTAACCTTTTAATGACTTTGTTGTGACTTCCTTTTGTTGAAAAGCATCTGAATATTTGGTTGCAACATGGACGTCCGCAGTTTCAGCCGATCCTCTAGATGGGTATCCGTCATTTGCGACCTTAAGGGTGTCTTGATTTGGGTTAGACAGGAGAACGTAGATTCGCAGCAATAAGTGGTTGAAAAGCAAGAAAGCATTTCTTGTGCATGTTGCCAAAGGCGTGGGCATTCTATTGCATTTTACATATTTCAATTGGGTCTTTCTCAGTACCAAATAAGGACTTTAAAATCGCATCTTCTGAGAGCTCAGTCAATTGTATTTGTAGTTCTTTAAGAGCCATAGAACGAAAGCATGAGTGTAGCAGATGTCAAAATAGCCCTTATGACTTACTAATGTTTTAATTGTGACCGTCAGTCGAGGATCATTATTTCGTTGAATCTCCTTTTATCTTTGATATTTTAAATACGGTCATTTTAAGATTAAAAAAATTAAAAGACAAAAAAAAACATATTAATAAAAATAAAAGGATTTGTTCTGCAAAATTTGGATTCACTCAAAAGGCTACAAGTTCCCCACCCTTGGTCTAAATGATTCTAATTGCAGTTCAAAAACAACTCCGAGCTTTTTTTTTCTTTTAATCTTTTTTACATTATCAGACGTTAAGTCTCATTCTGATGTCAAGTTCTCTTCAACAATCAAAGAATTCGATCACGACCGTAGTGTTTGTCAGGACGATGGCAAAATGGAAAACAGCTCATTTCAAAATTCGTAAGACGTAATTAATCACATTCAAACTTCATTGCAAATTATTCAGGAAGAGCTGTTCTTCCAAGCCAACCAAATAACCGCGCAATTAATCTTTCTGTCGCCCTTGAAGGGAGAACATGAAACTTGGGTGATGAACTCTTACAGAGATTTTGTTTTGTTTTGAAATACTGCTGTAAACTCTTTAACGTGCTGATAAGGGCGAATTTCTTGGTAGTGCGGAATAATTTATAACTCCGCTCACTCCTGGGTTCTCATATACACCAATAGCTACCTCAGATGTTGACAGCAAATATGCGTGCAGACTGTCAATATGTTTCATGCAAAAATCAAAACTTCCATTAGTTTTCCATTAAGAACGGAGTAGGAATAAAAATTTCAATGCCTCTTTCTAGGACCTTCCGAAATTGGTTGAAAAAATTTCAAGGTCCTCTTTCTAGGACCTTCCGAAATTGGTCGTCATTTTCCTTTGCCTTCTCGCCGAATAAAAATGACGCCGTAATTTTCCATCATACAAAAACGAAATGCTAAATAGCTGTTGCTTCGATTCCAAGGAGAAAATAGTAGACGTTTCTTTTTTAATAATTCCACGCTTGCCTCCTAATTTTCAAAAAAATGTAACCTTATGTAGAGCAAAATCATAAGGTGCTATCTTGGGGCATTGTTTTGAAGATATAAAAATATATATATAGGGGAGGCTGGGGCACATAGGACAGTAGGGGCACAACGGTCCACGGCAATAGTAACGCTGAAGGTGAGGCCACATACAAGCAAATGCATGAAATAGGCTACACACTCACGGACAATGAAATTTGCGCACCTAGAAGAAAACATGCTACAACCGCGAAACTTTGCAAATATCTACAGTGCGTGCTGGCATGTAAATGATCCACGTTTGGTAAGAGTGCTCATGACCGCACACCCTGTGGTAACGCTGCAAGCACGAACCGCCACCCTTATAAACCGGCGTGTAGTCGATGCCCCATTAAAGCGTAAGACACCGGCCGACGCAAGCAAAGGTGTAGAGGAACAAGGATGCCGAGTAGACGTCAATTTACGCAATTTACGGACTTTGAGAGAGGCCTGAAAACCGCAGGGTGGTCGGCGCGCCGTATAGCCCGCCACGTGGATCGTTCGGACCATACCGTCCGACTGTGTTGGGAGCAGTGGACACGTGGTGGCACTGCCATAAAACGGAACTGCTCCGGACGGACCAGGAGGACCACCGGTAGAGAGGATCAACGGATCGTGCGCCAGTCACGAACGAATCCCACGGGGACCTGGTCCACTATAGAGGCAGATGTAGCGGCTCCTGTGTGCACACGAACCATTTCCCGACGCCTCGCGGAAGCGAATTTGCGATCCCAGCGCCACTAACGTGAGCTGCCGTTAACACCGGAACATCGCCGGCTCCGTGTACTGTGGTGCCAGGCCAGAGCGACGTGGAACGGCACAGACTGACGACGTGTGGTCTTTAGCGATGAGTGCCGCTTCGTTTTGGGAGCAGATGATCATCGTGTCTGGGTGTGGTGGTCCCCGGGTCAATGGCATAGTCCCCACTTTCCTATCGAACACCACGCCTCCCCCACTGCAGGCATTATGTTCTGGGGAGCCATTGCCTACGATGGCCAATCAGCTCTAGTATTGGTACGTGGATAATTGACGGGCCAGCGGTATGTGGGTGAGATCCTACGGCCCCATGTGCTGCCATTCCTGGCCGGGATTCCAGGTGCGCTATACCGGCAGGATAATGCCCACCCGCACGCAGTTCGGGTTGCCCATGACTGCCTACATCATGTTCAGACACTTCGATGGCCTGCCCGCTACCCAGACATGTCCCCTATCGAGCATGTGTGGGACCAGTTGAAATGCTGGTTGTCGCCGTGCCGCACTATCCGGGATTTGGAGCACACCGTCCAAGACGTGTGGGCCAGTCTGCCGCAGGACAACACCAGGCGTCTGTTCGCTTCCATGCCAGACCGTATTGCAGAATGTATCGCCGCACGAGGCGGTGCGACGCGCTATTGAAGATGACCGGACTGCATGCCACAGATCCCTCTGTAATTGTCCTTCAGCTCTGTTTTTGCCGTCATGTTTATCATTCACCTGCATCATTAAGTCCATAAAATTTCAGTTCAATATGATGCTTCCTTCTTGGTTCGCAAATTTCATTGTCCGTGAGTGTATATATGTTTTTAAAGGTACATACATACACTATATTGACAAAAGTCACCGGATACCTAGAAGAGAAACACAACATAGCAATTTTTGACAGACATCAGTACGGTGTCGGTCCACCTTTAGTCTTAATGCATGCACTGACCCTTCGAAGAAGGCTTTCAACAAGGTTTTGGAACACAGCGGTAGGTGTGTGCTTCCATTCAGTACGTAATGCTGTCGCTAACTGTTGCTTAGTAGTAGGCCATGGTTCCAAACTTCTTATGCGGGGCTCTAATTTATCCCATAGGTGTTATATGGGATTAAGATCAATGCTCTGTGTTGGCCAGTCCACACACGATACGGAATTATCGTCAAACCACGACGTAACAGCCTTTGCTTTATGGCTTGGTGCATTATCGTGCTGGTACCAACAAGGCTCGGTTCCATAGTATTGCCACAGAGTTGGTCGGGCATAATTGTCCAGAATATCGAGGTAGACGTGCTGGTTAACAGTTTGTCCACGATAACCGATGACCGGGACCATACCACGAAAAACACCCCTACACGAGTGCTGTGCCAGCTCCAAAGCTGACGGTAGGAACAGTACACTGTGGTAAATAGCGTTCCCCCGCCTGCCGCCATACCCACGGCCATCAGACTGATGGATCGTGTATCTGGATTCATCAGTCAATATGACCAGCTTCCATTAATCTACGGTTCACGAAAAATGTTCCTTACACCATGCTAAACGACGAGTAGCATTTTGAGTGGAGATGAAAGGCTTATGAGCAGCCGCACGACCACGGTAACTCATGGAATAAAGTTCTCTGAGATTGGTGCGTGTACATACCGAGGTTTCAGCATTTTTACTCACCCGTACACTGAGGTCTTATGCAGTACTCCGTCGATTAGCTGTAATGACTGTCCTGAGGCTTCGTCGTCCTCTATCACCGATTTTCTTTGGTCTGGCGGTACATTTTGCTGCTTCAGGCACGCCATGTGTTTTCCACTTATTCAGTAGATCCAAAACAGTTGACTTGGGTATATTTAAACGCCTCTCTGTTTCTCCTCAGACTACTAATGCAAGGTCTTCAGGTTCGATCCTGGGCTGATCTTGCGGAGGTGGTGTGATTTGCTAACAATTACTGAATATTCGCCGTGCATCGAACGAGCACATTAAGTGACGGCCTCCAGGTTGGACCCACTGGTTAAATGGGTATCCTTTCTTATGCACCCCGCCCCTGAAATTCTTTCACCTCTCTATGTGCAGCATCGTACTTGTACGGTGGCACCATCTACTGTACCCTAGTCTCACTACAAACTGTTCTGTCAAAGTCGCTAGACTTGCTCTCATTCCTTCCGTTTCTATGTCCTGCCCAAAAGGCGAACTCGCTGTAGGAGGCTGGGACCTATAATCTACTCACTGTAGACGGAAGTCCTACAAGAAAATGACTCATACTTGCTTGCTCTTATGGAAAACCCACTAATAGAACACCTAACAATCTTTCCTTTCTCAAAGTCAGTTCTTTCCCGCCGCGACATTTTCACTCAACCTCACAGTGCGATATGATCGCGGTCAGCTGCATTCTTGTTTTTATACCGTTTGCAGCTGTGCCGCTCATCTTAACAACGCAGCTGATCCGTTCATTTGCTTTTGAAGGGGGTGTCCGGTGACGTTTGTCAATATATATATATATATATATATATATATATATATATATATATATATATATATATATATATATATATATATATTATTGCATTTTGTGCAGGTGTACCCCAAAAAAAAAATATGTAGTAGTAGTAGTTGTAGTAGTAGTAATATTACATGTATATATATATATATATAGGAGTCACAATTCAACTATATTCCAGGAAATAAAAAATATAAAAACTAATTTAGCTTCCCCCACGTATGTACCATCATCACAGATCATTATTATAGCCATTTTAGTGCTTTCAGTATTAATGCTCCACATAGGAAAATAACTCCTCAGAAAAGTTGAGAGATTATACCGTTTAGAAGCAAGAATTGAGAAACCGTTGCTACGGGGAGAAAGGTTCTTTCACAGGTGTGTTCTGATCGTCTTAAAATGTTAGCTAAAATGCATCGTAAAGGATACCATATTATGACAGAAATCGTATTCGATCCCTGTTCCAGAACTTTTTCTTTTTTCACGTTCTGATACTATCTAAAAACATTTTGTTGCATGAGAGTGTTTTCATAAAGAGACTATTTTACGAACTGCTTGATTTGTAGTGTCTTTGTGTTGATGAAATATTAAATGCAGCTTAAAGTTTATCCATCGGTGTGTATGTGTGTTATCATTAACTTAGCTTAGGTCGAGCGGTCTCCAACGGACAGAAACCTCGAGATTCCTGTAAATACTATATCGATGCAATTTCAAAGAAATGCTTTCCTTTATCAATGCATAGCACCTAAATTTATATTTCGCAGAAAACTTACATTTATTTAAAGCAGACATCATAATTATTTATTTATTTATTTATTTATTTATTTTACTTATTTATTTTTATTTGCCACAATAAACAGAATTTTATTTACAATCACTGGTGCATTTCAAATTGGTTTTTTACAATCACCAATGATTGGCATGTTAGTTTTACAACCATTAGTGCATTTCAAATTGTTTTTACAATCACTAATGCATTTCAAATTAGTTTTTACAATCATTAATGAATTTCAGATCAGTTTTCACAATCATTAGTGCATTTCAGATCAGTGTTAACAGTCATTAGCACATTTCAAATTGGTTTCTACAATAATTACTGCATTACAAATTGTTTTTTTTTTAATCATTAGTGTATTTCAAATTAGTTTCTGCAATCACTAGTGCATCTCAAATTTGTTTGTACAATTACTAGTGCATTTCAAATTGGTTTTTACAATCATTAGTGCATTTCGAATTGTTTTTTGCAATCATTAGAGCATTTTAAATTGGTTTTACAATCATTAGTGTATTTCAAATGTGTTTTTGCAATCATTAATGCATTTCAAATTTGTTTTTTACAGTCATTAGTACATTTTAAGCACAGAGCATATCAAATTCCGATATTCCCTGTGCTCCCTTGGTTGCATTAAGGATCCCAATCGATATTGTATTTTTCTCTCTTTATTGGCAAGTATATCCAAAGTAATACTAGTAGTCAAAGTAACATTATAATCTTTTGATTTTAAATAAATTAAAGCACTGCATTAAAGTTTCTTTTTATATATTCACTGCACAGGGAAGACTGGATAGGATTTACTTTATGTTTTCTCTAACACCAAATAGAGGAGGAGGATTTTAACCGCCCGACGTGTTCATAACTTATGTTTCGAATACTTGCGCAACTGAATGATGCCCTCCCTTACAGCTGCCGAACTTAGATGCTACCCCACAATGTCTATTACAGTCGAACCCGCTTAATAGAATATCGGATAGTGGAATATCCCGCTTAAAAGCATAAAATTCCTGTGTTCCAAACCGCAACCTTGGTACATAATGATAAAACGCTCCAGTTAACAGAATAAGAATATTGGATTAATCCGGTTATCGGAACAAATTTTTGCTCTTTCAAGATTGCAAAGGAGAAAAGCAGTTTCTTTATTCAAGGCACCTTTCTTGGAATTTGTGTTGTGATTCTTTACAGACAGAAACACACGTACAATGTGTGGTTCTCAGTGTGGAGATTATAGAAGATGATGATCAGCATCCTGTGGAAATTGAAGTACGTTCTCATACGGAAGTGACGCTCTTTGGAAAATAAGAATAATGTGAACTTCTCGGCATATTAAGAACTGAAAAATCAGTTAAAAAATTTATTAAATTCCGAAAAAAAGCAATGTAGGTTCGAGCGTTCGTACCTGCTTGGGATCGAACCTGAATTTCCTCCGTGGCAGTTACGAACGTTGACCACTAGGCCATCCGCGGCCCCGACACTCAAGAATGATCAGATCATATGTAGAGGATTTTAGGAAGGGAGTATCTGACACCAGGTCTTAAGCAACCCTTAGAAATAGGAAGCTAGGAGATTTGGGCTAGAGTGCCCGATAGCAGAGTGACACGGAAGCGAGGTAGAAAGGGGAAGGAAGACGTCCTTATTTATTACCGGGGGGCCAGTACCCGGGGTCCGACGGCTTAACGTGCCCAACCGACGCACGACGGATATTTAGTGGTTCGAGCGTTCGTACCTGCCTGGGATCAAACCCGAGGTTTTTTCCGTGGCTGTCACGAACGTTGATCACTAGGCAACCCGCGGCCCCACTCAAGAATGTGTGTGGGCACCTTTATTCTCTGCTCCATGACCCAAGGCATGATGGAGAAGGGCTGACATGGACATAGTGCCACTCGGTAGAAACAAATAACTCAAAGATCTCTCTCCTTTCTTAAGTTCGTCGCCATTGTTGTAGCCCCCTTTAGCATGTAATCAGTCAGAAAGGATTAGTGTCAATCATCCGCCTAAGTGACCAGTTTGAATAACAAACGAAAGAAAAAAGCAACGCTTTTTGATTGCCAAGTTCATTCCTTCCAACAGCGCTCGATCAACCTTTTAGACAGTGGAATATATCTGAGCTGATTTCAACCCATTTTGCAAACACGGAGTTAATTCATTCCGGCAGGTTAAAGGGTTAAAAAAAAGCTGTCACGATCTGTAACATAATTTTGTTGGAGGCGACGCCCTAAATAATCTTTCGCGGGGAGACCCTGCGGTTTTGCTCTACCCAGCGTGTGCCATTCTGTTACAGTTATTAATTGGTTGCATTTTTATTGGTAGTTAGTTTTTCCTTTATCACACGAATAGTTCGCTACATTTTAAAATATTTTATTGATATTAATGTGTTCCTTTTGATACTAATATTTTGCTAAATTATTTCTTATCACCTATTCCTCATCACTTCACTAGTTTTCAATTAATTTCTTATTACGCTAATCTTGCAACGTAGATGTTTAACATTTTTGTCGGTGTTAATTTATTCAGCGCCATTTTGATTTTGTACTATAACGCTGTCACTTTGATGTTGATTTATTTCTTGTCTCTTGACAAGCTCTTAATGTACTTCTTATCACGCTTATTTCAGCGCATTTGGTTGACAGTATCAGTTTATCCTTTATCATTTATTCTTTCCTTCCCACAGATGAAACGAAAAATTGTGCGTTGTTGTACGTGTATTGATAGGTATTTCTGTCACAGCTGATTAGCAGATTTCTTTTTTTTGTGTGTGTGTGTGTGTGTGTGTGTGTATGAAGTTATCTAACAACTGTTCTAAAATTAATTTGTTTATATTTTTTTCACGTTGTCAAGTCATTCATCTCTCATATTTTACGTTACTGGACAGTGAAAATCTTTCTTACACATGAAATATGGAATGTGGTATAGCTTTTACACATTAGTGTACGTGATTTTGCTGCTGTTATTAGCTTGTTGAATTTTATTGAAGTTGTAATTTTTTCTCCTTAAAACGGAAATATTTTGCTGGAGTTATTCAGTATTTTTACTGCAGTTGTAAGTTATTTATGCGTACAACTTTGGCCGCTAAAGCAGTTTATGTTAAGGAATTTTACGAGTTATCAAGAAAAATTCGACTTCGTGCAAAAGAGATGAATACCAGCTGTTGTTGTTTTTCCTGTTTTTCCCCTCATTTTAAAGACGCTCCATTACGAATAAGACTCTGCGAACATCTACGTATTTTTCAAGGATAACAATTTGTCCAAAATTTGGGTTTGAAAATAGCGTTACGAGTTTACTTTCAAATTCATGTTTGAAAATAGCGTTACGAGTTTACTAAGCGTACGTACAGTTTATGTTAAGGAATTTCACGTGTTATTAAGAAAAATTTGACTTCGTGCAAAAGTGATGAATGCGGTTGTTGCTTTTTTTTTTTCCTGTTTTTTTTTCCTCATTTTTTTAAGACGCTTCATTACGAATAAGACTCTGCGAACATCTGCGCATCCTTCAAGGATAACAATTTGTCGAAAATTTGGGTTCTTATCCATGTTTGAAAATAGCGTTACGAGTTTGCTAAGCGTACGTACTTGAGCTGCCCTTCTTCGGAATTTTTTTCTCCCTATCTTTCATATCTGAGCATGAAATATCACCCGAGGCTTACCCATTAATAAACTTAAAACCGCACCTAACACTACATTATATAGCAGGCAAATACAGAAACAGAGAAATACCTTTGACAAATGAGTAAATTTTTTTCTTTTTTTCCTAATGACAAAGAATGGCGAATGGGAAGCAGCGAACTGATCGTATCGTATAAAGCGCTGTTTCTTTGCTGACAACAAAGGACGATAAAAAATGGTGACAAATTTCCTCTCATAACTAGTGATTCCGGGTGAGAATCTCTCATACTTAACTTTGGAAAGAAGATTACACACCGTGAAACATCGCGGGAGAATCAATGCACAATGAAGGAGAGATGATGTGACAAGAATATGAGATGCTACTTCCAAAGATCACACGCTGCCAAGAGCCTTGAAAGGGGCTAAGTATGTTTTAGAGTTATTAGAGCAATATTTCACTGTCTTGTTAGCACCATTAGGAGCATGCCGAGGTTCTTTCTACACACCTGCTTGTGTAACCGAGACTGTTCCAAGCCCTCTTTCCCCTTTTCCCCCCTTCAATATTTAACGGTGGTTACTCCCAGACCTCCCCTGTGTGTTCACCGAGAACATTTTCTTATCTGAACACGCACGCATTATAATGAAGACAGAGATGTTATAAGGGATCACTTGATTGCGGCAGTATTTGTCCCTTAATGATGATCTCCTAATCATCCCTGGAATCCTAGGTTACATTAATTCCACTTACGCTTCTTATGACTGTGGATGTCGGTATTTAGCAAAGTGATGATGGGGTCGTCACTTGCCTCGTTTTTGAAATAATCGTCATCTTGCTGCTTGATGAAGACCTGCTGTGTCGATTACTCTCTTCTGAATTAATCGCGGAATGAACAGTTTCTCATCATCACTGACGAGGCGTAGTAATTATTCAGCAAAGAGTGCATCATTACTTAATAAGAATATATTAACGATAATAGACTGTGCAGTTTGTTTTAAAACCAAGACAAGGTCGCAGAATTGCAAAATTGTACTTCTTGGAATTATGTGGAGGTACTTTTGGAGTGTAGTAAATTTTGAAAAACTATTTTCACTGGAAAACTACACAGAGTAAAGTTGTAGTGCTCGCCAAGATTTATCTAAATTGTAGAAATTTATTGACAGTCGTAAACCCGCATGTTCCGAAACAAGGAACCATTTTCACCAGAAGAATAAGTTTTCTTTCATGAAAGAAATACGGGATTACACCATATAATACAAATTTTGAAGATGACAATTCGATTTTTGGTGTAAATGTGACAAGGATGGTAAGATAGTGCCCGGGTATGCTAACCACTAAAACGTGAAAATTTCATCGTCCTGGAGCGCGACTGATGAAATTTTCACGTTTTAGTGGTTAGCATACCCGGGCACCATCTGGGAGACGCGGGTTCGAGTCCCGCTCCAGGACGACGAATTTTCAAGTTTTCGGATATTATCTGACTTACCATCCTTGTCACATTTACACCAAAAATCGGCTTGTCATCTTCAAAAGTTTTCTTTCAATTACGATTTTAGAAAAGTCCTAAAACTCTAATGTCCCATACTTAAAAAAATTCTCTGACAAAAGAATATCTCCTTTTTCATAGATTTCTCCAAATCTTGGTAATTATCTTCAACAAAACATGCCCCTTTAGAATTCCGTCTTCTTGTAATTTGATAGCTTACACTCAGATGCTTTAGATTTTTTTCATTTAATCTTTAGAACAATTTACTAATAGAAAAAAACACCATATCATCGGATTGATATAACTCCTGAGTGGTTGGTGGAGCACGACACCGAATTCGCCACATTGCCTTGGCCCCGAACTCCCCCTGATTGTAATGGCCCCAAACTCCCCCTGATTGTGTCTTTCCAGTGCAAGTGGTAAAATCGAAATGGCATTATTTAACATGGAGTTGTATACAAAGAGAGGCGCAAGAAGCGATGCTTTTGTTACTAGCGTGTCTGAGTTCTTTCATAATGAGTGTACAACAATGTGTTTTTCTCCACTAATAAACTGATGGAAAAAAGAATCCCAACACCACGAAAAAATAGTTGTAGAGGAATGAAATGGCGGCAATACATTTGTATAGGTAACATATTTAATCGATTAAGGTTTCAAGATCACAGCTTATTGTAAGCGCGAGAAGAGCCATTTTAAATGTGAAATGCTGGTACATTAATAACCGGTGTAACCGCCAGAATGTTGAATGCAAGCACGCAAACGTTCATGCATTGTGTCGTACAGGTGCTGGATGTCAGTTTGTGGGATGGAGTTCCATGCCTGTTGCACTTGGTCGGTCAATACAGGGACGGTTAATGCTGGTTGGGGGGTGACGCTGGAGCTGTCGTCCAATGATGTCCCATACGTGCTCGATTGGTGAAAGATCTGGTGATCTAGCAGGCTTAGGCAACATGTCGACACTCTGTAGAGCATGTTGGGTTACAACAGCGGTATGAGGGCGAGCGTTATCCTGTTGGAAAACACCCCCTGGAATGCTGTTCATGAATGGCAGCACAACAGGTTGAATCACCAGACCGACGTACAACTGTGCCGTCAGGGTGCGTTTGATAACCACGAGAGTGCTCCTGCTGTCATAGGAAATTGCTCCCCATACCATAACTCCAGGTGTAGGTCCAGTGTGTCTCGGCCGCAGACAGGTTGGTTGCAGGCGCTCACCTGGCCTCCGTCTAACCAACACACGGCCATCACTGGCACACAGGCAGAACCGGCTTTCATCAGAAAACACAACAGATCTCCACTCCGTCCTCCAATGAGCTCTACTTGACACCACTGACGTCGCAAACGGCAGTGGTTTGGAGTAAGTGGAATGCACACTACAGGGCGTCTGGCTCGGAGCTGTCCTTCAAGTAACCGATTTGTAACAGTTCGTTGTGTCACTGTGGTGGCAACTTCAGCTCGAATTGCTGCCGCAGACGCGGTACGATGCGCCACGGCCATACGCCGTACACGGCGGTCTTCCTCTCAGTAGTGCCACGTGGCTGGCCGGAACCCGGTCTTTTTGAGGCAGTACCTTCCCTTGACCACCACTGCCAACAATCATGCACAGTGGCTACATTCCTGCCAAGTCGTTCTGCAATATTGCGGAAAGAAAATCCACCTACTCGTAGCCCTATTACACGACCTCGTTCAAACTCTGTGAGCTGTTGATAATGGCTTCTTCGTCTTCTTAAAGGCATTCTTGACTAACATCAACACCCTACGTCGAATCTCAACGATAACTAACGCTCACGAACGTTACAGCGCGTATTTACAGCAAGCATGCTTTGCATGTTCCGAGGGGCGCTGCTAGCGTCACACGTATGCGCCGAGCGCGAAATTTACATAGACGTCATCTTACAGATGTACTCTCACCGCCTACCAACTGTCGTTAATCTAACACAACCCCTTCTTGGTGTTGGGATTTTTTTCCGTCAGTGTATGATAATATACTCAAAAACCATTACAGATAGAGGTGATGGGCAGTTGACATGGGCATCCCTGCGCAAAGTGGAACATACCCAAACCAAACGCAGGCGATAAATAGGCGAACATCAGGGCTTTCCGACAACGGGGCCGTGGATGGCCTAGTGGTCAGTGCTCGTGACTGCCACGGAGGAACCTCAGGTTCGATCCCAGGCAGGTACGAACGTTCGAGCAACTAAATATCAGCCGTGCGTTTGATGGGTATGTTAAGCCGTCGGACCCCGGGTACTGGCAACGCCCCCTGAAACATGGCCCAAACACCTCCTGCTCTCCAACGTCTGACGTAACTACAGGAAGACTGTTGAATTTGACGAACGACCGTAAATTGTTATTTGGCAGTGGCCAAATAACAATTTTTCGGTTGCTGTGTGTTGCTAAAACGTGGAAAAAGGGACGTCTTTGTTTATTTATAGCAATTGGATTGATACTTTTTTTGTTTAAAAGTATAAAACTTAGTTTTAACACCCACCAACAGGGTGTTAAAACTAAGTTTATAACTTTTAAACATTAATTCTCTAAGGTAATGCTACTACTTATGGCACACTGTTGGGTCAAAAATAAGAACACTTCGAACTATTAAACTGACGGTGCAAAAAGATTTCTTAACTAAAGGTAAACCATTTTTTGCATCTAACATATTCAGAAAAAAAAATTGTTTAGCTTGAGTGCCCTAGATAGTGTGTGTTACAAATTTGCAGCAAGAGTAAATATTAGAGATAGTAAGAAAAAAGTATTTGTGAATGTGAAACATAAGTAAAACTGAAAATTATAAATGTGTCAAATAAAAACTAAAACATATATCGATATCATGTTCAACTTCTTTTCGGTATTGTATTGGAAAAGTGAAAATTTAATTACACACAGTATTTGTCATTTTCTTGTAGGACTTCCGTCCACAGTGAGTAAAGTTTAGGTCCCAGCCACCTACAGCGAGATCGCCTTTTGGGCAGGACATAGAAACGGAAGGAAAAATCTGTAAAAAATCTAGCGACTTTGACAGAACAGTTTTAGTGAGATTAGAGTACATTAGATGGCGCCACCGTACAAGTACGATGTTGCACATAGAAGGGTGAGAGAATTTCATGGGGGGGGCATAGGAAGGGATACCCATTTAACCAGCGGGTCCAGCCTGGGGGCCGTCACTTAATGTGCTCGTCCGATGCACGGCGGATATTCAGCGATTGTTAGTGAATCACACCATCTCTGAGAGATCAGCCCAGGTTTAAACCTGAGGAGGACCTTGCATCGATAGTCTGACGCGCTAACCACTAAGCCATCCGCGGCTTGGAAATATAATTTTAAATTCGCTTTCGCCTATATATGAAAGATTCCAACAATTTACTGACTAATAATATAATGTAGTCTTTATTCATTACGGAACATCATAAGTTAAAAATAAAGCATTTGGCACTAATAAAATACAAAAAAAAATTTGTATCCATTTATGTTTTTTCATCTTCATCTTTTCGTATTTTCTGAACTATCGTGTTACACTGCTTTCCTATTTTTTCATAATTTAAAAAGTTATTTTGTTTAGTCTAACTTTTACTAATTTTTTAATTTGAAATACCTTTATCATGAACCTCTTACTGAGTATATATAGAGTGTTCTACAAGGTGATTTGGAAATAAATTGTTTACTTCCTGTTGCAAGCGGAAACTCTTGTGCAGACTTCCACCCTCTCAGTTGGTTGTCTGATCTGTGTGCAAGGAAGTGAAAATGGCATTTTTAAAGGATCCTTACTTGAAGTTAAACAAAATTTAAAAGTTAAAATAAAGTATCTATTAAACATCTTAGTTTACTAAAAGAATGAATGAATGAGTTTCTGAATGGAAAAATAAGGTAAAAGATTAATAGATTCCTTAACAGACCCTCATGCGTCGGCCTTTTGTTTCAGTCGGACATGAGGTATAAATTAAAGAAACAAAAGAAAAAAAGTATTTGAGCTGAATAAATAGAATAAGATCTGTAAACTCAATGCACCGAGGCTGTCTTATTTATTAAATTTTTTGGGGGGGCGGGGTCTTTCCAGTGCAAGTGGCAAAATTAAAACGGAATTTCCGTTTTTATTTAGCAATCAAATTAGCTTAAAATCGAGTTGCTAAACAAACCCCCCAAGTTTCATTGCATTTGTCTTTCACTAATAGAATCAACGTATTTTACCACTTGCCCTCGAACCACCCCCCTAAAAAAATAATAAATAAAAAAACTTATAACATTGGGTTTATAGATCCTGTTCTATTTACTCAGTACAAATACCTTTTTTTACCGTCGCAACTATCTATTTCAAATAGTTGGAAAGAACATAGTTTCAACTGTTATACAGTTTCGTAAGCATCTAAGTACGGGCGATCACCGTCACGTTAGATAGCACCAGTCCACTAATTTGGGCGGTCACGGTAAGGTCTTCCTGTGATGACGTCAAGAACTGGTGTTGCGGCCTTGTTTTAGGGGCGCTCGGTAATAAATAATGGCGTCTTCCTCCCCCTTTCTACCTCGCTTCCGTGTCACTTTCCTATCGGGCACTCTATCCCAAATCTCCTAGCTTCCAATTTCCAAGGGTTGTTTAAGACCTAGTGTCAGATTCTCCCTTCCTAAAATTATCTACATATGACCTAATCTGATCTCTTTCCAGCAGTGTATCGCAATCGATGAACATGGATAAACTTGGTGATCTCAGCGACTTTGATCGTGGACGCATTGCCGGCCCAAGACAGATGGGTCAAGTGCTAAAAACCCTAAGGTCCCCAAGGCAAACTGTATTAAAAACGTACCGCGAGTATACCATCGGACGTATCAGCGCCTAGAGAGCAAGCGGTATAGCCGATCACACGCCATTGATGACCGTGGTAGGCGTAGATTATCCAGGCTCGTGCAGACCAACCGCTTGGTAACGGCGGAGCAAATTACATCCAGGTTTAACGTCGGAGGCCCAAACAGCGTCAGAGAACAAAACGGTACTGCGCACGTTGCATACCCTAGCCTACGGGAGCCGACCCTCTACTCCTGTGATACTGTTGACTGCTCTTCATTGGACATTACGCCTCCCTTTACTCCTGTGATACTGTTGACTGCTCTTCATCGGACATTACGCCTCCCTCTACTCCTGTGATACTGTTGACTGCTCTTCATCGGACATTACGCCTCCCTCTACTCCTGTGATACTGTTGACTGCTCTTCATCGGACATTACGCCTCCCTCTACTCCTGTGATACTGTTGACTGCTCTTCATCGGACATTACGTCTCCCTCTACTCCTGTGATGCTGTTAACTGCTCTTCATCGGACATTACGCCTCCCTCTACTCCTGTGATACTGTTGACTGCTCTTCATCGGACATTACGCCTCCCTCTACTCCTGTGATACTGTTGACTGCTCTTCATCGGACATTACGCCTCCCTCTACTCCTGTGATGCTGTTAACTGCTCTTCATCGGACATTACGCCTTCCTCTACTCCTGTGATACTGTTGACTGCTCTTCATCGGACATTACGCCTCCCTCTACTCCTGTGATACTGTTGACTGCTCTTCATCGGACATTACGCCTCCCTCTACTCCTGTGATACTGTTGACTGCTCTTCATCGGACATTACGCCTCCCTCTACTCCTGTGATACTGTTGACTGCTCTTCATCGGACATTACGCCTCCCTCTACTCCTGTGATGCTGTTAACTGCTCTTCATCGGACATTACGCCTTCCTCTACTCCTGTGATACTGTTGACTGCTCTTCATCGGACATTACGCCTCCCTCTACTCCTGTGATACTGTTGACTGCTCTTCATCGGACATTACGCCTCCCTCTACTCCTGTGATACTGTTGACTGCTCTTCATCGGACATTACGTCTCCCTCTACTCCTGTGATGCTGTTAACTGCTCTTCATCGGACATTACGCCTCCCTCTACTCCTGTGATACTGTTGACTGCTCTTCATCGGACATTACGCCTCCCTCTACTCCTGTGATACTGTTGACTGCTCTTCATCGGACATTACGCCTCCCTCTACTCCTGTGATACTGTTGACTGCTCTTCATCGGACATTACGCCTCCCTCTACTCCTGTGATACTGTTGACTGCTCTTCATCGGACATTACGTCTCCCTCTACTCCTGTGATGCTGTTAACTGCTCTTCATCGGACATTACGCCTCCCTCTACTCCTGTGATACTGTTGACTGCTCTTCATCGGACATTACGCCTCCCTCTACTCCTGTGATACTGTTGACTGCTCTTCATCGGACATTACGCCTCCCTCTACTCCTGTGATACTGTTGACTGCTCTTCATCGGACATTACGCCTTCCTCTACTCCTGTGATACTGTTGACTGCTCTTCATCGAACATTACGCCTTCCTCTACTCCTGTGATACTGTTGACTGCTCGTCATCGGACATTACGCCTCGCCTGCTGCTGGGAACATCAAAACTAGACCTCTGCAGTGGCGCCGAGTAGTGTGGTCACATCAATCCCATTCTCAGCTGTACCTAGCTGACAGGAGAGTGCGGGTGTGTCATGGACAGCATGACGCCATGGCCCCGTCGTTCCAGTTCGGCTCTGTTCAAGGCGGTGGTGGCTCTGTGATGGTTTGGGGAGCCTTCTCATGGGACACATTAGGTACTTCAGTCTGTCTGGAGACGTCCTTAACCGGTGCGCGCTACCAGCATGTGCTGGCTGATCACCTACACATTTTCATGGCCTTCATGCATCCTACGGCAGATGATCTGCTTCAGCAGGAAAATGCGACGCTACCATCCAGGCATGGATAGAGGAACGCTCATCTGAGTTTGGAACTATCCAGTGGCCTCTAAAATCCCCGGATTTGAACCCTGTGGAAGCTGTCTAGGATGCCGCGGAGTGGAACATCACATCCATAGATCCTGGACCGACGTCTCGGACGGAGTTGTGGACAATGCTGCAACACATGGCTGGCATTGCCTCCAGAAACCCTCCGGCATCTGGTGGAGTTGATGCCTCGGCCTGTACAGATTGTTATTCGCGCTAGAGGAGGACCAACACGCTATTAGGTAGGTATCTCTAGTGTTTCGTCCATTGAGTATATTTTTTTTATATCAAACGCCTATTGAGACAGTGTATTGCATCGTATATGTAAGCCATATATACTCTCATAACCTGTGCGTCATTGTCACATGCTATGAAGTACATTACCTTCGTACCTTACTCCCCCCTCCCGCCATCATCTGTTTTATTCGTTTCGTGCTTAATTTTAACGTGCAGTGTATATGCAGCCCGATTTTATATTTTATTAGGCATATGGTAATATATTTTATGAAAATGCATCACTATACATTTTATGAGTTCGTACGTGGATACCTGTGGATCTTCGTATGGTGAGAAGAGCTGTGAGCCTTGACGTGACGAGATAATTCGATTAAGTTTTGCTAGTATTGTACCTTCCTTTCTATAAACGCAATGGCAAACAATATTAAATAAAAACAACTGTTTTTTAATATAAAGTTTGACCCACATAACGTCGACTTCGTTGAGTTGCAGAATGACGCAGGGCCTTTTAGTGGCGTACGGGTTAACAAACAAATTTACTTAAATCAAGGTTTTGAAAAATGGGCTGTGAATAACACCAAGAATATTTACAACACGAGCGTGCCGATTTCCATTTAATTGGCGTAAGAGTACGAACTAAAAAACTAGAAGCTTTCACCGCCGAAGACGGGCGGCTTCATCAGGCTAATGTTTACAATGTTGAGTACAGAAACATACCTACGATTCTACCTTGATTGAGTACAGAATCATATTTATGATTCTACCTTTGATTCTATATTGAGGACAGAATCATACTTATGATTCTACCTTGATTGAGTATAGAATCATACTTATGGTTCTACCTTGATTATGTACTCAACCTTGTTAACATTAGCCTGATGAAGCGCCTGTCTTCGGCGGTGAATATAGCGTTCTAGTTTTTTTAGTTTGTACTCTTATGCCAATTAAACGGAAATCGGCACGCTCGTTTTGTAAAAGTTTACTTAATACTGTTTATATCTAGAAAAAGAAAACCAGCTTAAATCTCAATGGAACATATTTGGCAAAGCATAATGTACTTACATGCGAAACATTTTCTTTATGAAAAAAATCAACTCTGTTTTCTTTTCACTTTAAAATAGATTCATTCAGAAAGTCAAAATTTTCACCTCCTGAATGAAATTATTCTATACGAAACTACTCCAAACTTCTGAAAAAGAAAAAACTACGCTTATGCGACAACCACTACCTATGAGAAACGCAAAACAGTTTCTAGGCGAGTTATTTTCCATAAGAAAAGGGTGCAGAGCTGAGGTTGCAGAAAAGCCTTGTAAATGCTTCTCGCTGGACTTCAGTGAAATCTGTTGACTTAAATAGATTGTAAAGACGCTTTCATTTGATTCCAACCGGAGGAAGAAAGATTCCTAATTTTTTTTTAAATGAAAACTTAGCTATTAAATTACTGTTCATATGCTGTCGTTAATTAAAAATATCATTTCGAAAGTTAGCTGGGCGATACTACATAGTCTTAGCATAAATACTGCTACAAACGTTCGACAGATGGCGCGCAACCGGTGTACAACGTCACCGACCAACCAGGAGGCATGAAGTAGCTAGTGAATCATTGTGCGTTCAGTCACAGAGGAGATCACGTGTTTCGTGAAGTACTTGCCATGGATTGGGGCGACTATGAGAATCGTGTTGCTGTAATAGCTGTGCACAAAGTTGGAAAATCAGCTTCCGAGATTTTCAGCATGCTGAAGAAGCTGAAAATCAGCCGAATTTTTGTCTGCCGGATAAGATTCCTTGAGACTGGAACCGTCGCTGACCGCCCCAGAAAGGGGCGGCCGCGTTCCCTGAGGAGTGACCTAAGGGTGAGAGATTACCGTCGGAGTACAAGGCACTTCCTCACCCCACAGCTGAAGCAACAGAGGGTGCTAAAACCGAAGCGTTTGTTGCAGCGTTACGCAGACAATCGCTACAGGCAAATCCTATTCTCTGATGAATACATTTTCACTATTGAAGAGGCTTTCAACCGCCAAAACAACAGGGCGCATGCGTCAACCTCGCGAGAAGCTCAGGAGAAAACTCCAAGGATATGAGGAAGGGGGGGCATCATCCTGCTTCTGTCATGGTTTGGTGGGAAATCTCCTACGAGGGTACCACTGAGCTCCATTTCTGTGAGGTGGTCAAAAATGTGAGTCATACCCTCTCCCAAAACCGACAGTGGAACTTTCAGAAGGATTCCGCACCTGCCCACAATGCCAAGTCAACCCAGGAGTGGCTTCAGGCGAATTTGCCCGACTTCATTTCTCTAGCTGATTGGCCTTCCAGCAGCCCAGACCTCAACCCATTGGACTACAAGTTGTAGGCCACACTGAAGGGCATGGCCTGCAGAAAGAGACACCGCAGTATTGACAGTCTCCGCTCTTTGGTGCAGCTTTCCTTTTGGAGACCCTGCATAAAGCTATTGATGAGTGGCCACAGAGACTGAGAGACTCTGCGAAGGCAAAAGGATGCCATTTTGAAAAGTGCTTGGTGCCGTATATTCGCAAGTGTACTACTAAAGTCATATCACAGGTATATTAAAATATCTTTAAATTTCTTTTGTTATTTCATTGAATGCTTTTGAACAGTATTTATGGTGGGACTAGTTATTTGCCACAGTCAAACAGGCGTGACGCTACAGGTGGTCTTCAGCCCACCCAACTTTTCTTTGCACCCACCCTTTTGTCCCCTTCCTCCAAATATTTAAGAAGTTAGAATACATGGTGAGTGCAACCATCTACGATTTTAGGTAACTTAGATCAACTTTTGGAATTCACAAAAATTTAGTTATATATTTTCTGTTAAATTTAGTGTTTTACTATTCTGTGAAACGGATGGTGTTCTCTGAGCGAATGCTTAAGACAGTAGTAGGGCATCATTTCTATGTAATTATGGCTTTAAAAGATAAGAGAAAGAGAGATTCGCCAGGTTATAAACTAAAATTCATAAACAGCCTTATGACAGAAAATATTTGAAGAAAATATTAAAAATGACGTAAGTAAGCTAAAGTTGCAAAGAAATAGTAACTTCTTGAAGGCCATGGAGGTTCATACCCATGGTTTTCCAGTTCTGCATACACTGAAAAAATACTACATAGAGTATAGCTGAAATCCTTTTTACACTGAGGATAATATCATCAACGTGGGATAAAATCCACACTGTAACGTATACTCTAGATTCACTTTCCTTTTGATTTTTACTATCTCTGGTAGTTTTATTTTACTATGTAAATTATCTTCTTACTGAACGAGATGTTATTTCACCCGCTGAATGAGATCTGGCAATGAGTGTCAGTCATGACGTGGTGGTAGCCAGTATAAATAGGCGCGTACAACGATACCTAGAGAGAGCGGTTGTTTATGTGCGTGAGAGCTTTGTTTCGTGTGTAAAGAGATCTTCGTTTCGTGTGTAAAGAGATCTTCGTTTATGTGAGAGCCAGATATCGAGTAGTTGTGTGACCGATGAAGTGAGTGTGGATACATAACAGAAGTTGCCTAATAAAAGATTGTCTTAGTAAGTACGTTTTTCTCAGTTCATAGTACTGTCAGACCTCTGTCTGGCTGTTAGGTTTATTTCATTAGTTGATTATTATTAACAACTAGCATTAAGACTTTATTCATCTTAATTACTACTACAACATTACTAGCAGTTAAAAGCTTGTTCATTATTATTATTACTACACTACTAGCAGGAAAGTTTATTCATGATATAATTAACAAAACAACAACCATTTGAACAAGCATTAGAAGAAGCTTATTAGTAGAAGAAGTTTAATTCATTATAATTGAAGGAAGCTGAATTCATTATAACACGAACGGAATTTTTTTGCAGAGTTACTACCAAGTTTTTCAAAATTTGTGTCCCCCTGTACACCAACAAATAGCCCACCCAGTTCTGAACTGCTAGCGTCGCCGCTGCAGTCAAAGAGAAATATAGAAATTTAAGAAAAACATTTATTTTACATAATTTCGCTGTTTTTTCTCTATGACGACACCACGACCATGTTTACCTTCGTCGAAGCCAGAGAGAGAATTTGAAATGCAATGATCGGGCAAAGAACGGTGGATATTTACAGCACACGTGAGATGTTGAAAATTTTCCGGCTGTTTGAAGGACTGTTAATATGTCATCAAAAAGGAAATCTCGAGTTGGAAAAAGAACAGCGGAGGCATAAAACAATCATACTTGAGGCCAGAAGAAACTAACCAACATACTCAGAACGGGCAGCCTTAGACTGGGTGACCAGATGACTTTGCGGAATGGGAGAACATTTTCATTAAAAAAGGAGGGCATTTCGAGAAAAAAAAAAGGACACAATAAATTGATACAAAAAATAAATATGAATGTACATACTTTGTTTTTTAATTTTACATTTTGAGGGTGTATACGTGTAAAACTTTAAAAAAAAGATAGTCTGCTGTATATGTTTACTTATATTTTTCCCTGGAAGAGATTTTCTTCAGTACTTCAGTAGACCGGGTTTCTTTAGCAAATATTTGTGAAATTTCAAATTGCGTTTAATAAGCAGTATACCCCTCACTGATTGATTAAGAAACTTGAAGTATAATACAGGTTGTCCCGCTCGCTACCGAACCTGGCATTTGTTTAATGATATTAACATCAATGAAGATATTACAACGAAATTTGAAGTGGACTTACCTCATTTCGTGCAAAACGTGATGACATCACAACATGTGCTCGGAAGTGGCCCCCATTTGAATCCAGACAGCAATGAACCCGGCGCACCATATTGTGGAAAGTCCTTGCCAGTACGTTCGCCGTCACTGCCTGAATTTCTTCGGCTATATTTGCTTTCAAGGCACCTATGGTTCGCAGTATGGTTAGCAGTTTCTTTTGGTAAACTCTCCCTTTTAGATATCCCCATAAAAAGTAATCAGGAGGCGTAAGACCGGGCGAGCGCAGTGGCCATAGACGCTTCGAAATGACGCGGTCGCCGAAAAAGGACTGAATTTCGGCCATACTGGTGTGTGATGTGTGTGATGTTGCTCCATCATGCTGGAAATATCCAATGGAGAGTTCTTTGTCGTCCAATTTATGTTTTCCAATAAATACGAACAATAAACACTCGCTCCTCCAAAGTATACCGATACATTTTCACGCGTAAGCGAACACCCACGAGCACGAGTACTCACTATCAACAACCGTATTGTGTAGACACGCTCAGCGAAAGGGCATAACAAAGTAGCAGAGAGGCGCGTCCGGCTGGCTGGCGGACTGCTCCTCTGTGGCGCCACACTTAGGAATGTCGCTGCCACTAAGGAGCACTCCGGCTGGCTGGCGGACAGCGCCGAGTTCAATGCTGTGTGGACACCCTGTAGAAAAACCTCATAGCAACGACTCACACACACTACACACAAAACAAGCAATATGAGCCGACTGTTTAAGTGACTACACCACACGGCATCGTCCACGTGCGATGAACGACAGACAGACTAACGAGCACTGGTGGGGTTCTCTGCGCTGTTGACTCACAAGTTGCTCACTGCAGCAGGCAGCTGCAGGATTGCAGAAATAAACTCTCTGGGGAGGTGCGCCAGCGAGAATTCAGAAATGAATGAATACATTTTAGCAGTGGCTTGATAGGATATATGATTACAATAGAAGAATTTGATCAAAATGTATTTGAATTACTTTTTGAAAAAGCCGGACATTTGGGTCATTTCCCTTAAAGCCTGGAGGACATGGTGAGAAAGGAGGAAATGTCCTCCAAAAGCCGGACGTCTGGTCACCATGGACTAGAGGCATGTCCGAAAAATGGGGCTCGCCACTACGATCAGTGGTGTAGAGAGCCTTAGCGCGGCTTAGCGACGCTAAGGCATTTTGACGTAGGACTACATCTAACTCCGCGGATGGTATGGGGCGACTTACGGCCGACCGCCTGTGACAAAAATAGGTCCCAATTGAAATCATTATAGCTTTAAAAATACGTGCCGTTCACTAATCATGTTAGCATATTCGTAAACATCATGGAGTCCAATTCGCGTACTGCGAAATACATCGTGCGCGTGACGCTCCCTGTACGCGGGGGAGACGATGCAATATTTCTGGGGGTGCCGCCGCGTTTGACTCAGTCTACCTCGCCAACTTTGACTGCAACACGACTGTGCGTGGTATCGTATTAAAGCTGTCGACGAGATCTATTCAAATATACAAAGAACATTTCGCAATGGTTTGAACTGACCATTTAAAAAAAATTAGTGTGAATAGGTGAACACTTTTGACAATATCGCGGTTTATCTGGACAACCGTGAGCGCAAAACGACTGTACATGTATCGTCTTAAAGCTCTCGACGAGATCTATTCAAATATATAAAGAGCATGTCGCAGTGGTTTAAACTAAATTTAAAAAAAAATGTTTTCGTGTGAGCAGGTTAACATTTTCGACAATGCAGCGGAATTCGTAGAATGAACGCAAGAAAAAGTGGAGAAAATCGAAACGAGAGGCAAGAGCAAGTGATGAGGAATGTAAGAAGCACAAGGAGACACCACGTTGGGTAATTCGTGTATCGATCTGCTTTATGTTCGCAATGTAACCAGCGTTATTTGTTTAAATTATGTAAGCTACTTTTCATATCATAGACATGTGTTGGCCATAAAAAATTAAGTAAACGCTTTGAAACCATACTCGACTAGCTCATTTCAACCCTCCGATCTGCAAGTCGCAGTCCTGCGTACTAAACTGACGGCTCAATCAAAACTGAGCCTACCTGTATTTCTTTTTCTGTAGGCTTAGTACGGCTAAGGCACCTTTTGTGGTTAGTTGGGAAGAAAATCAGGGCAAAGAACAATTTTTAGATGAACACGTAAAAAGAACAATGACTTATATGAAAGTATACACATATGCTTTCTTGTAAATCATACTCGTACCTTAACTGGACATACGAATTGCAAGGACGAGACTAAACTGTTGGATCACGCAGTAAGGTGTGATCCGTTTTAGGAGGAAAAGCAACAGAGAAAAGTTAAACATGTGTATAGACAGATTTACAAGGGGCCGCTACTGTGGAGTAGGCTATTCACCATTCGTCTGGGTGGGCTTGGGTTTGAATCCTAATCGAGGCATAGGTTTTGTGCTTGTCTTACAACGCTGCATTTCCCTTCCCTGGAGCCAATGACCGTAAATTAGGGACAAACAGCTGCTTATATCCCTTAGAGTTCCTCATAGTGGTCATTAACCCCCACCACCACAAGGTGACAAATGTTTTATGGTTGAGGACATTTCAGCTAAACACGCTGCACCGGCTCCTACAAAGTCAAGCCCCTGAGCCTATTCTGTGATTTCTAATGAGTAACACAAAAAGACGCCCCGGAGTACGAGAGGTCAGAGGCACTGGCTTCTGGCCAATCACTCCAGCTCCGTGCGAGGCAAGGGCGGTTCTTTCGCACCACGACGCCAGCCGTTTCTAAATAGAACCAAAGGCTCCAGATGAGAGCTCAGCGACTCTGGCTCTAGAATCTAGATGATCTCAGTTATCATCATACCCGGAAAGGAACAAAAAGCAACGCAAAAGATATCCACCACTCCTAAACCATAATATTAATAAGAGCGGCATATTAGTTACATGTTTTAGTGTGACTGACACATATACAGTATTATTCACTCTGAATATTTTATTTGTAATTGTACAAAATGACAGAACAGTATCAAAAGAGAAATGCAACATTCTTAGCATCTGACTGTCACGTGACTCACGGTTATCGGCTTCACGCTAAATGGTACTGCTCCATTGACGAGGGCTTCCCATGTAACATATTCTAACTACCTTGGTACCTGTCACCATTATGCAGTCATCACGATGTCTCAAGTTGTTAATAAGCCTGTCCAGCAAAGCGAATAATTTTCATTGCTCCTTCCTGCACGTTTGCAAAAGCAGATTCAGGTAAGCAATCTTTTTGGATAGTATCCCGTTCACGTTTAACGAAATGTTGTCAGTACAGTAGATTAGGCTGGTCACGCTATACAGTTAGCAAAGCGAAACTTCACATCGCGATTGACGTCTGTAAAGAGAAGCCAGGGGCACGCCAAGGGCATTTGCCGCTCGGGTGCAAACCCAGATTTGCAGCTCCTTGTACGAGAATATTTTTGAATTTTTATTCATTTTTACATGAAACAAATACCTTCAGCAACAACATTTTCTATTTCTCGTAAATTAAGAGTTTTCATAAAACACAATTAATGGTCTCATAAAACTGAAGGAAAAACATCTGTGAAACTCTAGTTCAGATGACGCTGCCAATAACCCAAGAAGTCAACTTCTCCTCTGTCAATTTACACATAAGTCTGCTTTACCGGTAAAAATAGTTTCGTCATATACGATGATAAACATATTACAGCTTCCCTCATGAAGGGGGGGGGGAGGATTGTGATATACAGGCGTCTCTAACTATTCAAACCAAAAAAATCTCATGTAGGTACATATACAAATAAGTTGTATAAAACTGAAATCAAATTCGAAATAACTGGTTTTCGTATTAAATAAAAATATTTTTTTCTATAAACTAAAAGCTAAAGCTTCAAGAAAGCACACAAACATACGTAGTTTCAGCAAAAATTAACATTTGTAGCATTTTTCTTTTTTTTTTAGTTACGAACTTTTTAACAATATCAGAATTGTCTAAGTCTGCAGCAATTTTGTTTTGAATACTAACGATATTTATATTTGAAAGTCGTTCTTGTTTCTTATTTAATCAAAAGAAACGTTTCATGATTTTAAGTTTGGGAAACGATCTTTCCTTGTGCACCTTATTACCGCTATTAATTCTATGGAATGGAAAAGGGGGCATTGTAATTTTAAAGGCCTTTTTGGATTTCAAACTTAACAGTAAGAAAAAGAAAGATGTTTATTTTTAGGTAGTGTAAAAATCCTCAAAATCAAAAAAAAAACAAAAAAAACATTCGTTTAACTTATCATGGAACCAGCACGTGTCCCCCGCCCGTCTAACCGTATTTTGCTACAGGCATCATCAAAAATGTTCTTAAAGCTACAGAATTGTTTGGAAAACGCATTAATAAGTCACTTGAAAATATGTATTCTAAAGCACTTTATGGGTTCATGTTATGCTTATCGTAAGTCCAAAGAATTACAATTTAGTCACACAAATCTGAAGCAGTTATATATATATATATATTTTTTTTGTGTGTGTGTAATACTTGACAATCTTATTTGTAAGTCCATACAATATTTTATTTTTATAACTCTGCTTAGTGTTAATAAAGAATAAAGGGCATTTAAAAATTGAAGTCTCGTTATGCGTGTTCAGGTTTTCGAACCGTTCTTATCGTTGTATAAAAAAATAGTTTCTTTTTTCTGTTTCTTTTTGGCAAATCAATATCTCATCCGTATTTTTGTATCAAAAAATGCATTTTTTTTTCTTGCTGTTCAACAGTTGAAAATTTTGTTTCTCAATCTATTTCCTCGGCAATTGTTTTATCTTTGGCATGCCTTTAAAACTCTCATGTGTTCTACATTCTTTTTAACAGCCATTTACTTACTATTATGGTTGGTATAACTGCAACAGATTTTGGCATTAATTTGCTACAAAAATTAATTTTCGAAGAAAGAATGTACCAAATCTTCTTGGAACAAATAAATTTGCCTTTTTTTTTCTTTTTTCTAAGAAAGATTGGTTAAATTTCATGTATCGCTGTCCCTAAAAGATTCGTTACAGCGTTAAAATAATATATCATGGATCACATCCAAATTGTACTCGTCCTTGTTACCCTTATTGGGTCGATCCTATTTTCTCACCTTGTTTCACAGGACTGATTTAAAGGTAAACGCTGGCAACTCTTTCTTTAGAATTTGCCAACGGTAAGGTAATTCAGGAAAAAAAGCATATATGCATTTCTTGAACAATGCTGAAAATGTTCACAATTTCTACAGAAATTTGTTCGTCGTTATTAACGACCAGATTTAAAGTATAAGCTGCTCAAAGTACATAAAATACTTACGAGTTTTAGGTCGAAAAATTATTGCTTTTTGAAGCCCATTGTGTTTTCCTTCACATTGGCCCCATTGTCACAGCGATTTAAAAATGAAAATATCATGAATGTATTTCCACGCATATCATGAATGCTAAATTTTTCCAAGATTTAAAAAAAAAAAATTAAAAAAAGAATTGTTAGTCATTTGCCTGAGGTATCCGCTACTGAACAAAACACTAAAAATTATTCTGACTTCAAGTCGTTTTCTACTGAATTTATAATGTAACTAGCTGTGCCTACACAACCTCGCTCGCGTGGAAGATATCACTAAAAAACAGGGCTATGATAACACGTGTAATCCGATCCATCCATAAGAACTGTAGTTGAATTTCATAGCAACCGATTGAGGAAATTGGCCGAACTATTTAATGGTCGGCAGTTAATTTTTCACGTGAAATAAAATTATAATTAATTGGTGGTGGTGGCTCTTGAATCTGTGAAAGAGCAACTTTGCCAGCAGCACAACATAATCCGTCTGGCTCATCAGCCCATTTTTTCGCATTGCATACTTTATCCATTCTATCTATTTAAGCATCACTTAGATGGGCATAATCCATACTTGGGTCGTAATGAAATGCTGATCTACTGTTATTGTGTACTAACTGGCCATTCCGCACTCAAGACCTAGGGTAAAGCTCTCGCTACTCGTTAATTCTCTGAGCACGTTCAGAACAGTCTTCCACTGCTGAAGAGTTTAGGTACGCCCTGTCCTCCTGAAACATTTGCAAAAGTCAACGAAGCACAAAATGATCATACTATGCAATCTGGCAACATCAGCCGGACACTTAGTGACTTCTTTGGCTAAATAACAAGTAGATAGGTCTAGTAACTCCACCTGAACAACTGCTCACACTCCGCAGAACCGCTCCGAAACGAATACTATTAACGAAGTACCTGAGCATCATGTTCCAGTGGCATGCGTACAGTTCCTGTCCTGTGACAAATTCAGCCGTGGGATTTTTACGATATCGCAGTGCTCTGTAATGCGTCACGAAATACTTTCAATTAATTTTTGGTAGATGGTAGCATTTTACTTCGCTATGCTCCTTTTAAAACTTCCATGAGCTATAACCCTAACAATGGTCAGTTAGACTGCCTTGAACCCGTAGTTGAATTCATCCCAAATATGATCTGTAGGATTGAGACCAGAGCACTGCATTAGCTACTGGAAAGTCCCTTTTTTTCATTATCTTCAGACAAACACGCAACATATTCATAGCCTATGATGTGCGGTATGCCACACTGTTGCACCGGAAGGCAAATTAAGGTTTTGGTTCCGTAAAATCATAGGGACATAAAATTGTTGACATCAATTGGAAAATATCTCAATGCCCGTGAGAAACAAATGTGCATGTATGCCCTTCTTCGAATTTCACAGCTGAGACAACACACGTGGATAATAAAAGCTCTCCGGGCAGTCTTCATACCGGAACATGTCTATAAAGGAGACTGACAGCACTTAAAGGTACTGAATACGTATGGTAATGTTGAAAGTTAAAATATCAACTAAACACGATAAAACACATATGTAGCACACATACACTACATGCAATTAAGCTTTACTGATAAAAAACACACCACATGAGAACTTTCGAAGATCACAACGTTCCCATCTTCAGATGTTACATTCACGAGTAAGACCAAGATATATATATATAACACCATCGTCAGAAACCAGCAATATTGCAACGCCATCTAGGATTCACACAGTGCATTTAAAACAAGTAATGAAAATGTTTAAATAAAATAGTCCATGGTTTTGATATAATAATCATTACAGCAACGAGATCTGAATGATGCAATATATAGGCTCTCCATAAACAATAACAGTGAGAGATTACCTGGAGAGTTCATAATGGATACCTCATTCCACTTTGGAGTATAGGAACCGGTCGCAACCAGACGAGATATGGCGGTTGTTAACTTGCCCTTACTAACATCATATTTATGCTCCCTGACTCTGGTACTCAAGTTCCTTTTTGTAGAACCAATATATACAGTATCATTAGTGTCTGGAACAACAGCTTGTTGAGGTATGGTGTATACGCCGTATCTAGTATGTGGAGGCACCCTGTCGCGATCCTTCTTGATTAAAGCATAAATATTTCTAGTCGTGAGGCCAAAGTCAATATTATATGGTTTACACTTATTTCTTAGTACATTAACAATCCTGGGCACATACGGAAGTGATCCCACAAAAAAGTCTCTAGAAAGAGTCGAAACATTAGACTTCCTAATTTGCCGGAGCAAGCGATCCACCACCGAGGACTCGTATGATATGAATATTTGTTGCAGAACATAAAACAGAAATGAAATGGCATACAAAAAAAGGCAGGGCAGTTCTTTCGGGATTCAAACGAGAGAACACCTCACAGAGTGAGCACACAATGCTGGGGTTTTTTTCGGAGTCTAACGACCACCGTGGGCAACTCTAAGGGATGTAAGTAGTTTGGCGGCTATTGGTTCCAGGAAATGGAGATAGCCAATTCAGGACAGACCATGAATACTTAATCAGGGACTCGCACCAAATTCTAACTAGCCAGAAACCTACGCCTCTAACCACTCCAGGTTTACCTTGGTCAGTCAGTACATTGTGACATCTCATAAGTTCACAACTTGCCTCAGCCTTGGCGTACTAGAGATGTGATGATTCAGATGGCTTTGGAGTAGTACCACCCATTTCAAGGCAAAAGGTCACGAAGTTCTGAGTATCATAGTGAGCTTCCTGTTCTAGATCGTCTGCTGGGCGTCCCAGTCGTGCTCAATGGGATTAAGGTCTGGGATCCTGAAGATAGAGATAAACGTGAAATATCTTGATCTTCGAGATCTCAAAGCACGATTGTGAGCTCTCAAACCAAGGTGAATAGACAGTAAGGTGTGCTCATCCCGCCTTCCTCTCAGACAAAAAATCGGGACGTCACTGAGTGACATCATCGTCCTAACATGGGAATCGTAGATCCGAACTGTAGCTATGGTGGAAGATGTCTTGTGAGCAGTTTTTAAAACTCAAACACAGAACTAAAGCTTATGCAAAAGCACATTTACATTAAATACAGAAGACATTCTCAGTCATGTGAATATTTTAGTAATGGAGATTTCAAAAATACCTCCTCACATTTTTGTTACGTAAAGGGCTGGAAAACGGTTATACTTTTAAATGTATATTTAGTTACAAGGAGAATTTTTGCAGGTTTTATATAAATTTAGAAAGAAAAACGCACAGCAAGACATATTATTGTAATATAATAAAGAATTTCTTTATGAAGAATAGGAAAAGCATCTCGGCAACATTCCCCAATTTTTTTAAATTAAAAATTGGGAACATTATGCATTAAAAAATCTGGTAAAATTTGTGAAGATTATTCCAGCTGGTTTACGAATAATTCCGACACGCTGCTATGGTGCAGATACAAAGAAACTTGGCGATTAGGTAGTTTTACGATGGCGATTTGGACAGTGATGTCACAAAGCAATTGCCGGAAATGCAGGATGAGCATAACTTTGTCATCTACTAGCCTTCCTCTCAAATCGCGGTGGGAGCTCAATGAGGTCGTACATTACCATCCATAAAAAGGAAACCATTGACAACCGCACCGCGGCATTGTCGTGATCTCGGTACACGCTAGAGCTATGTGCCCTCAAAAATGAGATCTGTGACGCCATCGAAGTAGATTCCTTCCCACACTATGATGAGATCCCGCGAAACGCATGAACAAAGCAGAACAAATGCTGATTGCTGCCGTTGTATCTGGTGTAAGTGTAACGAACGTCTCGACCGGAAACATTTTTGATGTAGTCGATTATTACCATGGGCGCCAACAGGGGTGTCACAGGGGTCACTTGACCCCCTGTAGAATTATTTTATTTTATTTTATTTTATTTTATTTTATTTTATTTATTATTTCTTTTTTTACACTCACAGAACTGGACCACAGGAAAGATGAAGTTTGGGGCGTTTAATTCAATGTCCCAATTTATTTGGAAATTTGGAATTGGAAAACGATAACGTGAAAGCGGAAAACCTAGCAAACCGTAAGGTAGTACGCCAAAACAATTTCCGCTGAGGGTGGTGTGTGCTGAACTTAAAAGGCTTGGCGTGGCCTTGCTCGACACTGTTCATTGTTTTGAAAACAGTTACCAATGTACATCATAATACATGACTATTACTAACATACACTTTCTTCAAGAGCAGCATCAATTAATAATAATAATAATAATAATAGTAAGGTGCGTCGCATAAATATAGAGATAGTCTACTTTGCGCCGTGAACGCAATGCGAATATAGGTAGGAAGCTGAAGTGGTACCTAATGAGACATAACCCTACAACAAACGTTTCGATCCGTCGAGATGACCGGATTGTGTGAAAAGAACATCACAAAGTGAAATAGTGTAATTTTAGGTGTCTCATAAATATAAAGACAACTATGTAAAGTAGCCACATGCAAATGATATGTACAAATTAGCATGTTGTATGCACGCGCATGGGCCGTAATTCTGTCCAGCCTACAAAAGACAGCGGACCTGTCGTCAAACATTCATTTGCCGAAATGCCACGCAACAGTCAACTTTCTGGTGAAGGAGGAGCAGAAGATTTGAAGACTGAGAGCAATTGGATTGTCTGTAGCGAAAATTTGTAAAGCCATGGGGAGGAGTAGGGCAGTCATTTATAAGACTTTATCGAAACGCGGTGCGTTAACCGCCAGAAAACGTCCTGGAAGGCCTCGAATAACAACCAAACGAGATGATCGTGCCATCATGCGTTTAGTTTCATCCCAAAGGTTATCACTTACGTCAAGTTTCACGGATTGTTGGTGTCACCGTCTCAAAGGACACAGTTCATCGACGAATCAAGGAAAGTCGCAACATTGTACTCCGTAAAATGCGCCGTCTGCCACACCTCACGCGGCGCCACAAAGTAAGCTAGATTGTTATGGGCAAGCAGGCACATGCACTGGACGGACGAGTGGATCACAACTATTTTCTCCAATGAGAAAAAGTTCAATCTGGACGGCACTGACGGTTGAAACTGCTATTGGCATGATTTACGACGCGAGCCACGCACCTTCTTCAGCAGACGACAGAAAGGAGAGGGATCTATGATGGTCTGGGGAGCTTTTGCGTTCAATGGGACAATGGAAATCGCTTTTTTGCAAGGCCGGCAAAACTCTGAAACGTATCAGGACATACTCAGCAGCCACCTTTTACCGTTTGCGGAAACTCTAGCGGGTGTTGATTATCTGTTCCAGCAAGACTTTGTTGATGCAGACCCTCTATCCCTCGGTCTGCATCAACAAAAAGCTGGTTTAACACTCATCATGTGACTGTAATGGATTGGCCAGCACTCAGTCCAGATCTGAACCCTATTGAGAACCTGTGGGGTATCCTAGCTTGTGATCTGTATGCGAATGGACGGCAGTTCTCAAGTGTGGTGACATTGAAAGAGCAGATTGAACGAAGCTGGTACGCACTCCGTCCAGAACACTTACATCACTTGGTGGACAGCATGCCCAATCGGGTTTTCAGTATTATTCGGAACAACGGCTCCACTATTCGTACCGGAGGTGCGCATAACTAGTAAGTCTTTATATTTTTGAGACAGCGTATTTCTGTTTTTTTCTTGTACTTGGCGTTGGAATTGTTATGTTTCCGTCAAACTATTGTGCAGCTCCGTGTCCTATGCTATTTTTGCTATAAATATGAGGTGTACGTTTCTGCTCGTTGTTGTTTCTTTTTTATTCGAGAATTTGTTATGTCTCTATGGTTATGCGACGCACTATAGTAGTGGTAGTGTTCTAGTGTAGTACGTAGTAGTAACAGTAGTAGTATTAATCTTTCATTTTCACGAATTACTGTTTTCTACATATTAGCCAAACCTTAATTAATTACACTTGACCTCCCTTGAAAAATTTCCTGCAGGCGCCCATGATTATGACCTTCGGTCACTTATGGCGACACCGGTGGCACTTGTCAGAGCATCTCGAATGTGGCGGCTGGACATTGCGGGGTTTCTACGTTTATTGAAATACCCATTTTACTGGGTCGTAGTTGTCCCCGGACTTTTCATTCTGCAACATCGTCTTGCTCCCGACTACAAGTATAGAACCGCCCAATCGACTTATTACACTTTAGGATACACGAAAATTCCAGATTGTAGCATTCTAATCAGGACCGAATTAAGGCCTTAGTGGGCCCCTAGGCTAAAGCATTTGAGTAGGCTCCCAAAGAGCTGATGACCAGAATTATGAAGTCCGTTAAAACATATAACGAAGTAAAGGATTCGAACCCGGATCCCCTCATTCCGGAATAAGTCACTCTACCAATTGAGCTACGCGGACCTTTGTTCTGACTACTATCTGCCTTTATGTCGTGTGCGTCCTGCTGGCAGGTACGTCACATCTCCCCCAAAGAGGGCCGGGGGCATGGCCCACGGGTGAGCCGTGACCATGAATCGTTGCAGGCAGCCATCCACTGTAAAACGTGCACTTGAGAACTCCCAGTCAATCTGGTGTGTGGAATGCAACGTCACACACATTTATTTTTCGAAGCGCTGGAGATGGGATTCTCTGATTTTTCCTATCTCGCGGTGTGGAAAGAACATCACACCAATGCGAGATTTTGAACAGTCGGGTCATCCGGATAGTTCGTGCGCCATTATAACGAATAAAGGATTAGAACCGGGATCCCCTCATTCCGGAATAAGTCACTCTACCAATTGAACTACGCGGACCTTTGTTCTGACTACTATCTGCCTTTATGTCGCGTGCGTCCTGCTGGCAGGTACGTCACAAACACGAAACTGTAACTACTAAATTATCTGCAGAGTTTTCATAAGTCGCTGTATTTTTCATAGTTCTCACAAGAACACGAGTTAAAAGCTTAAGATTCCTAGATTTTATCTCGGATTTCTGCACAGGAGTAGAAGACAAGTTGGATTAGACACTGTAGTGTCACGACTCTACACCAACCATAGGTACAGTTGTTTCACAACAGTAAACTTGTAGAGGGAAGAAGTTCTGTATTTAAGTTGGCTTGGGTCACAAAGAACCCACTTGTAAAATTACCTGAAGTCAACCCACTGGACAGATTTATAACATATCACCTGACATCATAATGAGAATAATTGGCAGTGAAACACGTAACACACAAAACATTAGAATAATTATTGATACCATCATACCACGCATAAGTTACGTTAAAAATTATAAGTGGTGTGACGTTTCGGTAGTGACTTCTACCTTCATCAGCCATGGAATGAAACACGTGGCATAAGCATCAGTTGTTGCCAGATTTTAAAGTAGCTTTCTAAATGATAGATATTTTGTTTGTTTGTTTGTTTGTTTGGAGGTTTAACGACCACCGTGAGCAACTCAATGGGCTATAAGCAGTCGCCCGTCCCTAATTTAGGGTCACTGGTTCCAGGGAAGGGAGAGAGCCAGTGCCGTAAGACAAACACAACATCCATGCCTCACCGGGATTCGAACCCGGACCCCGTTCGGATGAATGATCAGAGGCCATCGCTTAGACCACTGCGCCACCGGGGCGGCAATGATAGATATGTGAAAAACTGCGTCTGTTTTTTTTTTTTTTTTTTTTTTGATTGGAGGTTTAACGACCACCGTGAGCAACTCAATGGGCTATAAGCAGTCGCCCGTCCCTAATTTAGGGTCACTGGTTCCAGGGAAGGGAGAGAGCCAGTGCCGAAAGACAAACACAACACCCATGCCTCACCGGGATTCGAACCCGGACCCCTTCGGACGAATGATCAGAAGCCATCGCTTAGACCACTGCGCCACTGGGGCGGCAAAAGTGCGTCTGTATTGCAGGTGTTAGGAGTAAGGAAGATTTCAATGCTTTCGCGGTGCATAAGGGTTTTCCGATTGCTGAACGGAGCGATACGTTTAACATTTCGCCAATCGGTAATCGCGGACGTATCGCTGATGTCTAAAATTGAAAGGGAGGTAGAAGGCTTGCCTATCTTAACATCAGCGATATGTTCCACCAATCGCCGGTTCAGGCTTCGGTAAGTACTACCAATATGGTGGGTAGCGCCTGTGGAAGTGTTGACAGGGATAGAGTAGACACCTTGTAACTTTAGGGGTTTACTGGGATCTCTGTGTTTAAGGATAAGGTTAAGATGTGGAGGTGGTTTAACAGCAATCCTGTAGCCAAAAGACTTGAAAATGGTGCAAACTTTATGAGTGAAGGCCAGGCTACAGGCCAACGTGCCAACAAACTGATGACTGGTGGAAGGTTCAGGAAGTAAACTAGTAGATCTATTCTGTGATTCAAATTTCTTAATTAGTCTATGTACTAAGAGGGGTGGAAAGCCATGCAATTTAATAATGTTGATGGTGTTCTGATATTCGTTTTGAAGAGCAGAAGGGCTGTTGCAAATAAGAATGGTAAGGGATGATATTATGGGTGGCAGAAGGTTTCTTGTAAACGAAGAGGCCAAGTGAGAAGTCTGGGTTGATGTTAATATCCAGAAAACTAAAATTGTTGTCGACCTGTTCTTGAGACGAGAACATTATGTGAGGGAATTCGGAAGTTATTATAGAGGGCATAAGTTCAAACAGAGTGTTTCTGGTGTGGTCAAATGATGAAGATATCATCAACGTACCGTAACCAAATGGAGGGTTTCAAGAGGGATGGAGCAATGATTAATTTTTCAATACTCTGCAAATAAATTTCAGCAAGGGGGAAAGACGAGAGCCCATTGGTACGCCAAGGACTTTATCCCGAAACTCCCTTCATCCATCAATCCTCAAGCTTTCTTGTACATCTTTGACGTGGATTCATTATTTCCTTCTATTCCTTTCTTCGATGCCTACATGCTCATGGTCAAAAAACTAATGGAGCACCAGGAACTTCCTGGGGAACTCTTCAAAGATCTTTATGACTGTTTTGATTTATTGAATAAGTATTCCTGTTTTGTATGTTATCGTTAAAGTATGAAATCCGTTATTTCATAGAATACCTAGTTAGTTCATGAAATAACTGATCAAGTCAGTTAAAGCGTAAAACTCACTTGTGTTCTATGGTTTAACAAGTTATTTCATAGAATAACGATCTACACCCCGCTAAAGTGTAAAATAACCGAGTAAACAAATCCCAAATTCTAAAGTCTGTAAAGTGAGAACCACTGGTCAGAAATAGCACACCATTTTCAACCCACTATAAAGTGTTATATAAAAATAATGACATTAACTTTCATGTTTCTTTTAAGAATATGGAAAGTATTACTTTCATTTACATGCAATATTTCTGTAATTAATGATAATTTGCTGAACTTAATATATAGAGATTACTGCAGCCGAATATTTTTTTGCGCCAAGACTCTCAGAACATCAACGAGAAACACATTTACCTTCCACCCCTACTGAATTTACGAACTCTTCCAGACCGCAAGGGGTGGACTTGTTTGGTAAACCGTCTGGTGTGTTGTACAACTGTTGACGTGTTGGCGCCAGTTCATTCAAGTTAGTTGATTGCTTCCATGTGCCGGCTGCTGTGCGTCTAACGCTGCTTCGATGTGTCAGGTATTGAGTTAAAGTTATTTTCTCAAGTTTCATAATTACATTAATTTAATTAAGTTTCTTACGTTAAAGTACAAATTTTTTATTACCTCAAGTTGACTTGAACGATGAATTTTTTAAGTGATGGCAAAAAAAAAAAAAAAAAAGACGCAATGAAAGAAAGGTTTGAATCTTTACTAAGTAAGCGTGACGTGAAAGAACAGTTCTTTGCTCACCCGTGAAAAGTTATTACGTTTGATAGCTGATGTTAAGAAATCTAAAACATCAGATAAGAAAGTATCACGTGATTATTGGTTACTTCAACATTATATGTCCTTGAAGTTCAAGGAGTAGAAAAATTAATAGTCCCAGTGGCAGATGCAAAACCAGATGTAGTGTTTTATTGTTCAAGTGATTCTTTGTTTGATATTTTATACGAAACTCATTTATCTATTGGGCATGGTGGCAGAGATCGAATGATAAAAGAACTTAATCGTCGTTATAGAAATATTACGCAAAATGATATTAAGATTTTCCTGAATTTTTACGAGCCTTGTCAACAAAAAAGGAAAACAGGCAAGAAGGGTGTTGTTGTTAAACCTATGGTTTTTTCACATATGAACTCAAAATGTCAGGTAGACCTCATAGATTTACAATCACAATCTGATGGAAACTATAAATCTATTTTAGTTTATCAAGACCATCTTACTAAGTTTGTTGTTTTAAGACATCTTCAAAGAGAGCAGAAGAAGTTGTAGCACAGTTGCTTGATATATTCCTGTTGTTTGGAGCCCCATGTATATTGCAGTCGGACAATGGAAGAGAATTTTGTAACAAACTTATTGATTACTTAAACGTAACCTGGCCAGAGCTTATAATCGTGCATGGCAAACCAAGACATAGAAAAAGCCAAGGCAGTGTTGAGAGAGCTAATCAGGACATAGAAAACATGTTGACGACATGGATGCAAAAAAACCAGTGCACTTCCTGGAGTAACGGGCTAAAATTTATTCAGTTCATGAAAAACAGAGCGTTTCCCTCAGGTATTAAAAGGTCCCCTTACGAGGCTACGTTTGGTTATGCAGCTAGAGTCGGACTATCAACAACTCCTATTCCGAAGGAAGCATTTGATTCACTGGATGACGAAGATCAATTACAAGGTGCTTTGACTGCAATGAGTACTTCGTCTTAACCTGATAATGAAGTGCTAGTTGAAAAAACAAGGTTAAATAATGACATTAGTAAAGTATGTATAGTTTGTTCACAAGAATGCAGTGAAAACGTAGTTTGTTCGAAATGTAATGAGCCTGTCGACATGTCATGTTTAGAAGACTATGTTTTGGAAGACAAAGTTGTACAGAAGATCTGCAAATTGTGTTTTAATGAACTGAATGTTCAGAGGGAAAGAGAAAACTCTAAAGAATGTTTGGAAATTCAAGCTAAGAAGATGAAATTAATGTCAGATAAATCTCATTCTGAAGCCTCTGTGGGACTTACAGTCCGTATTCCAGTGCCTGAAGCTGACAGAGGAAGGAGTGACGCCAGATCTATTTTAGCTGTTATCATGAAAATAACCGAAGAAGGATTTTTTCAATTGGGAACAAGAAACTGCCGCATAAAACAGCTATATTCCCGATCCCAGTTCAGCGTCTGTGAACAAAAACAAATTCAGATCGAAGAAGTGGAAGTGCTGGATATAGAGAAATCGCTCCGGTCGGTCGCTACAGCTCAAAGTTTAGATACCGGTCAGGGATTTAAAAAATGTTCATTTAAAACGCAGTGTGTCAACAAAAAATGTATTTGTTTTAGAAATAATGTTCTATGCAATTCCAAATGCCATTTTAGTAATCCCTGTTGTAACAAATGATTTTATTGCGTCTTTATATAAATAACATTTTGTATGCTGTATAATTCAGTCAATTGTTTATTTTACACTTTAACTGTCTATCATTAGTTAATTTATAGAATACCTAGTTATTTCATAGAATAACTTGTTAAAGCGTGGAATTATTAATTTATTACACGCTTTAACTAACTTGATCAGTTATTTCATGAAATAACTAGGTATTCTATGAAATAACTGAATTATACACTTTAACGGTAACATGTATACAATGGTATCTACTAGCAACAAAAACAAGGCGTATCAATGGGCTCTCCCTTTCCCCCTCACTTGCTGAAATTTATTTGCGGAATATTAAAAAATAACAATGTACTGACTGAAGCCTTTTGACTACAGGATTGCTGTTAAACCACCTCCACATCTTAGCCTTATTCTTAAAGACAGATCCCAATAAACCCCTAGAGTTACAAGGTGTCTATTCTATCCCTGTCAACACTTCCACAGGCGCTACCCACTATATTGGTAGTACTTGCCGAAGCATCAACCGGCGGTTGGTGGAACATATCGCTGATGTTAAGAAAGGCAACCCTTCTACCTCCCTTTCAATTTTAAACATCAGCGATACGTCCGCGATTACCGATTGGCAAAATGTTAAACGTATCACTCCGTTCAGCAATCGGAAAGCCCTCAGGTACCGCGAAAGCATTGAAATCTTCCTTACTCCTAACACCTGCAATAAAGACGGACCTTTTCACATATCTGTCATTTGGAAAGCTATTTTGAAATCTGGCAACAACTGATGCTTATACCACGTGTTTCATTCCATAGCTGATGAAGGTAGAAGTCACTGCCGAAACGCCCCACCATTTATACTTTTATACGTAACTTATGCGTGATATGAGGATATCAAGAATTATTCTAATCACTTGACATTGCACAACAAAGTGTTTTTGTTTTTTTTATCGGAGGTTTAACTACCACCGTGAGCCATTCAATGGGCTATAAGCAGTCGCACGTCCCTAATTTAGGCTCACTGGTTCCAGGAAAGGGAGAGAGCCAGTGCCGTAGGACAAACAACATCCATGCCTCACCGGGATTCAAACCCGGATCCCTTTCGGACAAATGATAAGAGGCCATCGCTTAGACCACTGCGCCACCGGGGCGGCACAAAGTGTATTTTAAATACCCTATGTGGTGAATCTTATATACAAAACACAAGACGTCTGTTTGTCTGAAGCAGCGAAAACTCTCGAACACCGAACTGTGGCATCGTGAAATTTGCATAGCTTATTAATACTGGAATTTCTAGGTCAACGCAACTATTTTAAGAAGTTTACGTTGTCCGTTCGCGAGCTATGAATTAATTAATAAGCTAATCAATAAAGTCAGCGTTGTTTGCTACGTCATTCTTGTACTGTCCCAAATCTGAAAGCACGTGACTGCATTCATCGCCGCGGCACATCCACAGGTGTTTCTATTCTTTGAGAATTGTGCATAAAAAATGCAAAGACGAACTTTGCGAAATCTTAACGAAACGGGCTGAAATTTTTATCAACACCATGAATTGGTAATAAGAGGAGTCCCTCAAAATTTCACCGAAATCCGGTCAAAACGTTTTAAAATAGGCATGGAATTTTTAATTCATCGGTAATCAGAAATATATACGCAGAAACGGCTAATAAAATTTTGACGGCTAATTTAAAAAGTTATTTACCGATTCAGACGAAATTTGGAGGTCATGCTCCTATTAACGATTTATGGTGTTCAATAAAATTTCAGCAAGTTTCATAAAATATTCGCAAAGATACGTTTTTAACTTTTTTTATCCCAGAGATTCGCCCCTCAAAGACGTCTGAAACGGAAAGCCCATGATGCATTCGATCGTCGATAACAAATTTTTAACGAATTTTGTTCAGTCAGTGTTCTAATTCTGTGTTTCCTGGACGCGTGCTAAATAATTATATAATTCGTAACGCTTTTGGTCAGTTTGATTCTAGAGATTCCATACATTCTGTACATTTCGCTTCCATATATTCTGTACATTTCGTTTCCATATATTCTGTACATTTCGTTGCTTCAATTCTCGACAATATTTCTGACAGCAATGCCCAAAAGGAAGAGACCAATTTTTAATCAAACACGAATCAACACAAAACGCCAAAAGATATTACGAACTAAGCAATCGGAAGAGGAAAGATCACAAGCACGTGAAGCGGGCAAAACTCAAGGTGTTCGACGAAGCAACAAAACTGCTGACGAAACAGAGTCGCGACTTGCTGAACAATGATTTCGAACTGCTACAAGACGAAGCAATGAGACTGCTGAAGAGACGAACGAGCGCCGAACGTCCGATCGCCAACGAGCTTCAAACTCGAGAACTACTGTTGTTCACCAGAACCGAATTTTGCCTGAAACTGTTGGAGCTCGCAGAAATCGACTCCAGCAGGAGAGAATTCAACAAGGCACCACACGGGCACGTAAGTGGCTACATTTGAAGGACGAAGCATTCAATTATGATCCTGAATTGGATTATTTAAACTATCCTCCGATTGTCATTGGTAGCATGTCTTTGAAGTGCAGTTTTTGCGATGGGCTGAAGTTTGAAGGCGAGACACCAGGATTGTGCTGTTCCGGAGGAAAGATTTCGTTGCCAGAGCTTCCGGAATTGCCAGAGCCATTGAAGTGCCTTGTGAAAGGTGATCATCTAAAGTCGGAAGAATTTCTAAACCTGATCCGCAAATACATATGCTGTTTTCAAATGGCTTCGTTTGGAACATCTGTGCCTATGTCGCAGTCAACTGGATTCATGCCAACGTTTAAAATCCAAGGGCATGTGTACCATAAGGTAGGCTCACTCCTACCACTGCCCAACAAAGAGTCAAATTTTTCAATATTTACTTTCTTGGCGACGAAGAAACTGAAGCGCAACGACGTTGTGCTGTGATTCCTGGCACCAATAAAAGTTTGATCTATTCTTTACAAAAGATGCTGCACGAAAACAATCACTACGTTCAGCAACTCAAAATGGCACTTGACCATGGGCGGCGCAACCTAATAATTTCAGTGGGGGTACAGAGTCCAACTTCCCCGAGAGCTAAAACAATAAAAATAAAAAGTAAAAAAAGGAGCGAGAGAACCGTAATATATAGTATACTTGCTCATATCATCATCATCAATCCACTGCTGGATGAAGGCCTCCCTAAGTCTGTTCCACAACTTTCTGTCTTGAGCCTATTTTTCCCTAAATCATTCCAGCTTGTTTTCGCATTACATCCATCCATCACCCACGCGGTATTCTTCTGGGTTTTTGCCTACCCCTTGGTATCCAATTAAATACTTCAGTTATTCAACGGTGGTCAGTCAGTTCATATAGCAATATGGTCAGCCTATTGCCACTCGACAGTCTTCACTTTGATGATGATGTCACCAACCCTTGTCATTCCTCTAATCCATGTGCTCCTCTTCATACCTTCCCTGATTGCAATAAGCATGCTTCTTTGAGTTGTCTGCATCCTCTGTGTGTTGTTTTTCGCTACTTTTCATGTCGCTGATCTATAAGAACTGAAAGTATGCATTTATTAAACACTTTTCTTTTAAGACATAATGGTAAATTGCCCTTGAAAGTTATACTGATTCTTCGCCCTCCAACTGAGTTTTATAATCGTATTTATTTTTTCTTCTATGTAGCCCTCGCTTGGTATCTGTTGTTCAAGGTAAACATAGACTTTAGTTTCTTCTATATTTGCCTTATCAGCTTCCAAATCTTCAGTTTTTGTAAAAGCATTTTACCTCACTTTTGTCTTCTGTAAGTTCATGTTTAAACCCACTTCTTTGCCCTAGTCAGCAAGTTCCTAGATCATGAACTCAAGCGCTGAAGGGGTACTACCAGAAATGACTGCTATCAGCAAAATGAAAATGGTTAAATAATTTATAACGAGGAACAGTACACCAATTAAGTAGTAAATAGTAACGCTGTACTAGTGATCCGATTTATTGGCGTAGGAAATAAGCACATAAGCGTTTCCAAGCTTTCGCACATCAACCAGATGGCTTTTTCAAGGAAGTTAGACAGGTTACTATTTACTGGTTAAATAATGTTCATTAATCTTTATCGTTTTGTCTTCCTAGTTCAGAAATTGAAAGATATTTTGCAGTGTGACATTGAAAAGTTTGGAAGATACGATGTCACCTTGTCTCACTTCCTTTACAATTTTTGTACGTGCTGTGTCCTCGAACAGTCGAATCTTTGCTCTTGCGTTTCATCGATGTTATTGATAACATTGATGTACGCATCTTCAGTACTGCAGGATTTCAAAGACGACTAAACCTGCTGATGGTTTAACGGAATGAAAAGCATTGTCATAATCAATAAAAGTCATGCGTAATGAGAGTTCATATTCATTCGTTCTTACAGTAAGTTCTCTCAGTACATGATCTACACCGAAGAGCAATTGAATTAGAGATACCTGTCTAGTAACGTGTAGCACCACCTTTCGCCCTGATGACGGCGGCTATTCGTCTCTGCATGGTCTCGACAAGACACCGGAAGGGTTGTGAAGCCATACGGATCCACGACCCCTGAACAAGCTCCAACAGTTCACGAAGATTTGATGGAGGGTGATCAGAGCCTCGAACATCTCTCTCGATGGAATTGAGGTCAGGTGACCTAGCTAACCAAGGAAGCGAGGTCACGTCGGTGGAGTGTTCATCCAACCATTCGGATACAATTCGGGAGCGATGGCACGGTGCATTGTCTTGTTGCAGGATGAGGTCCCCAGTGGGATGTTGGAGACTCACAAACGGGAGCAAATGGTCATCCAGGATATCCCGGAAACGTTGACCTGTAAGGGACGATGTCACACGTACCAGTGGTCCCATTTCAGTCCACGTAAACAGTGCCCAAACGAGAATGCCACCCTCACCAGCTTAAAGAGTACCCTGATGGCAAGAAGGATCCATCGCTTCATGTGGTTTGCTCTGTACTCGTATCCTGCAACCCGCTTGTACCAACGTGAATCTCGACTCATCAGTCCAGGCAACATTTTTCCACATGTCTAGGGTCCAGTGGCGATGTTCCCGCGCCCATGCTAATCTTCGCACCCTGTGATGCGCGGTCAGCAGCGATACCCCATAGCGAGATGGTTCTGGATGGTGTGGCTGCTTACACGTTTTTGTGCACCAGCGTTAAATTGCCGAGTGATTTCTTGCACTGTGACCCGTCTATTCGCTGTTACAATGCGAGCTAGCCGAAGATGACCCCGCTCATCCGCACGCTGTTGTCCACGGCAGTTGACCCTTGCAGGGATGGTGCACCCGTGACACAGTGGCTCGTGAAAATCTCAGTGCCTGCAGGACTTCCGAGATGGAGTGACCCATTCGTCGGGCCCCGACGATTTGCCCACGATCAAATGCGCTTAGATTCTTCGTCTTACCCATATTGCGCCCGACTCTTACTGATTCCCGTCGCATCACTCTTTATATTGTCGGATCGCTGCATACGTCATGTCGTTTCCGTTTACAGGGCCGCCCGCAGCGCCACATTTGCATAACGCCAGCTGTCACTAATTCAATTGCTCTTCAGTGTATAATGCTGTAGCACTCCTGAAGCCATCTTGTACTTTTGATTAAGCCAAGTCCAGTGTTTCCTTCAATTAATGCGACAGCACTTTACTCAAGATTTCGAAAAACAACTTATATGAAGTTGGTGGAAGTTCCTGAGGTCCCAAACGTCCCATTTCTTATGTAGCAAGATCACAGTAGCGTTCCAGTCATTAGGCATCTTCCCTTCACTGATACATCAAGTGAAAATTTGGGTGGGTGTAGTTTCTGTTTCTCCAGTGGCTCCTTGTGCAATGTCCATGGTAGTTCCATATTTTCTTGGAGTTCTTCTCCGTTTCATGTTCTTAACTGCATGGGCAACTTCTACCAAGAATACTGAAGGGACGTCCGGCAAAAATTCTCCATGCGATTAAGAACATGAAACGAGGGAAAGCTCATATATGTGTATAAATATATATGTGTGTGCTGACCGAATGTGTACATATCTCAACCAAGAGTAGTGAAGAATAAATAAACATTTAACATTTTCCCCAGAAAATTTGAAGTTTTAGGGAAAAGCAGTTTGATTATTTTTAGCAGAAAATTTAAGAAATAATCTAGAGAATTTCTAAAATTATAATAAGTTGAGAACAATGAGTTGAAACCTTAAATTCAGTATTTTAATAAAATCTTATACATGATTGCACATTATATGTTGATTTCTTTTACACCGTTAAAACGATTTCTGTATTTACTTAAGAAAAGGTCACCAACACAAGAACATTCCTCAGTGGAAAAAGGTTTCATTATCAGCAATGTAAATTTTAGTACAGAACTATTAGGAGCATGCAAAAGTTTCCGCCACCCCCGCTAGCGGGCGCTGTAGGGTCTAACTGGCCAGAGACCCGTGCTGTCAGTTCGTACATGAACCCAAGCATGGCGGTCGATAAAGTTCATTTGCGGCACTGTTTGTTATTCAAGTTTATTTTAGGGAAAAAGTGCGAGTGAAGCATACGGTTCAATATGTCAGGCGTATGACGAAACGGTTATGGGTGAGCGTACGTGTCGAGAATGGTTTGCCAGGTTTAAGAAAGGTGATCCAAACTTGGAAGACAAATCATGTGCAGGTAGACCGCAGAAACTCGCAGACGAAGAGCTGGAATCGCTGTTCCAAGAGGATGCCACACCATCGACCACGCAACTGGCGAAACGTTTGAAAGTGGCTTAATCGACGGTGGTACGGCGTCTACGGGCCTTGGGGAAGATCCAGAAGATTGGTAAGTGGGTTCCGCATACTTTAACGGAGCGTAATATTGATCAACGATTGAGCATCTGCATGTCGTTGCTGAAGAGGTTTCAAGGGAAGAATTTCTTGTGGAAGGTTGTCACCGGGGATGCAAAATGGGTCTATTGAGACAACCCCGTACGCAAGCGATCCTGGGTCGACCCAGAACAGCCATCAATATCCACTGCAACACAGGATATCCACGGGAAAAGGTGCTGTTCTGTGTGTGGTGCGATATGCATGGAGTGCTGTACTTCGAACTGTTGAAACCGGGCGAAACAATCACTACACAACGATACAGCGATCAGTTGATGAAACTGAACGCCGCAATCGATCAGAAATTCCCCTGGACCGGTAAAGAACGCCGCCCAGTCATTCTGTTTTACGATAATGTCAGACCACATGTCTGTGCCACCACAAAATCAACCTCTGAACAGTTACACTGGGAGGTTTTACCACACCCAGCTTACTCCCCGGACATTGCACACTCAGACTTTCATCTGTTTCGCTCTATGCAACTTACCGTAGCTCACAGCGGTTCACCACAGTTCCAGAGGTGAAAACTTTCGTCACTGCGTTCTTCAGCTCAAAACCCGAGTCCTTCTATCGCAGTGGCATTCATTTGTTGACTGAAAAATGGCAAAAAGGTCATTGATGCTAACGGCCAATATTTCGTTGAATAAATGTGTACTGGTTTCCTGATTCCTTTCTGCTTAAAACGGCGGAAACTTTTGCATATCCTTAATAGTAATTGAATTACAGTAAAAACAATTACTGAGCTCTAAAAATATTTTGACAGTGAAAATCTGCAGGACAATGCTCTATATAAGACAAAATGAAGACGCATACTGCTGTACTTATTGGCGTGTAAAAGTAAAATTAAATTTAAGGTTCAAAATTATTATCCAAAACGCATACGTCAGTATCGGTGTCGATAGCACAATGTTGTACAATACTGAAAGGTACAGAAGGTTTTTCTCAATTCGTACATTTTGACCAGAAGGAACACACCTGTAAAAGCAGTTCATTTAGATTTTATACCGTTTAGTTTTCGTTTCATTCCCAGTCTATCCATATTTCATTTCAGTCTTCATACGTAGGTAAATCAAAAATTAAAGGCTATTTGAAAAATACGTGGTAACCGAAGCGGATAGAAGCTGACACAATATAACACGTTTGCAATGGCTTATGGGTAGTTCGAACACGCACAGCGCAGCGCTCAGCCTTTTGTCTGGTTGAAGCCAAGGTCAAATAAACATGGCCACTCTGCTGCGGAATTGCACCATTGTTGAACAACGCGCCGTTGTGAGATTGCTTTGGACAGAAGGAGTGAAAGCTGGTGAAATTTACCGCAGGATGTTGGCTTAGTATGGAATTGAAAACAGCATGACTCAACGAAATGTTTATGAATGGGTAGAAGGGTTTAAAGCGGGAAGAAATGTTTAACCGACGAAGCTCCGCCAGATCGGCCATCAACATCGCGTACACGAGCCGAAATCGACAGGGCGAATAGCTTGATCAGAGAAGACCGACGGATTACATTGTCTGCTAGTGCTGGACATTTGGATATCAGCTATGGATCCGCACATGCCGTATTGCATGATGATTTGAGGTACCGTAAAGTTTGCACAAGATACGCAAACAGCTTACTGATTTGTGAAAGAAACAGGACGTGGAAGTTGCGACTCAATTCGTGAAATGTTATGAAGAAGATCGGAGTATTTTGGAGAGTATTGTCACTGACGACGAGACATGGGTTCATCACTGTGAACGGGAAAGCAAGAGACAAAGCATGCAGTGGAAACACCGATCTTCTCCAGTAAAGAAGAAATTCCGACGACAGCCCTCCGCGAAGAAAATCATGCTGGCCTTCTTTTGGGACATTAAGCGTCTTATTCTGGCGCATTTTCAGAAACGCGGACAAACAGTGACCAAAGCATCCTATTGTGAAGCAATGCTTAGAGAGCAACTGAGACCTGCGATCCGCAGCAAAAGAAGAGGAATGCTGTCAGAAACAGTCTTGCTGCACCATGGCAATGCACGTCCCCATGTAGCGACAGCAACGGTGGATGCAATAAATCAACTGCGGTTTGAACGTCTTCCACATCTTCCTTACAACCCTGATCTGGCGCCATGAGATTATCACGTCTTTGGTCTACTTAAAGAGGCGCTACGCGGTCGCATGTTCAGCTCTGATGGTTAAGGAAGCGGTATAGACCTAGCCGAAAAGCTTCTTCTTCCAAGGAATGAAGAAGCTAGTGGAACGATACAACAAGTGAAATGACCTGCAAGGGGACTGCGGAGAAGTGAGAAAACCGACATATCAATTTGCTTACAGTTACCAGTAATAAAGGTTATGTCGCCTTTACTTTTTGATTCTCCCTCGTATTTTTGGTGCTCATACACAAAATTATTTTAAAAAATGTTTTAAAGAAAAATTACCTTATGTACCAGATTTAACTTCTTAGTTCACTTTATCTATTCAATTTTTAGACTTACAAATTCAGTTTAAATGAATGCATTAGTCTAAGAAATACACTAACACTTTTGTTTTAAATTAGTGGAAAATGCACTCAAAGACGTGGAAATGCAAATTAAGCCTATGTATTTATATCTATTTCGGTTCATCTCGAGTGAATGCTTTGGACCAAAACTTTGACCAACAGTTCATTTTAAATGAGTGGAAAATGCACTCAAAGACGTGGAAATGCAAATTAAGCCTTTGTATTTATATCTATTTCGGTTCATCTCGAGTGAATGCTTTGGACCAAAACTTTGACCAACAGTTCATTTTAAAAGAATGAAAAAATACAAAATTTGAAAAGCCAAAACTGAAAATTAAGCCCATATATCCCATTTCAGTTGCTTCGAAGTAATACGTTTTGATGAAAAAATGAACTAAGTCCATACATATCACTTTACAAACTTCTTGAATGTCTTTGCGTGTGCTAATGTATCTACTTCTCTGTTTGTGGTTTGGGTCACAATTACTCAAAAGGTAAACTAATTGACATGAAATTTCACATTAAAGGTTTCCATGTCATTCGTATATACTTATGAGATTTCAGTTGCAACTGGCCGAACGGAAGTAGTGATTCTTTACATTGTAGAAAATCGATCAAATTAGGCAATTTTTGTAATTACAATTTTTAAAGATCCCACTGGGTAACAACCAAAATGTATCTGACACAAAAGTAGCCATTTTTAACTAATTTGGACATGCTGATCACGAATATGGACATAAAAAATCGCGAATTAGCTCTAGTTTTCAAGATACGCCTGGGGGGTTCAGTGAGAATGGATGGTCTGCGCCGAAAGTCCGATATGTCGAAGGCGTGATTTTCCAAGAGACGGATAACCTTGAGCGTCAATTTGGATGACTCAATCTGTAGCAGTCATTACAACCACATTTCCTTCTTGTGATCATTTGCATTATGGATTCTGTGAGTGCAGACTTGTAATTCAAGATGCCTCGTGAATGTGAGAACAAAGCGGAACATTTTTGCTATATTTGGGAGAAAATTACTTTGCTCTCACAAAGGCGACCCATTAGAACGATGATAAAGAAAGATTACAGCCTTTATTTTAGTTGTGACATCGGTGACCAGGACCGGTATTGGGCCACACACATATGTTGTCAATCATGTGCAACCAATCTGCTCTGCTGGTTGAACCGAAAAGGACAATCGATACGTTTTGCAGTTCTAATGGTGTGGAGGAAACCGACAAACCATCTTAATGATTCTTACTTTTGCATGACTCCTCCAATTTGATATGGCATTTCTAAGAAGAAAAAGGGACCTTTTACCTATCCGAATATTGCCTCTGCTTTGAGTCCAGTTCCTCATGGGGAAGAACTTCTTGTTCCTGATCGACCAGATTCTTATTCTCTGGATTATGGAGGAGAAAGTAAGGCCAGTGAACAACCGTCTATTGTGAAAGCATCTACATCGAGAGATCCTGATTTCGTGCCTATTGAAAAGTCTGCACGGCCACATAAAATTACCCAGAGTGAATTGAATGCTGTAGTAAGACATTTAGAATTGCCAAAAGTAAAGCAGATCTGTTAGGGTTCAGACTGCAGCAACTGAATCTTCTAGAAGGAATGTGCATGTGCATGTGCATGTGCCTGTGTTTTATGCTCGGCAAAAAGATCTGCTTCCGTTTTTCAAAATGACAGATTATCTCATTTCTTTTGTTGATATAGTGGGTCTGATGGCAGCACTACAAAGACGACGACTGGAGGCTGTTCATTGATTCGTCCAAGTTGACCTTAAAAGTTATGCTGCTCCATAATGGTGACGTTTTACCATGTGTTCCACTAATGTATGCAGTTACATGAAACAAATGTACAACAGCATAAAACAACTTTTACACACCATCAACAATGATAAATTTAAGTGGCAGATTTGTGGTGACCTGACGAGCAATGCCATTTTAATGGGGCTACAGCAGGATTAAACAAAGTGTTGCTGTTTCCTATGTCTCTGGTACAGCCGTACCAGTACTTTCCACAACAAGAAAAAGGATTGGCTCCCACGATAATCACTTGAACCGGGGAAAAATAATGTACTTAATGAACCACTTGTAGAATTCAGCAAGATTTTGTTCCCTCCTCTCCACATCGAACTTGGACTGATGAAAAATTTTGTAAACGTCATGGATCTAAATGGGGCAGGAGTTTTGTACCTTCGTGATAAATTTCCAAGACTTAGTGAGGCCATAACCAAGAAAGATGTATTTGCTGGTCCACAAATGCGTCAGCTCTTCCGTAATAAGCATTTTGATGATATCCTCACAGGTGATGAAAAGTTAGCTTGGAATGCTTTCCAGCAAGCGGCCACAAAATTTCTAGAAAAAACTAAGGCTGACAAATTTACCAGGAGTTTGTAGAAATCCTCTTGCAGCGCTACGAGAGACTAGGGTGCAACATGTCATTGAGATTACACTTTCACTTTTTACACTCTCATCTGCATTTTTTCCTCGCTAAGTGCGGTGGTGTCCGTGATGAGCACGGTGAACAGTTTCTCAAGGACAATTCACATTACTACTGTCACAAAAAGGTTCCAAAGGAAATGGAATGCAGCAGTTTGATTTTGTGAGAGATGCTCCAGAATTTCATTACAAGCGACACGCAAAGCGGCGGCGCCGTGAAACATTTCCTCTATGAGAATTATCATAGGGTATGTATATGCAAATATATAAAACTTGTTTCATAGATATTTCAAAAACTAAAGCTAATCTGGTGTTTTAACGGCAATTTTTATATTTAGCACCCAAACAAAATAAAGGTAACTTGCTTTAATCTCAGATAAACACAAAAAGTCAAAATTTGTTGTTCAGTGTTATTAATGATAAAATCTGATAAAATTAATATAAAATTAGTATTTTAGACTTCTTCCCAGAAAGGTCCATACACTTAGTTAATTCCTTTACCGCTAAGACATTTTTTTTCAATTTACCTACATTACTGACTATAGGCTTCAGTTTTTTTATACGAAATTATACTGAAAGGATTTGTCAAATAATACATCTTAATCTCACTTCATATTATTTGTTTCATAAAAGCATCAAAACTTCTTACTGTTTATTTCATTTCGTATTATTATTATTATTATTTGGAATACAGATATTAGACACATTAGCGTGCGTAACTGTACACTTCTCGTAGGCCGTAATGCGTTAATATGATAATAAATAGAGAATAAATTCAAACTGTCGGACGTTACTTATTTTGCAGCCTGAGCATCCGTTTAATCAGTTCTAGGTTCATGGTCCGTTTTTGGAAAAAATTCCAAAACACCAGTGGAACTTTTTATTTTCCAAAGAAACTCGATACCCAACCTCAACAGCTAAACTACAAATATTAGGAAGTGTTGGGCGCGATTGAAAACGTGTTATCGTCTGTCAACTAATATTCAGAAGAGAGTACATTCCAAAACGAGTTTGTTGCCATGTAGCATCTTCCTGCTAAATCGCAGGTGCCGCACTCACTGCCTCCTATTGAGTCAGAAATCTTAAAGAGATGCTTGCCGTGTTAGAAAACTTTATTCGCGTTTCACCCTAGGAAGAAGGAAACATTTTACGTTGTAAAGCAGATAAAAATCATCATCCGACCGCCGTAAGACTCATAAATGAATTGAAAAGTGTGTCTGAAAATTTCTCATGTTTACTCTGTGTCTGAAAATTTCTCACGTTTAAGATCTGATAAATATGTGAACGCCTAATTACACTTGGGAGGGAAACAGCCATTCAGTATTGTAACATTACATATGCCTCAAATGCGTAAGTCTGTTGCCGAAATCACAGGGGCCCGTTCTTACTCGGACGCTTTGAAATTAACGTCAAGTACAATGCCAAAAACAAATATCTTCACTCTTCAGTTATTTCCCACTACCTCAGGCATTCTGCAAGCAGCAAGACCGATGAAGACACAAACATCAAGGAAACATTGATGGATTGTAGCGACCCTAGGGAGAAAAATACACTTGGCTTGGTACAGATTGTGAGAGGTGAAGCGATTTTGATACCCATATGTTAACAACTGTTCTCACAGCAAAAGCACACATATTCGTCCAGGCTCGTTTATCATCTATGTGACAGAACTCCAAGAAAGTCCGTGTACATCAAACAGTGGTATTATTACCGCTTAATTTGGAGTTCGAGTTCTTTGTTGTTCAGATATTTATTTCATAGATGGTGTACTGAGTTTTCTGATCTCACGCAGGACACATTCCGACGTCGATAAAAAAAAAAAAAAAAAAAAAAAAAAGGAAAGGAAACAAGGAGAGAGAGAGAACTCGCCCTGGTTATTGCTTTAAACATATTTAAAGAATTCTTTCACGATATTTTTTCAAAAAACAAACACAATGTTGCGTTAACTTTTCAATTTATTTGCGCGAAAACAATTTTCAAAATTGTACACTTGCACCGTTTGGAGTTTCATGGACCTCCCCCAGTGAGGCAAAACCATGAAATTTCAGAAGGGGTCCGGACCATCGTGTCCCCTACCTTCCGCCGCCAATGCACTTGACGATAATCCAAGTTAAGACCTGAAGATCGTTATTAAGGCAGGCAAGAAACCAGCACAAGGCCATGCACGTGTCTTTAATGCACCGGTAGTCAATGAATTCGCCATAATCATTGCTGGAAATCAGTTTGAAAAGCGCGATATTGTTTTGACTATGCATAGCAATGAGCTTAAGAGTATGTCCGAGACACACATTTCGTATGACGCCTTGCAATATCCGCTGATGTTTCCACGAGGCAAGGACGGATATGCCATCAACATCAATCAAGGTCAGCCAGGAAAGTCAAATAAAGTCAACAAAATGATGTCGGCAATGTCGTACTACGCCTATCGATTGATGGTGCGATCGAATGAGAACCGATTGCTAAATTCCCGACAGTTACTGCATCAGTATTTAGTAGACATGTATGCTAAGATTGAGACAGAAAGATTGCTCTTTATCCGACTGAACCAAAAGAAGCTTTGTGTCGATGATTACGTTCACTTGAAAGATGCGATTGTGAACGATGGCAATGCAGAAAATCACGGTAAGTAGTGATTCTGCCATCAACATATACCGGAGGGCCACGAAACATGCATGAATATGCACAAGACGCCATCACCTACGTTCGCCATGGAGGTAAGCCATCATTATTCATCACACACACACGTTCAATTCGAACTGCAAAGAGATGGAAGAAAATTTGATTAACTGCCAATCAAGAACGGACCGACATGATTTGGTAGCAATAATTTTCTGGCAGGAGCACATCATTTTCATGAATGTTCTCAACAAAGGCAAAGTTTTTGTTTCTGTTAAATATTGGCTTTATTCCGTTGAGTGGCAAAAGAGGGGTCTCCTACATGCACACATTTTGATTTGGCTGACCAACGGACGCAAAACAAATCAAATTGACGACATCATCTCTGCTTAGGTTCCCGATCCCGACACCGACAAGAAGCTTCACGACATCGTCATTAAAAGCTTGGTCCTTGCGGCCCTTTGAATAGACATTATCCATGCATGACGGATAATATGTACAGCAAGACGTTTCCGCGTCAATTCATCAAGGAAACGCAAACATTAATAGATGGTTACCCATTGTATCGTAGTCGTAAACCTGCAGACGGTGGACAAACGGCAACCATTAAAATATTAGGATTTGGAAATTAATAATCGGTGGATCGTTCCATACAGTCCTTTGCTTCTGAAAATGTTTAATGCCCACATCAACGTTAAGTGGTGCAATTCCGTGCAGTCAATTAAATGCATCCTCAAGTATGTCCACAAGGGATCCGATCAAGGAGTTTTTACTACGACACGTGACAATGGCGAAATTAATGAAATCGGGGAGTGCCAAGCAGGCTGGTACATATCCAGTAATGAAGCGGCATGGCGCATTTTCGGATTTCCAATCCGCGAACGATTCCTTACAGTTGTGCATCTTGATGTTCACCGTGAAAACGGTCAGTGCATCTATTTTAACCAAGGCAATTTGCAAAATCTTCTGGCCAATCCACCAAACACAACATTGACATGATTCTTCCAGCTATGCAAAACAGATGATTTTGCGAAAACACTGCTGTATTGTGAAGCTCCAAAATATTACACATAAGACAAGTCAAAGAAAGTCTTCAGTCGACGCAAACAAGGTGCAATTGTAGATGGACATGTCGGCATTCGATCTAGCCGTGCTCTTGGCCGTGTTTACACAGTCCACTTGAGAAACTTCGATTATACTACTTGAGAATGTTGTTGCACAAAGCCCGACTTGCTTTAAGGATCTCCGAACAGTCCATGGAGTTGAACAAGACGCGTATCATGCAGCTTGCCTGGCATTGGGACTACTAGAGAGCGACAATCACTGGGACGAAACATTGAAGGAAGCGAAGGAATCGGATTCACCATCAAAAATCAGAACTCTTTTCGAAGTCATCCTGTCGTTTTGTGAACCATTAAATCCAAAATCACTTTGGGAGAGCCACAAGGACTGTATATCTGAAGACATTTTAAATAGACTTCGATAAGAGAATCGTCAAATGACTTTAGAATTCATTAATGACATCTATAATGAGGCACTTATCATGATTGAAGATAAAGCTTTGTAGATGATTGGAAAATCTTTGTCGGAGATCGGCATGAAAAGTCCTTCACGACAGCAAGCAGTGAACATGACTCGAGAAATGCTTCGAGAGTTGTCATATGACTCTGACAAAATGCTGGATTACGCTGCGCAGAACGAGCCACTATTGAATACAGAACAACAAAGAATTTATCAAGAGGTTCTACGACGACATTACGACAACGAAGGCGGAGTAATTTTCCATCGACGCGCCTGGAGGAACCGGAAAGACATTTTTGATCAATTTGTTGCTGGCCCGCGTCAGAGAAGAAAAGAAGATTGCACTTGCTGTTGCATATTCAGGTATCGCTGCAACATTTATGACTGGTGGGCGAAGAGCACATTCAACGCTTCAAATCCCAATTGACTTGTTCCATAATGAAGCGCCCGTTTGCAACATCAAGGAAAGGAAGTGGAAAGGCCAAAGTACTACTTGAAGCTAAAACGTTATTCTGGAATGAAATTTCGATGATGCATAAGCACGGATTTGAGGTAGTCAACAGAACACTGTAGGACATTCGTGGCAACAAAAATCTTATGGGCGGTTTGATCGTTGTCCTTGCTGGCGATTTTCGCCAGTGATTCCAAGAAGTACGATGGTTGATGAGATCACAGCATGCCTGAAATTATCACAGCTTTGGAGAGACATCACAACAATGAAGCGCACGACCAACATGAGAGTTCAACAATCTCATAGACTCCGAGAAGTTTCATGAGTATTTGCTCAACATTGGCGACGGCAAGGAAGCAACAAGTGAAACTGGAAAAATCAAGCTCTCCACTCGGCAAATTTTGTCTTACTCTGAAGAGTCTCATTAATTGTGTGTATCCAAGCATCGGAGCAAATCTTCTGAATTGCAAATGGCTAAAGGAACGTGCGATTCTGAACGATTCTGACACCACTAAACGTTAAAGTTGAAGAAATCAACTATTCCATTCAAGAAATAATTTCATCCTTTTCACAAACATTCTTCTCTATTGGCAAATGTATCAATGAAGACGAAGAGACAAGCTATCCGGTAGAATTTTTGAATCCAAACGGAATTCCGCCACACAAATTATTGCTGAAGGTTGGATTTCCCATCATGCTGTTAAGAAATTTGGACCCACAAAAATGTGTAACGGATCAAGACTGACGGTGAAGGCATTAAATGCTCAGGTCATTGAGGCAACGATTCTAACAGAACCATTTGAAGGCGAGCACGTCTTTATTCCAAGGGTTCCGTTAATTCCAACTGATTTTCCATTTTCATTCAAACGATTACAATTTCCTGTTCGGCTTGCATTTGCAATCACTATTAATAAATCGTAAGGACACTCGCTTAAAGTTACGGGCTTGGATTTGACAGATGAATGCTTCTCACGTGGACAGCTGAATGTTGGAATGTCAAGAGCAAAGGATCCAACAAAATTATATACTGTCGCCGATGAAGGAGAAACCAAAAATGTTGTGTACGGCCAAGTGCTGAAATAATCACACTATAATAAACAAATAATTTGTAATGACCGAATTTGTGAAATCAGCTTTTATTTTTTTCTTGCAGGCATAAATTTTTTCACGGTTTTTTCAGTGACATATAAGGGAATATGAAATTAATAAGCCTAAATCCCGGGCAAAGCCGGGTAGTAAACTAGTCATTAGATAAACCTAAAATTCAAACCGAAAGTTCACAGTGCAAAGGCTTATTAGCAAAAAATAAGAATATAAGTTTTATGTGAACATATCCAGACGTTTGTTAGAGTATTAGAAAAGTTAGATAATGGGATGTGAGGAAAATCCAACAACTTTTCTATCTTTGAAAGCATCATTATTTCTCCCATTCTTGTTTTTCCAATTCCAAATTCATGTAGTTGTGCAATGTGAATGTTACTCTTAGCTACCTGGGTCTCTCATTTTTATTACAAAGAAAGTCCCCACCATTTTTTATTTACCACACTTAATAAAATCCTTTTTTTTTTTTAGTTACTAGATTTTGGTGAGTATTGTGCTTGTGTACTTGATAAATGTAATCTTTATAGTAGGTTTGTGGCATAGATTGTTCTTATCACAAGTGGAACAAAGATACATAGGATGGGAGTAAATATTCAGAGGCATATGTGGCAGAGCTGAGACGGGCTGAGTCCGAATCGGACTGTAGAATATTTACTGCTGTTCTGGCTCGGGCTCTTAGAGAGAGGGAGAGCCGGAGAAGTTTTTTTTTATATATAAATGTGATTTTATATGATTTAGCAAATGAGACGCTTTATAGTTGGTAAATTGAATTCTTCGGCAACTGGTTTTGGTTGGGGAGCAGGCATTCGAGACGGCTATTTATTCCGGTCTTGGGAAGAAAATGTCATAGGCCATGCATTATTGTTTCTGAAGATAAGAAAAAGCGTTTTCAAGAACTATAGATATTGGATAGTTGATAGCATGCTGATGATAATTTACCCTCTATCTCCACGCTAATTCTATTTAGCAACGTACATATTGCAGCACATTATGGCGCGATAATATTAGCATTACTTGAGCAACATACAATGGCAGCATCGCCCGATCATTTTAGATGCCAGGCCGCCGAAGCACTTCAGTTGGAAACGAACGGTCAAAGAAAATCGAACAGTTACACTACAAAAATAGATAGAGGTCCCTTCCCCACTCCCCATTTGAGAAATACATTGTATGATTGCAGGAGGAGGAGAAAGTGGAAGTGTGAAAAAGGAGATGTTTTTCATTAATGGTTGAACATGTTAGCCAGTTTTCGAGCTTGTTCGGGCGCGGACTCTATCTTGCAATATAAAATTCGGGCTCGGGTGGGCTCGGGCTCTGAAAATTGAGCCTGAACTCAGCTCTGATATGTATTCATGTTTAAAGGCTGAGTAGCACAATGTTAAGAGAATTTATTCGCCTCACCTCAAGTGACATAAGAGAAAACCAAAGGTCAAGAAAATCATGGCAAGATCAGATTTGGGGAAGTCTAAAAGAGAAAATAATGAGTATTAAGTAAATAAGGTTGTGTGCATGACTCACAAGGTAGATATACACTAAAAAGCAATTGTAAACGTTATGCAAATGTGGTGCTGTGGGCGGCTCTGTAAACGGAAACGACATGACGTGTGCAGCGATCCGGCAATATAAGGAGTGATGCGACGGGAATCAATAAGAGTCGGACGTAGTATGCGTAAGACGAAAGATCTATGATCGTGGGCAAATTGTCGCGGCCCGACGAATGGGTCACTCCATCTCGGAAGTAGTGCAGGCACTGGGATTTTCACAAGCCACTGTGTCACGGGTGCACCGTAAGTACATTGAATCCGGTAAAACCATCCCTGCAAGGGCCAACTGCCGTGGACAACAGCGTGTGAATGAGCGGGGTCATTGTCAGCTAGCTTGCATTGCAACAGCGGATAGACGGGCCACAGTGCAAGAAATCACTCAGCAATTTAACACTGGTGCACAAAAACGTGTAAGCAGCCACACCATCCAGAACCATCACCTCGCTATGGGGTACAGAACCATCCACCCACGAGGGTACCGCTACTGACCGCACATCACAGGGTTCAAAGATTAGCATGTGCGCGGGAACATCGCAACTGGACCCTAGTCATGTGGGGAAATGTTGCCTGGACTGATGAGTCGAGATTCACATTGGTACATGCGGATGACAGGATACGAGTACGGCGCAAACCACATTTTTTTTTTTTGGATTGGAGGTTTAACGACCACCGTGAGCAACTCAATGGGCTATAAGCAGTCGCCCGTCCCTAATTTAGGGTCACTGGTTCCAGGGAAGGGAGAGAGCCAGTGCCGTAAGACAAACACAACATCCATGCCTCACCGGGATTCGAACCCGGACCCCGTTCGGACGAATGATCAGAGGCCATCGCTTAGACCACTGCGCCACCGGGGCGGCACCACAAACCACATGAAGCGATGGATCCTTCTTGCCAGCAGGGTACTCTTCAGACTGGTGGGGGTGGCATTCTCGTCTGGGGACTGTTTACGTGGACTGAAATGGGACCCCTGGTACGTGTGACATCGTCCCTCACAGGTCGACATCCCCTGAAAACTCCAACGACGTGGCCTCACTTCCTTGGCTAGCTAGGTTACCTGACCTCAATCCCATCGAGCACATCTGGAATGCCATCGAGATGTTCGAGGCTCTGAACCCACTCCATCAAATCTTCGTGAACTGTGGGAGCTTGTTCAGGGGTCGTGGATCCGTATGGCTTCCCAACGCTTCCGGTGTCTTGTAGAGTCCATGCCGAGACGAATCGCCGCCGTCATCAGGACGAAAGGTGGTGCTACACGTTACTAGACAGGTATCTCTAATTCAATTGCTCTTCATTGTATGTAAGTTCAGGTTGTACGCTATGATCACTCTAAATGAAAATCATTGAAACATGACAGCAGATAAAATTTGGTAGATTGTCTTTTTTGAGGACCTGTTATCTCACTCTCAAAGAACAGCTTAGCAATATGCATTTGTTAATCTGAAAACTATTAAGGTCATAGCTGGATTTGATTTTAAGAACTGCAATTTTTAATTAAATATATGTTTGATATAAAAGATGTTAAAAAAATATGGGGACCATAGCTGTAGTTACTGTACTGAGTATTCAACACTTGGGCTCTATTCGTAGATAAACTGGCGTGCAAAAATTAAGGACGAGATGGTTTTTCGAATGCAACGTCGTGCAGAAGTGCTCCACATCGACTCAAATCATACCATAAGATTCACAAGATGTAAGAATATGGGACAAGTGAGCAAAACCGTCCAAACAAGGAATCCAAAGGCACTTTACTGAAAAGGTAGCTTCGAGCACAACTGGACAGGAGACAGAAACGTCCATGTGACAGGCGGCTGCCAAGAAAAATCCGGTCTTTAGTACGGGATATGATCACCCCTGACTGCGTTGCAGGATTTACAACGTCTGTCCATGCTGAGGACGAGGTTGTCAAGGAGCTGTTCAAACATCGCAGCCCATTCCTCTTGTAGCGCCAATCGCAGCCGCGGAATCGTCGCTGGCGGCTGGTGACGTGCTGCCAAGCGTATCCCGAGGTCCCACACGTGTTCGATGGAATTTAGGTCCGAGAACCTTGCAGGCCAATCCAGGCGTTGAATATCTTTACTGTACAACAGCTCTGCGACAGCCACTGTACGATGAGGTGAAGCATTGTCGTCCATGAAGAGGAACTCAGGACCCACAGCACCTCTAAACAGACGCACGTGAGGCAGGAAAACCTCGGTGCAATAGCGGACACCAGCGACTGAACATCCACCTCAAAACCGGTCCCTTTCAATGATGTTGGAGGAGTGATTGCGTGTTCCCTGCTCTCTCCAGATGTGTATACGTCCAGAATCGCTAGTCAGACTAAATCGGCTCTCATCCGTAAAGAAAACTCGATCCCATTGATGATGTGTCCAGTTCTTGTGTTCCTGGCACCACAGAAACCGCCGTCTCCGATGAGCAGGCGTTAATGGCACACACCGTACTGGTCGTCGTGCAAATAGACCACCTTTGTGCAGCCTCCTGGCCACGCTAAAACGCGATAACGGACGTCCAGTTGTCTGTTGCATGTGCGTTGCGATTTCTCCCGCCTGTAGGACAATATACCGGTTGTCCGCCGCCGTGGTTGCTCGTGGGAGACCACTGCTAAGCTCTCGGACAGCTGTTCCTGTCGTTTGAAATCCTCTCCAAGTTCGTGAAACGATGCTGTGAGCGATCCCGAACTCCTCGGCCACACTTCGACCTTCTTCCAACTTCCCAATTACGCGACATCGGATAAAGTCATCCAGATGCAGTCGACTGGATTGCCTGTTGGCCAGATCACACGGTGGCAGCAACTCGACGTCGTTCAAACCGATGTACACAGTGCAATAGCTTTCACCGAATTGCTGAGCGTACACCACCCTTCTGACACACCCCCTACGTCAAGCTGCATATATGCGCATGCCCTACTGTACCGGACCCTAGTCTCTCTCCTGAGTGGTCTTTAGGTCCGTCCTGCCTGCTCGTTCCGCTGTTATGCTAATTTCTTTTTTTTTTTTTTTTTTTTTTGGTTGGAGGTTTAACGATTACCGTGAGCAACTCAATGGGCTATAAGCAGTCGTTCACTGGTTCCAGGGAAGGGAGAGAGCCAGTGCCGTAAGACAAACACAACATCCATGCCTGACCGGGATTCGAACCCGGACCGCTTACGGACGAATGATCAGAGGCCAGCGCCTTAGACCACTGCGCCACCGGGCCGGCTTTCTCCTCTTCGTCCTTAATTTTTGCACACCAGTGTATAATGGTAGTGGGGCTGCCCAAGATTATGCACAGTTTCAGCTCAGCACCTGCTCTCTGCCTCTGTTGAGTGTTGGTATGTTTTGGAGGTTTGGTGGATTTTATGATATCCAATGTGAACAAGCAGCGAGTGCGAATTAAGTTTCGTCTAAAACTTTGGAAAACTGTCTTGGAAATCTATAAAATGTTGCAAAGAGCATTTAGTGGAGAAACCCTAAGCCATTCAAAAAATTGTAAATAGTTTAAAAGATCTAAACAATTCATTGTACATCGATTGAAGATGACACTCACCCTGGATGACTAACAACTTCATGAACAAATGATTCAATTGCCTGTGCTGTGTTAAGGAAGTAATCAGAGGTTACAGATGTTTGACTATTAGGGAGGTGCCAGCAAAATTGGTACCTCAACTGGATTGTGCCATCCAATTTTGGCATAGGATTTGGATACTAGAAGAATGACAGCGAAGTTTCTAAGCTTCTTGCATACGATCAAAAGGAGATCTGTGTTGCTGCTTGTCAGGATCTTGAAATTCATGCAGTAATGGATTCACACTTTACAGGAAATATTAATACAGGTGACAAATCCATGGTTATGATCCTGAAACAAAACTTTAATCAGCTGAAGCACAAAAGCCTCTCCTTGATCCCAGAAAGTGAAATCAAACATAAAAGTGATGTTGACTGTTTCCTTTGGTGTTATAAATGTGGTAAATTTTGTTTTTGCTGAAAAGCAGTGGTCAATAAAAAAATGTCTTTATTTTTTCTAATATCATTCTACTTTATTTTGATGTATTACTAAAAAGTATTTTGATTTGATTAGCTACAGAACTGGTCTGAAATTAAACATGCACACATAATTTTTTTTGTGTGCAAATAGCAAGCTGTTTTATTTTATAGGATTTGTACTGCAGATACTTTTGGTATGCTTATTATGCTACTTTCCTTCTTGGTCTGCAGACAGTACTGTCAATTTGAGAAATATTTTTAATATTGACCACTGTGACCTTGTCATTTGTGGACCTTTTTGTTTTGCTGTAGCAGTTTGAGGAGTTTTGTTCAATATTCTCACACTGGTAATGTGCAGATTGATGTGGGAAATATTACAGCTACTGCTAAGCAGAAGATATAAGATCACTTCTGAGTAATAAAGGCACCATATTCAGTCACTTTGCCACAGAACAGACACCATAAGAAATAAAGAATGTATCCAAAATGGAGTTCTAACATTTAATGGTGCATAAAGTATAAACAAACATTAACAACCAACAAAATAAAATGCTGACAAGAGGGAGTTGACTTCAGAAAAAATTAGCTTCAGGATCTGGCAATGATATGTAAATCTTTTTGTTGGAACTTCATTTCTGAATTGGAAACTATTTATTACAGACAAGAGACCTTGAAGAAAATCAAGAGGTCTGAAACTTTATTTTTCTTTCTTTCTTCTTTCCCCCTACTCATTCATAGCAGTTTGAATAACATTTCTCTCAGCATACTGTACCAACTGACATATCAATCAGTTTACTAATCATGGTGTTAAAATGTGGCACTTCTTGCACTTCGTTTTCTTTAAGCATTGGCCACAGAAGCACTTTGCATATAGACAAGATAACAGCTTATGCGTGAAACTGCTACCGAGAGACTATCAACTATCATAACACAGCTATATTTGGTGTTATTCTTTTACAGTAGTCTTGATAACTCTTTTTCTGAATTGTGTGATGACAACATTTTTATTACTAATCAAAATATTTTTATGTTTTTCAGATTTTGGATATTTTTTTTTTTTTTTTTCACGTATTGAATCAGTTGTAGGTTTTTCTTCTTCCTGCCAATTTCTGGTGTGCTGGGTTAATATTTTGTTACCAGTTTATAGTAATATCAATGTAAGAAATACAAGGAAAGGTTCATTTTATTAGGATTTCATATACACCAATTTTTTTTACTAATTTTGTTTGTTTATTGTTGATCAAACAAAGAACAAAATGATTAGCAAATAGTTGATTTGATCAACAATAAACATAAAATAAAATAAAATTATTATAAAAATCTGGTATATATGAGATCCCAATAAAAGTATCTTTTCTCAGCGTTTCTTATACTAGCAATACTAAAAACATTAAAAAAAATGACCCTTGAACATCAAAAAGTGACAGAAAAAAAAAAAGCTGAACTAATTCAGTACTGTGCATAAAACAATTATCCGAAATTTGGGGAAAAAAAAAATGCTCTCATCACATAGTTTAGAAAAAGAATTGTGAATCCTCACGACTGACTACTGAAAAAAACCCCGACAGATTATGTAATATTCAAGACTAATCAATATTACCAGAGCCATGGAAAATGCTTGTTTGAAAAGAAGAAAAATAGTACTAATATTCACTTAAACAAAAATATGAGAAAAAAAGTTATGAAATATAATAAAAACACCACAGTGAAAAACAAAAATACATACGACATGTATATCATACAGGAGTGAATATTCGGTGTACTAGGTGTGCGATGCACACCCACACAGAGTCGCAATTTAACCTATATTATCAACATTATTTTTGGGGGATTTTTTCTAATAAAACTTGCCAGAGTTTGTATTAAGGCTTCAAGTGGTGGTTAAAATTAATTTCCCCACATAATGTTTTCATTAAGAAGAAAAGGTTCGTTCAGTAAGCATATCGCAGTTGCGCTAGAATCCTGGGGTGTGCTGGTTTGCATGCGCACATCCAACGACCTTAAATCAGTTGTGGTACAAGAGCTCCCCAGACAGCACTGCAGGTCATGTTCTTATTTCCCTGTGGTTTTAAGCGTAACAGCGGATCTCTCAAGGTGTGCTACCCAAAATGAGCACCGCTCGAGTCCCACGGAGCAGTGCAACCAGTTGCTGTTATATTGTTCTTTTTCTTTTTATGTATTTCCAATAAGACTTGAAGTTTGTCCGCTATACTTAATTTCCTTGGGCAATATTTTCGTGAAGAGGAGAACGTTCGCTGCTTCGTGCAGTAAACAAAACTTAGTTGACAATATTTGCAGCTGCAGGAGTGCTATTTTACCAACAGAGACTCTAAATCGTTAAAGCAACAGCAATTCAAAGTTCTCCAGATGGTGCTACACGTCATGCTTTTATTTCCTTATGGATCCAATGCAGAAGTTTGAATTCCCATGGCGTGCACACTTAAAAAAGCACCACTGGTCATACTTGTTTGCGTTTGGAATAGCGTAGAGTCATAAACACACTTCAACGTTCTGCTACGAGTTATCTTTTTTTTTTTTTTTTTTTTCCAGTCACTGTGTGAATCGGTGTGTTTATGAGCACAAATTTAAATATACAATTTGAATTTAGACATAAATTTAGGTTGACGATATACTAAGTGTCCCATTTTCTACCAGAGATTTTGCAGATTGTGTAAAGCGGATTAAAGAAAGTAAGCCTCGCACTGTATTTAAAACTTATATATAAAAAAAAGATAACGAAAATTCGTTTGTCACCAGTATTTGCACAGGAAATTCAAACTTTTCTTAGAATTCAGTGTATGTAAATATCTTTACCGTAAATTATCAGACAACAGCTAAATTTAAGAAATGCGATAGGAGTAGGAGTGTATACGTGTAAAGATAAAACATGTTTACTAAGTGATTAATTTTTTTTCTGAGTGGACGGAGGGTGTGTTTTTCTGTGAATATTTCAATACCTATAAGACCCAAATAATAGATAGAATTTTAAGAACAAATTAATTATATTTATTTCTTCCCTTATTTATTTATTTTTTTATTGGGGATTTAATGACCACCGTGAGCAATTTAATGGGCTATAGGCAGTTGCCTGTCCCTAATTTAGCGCCACTGATTGCAGAGATGGAAGAGAGCCAGTACCATAAGAGAAACACAACACCCATGCCACACTGGGATTTGAACTGGACCCATCTCGGATGAATAGTCATACACCAATGCTTAGACCGGCATTGTGCCACCGGGGCGGCCATCATATTTCTGCCTCTAACTTTCTCATCAGCATTTTTTTCAGCCGTATCGCATCACAGTTTGCAATGCATTTCAGCATCAAGAGCGATAGAAACATGATTTTACATCACAAAGCAAGATACATTTTCTGATACAATATTTCTTTCAGCTAAAATACAAATCTGCATAGGAAATGAGCGACACACACACAAGGGGGATTTGAGGGGGGGGGGCAACAACCAAATTTATTGGCTATCGCATAGATGCCAACTAGTACGGATTTTCCATATATTTATGGTTTTTTGCTAAAAAATACAGAGTATGAACATGCCACTTGATATCAAGGAAAATAAATCACCATTTGTTTTTCTGCTTCGGAAAGCAATTTTTTTCATCAACAGATAGGTGCAATAATGATTTCTTGCTGAAATAAATAAGCCCACAGTGATAAAATACTGAATTAAAAAGTTTTTGTTGGTTTGACTTTTTTGGCGGGGAAAAAAGTTTAAAAATGAGAGAAAGTGAGAGAGCTACATTCTTTGTGATTTTAAGCAGTTCCCCTCAAACAGGTGAGCATAGCTGCATCCCAAAGAGTTCAATGAGCATGCGGTGTAGCTTCAAAGGGAAGGGTGAACTAACGCACATGTCGTGCAGTTTTCTTTTCCTTTTTTTTTTTTTTTTTATTGGAGGTTTAACGATTACAGTGAGCAACTCATTGGGCTATAAGCAGTTGTCGAGCGGTTTTCACTCTTTATCGAAGATCTGGATATCAGAAGTTCTTTTCCCACCACAAAACGGTAGCAAGGGTGAAAAATTCAACTGCATGATTTAATACTTTCAAAAAGTGGAAAGGAGAAATTGATCCTTGAAACACATGGCTGAAATGTGAGTATAATGTTGACAATGCTGTTACATTAATATATTGTGATGTGTGTTGAAAACATAAATCAGCACTGTGAGGACTCTACAACTTCAACTCTTCATTCATTGACAGAATATGTGGTGCCAGCTTAAAGAAAGGAACTACATTAAAACATGCAAAATCTGATATGCCCAAATATGCCATTACTGAGACGAACAAACCTAGATCAATTCAAGATTTTTTCGTGAAAACCCCAATTAATAGATCAATGACTTCAGTAAGTGATGATATAAAAAAAGTGTGTCACTAAATTAGCTGACATCACATTTGTCTTAGCACAAGAAAAGATGGCTTTTAATAAAATTCCAAAATTAGTAGAATTAGAAAAATGTCCTGTAGTAGAATTTGGGGTTACCTATAATACAATCTTGAATTGCAAATAATTAACAGAGTGCACTGGAGAAGACATTAAAAACATTCTAAGAAATGATTTTAAAAATATTACTTATTACAGTATTTATTGTGATGGCTTCACTGACATCACCATTACTGAAAAGGAAATAATTGTTTTTACCTATGTGGAAAACAACAATTGTGATGTACAATGTAAATTTTTAAAAATAACAGACTTAAAAAGTGGAAATTTTAGTGGGCTTCCCAGTGCAAAAAGAAACTCTGGATAGTTTTGGCACTGGTGATATCGAAAAGAAACTTGTGGGTTTTCTAGCTAATAGCACATCTGTAAATTTAGGTCACAAAAAGGGGGGTTGCTGGTAAATTAAAGACTTGCCCATGGTTGCTCACAGTTCACTGCCTTAGTCATCATTTAGAACTAAGTGAAAGATTAAGATTATGTTCAGTCATTATACTTAGCAGATATACTATTTGTATTACTAAGTGATCTCGGCTACACTTTAGACTTCGGCCCCTGTCGTCTGCTTTAGCGAACGCGCTGCTGGAATGATGGAAGAAACGTTTCGCGATAGGTGGCGCTGCAGCTGTGTTGGCCTTTTCTCCCACGCTGTGTGCGTTACATAACCGCTGTTTGCTGAGTGCGTGAGCCATGAATCTCATGTACTTACTTATGTTCGCTCTGTTCTAAGTGATACGTGGCTTGTGCTTTTTCTAGCATGCATTGTAGCTTTGTCAGTCACCATGTGGAACTGGAGGCATTTCTTTGACAAAGTTGGGAAGTATGAAGAAACATGTATTGCATGGTGTGAGTGGAAAGGATTGCTTCCAACCGAACGAAGATGTTCCGCACGTCATCCAATGAGTTTGCGAGTGGATATGTGTCATCGTTTAGGACAATTCAGGTGTAGGAAGAATCACGTTACAGGGAAAAGTGAGCAGTGTTCCCGTTTACTTGGGACATTGTTTGAAGCTGCTTGTATTCCTCTTGATAAGGTGACAACTCTTTTATATTGTTTCGCCAAAGGATTGTCCTACCATAATGCAATTGAGGTATCTTCCCGGGGTGGGGTTTCCACATCCTCTGCGACAGTCAGTGACTATTATCAGTCTTGCAGAGAACTAGTCGCAGAGTTTATGGTAGCCTACGAACAAGACAAAGGACAGCTTGGAGGCCCTGGTGTAATCGTAGAATTGGATGCGGCGAAGGTTGGGAAGCGGAAGTATAATCGTGGTCGTCTTGTTGAGGGCACCTGGATCCTTGGCATCTTTGAACGAGATTCGAAATGATTCAGGGTTGAGATCTGCATGGAGAATAACAGCTCTGCTCACACATTGCTGCTGATCATCCAGAAACATGTTCAATCTGGAAGTACTGTAATGACGGATCAGTGGGCTGCGTACCGCAATCTCCCAACCTGTGGTTTCCAACATTTATCAGTAAACCACTTGCTCAATTTTGTTGATCCGACTACTGGGGCGCATACGCGAGGTGTTGAGAGCAATTGGCAGCCCCTCAAATGCACACTATGTCTATCTAATGGAATTCACAAAGATCACTTGGCTGACCACATTCTCGAATATTTATTCCGACGAAATTGTAGTCTTTCCTCTTAACACTGTTTTGAGGTTATGATTGCTATCATCAAACAGTTCTTCCCTAGAACGTAATGTTTTCCACTTAAATATTCGTACTAGATAGACAGGTACTCAATGAGGAGGAAACACTTCTTTTCTGTCATTATAAATATTTAACAACACCTGAACTACTCACATTCCATAAAGGCCCTTTTTAGGGCCAGCCATATTACAAAATAAACCTCTTCCTTTCAAAAATACCCCCCCCCCCATATTTCGCGTCCTTAACACTCCTCCCGCACAGCACACACCAATTAAGTAATGCACGCAGCGAAGGAGCAAAAAAACGTCGACGCAGCTGCAGCGCCATCTATCGCAAAACGTTTCGCAGACGATGGGGGCCGAACATTGAAGTGCATCTGTGATCTCCATGAATTCTACAGCAAAAGTCTAAATTGTCTACATAAGTTTAGAGAACTTGCCTCTATCTCAGTAGTGGCTCGTGGTGAGCTGAGATGTGGGGGGGTGGGGGGTGATCTCAATTTTGTAGATATCACAACATCAATTCAAAAGCTAAGTTACTGAGCCTGTGCTGATGCTGTCCGTTTAATAATAATAAAAATAATAATAATATATATATATATTGATCGAAAGTGCTTTTTTTACAAGAAATGAATATTTAGATTTTATATTTTATAAATGTAGAGGTACTGATACCTAAATTAGGCAACAGATATTAAGCGATGGCCACATTTATGAAGAAAATAATCGGCCTATAAAACTTGGTCGGATGCATTATTTCTTAAAAGGAAACTGTTTAATCAGTGCATCCTTCCAGTTCTTACGCATGGAGCACAGACATGGACCTCAACTAAAATAGACATACGGATGTTGCAGACAACTGAAAGAAGCATGTGGAGATGCATGTTTGATATTACCGGGAAAGATACAAATAGAAACTCGTGGATCGGGAAAATGACAAGAGTGGAAGACAAGAGATATGACAAATGACAAGAGTGTGGTCAGAATGAGGAAGACAAATGACAAGAGTGTGGTCAGAATTCCTGAAATTGAAATGGGATGGATATATTGCTAGAAGAGCCACCGGCAGATGGGTGAAATATTAAACTGGATAGCAAGGTAAAAAAACAATACCCAGAAGATGAAAAGTGGGAGATGGGTGGATGAAATTCGAAAGCTGAAAGAAACTGGCTCAAGGCAGACTGTTGTGGAAGAAGAGACTTGGAGACTCTCATCCAGCAGTGGATTGATAGTGGTTGTAAATGAGATACATACATAAGGACAAAAAATTAAAAAATTTAATGCGTGTGCCAGTGGCAGCGGAGACACATTCAAGGTCATGTACGTGTTCTCAAGTGTCTCATTGTGACCCCTAGAAATATGACACATATTTTTTCTTCTGATACACTCCCTTTGGAACTTTGACTTGATACCAGCCACTGCAACTTGGACGGCGATGAAAAACATTTTGTGGAATTTTGAAGGGTCTGCCAGAATTTCACGATGAGTTGTTATTGCGATACTCACACACCGGCATTCTCTTTAATAAACACAGACTGCAAACATATTCAGTCCAGTTTTAATTTTGAAGCCATGATAACAATTTAGTGTAGAAAAATTCATTTCCCAAAATTTACCAACTTTGTAAATTTTCTAAACAATGATATCTGATTAAATGTTCTTTTCAAAGTAATTAAGTATAATGCAATACCTCAATTGAAATGTGCAGCTTATTTTTTGGGAGAGGGGGATGCGGCAGAAAAATTAAATGCACCCAGTGGGGTGACAATGATTTTTGGTGAATAAAAATTTAAAAATTTACACGAGTTTAAAAGCGAAAATTTTGCTGTGCTCGTAAGTGAAGAAATCAAATTTTGTACAAGTATTTCTCTGCAGAAATTAGTCTCTCTCTCTTTTTTTTTTTTTTTTTTTTCAATTTATCCAATACTGAACTCTATTCTTAATCACAATTTGTTCACATGCTCATTTTGACCAGAAGAGAAAATATAAGTAAAACTTTTTTGCAAAATTCCCGGCAACTGAGTATTTGTTATCAGCAAACACAAATAATCTCCAGTTCGATGGGAGTAACATTGTTGTTAAAATTATTATGTTGTATAAAAGCAGGAACAAACCAAAAATTGGAAGAAAAAATAATAAAAAAAAAACCAAACAGGTTGAGTAATACATTCAAACGTACTTTATTTAATATTTTATTTCAACATTCGTCATTATTTTCAATTCATTCCCCTATTTTATTTATTATTTGGAAGCACAAGAACCGTATTAATCAACAAAGCTCACAGGCCCGGCGATGCATTTCCACATTCCAATGACAGACTGCATTCGTGAACAGCCCTGCTAGCGAGAGCTGCCATCAATGCAGGGCCCCCAAGGAAGTTTTATTCAAAGGAAACAAACTGATGTGGGAATAGGCAGAGTTTCCCACATGAGTTGGTTTCAATAGCCGCCAGAACTGCAAGCAGGGCAGCCTGCCAATGTTCCTTCCACACCCAGTGGTTTTATGCAGGAAAAACTTCCAGTTGAGTTCAGAAAACTTCAGTCGTGACATTATGCTGGAAAAACTTACAGCAAAGTTCACAAAACTTCCCTCTTTTGATACAGCATGGAAAAAAAAAACTGCTTTGGGAAGGGGTGGAGGAGTTTGCAGCCACACAGCAAGAACTGCCCCTGCTCTATCTTAAATGAAGATAACATAACATCAATGCCAATTTACTAAACACATGGTGTGATTTGGGTGTCACATGAGAAAAAGTAGCTGGACCTCTTCATTTGAAACTACAGTGTTATATTGCAGCAGCTGGAGACATGGGCTTCAGAAAAGTCTCAGCAGTCTGCTAAGTTAACAGGTTTGGTGAAAAAACTGAAAACTGCAAAATTCATTACATGGGTTTTATTTTTCAATGAGATTTTGAATCATTTTTTACAAGCTGTTACTTGCACTCCAATGAGAAGTGGATATGATGCGTGCATTGACCATTCTACACAGATTATACTCCACACTTGAAAATATGAAAAATTATAATTTTCCTGATGCTCTTAGTAGGCTCATTAATTATGAAACTTCAGGTGAATTTTGAGAGAAGAGGTAAGCCAAACTTACAAAGGAATTTCTTTGACCAACTGCTCATCCATACATGTGTTTAAAATCAGCTATAATGATGTTCTAACTCATTTACATGATGTAGTCTTCAGCAGATTTGCTGATTTAAACAAATCAAAAGTTATAAATGCAGCAATGAAGGTTCTGCCAGGTAAAGTGTATCCATCTGACAAAAACAGACTTGCCTCTTTTGAAGTGGAAGAAATTCAGTACTTGTTCAGGCTGTACAAAGAACTGTTAGAACAACATGGTATAACAGAAAAAGATATCTGTGATGACTGGATAGATTTCAAAACATTCTGATACTCTAATTTGAGGCATCTTTCAGGAAATGAGCTTTGGAAATGTGTGTGCAAAAACTGAAGTGAAAACTTCAAAAATCTGTGCCATATTCTGAAAATACTAAGAGTATTCCCAGTGCCTAATACCAAATTAGAGAGGGCATTATCCACTACGAAAAGGATTAAAACTGATTTTCGAAACCATATGAAAACAACACTTAACACACTATTGTGAATATCACTAGAAGGTTCAGACTTTAATACCTCACCAGTAAATGCTACTGAAATATTCTTTTCCAAAAAATCCCACCATCCAGAAACATTCCCATATGGTTTATGCCCTTTAAAGAAGCAGAAAACTACTAAAAATGTGCATGCTGAGCCACTTTGTGATTTTGATCCTGCTCTTTCCAAAATGGCAATATTTTATTTTATTTGCATATTGATTCAAATGAACAGACATCAACACATTTGCCACAAGGGGGAAGAATGAAAAAGAATTCAACTGTAAGTAAACATGTAACTGGATACAAAAATTATCTCTGTTTCACTTATAACTCACTAATTACACTCACATATTCAGAAATTTATGCAGGAAAGTTACAAATTAAATCTACCTTTTAAATAGCACATCGCATGATATACACTTGATCATCTTTGACTGATGGGTTCCATTAATAAACAGTGTTTATGTGCAGAAATACTGCTACTGTTCTTCTCTACATTTTGACTTACAGTATCCTTTAATGGCAAAAACAACAATCACAACTTTTTGCTGGTAGCATCAGCAGACATTTTGCCATATAAGAAACTTTGTACAACACCTAATTCTTTGAGATGCACCGGTTGAAGAGCGCTGCTTCAAAAGACTTACACTTTCAGTTGAAATAAACAATAACATGGAGCAAAGAAAAGAGAATTTCTTTGTCTTGGTAGACACAGTGATGTATTATCAAAATGATAGACTAATTAATACATAAAAGGTGAATACAGGGCTTAGCTGCTGAACTAACATATAAGTAATGATTTACTGTAGCAGCTGATAAATCTATCATTATACCCATTCAGAACTTAGAAATAAGACAAGTTTAAAGTAAGCATATTCAGCAAATATACCCTTGAATACATTATTACATTTCACAGAAAGTTAAACTAAAATTAAATTTCTGCAAATTAATCATTTTGTGACATTAAATTGTGTGATTTATTGCTCACAATTTTTTTAAATGTAAGTCATGAGAATGTATTTTACATTATGAAATAAGTTGTATCAAAGTTACACAGTTCATGAAATTTTATTTAATGTCACCTTTTTTTAAACCCATATTTTTTTCTTTCATAAAATAGATCAGTTTTAGAGCTACCCAAATTTACGATTTTAGGACATCCATCTCTCTGAAAAGAAAAGAAAAAAAAAAGAAAATATATTAATGAGTACTACATTTTTTACATTAGTATAAACTATGGTTGCCAATCATTTTAAGAATAGAAAGAACAAGGAATGGACTTTGGTAACTCTGTGCTTTAGAGTAGTTCCTAACTTTGTGCGTACCCCCCAAGTCATTTGCAGACTGCATGCTCACTCTGAACATTACGAGACAAAGGAAATATTTTTACAAAATTTCATGTGAAGTGTTTTTTTTTTTTTAATAATAACAATCAAAGCACTGTACTACATATTTTTTTATAGAAAGCAAAAATGCAAAAACACTAATTTTTTTTTTATACAAAAGAAATATTGAATAGTAAAGTGGATTTTTTTACAAAGTTACGTATATGTGTATGTGCATGGATGGATGCTTCTTGTGTTTATTTTAATAATATATTTCCACAGATTGAAGTCAGATGTTGTTAAAACATCAAGATACATGCATCAATTGGCCACACACACATCTTCAGCTGCCTGAATGCTGGAGTTCTTATTACCCTATGTACTCATACTGCATATCTGAGACCCATTTGATGAATTAACAAATGTCAGAAATCAACAGACATGAACATATGAACATCTTGTTTTAATTTTCTGTTAAGCCTCAAATTTCTGTTCTGCACTTTATGTATCAGTTTGCTCTCCATTTAATATAAACCAAAACATACATAAAGGAACATGGTAATTTCACATCACAGTTTTTCACAACAACATGCCTTTTATTGCTTTCATATATTTTTTGTTCAAGTAACACAAGCAGTAACATCTATTTCAAAAGAAAAGTTAATCTTACAGCCTTTCCATTAATAATATTCTTAAAAACTAAAAAACATATGCATCACAAAATCTACATGGAACTATTTCCTTTGCTTTTGAACTCTTTAAGCAGCTGATGTACCTGAACTAAATGGTGCCCAAAATTTTCTGTGCTCTCCAAAGAGAAATGTTCATATTGCAGCCGGATTTTATAGAAGCTACTGCAAAACAATTCCTTTCCCCCATCTAATCTCAGCAGTTCATCCATAATCTTGTCACAATTGATAGGCATTCCCTTTTACAGGCCTTTTATAGAAGGCAATTATTTAGAAAGAATTAGTGTCAATGATCCCATTAAATCACCATTTTGAATAACACAACAAAGCGTGGGAAAATGCTTTCTCTTGCGTAGTTCACCCATTGCAGTCGCATTCGACCCACTTTTCAGACAGCGAATATATTCGTTTGAGCTGTTTACAGCCCATTTTGCTAACCCAGAATTAATTCATTCCAGCTTGTTAAAAGGTTAATAATGATTGGAGTGAACAGGCTATGTGTAAACAATGTGCAGTGATATGTGCAAAGTTGGGAGCTACTTGAAAGAGCATAGAGCTCCCAAAGTTCACCCCAAAACATCTACTTCACACATTATTTATTATATGCATACACACTTCAATTGCAATTTAGCCAAACCATGATTTCAACATAAAGAGTTTCATTAATTTGCAATAATGGAAAGAAGTAATAAAATTAGAAATTTCAATCAAATGACTGAAGTATGATGCTCTTGTTGCCTGAATATCAACATTTATGCACCATACTTAGCTGCCCTTAATACTACTCTTTTTTTTTTTTTTTGTCCAGTTAGAGACATCACTTTTTATGTTCTAATTTTTATTACTACTCTATGTCCTTCTTCCCTTCTGTGCTGCACACTCACAATCAAAAATAAAAAATAAATAAATAAAAAAGAAAAAAGATGAACTCCCAATTTCATGTGGTGCAGTCTCATAATTAGTAACCAGGTAGTCCATTAAAGTTTTCCAGTGCTTTCACCAAAACATATCAAAACACATTTCAAAAGAACCAACAGTTCAATATGTTGGAGTACTGCTGAAACTTATATATGTAAATCACACCTAATTTCTTTCAATATGTATATCATCATCATCATTGTCAACCATTATCGATCCACTGCTGGACGAAGGTCTCCCCAAGTTTCCTCCACAACGGTTTGTCTTGTGCCAGTCTCCTCCATATCACTCCCGCATACTTTCGAATTTCATCCACTCATCGCCCATGTGGTCTTCTTCTGGGTCTTTTCCTGTCCCTTGGAATCCAATCTAAAATTTCGGCTGTCCATCGATGGTCCACTATATTGACAAAAGTCACCGGACACCTAGAAGAGAAACACAACATAGCATTTATTGACATACATTAGTATGGTGTCAGTCCACCTTTGGTCTTAATGCAGATACTGACCCTTCAAGACATGCTTTCGACAAGGTTTTGGAACACAGCAATAGGTATGCGCTTCCATTCAGTACATAATGCTAACTGTCGCTTAGTAGTAGGCCTTGGTCTCAAACTTCTTATGCGGTGCTCTTATTCATCCCATAGGAGCTCTATGAGATTAAGATCAGGCCTCCGTGCTGGCCAGTCTACACACGATACGGAATTATCGTTAAACCATGCCGTAACAGTCCTTGCTTTATGGCTCGGTGCATTATCCTTCTGGTACCAACAAGGCTCGGTTCCATAGTATTGCCACAGAGTTTATAGGGCATAATTGTCCAGAATATCGAGGTAGACTTGCTGGTTAACAGGTTTGTCCACGATAATCATAGGGCTGGGACCATAAAATGAAAAACAACCCCACACGAGTGCACTGCCAGCTCCAAACCTGACCATAGTAACAGTACGCTGTGGTAAATAGTGTTCCACTGGCAGCCGCCATACCCACACACAGCTATCAGACTGATGGATCATGTATCTGGATTCATCAGTCCACAGGACCTGTTTCCATTGATCTATGGTTCACGATAAATGTTCTGTACACCATGTTAAACAACGAGTAGCATTCCAAGTGGAGATGAAAGGCACGACCACAGTAATCCATGAAATGAAGTTTTCTGCAAATGGTACGTGTACACACCAAGGTTCCAGCATTTTTACTCACCTGTACACTGAGCTCTTGTGCAGTACTCCGTCGATTAGCTGTAACAACTCTCCCGAGGCTTCGACGTCTTCTATCACTGATTTTCTTTGGTCTGCCTGTACGTTTTGCCGCTTGAGGCACACCATGTGTCTTTCACTTATTCAGTACATCCAAAACAGTTGACTTAGGTATGTTTAAATGCCTCTCGGTTTCTCTTATGGACAACCCACTAATGTAACACCCAACAATCTTTCTTTTCTCAAAGTCAGTTCTCTCCCACTGCGACATTTTCACTCAACCTCACAGTGCGATATGATCGTGGTCAGCTGCAGGCTTGTTTTTATTCCGTTTGCAGCTGTACTGCACATCTTAATAACACTGCGCATCCGTTCATTTGCTTTTGAAGGGGTGTCTGGTGACTTTTGTCAATATAGTGTACATATTTTTTTATTGAGGGCTTAACAACCACCGTGAGCAACTTTATGGGCTATAAGCAGTCGCTCGTCCCTACTTTAGGGCCACTGCTTCTAGGGAAGGGAGAGAGGCAGTGCCGTAAGACAAAAACAACAACAATGCCTCACCAGGATTCGAACCCAGACCCATCTCGAACGAATGATCAGAAGCCATCACATAGACTACTGAGCCACCGGGGCGGCCTTTCAATATTTCAACATTAAAGTATAACTTCATCAGTAAATGATGGGCAAATGTTTTTTTCATGTCCAACCACATTCTGAGAATTCTATGTCTTTATTTTCCTAAGAAGTGAAATATCATCACCAACCATTCTCAATCCACTGCTAGATGAAGCCTCCTCCCCCTCCCCCAAGTCTTTTCCACAATTCTGTCTTGAGTATTCTCTTCCATGTCATTCCTGCATGTTGTCAAATTTTATCTGCCTAGCGGTGATCTTTTGGGTATTTTCCTGTCTCTTGGTATCAGTTTAGTACATCAATTACCCAATGGGCCAATGACAGTCTTTACTTGGATCATGATGTCATCAACTCTTGTCATTTCCCTTATCTATGAGTTATTTTTCCTATCATTCTTGGTTACACCATGCATGCATCTCTCCATGCTTCTCTCCGTAGTTTGCAGCCTCTGTATGTCTTTTTTTTAGTTAAGGCTCATGTCTATGATTCATAAGTAAGAACTGGAAGGATGTATTAATTACATACTTTTCCTTTAAGACATTAAAAAAAAAAAAAAAAAAAAAAAAAAAAACTCACCCAATTTCATATGATGCAGGTCCCACAATTAGTAACCAGTCCATTTACATTAGTACCAGGGTGAATCATAAGTACATAGCGTTTTGTGGTACAGGTGGGACATGCGCAGTAAAATGGGATGTGCCCCACGTCTGATTGGGTGACGTGCTCCGCTGTTCAGACAGGTATGCATGCGCCAGACCCAACATGTGTGTGCCGCTCATGTAAAACGAGAATGTCAGAGGAGAAACTTGTTCGCGCGCTCCTACACCATTATTGGAAAAAAAGGGTTGAACACAACAGCTGCAACAAAAGAAATTTGTAGTGTAGAAGGTGAGGAGACAGTGCACCCTGCAACAGCAAGAAAATGTTTCCAACGCTTATGGTCCAGAAACACAGAGCTCGTTGACAAATTGAGGTGTGGGAGACCGGTCACCACCAACATTGAAGCCCAGAGTCCAGCTGTTGAACATCACCCAGGAACCAGCACCAGATGATTAGCAGAAGAGGTCCATGCATCACCAACCACATCGTTCGTCACCTACACCAGCTCGGTTTTCACTCCAGATGTCCACGAATGGTTCCCCATGAGTTGAGCTTAAAGCAAGCTGAGAAACGTGTCACTGTGTCAAGAACTGCTGCAAAATCCATGTGGCAACTGGTTTTGGAGGAGAACTGTAATGAATGATGAGAAGTGGGTCTTCCTACATTATCCTGATATCGGAAACTAATGGCTGCGGCCAGGGGATGAGGCTCAAGCAGTGGTTCAAAGAGGGCATTTTGAAGTGAAGACAATGTTGTGTGTATGCTGGAATTTGGAGGGTCTTGTCCACTGGGAGCTTGTGCCACATAGTCGGGCTATCGATGGGAGCCTGTATGCCGACCAGCTGCAACACATATATGACATTCTACATCAGAGCTACCCCACAAAGGTGAACTGAAAGAAGGTCCTCCTGCAATTTGACAATACCCCACATCATAGGTCATGAATTCTTTGCCAAAAAGTTCAGGATTTGGATGGCGTTGAAATCCTACCACACCCAGCTTATATCCCGGAACTTGCCCCCCTTCAGACTTTCACCTGTTCCCATTCCTCGGAGGCTGTGAAAGATGGCATCACTCAGTCTTTTGCATCCGAGCCAGCCACCTGGTATCGCAACAGCATTGCATCTTTGGCTGAATGTTGGCGAAGGACCATAGATAGACTCTGATGGACTGTATTTTGCCGAATAGCCATATCTGGTCAATATTGTGCCCCAAAACGTTACGAACTTATGCCTCAGCTTGGTAAAATAGAATTAGTAAGGTTTTCAAGTGCTTTAAGCAAACTGTAACAATATGCACACTTTGGAAGCACCAATGGCTAAATACACTATGTTGACAAAAATCACCGGACACCTAGAAGAGAAACACAACATAGCATTTATTGACATACATTAGTATGGTGTCGGTCCACCTTTGGCCTTAATACATGCACTGACCCTTCGAGACATGCTTTTGACAAGGTTTTGGAACACAGCGATAGGTATGTGCTTCTATTCAGTACAAAATGCTGTCGCTAACTGTTGCTTAGTAGTAGGCCTTGGTTCCAAACTTCTTATGCGGCACTCTAATTCATCCCATAGGTGCTCTATGGGATTAAGATCAGGGCTCTGTGCTGGTCAGTCCACACATGGTATGGAATTATCACCAAACCATGCCGTAACAGTTCTTGCTTTATGGCTCGGTGCATTATCCTTCTGCAGGGATCATAGCATACTTCTGGAAAATTTTAGGTAGGAATTTTAGGAATTTTAGGAATTTTTAGAAAAATTTTAGGAAAATTTTAGGAGTGTATTTCAATAAAAACTAGATGTATATTTGTATACATCTAGTAAAACAACTTTGTATACATTGTAAAGAGTTTGCTTCACACCCTTCAACCATATGTATTGATAGACTGCGCATGACATCAAAATTTCTGGCTCCAACATAAAATCACATGACAACAGTCAAAAAGATGGGTTACACCTGCTGTGCTTATGGTTGCTCTGAGCGATATAGTAAAGAAAGTTCTATGATTTTTCATGGGTAAGAAACGAATTAAATACCTAAGTCAATAAAGTTCAATTACTTAACCAGAAACTTGCAGCTATTGATATAAAAATATAGTAACTTAAGAAAAAAATGGAATGCATGTTCCAAATTCTTCGCAAATGTTCATCACATTATAAATCACAAAATGTAAACAACCCGATCATGCATGTATATAGCTCATAAGTAAACTTACCTGAAGAGTTTTCATTATATATGAGGCGCATTCACATAATACACCGAAAACACTGAAGTTCTGCAGCGTAAATTAGTAATCATAACAGCATTTTTACACGAAATTTGGAGTCTGATGATGACGTGCCCAATGTTTGAGCCATGGCGGCTTTGATGCAGCTATTGCCAATGTGCAGTCCATTAGTATATATGGTCGAAGTTCACACCCAAATTTTTTGCATAATGTCTAAAGTTTAAGTATGATTTACTTCTAATGTTCAGTTCTTATCTTTTCACGTGTTATTATCATATTCAAGTATATTTACCACATTCAAGTTTCACTTTGAACATTAATATGCTATTGAACCAGAAGCAATTCACGATTTTCACAGTAAAGTTTTCAGGTTTCACATTAAATTATAATATCCTAAAAAGGTAATTAAAAACCAAGAACTATGTACAATTGTTCACTGAATTACTTTTTTCATATTATTGTTTCAACCTTTTCCTGATAAGCCTATCTTTTTCTGCTTCCACCACAACTAATTTACTTTCAGTTTTCTTTATTTCAGCTGAACCTTGTATGATCAAGTTAGAGGCAACTGCTATTTCAACAGTATTTTGTTTTTCTACAGCTTTTCTCATTCTTTCTGTTCCCTCTTGAATTATTGCTAGGAGGCTTCTTTATCGTTTTTAAGTCTATTTATTTCTGCATCATTTTCTTTTATTTTGTCATCAAACTCAGCTTTTCTTTTTTCTCTAGCTGCTTTTCCTTATTTTCCCTCTCTTTCTGCTTCCTTTCTTTTACCTTTTTTGATTCTTCTTCCTTCAGCTTATCAACATACTCTTTATAAAATTTATGTGAATCACAAACACTATTTAACAAATTTCTTGTTATGGGAACTTTACTTACACATCCATAGTGTTTAATGGCCCCTTTAACTATTCTTAATGATGTTATAGTTGAGTCTTTTAAGTTAGCCTTGTCCTACCTTAACAGAGCAGTGTTAACCGAAAATCCCCTTTCTGCATCAGCATTACCATGAGGTAAAACTAAAATTGACTTTATGAGTTTAGCAAGATTTGAGTATTTTTCTTTTCCGCTAGAGTCTTTAATACTAAATATATTACGCCAGTAATGATCAATCCGCACTGGAATATGCCCTTCCTCTGAAAATTTCACTAGTTCATCTAGAGTTGGCTTATCGCAATTTAAAAGTTTCCACTCTTCTCTTACTCTATCAATTTGTTCCTCAGAAAGATGCAAAACACTTGAAATTCTGGTTATTTCCGAAAGTCCTTCAGTGACTGAAAGTTGAGTTGACTCTTTCTTTGGTTCTTTTACCTTTTAAAACTTCTATGTCTCTTAGCTTTTGATTGCAGAATGGCAAATTTGACTTTAAATATTTTGTGGTTGCAATTAGTGATGATCTTACATCTAAGAGAAATAATTTCTGCCTGGTCTCCTGAACATTCCTGAGGAGATTTTTTGTCTTCATACCAACTTCTAACTCCCCTAGTTTTTTCCATGAATTTTTGTTTTCAAAATCTACATTCTTTAGGTCTTCTCCAAATTTCCTGCTATAACATCATCTTGGATAAACTGAGCCATAACATTCCTCATTAAAGTATTTAAATCAGAATATAACTGGTGTATTTTTGGTTCTTCACTCTGATAACATAATGAAAACTTTTCAAAATTTTGGTGTGAAAATGAAATTAATGCTAAATAGCAAGGAGTAAGCTCATTTTTCAGGAAACAGTGAATTCTTTTATACCTTGCCGAATTGCGCAGTTGTTTTTCAAATATTTTTTGAGATGGCAAGAAGTTTAAAAAATATTCTGTAATATTTAGCCATTGATCCAAGAGCCTCTGGGCTACAGAACCAACGGTTAACCATCTGTTGCTGACATGACGCAAAAGAAATTTGGCAGTGACCAATGTTATATCCTCGACAGATTTATAATCCTCTCGTCTTGCAGCACTACTCTTTAAAAAGTAATGCATATCAGTAGCAAATTCGTCAAAATCTATATTTAAGCTTGTCAAAAAAATTTTAAATGCATTACTAACAACATGCAGGTTGCAAAAACCTAGTTCCAAAGATTTCTGGCCTGTTTCTTGTTTTACAACTTCATTGAATTTGCGTAAAAGCACTTATTTACATTTGGGCTGTCCATGGATACACAAATAATTCTGTTCAACGAAATATTGAAGGATGATAACACATCAAGAATTTCTTTTAGCAAAATATCTGCTGTTGCATGACCCAGAAAACGCTTGTTAGGTATCGGCAAGAAACTGAATTTATTTCTGAAGACCAGTACCTGAGATACACATCCAACTGCCGTTTCACTTGTGTATTTGTAGTTTCATCAAATGCTATAGTAACCTTTCCTGGGCTACTAGATGCAATGTCTTTTTTCAAATCCTCTTCAAAATATTTTGACAATCCATGTGATATCACATAAGCAACTTTTTTTTCTTTAAGTTGCATTTTGGCTGCAATAGCAGAATCAGGAAACATTTCTTTGAAAAGTTCAACTGTTTCAGTGCATGAAACAAAAGACATATTGTCCTTAGCAACTTTCATGGCCCATAATGCTTCGGCTTTAGCCAACTGTAAATCATGACTCAGTACTTCACTAATATTTGTTTTGGGCTGAAGATCCCTTCCTCCAAAGGCTTTCAGGATGGACTTATTTTGAAATTTACTTTGAAATTTCTGCAAATGTTTTTTTCCTTTATGATGCGCTTTTACTTGTGAAAAGCCACTATTAGAAATGTTGAAAATTTCTGAACACAATATACACTTAGCAGAAAATATTGTTTCAGTTGCAGAACACCATTCTTTCAACTTCACTCCGTCCAATTCTTTGGCGAGCCACGCATCTTGAAATTTCGTTTTGGATTTAGGCATCTTAAACACTTGTATTACTAACCAGAAAATGAAAGGGAAGTACAAAAACACGTTCCAATATTGCAAAACCAGACAACTTCCCGAAATTTGGCTGCAAGGATGTCAGAAGATATGAAAAAAAAAAAAAAAAAAAGCAGGTCACCACTAGAGAACTGAACCTGCACACAGCACAGAGAACACCATAAAAGACGTAAAACCAGAAACTATCATACGCATCTCACGCAAGTTCAGTCAAAGCGAATCGGAGCCGAGATATATTGCGCATCGAAGGTCGCTGTCGCCGACGCATGATCGAAGGTCAATGATCACGTGCTCTACTGCCTGCCAAGATAATACTCAGCTACCATCCCATCGTCATTACCGGAGGTTACGGAAGGAGACCACATGTTTCCTCTTGTTTCCACCCACCTGCGGTTTACAATAACAAAACATCAGCAGAAAGAGGAGGTTCCACAAGGCATGTACAAAAATAAAGTACGATCTTCTGCGTGCCACGGAGTTCGTCTGCAAAGCGCAAACCAGGGGTGAAAATGACCCCTCCCCTTTTCCCTTAGATCTCTTGTTACTCTCGAAAACTGTTCGAAGGCAAAAAAATGGAACGCCCGCCCCGAAGCAAGTGCATCTCGATGGCGTCATTTTTCCCTCCCTTCAGCAGCACAGCATATAGGCTGTGTTTCTACAATAACAGGTCTTTTTACCTTACCGTAATGGTAAATTTATTGGCGTTAATAACGGTTGTGTTTTTAATAAAAATAAGCTTACGAAAATTTTAGGATGAATAGCAAATTTTAGGTCTAATTTTAGGAATTTAAGGAGGGTCACAAAATATTAGGAATTTTAGGAATTTTAGGAGGAATGCGATCCCTGCTTCTGGTACCAACAAGGCTCGATTCCATAGTATTGCCACAGAGTTGGTAGGGCATAATTGTCCAGAATATCAAGGTAAATGTGTTGATTAACAGGTTTGTCCACGATAACCAATGGTCCGGGAACATACCATGAAAACACCCAAACACGAGTACACTCCCAGCTCCAAACTTGACCGTAGGAACAGTACACTGTGTAAATAGTGTTGCTCCAGCTGCCTCCATACCCACACACGGCCATCAGACTGATGGATCGTTTATCTGGATTCATCAGTCCATAGGATCCGTTTCCATTGGTCTACGATAAATGTTCTTTACACCATGCTAAATCATGAGCAGCATTCCGAGTGGAGATGAAAGGCTTATAAAGCAACCGCACGACCACAGTAATCCATGGAATGAAGTTCTCTGCAAATGGTACGTGCACATACTGAGGTTCCAGCATTTTTACTCACCTGTACACTGAGCTCTTGTGCAGTACTCCGTCGATTAGCTGTAAAGACTCTCCTGAGGCTTTTGACGTCCTCTATCAGCAATTTTCTTTGGTCTGCTGGTACGTTTTGCTACTTCAGGCACGCCATGTGTCTTCCACTTATTCAGTACATCCAGTTGACTTGGGTATGTTTAAATGCCTCTGGGTTTCTCCCGGAACTTGTAAGGTTTGTCCATAAGGACAACCCACGATGTCCATAAGGACAACCCACTAATATAACACCCAACAATCTTACCTTTCTCAAAGTCAGTTCTCTCCCGCCGTGACATTTTCACTCTATTTTTACAATGTAACTGTACGATTTTCTTTGACCGTTCATTTTCACCTAAAGTGCATCGGGTGGCCAGGCATCCAAAATGATCGGGAAGTGCTGCAAATATATGTTGCTCAAATAATGCTAATATTATTACGCCATAATGCGCTGAAATATGTATGTTGCTAAATAGAATTAGCAGGGAGCTACTGCGTCGAGATAGGGGGTACATTATCGTCGGCATGCTATCAACTATCCAATATCTATAGTTCTTGAAAAAGCTTTTTCTTCTCTGCAGAAACACATTAATGTTATGGCATTTTCCACCCGAACCCGGAATAAATAGCCATCTTGAATGCCCGCTCCCCAACCAGAGCCAGTTGCCGAAGAATTCCCTTTACCAACCATAAAGTGTCTCATTTGCTAAATCATATTAAAATCACATTTATATAAAAAAAAAAAAAAAATTCTGTCTAAGAGCCCGAGCCGGGCCTGGCTTCGGGCTTGGGCTCAGCCCGTCTCAGCTCTGCTGCTTTGTCAGGACTTTTGAATCAAGCACATCTGATTACACAAATGTAATAGTGCTGTTTGATATAGATTACACAAATGTAATAGTGCTGATTACACAAATGTAATAGTGCTGTTTGATATAGATTACACAGATGTAATAGTGCTGATTACACAAATGTAATAGTGCTGTTGTACAAATGTAATAGTGCTGTTGTACAAATGTAATAGTGTTGTTGTACAAATGTAATAGCTGTTGTACAAATGTAATAGTGCTGTTTGATATAGATTACACAAATGTAATAGCTGTTGTACAAATGTAATAGTGCTGTTTTATATAGATTACACAAATGTAATAGTGCTGTTTGAAACCTGGGCTAGACATGAATGTGCTTGTCCTCTCAGCCCTGGTTCTCTTCCTCTTCTAAAAATAGTGGCTCTACATTGGAAACGGGCAAGCACTTATAAGAAAATCCATATCTTGCCCAGGATGAACATCAAATAATAAACATCCAGTAGGATCATGGATGTTCATGGGGATCATTAACTTCCCCCACACACGCACAAGCATAATATCCTTTAAGTATACATACAACTCAAATACAGATTATATGCACAACTTACATCTTTTTCTTGAATAGTGCACTCCTTACAGTAGTAAGCATCTGAGACACCAGGACCACCACAAATCACACAACGACCTTGATATGACCCATAATTACATTCATCACATATACGGACCAAGGTACATGGCCTTACATAAGAATCACAGATAACACACTTTCCGTCACCTGCAAATAAACAACACAATGACAAAATGTACAACAATTGCAAATGGAAAAATTTAGTTATTGATCTCAACATTCTCATTTAGCTTACAATTCAAACATTCAAGGGATCCATAAAACATACAGTTTTCAAATTTTAAATTAATCTACACATGAAAACAAGCCCACAATTCATTATGCACAGATCATTACATACAAGGATGGAATGAAAACTGTAATTTGCCAATAATAGTGCTAGTCAGGGCTATAGCCAGAGTTGTGTATAAATAAAATGTATCTGTATACACAACCACTGAAACAGAAAACTTGCTGCAAACCCACAAATCAAATGTTAACAATAGAATAAAGAAAAATTAATAAAATAAATAATCATTAAAACATTACAGATTCCAGTGAGGACATAATAAGTACATTACAACTGAACATGCAGCAATGTGTGTGAAATGGACCTTTATGGCAAAATATTTAAATACTGGACTACGAACTTCATAAAAACAAGAGACTAATTAAAGAAAGCTCATATATCCAGAAAAACAGTTCCATTAATGAGCCTTCAAAGTTTATAAATAGCATTTTCAACAACTTAATTCAAAAATAGTAGACGTTCAAAATACATAAGGAAAATATTTTAATTTAATTACTGAAAAATGCAAGAGGAACCTGGCAAAGTTTTAATTTTTTCTGTGTAAATGAAACTTCTGTTACAGTTCCTATACATTGAGAATAGGCTTTGATAAAATTTAGAGGCCAGAAATGTCTGTTAAAACAAAAGAACTCAGAAGATGTGAAAAAAAAAATTGAAAGTTCAAGTTAAAATAGAATTAAATATATTAACCTGAGTAAAGATTATTGTGGCGGAAATCTTAGCTACTTTATATAAGGGTTATTATAATAGATAGCCAAAATTAAACCTGAAGAGAAATTTTGAATTTGGACTAAAATTTAACTGGGAGATGGGTAGATGCATTTCGAAACAAAAATATTTTCTAAGTATTAGAAGGCCATGAACATCCTAAACAAAAATGCATCTAAACATTTACATTCCACAAGCAGTTATTGAAAAGTTTGCGTTGTTGGTGTTCACGCCGAGTTGAGTCATCTGAAAGTGCAAAAATAAGTGAATATTGTTGCATGTATATGAAAATGTGTCACTATAAGCCACAGGACAAAATGTACTCGTTCAATAACAACTTGTGGAAGCTGTGAAAGTCAATTTAAAAGGACAGGACAAAAATTGCAGTTATCAAATACCTTAAATACCAGAATTCGGATCGATAGCCTTAGTCAAGCTAAGGTGAACACATGGGACCAAGTCATGGAAGACAACAGCACACAAAATTTTTCACACTGCACTAATTTTGGACTTTTTTTTGAAAGGCTACTGCCTGTATTTTTTTTTTTTTCTTTAAAAACTTAACAAGGTAATTTAGTGGACAAACAGATGGTATTTCCTTTTTTCTTGTTTGCTTAAACACAGCAGTATAAAAACAGAATCTCAATTTTTTTTCTATTTCTATTTGGCCACTGGCCTTATGAACAGCACAACTTGACATATTTCAACACAGTTGGTTTGAACACTAGGCATTGACTTTATGCATCCAAAATTATACTACGATTTGCATAGCTTACATAAAAAAAATACTGTATTCTTTTTAATTCCACAAGGTGGACAAGTTCTGTTCTTTTGAAACGTACTCTCTTCTACCTCACCTAATTAGCTCAATGACAAATTTACAATTTTACACTTATTGATTTAAATTTACAGCACCTAAACAATCTTAGCAAACTCTGCAATCTCCCAGACCAGCTTCAAAGACTTTAATTAAATTTACAGTTATAATAAGAGCCACAAATTATACTTTAACCAAATCTACTATCTGAAAATTAACAAACCAAGTAAATTATCCTCAAAACAGAATTTACACTGAGCATAAGCATTAATTAACATTACATAACCTACAGAACTACCCTGAATGAACCCACTTCACTTATAAAGAAACCTCACTAACTAACTAAAATTATCACTATTCATAACATCATCAACATAATTCAGAAATTCAAACAATCTTCCTGCACTAGCTTGCTCATAAAAATCACCTCACTCTGCACTTCAAATAATAGCTCAAGATACTTAATAACTCTATACTGTAAACAAAAGCTCAAAATACCAATTAACTAAATTTCCAAACTAAATATCATGCTCACTAACACTAACAACCAGAATTTTGAATTTACATCCCTAGCACTACAGCATATCATAAACAAATTAATTTAGATACTTTAAATCACAAAACAAAACTTAAATTAACACCTGCAGTGAATTACTGAGGTAGCGGTGAGGCAAATACTCTCAGTTCAGACACTACCCTGGGTTTTGAGAACCAACACTGGACGAAAATACTAGTCAGGCTGAAGGCGTGAAATTGGGTCGTGAATCTAAAATTTCAGCCTAGGCAAAGGGAAAGGAAAAAAATCCTCAAGTGCGACACATCATCATCAGGTACAGAATTTCCTCTAACATGATCTCGCCACATTTATTGAAGCAATGCCCGACCGACCCTCGCTGGCAGTACATATCTCTGTGAGCAGCGAAACTACTGGGGGGGGGGGGGTGAAGACAAGTTTTCCCCAAAAAACCACGTCCTCAAGGCTCCCCCTTTTCGAACCAATGCATGATCCCACCTTGATCAACCACGCCTGCAAGAGCCTGTCGTACTTCAACCCTAAATACTCCAGGCACATCCGGCCCAGAACTAACACACTATATCCCAAGAAATCCAAAATCACCATATCCACATATATCCCAGGAAAATTCACTTATCTCTATATATCCCAGGAAAATTCAAAATCACAATATCCACATATATCCCAGGAAAAATCACTTATCTATCCACACATGTCCCAGGAAAAATCACTTATCTCTCTATATCCCAAGAAATCCAAAATCACCATATCCACATATATCCCAGGAAAATTCACTTATCTCTATATATCCCAGGAAAATTCAAAATCACAATATCCACATATATCCCAGGAAAAATCACTTATCTATCCACACATCATCATCATTGTCAACCATTATCAATCCACTGCTGGACGAAGGTCTCCCCAAGTTTCCTCCACAACGGTCTGTCTTGTGCCAGTCTCCTCCATGTCACTCCCGCATACTTTCGAATTTTATCCACCCATCTTCCATGTAGTCTTCTTCTGGGTCTTTTCCTGTCCCTTGGAATCCAATCTAAAATTTCGGCTGTCCATCGATGGTCTGTTCTTCTGGCAGTATGTCCAGCCCATTGCCATTTCAGGGATTTAACTCTGATCATGATGTCTTCCACTCTTGTCATTTTTCGGATCCACGTGTTCCTCTTCTTATCTCTCCTGGTTACACCAAGCATGCACCTCTCCATGCTTCTTTGAGTTGTCTGCAGCCTTTGTATGTCTCTTTTAGCTAAGGTCCACGTCTCTGCACCATACGTAAGCACTGGAAGGATGCATTGATCAAACACTTTTCTTTTAAGACATAATGCCATATTGCTCTTGAAAATTATGCTGTTTCTTCCAAAAGCTCTCCAGGCAAGTTTTGTACGCCGATTAATTTCTTCACCAATGTGACCCTCACTTGATATCTGCTGTCCAAGATTAATGTACGTGTCTGTTATCTCCAGCTTTTCTCCATCAATCGATAAATCTTCAATTTCTTGTAAAAGCATTGTACATCACTTTTGTCTTCTGAAAGTTAATTTTTATTCCCACTTCTTTACTCTTGTCAGCAAGTTCCTGGATCATACTCTGTAGCTCTGATGGGGTAGTTGCAAAAATGACTATGTCATCAGCAAAATAAAGGTGGGTTAGATAATCTCCATTAATCTTTATCCCTTTGTTTTCCCAGTTCAATGATTGAAAGACATTTTCCAATGTCGCATTTAAAGAGCTTCGGAGATATGGTGTCACCTTGTCTCACTCCTTTTCCAATTTTTATGTGTGTTGCATTTTCAAACAGCCGAATCTTTGCACTTGCATTTTCTTAGATGTTTTTAATAATATTAATGTATGCATCTTCAATACCGCAGGATTTCAGAGCCGTGGTAACTGCTGATGGTTTCACTGAATCAAAGGCTTTTTCATAATCAATAAAAGCCATGCACAATGGAAGCTCATATTCCCTCGCTCTTTCAATTAGTTCTCTCAGTACGTGGATATGATCTATTGTGCTGTAGCCACTCCTGAATCCAGCTTGTTCTCTCTCGGTTGAGCCATGTCCAGTGTCACCTTCAAGCGGTGTGAAAGAACTTTAGTGAAGATTTTATAAACCACTGATAGGAGGCTGATAGGTCTGTAGTTCCTGAGATCCTCAATGTCACCTTTTTTATGTAGCAAGATCATTGTAGCATTGTTCCAATCCTCAGGAATTTTCCCTTCATTAAGGCATCGAGTGAAAATTTGGGCGAGTACTGTTTCAATTTCTCCACTTGCTTTTTGTATGATGTGTACAGTAATTCCATCTTCTCCTGGAGCTTTTCCCCGCTTCGTGTTCTTGATTGCATGTGCAACTTCTGCTGGAAGAACTGGAAGAACTCTGGTACTGGTACCTTTCATGATGTCTGGAGTACATGTATCATCCCTTTCATATAATTTGGAGTTGAAATCTTTCACTCTTGTCAAAATTTCGCCTCTATTTCTTGTTACAGAACCAAGCAATATCCACATATATCCCAGGAAAAATCACTTATCTCACACTACATCCAAATCCCAGGAAAAATCACTAAGCAAGGAAATTCTTCTGTACCATGGCAATGCGCAGGTTGCACTGCAGATAATAACACTGACCATTTACATAACCCACTAAATATTTTCACCTTATTGAAAATTAAAATTACATTTAGACTTTTTTTTAGTGAAAACAAGAAAATTTAGGCCAAAGAAAAGAACAATTAATACCGGAACTGGTGAGCAAAAGTGTGTCTTCTCAACCCATGATGTTCATTCTTTTTGTGAAATACTAAACTTGAGAACCCAAATACCTTAACTTCTATTTTGCACATATCGCATCCTGGTGAAAATTCCCTACTCAGAGCCCTCTGCCCTAGGACAAGTTCACCGGCTTGCCCTAAGATCACCCCTTTCCAATGGGAGATTAACACTCATCTGGAGCATGTAAAATACTGGTCCTCAAATAACACACCTACCATCTTAATTTCGACACTCAACACTCCAAGAATGTAAACAGCACTTTAGGTTTCCAATTTCATCACACTATACATATGTTCCCAAAATCCCAATATAAATCATCCCATAATTTATCTTCACTCATAAAAAAAAATTAACTCAACGCTGTGAAAGGCTAGAGAAAAATGTTTACAATTATTTTAACACCCACGGCATCACAATAACACTGCTTTTCAATTATCACATGCCCAACTAAACTACAATCGATGCAACAAAATTCATGGTGCTCAAACATTAAACCAAATTTTTCCGATACATTCAAATTTACTGGCCTGGGGAGTTGCTAAAATACCAGACATGACAACTATATGGGGACATCTGTCCTACACCCAGCTAACCTCAAAAAAAAGAATTTTTTTTTTTTTTTGCAGAACTATAAATTTGATTGCACACTGCTGACCCACTCGTTCAACAATTCCACAGCGGTCACAACAAAATACAAAAAAAATCAAGAAAGAATTTACCTTCTGGGTTGGGCAGGAACAACTCGTTTCAAATAAAAAAAATCCTCTCGTCACACTGTCCCTGTTGATTTTCTCTTCGCCTCCAGCAATGTCTTTCTCTTTCTTTTCGGACACAGTCGGCCCGAACAACTCACCCGAACAAAGGGAAAACAAAGAAAAACATCCTGAAGCTGGTGATGATGGACCCTCTCAGGGGGAGTAATTCTCCCTTGTTTTTGATGCATATGGCTCTCCCCTGGTAGGAATTTGGTCGGCTGCATTGGAGGGTGGACGGCATCATCCTCGGAAGTTCCATCATATGCCAGGCGGTTTGTAGGCGCGGTCCCCCCAGCCAGAGAATATCTAAATTCCTTTCCTTTTCCTTTCTTTATCCATTAGCTCTCACGAGAATGCTTAGGAGTGCATTGGTGATCATCTTTCGCTGCGCCCCGAGGAGGTCTCGTCCTACGGTGGTCCTCTCCTTTCTTCATAATTTCTTCCACCTCTTTGTATTTGGAGGAATTAGTGAACAATTCATCGCAAGCCCTGAGCTCCTTTTAATTTTTTCATGTAACCAACCATGAACCTGACAAGTCCCCATGCTAGAAGACCGTCGCTACTAGGCTCCTTTAAGCTTTTTACCTAGATGTCAAATCATGGTGGTCAGCAAATGCAGTCAAGAAAAAACTGGTTTTTTTTTCTGTGGGTCCTCTCCCCACCAAAAAGGCGAGGAGAGAACTCGGCCTTCCCCTTTTTTTCTGCCGGCCAGCAAGAGCGAAGACAAGAGCAAAAGTGACTAAGACAAGCGTCTCAAAGTGTAAAAAAACTCTGGGGTGTTGGAAAATGCTGACCCCTGATTGGATAAAATTTTCCCTAGTAACAGCGGCCCTACAATACCACAGCTCTCTCCCACGCCTCGAGTGACCTCTGACCTTCACACGTAAGCATCGTTGCAGCGTCCCGCACTCTCAACAAGAAAAAAAAAATTTTGTTCGAGGCACATGGCATCTTTGGTCAGCCAAGGGGAGAGGAACCCCTTGACCTTCGCTCGCAGGGACCAAGTAACTTCCTATGAGCGGCTGTGACCTTGTCTCAAAATAGAACATCACCAACCCCTCTAAGAGCATTTCTGCAACATTTTTCTGATCGACTTCTACAGGACCCTTAAAATGGCCGATCTGAAAGAAGATTTCCTTTTCTCACAACTCCTTTTTTTTTTTTCTTTTCAGAAATGTTTTTCCCCATTCCGTGATGTAAAAGTAAAATTAATTTTGATTCTCTGAGCTGCACACCTACTCGCCTTTTCCTATCGCAATAAAAGAACAGATAAAATAATTATTTCCAAAACCCCAAAGTCAGTTAAATCAAATATTATTCTCTTTCTCTTTTTTTTTTCTTTAACATGAAATTTTGTTTTCCTGGTTGTGATTAAGACAAGCGAATTTTGCGCACGAATTCCCCTGCCTTTCAACCAGGAATTTTCTTCTGTTAGTATGTCATGGGAGAAAATTTTTGCATTAATTAATCCCTGATAAACCAACAGAAAGATTGATCAGGTCTTTCTGAAATTCAACAGAGGTTAAAATTTTTGCCATGACAAGATTAATATATTGAGAAAGTGTTTTAATTGCTGTAAATAGCATTTTATTTTTTTTAATCTACAAGCAAAAACTATCTGTAAGATCTGCTAATAATTTGGAAACCATCCACATACAGCATATGCATGTACATCTACATTCTGCTACTCTGGCTATAGTTACAGTTGCCCTCCCAGAATGGCCATACTGGGGGCTTAAATTCATGCTCCGGGTGACATAAAATAAAGAAACGCACAATGTGCGAATAAATTTACTAAAAATTGTAACTAAAACACAAAGTTATGCAATTTGATATCTTTTTCAAAGACATCAGTTGGCCACTTGCAGTGCTCTGCATAGCTAACCAGGATACAGGATAAAACACACTGTGAGGTGTGAACTCCTAATATGCATGAAAGGAAATGTCTGATGCATTGGATGGAGGAATATAAAACAATATGTGAAAATCCCTGACCTCTGTGACCTTTCCGAACATGCAGTAGAGATGAAGAAAGAGCTAATTAGTCATTTGTGCTGTGACAGAAGGCTCCTCTAAGCATTTAAACTTGAACAGAATTTTTCCAAGTTCTAGTTCAAAAGTATCTTTCTATTGTTATGTTCACTAAATACTCACTTGTTCTTTGGTGATTTGGTTTTCATCTTGCACTGATAAAGAAGCTATGTTGTGGGCATTCACATAACTTTTACATTTTACTTTATATGAGGTCCGATCAAAAAGTTCTGAAACTAGGTCCATATACAACAAAGTACTTACGTTACTTAAGTTTGGCTAAGATCTCCCTTAAAGTAGGCTACTTGGGCAGCAATACACTGCTGCCAGCATTTTTGCCACTGTTGGAATGCTCCCTGGAAGTCCTGTTCGCGAATCGTGTCGAGCACCGTCTGCACTTCATGGTGAATCTCATCCATGGTTTCAAAACGGCGACTGTTCAGCTTCATCTTCGGAAACAGAAAGAAGTCGCAGGGGGCCAAATCCGGCAAGTTAAGCGGGTGAGTAAGGGTAGTCATGCTGTTGTGGCTGCAAAACTGGCATGTTGTTAATGCTCTGTGAGCTGCCGCATTGCCGTGATGGAACAGGAAATAACCCCTGCACCACATTTCAGGTCATTTGCGTCGAATGTCCTCCCTAAGATGCCGCAGAACATTGCAGTAAAAAATGGTGGTGACGATTTGGCAGTAGGGGATGAATTCCCGGTGCACAACTCCACGAATGTCGAAGAACACAATGAGTATGCTTTTGGTTGTGATCTGGACTTGTCAGGCCTTCTTCGGTCATGGAGATGCTGGGCTCTTCCACTGAGATGACTATTGTTTGGTATCCGGGTCATAACCGTAGACCCAAGTCCCGTCCCTGGTCATGACCCGCAACAGGAAGTTGGTTCATTCACTACCTGCTGACGATGATCTTGATAGAGTTCGACACAGAGCGCCTTCTGTTCGGGGTTCAGAATCTTAGCCACAAACTTTGCAGCAATGTGGTGCATGTTCAAAACTGATGTCAGAATTTCTTGAACTGTTCCATATGACACATTGACGATGGTAGCAATGTCTTGAATGGTTCTCCAACGATCCTCATGCACCAGTTCCCTAATTTTGTCCACATTTTCAGGGGTTTCACTCGTGGACGGTAGCCCTGACCTCTCGTCGTCTTCCAGGGCCGTTCTGCCGCTCTTGAAGCATGAGAGCCACTCAAAACATCTTGCACGACTCATTTCTATAAGCCTGCCGCAACATTTCATGCGTCTCCATTCCCGATTTGCTGAGTTTGATGCAGAATTTGATGTTCACTTGCTGGTCTAATTTGCAGTCCATACGAAAATCATAGCTCTGTGTTCTGCACGTGGTCACCAAACATCGTGTAGCACAGCTCCTGATGTTCACAGAATGACGCATTCATTAAAATGACTTGTGAAGGTCGCTGCTCGCGCATCCGCGTACTGCCATCAGTTGGTGCGCTACATACCTAGTCTCGGAACTTTTTGATCGCACTAAGTATTTACAACCACTGACACTCAGGTATTTACCAAGTTTTTACATTGTTTTTTTTATAAAACTGTCAAAATCTAGAAGTGACGTTTTTGAACTATAGTAATATTTTCCAATAACAGAGGTATGAGAAAGTACAAACTGCATACTATTTCCATGGAAGTGGGATCTTTTTTTTTTTTTTAACTCAAAGGAGTGCAATTTCGAGTCTCACCCTCCCACATAAGGAAAGCCTGCTCTGGCCATTGTGCTAGTAGTTTGACACAAGTCTTGAAGCATTGCACACCTGAAGCATGTTGTGATAGTAAACAATAACTACTTCATTGCAAGTGAAATGGAGGCTACCCACGATCACTTGTAATCACAGTTAACACAACATACTGTAACCAAATATTTGATGGCAGCAGGGTGGCTCTCATATTAATTGCCACTGTAGGCTGTGTGCAATGATGACTGTATTGATGTGAGCACTGGCCATTACTGAGTCAAAAACTGTTTAGTGTGTAAACCAGTCAGAGCAGATCTGTGTGACTAACAATGAAGTGGGAAACCTGTAACGTCAAGCAACAAATCTCACAAAATGTTTAAAGAAAGTTGTCGGATTATTCAAGGTGGAACTACCAAAAACTTAGCATTTTCCAAGAAAAAAGGGACACATTACTACTGTTCTTGGATATCAGAAGGTTTACGCAAGGCGGGTACTACACATACTCACATCTGAGTCAAAAGCCTGCATTATGAAAATAATGATTATGTTCATGACTCAGTTATGGGATACAAAAAGGTAGGTTTCTGTTGTTGAATGTGTAAAACATGCATCAATCATTGAAGTACTGCAATAAAGATTACACAAAGAAAAAACTTCAAAGCACACACATGTCAGCAGCAAAAATCATAGAAATTAGAGTTAGGAGTTGCAGCAGGTGTTACCCACATACAAGAAATTATTATTGTTATTATTATTTTCTGGAGTGAAAAACTCAGCATAATACATCAAAACATTTAATAATGTGAAAAATAGAATAAGAAGGGTTCTCTGCCACAAATGCAATGTTTTTGTGCAGATGGCAAAACAAGACCCTAAAGGTTGCATGTTGCAATGGAAGCAACTGAGAAGCTTTATCTTACCATACTTCCACATCCACCATAGTACAGTCTGAATTAATACAACCATGAAATTTTTTTCTATACTGCTTGACATGGAAAATGTCACACCATGAAGGGATGCAAAAAATGAGATGAAACTTACCACACATGTAGACAAGTAGGTGGGAATGAAGTGATTTTTAAATTTCTGAGGAATTACATGAACGTAATGGGCAATGAGATAGTATAATGTGGCGTGAGTCAGTAGTAACATATGATCACCACACTTCTCTCTCTCAATTTTTTTTTCTTTTTTTGATTGGAGGTTTAACAACCACCATGAGCAACTCAATGGGCTATAAGCATTCGCTCGTCCCTAATTTAAGGTTACTGGTTCCAGGGAAAGGAGAGAGCCAGTGCCGTAAGACAAACAAAACATCCATGCCTCACCGGGATTCAAACCCGGACCCCTTTCGGACGAATGTTTAGAGGCCATCACTTAGACCACTCTCTCTCTCTGTGTTCCTTGTTTTTCTTTTTTTCTTTTGTTTTTATTTGTTCGTTTGTTTTTACAGAAAATAATCAACCAGAGATTTTGTATGATTTCATGTTTACCATAGAGACAGTGTGGCCATAAGAAGTGAAAAGGTAGCATGGTGTTATTTCCATGTGTGGCCATAAGAAGTGAAAAGGTAGCATGGTGTTATTTCCATGTTGAACTACATTTTTTCAGTACTTCTATCTTTGAAAAAGTAAAATAATAGGCAAATTTTTTCCACAAAGTAAATCTGCACTAGCTTTTAACAAACAAAATGCTAATCACCCACACTAGTATTACTTCAGCCACAATCAACTTAACAATAATTACTGTCATCATTTACATATGTAAATGATCTTATAAAACATTCCATGAGAGTTCAAACGGGAGCTTACATAAGCAGGTGATTGTGGTAACTCCACAATTAAAAATATGACAACATTCTAATCCACATTTTATTAACATATATGTTCTTTTACCTGACTTCATAAATTATCTTATAGAACATTCCGTGAGAGTGGAGGGGGACGGGGGCATATGCCAATGTTTGCGGTAACTCCACAATAATTTTTTTTAAAAATGACAACATTCCGATCCACATTTTATTAACATGTGTTCTTTTACCTGATTTCATATCAATGGCAGACTAGGTATCACTAAAAAATATTACTCCAAGACTTCAAACTTACGAAGTTTACGGTACAATTCTCAATATGGATTAGCTACTGCGCAATATTTTTCATTACTTCAGGTCTGCGTCTGGCACATTCTACAACTACCACTTCATTCAGCTTAATACCTTTGTGAAGCATACAAATCACACTTTTACAGAAATTATTATCTCTAAAAAAAAAAAAAAAAACACCAGTTTATGCTGAATTTATGTGTAATAATACATCTGTTATTTTATTAAAACATTACTCTTTGTGTTCTTTATCTACTTTTGTTTTAATACAATCACATTTACCTCTAATAAGCATCCAAGATCTTAGTGAAACACATTTATGGAAGAAAAAGTTACCTTAATGAAATGCCAAAATAGCAAATTTATCATTAAGACAAAAACTTTTTTTTTTTTTTTGTGAAAATAAAGGTCATTATAAATAATTGTCAACTTGTAAACAGAAGTATTCCATAAAAACTTACTAAAACATACTTTGATACATTTTAAATAGGCCTACAATTTTACACATATACAAAGCAACAAAGCCAAGCAAACAGTGTCACTTAAGGTGATATGAATTAATTGCACTTACATCCAGTCAAAATAATAAAAAAAATGGAAAAAGAGAAAAGAAATTGGAAATTCACAATTTACTTTGCCCCAATACAATCACATGATAAATGCAAAGGTTTGTTGTAATTTGTTACAGATTTACTTTGCTACAGATAAATACTTCAAAGTAAAAAAAAAAAAAAAAGAGAAGAAAGTGTACAAAAACAATGTGTATGAGAGAGAAATTACTTACATTTTTCACATAATCTTCCAATAGCTGCAAAATAAAGGGCACAAAAAATCAGAATTCAAACAAAACTCTTTAGCATTCAATTACTTAAAACACTGAAACAGTGAGGATACTCAAAATAACACTTTTGATTTCAAAAATCAGCAAATCATGACATGCACATATGTGATGCACTTAACACTTAGCACACAAGAGTCTGGTGGCTTGTGGGACAGACTGGATGACAGAACTGCATCATTTATGCCCCACTGTCTCATTTCTCAGCACTTCCTAAAACAATGAATGAATAGCCAGCCACCTGCTTTCAGACTATTGTAATAAATTAATGAGAAACAGGAAAAAAAAAACCTTGTTTTACACAGTTGTGAATATTATGTTCCAAGTATGATATTCACTGCATATGGAAATATATCTTTACCACACAATACATCTCACATGCAATTCTGCCTTCCAGTTCATGCACTAAAACTTAAAACTATTCAGAACAAAATGGTGCAAGATACACAGTGGGTATTCAGCATGAATGGAGGGAGCAGCTCCACAATAAACTCTGTAATCATTTTTTGAAGTTGTCTCATTATTCCTTTTGGACTGAGTGGACCACTTGTGTCACACAACTGGCTATGCTTTCAAAAGTACTTACAATAAAATATTAATGTCTTCAAAAATGTACAGGTGTTCATAAGAACACGAAGGAAGGAATGTAAGATCACCTCTCATAAGTTCCATAAAACAAGTAATGCCAATATCTGGACCTTTTAACAGTAATATCAACCTAAAGCAGGACACCAAAACAACATAGTATCCATATCAGAATTGAAAAGGCACATCAAGCATGCCTGATTTTATACAGAACAAGCTTGAAAAATACCATGCTCCAGATGCCCGGGGCATGTAAATTATTGGCCTGGGCAGGTAAAAAAGGCAATCTAGTTGCCGATAAAAATGAAAAGGTTCAGAACAGAATTTCCTACTACAAGAAAAAAGACAGTTGTCACACTTCGCTTCATTTCACTGCTAATCACCGGAAGTTGTATTAGAGTGATTCCGTATCAACTAGATTCAATTTGAAGGCATTTTTTACCTCACCATCTCAGATTTTAATGAAATTTGGTACATAGGTGGCCTCTATATAGATTAAGAAAAATACCAAATTTCATCGTCATATATCCACCGGTTTTGAAAATAAAGCTATATAAAATGTCCAAAAACACCCCAAATTCGGAAGATTGATATGTTTTTAAATTGTGATTGCAGCTCCCCTAATTACGATAGAGAGATGGAAAAGCTATCTTTTTGTAGTATTTTGAATGCTCTTTTATTTGGTGTACAACACTATAGGGATTAAGATTTTTAAAAATTTCAAATTTTAAAATTAAAATTAAAATTTTGAATTTTGCAAAATACGATGCTCCAAAAAATTCGATTTTTTTAAAAAACAATCTTTATATGTTTGGTATTTGATTGTGTGAGTTGTAACTTGGGATGATAATGGGTTTACTTAAAAAGCTATATTCAAATTTAGCCTAACACAAGAGTTTAATGAAAAAAAACAAAAAAAAAAAAACATGTAAACTAAAAATAAATTTGGGCTAAATCTTAAAAAAGTTTCATTAATAACAATAGATATAGTATTTTTGTTATTTAAAACCATTTATTTAAATAATGTTTTATTTTTAATTGATTTGTTTAAAATCTGAGACTACATGGGTTTAAAAATGTTATTAATTTCATTATTCAGAATTTGTAATAATTCACAATACAATATAAAAAAAATAAACAGACTTTAAAAAGTAATTTCAATTACTGCTCAAGAAACACATCAAAATAATAATAACATATGGCATTGAATTGCTTACATTTATGCAAATTATATTCCTAATCTTAAACTTAGATCGTCACTTAAAGCAGAATGTCCTAAAATTAAAAAAAAAAAAAAATGCATCATTGTTTTGAAGTGAAATCACACCTGTAGATACTTGATATAGTCTTTAAAAGCTTCAGTAGTTTGGTGTATTTCTGTTTCAGAGAGATTGTAGAGTCTTCCTGTCGGAGTCACAGGATTTACACTACACAAGACGTAACTTACAGGAAGCCATAATACATCTTGTGGGCTATGGTAGGAAAAGGATGTAGATGGACCAGCTGGATGTAAAAAAGAGACTTTAACTTCATTCTCACTCTCTTCTTTTGCTAGAACATACGCTACCCACCAGTTGTTTTCATAGATTAAGGTTATGTAACCACTAATTTCTGTTATTTGCAGTCTGTCTTGTAATGCTGGTACTTTTTCAGTAGCTGACTCGTTTGATTCTGAGAACATCTTCACTTTTATTTTTGAATTACTCAATGGGATAGGAATAAAAGCATGAAGTTTCTGGGTACCTTGTATTGTTAGAGACTTGCTTAGGCGATTTTCCAAAAATTGGTCTGTTTCTATGTATTCTTCTTGACTTACATATCTAAAGTTTGCCACAAAAATGTTCTGAATTGCCCATTCGTACAACTAAAATGGTGTTTGAATTTGATTTTCGTAAGTGCGTTGTAAACTGACTCGGGCAGCTAACCTTTTCACCATTCCACCAACGCCATCACATGACCCCTTCCCGTGTGCTGTTGCTGAAAAATGCCATTCAGCATCAATATTGAAGTCATCTTGATGGAAACGTAAGTTTTTTTCTAATTTTTGTACTAGGGCTACAGACCCGTCAGAGAAATAGTAAATTTTTTTGACGCTGTTGTCACCAAACTTACTTTTGAAGAAGTTAATAAGTTTTTTGGGAAGCAGTACAGTGCAATTGTGTTGTGCTCTAAACATTCAGAAATTACTACAAAATTTACATGTTCAGTCTTTTCTGTTTTGTAATAGATGACAAATGGGTGGACTGTGGCTTGCCCACTGGTCCAGTGATAGCTCTGGGCTTCACCTTGAAGAAGAAAGCTATAATTTTCGGCAAAATCCCAAATGACGAGAAATTCTGAGTCCTTGAGGTTTTCTTTAGTACTATTCATAAAAGAGCTTTGCTGCTTAGCAATGAAGTCATGTCTGACCAAAGCAGACAGTTTTTCGCAAAACAAATCAATAAAATCTGAAGCTGATTTTTCTAATGTGTCCAAGTTGCATCTATGAACTGTAATTCATTGGCGAAAAGTTAGTTTTTCAACCAAGTTCTCCTCAAAACCGTGTTCCATTACATTTCTTACTTCCTCATTCTAAGGACAGATGGGACACTTCCCCAAATGACAATCTATGGAAGCAGGGTCACACAATAATCTTGCAAGACAATGTTTGTAGGAAGATAATTGTCCATTTGTTAGTGAACCAATTCTTGCATTTTCCAACATCAGTTTTACATTTTGGGGTGTGGTGTATACACATACTGTATGAGTACTTAATAGAAAACCAGGTAAGAGTCTATCTTCTGAAGTATGGCATTGAATTTCCTACTACAAGAAAAAAAGACAGTTGTCGCACCCTGCCAGGACACAGTTTTTTGGTCTGAGCTCTGCGAATTTGGAAAAACTGACTTTCGTGTCTGCAAATTTATCTTTGAATAACTTATAAGCTTCTGTCAAATTACATAAAACAGCCACTTTGACAATTTAACTTTATCTCCGTTTTTAGTCCTAACAGAAACACAATCTTTCATTCCAGGTAAAACTCTACTAATTTCATCACTTTGGTAAAACGATCGTACTACTTCAACTACTTCAGAAGAGAGACTCTTACCTGGTTTTCTATTAAGGCTTTCCAAAATTCCTTTCTCCTACAGAATTTTTTTTATTGTCTTACCATATAATTAGGAGCATTGAACTCTTGCATGATTTTCCTAACACTACATGACTCTGGTAAGCAAGTAAAAATCATCAACTGTTTATCTCTAGTGCAGTTAGAAAAATTACTTTTAAGATTGTCCATAAGAGGGTCATGAAGTATTTCATCCTCGTCATCAGATGACTCTTGAATATTTGTAAAAAGCTTCCGTTTCATAGCATAACTGATTTTTTGAATTTTGGTTGAAGCATAACATTTAGATTTTAGCTTTTTCTTATTGACAGGTGATTCACCCAATTCATGGAGCGAAGTATTCAGTGTTTCAATTACTTCTGACGTAGATGCAAAATTTCCGTCCATTTTCTCATCAGTACAGGTTTCATTTGCTTCTTGACTAATTTTTAAAGTTTTCAGCTGCTTTCTGCAAGAATCACAAATTTTAGTCTTTTTTGATAAGTCATCAAAATTTTCCAACATCCAGTTTGTAACATTTCTTAGCTCTTTTTTATCCTTACTCTATGGTCACTTTTTTTAAATGGATTGAAACATTGTATTACTGCATATCTTGTACTTTCCATTGTTGATTATTTGTGCATAAAATGTAAAATTTAAATAGTAAAATAACTGCCTCCCACTACCTGTTCTTTTTATTTTTCCCTCAAAAAATCCTGCACAGCTTCAATTTATAAAAGTCTAGTTTCAAAACTGAAAAGGATATACTTTATTCAATTTAAAGTTTTCAACCACAAAAGTTTTCAAACACATATCACTTTCACTGCATGAAACACATATGATCACCATCAAAACCTAAAGCAGACTGAGAAACACGTCTGATCACCATCAAAACCTAAAGCAGACTGAGGTCTGCAAGGTAGGAATGCAAGTTGCTGCTTGTTGGGTCTTGTTACCTATGATCTAAACAACAGAATCAGTTTTTCAAGTCAGAACATGCAGAGTTTTGTCTAAAACAAAATGTAGCCTACAGTACAACTGCATAGTGTTTTATTTTTTTATATTGTATTGTGAATTATTACAAATTCTGAATAATGAAATTAATAAAATTTTTAAACCCATGTAGTCTAAGATTTTAAACAAATCAATTAAAAATAAAATCAATTAAAAATAAAACATTGTTTAAATAAATGGTTTTAAATAACAAAAATACTATATCTATTATGAAAGAAATAAGACTTACCATCCTTGTCACATTTACGCCAAAAATCGGATTGTCATCTTCAAAATTTGTACTATATCTATTGTTATTAATGAAACTTTTTTAAGATTTAGCCCAAATTTATTTTCAGTTTAAATGTTTTTTTTCATTTTTTTTCATTAAATTCTTGTGTTAGGCTAAATTTGAATATAGCTTTTTAAGTACACCCATTATCATCCCAAGTTACAACTCATACAATCAAATACCAAACATATAAAGATTGTTTTAAAAAAAATTCGAATATTTTGGAGCATCGCATTTTGAAAAATTCAAAATTTTAATTTTAAAATTTGAAATTTTTTAAAATCTTAACCCTATGGTTGGTGTACATCAAATAAAAGAGCATACAAAATACTACAAAAAGATAGCTTTCCCATCTCTCTATCTTAATTAGGGGAGCTGCAATCACAATTTAAAAACATATCAATTGCAGCTAAAAGAAAAACTAGAACTTCTTCCTAAATTAGATTCTCCTATTATGGGTAGTTTAGATATAGTGTCTATGTATACTCACATTAATATAGATCAACTTTTAGACTTTATAGCGGAAGACTTGGCAGACCTAATAGTTTTTCACAACAAGGAAAAAAACATATTAGTAGGAATTTTTGAAATGCTTACTTTCTCTTTGCAGAACAACTACTTTCAATTTGGGAAAACTTTTTTCATTCAAAAATCGGGGCTGGCAATGGGCTCCCCACTCTCCCCACTCTTAGCTAACTATTATGTGGGAAAACTAGAAGAAAAGATACTAGTAAAACCCACATACTTCTGCTTATATAGCAGATACATGGATGACATCTTATTTATAATAGATAGCTCAGAAATTATTCCAGAAAGAATTCTAGACTCATTCAATGAATTAGATGATTCCCTTAAGTTCACTATTGAACTTCAAAAAGAAAGAAGAATAAACTTCTTAGATATTACTATCTATTATGAAGATCAAAAATTCCTCACTAGTTGGTATAAAAAACCAATGAATACTAAAAGACTACTGGATTTCAATTCATATCACTCAGTTTCTATTAAGAAAAATGTAGCAAGTCAGTTTTTAGAAAAAATTAATAAAGTAGTTTCTACTGCAGATAAAAAAGAAGCCCAAAAAGAAGAGCTTAAAGTCATACTTGCAGAGAATAATTATCCTAAAGAAGAAATTGAGAAGCTTCTGAATTTTAATGGTACGAAGAACCCACAAAAGCAACAAGTAAAATTCACTAAAAAAATTTCTTATCACAAAGGTTTATTTGAAGCTTTAAAGAGAATTAGTAAAAAATACAATATTAGGCTAGCTCCAAGTTTAGAGAACAAAGTTAAAAAAATTTTCCCTAAAATAGTTCAAAGAGAAGAAGATATTTTAAAAATGCAAGGAGTAGTTTATGAAGTAAATTGTAGTTATGGACTATCTTACATAGGTGAAACAGGTCGCAGACTAGAAACTCGTATAGCTGAGCATAAAGCAGCTATAAAAAATTGCTCCAACAAGACTAGATTAGATAGGCATGTTAGAGAAACTGGACACAGCATGGATTGGAATTCCCTTAAAGTAATCAGTTTCCAAAGCAATTTCCAAAAAAGAAAACTGAAAGAAGGAATAGAGATTGAGAAAAATCAAAATTCCATCATCAATGACTGCAAAGGATTTTCCCTGCCTAACATCTGGCAGGATTTGTTGAAAAATAACCTAAACTACAGTGCCTAGAAGAATTAGTGTGACGTGCTCCCTAAGATGTCCCTCACGGTTTTGTGACCAATCGTCATGAAATGACAGAGGGCGCTGGCATCGGAAGATACGTTAGGATGCTTCATCGGCTTCATGCTATTCAATGGTGGGAAGTTTGTTTGCCAAGGATTTGCTGCCTTACGAAACTTCAAATTTTCACAAAGCAAAGGTTAGTGGAGGGAAATCTTTTTGGCAGTACCTTTGCTAATTCGTTGTAGCTCGATCATAACAGTAATACACTAGGTAATTCAACAGTTGATCACTAAAACGCAATAGGCTTATTCGGGTGTTAGTGTGCTAGTTTTATTCAACTGTGGATTGTTTATAACGAAATTTATTTCCGAAATTAGTAACTTTTTATTCGTGAAGATGTAGAAGTTGATCAAGTATTGGCTGTCACGCGTTAAACCTACTGTGTGGTTAAACTTAAGTGCAGTACTGAAATCGATTGCAACAGTTATAAGATCATAGGGAAATAATGTCAGCTATGAAAGGACTGGGAAATTCTGCATTAGCAAATAATAAAAAACATAGAAAACGGAAAAGGCAAAAGCAGCTGTTTTGTGCCAGGATTTAATACTGGCTATAAATCCTGCAAAAACAAAATATCCCTCTTTGCTGTCCCCAAAATTCCTGATATGTTGAGCAAATGGGATAAGGCAATTCCCAGAGCTGATAAGAAACTTGATGAAAGTTGTGTTGTACGTGCCTTGCACTTTGAATCTAATTTCATGGAGATGCATTATCGTTCCACTATTCAAGGTAAGGAAGTTCTAACATTGCGAGACAAACCATTACTCAAGCCTGACGACATACCTACTATTTTCCAAAATTTAAAAGGCGAACGACTAATTAGTTTTTCCAATTTTTAAGTGGGGGGGGGGGGGGGGGCACATGCCCGACTGTGCCTTCTCCACGTTACGCCTGTGTGTATGCTTCAATAATAATTTCCTTTTTTAAGGGTAAAAATAGTTTACAGGATCTGCATAAAATTATCCCATTTAGACAGACTCCATGAACACCCACTTCTTAATTTTTACCTTATTAAACTTTTTACTTAAGGTGCAAAAGAATTTTCCTCTCTTCACTGCAAACCAATTTGAATTGGGAACCTCAACGAACTATAGGGGGCGCTGCGCAAACGTAAACAAACTTCTCTAGTACGGGTAACGTCGCACGTGTTTCAATAAAGTCGAATGTTAGAATGGCTGGTTTGTCGCTTTCAATCCTTGAAAATAATTAAATTTGTGGACGCTTCCAAAAATTCAAGATGCATTAAAGAAGGGGAAGTGATTGTTAATGTAGGCCATATAATTTCTTGTGGAATTAAGAAGGAAGATGGAAGAGAAATTCTCTTAGTTTCGCACTGCATTCAGTCCACGGCAATAACGTCGTCGCCTCACTCCATCAACGGTGTTTTAGATACAAGTAACAGTGAAATTTCTATAAAGTCATTTGAGTGCTCTTGTAAAGCGGACAGAAGTGGAACGTGTAAGCACTGTGTAGCAGTAATGCTTTACTGTAACAGGTAATTTTTAATTTTACATTTTCAGGCAAGTGATATAGTAATACCGACAGGGGTGTTCTAATCCGGATTACTATTAAAAGCTGACATTTCGTTTCACTTGACGTTTCCCAGGACCCATTTTCAATACTGTCAACAATAACATTTGTAATTTTTGAACATTCTGTTCCTAAAAGTGTTTGTGAATTGGTAATTGTTGATCATCATTGGGTTCTGCGTTTTTGAACCGATGACTGTTGACAGAACATTGCAAATCTTGTTCCATAATGAAGTTTAAATTTATATGGATAACAGCAATTATTTGTTTTCAAGATTATGTAGAAATGCGGATTTTTTTAATTACTACTATGCAATAAAAACATGCTGCCTTGTTTATTATTCATTCAAAGACGTTACTAGGTTAATAGCATTTCACTGGAAGGATTTCAAATGCAAGGCACAAACGTTTATGCTAACTTGTGAAAAACATAGCCGAAACCTTGGGAACGACATTGCGGGACACAACAATATCATTTGTTCTTCTTCACGGAATTCTCCATTATACAACTCACTAATTCCAGAATGAATGCAAAATTACACCAAACTACGACAACTGAACGTAATGAGCGATCTACCAACAGCTAAGCATTGAACCAAAAACGTTACCCGTACTACAGTAATTCTTCCTTTTGCCGCTAGAGGGAGAGCGGACCGCTGAGATTGCCAATAGCAAATTTAATCACATAATTATTATAAGGTGAAGAAAAGTAAAGAAAAATGTTATGATTATTTTTCTTTAAAAGAATGTCATCATATACATTCAGTTTTTGTATATTTACTTCTGTCCAGTATGATTCATTTTGTTTATCGTATCACAGGCAAAGTTTTTTTAGGAATGATTTTTATAAATGGATTACAGCTGGTATATTATCAGAAAATAGACCAATTTAAAATATAGAAATCGGTTGCTGAATTGCAAGACGTAATTGGATTATTAGAATGCAAATTAGAAAGCCGATGTCTCATTGAGAAAATATTTCCCCCTTTCTTTTCAGGTGAGGTTTTGAGGGACAAAACATTTTTTTTTTTTTTTTTAATGCAGTTTACAATCACTGAAACATCAACTTACAGTTGATGTTTCAGTGATTGTACACTGCATATTGGTGTCCAGTGTTTTTGCATAATGTAACCCATGTATGACTCTAAAACTTCCAAAATATCTAACATTAATGTTGAAGATAGCACAATGCAAAGCTTAACTTAAACTACGATACCCTTATTAATGAATCTTGAGCACCCCGTTCGTTCTTTTTCTGGGGGTGTGGGGGGTGAAAGAGATGTGTCAATTATTTCGTATATACTTAAGTTATCTGCTTATAAAATATCGTTCAAGGAGTACACATAATACTGGCGAGCTGGGTGTGTGTCATAGAAAGATGTGCGTTTTCGTCGTCCTTCGTCCCTGAAAAGCGACGTGACATCCGATGGCAGCGCCACCTACCGCTTTCATGATTGCGGGCAGCAATTTTTTCAGCGAGCACGACACACTAATTCTTCTAGGCACTGTACCTAAACCATCAAGGTTAACCCTAACCGCCAAGGTAAACCGTAACCGTGACAAGTAAAAAGTTACAACAACAAGACAGCCTGAAGAAGGAGAAGAGTTTTCTCCAAAAATTTGCTATTAATGAAAAAATTTATTCATATTAATCTTCCAATTTTAGGGTGTTTTTAGACATTTTATATAGCTGTATTTTCAAAACCGGTGAATATATGACGATGAAATTTGGTATTTTTCTTAATCTATATAAAGGCCACCTATGTACCAAATTTGATTAAAATCTGAGATGGTCAAGTCAAGTCGCTGTGTTGAGTTGATACGGAATGACCCATTATTATTATTACGGACTGCCAAGAATAGAAGAATATCAGTTCTTTAATTATATTATGCTCTAGGTTCAGATATTGGAACCATATGTACTTTTGCTCAAAATGTTCTTTATAGTCAATGATGGGACACATGCCTCTGATGGAACTAGCCTCCGGTGTTTCTCAGTACCATCTGTTTGGGGACAAAGGGCGAAAATTTAAATGAAAAGAACATGACAGAATTACTAAATTTCTCAAATACCAATTTCATATATATTAAGATAATACAACATATAGTTTGTCACAAATATTTATTTTCTCAAGCCGACCATGGTTTCGTTGGGTATTGACCTAGCTTCATCAGGTCGAATGGCACATACATATTCAAATTGTATACATCATAAATGGTGTTTACAGTAACAGTGTTTGGTTAGATGCTTCCACGTGCTTGATAGAAATGGGGTGAATACCATGTCATTAACAAGTTGCGAAGACTTCTGACATACAGGGTGTCCGAGAATTAATGGACACATTACAAAAATTATATAAAACAAAACATTAAACAGATAGAAAGAAACTGACTGTACTAACTTACAATGTAACTACACAAGTTAATAAATTTTGATGCGAGATCCCTTGGTTGCTCGTAGTACGTCCCAGCGATACTCAATTCCATGCCATGTATTGGCAAGCATCTGAGGAGTTATGGATTAGCAAAGTCTGTGATACGCTGCTTCAGTTCCTGCAAATCAGTACAAGGCGTCTGATAGACACGATCCTTCACATAACCCCACATGAAATTATCCAATGGAGTTAGATCTGGAGAGCGAGGAGGCCACGGAATGGGACCTACACGCCCAATCCATCTGTTGGGGAAATGCTCATTTAGGGACTTACGTACACACGCTGACCAATGCGGAGGCTTGTTGGAAAATGATGTTGTCATATCTTTTGATCTAGGGTGTAGCGAAATTTTCTAACATATCCAAGTAAATGTCGTCATTTATGGTTTTTCGAAGAAGAAAGGGTCAATCACTTCTCTTTTTGATAGGGTGCACCACACATTAACTTTTGGAGAATCATGTTCCAGTTCAATAGCAGCATGAGGCGGTTCACTGCCCAATATCCTACAGTTGTGATGATTCACAATACCTGATACATGAAATGTAGATTCATCACTAAAAATTACAGCACTGAGAAAGTTTTCGTCATTTTCCACTCGATTCAACATATCCATCAGCGAAATTGTATCTCAGAGTGTGATCACTTACATGCATCTTTTGCACTATTTGAATTTTATAAGCATGAAACTTTAATTTATTGTGCAAGATATTGTGAACTGTCGATTTCGGAATGCACAGTTCTCTGCTTGCTTTACGAACTGATTTCCTGGGGCTTTGTTGGAAACTTTCATTAATTTGGTCAACCACCTCATCGCTGACGCTAGGCCTACCGGCTCTTCCACGATGTTCCACATTGCCAGTTTATTTAAACTGTTTCATCCACCGCTTAATTGAATTCATTGACACAGGATTACAACCATACTCTAAACGGTACCATTTTTAACTTTAGTGACAGACTTTAATTCCGCAAGCCATAGCACACACATCGCCTTCTGCTGTACGGATGACATGACTACTGATTGCGCATTTCTCATACATTCCTCATCAGGCCACACCTAGCACCATCTATCGGATTCTGGGAATAACAATTCTGCAAAACAAAAATATAGAAACTGTGTTAGTAATAAGCTATATAGAAAAACAGACAATTCTCATAGGTTTTTTTGTACATAATTTTGTAATGTGTTCAATAATTCTTGGGCACCCAGTATATGGAAAGCTTCCAAAATATCAAGTTTGGTGGTTGAATCTGGCTTGTCAATTAGTTTTGCTTCTTCAAAGAGAAATTTATGGTCCTTTTTATAACAGTGTTTAGAGCCATTGATGACTTCTTTAGGTCACAATTCCGAATGTAGGTCTTGTACTCACCTTCAATCGAAAACGCAAGGCTCTACGGGTCTGTCCTATATACAAAGCACCACATTCACATGGAATTTGATAAATTCCCCATGCATTTTTGTCTTTAACATAGTCCTTTGATCCTAAAAAGCTCATTTTGTTTATGGGTTTAAAAATCACCTTAAAATTTAAAGTTTTGAGAATTTTTGAAATTTTGAAGGCAATGTCACGGGAAAATGGAATAATGGCAAAATTTTCTAGCAATGGGCGCATAACAGGAGTTAAAGGATACAACCCTTCCATTACAGACAAGGCTCTAACAAAATTCTGGAAACTGAAGCCTATCTCCACGTTAACTCAGGCTGTGATGCGCCCAATGAGAGAGAATTTTGCCATTATTCCATTTTCTCGTGACATTGCCTTCAAAATTTCAAAAAATTCTCAAAAACCCTTCAATTTTAAGGTGATTTTTAAACCCATAAACAAAATGAGCTTTTAGAATCAAATGACTATGTTAAAAACAAAACCTCAGTGGGCATTTATCAAATTCCATGTAAATGTGGCGCTTCGTATATAGGACAGACCCATAGAGCCTTGCGTTTTCGGTTGAAGGAGCACAAGACCTACATTCAGAATTGTGACCTAAAGAAGTCATCGATGGCTAAACACTTACGAAAAGGACCATAAATTTCTCTTTGAAGAAGCAAAACTAATTGACAAGCCAGATTCAACCACCAAACTTGATGCTTTGAAAGCTTTCCATACATATCAGAAGCCTTCGCAACTTGTTAATGACATGGCATCACCAGATTTCTATCAAGCGCGTGGAAGCAACTAACCAAAACTCGTGACAATAAACACCATTTATGATATCATATACAATTTGAATATTTACGTGCTATTTGTCCTGATGAAGCTAGGTCAATACCCAGTGAAACCATGGTCGGCTTGAAAAAATAAATATTTGTGACAAACTAGATGTTGTATTATCTTAATATATATATAATCATCACAAGACTGTAGTCTTTGAGATCAAGAACCAATTTCATCATCATACCATTTCATACCAATTTCAGCATCATCACCTTAAAACCTGAGATGCACGCTTTTGTGCATTGAACATTTTGAATGCAGACCCTCAAAACGGAAATGCAAAACATGTAAAAAAAAAGTTCATATTTTTTAACTCAAAGAAATGCGGGTTCTGATTTGTTAACTTAAAAGATTAATTTCCTGGTCATTTAGCTTTTACGACCTGGGCAGATAAATGATTTTTGCACATGCCCAGGTGGGCATGTAACTTTTCAGATATTTTTCAAGCGCTACAGAAAGAAGCTAACAGCAGAATGAAAATGTGCACTCAGTAGACAAAACATCAGAGATAGAGGTGACAGGTGAAGTTCACATGAGCATCTCTCACGCAGAGTGGAACAGATCCAAACTGAATGCAGATGATAAATAGGCAGATAGCAAGGCTTCCCAACAGTGTACCATAATTGACAAACATGGGTAAACGTGGTGATCTGAGAGACTTTGATCATGGACACATTGTTGGCACAAGACAGGTGAGTCATTCTATCACCCAAGTGGTAAAAACCATAGGGCTCCCGAGTACAGTCGTATCAAGGGTATACTGCAGATACACCATTGACAAATGTACCTGCGTCCAGAGTGCAAGCAGAGTCCACTGAAGACCGGTGTCAACACAGACTACCTGGCTCATACAGACCAACTTCTTGGCAATAGCGGCACAAATCGCATCCACGTTAAACGTCAGGAGGCCCAAGCAGCATCAGCGAATGGTACGGTACATGCTGCTGAGCCTGGGCTATGACAGCCAACACCCTACTTGTGTGCCACTGTTGATTGCTCGTCATCGGGCATTACACCTCACCTAGTGCCAGGAACATTGAAACTGCAACTCTGCAGAATCACACCATGTTGTCTAAAAATCTCGTTTTTAGCTGTACCGAGCTCATGGGAGGATGCAAGTGAGGTGTTGACAGCATATAGCTGTGGCTCTGTCATGCTAGGTCGGCTCTGTTCAAGGCGGTGGTGACTCTGTGATGGGTTGGAGAGCATTCTCATGGGACACATTAGGTCCTTAGTGTGTCAGGAGAGGTCCTTAATTTTGGCAACTACCAGCATGTGTTGGCTGATCACTTACACACTTTCACGCATCCTGTGGCTGACAATCTGTTTCAGCAGGATAATGTGGTGACTCACCGGGCCACAACCACACAGGCATGGCTCCAGAAACATTCATAAATTGAGTTTGAAACCATCCAGTGGCTCCCCAAGGTTTCAGATTTAAACCCGGTGGAAGCTCTCTGGTGGAATGCTGTGGAACGGAACATCACATTCATGGATCCTGGACTGACATCTCAGGTGGAGTTGTGGACAATGCTGCAACAGGCACGGCTGGCATTACCTCCATCATCTGGTGGAGCCGATGCCTGGGCATGTACAGGCTGTTGTTTGCATTAGGGGAGGACCAACATGCTATTAAGTAGGTATCTAATGTTTTGTCTATTGAATGTATTTACTATGATCTGTATGCAGCTTGCAGAGTAATTGTGATGATGATGAATAAACAAAGACATCGCTCTTTCCACATTTTATCAACACACAGCAACCGAAAAATTGTTATTCGGTCATCGCAGGGGATCTGAACCCCAGATATCTCAACATCTAGCCGAGCGTGTTAGCCTTAAGCTACGGTGGCCTACACTACTTATTTGGAGAATTTTCACTTATGATGATGATGATGCAATGAAAATAAACCACTACACAGTCCGAATCCAAGTTCTTAATACACTGAAGGAGCACAACATGACCACCTACCTAATATTGTGTAGGCCTTGCGTGAGCTGCAACCACTGCAGCTACACAACAAAGCATGGACTTTTTAAATCCCCACTAGATATCTACTAGTATGCTATACTATATGTTTATAAGTGCTGCTCCTCGATCATCCTGTGTCAGTGGTCGAGGGTCCACGTGAAACATCTGCTGACCCATATGATTCAAAACATGTTCAGTTGAGTTCATATCGGACAACATGCACAACCATGGGAGAACATGGATGTTACTGTGTTCTTTGAACCAGTCCAGCACAATACAGGCCTCTTGGCACAGTGTGTTGTGCTGTTGAAACATCCCATCTGTCTTTAGTGTAAATAGATGAACCTGGTTTACAATGACAAAAAGGTATGTGGTGGCATTCGGGGGGCCATCCACCACTATCAGGGCAAGAGTGTCAGCAAAATCCGAGTTGATGTAAATGGAGAAGTTTGATATGGCAAAGTTCAGTAAATAAATAATAAGTTGAAAATTTATCTGGTGGTTTGTATTTCTTTGTGGAGCTACCCACTGAATCTCAGAGAACAGCCTAGTGATATGTATGCATGTATCTGTGAATATCTGTCTCCAAGAAGAGCCAAAGTAAGTAATTTTTTGGGTGGAGTTCTGAATCTCTTACATTTTTAAGCAGTTCACAACTTCACGTAGACCAATCCACCTTGTTTGCACACAGCCTACTTGCACCCAGAATTAAAGAGACTAGGAACTAGCTCCACTGATAAAGAAAGCAAACAAAAGCACAGGACAAAAATAAAAGATCGAACAATTTGGAATTGTTTTTATTGTTGTTTTAATAGAATATGTTTAATACATGAAATGGAGAACAAATCAATCATACATGAGACTGATAAAGAAAAAGAAAGTTGAACTTTCTAACTGGGTAAAAAATCAGAACACGTGGTGAGAAAATGTGAATGTAATGAAGCATGAGCAAGAAGGATTGTTCATTATAATTTATTTATGTAAATATTTAACTAGACAAATCACTGTATTTACATTGTAAAATTACCAAATTCTAAACAAAGTAAAATGGTTTTAAAAGGCATTGCTTCACAGTTTTTTTTTCTTGTTTGTTGTTGTACTAACATTGTTAGAACATCAGCTCAAGTTTTCTGTTGTGAGCAAGACTTGCTTTCTTCTCAGAAAGTTCCACAGCCATATTTCTCTTTTGTTGACTCTGCAGCTGCACAGCATCCACTGTTTAGTTTTCCTTTCTGCTGATATCTTCCATACCCTTTGTTCCCCCTTTTTTCCCCCTTAAATGTCTGAGATGACAATAATTTCATCCACCATGCTGAAAGAATTTTCAGCCTGAAAACCACAATTATGTTGATTTTAAAGCTTGCACTATATTAGATAAATGGTTAACTTTCAGAGGTTGGGAGGATGAATACTTTTGAAAACCATGAATCAATTCTTACAGATTTTCCAACTTTGCTGCTTCTGTTTTAAGAAATTTCCCTCTTTATTACAAAGCTTAAATGCACACACTTATGGGGGAGAAATAACATTTAACAACACAGAAGAGAGGGAATATCATGGGGGAGATTATGAGATAAACCTTTGCTCTGCCAGATTTCCATTACTGGAAATTTAACCTACATTTTCAAGCTGAAATACAAATATTTATGGAACAAAATGATATCTAACAACAATACTAGGCACAAGAAACATTGAGAGGGGGGGGGGGGGGATAACGATTATGGAAGAAATCTTTCCTCTGTCTACTTTCCGGTTTCGAAGGATGGAATTCAACCACTACCAGCAATTCCTCCCGAAATTCTATTCAGTTGTACACAAATCTCGTAAAAGGACCAATTGATAATGATAATGGAAAAGGCGGAATCCCTTGAATCCGTGGAAGAATCACACACCTGAAGACCACAGGAAAAATTTTGCGCCATCTAACTTCCATGTTTCCAAAATTCTTACCTACAGCTTCAAACAAATACAAAATTTTATGTAATAAAATGACATTTAATAACAATACTGGAAAGAGGCAAATTCCACGAGAAAAAAAAATCATGACTAAGGGAAACATATTCACTTAATTTCACTTCCATTTTTGAAAGTTTTAAAAGATAAAATACTGTTCCCAGACTGAAAACAACTCCCATTAATTTTCCCTAAATTTCTCTTCAGTTTTACATCAATCTCAAGAATGACCTTTCCATCCATCCATCACTAAGCTGTTCTCTGAGATTCAGAGGTTAGCTCCACAAAGAAATACGAACTACCATATAAATTTTTAACTGATTATCTACTTACTGTTGCCATATTAAACTTCTCCATTTACATCGATCTTGACACACAATCTGGGCGTCACTGACATCCATCACCCAATGTACACAAGACCTATAATTCATACTCAAAATCTTTTTCTCATGCAGACACTCCTGAATCTGATCTTCTCATGACTTCCTTGGCCTTGTTCTGCCTTTCTTTCCTGCCACTTGCGACAAAAAAAAAATTTCTTAGTAAGCATCTCATCACTCATTCTTTCAGCATGGCCAAACTACTGAAGAATATTGGTTTCTACCTTGCTAACAATATTTTGCTTCAAATTGCACAACTGCAACACATCTACATTCCTCATATGATTCGAATATGTCTAGCCATAAACCCCTCATAAGTAGCACATTTCTCCAGCACTCAAAAGACCTAATATGATGGCCCAAAAAATAAAAAAAAATAAAAAAAACGTGTTCCACGATTCTTTCCATCAATACAAGAGATGCAACACAGAAATTAATGGCTTCATAAATGATGAACTGAGGACAATTATTTTACACAGATTGTTAATTATAATAATGATCCTGAAGCATTTCTTCCTTTCTGTCAATGGAATTAATTTAATTCCTAAAAAAGATCTGAAAATTACATTTGACATACACAAAAAAATACCAAAAGTCTGAGAGAAAAATCTTCTAGCACAAAAGTGTGGTATCTCAGTTTCTGCTTCCTTTAATGATAATCCATTGAGCCGCCTTATACTATCATAAATTAAAATTACATGTACATTTCAAAATGAATTAATTTTCACTTGGAGTATCTATTTGACCGATAAATTATATAATTCTGCCCAATCACTTCTCATTAAAATCCATATAAAATCTTTTGCGCTATCACAATTCCTTGAAGAAATAATAATAAAAAAAAGTCATCCCATTATAATTCCACATTTCCTTTAAACAAAAGAATCTACATTTTTGCATATAAAAAACCAATGTTATTAGTGATTTGAATTTTCTAGAAAAATACTCTGAATAAAAATTTTGTGGAGCTAATTCCTTTTTTCTACAATGCTGAGTCAAGTATGCTGTATGTAAACATGGCAGACTAATATATGCAAAGCTGGGAACTGCTTGAAAGCAAAGAGATAACTATTTTTAAGATAATCACCCTTGAATAACGAATGCCATATAAATAATGAACAATGATTTTTCTTAGCTACTCCCACGTATGTTCCATAGTTTGGGTGACACTTCTAATTTCTTATTCATTGTACTCTCTCCAACTAACCGAACATAAGGTGAAATGTAGGCTTAAGCTAGTAAAAGTCCTTGTACTGTGATTTTGTACTAAAAAAAACAAAAAAAAAACTAATAAACTTTTTTGTTCAATAGATAATCACAGTATGACTCTTACAAAAACAAATTGTTCTTGTGGAACTAATTCACAATAAACTGCCTCTACTTCAATATTTTCATCATCTCCAATTTCACTGAATGTTTTCTATTGTTAATAACACTACTTCCATAATGTTATTTTTAAAACTGTATTGTGGAAAATATCAAATCTACATAAATATAACTTTTTGATGTCCATTTCTAAAAACTAAAAAGAAATTAAATGTACTGCAGCTAAGTGTAAGGAGGCATTTGACTATTATGAAACCAATTACCAACCCTCATTTTAATCTTGTTTCAACGACAATGGTCATTAGCATCTCTCCTGATGATCAAAATGCAGTCATGCAGAATATTTATACATATTCCACCCTTATATAACATTTCATTTGAAAAAACAGCATGGACTTTGTATAAATGGCAGTTTTTTTGTTTTTTATTGGAGGTTTAACGACCACTGTGAGCAACTCAATGGGCTATAAGCAGTCGCCCGTCCCTAATTTAGGGTCACTGGTTCCAGGGAAGGGAGAGAACCAGTGTCGTAAGACAAACACAACATCCATGCCTCACCGGGATTTGAACCCGGACCCCTTTTGGACGAATGATCACAGGCCATCGCTTAGACCACTGCGCCACCGGGGCGGCATAAATGGCAGTTCACATACACCCATTAAATACTCCAACATACACACTAACCAGTGTGATAGGTCACTGTCATACAATTTCCTGTTAAAGTCATTTGTATCAGAATAAATCTAGTCAGTATTTGAAGTAACAGAATGACAGCAGTAGTAGTTACCAGGAATTAGAGAGAAAACAATTATCTATTTTTTATTACTAAAAGCTTCTAGGTCAGAGGAATGGACAGCTGCCGGATAAGGGCAGGCTGCAAATAAGGGCAGACTGCTTTGCATAATTCGTACCACAGAAAAAGCAAAAAAATTACATAAAATTCTTTTTTACTTCTTTCGCATGCATGTTAATGAACAAATCTTCGCAAATACATTGAAGGCATAAACGTAATTCACCCTCTTCCCCGAAAAAGCCGGGCCCTTGATACACTGCTTTTAGACGATAACTGGCAGAATACTTAATTTCTTTGAAACTCTGGTTTTATATTCCAGCAACACTTTCGTATGCACGAAGAAGGGGGGGGCACACATTTGCCACAAAGGAACTTGAAAACGTCAAATTAGGCGTTTTCAAGTTCCTTATTAGGCATGCCCTGATTTCAACATGTACATTCTTCTGGGGTGAGGAGAGTACAGCAGATTACTGCGTTTGGGGAAAAACCACAATATTTTCAACATGATACTTACCTACGCCTGCTTGTTTTCTACAAAAAATCAAATCTGGATGATGCTTTGCCATCGTAACAGAACCTTACTAATCCTAAGTAGTCAATAAGCTGAAGAAATCAAACAACAACTTTATAAACAACACAAGAAACTTTTTGCAGTACGGTTGCGGTGCGGGGCATTTACCACAGAGAAAAATATTGTAAAACGTGTTTTCTATAAAATGAAAACAAACGTCACAGTCAAAATCTTTAAACGCATTGCTATGGAAAATTCGATGTATAGTGAAGCATCAAAAAATAGCTGACCAAAAACAGAAAATAATATGACTAGGGACAATGTCTTTGGGTACAAAAGAGTGCTTCAAGGTTCAACGTTATTTTGATGTCAGTTGATTTTAGTTACGATTAACCTCAACCGTTTATACCGTAAACAGCAATTGCATGTCTGCTTCCAGGAGTCTGTGAGTATATGACATATTGAAATTGATTGAGTTTTACTTCATATCTAAATTAAAATATTTTTAACTTCAAAAACTTCCGGAATGTCTTTACGTGTAACTAGTGCATAACGTTCCGTAAAGGGAAGGATCTCTATTTACCACGTACACTATAATGCTCATACGTCACTTTTGATATGTGGGCATCCCACAACTATTCCAAATTATTAAATTAAATATTCGAATCATTCTTAAATGGCATCTATGCAAATGGATTGATAAATGTAAGAACGGAATGTTCGAGAATAACAGTGTTATTTTTTTTTTTAAGGGACATACAAGAAATCTGATCAAATTCGATGCTCACAAAAAATACGGAAAGTTCAACTGAAAATTTAGGTTAGAAATAAAGTTGTTCTGTAAAACGTGTGTGAAGTCGATTGGATCAAATAAGTGGAAATGTAGCAAAGCTGTCGTACAACAGTAACTTGCATAACCGGACTTGTGGAGAATTGGTTCTTATTAGGTAAATTGAGAATCAACTATCAGTTCAGTAAAAGTCTGTTCAAGGACATATGTTTGTGGAATTCTGTGTAGGTCATTTTTCGCAGATCAGACATTTCCAGAGAGCAACGGTAGCTTGAATATTACCAAGAACCGTGACAAATTATTTTGAAGTCGAATGCAATCTATGTTGAAAAAAATTTACTGATGAGTTTCATTATTTTTAGTGATATTAGGCATTTCCTGCATTGATAACTTTTGAAAATAGCTTTTATTTTGCACTAACAGTCAGTCTCAATATCAGGTTGATGTGACACTTCTGTAAAAACGCACAATTCTGCAATAACATGGGCTTGAAAAATATCTGAAAAGTTATCGACTGGGCATTTGCAGAAATTATTTACCAGCCCAGGTAGCAAAATCTGGATGCCCAGGAAAATTGATCTTTTAAGTTAACAAATTAAATAGAAGCCAAATAACTTTTAAGTTATGAAATAGGATAAACGTTTTATTCATCTTTTGCATTGCCATTTTAAGATTCTGTATTCTAAATTTTCAGTGTGTGAAAGCATGCCATATCTTGCCTCACTTGCTCAAATTATATCAGTGAGCTAACCTCACCAAGAGGTGTGTGATTGCTCCCCCACTCCCTCTATTCCATTGCTAAATGTTAACATTTGAAGCAATACTATATATGTCCCCAATTTTTGGACTTGGAGCATAATATAATTAAAGAAATGATATTCTCCTATCCTTGTCACTCCGTAACAATAATACAACTTCCGTTGATTTGCAGTGAAATGGAAGATGATATGCAACAACTGCCTTTTTTTTATTATAAGAGGAAATTCTCCATATCAATTTTTTTTTTAAATTCAGTTGCACAACTGGGCAACTAGTTTTGCTTTTTTACTTGCCCAAGCTAATAATTTGCATGCCCAGGCATCGTATTTTTCAGACCTGAACATGTAATGTTATCGTTCAGTAGAGGCCTGACTGGTTGTTCTTTTAAGCATCATCGCTATCCATCATGAATTTAAACAGTGTAATGTTTAGTATATACCCCTATGTAGGATAAATTACAAAAGCATCACTTAGTGATGCTGTAGTATCATAGTCAAAAGAAAAACTTTCTACTGTGTGCAAAACAATGTGTTTTTTTTTGTATTCAGAGGGAAATAATTTAAGTAATTTTGGCATGTTTTGTATTACTTTTTATTGGTATAAAACTAGGAAAATCATTCTAATTACAATGTGCACTTTTGTATTATATGCAACAAAGTACAATAATTTTGGTTTTACAAGAATATTGGTGGTTCCAAAGAATGTGAAGTGTTAAAAAGCCCATAAAACCTATTTAATAAAATAAAGTTTTAAAATTTCAGTAATTAAAAACTGATAGGTTATTTTTTAAAGTAGCATGATTTGTAGCATACTTTTAACTAACAGATTTTTTTTTTAAAGTAGCACGATTTGTAACATTAATATCAGTAGGCTCCAAAGAATTTGAATTATTAAAATCCCCATAAAACCTATTAAAGCAATATATAATTTTAAAATTTTAGTAATTGAAAGTTAATAGATTTCCAAAAAAAGTGCTTCTAAGATATTTTTGGTGGAGCCCCCACCCTGAGTTTTTCCAGTATTCCACTCAGCATGACATTGCATGTGTTAAAAACAATAATTGATTGCATTTTGAGAGAACATCTGGCATATACAAAAGTTTCTGCCTGTTGGGTCCTAAAACTCTTGATACCTAAGCAAAAGCTGATCACATGGAACTTGTCATGAGATACTCTTGCACTGTTTGAAGCCAGTCCAAAAGAATTTCTGTGACGATGTCCAACAGTGAATGAAACATGATCATACCACTACACCGATGAGCCATCACATTATGACCACCTATCTCATAAGCTGTACAACCCCCTTTAGCCTGAAAAAAATGGCCACTTGGCGAGGCATCAGTTTGATGAGGTGGCAATATTTATCCTGGGGTATAAAAGACCCAGAAGAAGACCCCACGGGAGATGGATGGATGAAATTCGAAAGCATACCAAAGTGACATGGAGGGAACAGGTTCAAGACAGACAATTGTGGAAGAAACTTGGGGAGACCATCCAGCAGTGGATTGATAATGGTTGACTACGATGATCTGGTACTATGATGTCAACAGCAAGTCCTCCAGTTCCCTTACATTTCAGGGTGGTGGTGATTTAGCGTGAAACCGCTTTTCCAAGTTGAAACACAAATGTTCAATTGGGTTCATATCAGGTGAATTTGAAGGCCAGGGCATTTACAGAAAGTCACCAGCATGTTCCTTGAACCAATCTCTGACAGTGTGGCATGGTACATTATCCTGTTGGTTATGGCCATCACCAGCAGGGAACACAGTTGCAATGAATGGTTGAACTTGATCTGCAATGATGTTCAGGAACCTGACAGCTGTCAGAGATTGTGCTATTGGGATAATGGGGCCTAAAGTGTCCCAATGAAACATCGCCCAAAGCATAACGCCGCCGCCACCGGCCTGTTTCTGCACAACAGTGCATCCAGGTGTCATAGCCTCCATTGGTAATCAGGATATCTGTGCTTGGCTGTCTATGTGATGCACCAGGAATCTTGATTTGTCAGACCAGGCCACTTCCTTCCAATCATCCACAGTCTAATCTCGATGATCTTGGGCCCATTTCATGTGTTGTTGGTGATGACGTGCAATGAGCATGGGGACCCAACTGTGTCTTTGGCTATGCAGGCCCATGCCAGAAGGCTGTGATGAATTGTGTGCTGTGACACATTGTACTGATCACCACTGTTGTAGCTGCAGGTGATTTGTGGCCCTGTGGTCACTGTGAACGATGCGTGACAGTCTCTGCTCCCCTGTGGGAGCTGCGAATGACACACAGCTGGACGACGGTTCGTTGTTTGGCCATCTGTACACCACTTTTGAAACATACTCGCTACAGCGGCACATGAACAACCCACAAGGCATGCCGTTTCTGAGATCTTAGTTCTGAGGCGCCGTGCCATCACAATTTGTCCTTTATCAAACTCCAATAAAACAGCAGCTTTTCCCATTTTGACTCTGAAAATGCTACTAACCAAAAGCCAGTCCTCAGTCAAAAGCCAGTATGTTCATCGCAACTTAGCGAAAATTGAACAACGATATATGCCAGTCCTCGGGTTGTAGGTATATATACTGCTCTGCTCATTTCTCTAGGCTGGGGGTGGTCATAATGAAACGGCTCATCAGTGTATATTCCAGAGTCACACCCTCTCAAGCTCTTGCCTCTCCATCACTCTTCGATGAAAATTTGATGTAATTAAAGATCTTATTAACATATACTTCACCAAAACAGTAATTAAAACCAAAACAATTATCATATGATTGTGAAAAAAAAAAATAACTGCTCTATTACAGGAGAAGCTGCATTTTAAAAATACAAAGAACCTCAAAATGGCAAAATTTTTTGTAAGTTTTTTTTTTTTGTTGGAGGTTTAGCAACCATTGTGAGCAACTCAATGGGCTATAAGCAGTCACCCACTCCTAATTTAGGGTCACTGGTTCCAGGGAAGGAAGAGAGCCAGTGCCGTAAGACAAACACAACATCCATGCCTCACTAGGATTTGAACTCGAACTCGTCTCGGATGAATGGTCAAAGACCAGCGCTTAGACCGCGACACCACCCAACTCTAACAACTGATTAAAAGTATGATCAAAATAATGGAAGCAGGGTCACTCACCCACTCCAAAAAAGACAATCTGTCACTAAGATCTCAGAAACGGCGTGGCAACAGTTTTCTGGGATGTGGAGGAGGTGGTGATTACGGATTCCTTGTGAAAAACCAAACCATCACCAGAGAATATTATACTAGCCTACTAAAGAAACTTGGACACCATTTGTTAGATAAATGCCAAGGAAAGCTGACCAAAGGGATGTTTTTTTTTTTTAATCAGGATAATGCTCCAAGGTATAAATCAACAGTTGCTATGGCTGCCATACATGAATATGTGCTTGAACTGCTACTACATCCCACCCTACACATCTGATCATGCCCCTTTTGATAGCCATCTATTCTAGAATCTCAAAATATCTTATCTGGTGTGCATTTTGGAATAGACAATGGCATTATTGATGCTGCAGAAACCTATTTTGACAGCCTTAACAAATCACTTTATTTGGAAGGCATAAGAGTCTTGGAGCACTGCTGAAAAAAGTGTGTTGACCTTCAAAGGAACTATGTAGAGAAAATAGGCCTAACATATTTTGTCATGAGTGTTTCTTCATGGTGCAGACTAGAACTTTTGGAACACTTCTCATAAGGTATGATGAAGCCAAAGATATATGTTAATTATCATCTGAGTCTTTGGTAGTGAAATAAATGGTTGCAACCTTCACATCCCTTGAACAGTTCTTAATCACCATGGAAGGGTATGATCCAAATGCAGAAAGAATTTTCCAAGTACATAGAACTATTGGTAGGGATACAGCTTCTTTCAGACTCCTTTATGTAAAAAAAGGGTATTGTTCAGCTTTCTCTCCACAAACTTTTCTGGAAAGCTAATGCAATAATCCATCAGCAGTTCATGTGAGTGCCTATGTAATGTCAAAATATGAGCTGTGCAACAACTTGAACCTGAGAGGAAAATAGCTTACACAAGTTTATTGGTACTGTGTACACTTTATATCTCAGCTGACAGCTTTGGTGGTGGGAACCAATAAGTTTTGATGTTGGCTATCCTGGCCCTGTAATCTGATAATGCAGTTATAGGTGGATACAGTTAAACTGAATCATTTAATTTGTGATATTATGTCTATGAAAAAGGTTGTCATTGTATTGTAAAATAAACAAGGGAAATATGTTTCTGTGTGTATGTTGTTAAGATTGTGCATGCCTGCTGAAGTGTGAGTTTCCGTTGCTTCATGTAACCACTGGAAGGAAATCTGTCACATATTTGCTGATATGCTGTCAGAAAAGTAAACTGTTACCTGAGTTGAACTTTATAGTACTGTAATTATTAATGTAAGTGCCTGTTTGTTGCTCACAAATAGGGGGTTTTATACACTTTTAAGCACTGGGTATGGACCCTTCCCTTGTGCTATATTAATCTATTGTTTGACTTACATATACATTTTCAGGAACATATTATGCAAAGAAATAGGGACTGCCTGTGCTGTAATACAACATATTATCATGATTCGTGGCCAAGTTTCTGGGCAACTGTACCATTGTGACAATAAAGAAATTAATCTGCAGACAGATAATAAATACTATGTGAGTGAATGCATGTATGTCAGTAGATACCTTCACATAGTATGTGCCAATTGCACAGCATATTACTGCAGTATAGAAGTAATACAGTAGAGCCCACTATATAACGAGGGCCTCAAGACTAATGGGAATCCTCATTAAATTAGTGCTCTTGCTAAATCCGTTCTGAGGTGAAAAATCCTATCGTGTGAAAATGTGCATGTGTGACAATATGCATATACAGTACATTTATATATCATCATCATCATCAACCATTATCAATCCACTGCTGGACGAAGGTCTCCCCAAGTTTCCTCCACAACGGTCTGTCTTGTGCCAGTCTCCTCCATGTCACTCCCGCATACTTTCGAATTTCTCCCACCCATCTCCCATGTCATCTTTTTCTGGGTCTTTTCCTGTCCCTTGGAATCCAATCTAAAATTTCGGCTGTCCATCCAGAAGGTCTGTCCTTCTGGCAGTATGGCCAGCCCATTGCCATTTCAGGGATTTAACTCTGATCATGATGTCTTCCACTCTTGTCATTTTTCGGATCCACGAGTTCCTCTTCTTATCTCTCCTGGTTACACCAAGCATGCACCTCTCCATGCCTCGTTGAGTTGTCTGCAGCCTTTGTATGTCTCTTTTAGCTAAGGTCCACATCTCTGCACCATACGTAAGCACTGGAAGGATGCATTGACTAAACACTTTTCTTTTAAGACATAATGGCATATTGCTCTTGAAAATTATGCTGTTTCTTCCAAAAGCTCTTCAGGCAAGTTTTGTACGCCGATTAATTTCTTCACCAATGTGACCCTCACTTGATATCTGCTGTCCAAGATAAACGTACGTGTCTGTTATCTCCAGCTTTTCTCCATCAATCGATAAATCTTCATTTCTTGTAAAAGCATTGTACATCACTTTTGTCTTCTGAAAGTTCATTTTTAATCCCACTTCTTTACTCTTGTCAGCAAGTTCCTGGATCATACTCTGTAGCTCTGATGGGGTAGTTGCAAAAATGACTATGTCATCAGCAAAACGAAGGTGGGTTAGATAATCTCCATTAATCTTTATCCCTTTGTTTTCCCAGTTCAGTGATTGAAAGACATTTTCCAATGTGGCATTAAAGAGCTTCGGAGATATGGTGTCACCTTGTCTCACTCCTTTTCCAATTTTTATGTGTGTTGTATTTTCAAACAGCCGAATCTTTGCACTTGCATTTTCATAGATGTTATTAATAATATTAATGTATGCATCTTCAATACCGCAGGATTTCAGAGCCATTGCAACTGCTGATTGTTTCACCGAATCAAAGGCTTTTTCATAATCGATAAAAGCCATGCACAATGGAAGTTCATATTCCCTCGCTCTTTCAATTAGTTCTCTCAGTACGTGGATATGATGTATTGTGCTGTAGCCACTCCTGAATCCAGCTTGTTCTCTTGGTTGAGCCATGTCCAGTGTCACCTTCAAGCGGTGTGAAAGAACTTTAGTGAAGATTTTATAAACCACTGATAGGAGGCTGATAGGTCTGTAGTTCCCAAGATCCTCAATGTCACCTTTTTTATGTAGCAAGATCATTGTAGCGTTGTTCCAATCCTCAGGAATTTTCCCTTCATTAAGGCATCGAGTAAAAATTTGGGCGAGTACTGTTTTGATTTCTCCACTTGCTTCTTATATGATGTATACAGTAATTCCATCTTCTCCTGGAGCTTTTCCCCGCTTCATGTTCTTGATTGCATGTGCAACTTCTGCTGGAAGGACTGGAAGAACTCTGGTACTGGTACCTTTCATGATGTCTGGAGTACATGTATCATCCCTTTCATATAATTTGGAGTAGAAATCTTTCACTCTTGTCAAAATTTCGCCTCTATTTCTTGTTACAGAACCATCTTCTTTTCTCAGTGCCATAATCTGTTTTCTTCCCTTACTGAGATGTCCCTTTGCTATCTTTAGGCTTTGGTTGTTTGCAATTGCTTTCCTTACTAGTTCACAGTTGAATTTCCTTACGTCTTCAGTGATACTTTTTCGTACTGTCTTGCATAGCTCTATATATTCCACTTTGGAAGTCACATCTTCTTTAGTTGTCCTCATCACTTTTCTGTTTTGCATCAACATTTTGGTTTTTCCTGATAATTTGTTCACATGCAATTTGTTCTTAGACCCAGCTAATTTTGTTGCTGTTTCCATAAGAGCTTTTGTTACTTTTCTGTTAACTTCAGAAATATCCACTTCTTCCGATGTTAGGCCTTCTAAAGCAGAGAATCTGTTCTTCAGTTCCAATTTGAAGGTACTATGGTGTTTTTTAAGGTTGGTTATGTCAATACATTTTGTTTGTCTTATGAGCTTGCTACGTTCGAGTTTAGTGTTGAGGTGCATCTTACATCTCACCAATCTATGGTCACTGCCTGTGTTGAAACCCTTCATAGATGTTATTAATAATATTAATGTATGCATCTTCAATACCGCGGGATTTCAGAGCCATTGTAACTGCTGATGGTTTCACCGAATCAAAGGCTTTTTCATAATCAATAAAAGCCATGCACAATGGAAGTTCATATTCCCTCGCTCTTTCAATTAGTTCTCTCAGTACGTGGATATGATCTATTGTGCTGTACCCACTCCTGAATCCAGCTTGTTCTCTCGGTTGAGCCATGCCCAGTGTTACCTTCAAACGGTGTGAAAGAACTTTAGTGAAGATTTTATAAACCACTGATAGGAGGCTGATAGGTCTGTAGTTCCCAAGATCCTCAATGTCACCTTTTTTATGAAGCAGGATCATTGTAGCGGTGTTCCAATCCTCAGGAATCTTCCCTTCATTAAGGCATCGAGTGAAAATTTGTACTGTTTCGATTTCTCCACTTGCTTCTTGTATGATGTCTACAGTAATTCCATCTTCTCCTGGAGCTTTTTCCCGCTTCATGTTCTTGATTGCATGTACAACTTCTGCTGGGAGGACTGGAGGAACTCTGGTACCTTTCATGATGCCTGGAGTACATGTATCATCCCTTTAATATAATTTGGAGTAGAAATCTTTCACTCTTGTCAAAATTTCGCCTCTATTTCTTGTTACACGACAATCTTCTTTTCTCAGTGCCATAATTTGTTTTCTTCCCTAACTGAGATGTCTCTTTGCTATCTTTAGGCTTTGGTTGTTTTTAATTGCTTTCCTTACTAGTTCACAGTTGAATTTCCTTACGTCTTCAGTGATACTTTTTTGTACTGTCTTGCATAGCTCTATATCTTCTTTAGTTGTCCTCATCTCTCTTCTTTTTTGCATCAACATTTTGGTTTTTCCTGATAATTTGTTCACATGCAACTTGTTCTTAGACCCAGCTAATTTTGTTGCTGTTTCCATAAGAGCTTTTGTTACTTTTCTGTTAACTTCAGAAATATCCACTTCTTCCGATGTTAGGCCTTCTAAAGCAGAGAATCTGTTCTTCAGTTCCAACTTGAAGGTATTATGGTGTTTTTTAAGGTTGGTGATGTCAATACATTTTGTTTGTCTTATGAGCTTGCCACGTTCAAGTTTAGTGTTGAGGTGCATCTTACATCTCCCCAATCTATGGTCACTACCTGTGTTGAACTTGTTTAGCACACTGCAGTCTTCTATGACGAATTTTTTGTTACACAAAATAAAATCAATTTCACTTGTCGTCCCATTTGGATGTCTCCATGTCCATTTCCTGTGTGGCTTTTTCTTGAAAAAGGAGTTCAAGATGAAAAACCCTTCTGCCTCTGCAAACTCAACGAGAGTATTTCCACGCTGGTTTCTGTTGCCGTGACCGAATTTACCTACTGAAGTTTCATTCTGTTGCCGTTGCCCTATTTTTGCATTGAAATCTCCCATAATTATCTTCAAGTGCTGCTTACCTTTATTATTTAGATGACGAATTTCCTCATAAAATTCTTCAATTTCTTCTTCAGGATGACTTGTGATGGGTGCATAAGTTTGAATAATCTGAGCCTGGTATCTTTTCGAGAGTTGGATAAATTCAAGTGCAAAGATTCGGCTGTTTGAAAATACAACACACATAAAAATTTAAAAGGGAGTGAGACAAGGTGACACCATATCTCCGAAGCTCTTTAATGCCACATTGGAGGGTGTCTTTCAGTCGCTGAGCTGGGAAAACAAGGGGATAAAGATTAATGGAGATTATCTAACCCACCTTCGTTTTGCTGATGACATAGTCATTTTTGCAACTACCCCATCAAAGCTGCTGAGTATGATCCAGGAACTTACTGACAAGAGTAAAGAAGTGGGATTAAAAATGAACTTTCAGAAGACAAAAGTGATGTTCAATGCTTTTGCAAGAAATGAAGATTTATCGACTGATGGAGAAAAGCTGGAGATAACAGGCACGTGGGTTTATCTTGGACAGCAGATATCAAGTGAGAGTCACATTGATGAAGAAATTAATCGGCGTACAAAACTTGCCTGGAGAGCTTTTGGAAGAAACAGCATAATTTTCAAGAGCAATATGCCATTATGTCTTAAAAGAAAAGTGTTTGATCAATGCATCCTTCCAGTGCTTACGTATGGTGCAGAGACATGGACCTTAACTAAAAGAGACATACAAAGGCTGCAGACAACTCAAAGAAGCATGCAGAAGTGCATGCTTGGTATAACCAGGAGAGATAAGAAGAGAAACTCGTGGATCCGAAAAATGACGAGAGTGGAAGACATCATGATCAGAGTTAAATCCCTGAAATGGCAATGGGCTGGACATACTGCCAGAAGGACAGATCATCGATGGACAGCCGAAATTTTAGATTGGATTCCAAGGGACAGGAAAAGACCCAGAAGAAGACCACATGGGAGATGGGTGGATGAAATTCGAAAGTATGCAGGAGTGACATAGAGGCAACTGGCACAAGACATACCGTTGTGGAGGAAACTTGGGGAGACCTTCATCCAGCAGTGGATTGATAATGGTTGACGATGATGATGATGATGATATACCCTTATAAATTTATATCATAACATATGGCAACATTTTTTCACCATTTTCTATCTCTCTAATGATGCTACTTTGTGCTTTATGGACAACAGTTTTTTCTTACACATTTTGTCACTCATAAAAGTATAGGATTTCCTACCTGACAGCTACGTGAGTTGACCATTGTTTAACAACACACATGATGCACAGCACCGTTATTTCCAATGCAGCATTTACTTGGAGAGCGAAGGTGCAATGGACACAATTCCAGCATAGCTGCCGCTTTTGCGTAAATTACTCAAAAATGAAAACAAAAAGGACCCATAGTTACAAATTCTATGCACCCTTTGCAACCCACATTTTATTTCAGATTTTTTTAACATGTCATTAGGCAAATGTCAAATTTGTGAGGATTAGGGAAAGAACGAAAACAGCCAGCAATGTACCATTCCTCAAGATTATCTAAGTACATAATATAACGTTATGTTAATATGCAAATGTCCTGATTAATTTATTAAACCTTTCAGCTCTTTTAATCAATATTGGAACAGTTGAAATTTAAAATTTGAAAGATCAACAAACTTACATTTACATAATGAGAGCACTATGAACGATTATACTCTACTAAAAGTTGTACATCTAGTTTAATGATTATTTGTTAAAAGTCAGAAAAACTGTCCAAGAGTAGTCATCACACAGTTCCTTTGTTTCGAAAAATCAAAACCACTCTGGTGTTCTGAGCTGACTTAAAATGCATTGTCTTTGGGTAGTTGCATTATGATAAAATTTAGTTGAAAATAATAAAATTTAATTCTGTCAATACTTGATTTAAAAAAAAATCGCTTTCAAAGAGCATAAATTAAAGTGTCGAACAATGTACATTACTTTTATTTTTCATTTGCTTATGTAGGTATAAATATTCATTGTCTCTTGATTCTCTTGATTTTTCAAAAGGACCTAGAATATCTCATACAGTACCCACCTTTTTTAAAAATCTGTGGGTCTCTAGGACCCAGCTTGATACCAATGCAATGGCAGCTCTGTTCCAGGAATTGATATATGCTATTTCCCCTCAGGCCACATCTCCATTCTATTACACTTCTATTCCTGTCTGCAACTGTTAAACAGAAATGCACTCAATGGATGTGCACAAACTCTACCTGTTCTTTTTTTGCCTAGAGTAGGGCACCTGTTTTCAACTCTGCTGAGGTGATACTCTTAAGGCATGGCCCTTTAGAGTGCGTGGAAGAGATTATCTTGCACAATTCATTTGTTGAACATTTGTGTGTACTCCCTTCCCATTGCTTTTCTATCAATGTTCTTCTGCTAGCATGCCAAGGTTTCACTGCTAGATTGCAATTTTGTCCTGTATGCCACCATTTCTATTCCTCTATTCCAGGACAGTGTGCAGCAATTTTTTCTGTGACTCGTAAAATATGGAATTCCATTAAATTTTGTTACTTTGCTTGTTGAAATTGATCATCTTAGTTTTTCTCCCACTCGTTAAATCTGATATTTCATTAAATTTTGTTCATTAAACATGATCAAATTAGCTATGAATTAACATTATACCAAACAGAACTTCCTGTTTCTCTCGTTGAATCCGGGATCTAGCTAAATACAGGTTTGCTTATAAGTGGGCTGTACTGTATTATTTATTTAAAAAACTAGGAAATACTGACTGTAGTGATCCAAAACTACATCTTCAAGAAACAGGAAAAATATGAAAAGTGTAATTTTTACAAATGCACATTTTCTTAGAGGAAATGTGCAAAAATAAATGAACTGAAAATTTTTCAAAGTGCTTAGTTTCCATGTAACCTGGTAAAAAAAAGAGAAAAATATTGAATACAAAGTTTATATATATATATTACATAAAGCATGCTTCTTTAGACAACTGTGATTCCAGAAAATTCAAAACGCTGGTGAAACTTTAAAGTAACAGATTTGAAAAATTATATAAAAAGTGTCTTTTACCCACAGTAGTAGCACAGATTTTAGTGAAGAAGAAATTAAATTTATTAAAAAAAATGCAAAAATCATAGGTACAATAACAAAATAACCAACAGGCCCATATTTTAATATAAGCATAAAAGTAAGAAAAAAAACAGCCTATAGAGAATTAATATACATGAAGTTTCCCTTAAATGCAACAATATTGCACTGAAACAATTAACATTATTAAAAAACAGGAATGTAACATTGGACAAACTATTAAGACTCAAAAGAAACTACTAATTAACAATAAAATTCAACATAGGCTATTTGAAAAAGCAGTTGTATTTTGCATCCCTGTAAAATGTACTACATAAAGAGCACATTGAAAATTGGAATCGTAAAACCCAAAGACCTCACTTATACAGGGTTTTGATACGTTAGTCTTGTTTTTTTTATAAAAAAACATATTTCTAAAATATCGAGATTTTAAAAACAGCCGAGAAATGAAACAGAGTTAAGAACAGCTGAGTCTGTAATAGTGGAAAAATGCCTGGTTATAACTATACTAATAGTATAAATCTAGCTTATCCACTGGAGAAGACTAATACACAAATAAATTAATAATAGCAGAAGAAAAGAAGGAAAAATTAAAATTGTCAAAAACAAGAAAGGGAAACTAACATCAGATGGTGCCAAGATAGTATGAAAGAACAATATGAATTAACCATTAGCAGGAGAGAAGAAAAATTACATAAATCTGAGGAGGTTGAAGTAGACCCTATTTGTAGTACCTAGTCAACAAGTTTCCAGAGAAAATTTTTGTCAAGAAAAAAACCTCTGAAAATGGAATATTTTATTGTTTTGAAATGTATTAGTTGAAATTCAGGATGTCCTAGATGGCAGTTTCATAATAGTTTTTAATGATTTAATTATTTTAGAACACATTTAAAAAAAGGGGGGAGAATATATGGGTGTGGCACATTTTGTCCGAGTTACATCTGAGAAATAAATTAGTACCAATGAGGGATAATATCTACATTGTATGAAAAAGTTAAAATAGCCAAAAAGAAAAAAAAAGAAAAAATTGAGGGAGATGGTCTCAAACATATTGGCGGTTTTTGTGTACAAGTAAGCATGTCGATGAGCAGTGGTCACAGTATGGGACAGATGAATTGATGGAAAATAAAGAGTGGGGGCATTTTAATGAGTTTTTATCCCAAAAAAAAAAAATGCTTGCAACATCAGACAAAGGAAAACAGAAAACAAATACTATGCCTGTTTGAAAGAATACTGAAAATAACTAAAACAGGCTGTACTATACTAATTTTGAAAAAAATTTTAATAAAAAATAAAAATAAAAATTTTGCAAGAGGGTATCTTGGGGCCATAGTGTCATAATATATAAACAATAAAAGAAAGTAGAATATATAAAAGCTGGTGGTAACTCTTGGTGAAACTTTCCTATGCTTTATGCAAAAATAAAGTTTTTGTAACCCAGCTCCAAGAAGTGGAGTTGTGCTGTCCATTTTGACAGACAGATGAAAAGGTACACAAAGCAACTTGAAAACCTGGACTATTGATGCATTTGTTGAACAAACACACACACAAAATATTGCTTTCATACTATGTCTTCTACAGTTCATATCAAAATTCATAAAGTAATGACTTGAGCATTTTTTAAGATGCTTTAAAAAGCTTGGAATTTGTTTTGTGAAACATCAAATTATATCCAAGATACTAAATTAGGAACAGATACTTATTAGATTACCAGCTGTCAACATCAGTCACCTTACCAACTGGTGGAAGTAGTTTTGCTTTTTTGGGGGTTTTGTAATTCTGATATATAGTGTGTTGTTTTATAAAGTGACAACCTATATTCTAAACTTTTGATGGAAGAATTATGCATTTTTAATATAGCAAAAAAGCACTGGCTGCAAATGCTGTGATGTGCATGTACATTGTAATGAAAGTGTAAAGATAAGAAACTAAGGTTTTCTTTTGGAGTAGGCCTACAATGCTATTTCTTGTTCTGATCATATATTTAGCATATTACTTTTTTTTTTTTTTTTTAAATTTGGCCACCCTTTGTGCGGTTTTATTCCATAGGTTATAGAGTTATACCAAGTTTTAAAACATTTTATGCATTTAATTTATATTTAACATGATGTGTTTAGTTAACAAATGCAAATGTGCATAGTAATACAGTAGATTGTGATTAATTGGTCCGTCGGTTAATTGGGGCAGTTGTTTATTTGGGACAGCTCTTGAAGAACATCGCAAATTAGATTTTTGGGTTAAAGCTTCCCATAATTGGGGCAGCCACTTAACTGGGCCAAAGTGTTCTAGGCCCAGTGTGTCCCAATTAACTGGAATCTAATGGTAATTCAAAGTGAATTTAAGTACTATTAATTTGCATTATTATGTATGTTTGCATTCAAATTCATGATCTCTGCATAGAAGGGCAAGTTCTATTTTCTTTTAATAAAAAATGCCTTAAATTTTGTTCTTTAATACCTTTTAGATTTGGTAATCATGCTACGTTCATCAGTTCCTGGCAAAGTCAGCAAAGTCATGATCTGTGGCTATAGAAGTAGTGGCAAAACATCAATTTTAGAACAACTAATTTATGGAAACTATCCTTGTGGAGCAGTAAGTTTTTGTTGTTTGTTTGTTTATCGATTCTTAATACATACATACATATCACCATGGGCGTCCGCTGGGGGTCAAGCAGGTCACTTGACCCCCTGGATCAGGCCACTGTAATAGGGTGAAAGTCATGAAAAAGTCCCAAAATCAGAAAACAGTCACGAAAAAGTAATGAATTTCATTCAAAGGTCAAGACATGTATGTGTGTGTGTGTGTTTGCTGCGGTGGTGTCAGGTTTAGTGGAAAACTCTCTAGAGCTGATTTGGCAAGCACTGGGGCAAAATTCCCCAGAGCTGATTTGGCAGCTCTGGAGAATTTAAGTTTTTTCGTGAGAGTCCAAAGAGAAGATGTCTTATTCCAAGTGTGCCATTACTATGTGGAACACGCTGGACTGCAAAATATAAAAGTATTAGAGTTTTTTTCTGATAACTTTGAAAAGATATTTGATCACTTATGTATACTTGCCACTATAGCTTCAGGTAAAATGCGCCAAGAAGCTCATCAGTTGGAATCTGTTTCAAGTACAGCAACATTTCTCGTCTGTCTGATTATAATTTCAACCTATTCAGCGCGACTGGAATCTGTAACACAAGCTCTCCAAGCTGTTCAGCTTCATGTAATGAAAGCGTATAATCATGTCCAGGAACTCTTTAAGTGTATTCCATGGCCACAGACAAAAAGCAGGACAACAATTCAAGAAAAAAATTTTGAAAAGTCTAACAATTGGCAGAAAAATTGGACATTCAGCTAACCCTTCCCAGACATTGTGGCTGACAAAAAAAATTGCATTCCAATGCTCGTGTCTCAACAATAGAAAAATATGTTCGTAGATCAGTCTATGTGCCATATTTTGACTCCATCATATCATCACTGAAAGCTGATTTACTGCAGAAAATTTGCAAACTTTTAGCCTCCTTTCACTTCATCCACTACAAATGGCAAAGCTTACAAAGGAAGAATTCATGAAGCATCTTGTAAAGATCATTAAGCTGTATGAAATTGAGAACTTAGAAGCTGAAGCAGTCACTTGGTTTGAAATGTGGTCAGGAAGGAAGAAACAAGATGGTGGATGTGAAGATGAACTTCAACAAGGCTTGTTTAAACACGCTGATCTATTTCCTTCTATTCAACAGGCTATTCTTATTGCTCTAACATTACCAGTAACAACCTGCACAGTGGAGAGGTCCTTCAGCACTATGAGAAGGGTAAAAACCTGGTCAAGGTCAACAATGGCAGGTGATCGTTTATCTGTGCATGATGCGTGTTCATCAAGAAAAGGTTTTTGAGGATAAACATGGACTCATTCAAAATGTGACTGACAGATTTGGACAAAACTCAAGACATTTGGAGTTTATATTCCATAGTAGCTCTTCTAAAATGCAAGAAACAAAAAATTGAAGAGGGTATAAAAAGGTCAATGTCTACCAAAAAAAAAAGGGGGGGGGGGGTATACTTACACTCAATAAAGGACAATGGGGCAGTACAATTGTTAATGTAACCCCAAGTTAAAGTTTTCATACAAAAAGACTGTTTTAAGTTGATTATTAAATTTAGCAAGAAGCCAGCAGGAAGGTTAAACTTTTGACTCAGATATGAATAATTAGTGGGCAGTAATTGGTAAATGACATGTATTATAATTGTCTTTTATTTCAGTACTAAATATTGACTACAGAAAGAAAGATGCGTCCAAGTTCCCATTTCATGATATTGTCTCAAACTTCCTTTTGAAATTGATGTAATTTTAAAAAAAAAATCATGGGGGACTTAACAGTGCTCCAACCCTACCTTCTAGCTGTAGGGGCTCACTGCACTTGGCTGGCCCAACCCCCACTATGCCATACAGGGGTACTATAAGTTTAAGCAATAATTATGATAGTGGGAGTATACCCGTTTGTTTCCCCTTGGAAAAGTTGCAGCGTATACCCATGCATATCACTAAGCTTTTCTCTGAGATTCAGAGGTTAGTTCTTCAAAGCTTTCTCTGAATCAGTGCCTGGAAGAGAGACTAAAAACAAAGAGCAATAAAGTGTGGGGGAAGAAGGATGCTTATACAAGCAAGACAAAATGGCACCAACAACTAAGTACAGGTGAATGGCCCACTTAAAATGTGATTGCTGCTAAAGCATGACAAAAAAATGAGTTAAAACCAGTGAATAATATGATTAGTCTACAGAAACAAGCATGTCAGTGTGATCTGTAAAACATATTTCACCACTAGTGTGCCATTTAACAAATTATATTAATTCATTGTAACACCATACTGATTCAGAAGCATAAAACAGTGATGGTGATTAATTCCCATTCTGATTATTCATGCACTACTGATCTTCTGTAGATGAGCAAGAAGCCAGCAGGAAGGCTTCATGCACTTATCAACAATCCCTTATTTAAGCACCTCCTTCCTTAAAGTCATCAAAATCTAATGTCAACTAATTTCTCACTTTTAGTATCTTGGAATGATTAATTAAAGTAACTCATTAGTATCTTTCAGCAGTTTAGCATTTATGCTGCTGTTTTATGAAAATTTGTAGTATTCAGTATTCTTCATGTGTGATATGACATTTTGTGTTTTTATTTTTTTATTTTAGTACCCTACCATTGAAGACATCTATTGTGCACATATAAACACAGACAGAGGAATAAAAGAAAAATTGAGATTTTATGACACAGCTGGAACAGTATGTGTTAAATTCATTGTGTGTAAAATAATGCTATTAACCTCTTGCATTAAATGCAAAAATTTTCTATTCTTCGTAGGATTCTTACACAATGTTAAAATCTTTAAATGTGCTTCACATATTTCCATATGGAAAAAATTACATACTTAAGTTTTAAAATTGCATGTTTTACACTTCTCTGTTGCTTCTTTTGCAGCACAACATATTTTTACAGCATGTCCATGTGTAATATTATAACATTAAATACAGATGCTTCTAAATGTGTTTTGAGCCTTAATAATGAATTTCCACATTAGCATGTTGAGGCACAAGGACACTTTCCATTCTGCAGTGTTATTTTAAAAAGGTTGCTACAAAAATTATTTGTGAGTTGTTTAAATTTTCTATCATCTGTTTTCTTTCAGAGACCTTGTGACTCAAATGTGCTGTCTTATGGAATTGATAGTCGAACTTCTTTATTTGTTAAAGCTGAGTAGTAAAAAATATATTTACACTGTCTTGTACATCAATGAAAAACATCCTCAATTGGTAATAATTGATGACATGGCTATTCCTAGACTTGAACTACAAATATCTCAAAACATACTATAGCTGTTGTCCTGAGGAAAGGTAGTGGTACTACTCAAAAATGTGGCATATAAATATCCTTTCCTTCCTTGGTAAAAACCCATAATTTTGAGATATTTGTAGTTCCCCAATTGTTAAAACTCACCACATGCATTTTGGAAACATTCACATTTTTCATCTTCAAGGATTATACTTGCATCTTCATACACTGCCGGACAATTGCTAAGGACGGATGACAATAGCAACGATAGCAACCATAAAATGGAAGGCAGAAAAATGTGGAAATTAGCATAAGTGCGGGATACAGTAAGACGTGTTGTGCGTATGCAAATTTTGAATTGCCGAACCTGTTCGTGACGTCATAGCGCTGATAAGAGATATAAAGGATTTGACGCGTATTGACCGTTGTTGTTCAAACGCAAAGTTGAAAGGGAAAGAATCAATTGACGAACTTGCAATTTTCAGTATGTCTTCCCAACATCACGTAGATGATTTTACGCGTGGCCGTATTATTGGCAAGATTGAAGAAGGACGAAAAATAACAGATGTTGCCAGGGAGTTCGACGTCAGCCACAGTATTGTTTCAAGGCTTTGGAAATCATTTCAAACAAATGGAGAGTGTAGCAAACGTCACGGGGAAGGTCATGTTCGCAGGACGACACCTGCAGAAGATTGGTACATAGTGCTATCAACAAAAATACACCGGCGCAGCACAGCTAGTGAGGTAGCAAATCAGTTTATGGCTGCTACTGGCAAGCAGATCTCCCAAAAAACTGTCGCCAGACGTTTGCATGAAGGAGGACTATACGCCCGCCGTCCTGTTGTGTGCATCCCATTGTCCAGACGTCACCGTACCGCCCGTTTGCAATGGTGCCATCAACATCGCAATTGGACTGATGATAACGACTGGTCTGCTGTCCTCTTCTCAGATGAGAGTAGATACAGTCTATCGTCTGATTGTCGACGACAACTGATCTGGCGTGATAGTGGTACTGCATATTGTCCAGCAAACATACAGGAAAGGGACTGATATCCGACATGTAGTGTCATGGTATGGGCTGGCATCATGATCAATGGCCGTACATCCCTCTATGTGCTTCCAACTGGGACTATGACTGGCCAACGATACATTAATGATGTTCTTCTACCTCATGTTCCGTCGTGCTGTCGGTGATAGATTCATTTTCATGGACGACAACGCAACATGTCGTCGAACAGTCGCTGTCCAGGAGTGTCTTGAGAGCGAGGATATTCAACGCCTCGTATGGCCAGCACGTTCTCCAGATCTGAATCCCATTGAAAATGTGTGGGATGCTTTGGGGAGGAGTCTTGCTGGTCGCCAATGCCCTCCAATAAACAAGGACACCCTCATCCGTGCACTGACAGAGGAATGGGATAAATTACCCCAACAGCTGCTTGATAATGTTGTGCAAAGCATGACACGACATGTGGAATCTTTCATCCCCCTCCATGGTGGCCATATCCCGTATTGACATCTTACGCCGGAACGCCTGCGGACGGTAATTGCATTTTTTTCACGTTTACGTATTCTGCACAAAATGGCCTGTTTGTCCCTTGAACACGTTCCAAAGCCTTCTGGATTTCAGAGCACAATAAATTGTCTTTCTTGTAATGTCCTGGCATTCTGACATTATTTTATTTCACTTGGCATCCAACCACACTTACTTTTTTATGCGCTATATAGCCGTTTATGATCCGCCCTTAGCAATTGTCCAGCAGTGTATTACACTCACTTTGACTTCAGTAAGCCTTACTGGTGTCATGCCTCCTGACATAGCACTGAATGCTTTTTATTTTTTCTTCTTAGTGCCCTTTCCACACGAATTGGGAGAGGAGGAAAAAAGATTCTGTGCCACATCAGCAGCTAATAGCAAATCTTACCGTAGCCAAAGTAGGTGAGGTACAAACATGCAAATACAGGGTGTTCCACTCACTACCGAACCTGGCATTTCTTTAATAATATTAACACCAATGAAGATATTGCAACAAAATTTGAAGTGGACTTACCTCATTTCATGCAAAATGGGATGACATCACAACATGTGCAGGAAGTGGCCACCATTTGCGTCCAGACAGCATTGAACTCGGCGCTGTTCGCCAGCCAGCCAAACGTGCCTCTCTGCTGCATTGTTTTCCCATTTTGCTGAGCGTGTACACAATACAGTTGTTGATAGTGAGTGCTCATGCTCGTGGCTGTTCGCGTACGTGTGAAAATGTATCGGTATACTCTAGAGGAGCGAGTGTTTATTGTTCGCACTTATTGGAAAACAGAATCGATAAAGTCTCATCAACAGCAATTCCTGGAGAGGTTTGCAGGCAGATATCCGCCGGGCAAGTCCACCATTTGGGCATTGTCAAAGAAATCGAAAACCAAGGGTACTTTATTAGATGACCATGCAGGAGGCCGTCCACAAATGTCCAAGGAAATGATCCAAGATGTAAAGTGACGGCTACTTGCGTCTCCCAGGAAGTCACTTCGTCGACTGTCACAGAAAGCAGGGTTGTCCAAAAGCACTTGTCAGCATGCTGTGAAAAAAGCGAAGCTTCATGTGTACTGTACCTCCATGCTCCACGAACTGAAGGAGCCTGAGCGTGTGAAACAAGTGACATATTGTCGATGGTTTCAGACATTTCTTCAGAAAAATTTGGGGGGTCTGGACTACACGTGGTTCTCGGACGAGGTGTGGTTTCACCTGTCCAGATACGTCAATTCTCAAAATTCCCGTATTTGGGCCAGTGAAAATTCCAATGAGATACATGAAGAACCCCTTCATTCACAGAAAATTGGTGTTTGGTGTGGGATGACCAGATGCCACATAATTGGGCCCACTTCTTTGATACAACCATCACAACAGCTGCATATGTGGAAATCTTCAACACGTTTGTGAATCAATTGGATGATGAAGAACTCTCCATTGGATATTACCAGCATGATGGAGTGACATTACACACCAGTATGGCTGAAATTCAGTCCTTTTTTAGTGACCTCGTTATTTCAAAGGGTCTGTAGTCACTACGCTCGCCCGATCTGACGCCTCCTGATTACATTTTATGGGGATATCTAAAAGGGATAGTTTACCAAAAGAAACTGCGAACCATAGATGCCTTGAAAGCAAACATCATCAAAGAAATTCAGGCAGTGATGACGGACGTGCTGGCAAGGGGTTTCCACAATATGGTGCGTTGGATTCAATGCTGTCTTGATGCAAATGGTGGCCACTTCCAGCACATGTTGTGATGTCATCACATTTCGCACAAAATGAGGTAAGTCCACTTCAAATTTTGTTGCAATATCTTCATTGGTGTTAATATTATTAAAGAAATGCCGGGTTTGGTAGCAAGTAGGGCACCCTGTATAACCCATGAAGATGGAAACAATGAATGTTTCCAAACTACATTGGCTGATTGTGAACAACTGAATATGTTCAGTGAAGTTTGAGTTTTTAATGTAAAAACAACAAGACACAGCGTAAATATTTTATATCATATTTTTTTATACTAACACCACTGCACTAAAACTGATTTTACAAACACACAGCTCTGAAATGTGGTGTTTAACTACTGTAGGTACAGCTTATAACAGTTTTCTCTAACATGATAAATTCTAAACATCATTCACAATATAAAAAGAAATCACATGATAAATCGTTTGTGGCACACATTAAGCAAGTGAATACAGGATCATGTGTATGAAACCTTGAAAATGTTCTTATAGCTGTGTTGACACTATCACTTCAAATATTTTGAGGAGGGAGAAATATTTCAACAGATACTCAGAAGAGAGACTGAAGCAATCTTAATTTTGGCTGTCATTAAGAAGTACCCATTTTTTTTGTGTTGCCATCTATCTGCATCCAATGCCTTGCAAGTAACTTTGAGTCTACCCTTATGATATCCTGGCTCACAGTAGTTTTCTGACCTGCCAGTTACATCTGCAGTTGCATTATCCATCCCCCTCCCCCTTTTTGAGAGAGGCACAGCTATGGAAAATAACTACCACCTACGGTTTGTAATGTGCTCATTTTTCTTTCAGGGAAATTATTCTGTGATTTGAGAACTTAGCATAATGTGATATGGCAGAGGACAAACACTTCAGAAGTACTCTTATTCTCCTTGATGGTACTGTAGAGAAATGCCACTCATTCCATCAGCTAACAGCGTATGTAACCATTAGGAAGAACCTGTGATGTCACTCTTCCTTGCAGCTAATTGCCTTTGTTGTTGCCTCAGAGGTTTATCCTTGTTATGTGGATAATGGGTTGCCATCTATCTGCATTCTATCTCATATAAACAATTTAATTGTGATCACAGTATAATCTCAAACTTTACCTTATTTCTTATCATCAACAAATTTTGGGGAAAATATGCTAGACCAAGTTCCCACTGCAAATTTTTGTCATTTGTTTCACAATGGGAAGATAGTGCTAGATCTATAAACCTGTCAGGGCAAGGAAAATTTGGTGATGGACAGTGAGAGCATAGCTGTAAATGATTTTCTAATAATGAACTTGGTAATAGCACACCTATGAAATTAAAGAACTTGAAAAAGTTCCTATCTTTTTGTTAAGTACAATGACCACCCTCAAAAAAAAAAAAAAGGAAAGAAAAGAAAAAGAAAGAAAAACCTAGGCACTCTGAATTTAAATTCACAACACCTGTGCAATGGGTTGCAGCATTATGGTATGGCTATTACAGCCAATTTATATGTCATGCTAGGGAGGGACAAAATTGGATTTCTTGTCAGCCTTGCTTGAAATATAGTCTGTGAGTGGTGATAGTTATAGTGCAACACTTTGCATGCATCTACAGTGCTTTGATGTCCAAAGTTATTCTCATAAAATATGGTATTGTTATTTAGCATTTAATATGAAACAATTAGACTGACAAGACCTGGATACAGCATTGATCTTGTAGGACACCAAATTTAAAGATTGCATTTGAGAATACCTGAAAGAAAACAGGTTAGTAAAAATCAGGGATGTTGCTAGACTTCGAAATCAAGATGGGCAACGGGTGGGTGAGTATTAGTTTTGCTAGGCAAGTTTGATAGCAACTTTATTTACCAAACACTGAAAGAAATAATTTATTTTCCTTTTGTTTTTCTACAGGCTGCAAAGGTATTTGCAATATCCCCCTCCTGGATTCATACTCATTAATTTTGGAACTGTCGTGAAGTTTTTGCACTTTTTGAAATACAAAAAAATCTAAAATTTGGCTTCATTTTTTGCTAATGCTCTGTCCATCCATTTTTAATAAAATTAGTAAAGCCTAAGGAGTTACATACCCGTGTGATAAACATGACACACTGCCACCAGCACCAGTAACACGCCGTGGTTAAAAGAAAATGTCATGCCTAGGAGAAAGGTCTTAAAGCAAATGTTTTCGTGGATTAGGGATGACAGGAAATGTTCAGGTTAGTATGATTAACTTGCACATTTCCCCTCACCAGTTCAAGCTACAGGGTGTTCACATTCTGGAAAGTCAGAAGAAATCAGGGAAATAAAAATTGGTCAGGGAAATGCCTGAAATTTTGGTAAAAGTCAGGGAAAATCAGTGATGTTTAAAAAAAAGTCGGGGAAATTTCAATCACAGTTAGACTAAAACTAGTTTTAACCCGGCGTCGCGGAGTAACGCCCTCATCACCCAACACACTTTCTCTTGGTGTTGCAGACATTCACTAACTTCCCCTTCCTACTAATGTAACCTTGTATTTCCTACCTATTATTGTAAGTTGTGTTACATTACTTGTTAACATTTCTCTTTTTGTTTTAGGTCAAAGGAGTAGAACAAAATTTGTGATATAAGTTATACCTTGTTAAAAGGCAATTAAGACTGCAGCAATGTCAAAGTGTTGGGTGTTTAATGAACAATGGTTGGACAAACAATTAAATCCTGAGTTTTCTGGTTGGATAGCTGCTGTGAACGGTGACAATGAATCAGCATTTTGTAAAGTGTGCTCTAAAACTTTCAAGCTTAGCAACATGGGGCGTCGGGCAGTCTTCAGCCATGGAAATGGCCCTAATCATTTGAGAAACATCTGTGCTAAAATGTCTCAGCCCAGTTTTGCTTCTTTCACTTCCTCTGTGAAAAAGAACTCTCTTTGTAATAACGAACTCTTGCCATCAACAAGCTCAGGAAATGTGGAATCAGTACTTCTAGAAAATATTATGTCTAATGACTCAAATACTTACGTTGTGAAAGATGATGTGAATCCCAGTGACCTTAATGCTTATGTAGTGAAAGTTGATGTAACAAAGTCGGAAATAATATGGGTCATGGAAGTGTTGTCCAAGTGAAGGTCTCTGAACTCTTGTACACAGATTAACAAAACATTTCAGTTAATGTTTCCTGACAGTGCGATAGCTTCAAAATTTACTTTAGGCAAAAGCAAAGCATCTTATGTGATAAACCATGGATTGGCACCACATTTCAAAGAGTGTTTAATGGACGGTCGGAAGCAGTGCATTGACTTTGTAATTTGTTTTGATGAATCACTAAACAAAATTGCTCAGCGTGGGCAAATGGATCAGTTTGTTCGTTATTGGGACGTCAATCTGCAAAAAGTTTCCACTAGATACTTAAGTAGCATGTTTTTAGGACAGGCAACAGCTAATGACCTTTTAGAGAAATTCATTAAAGGTGCACCTCTTCCCTTGGATAACATGCTACAAGTGTCAATGGATGGACCTAACATTAATCTCAGCTTTTTTCAAAAGCTGAAAGATAAACTTAGAACTGAAAATCCAGATGGTAAATTATTAGTTGACATTGGAGTATGTGGTCTTCACGTGGTCAATAGAGCTATGAAAACTGGACTTGAAGCAGTGAAATGGGATATACATCACTTTTTGTGTAACTTGTACTACCTTTTAAAAGATAGTCCTGCTCACCGTGCAAATTATACTATGATAACTGGATGTAAAGATTTCACTTTGAAATTTTGCACTGTAAGGTGGTTGGAAAATATTAATTGTTTGACTAGGGCATTGCTTGTCTATGATCATATCAAGAAATATGTTCAAGAATCATTGGTTTCCAGCAAACAGCACATGTTTCTTGCAGAATTCATGGAAAGTCCACTCTTGAAATGCAAATTGGCTGCATTTAGGACTATAGCTTCAGAGCTGTGAATCTTTTTTGAGAAGGTCCCAGAGCCCAAAGCCTTTAATTCCTTTTTTACACACTGATTTGCTGGATCTGATGAAAAATTTGATGGCACGAAGCTTGAAGCCTGACAAATTAAGTGAAGCTGATGGTGTCTCTAAACTGTTAACTTTAGATGTATAAAAAAGTGAAAATCTTCTCTCAATTGAGAAAGTTGATATTGGATTTAGTGCTAGAAAGCTATTAAAATTAAAAGAAGTGAAGTGCTCAGAAAGGGAGAAATTAGAGTTTAAGCTTGAATTTAGGAAACTTGTGACCAGTATGATTGAAAAACTTCATGAGAAAAGCCCACTAAAATTTAAGTTTGCCCGTGGGGTAACTTGTTTGGACCCAAATATTATAGTGCAGCAGCCGAGTCTAGGCAAGAAGAGAGTGGGAATTGTGCTCAAAGTTTTACTTAGTGCAAACAGGATTTCAGATGACTGTGCTGAAAAAGCTAATAAACAGTACGCTTCATTGTGTGTAGAAGCTCAATCTGCTTTAAAGTCTCAGTTTGATGAATTTTTAGACAGTCGTGATGATTCCATTGGATTAGACAAATTTTACAGTGCTCTACTTGACAACCAAAAACAATTCGGTGAACTTTGGGATGTAATAAAAATTTGTCTCATTATGTCTCATGGAAATGCTTCAGTGGAAGGTGGATTTTCTGTCAATAAGTCTCTTCTTGTGGAAAATCTCCTGGAAGAATCCCTGATTTGTCATGAGAACAGTTTTTGATGCCATTAAAAATGTGGGAGGAGTAGAACACATTGCCATCAATAGAAGGCTTTTTCTTTCTGTAAGAGCCTCCAGACAAAGATATCAGGATTATCTTGAGAAAAAAAAGTGTTCTTCAAAACAAAGAAGAAAGAAAACTGAAGGAAAAAAGAAAAATTGATCATGAAATAAAGGAATTGAAGGAAAAAAGACAAAGAGTATGGAAGGAACTAGAGTTGGAAGAAGCAGCATTGCAGGCAAAGATTTCAGATTGGGAAAAGAAGAAAAGTGGTGTGTAATATAAAAACAGTGACTGTGTTCCTACTGTAATATTTTTATAGTAACTGTTCTGAATATTGTGTATGGGTTTGTTTGAGTGTTTTTTCAATAACTGTAAAATCATGAAAAAAAGAGTAAACTTACAATTAAAAAGGTGTGAATTAGACGGTTATGGGGAAGGTGGAGGCTGATTAAAAAAAAATTAAATGAATCAGTTATTTGGGAAACTTTATACGTCAAACAGAAGCACTTTTAAATAATATAAGTTTCTCAATTATCCAATTCAATTTTATTTATTATCATGGCACATATATTGAAAAACTCAAATAAACCTATCTGTGTAAGGTCAGGGATTTCTTATAGTGTATATTTGGTCAGAGAAATCAGGTTTGATAACTCTGTGAACACCCTGAGTTAGTACGATTCCAACATGCAGACGATACCTTTCCCCTCCTTAACTGCTTTCTTTCAAGCCAGCAACCTTGTCTTGCACTCATCTCTTCCAAAGCAGTCGTCAGCTGCGACCTGATCGCTCATTACCCTAGGGCTGCTTAAGAGCGCTGGTATAGCTTTAGACTCCACTTTCCATGTTGGAATCCCTGCTTAAAAGCAAAAACAACAGAACAATTACTAATGACCTCAGTGAATTCCTATTCACCCTCTTCATTTGCCCCTGGTCACACTAACTTGAAAATAGGCTTAAATTAAGGAATTGGATGAGTTGAGAACAACTGAATTTTCATGGTCCTGCAGATACTGTGTTGATAACTTTTCTACGGAGAAGGAAAAACGCACTTTCCAGGGGAAAATGCATAGGGCTACACGACGAAAAACATGGGTGTCATTATTCCTTGGCAAATTCCAGATTATATTTTAAAGTTAAAAAAATTAAAATATGGCACATCTTGAGCTGGATGGGAGGCAGGGTGGGCAAGACAATTTTCAGAGTGTTCTACAGCCCACCCTCGCACCCCCTTGGCGACGTCCTTGGTAAAAAAAACTCAATGAACTCAAATATTTTTATAACTTCTCTTTAAAAAGATCTTGATTGGTTTTTAATGACATTCTGAAATGGACAATGTTCTTATGCATAATGCATGAATACACAAAAAATATGGTCTCAAGCTTGAAGACCATATTTTTTGTGTATCCACTTCTACATGGGGTCTCAAACTGACCCATATGAGAAGTGGCATTCATTTATTGTTCACTTCTGACCCCCCTACTACTGCCAGCCATTAACATTACATTGATGAGGGACATTTTCTTATCTTTCACACTCATGAGAGTGATTGCAACCACTGTAGTGTACCTGTACACTCTTCTACTCTCTCATGAATGTAGGCAGTACTCAGACTTCAGCAATACCATGGACAGACAATGAATTTGAGATCTGATGTTCATAAAATCAGTTTATATATTTATTTATTTATTTTTTTTTTTTTGAAAAATACGAAATTTTTAAGTATGCTAAAATAATATTTGAAAATATATTTTGAGTTACGTTACTTTTGTCGCTGTTACTACTATTGCATGTTTGCTATGTGTTGATGTATTTTGGTCAGGAAATACATTAAAAATTGTTTCAATTTCATACATCAGAGAAATTGTTACTTTTAAAAATCTGGTAAACTGTGACCATAGAGGTTGTTTCAATTCGAACTGAATATTTTCATGTGTTAAAATAAAATATTAACAATGCTATTCAATTACGAAAAATGCAATTCATGAGGCAACCTTAAGGGTTGTCTTATGTTATAAATGTGCTTTTGATTAAAATATACATAATATCTAAGGTATTTTTACCTGATATTGTCAAAGTATTTCGCACGTTGTTGCTCTGTGAGGCATGTGCTCTCGGCCCGAGAGGTCCCTTATGTTACGGACCTTTTGTTAGTTATAAAAAAAAATGTACAGAAATAAAACAGTTAGGTTATATATTTTCAGCTCCACATTAATTCACTCGCATAATCAAACGTTTAAAATTTACTATTATTTAAAAGATTTTAGTAGAAAGAGTTATAACTCATCGGGTCAGGAGATGTCTCACAATTGATACCTACCAGCTCATCTAATAGATGGCAACATATGAGAAACAAATCACCTAACACATACAGGCAGCAAACCTTCCCATCGATTTCCGACATGCAACTCCAAGACTACACACACGCGAGGAACCCTTGTGTAGAAGTAGAGGCCCAACGATGGCGGTTAAGCACCGCTGAAAGCGCTTGCCGTAACAACGAACCCCTTGTGAGATGTCTCCTGACCCGATGAGTATAACTCTTTCTACTAAAATCTTTTAATTAATAGTAAATTTTAAACATTTGATTGTGCGAGTGAATGAATGTGAAACTGAAAATATATAACCTAACTGTTTTATTTCTGTAAAAAAAATTCTATAACTAACCAAAGGTTCGTAATGTAACATAAGGGACCTCTCGGGCCGGGAGCATGTGCCTCACAGAGCAACAACGTGCGCAATACTTTGACAATATCAGGTAAAAATACCTTATATATTAAAAATATTTTAATGCTATTCAAGTACCAAGAATCAGCTGATGTCTTTGCAGACAGCAAAAATTAGAGATGTGGTCTTCCTACAAAATCTGTGGACAACATCTCTTCGTGATCACATATGAGAAGTAAACAAAAACAAATATAGAACCAAGTTTACATAGGAAATCCTATGTGCAATAGATGTTAGAGAATTTATAAAGTTTGCTCAAAAAATTAGGGCAAAATAGAAATGAAAATCTGACAAGCAGATTACAAAGCTGATTTGCCAACTGATGAGTTATTTATTTTTAGCTTTTGATTTGTTTCAGTGTTATAAGCCATAGTATAATCATTTATAAGTATTTTGGTGTTCACTTTTAACACTTTTATTCTGACCCATGATTGAAATTTTTCATCGCATATCAGAAATTTATAGAACTGAAATTTATGAAAGTGGATCACTGGTACTTCATTTGTGCATTGACTACTTTTACGCATGGAGCCTATACATTAAGATAAAATGTTGAAACCCCCATTGCCATTTTGTTTTTAGCATGTCTTTTGTAAAAAAGGTCGTGCTTATGTAACCGGTTTGTACGTCCGTCCATCCATCCGTCTGAACCCATGATATCTCTGCAACTATTAGTCCGATTTGAAAAATTCTTTATGCATTGGAAAGCTTAAAATATGCAAATGATGATCCCATATTTCGTTTTTTTTTTTTTTTTTTTTTTTTTTTACTATGTACAATTTCGCCTCTAGAGGGCGTAAATGCAGATGATGTCGAATTCAAAAATATATTTTATTGTACATATTTGCTTCAAACATCTGATTTAAAAAATTCTTTTATCTTTCGATTCCATTTATGTCGAAGAGTATTTTAGATATATTTACCTTTTCAAATTGCGCATAGATTTTCCACTAGGGGCGTAAAAGTAAATTACATTTTTCCCGATAACTCTTCTAAAACTCTGATTTGAAAAATGTTTTATTCAGCGGATACACCTCCTGATGGAAAATCTTTTGCATATAATTTCTCATTTTTGGTAAAGAATACTTTAGCCACCAGGGGGCGTAAGTGTTAATTTTTGCTTCTGATGTATTTGCCATAAAATCTGAGCTTCTAAAATATCGATTGAAATTTTTTTGGGGGCACTGATGCTACTCACATCGATAAACCTTTTCGGAATATTTTCTTCTTAAAATATTCCACAGTTTCTCTGCCAGGGGACGTAGATGTATATCTTATTTTTGTCAATATCTCTACTTTTAGGAGTCCGATTTGAAAAATTCCTTTGTTGTTGGATAGTGTTTTCAGTGTGACACGTTTTTCATATAATTTCAAAATTTTCAAGTAATTCATAGACTTTCCGCTAGGGGCGTAGAGGTAAATTGTGTTTCCCCCTATATCTCTGCTTCTAAATCTCCGATTTCAAAAATTCTTTCTGCACCGGATACAGCTCCTGGTGGGATATCCTTTGCACATAATTTCTAATTTTTGTAAAAATGGTTTGGCCACCAGGTGGCGTAAGTCTGAATTTCCTCTTCTGAAGCATTTGCAGCAAAATATGAGCTTCTAAAATCTCGATTGAAAAAAATGTTGTTTGTTGACCAATACTACTCATGTTGACAAACCTTTTAGGAACATTTTCTTCTTGAAAGGATGCATGGTTTCTACACCAGGGGCATAGATGTATATCTTATTTTTGTCAATATCTCTACTTCTAGGAGTCTGATTTGAAAAAGTCCTTCTTTGTTGGACAGTGTTTCCGATGCGAAATGTTTTTCCTATAAATTAAAAATTTTCAAGTAAATCATAGACTTTCCGCTAGGGGGCACAAAGGTAAATTGTGTTTTCTGCGTTATTTCTGTTTCTAAAAATCCGATTTGAAAAATTCTTCATGTATCGCATACAAGGCCTGATGGAAAATATTTTTCACATAATTTCTAATGTTTGGTAAAGAATGGTTTGGCCACCAAGATGCATAAGTGTTAATTTCTGCTTCTGATGAATTGGGTTGTCAGAAAAGTCATGACGTATTTTACCACCCGATGGCGGTTGGGCGGTTTTGGAAGTACTAGAGGCATGCGCAGCTCTGTTATTGCTATGGCATTTGACAGGTGCCATTTCTAGGTGCAGTCTAAAAGGAATAATGAGCGATTTGGTTGATTTGCTGTTTTACTTCCGTAAAGGGAAGAACGCGGGTCAAGCTTGTGAAAAGTTGCGTAAAGTGTACGGTGATAATGCTCTACAAGAACATCAGTGCCAGCGGTGGTTCGCAAAATTCTGTGCTGGGGATTTGATCTCAACGATGCTCCTCGGTCCAGGAGGCCAACCGAGGTTGATGACGACCAAATCAAGGCATTGATCGAGTCAAATTCACGTTACACAACACGAGAGATTGCAGACACATTGCACATCTATCATTCAAGCATTCACGATAACCTGAAGAAGCTGGGATACATAAGCAAGCTCGATGTGTGGATTCCTCATGAACTCAAAGAAGCTCAATTGACGGCTCGTATAAACATCTGCGATATGCTCATTAAATGTGAGGAAAACGATCCTTTTTTGAAGCGACTGATAACTGGTGATGAAAAGTGGATTGTGTACAACAATGTGCTATGCAAACGGTCTTGGTCCTGACGTGCTGCTTTGCCTCAAACGACATCCAAAGCAGACATTCATCAGTGGAAGGTTCTGGTCTCAGTGTGGTGGGATTTTAAAGGTGTCATGTTTTTCGAGCTCCTACCACGGAAGCAAAAACAATCAATTCGAATGTGTACTGTTGGAAATTAGACAGTTTGAACAAATCCATCATCCAGAAACGTCCAGAGCTCGTTCATCGTCAAGGTGTTGTGTTCCATCATGACAACGTGAGACCACGCGCAAGTTTGATCCTCCGCCAAAAATTATTGGAGCTTGGGTGGGATGTGTTGCCACACCCAGCATACTCACCTGACCTTGCGCCATCAGACTTCCATTTGTTTCGCTCTCTTCAACAGTCCTTGCGTGGTATAACGTTCAATTCAGATGAGGCTGTAAATCAGCACCTTGTACAGTTTTTCGCCACGAAAGACAGGTCCTTCTATGAACGAGGCATTCTGAAGCTCACTAAAAGATGGCAAAAGGTTATCGAACAAAACGCGCATTATATCATTGATTGATCTTTTTGTTAATAAATGACCTTTGCAAAACATGGCTAAAATACGTCGTGACTTTTCCGACAACCCAACATTTGTAGGAAAATCTGGGCTCCTGAAAACTCGACAATTTTTTTTTTCTTAGACCGATACCGCTAAAATGGAAAAAAACTTTTGAGAATACTTTCTTCCTAAAATAATGCATGGTTTTCCCACCAGGGGACGTAAAGTCACATTTTATTTTTGTCGATATCTCTGTTTTTAAGAGTCCGCTTTGAAAAATTCTTTCTGTGTTGGAGAGAGTTACCAGTGCGAAATGTTCCTCATATAAATTCATGTTTTTCTTAATGCACAAGTCTGCAACCAGAGGGCGTAAGCTCACGATTCCATTTACAGCAATATCTGAGGGATTGAAAAACTTCTTTGTTCCGTCAGATACTATTTTTTTCCATACCGGTTCCATTGACTTTGAATAGCTTTGATAAATTGAATTTGCGTCATAACGGATTCAAAAAACGTGCTTATTACACCCGAAAATTCGGTGTCATCTTTCTTGTTTTTACTTGTGTGGACTGAAAATGCTGTTCCTGCCTATAGTTTGTTTTAGTAACCCCCCTCTCTCTCTCTATATATATATATCATCATCGTCAACCATTATCAATCCACTGCTGGACGAAGGTCTCCCCAAGTTTCCTCCACAAAGGTCTGTCTTGTGCCAGTGTCCTCCATGTCACCCCTGCATACTTTCGAATTTCATCCACCCATCTCCCATGTGGTCTTCTTCTGGGTCTTTTCCTGCCCCTTGGAATCCAATCTAAAATTTCAGCTGTCCATTGATGATCTGTCCTTCTGGCAGTATGTCCAGCACATTGCCATTTCAGGGATTTAACTCTTATCATGATGTCTTCCACTCTTGTCATTTTTCGGATCCACGAGTTCCTCTTCTTATCTCTCCTGGTTACACCAAGCATGCACCTCTCCATGCTGCTTTGAGTTGTCTGCAGCCTTTGTATGTCTCTTTTAGTTAATGTCCACGTCTCTGCACCATACGTAAGCACTGGAAGGATGCATTGATCAAACACTTTTCTTTTAAGACATAATGGCATATTGCTCTTGAAAATTATGCCGTTTCTTCCAAAAGCTCTCCAGGCAAGTTTTGTACGTCGATTAATTTCTTCATCAATGTGACCCTCACTTGATATCTGCTGTCCAAGATAAACGTACGTGCCTGTTATCTCCAGCTTTTCTCCATCAATTGATAATTCTTCATTTCTTGTAAAAGCATTGAACATCACTTTTGTCTTCTGAAAGTTCATTTTTAATCCCACTTCTTTACTCTTGTCATCAAGTTCCTGGATCATACTCTGCAGCTCTGATGGGGTAGTTGCAAAAATGGCTATGTCATCAGCAAAATGAAGGTGGGTTAGATAATCTCCATTAATCTTTATCCCCTTGTTTTCCCAGCTCAGCGACTGAAAGACACCCTCCAATGTGGCATTAAAGAGCTTCGGAGATATGGTGTCACCTTGTCTCACTCCCTTTCCAATTTTTATGAAGATGCATACATTAATATGCAGCGGTTTTGAAGATGCATACATTAATATTATTAATAACTTCTATGAAAATGCAAGTGCAAAGATTCGGCTGTTTGAAAATACAACACACATAAAATATCATCATCATCATCATTGTCAACCATTATCAATCCACTGCTGGACGAAGGTCTCCCCAAGTTTCCTCCACAACGGTCTGTCTTGTGCCAGTCTCCTCCATGTCACTCCCGCATATTTATGAATTTCATCCACCCATCTCCCATGTGGTCTTTTTCTGGGTCTTTTCCTGTCCCTTGGAATCCAATCTAAAATTTCGGCTGTCCATCTATGGTCTGTCCTTCTGGCAGTATGTCCAGCCCATTGCCATTTCAGGGATTTAACTCTGATCATGATGTCTTCCACTCTCGTCATTTTTCGGATCCACGAGTTCCTCTTTTTATCTCTCCTGGTTATACCAAGCATGCACCTCTCCATGCTTCTTTGAGTTGTCTGCAGCCTTTGTATGTCTCTTTTAGTTAAGGTCCACGTCTCTGAACCATACGTAAGCACTGGAAGGATGCATTGATCAAACACTTTTCTTTTAAGACATAATGGCATATTGCTCTTGAAAATTATGCTGTTTCTTCCAAAAGCTCTCCAGGCAAGTTTTGTACGCCGATTAATTTCTTCATCAATGTGACCCTCACTTGATATCTGCTGTCCAAGATAAACATACGTATCTGTTATCTCCAGTTTTTCTCCATCAATCGATAAATCTTCATTTCTTGTAAAAGCATTGAACATCACTTTTGTCTTCTGAAAGTTCATTTTTAATCCCACTTCTTTACTCTTGTCAGCAAGTTCCTGGATCATACTCTGCAGCTCTGATGGGGTAGTTGCAAAAATGACTATGTCATCAGCAAAACGAAGGTGGGTTAGATAATCTCCATTAATCTTTATCCCTTTGTTTTCCCAGTTCAGTGATTGAAAGACATTTTCCAATGTGGCATTAAAGAGCTTCGGAGATATGGTGTCACCTTGTCTCACTCCCTTTCCAATTTTTATGTGTGTTGTATTTTCAAACAGCCGAATCTTTGCACTTGCATTTTCATAGATGTTATTAATAATATTAATGTATGCATCTTCAATACCGCAGGATTTCAGAGCCGTGGTAACTGCTGATGGTTTCACCGAATCAAAGGCTTTTTCATAATCGATAAAAGCCATGCACAATGGAAGTTCATATTCCCTCGCTCTTTCAATTAGTTCTCTCAGTACGTGGATATGATCTATTGTGCTGTAGCCACTCCTGAATCCAGCTTGTTCTCTCGGTTGAGCCATGTCCAGTGTTACCTTCAAGCGGTGTGAAAGAACTTTAGTGAAGATTTTATAAACCACTGATAGGAGGCTGATAGGTCTGTAGTTCCTGAGATCCTCAATGTCACCTTTTTTATGTAGCAGGATCATTGTAGCATTGTTCCAATCCTCAGGAATCTTCCCTTCATTAAGGCATCGAGTGAAAATTTGGGCGAGTACTGTTTCAATTTCTCCACTTGCTTCTTGTATGATGTCTATAGTAATTCCATCTTCTCCTGGAGCTTTCCCCCGCTTCATGTTCTTGATTGCATGAGCAACTTCTGCTGGGAGGACTGGAAGAACTCTGGTACCTTTCATGATGTCTGGAGTACATGTATCATCCCTTTCATATAATTTGGAGTAGAAATCTTTCACTCTTGTCAAAATTTCGCCTCTATTTCTTGTTATAGAACCATCTTCTTTTCTCAGAGCCATAATCTGTTTTCTTCCCTTACTGAGATGTCCCTTTGCTATCTTTAGGCTTTGGTTGTTTTCAATTGCTTTCCTCACTAGCTCACAGTTGAATTTCCTTACGTCTTCAGTGATACTTTTTCGTGCTGTTTTGCATAGCTCTATATATTCCACTTTGGAAGTCACATCTTCTTTAGTTGTCCTCATCTCTCTTCTTTTTTGCATCAACATTTTGGTTTTTCCTGATAATTTGTTTACATGCAACTTGTTCTTAGACCCAGCTAATTTTGTTGCTGTTTCCATAAGAGCTTTGGTTACTTTTCTGTTAACTTCCGAAATATCCACTTCTTCCGATGTTAGGCCTTCTAAAGCAGAGAATCTGTTCTTCAGTTCCAACTTGAAAGTATTATGGTGTTTTTTAAGGTTGGTTATGTCAATACATTTTGTTTGTCTTATGAGCTTGCCACGTTCCAGTTTAGTGTTGAGGTGCATCTTACATCTCACCAATCTATGGTCACTACCTGTGTTGAACTTGTTCAGCACACTGCAGTCTTCGATGACGAATTTTTTGTTACACATAATAAAATCAATTTCACTTGTCGTCCCAATTGGATGTCTCCATGTCCATTTCCTGTGTGGCTTTTTCTTGAAAAAGGAATTCAAGATGAAAAATCCTTCTGCCTCTGCAAACTCAACGAGAGTATTTCCACGCTGGTTTCTGTTGCCGTGACCGAATTTACCTACTGAAGTTTCATTCTGTTGCCGGTGCCCTATTTTTGCATTGAAATCTCCCATAATTATCTTCAAGTGCTGCTTACCTTTATTATTTAGATGACGAATTTCCTCATAAAATTCTTCAATTTCTTCTTCAGGATGACTTGTGGTGGGTGCATAAGTTTGAATAATCTGAGCCTGGTATCTTCTCGATAGTTGGATAACGAGTCGTGCAGCTCTGTCAGAGGAACTTTCAACTTCTACCACTTTATCCTTCAGTTTCTTGTTTATTATAAATCCAACACCACTAGTTCTGCCAGTATCTGTCCCACGATAATAGAAGAGATGTCCACTTTTCAGTTCAATGAGATCTTCTCCTTTTCTCCTTACCTCACTTAGCCCGACGATGTCCCACTTGATCCTTTGTAGTTCCTCTTCCAATTCAAGAAGCCTTGAATCAGAAGATAGGGAGCGTCCGTTGTAGGTAGCCAAGGTCAGTATCAAATGGCAGCCTAGTCCGGTCCTCCGGGGATTCTTAGCACCCTCTGCCTTCATGTCGCACTGGCCGCTGCCTTGGCCAGGTACATTCCAGCTGCCGGAGACTGAGGGCCAAGATTTAAGTTGTAGAGTCATTTTGGAGGTGTTTGGCCATAACTCACCACGCTGGCCAAGCGGGTTGGTGAGTGTGGGATAGCATTTCCTCTGATCCCGATGGTATAGTTATACCGCTATTTGCGGTCGTCAGAGCCCCTTTAGTGGGAACAGGATGCACCACGAGAAGGCGGGGTTGACATTTGTCAAGGAGAGGCTGTGATGTTACGCATCACCTGACCTTACATCCCACATAAAATATATATATATATATATATTATTTATATATATATATATATATATATATATATATATATATATATATATTATTTATATATATATATTATTTTCCAGGCAAACTTCCCTTTGTTTTAATGTTACAATATCAGGCAAATAAAAGGGAAACATCGTGCCTAAAACTTGGTGTTTTTAGCGACCTTGTCACACTTTATGAAATAACATGTAATTGGTAACTGAGACTGTTTGCTTTGAGACAGTTTTAAAGTCAAGTAGGTTTGTACCTCAGCTTGAGGCTGACAACATGGCAAATATGTTTCTAGATCTGTCGTGGCCTTGCACTCATGCCCACAACAGATAAACTTCAAACCACAATAAGTGATGCTGTTTCAAAACCATAAAGTTTACTGTATGTCATCATCATTTGACCTGTACCACCATTGGCCCAAATTCATTTCTTTATTAGTGCTTGCAACAGTCTTCAAATTGATACCAAGGTTGGTTTATATTTTGTTTGGATACTATCCAGCCCAGATAAGTGCAACCCTTACCCATCCTAAATTTGCTGCCTCACTTTATGTTCCAAAACTTCAAGTAGCTTGTTTAATCCCTGCAGGCTTTTTGGTGTGCAAGCTTTTCCTGCCTTAAGTAACATCACTGAAGCATTTGTAGCGCACATGCTTGCCTCATCAGTATCACTAAACATGTTATAAGTCTACTGTAACATTTTTGAGTAATTTAAAAAATATAAGAATGCCAAAAATTATTTCTGTTATTACAAAACCAATAACTTGAAGAGAGTATAGATCTGATATTTTGCAAAAGACAGAATGGTTTTGTTTTGCAAATGTTTGGAATTAGATATTCTGTGGTTCTAAGTCAAACTTCCAAAGATACTGTGTAGTTCAGAGGAAGAAGCTTGAACAAGTAACAGATTTTGACTATTTATGTTTAATAACTGATGTGAGGCTAAAAAGCTGGAGATGGAATTAGACAACAGAATTAATAAAGCAGGGAAAATCTCATATCAGCTGTATAAGACTATTTTTCAGTGACAAAGAGTTTGGCTCAAGTAAAAATGTAGCTGTATACATTACAGCATTTAAATCTGCCTTTCTTTTGTGGCAGTGAGGATTGGATACAAAGTAAGGGTATCATTGGACTGTTAAATGTGTTTGATATGATAATGGTAAGATAAATTTCAGGGGGGAAATGGATGGATTTAGTAGCATGGTAGGATTAGTAATGCAGAAATTTTATTTCTCCTGTGTAATAGAAAGATAATGGAAACAGGCAATTTAGGCGTGCATGTCATATGGAAAAGGAAGATTGGCACAATGTATGTTCTAAAGCTGTGCATTGACCAAGGATGACCTAACACAAGATGTATTGATGGAGAACAAACAAATCATTACTGATAGAGGCAATAATTTGTCAGAAGCAGGGAATCTGAGAGATTTTTAAAACAAACTTTCTGTTCATTTTTATAATTTAATGCATGCCTTACAACTTGAACACTTACTCATTTATAGAAGTGACCCAGGTTTCTATGATACTAGATGTCACTGTGTACACTTGCGCGCACATATGAGATACACAATCTTTACAAATCACAGGTTGTTTAGAACTTTCATATTGAAATTTTCTGACTATTAAATTTTATGCATGTTATGCCTTGGAATCAAAAATTTGGTTTTCAGTGAAGCCTTTTCAATATAATTAAGTTAAACAAAATATGCAAAATGTTCTTAGCAAACAGTTGAACTTTAGAAAATAAATGTAAAAACTTTAGTTAGAGCAGTTCCATTCTTATGAGATGGATGACCATAATGACGAAGGTGAACACAGTCTCCACGGCATTCACTAAAGGTAAATTGTTCTGCCGATTCAAGAAATTTAGTGAATAATGCAGAGACAAAGATGTTTAGCACTTTTTTTTACCTTAATCATATTGAAAGACCTTCACTGTAAACTAAATTTTTGATTCTAAGGTATAACAAGTGTAAAGTTTAATAGTTAGAACATTCCGATACAAATGTTCTAAACAACCCATAATTTGAATTATCAGTGTGTTTATAATTCTCACATAAATTTGCAGCTAAGTTCAGATTTCAAGAACTTTTCAAAGCTACATTATAGGATACCTCAAATGTATGAGACGATTAAACTTCATAAACCAGATAAACCATTGAGGCCTATTGTGGACTCAAAAAACTCTGCCTTGTTAAATCTTCAATATTATCTCCTGAGCCAACTGAGGAAAATTCTTACAGATCCCTCTGCCTTGCTAAAAAACTCAAAAGATCTCATAGTTAAGTTAGAAGGCCTTCCAAAACTTGACCATCCTATAATTGCTAGTCTCGACATTAGATCTGTGTGTACTAACATAGATATGGATCATCTTTTAGAGTTCCTAGCAGAAGATCTGGCTTACAAAATAGTCTTTCATAACCACAGCAAGGAAGAACTGACAGGTCTTTATGAAATTCTGATGTTTGTTTTAAAAAACAACTATTTTCAATTTGGCAGCAATTTCTACAAGCAAACTTCTGGATTGGCTATGGACTCACCAATTGCACAATTTCTTGCAAATTATTATGTACGAAAGCTAGAAGAAAAGGTTCTGATTACTCCTTCAATCTTCAGTCTTTATGCTAGGTAGATGGATTATATTATTTTCATTATAGAAAACAAAAATGTCTCTCTTCCATATGACATACTAGACTGGTTCAACTCCCTGAATGACAAATTGCAATTCACCATTGAACTGCAAAAAGAAAATCAACTAAATTTTCTGGAATTACCATTAGTCATAAAAGAAAGAAAAATTTAAACAAGGTTATGTAAGAAACCTACCAACAATAATAAAATGTTAGACTATCAGTCAAATCACCCTAATTACATAAAAACAAACCTGGCCACTCAATTTTTGGAAAAGATTAACATTGTAAATTCTTTAGAATTGTTAAAACATGTTCAAAAGGAGGAACTGAATAAAGTTTCGGAAGATAATAATTACCCTTCTCTGTAGTCAACAAAATTCTTAATAAAAAAAGAAAAGAAGCAGTAGTCAAAAACTAAATTGTTTCAGTTAACTAGGAAAACTATTTACCATAAAGGACTATTTGAAAAACTTCAGACGATTAGTGAGAAATTTCTAATCAGACTGGCTCCAGGATAACAAAATAAAATTAGTAACTACCTTCCAAAATGAAATCAAAAAGAAGAAAACATTCTGTTACAGGAAGGAGTGGTCTACCACATAAAATGTGAGTGTGGTCTCAGCTATGTGGGAGAAACAGGCAGACAGCTTAAGACCAGATTAGCAGAACATAAAGCTGCAATTAAAAATTTGACAAACAAAACAGGTTTGGACAGGCATGTTTAAAATACAGGACATAAAGTGCTTTGGGACTCTGTAGAAGTTCTGACACATCAACAGCACTTTTTCAAGAGAAAAATTGTCAGAAGGACTGGAAATTGAGAAAAGAGGTACAATGAAATGATGTGAAAGGTTGGAATTTAGCTAATGAATGGCAACACCTACTATAGTGTAGCCCTGAGGAAGGGTAGGGGAGCTACCTGAAAATTTGACTGTAAATAATTTCCTTTATTCCTGTGTAAAACCCATAATTTAGTGAAATTTATAGTGTATCAAGTTTAGGAATAGCCATGACATCAATTATTACCCAGTTGAACCTCCAGTTTGTTTGTTTTCCAGGTTGTTGTTTTTTTTTCAATTTTTTCAAATGGCTCTTAAAAGAATGTGTTGTGCTGGAGAAGCAAAAAAGTATTTCTTCTAAAGAAAATGTGATATTTCCTTTCTTATGAGCACAATGTAACAAGCTGTGTGGCAGGTTTGAAGGTAGTTATTATCTTCAAGGTAAAAAATAACAAATATCATGGCTCCATTGATCTCAATGCTTCTGGATTTGGGAAAATGTATGAAAGAGGAACAATTGTGGACATGTGGTGTTTCTTAAACACTACTTCCTTGCTGGAGGCACACAACAATTGGGTTGACAAGGGAATATTGGCAGATTCAGGGATGTCACTAAGAATGATAAAAGTTATGATATTTGGAATTCTTTACCTGGGATGTAAGGATTTTCATATAGTTACCAGAAAGGTTATCATGTTGTGTTTGTAAACCACCAATTGTCTGTATTTTTAAGATAAAATACTTTGTGCTCCTCTAATGCACAAAATGTCCTTTTAGGAGACATTTGAAAAAGAAAATGGCAAGATGCAAATGAGCAGACCAAGTAACACCTAGCATCTTCATGGGCACTGGGGTCACTTCTATAAATGAGCCCCCACAAGTATACAGGCATGATATAAAAATAAATGAATGACAAATAACAAAAAGAAATGTTTCATTTTTCACCATCTTTAATAGCGAACCATGAAGCTGCTGTTATATGGAACACTGGAAAACAAAAAGCCTATTGTTTCATTATTTGAATCTTCTTCAGACAGATTCTTCAATGTAGTGCTCTTGTCGATGCTCATATAACCTTGGGAAATTGGAAAATAAATCGCTTAAGGATATTGTAGTAATATACTTGTTTTAGAGAGGGGTGTAAGTGAATCAACAGTACTGAGCACATTTGAACTACTATTGATAAGACAAGGAATCAGTGGGAAAGAGTGTTGCAAACAGTGTTATTGGTACTCGTTACCTTGGTTATCCTTCTCCTGTTCTAAATTGAGGGTCAATTCCTGATTCAGGGCAAAGTAAAATTTCGAGTTTTCTGAAGAGTTAATTATGTATAGTAACAGTTAGATTTGTCATTTCTGTGTCAAAAATGGATATACGCTTACTGACATTTCAACAACTACTAAGAATAAATACTACTGCTGTTACTCAGCTTTTTACTATCATTACTGCATTGGCCTAATGGAATAAAACTCAGATTGTGTTTTTGTTCCTAAGTGATGCAGCTCCTTGCGTGAAATAAGCACAGGGTTCCCACGGGTCAGGGAAAACCTGGAATTGTCAGGGAATTTGATTTTGTCCAAAAAAGTCAGGAAAAATTGCTATGTTTCACCGAAACCTGGAAAATCCGCACAACTATCCTGGAAAATGAGAAATCTCTTGTTAACATGCCATTTTTGCCATTCACTGAGTCATAAAATTGGGCTTTAATTGTATTTTAAAATATTATGATTGCTAATTACTAGTAAGTTATATGGTTTTATTATTAATCTGTTATGTTAATACGCTTAGGATAAAATCTTTAATTAGGTCGATTTTACTGCATATTGAGTAGAAATCCTAGTTTTTCTACTGTAAAAGTGCCGTGAATTGTAAAAGTATGGTCTGAAAATTTGTGGAAATTTTCCTGGAAAACCTGAAAAAGTCAGGGAGTTTCATTTCTGAAATTCAGTGGGAACCCAGTGAACAACAGCATTAGCTCTTTTTTTTTTCTCTCAAATGATTCATTTGACATGTTTGTCTCATGATTTCCACATTTAAACCAAGGAAATATGCTGCTTATTTCCTGGTGCTGGCATATTAGTGAACATTGCAAAGAAAGTTTTCCATAAAGCTACTCCTAGAGTCCAGGGAAAGGGATCATGCTCTACATTCACTATTTATCTTGGTGGGTTGGGGAACATAGATGTCAGCACTGCTATCTAATCTAACCTAATCTAAAACTATATACAGTGGATCCCGCTTAAGAAGTTTTCGTCGGGACGAAGCAATGAAAACTTCTTAAACGGGAAGTGTCTGATTGGGTTTTGTAAGACTAATGATTAAAAATGGTGCAAGATTAAATCCAGAAATTACATTTTAGTTAATTTTAAAGTAACATAAAAAATTTCACAACTTACCCATTTAAACTTGAATATGAGTTCTGAAGATGACAATCCGTTTTTTGGCGTAAATGTGACAAGGATGGTAAGTCAGTAAATATCCGAAAAATCCAAAAACTTCTGGGAGAAGCGGGTTCGAGTCCCACTCCAGGACGATGAAAATTTTCAAGTTTTCGGATATTATCTGACTTACCATCCTTGTCACATTTACGTCAAAAAACGGATTGTCATCTTCAAAATTTGTATTATATGGCGTAATTCTTTCATTGAATATGAGGATTGAAAGCTACATTTATTATGCTACAGGATTGCAAAAATACTTATCTAAAACCATTTGTTTCTTCCTTTTTTCCATTAGATTCACAAACTATGTATCCATTTCCCTCAAATTTCTCATTATGTCTGCTGGAACACATTCGTGGCTTTCAATAAAGCGGCAAAAAGTTTCTAATGCTTTACCAGCTTCAGCTGAAGTTGGAATTGGCCTGCACTCGTCTTCTTGCGTTTCTGGTTCATCATCCTCTTGCGTTTCGATGTCGCAAATATCGTTGATATTTTTCATTGCAAAAGTGGGAACATCTTTGTCAACGTTTACAAACTCTTCAAAGGAAGATTTGAAGTTTAGTTTTTTTGCAAACTTTCCCAAGCTTCATTGTTGTCATGACTGTTTTCTTCATCAGAAAAACTAAGCCCATCAGCGTTGAAACCAGCTTTCCTGAAGCAATTTGTGATCGTTGAAGATGATACCTTTTCCAACGAAGAAACAATAAAATGCATAGCATCTAATAAATTCAGTTTCAATGTACATATGGTGTAACTTGAGTCTGATTCAAGCTTCTGCAGTAGCCACTAAACTAAACGTTTCCTGTAGAATTGTTTCATTGTTTTAATTATTCCTTGATCCATTGGTTGTAACATTGAAGTCGAGTTAGGTGGCAGGAAAACTACTTTTACATTTTCCAGATGATCCATGTTCTTTGAATGGGCTGTGCAATTATCCAAAAATAACAAAACTTTTCTATTTTCTTTTGCAATTTTCTTCTGAAACTCCATTAAAAAGTCTTCAAAAATCTGAACTGTCATCCATGCATTTTTGCTATTTCTGCAATTGCTTGGAAAAGTTTTCACATTTTTGAAGCACCTCGGATTCTTCGATTTTCCAATGACCAATAAAGGTAACTTTTCTGTTCCATCTATTAGCTCCTACCAGAACTGTCAATCTTCCTTTATTTACTTTGACTCCGTGGCTGCTATCTCCTGTGAAAGAGCAGGTCTTGTCAGGAATAAAGTTGTAAAACAAAGCACACTCGTCAGTTTTGAAAACATCTTTTGCTTCGTATGCTGATAACAGTTCTGGTAAAACATTAGATTTCCAATCATCTACTTCTTTGACGTTAACACTTTTTGATTCTCCACAAACAGTTTTATAAGTCAGTCCTGCTCTTTTCCTAAAACGGTCAATCCGTCCATTGGAAGGATTAAATTCAACATTTAATTTGTTGGAAATCTCTTCTGCTTTCTCACCAAGAATTGTCCCGTTGATCGAAATGTCAGCTTTTCTTGCTTGTTTAAAGCACACAAGAAGTTTTTCTTCAACATCCTCGTATTTACCCTTCTTAATCTTTTTTATTTTTAATGAATGGGAAGCATTTGCAAGCACAGTATCCCATTTTGCCACTATACCGTTGAGGGTTGTAACGGGTAAATTTAGTTCTTTTGTTATCTGCACCCTAGAAATGCGGGTTTTCATCAACTTTCGTAATAATGTTTCGTTTCTCAACCACAGATAAAGCTTTTCTTTTGATGCCTTTAGACGCCATATTTCTAGCTACGCATTTCAACAATAAAACTAAACGTTTAACTCCACGTATGCAAGGTGCAACATCTGAGCGTAACTCTGACAGAATGACTCATTTTCATCAAGTGTTTCCTTTCCCAGCCTTTCCCCAGCCCCAAAGATAAAGTAATTGTGATACACAAAGGACAGACGCAGAAGAAGTGGGGGAGTAAACATGACCCCCTGCATTGACTGTGGGAAGCCGGCAGGGGCTTCGCTTACTACATATATGGGGAGAACAAAGAAATGTTTCCTCCCCAACTTCTTTGACATGTACTTATCTGCTGGACGAGTTCCAAAATTGTATGTTTTACTTAGAAACTTGTGGCACTTACAACTTCTTAAGCGGGAAAACTTGAAACATCATTACTTCTTAAGTGGGAAAAGTTAACATTAGCACTATGGAAAAAAAATCGGGACTCTAAAAATAAAACTTCTTAAATGGGAAAACTTTTTAAGTGGGATCCACTGTAATTTCCTTTGTCTGAGCATTTGTCCCACTTAAGTGGCGCAAAAAGAGCGCTTGCCTGTTTTAATTGTCAAAACCGTGCCTCCACTAATGTACTTTTTTTGTATTGTTGTATTATTCATGAAACACACTTTCACATGTGGACATCACAAACAAAAATAATACCTGGTTATTAAAACATAACATATCTTATTTTTCCCTGTCATTATTGACGGGCTTTCACATACTGGGTTATAATTTCAGCAAAAGTGTTCAAACCATTAACAGCCTTTAATGAAGAAGAAGCCTGTTCAACAGAGGTTCTCAAAGAATTACTTGCTAGAGATCCAGTTCAGAATTACATTTATTAATGCTCACTTATTTAATTCTATTTCCACTTGAAGAACTTTCATTTAATCTTCCTTTCTCCTTATTTCTTTTGTTTTTTTACTGATGTTTCTGGCATCTGGATTTTAGTCAAGGCCTGTTCTCAGTGTATAACTTGTGCGCTAAGGCTTCTATACATTGAGAACAGGCCATGGCTAAAATCCAGAGGCTAGAAATGTCTGTAAAAAACCAAAAGAAATCAGAAGAAAGGAAGATTAAATTAAAGTTATTCGAGTGGAAATAGAATTAAAGAAATATATCCAGGTAAAGCCTTCAGTAAGTGTTTTAATGCTCACTTTTCAAAATTACTGTCTATTGTCATTTTGTTTGGGAAAAGAAATAATTAATATAAATATTTCAAGTATTTTGTGATATGTAAGAAATTCAATGCATTCCTGGACATAAGAGATGCACAATTTAAGGAAAATTCGAATCAGTCCTTTTGGCAAATACAAATTTGGAAAACAAAAATAGAAAATATTTCTAAGATACTTGAGGGTGATGGTTCTACTATTATTGATAGGAACCCTACTTGCTAGTTCAGAAGTATGTACTGCCAGAACTTACAGTTCCTAGTCATAATGCAAAAACAGGGAAAACTTATGAAGTTTAGTAATAATTGAAGTCATTGCCATTCTTAGACAATCATATGATAGATAAAACACACAGATTATGGGATTTACTTAGGAATAAATGGATGTCATTTATTAACGTCAAATTTTTGGGTAGTAGCCCTACCCTTCATCAGAACTACACTATAGTAAGTGTTGCCTACCTTGGGTAAAACTCCAACCTTTAAAATCATTCAGTGCAGTTTCTCTTCTTCTCTCAATCTCAAGACTTTCCAGCAGTTTTCTCTTGAAGAAATGTTGTTCATGATTATATTTCATGTGATTCTATCATAAAGTTCACATACAATTACGTGAACACAAGGTTCTTCAGGAAGACGCTTTAACGTCTGTAAATTCTGTTTTACACGTTCTGTAAAGTGGATACAGTCTGTGGTGGCGCATTAACTTATTCAATTAAAATATAAATTGGTTAGAAGTCCTAAAGATGTTACTTACGGAAGTGCATGTTCAGTCCAACGTCAGTAGGTATTGAGTTTCTTTGTCCAAAGTTGTATCGAAGCAAGATTAAAGCGTCTTCCTGAAAAATTGTAGATTAAAGCGTCTTCCTGAAGAATTGTATCGAAGCAAGATACAGTTTTGGACAAAGAAACTCAATACCTACTGACGTTGGACTGAACACACACTTCCGTAAGTAACATCTTTAGGACTTCTAACCAATTTATATTTTAATTGAATAAGTTAATGCACCACCACAGACTGTATCAACTTTACAGAACGTGTAAAACAGAATTTACAGACGTTAAAGCGTCTTCCTGAAGAATGTTGATCATGGGTTAGAATTTCTACTGAGTCTCACAGTATTTTATGTCCAGTAGATTGAACATGTCTGTCCAGGCCAGTTTTGTTTGTCATGTTTTTAATAGCTGCTTTATGTTCTGTCAGCCTGGTCTTAAGCTGTCTGCCTGTCTCTCCTACATAGCTGAGACCACACTCACACTTGATATTGTAGACTACTCCTTCTTTTAACATGATTTAGTTTCTTGCTGCTTTAATCTAGGAAGGTAGGGCGCTAGCCTGATTCAAAAATTTTTGCTAATCCTTTGAAGTTTTTCGAAAAGGCCCTTGTGGTAGGAGATTTTTAACAGAACTTCCGGGCTTGGTCTCTGAGCTTTTTTATTTTTAGCCATAATTTGTTCTACTAATGGAGCAGGGTAATAATTTTAAAAGTGTTTAGTATTCAAAAATTTGACATTAATAAATAACATCCATTTATTCCTAAATAAATCCCATAATCTGTGTATTTTATCTATCATATAATGAAGTCTTTAAAATAATTTTTAGAGACAGTTATGAACTCTTAAAATTGTAACTGCACTCCACAAAGTTTGGGGAAATATTTTTTTAATAAACCACTGAGATACACTGAATTTGTATTTGTTATGTACTTTAGCTGCAGATTATTTATCTGACTTTTTATATGCAGGTTCCTGGCCAATCAACTGATTTTCTCAAGAACTACTTACCATATGCAGATGTAAGCATATTTCTTGTTTACAATATTGTTTAAATAAAATACTCGTGCTGAAAACTGAAAAATTGATGCAATAAGTTAATCGTTTTTTAAACTAATAGAAACTTGAGTTGATGCATGGTTTAAAAAGTGTTTAGTATTTGTTTATAATTTTTAAGGACACTTAAAAGCACTTAATATTGCTTTCAAGTTGATCCTTAATATACTTTAAGCTCTTGTTGATGCAGCTCGAGCTCCACAGAGGTAACTGCTGTGGTAATGTGATTATTCCAGCAACAGCTTTCACCCATCACATAACCATTTAAATTATTTCCATAATTTTGGGGAACCTTTAGAATTGGACTCTATAGTTTTTAGTAGCTGATCTGAGTGATAGATGTCTCCATCTTCATTTTTTTGTTGGCAAAACGATGAGGAGCAGACACATAAGATTTGCCACCCGTGCCCATTTCCATGCATCGTTTCTTTGGTACACAAACACTGCTTTCTGTACATTCACCCTTTCTATTTGATAAGTTCCATTGCTTTCTGTAATGTGTAGTTCAGACCAGTGCTTTCTTTGAGGGGTTGCAGCAGTGAATTAACCCACATTTTTGAGATCCCAAAATTCTCTATTACAGGCTTCAGAAACCAGCATGCAGGGGGCTAAATGTGTGAAAATTTTAACTCTAAGTTTCAAAATGAATAAAAGCAGTTAATTTTAAACAAGGTAAAGGTAATTTGTTTGCATAAATAAATAAAAGTAAAAAAAACTGCATTGGTGAGCTCCAGTGTCAGGTTACCAGCCTTGAAAACACACACACATTTCACTTTCACACAACAAAATTGAAAGGAAACAGTAAATCTAATTAAGATATATTATAGGGTAGAAAGAATTTAAAATATTGTTTCTGTGAGCTCCATAAATATCAATTGTTTGGCTGTCACATGCAAACTGTGTGTAAAACATCTAACTTCTTAAAACATGTAAGACCTGGGCTTAGTGAAGATAAAATATGTATGAAGATTTTGGCAAATCTGTGTTTTCAATTCACCAAGCACTTATATGATGCAACAGTAGATTCTGAATGTGAGACATATCTCTTACTGACTACATTGCTGATGTGGCGATGTCAATCTACTAGGCTACTAAAAACCATTTGCTCCAATTTTAAAAAAAAACAACAGGGAGGGTTACTTATGTTTCTCTATATATACCTGAGGCAATTAACCCTCTTCTCTGCAATGTGTAACCATGCTATTTTGTTGGCTCTATTGCACCACTCTAAGATTCACCATGCTCCCAACAAATGCCAATTGGTAACATCACTGAAAGTGCAAAGTGTCATAATTAATGCAGTTGTATTGGAAAAGTGATACCTCTGTATAACATAACAATTGCCCCAATTTTGATCTAAAGCTACCACCAACAATGTTAGTGGCAATTTTTTTGAAAAATAGCCTTTATCCTGCAATAAGGAAATTTTCCACAAGATAGCAAAATGCTTTCTGTCATGACTTCATCTCCATTACCAATGATCATTGTCACAAACTAATTATACACAGAGGAGACTTTGAGGGTTTTAATGACTTCACACTTCATGAAAGAAAACAAGTATATCAGGTTGGAATACCTTCATAACTAAACATGAAAGGAAATTATGAAATAGCAGTCCAACTTCCTGTATTGGCAGCTAAGTGTTTGTGTGGCAAATTCAAAAGTGCAAAAAAATATGAGTAATCCCTTTAGCATCTTAAATTGTTTGTAAGGAATTCACAGAAAGAAAAGTTGTACAGATTTCCAAATATATAAAATGCTGTCAAAATTACTGTAGTGAAATTTCTTTTTAAGGTTTTTCTTGTAAAGTTTACCTACCATCCTGGTGGTGCAGTGGTCTAAGTGCTAGCTTCTGACCATTCGTCCAAGGTGGGTCTGTCTGGGTTCAAATTCTGGTGAGGTATAAATCTTGTGTTTGTTTTATGGCCCTGGCTCTTTCCCTTTTCTGGAACCAGTGGCCCTAAATTAGGCACAGACAACTGCTTATAGCCCATTGAGTTGCCCATGGTGGTCATTAAACCCACAAACACACAAGTATTCCCACAGGCACTACAAAGTCAACAAATTTGGGGTGGACATCTCTATCTTATGCATCTTGACGGGGCTTTGTGGTAGACTTAGCTGTCACATGATGTGTTGGTATGAAACTATATACATAAACTTTGTTTAAGCATGTGTGTGTACTGAAAATCAAAATTCTTGAGTTCATAGGAAGATAAAGTTCTCTGGTCTTAAAATGTCTTTAAGAATTGCTTAACTTTTACTCTTAAAAATGAACTTTGAAAACCGAAGCACACAGGAAGAGCAAATTGAGGAAAGATTGTGTGACAAGATGGTATAAACATAGAAATCAAGTGAAAGTCACTTAGGGTAATGAAATTCGTTAACTGGTAGCTTTTGGCCATTCTATTGCCTTGATCACCGCCTATCAACTGAATCTGAGGGCTGGTTGTCAGAACTATAATTTTAATTTGAAGTACAGGAACTTTTGCCTGAATTTTGTATACAGACCCAAATACACGGAATTTGGTGAGGGGTATCTGAATTGTGTAGTTCTTGGTAAACAAAATTTCAATTCTTTCTTGAAAATGTAGAGATGTTTTGTTGATGAATGGGACAACTTTTTTTTTGTTTCTTTCCAAAGGGGAACTGCAGAAGTGTCTTCAAGGGTTAGTGCAGATAATGCTGTTTTTAGGAGACCATTTGACACATCATTACTGCACTAACCCTTGAAGACACTTCTGCAGTTCTCCTTTGGAAAGAAACAAAAAAAGTTGTCCCATTCATCAACAAAACATCTCTACATTTTCAAGAAAGCATTGAAATTTTGTTTACCAAGAATTGCAATTCAGAGATCCCTCACTAAATCCCATTTATTTAGGTCTCTATGCTAAATTCTGGCAACAGTTAGCTGCTGCACCTCAAACTCAAATTATAGTTCTGGCAACCAGTCCTCAGATTCAGATGATCGCAGGTGATCAAGGCAATAGGATGGCCGAAAGCTACCGCTCAACGAACTTCATCATCATATGTGACTCTGTGTGTTTTCACTCGATTTCTATGTTTATGTGATATTGTTGCATGAAGCCTGAGTTTCTGGGTGGTGTAAGTATAGCATACTTGAACAGAAATCAGGAGATGTGGGTTTGATTCCCATTCCCAGTGTGATGCAATTTTTAAGCTTTTTGAAGAGATGGCCACAAAACAGTGAAAAATACAGCATCTATTTGCCGATAATGACATTTGCATATGAGATGTCAGAGAATCAGGACATATTTATCAAAACAAAGTAATGCTAGCAAAATATTAATGATACTAAAATGATGTTTTATGAATAATAATGTGCATTCTCATAGTTAAGGCCATGTATTATAGAAAAAAAAATTCTCAACCTAATTTTAAAATTACACAGATAGATTTACTAAAGAAAAGAGCCATACATTCCAGGTATATTCATAAAAATAATGTACACATTTATGCTAGTGGAAAATGAAATGAAAATGCTGTTTTTGAAATAGAATTGTACTTGGAATGTGATGTTTCAATTCATGATGTTTTGGTTTTATAACATACATACATATCACTAAGCTGTTCTCTGAGATTCAGAGGTTAGCTCCAAAAAGAAATACAAACTACCAGATATTTTTACTTACTGTTGTCGTATCAAACTTCTCCATTTACAGCGATCTTGACATACAACTCGGGCTTCACTGATATCCATTACATGCCGTACACAAGATCTTTTATACTTCATACTCATAATCTTTTTCTCATGCAGACACTCCTGAATTTGATCCACCCATGTCTTCCTTGGCCTTCCTCTGCCTTTCCTTCCTGCCACTTGGGCTAAAATGATTTTCTTAGTAAGTATCTCATCACTTATTTTTTCAACATGGCCAAACCACCGAAGCATATTAGTCTCCACCTTGCTAACAACATTTTGCTTCACATCACGCAACTGCAACACATCTTCATTCCTCACACAATCAGACCTGTTTTATAACATCCCATAATAATATGTACATTTCGATTTTATAACATTGTATCACATCTTTTTCACGAATATTCTTTGCACATATAGTGTAGCTTTTAAGGTATAGTTTGTTCCCACACATTTAATTCTTTACTCAAAACTACAGAACCTAATTTCACTGCAAAAAGTCTCTGAAAACAAAAAGGGAAAAATTAGAAAGATTAAGCTTTTTAATATTTTCTTATTATGCAATAATTTTCTAAATTCCATCAATAAAATTTTCAGACAAATGCAAATAATTCTGAACAGTACATCTGGAAAAAATTAAGTTTCATTTGTTGTCATACAACAAAAACAAAAATAAGGAAGGAACAAAGATGGCTGAAAGTGTGAACTGTAAAAAGTAATAGGTCGTAAAAATATAGTTGCTACTTTAAAATGACCTTCTGTGGTAGTGTTCCTCTTTGGGATGTTGAACAGTCAAGTCATACTTTGTTTCACAGCAGGTTACGACTGTATCATGTTAAGGAAAATTTTCCTGTACTTGTTTAAGGTGATGATATACAGCTCTGTCTAAAATTGGTTTATTGTAAGAAATTTAATGGGTTTTTTTTTTCAGTATGAAATTTTTTTAAATGTCTTATTATAAGAATATGCATGGCATTTTCCATTAAATGTGATTGATATTTGTTTTAATATTTTTAGGGTGTTGTCCTTGTTTATGCTATAAACAGCAGAGAATCATTTGCATTACTTGACCAAGTTAAGAAAGATTATGACAAAAACAAAGAAAAGAAAGAAGTAAGAGGATTACTTTGTGATATCTTCAAATGTACAAACTTGTTATTTTTACAATGTTAGTCATTAATTATATAACATTATATTTGTTCTTTACATATTTTTATTTTGAAACTAGGTAGTCATGAGAAATAATGCAAATGTAATATTTGCATCTCCTATTTTATATTTTTCATGAGATAAAGTTGATTTTATTATTTAAAACAACCACATTATGTTGTAAATGAAAATTCTTCATTCAGAGAAAATTACAATTTATTTTAGATCTATTATCTGAAAAAATAGCCTTCATTTTAAGTATACTGAAAAGCCTGCTTATAACAAGCCTATATTTAATGAGATTTTGCGTTTATCAAGCAAATCAGAAAGTTTTGTGTTTTATAATATTAATTCAAAGTTAATTTGATCGTTTTTAATGAAAAAAATGTAATGAAGTCTTAGATGTAACAAGGAAGAGAAAAGTCACAAAGCAACAAAATTTAATGAAATTCCATGTTTAATCAGGCAGTGAAAATCTGCTGTACACTGTCCTAGAATGGAGGAATGGAAATTGTGGCATGCAGGACAAAATTGCAACTGTGCACGAATATCCTTGTTTGCTAGTGGAATAATTCTGATAGAAAAGCAATGGGAAAGGAGTACATGAAATGCTCAAAAGTGAGTTTTGTAAGACTGACTCTCTGCAACTCACCCCAAGGAGCCTATGCCTTAGGTGTATTATGCCAGTAGAGTTAAAAATGGGGGAATAGTCCCCTGTTTTCATACAGCCAAGGCATATATCACCTTCCCCACATTCTAATGGGCTACGCCTTGAGTGTATTGCATCAGCAGGGTAGGCAAAAAAAAATTATGGGTGGGGCTCACGCACATGTAAGTGGATTTCTGGGCAACAATTACAGTGAGAAATAGCCGAGTAATGGGATTTTCATCAGAGGGAAAACAGGAGAGAGCTGTTCCTACTGGAATTGTATCCATTTTCCCTTTTACCATCCAAGTGAGTTTTGCATTGGGAGGATTAGTGCTGTTTTTACTTTATGTTTGTTGTGTAGTTGAATGTACTTGAAGAATTTAAGTAATTAATGTAGTTAATTAATTAAATCTTTTAAGTATATCCAATTTTCATAGATATATAATATATACTTATATATGCATATTATCTCATATGCATATTGTTTTACATGGTGGGAATTTCCCCCAAAAGATGGATTTAGCGACAGCCCAGATTTAACAAGGGTTTGCATCACCCTTGGGCTCCTTGTTATAAATAGGTTCTACTGTACATTAAAAATAGTGAATAATTTTGGTAATTTTACATATTGTATATACATTTACCCATGGATGTACATATTTTAATCATTGCTTGTGATCTTAGACATTACACAAGTTGAACAAACATCTGAATACCCACTTTTTTTTTAATCCAATAACTCTTACTTATTCAGGCATTTGTGATTCTTTTCCATGCCAGAATTACCATGGGTTTCTCTTTTGTTTCTGTTCTGGAAAGTGCTAATTATGTGTCACATTATTCCAATAAATCATTCCTTCCATGGGCTGAACAAATAGTTTCGTATATTCTATGAAATAAATATAAATAATACGAGGTATCAAGATATACAGCAAAACATAGTAATTCAGAGTCATACCATCTGATTTTTTATTTAAGAACGCCAGTAACATCAACTTCTTACGACTTTCATGTAATTGTTACGGAGATGTAATATAGGAATTTTTGGCAAAGGTATTAAATCTTATTCACAACATTTCTGTTGCCTCGTGTTCCTTTTCTTTGTCTTTGAGCCTGGGAAAGTTTTATTCACTTCCCTAGTCAGGAAGCATGGGATTTTAGAAGGCACCTTTTCATCCCATTTTTGGCTTTTGTCTCCGAAGATATTACACTGGAGAGAGCCTTTTGCAGACATCACTTTTGTGCATTGTAACCTCACCTTGGCTTTGTCAAAGGCAATTAGCATTTTTCAGCATCTCTGATCAAAAGTTTCCAATAGGGGCGTGGGAAGCGATTTATTTCAGTTTTGAGATTTTGTTAATTGCGACGCCACTTTTAATCTGTGGGTGAGTAATATCGCTGCATGTGTTCAAGGTGTGGGGTCACTTTTCTCTTGGGGGGGAAAAATAAGAGAAGAGACGGTCAGCGAGAGAATGGAAAAGCGAGTGATCACAGGTGGACCAGGAGTGCTTTGTTTTTTGGGCACACCGTTTAAGCTGGCAGAGGGATAGATTTTCCAGGAGCGTGAAAAAGAAGCGATAGGGAGTGATCGAAAGTGATAACATAGGGAAATGAGAAAAGTTTGTCACTATAACTATGATAGGAAGTAGCTCTTGCGGGTAGCCTGTGGAAAACCATACTTCAGTAGATAAGAAAAAAAAAATGTTTTTAAGTGATAAAGCCATCTTCTGAAATATTTAGCATCCTGCATTATTATTATCAGTTCTTCTGTTGTTTTCTCATGTTGGTAGCTGCGTGCTGAACTCTTAACTACTGACCCCAAAACGAGTCTTATTATTGCAGTTTCTCTTACATTTTGCATTTTCAGAATTTTCTTATCCAGTAGACACGAAAAATTGTGATAAACATTTATGGTGTTGGTCTGTTCATTTGTAATAATAATTATTTACGATCAGGGCCCGATCATGATAGACCCGGGCCCTGGGCAGAAGTTTACATGAGGCTCCCCTGACATCATGTTTTTACTCTGTCACAGAAAGTCATGCATATGTATGAAACTTTAAGGGTAATGTTTCAAAGCCACATGCAAACAAAAGTGAGTTTTAAATAACGATATATAATGAATTAAATATCCAGATTTACTCCTTAATATGCATAATAGTATTTATTAAAAATAAACGCTACTTTTCTGTTAGCCGGGCGCAAGTGATAAATTGCCAAATATGGTTCACAAATCACATTTTCTGGGTTATTTTTATTAAAGGGAATCAACAGTTCTCAAACCATGTTCTGCTATGAAAACTTCTGCTGCGACATGAAGATATGTTGCATCATCATCTAATAACATCATTAAAATACAGTTTTATTTAGTGATGTTCTCATGATTCGTATTTAATGGCAAAATCCATTTTTCTTATTAAAAAAAAAAAAAGAAAAGCTCCTTCTTGGGAAGCAGGTAAGTCCCAAATTTTCATGACTAAGAATTTAAATATCAACAACATTTTGTAAAAAACAATGCTTCTTCAAAATTATGCTTAGCTATAAATCTATTCAACCATTTTCATAGGATTGCCACATTGGTGAGTTTTCATTCTCGCCAGTGGCGGTACTTGTTAGTGCAAATGTCAAACGCGCCTGGCTCGGCTAACAGAAAAGTACCAGATAAACATTTCCTCTTTTCATTTCCAATTGATAATTTAACAACAGAAATAAAAAGTTTTTAATTCAACACACACAAACTAGTTCAATTAATTATAAAAAAATGTGTTAAAAAAATAAGTGTTTATATTATATGTATGTTTAATACAAATGTAATTGTAATATTTTTACAGTGAGAGCTTCCTTAATGATATAATAAATTTCAAATTAATGTCGTTGCTCCACGTACTTTATATCTCAACTTGGTACTTTCGCATTACACTGACCAGTCACCAATGCTGGCAACACTTTTTTAAACTGTTAGTTTGAAAAGATCAAATGTGGTTTGAAAAAGTTATTATAGTATCTTTCTTCTCTTGTATTCTTTCGTTTTTTACTTTGTAAAATTAAAACATTATATTTACCATCACATCTTTTAATTGGTGACTTTTGCCTTGGTATTAACCATTGTATTTGTTTTTTTGTTTTTTTTAATTGGTAACTTTTAGCGTAGCGTTGGTGACAGATTGGTATAATGCGAAAGTATCCTCAATTAAATACAAGAAAAACTTTGTCACTGTGGGTGCGAATATCAGTAAAAAAATGTTTGCATACCATATTTTACTGATGATAATATAATGAGAGAATCAGTGTCCTTCAATTTCAAGCTTCACAGCAACTTAGTAAGATGCATGTTCTTATAATATTTTAGAAAGCTCTTTCTACAAATTAAATGCAGCTATCTTAACAATCTATGCATTTCAGAAGTACACCTTGTGTCATATCTTAATATTATAGTGGAATTTGTAAAATCTGTATTTTTAAAAATGTTTTACTTATTTGTCATACTTACTTTTAAAGAAGGTGACATGAAATTTAAAGTGCTATCTTTTTCCTTGCTTTAACACAAGCAAAATCATAAATAATGTCCTTAAATTCGAATTTCTTGGTAATATCTCCTTCAATGCACAATAAAGTTAAAGAACTTAATTTGTTCTGACGGAGAGTAGAGCATGTATGGGAGATTTCAACCTCTTTAATAAAGAAAAAGATCGTTCTCCAGAACAGTTTGAAACTGGTAAAGTCAAAAAAATTCTTAGTACAATTTCAACATTTGGAAAAATTTCTTCTAATTTCAGGCATTTCAGCTTTTGCAACATCTGTAATACGGAATCTCCACTTTGTACAAGAGATGAAAACTGTTGAAGCTCATCTGGAAAACTATCTGCTAAATCTGATGGATAACAGTTTTGTAAAAACACTGAATCTTTTTGCAGCACAGAAGTAGATTTTAAGTTAATGAAGCAAGCAAACTTATTTGTTGTATCTGTATATGGAACTTTACGCTGTGAAAGATGCAATATTAAGGCATCACATATAACATAATGAATATTTGAAATGTATGCTTGACGTGCAGTTATTTGCACTTCAGCATTATCTATTGCATGGGGATCTTTGCTTCAAGTATAATTTTTTCCAGCACTTCTGTGTGTTTTTTGTTCTCCTCTCAAATTTTTCTGGCTAGGTCTTCATACAAGGTAAAATTATCTCTAACGAACTGCGTGAAGTCAATTAAGTACTGATAAAGCGGTGCAACCTGAGATAAATTCAATGATGGACTTTGGAGTTCCACACTTGTGTTATTAATTTGCTGTAAAAATGTATCCCACACAACTATATTTAGTACAGTTTCAAATTTGTTTGGATTTTTATTAAGTACTGATGCTTCACTTCAAATTTTGTTAAAAGACTCTGATCTCCATCAGTTGTAAAGCAGTGAGGATGTTCAAAATAGAAGAAGAATTTTTTCTCAAGAACTTTACTGCTTCTGCATCAGCACACCACCTAGTCATACAATGATTCTTTAAAGTGAACCTTTCACCATTTTTCTTTATTTCTTCATTTAAGCATTGCTATTGATGCATTGAGCCTGAAAAAAGTTGCACACTTGCTGCACTTTAAAGAAAAAAATTGAAGGGCCCCACTGCATGATTCAATGACATTTACACCTACACGATTCAATGAACGTGCAGAACAAGGAACAAAATTTGCAATAGGATTTATGCTCTTTAATCGAGCTTGCAGCCCAGAGTACTTACCTGCCATGTTTGATGTATTGTTGTAGCTCTGGCCCCTGCAGTTTAAGATATCAATGCCAAGATTTTGTAAAGTCATTGAAACTGCTACTGCCAAGTTGTCGAATTTGTGACTATAAATGGGGATAAATTTTTTTAAATGTTCAACCGGTTGAGCTTCAGTTACATATCGAATAACAAATCACAGCTGATCAATGTGTGCAAGGTCTGGTGTCGAATCTATAATAAGTGAAAAATATTTCTCAGACAATACATCATCAGTTATCTGCTTTAAAACTTTCTTAGCCATCACATTGATGAACTGGTTCACACAAGCTGATGATAAGTAGCTTACATTTCCCTTATCAGGATTACCATACTTCTCTAAATGACTAGCTAAAAATGGATCAGACTGAGCTACAATTTCTAAACATTCCAAGAAATTACCATTATGTCTAGAACCAACAGTTTCATCATCATCAAAAAATTATTAGCCATGCAATGATTAAAATTTCACCACAGCAACAACTCTTTCAAGAACAGCTATCCAATAATTTGTTTCCTCTTCATACTGCATAACTAGAGATGAATCTATTCTCTGTGATGTATCCATTCATTGTGACATTTTAATCACTGCCTGTCTGTGTAATGGAGAATTCTCATGTTCACTCAGTCTTACAGCAACATGCTTCCAATCATTAAATCCTGTTACTAATTTATTTTTGTATGAAATAACTGCACTAAATATTTTACACACCCAGCAAAATAATTCTTTTGTAGATGCTGATAAAATGAGCCATTTTCTAAGGACTTTCTCTCCATTTTTTTTTTTTTTTTTTTTTTTTTTTTTTTACATGGTAAAAGTTTCCTTTTATGAGGCTACTCTTTACACCATTGCATATATTGGGTGTGTGCATAAGTTCTACCCATTTTTGTGGGCTACAAAGAAAGGAAGAGAACACAACAAATAATGTACCTAGGATTTCACATAATTGCCATCATTCTGAATGGCCTCTTGCCATCTGTCTATGAGTAGGTGATTCCCATGCCAAAAAAACTCCTGTATTTTAGAATAAAAGAAGTCATGTAATGCCATTTTCACATCATCCACATTATTGAAGGTTTCAAGAGTGAAGACATTCTGTAATGATCGAAAAAGGTGATAGTCCATAGGTGCCAGGTCAGGGGAATACGTCGGGTGAGACAACACTTCCCAACCAAAGTCTAGTAATTTTTGCCAAGTGATTAAAGCAGCATGAGGTCTGGCATTATCATGATGAAGGATCACGCCTTTGCAAATGACAAGTGAAGTGCTGGCCGCTTCGATGTCAGTTGTTCTTGCAATCTGTCTAACTGTTGGTAGTAGAGGTCAGCATTTATCGTTCGGTTAGATGCCAACACCTCACAGTGGATTATTCCCTGGTCATCCCACCAAACCATGAACAAAACCTTTTTGGATGCAGTCCTCCTCTTGAGATCAATAGAGCAAGCTCCGCACCTTGGCACACAATCCGTCGATGCTTTACATTATGGTACAGTACCCATTTCTCATCCCCCATTACAATTCATCCCAAAAACGGTTCATTTCTGTGGCAAGAAAGCAAAGAAACACAGGAACAGATTCTCTCCTCCTGTTGCTTTGCAGAAAGCTGATGCGGAACCCAGTTATTGAGCTTGATGATGAACCCAAGTACATACATCCATCTTTTGACTGTTGTTCTGTGTACCGACAATATTTCTGCTAATTCCTGAACAGTTGGATGTGGGTCATTTGTTATGGCTTGGTCCACATCCTCATCAGAAACCACAGATGGACGTCCAGGATGTTGTTGATCTTTATAGCTTCTGTCTCTGTCCCGGAATTTCCAAAACCAACAGCGACATGTGCTATTATCAACTGCATTCTCCCCATACACTTCACAGATGTTGCGGCAAGCCGTGACTGCAGTACTGCCTTTATCGAACTCATACAGTAAACAATGTCTGATGTACTCCTTATCGCATGCCATGTTACACCATCCGTGATTTCCGTTATGAATGATTTACTCGGACAAACCTAGTGCCTCTATATGCTCTACTGCTCCACGCTTTATTTGCTGAAAATTTGCCATCTAAGCGTCATCTGTGACGTAACTACTCCAATTGCAATTTGCATCTATGCAATATTACAAAAATGTGTAGAACTTTTGCACACACCCAATACTTTATGTTTCTGGTAATATATTCATAATTTGAGGTGGAAGATTTTTAATAAAGTAATCTAACATATGATTGCTAATTACTGTCCACAGTACTGAATCAGTTTCAATACTATTGGGAAGAGGATTTTTACTCACGCCATTTCGATCCTCATCACTGCATTCATTCAAAAATGGATCACAGTCTTCAGATTCCTTTGCTGGTGCAATGAAATCTTTACAATGCTTATTACTTGGTGCACAAGAAACAATCATTTTATTCTCAGAAATATCCGGTTTCTGACTGACTGTAACAGTATACTTTAACAGCGATCCTGCAAGTTTTTTGGTAGATTCTTCTTTTTCAGTCTTTACCAGAAACGGACAGACGTGTTCGTTTAGACATCACTTAAAAAGTACAATATTACACTTTAAACAAACACGATGTCAGTTAAAATTCTGATAAAAACTACAAAATTTAAAAAAATATTATCTCACTTCAAACTATTAATTACCACATGCTATACAGTTAAAGCTCTTTATTCGCGTTTTCACTATTCGCGGGTTAAAAAATTGTGACCAAGTTCCTGTATTCGCGACTAAAAATGTCTTTATTCGCGGATCCAGTCGGTATATTAAAAGGATTCGGTGTCCTTTATTAACGCATCGACATCTTTTGAGTACTGCTGGCACGTGCCGAGGCGGCTTTTACAAAGAGTGTAACCGAATGGACTAATATCAAAGTAAAACAAACCTTATTGCCACTATGCCTAAAGTACGTTGTCAAATGCCGCCGCCGTATTACACGTTCCGCTATGTCCTTTGATAAGAGCCGCCTTCGTCACGGTCGGTGTTTTATTGCTTCAACTTGTCAGTCGTTGCAATAATTTTGATTGAATAACACGTGTCTCTTCTGCTTTGTTCCCAATTTATAATGTCAAGTAAAAGGAAAGAAAAATTAATTCCGACGCGGAAAAAAATAGTGTTGTCGCTTAAAGTAAAAATAGAAATGCTTGACTGTTTACGCCTTGGTGAGTCGTTTGCATCCATATCACGCTCTTTCAATGTTAATGAATCAACTGTACAATCTATCAAGAAATCCGAAGACAAAATAAGGAATTCTATAGCTTCAACCTCACTATCAGCAAAAATTGTTCGTGATCCAGCAATTGAAAAGATGGAAGCTGCGTTATCATTATGGATTGAAGATCGTGACTGGCCACTGATCATTCGTCCGTAAGGGGTCCGGGTTCGAATCCCGGTCAGGCATGGATGTTGTGTTTGTCTTACGGCACTGGCTCTTTCCCTTCCCTGGAACCAGTGACCCTAAATTAGGGACGGGCGACTGCTTATAGCCCATTGAGTTGCTCACGGTGGTCGTTAAACCTCCAATCAAAAAAAAAAAAAAAAAAAAAAAAAGAAGATTGTGACCAGAAAAGAGTGCCCCTAAATGGTCTTATGATCCGCGAGAAGGCAAAGCATCTTTACGCACATTTTAAAGAACCTGGTGATGAACGTACAGATGGAGGATTTCAAGCATCAGAAGGTTGGTTCAATAAATTCAAGGTGCGACAATCATTGCATAGCATTAAAGTTGTTGGAGAAGCTGCATCTGCAGACACCGCCACAGCAGAAAGATATCCAGAAGAATTTTCAAACTTAATTGCTCATGGTGGATACAAACCGGAACAAGTGTTTAATGCAGATGAAACTGCCTTGTTTTGGAAAAGAATGCCAAACAAAACTTTCATATCCAAAAGTGAGAAGTCCACCCCTGGTTTCAAGGCAGCAAAAGATAGAGTTACACTGCTGCTGTGTTCTAACGCATCTGGAGATTGTGTTATAAAGCCACCAATGCTTTACAGATCGTTAAATCCTCGTGCTTTAAAAAATCAAAACAAGGACAACCTGCCAGTGTTTTGGCGTGCAAATAAGAAAGCGTGGGTTACAAGTGCTATTTTTTGTAACTGGTTCCGGAATTGTTTTGTTCCTGAAGTTGAGACTTATTTGAAAAATAATAATTTAGACTTAAAGGCCGTTCTAGTTTTGGACAATGCTCCAGGTCACCCTCGTGAGCTTGAAACTATGCATCCAAATATAAAGGTGATATTTTTACCTCCTAACACGACGGCTTTACTCCAACCCATGGACCAAGGAATAATCCAGGCGTTCAAGCTCTATTACATTAGATGAACCTTCAAAATCATACTGGACACCATGGAATGTGATCCTGATATGAATGTGATGCAATGCTGGAAAAATTTTGACATAGCAAAATGCATTGTTAACATAAAAGAATCGTTGGAAGAACTGAAACCATACACATTGAAATCATGTTGGAAAAAACTGTGGCCTGTTCTGACTGTCGGAAATGATGAAGAATCCGTGCAAATTCAAACTTTAACTGCAAACATTGCTCAAGTTGTGAATGGAATAGGACGAGATGGCTTTGAACAGATAGAATCAAGTGACATTCAAGAGTTGCTTGAATCGCAAGATGAAGATTTGACCGAAACCGACTTGGAGGAAATGTTAAATCCTCATTCCATTGAAGAAGAAGCTTCAACGAGCACTGAAAAGGTGACCTTTAACTTGAAAAACCTGAGTGAAGGTTTACGGATGGCAAATGAGCTTTGTGATTTCTTCATGAAAATTGATCCATCTATGGAAAGAAGTCTTATTTTTAAAAGGCAAATTGTTAATACCACAGCTGAATATCAATCTGAATTGAAAGACCTTTTAAAAGTGGTAAAACAAGAAAAAATTACTAAGTTCTTTAAACCCTTGCCTAAGCCTGACAATGGTAATTAATAGATATTGTTAAAAACTCATTAAATTGATTTTATTTTGATTTCTTTTTTTATTTTGGAACCTTGGACGTATCCCTTATAATCCCATACAAATTACCATTCCATATTCACGGTTTCTGTATTCGCGGCATATTTACGGAACATATACCCCGCGAATAAGGAGCTTTTACTGTACTAACAAAAACATAAAATTGAGAGCTTCGCTACAACCAAGTCGAAAAGCTTCATAGTCGAACCACGTGCTATAAACAAGTGTTTGCTTTATAAATGTGTTGCCATTTTCCTCAGCAAATATTTTCATCCGTGCGCCTGCAGACTTTAAAGCGTCACCCATGGACTTTAGGATACTGTGCCAACCAATGTGCCACATTTTATGATAGTGGATGGGGTAGCAATAGATAGAAGGTGGAGCTCACAATCTGAAATGTTTAAAATGCCTCACTGAGTTAGTTAAGATGGGTGCCTCAGAAATTTTATTAGTCCTCTTGATAGTTCATCCAATCAAAATGGAACTTTCAACAAAAAGAAATTTATAACATAAAATTATTATAAAAATTGCAAATTTGGGGGGCCCCATCAAACTGGGGGCCCTGGGCACATGCCCCACATCCTCCTGCGATAATCAGGGCCTGTTTACGACATTAAGTGGAACTAACCACATAACACAACTTCTAACAAAATACTGTAAAACTTTCCTTCTTTGAAATCCATCAACACAGAACCTAAGTTTAATCATATACTGTAAATCTGATACTTCAGAAATGAAGAAGACAAAGGCTAGAATCATTTTATTTGTTTCATCATCATCATCATTGTCAACCATTATCAATCCACTGCTGGACGAAGGTCTCCCCAAGTTTCCTCCACAACGGTCTGTCTTGTGCCAGTCTCCCCCATGTCACTCCCGCATATTTACGAATTTCATCCACCCATCTCCCATGTGGTCTTTTTCTGGGTCTTTTCCTGTCCCTTGGAATCCAATCTAAAATTTCGGCTGTCCATCTATGGTCTGTCCTTCTGGCAGTATGTCCAGCCCATTGCCATTTCAGGGATTTAACTCTGATCATGATGTCTTCCACTCTCGTCATTTTTCGGATCCACGAGTTCCTCTTCTTATCTCTCCTGGTTATACCAAGCATGCACCTCTCCATGCTTCTTTGAGTTGTCTGCAGCCTTTGTATGTCTCTTTTAGCTAAGGTCCACGTCTCTGCACCATACGTAAGCACTGGAAGGATGCATTGATCAAACACTTTTCTTTTAAGACATAATGGCATATTGCTCTTGAAAATTATGCTGTTTCTTCCAAAAGCTCTCCAGGCAAGTTTTGTACGCCGATTAATTTCTTCATCAATGTGACCCTCACTTGATATCTGCTGTCCAAGATAAACATACGTATCTGTTATCTCCAGTTTTTCTCCATCAATCGATAAATCTTCATTTCTTGTAAAAGCATTGAACATCACTTTTGTCTTCTGAAAGTTCATTTTTAATCCCACTTCTTTACTCTTGTCAGCAAGTTCCTGGATCATACTCTGCAGCTCTGATGGGGTAGTTGCAAAAATGACTACGTCATCAGCAAAACGAAGGTGGGTTAGATAATCTCCATTAATCTTTATCCCTTTGTTTTCCCAGTTCAGTGATTGAAAGACATTTTCCAATGTGGCATTAAAGAGCTTCGGAGATATGGTGTCACCTTGTCTCACTCCCTTTCCAATTTTTATGTGTGTTGTATTTTCAAACAGCCGAATCTTTGCACTTGCATTTTCATAGATGTTATTAATAATATTAATGTATGCATCTTCAATACCGCAGGATTTCAGAGCCGTGGTAACTGCTGATGGTTTCACCGAATCAAAGGCTTTTTCATAATCGATAAAAGCCATGCACAATGGAAGTTCATATTCCCTCGCTCTTTCAATTAGTTCTCTCAGTACGTGGATATGATCTATTGTGCTGTAGCCACTCCTGAATCCAGCTTGTTCTCTCGGTTGAGCCATGTCCAGTGTTACCTTCAAGCGGTGTGAAAGAACTTTAGTGAAGATTTTATAAACCACTGATAGGAGGCTGATAGGTCTGTAGTTCCTGAGATCCTCAATGTCACCTTTTTTATGTAGCAGGATCATTGTAGCATTGTTCCAATCCTCAGGAATCTTCCCTTCATTAAGGCATTTTGTTTACGAGTAGTTAAATACATAAATGTCACATTATTTAATACAGAAATCTTTCCAACTGTCTCTTGAAGAATCCATCACCATTTGTTGCCAAAGTACTAGTTATCTCATTTTGAATGATGTGTATGCTAAAAATAAAAGTTAGCATTGTGTGCATGTGTGCAACACAGGGGCATATTTTGAGGGGGCTTGCCCTCCTCCAAGTGTTAAGGTTTTGGTTAAAATGCAACTTACATCAGGAAAAAATGCCTTAATTTAATAAAATGCATCAACTTACATTAGAAAAAATGCTTTAATTTTTTTCTTCTATTTTTCATTAACTTTAATTTTGTTCTGGTGGATTTCAGAAACTTTCATTTTTCGTTGGTCCCCCAGAAAAAAATTTTTGTATATGCACGCCCCTGGTGCGACATAAGCCTCACATCAAGGTAAGGAAACTTTGAAGTGAGTTTTCCTGTGGGGTTAACATCACTTATAGCAATAAGGAGCTTCACATCAAGGTATGAAACCTTGAAGTCAGTTTTTCTGTAGGATTATATCTCTTAGTTCCATAAAACATTCATCCACAATAAAGACAGTCACAATAGAATGAACAACAAAGACAGTCAAAATAGAATGAAGCTGACGCACACCATATTTCCTTCTCAATGAGTGATGCACATGTTATTTAAAGAAAAAACAAGTAAATTTACTGATGAAGAACAGAGAAAGTATGAATTGAAGAGTATATGTCTATACAAAAAATATTTTTTAGCTTGATTATCATTTGAAATGCAGCCATTGCTGTAATGTGAGGTGCTACTTTATTGTCCCCAGAAGTGGATGTTTGGGTGGCTCAAAAATTACAGAACTAAACCTTCATGCTGAAGCCTGGTCTCAATTTTGGGTGGGATACCGATTTTGTATAATGTAGATTTTTTCCCCTTCTCTGAGGTCACTGACCTTAAATTGAATTGGGTGGTTAATGATTTTGGAGAAGGGGAATTTCAAAATCGTATACTTCAGACTGTTCGTAAATACTTACATGGACTAAAAATTGCATATAAGTGTAATGAATCAAGGAAACTGAAATAATTTAAGGTGGATATTTCTTCTACATTATCATTTTTTGTGGGTTTCACATTTAGCAACATAATTATCCAGTTTTCGTTCTGTTCAAAATACTGTTGGTAAAAATCATGTGGCATAAAAATTCTACACTTTCAGTGCTTATATTTGCTTTTATGAACTATGTTCTATGCTGTGCTTCTTTTTCAGGTCCCTCTCGTAGTATTAGGAAATAAATTAGACTTGCAGAGTGAAAGACAAGTAGACTTTGGATTGGCTCAAGCATGGGCTCAGAAAGAAAAAGGTATGCACATTCAAAACTTAAATAAATTTAGAGTAATGTTTCTTCATTCATGACTCTTTAATCCCGTACATCAGAGGAAACTTGATATTCACTGAGCTTAGAAAGTATTTTACCTAAATATACCTAGGATGTCTCTGTACAATGACCTGGATCCATCTATTTTTGTAAGTGCTAAAGCAGGGCCACATGTTGGATCTTGTAGAGATGTTATTGACTCCAAACTAAACAGATACAGTACTTATGTGTGTGCACTGTTAATTATTGTATCTTTACACACTTGGTAGCAGGTTTCATTGCATTCATAATCAATTCACAAAATGCATTTATAATTTTTGCCTCTCACAGAATCACTAGAAAGCCAAATCAGTATTTTCCCTTTACAACTTATTGGGGAACAGAAGTGTTGCATAATCGATCTAGTCTCAGATTTATGATTTAATAATTTCCATTAGTGCCAGAAGAGAGCAGTATGAAGATTTCGAAAAACCTAACTGGAGGAGAAGAAACAGGATTTTAAAAACTCCAGTGAAAAAAAGGAGTTTGTTATCTGATCTTAAATTCATAACTTACATCCATGAAAATGATACAAATGTTGCAAATACATAGAAGACTTACCGGACATTCTTCTCTGCAGCAGTGTTACACCATTAATCGGCTTCAGATTTTTATAGCAATGAGTGACAGTATAGTGATAAAAAAACAATGAATTTCTTGATCTGGAATTTACCAACTCGTTCGAATACTTTCTGAATTTCATACTGCCAGTTATTCAAAATCGTCTGTCATCCCAGTCTCCAATTCATACTATGTCAGTTCCAGGCAAAAACCCATAGTTTCCTCAAGAGAGGAACCAGGCACATCAAGACATGTTCCAAGTTGGAAATATGCTTTTTTTACAAAAGCATATGAGCCTTTTTGAACTAGTTAACTGATATAGTCATATTTTCTCATACATGCTTTAGTATAAATAAGGTTGCTTCCATCTGCAAAATATATGAACAAAAGAAATCAGAAGTTTAGTCACACTGGTTAACTTATTTTGATGTAAACAAAAACACAAAGCTTATTTACATAAACATTACTCAAAAAATATAAAAGGCATGTGCTATATGATATGCCAACTTAAATCCCTAGTTGCTATGAAAATATAATGTGAAATTTCTGTTTACTAGTCACACTGACTGTGGTTTCCATGTACAGTATAGGACCTAAGTTTATCCAGTGTCCTGGTATCAGAAGTGCTCTGAAAACTGGCAATGTCCCATAACAACTAAAATTAGTGCCAAGTAATGTTTCGACAAGGTTCTAGTGATGAATTATTCAGACAGCTTCAAATGTAAATTTTCTGTAAAAGAAAATTTGAGTAATATGTATTTTGAAAATTTTTTATTACCAGAAACTGTCTTTCCTTGGCAAAAGTAGGAACACCAAAGCTTTTATTCGCTAGTAGAGCATTTTGGCATTTTTAGCAATCTGTATCCTAGTTTTGGCGGGCGATCTTAGTGAGAGATGGGTTTGCCTCCTTGGGGCGCTCCATGGCAACAATGGCACACAGAACAGCAACAAGGGCTTCTGTTAATCTTGGAGAGGTGCCAGCTAGTTCTGTGTGACATTGTCGAAAAGACCCCCAACTCACTGGGTTTTATTCCAGAATTCTTAATTTGAATGACCAAATGGAACCATCAGCTGTGGGCTAATCCCCCACACTGGTGTACTTACCTGATTAATAAGACACAAAAATATAATTATCTCGACTCTAGTATGGGATATGATGGATCTACCACACTTGAGAAAGATGGTCCACCACAGAAACGACCTGGAACTGGAAAAAGGCAAATCAGAAAGAGATCTTGGCTGAGTGAGCGTAAGATTGGTGAATGAAATACTAGAGGTATAAATGGCAAGATGAATGAGGTGATTGAAGAGATGAATAAGTATAGATTGAATGTGCTGTGTGTAAGTGAAACCAAAAGAAGGACATTGGGATAGAAGAAGTGAATGGAATGGTGAGTGTGTGGTCTGGAGTATTGGATAATGTGCGAGGACAGGCTGGTGTAGGTGTGATGTTAAGTGAAAAGATGAAGAACAACTTGACTCAATATAGTTGCATAAGTGAGAGAATTCTTTGGATTTGTTTGAAAGTGAAACTTCAGATAATAGTAATTGTTGTAGTGTATGCGCTCCTTGTGACTCGGAACCTTCTGATAGGAAGGAAGATTTCTGGAATGAGATAAAAGCTGTTTTGAACCAGTTTCGTAGTGAGTGATGGGTTTGCCTCCTCGGGGCCCTCCGTGGTAACAATGGCACACACAACAGCAACTAGGGCCTCTGTGAATCTTGGAGAGGTGCCAGCTAGTTCTGCGTGACATTGGCGAAAAGACCCCAACTCACTGGGTTTTGTTCCAGAATCCTTAGGTTGAATGACCAACTGGAACCCTTAGCTGTGAGCTAATCCCCCACACTGATGTACTTACCTGATTAAAAAGACAAAAAGAAATCAATATCCGGACTTAAGTGTGGAATCTGGTGGACCTACAGCACTTGAGAAGGACGGTCCACCACGGAATCAACCTGGACTTTTTAAACGGCGTATGAGAAAGATATCTCAGCTGAGTGACTGTAAGATTGGTGTATGGAATACTAGAGGTATAAATGGCAAGATGAGTGAGGTGATTGTGGAGATGAATAAGTATAGACTGGGTGTGCTGTGTGTAAGTGAAACTAAAAAGAAGGAAATTGGGGTAGAAGAAGTGAATGGCACAGTGAGTGTGTGGTCTGGAGTATTGGATAATGTGAGAGGACAGGCTGGTGTAGGTGTGATTTTAAGTGAAAAGATGAAGAACAACTTGATTCACAATAGTTGCGTGAGAGAATTTTCTGGATTCGTTTGAAAGTGAAACTACTGAGAATTGTAATTGTTGTAGTGTATGCTCCTTGTGACTTGGAACCTTCTGATAAGAAGGAAGATTTCTGGAATGAGCTAAAAGCTGTTTTGAGCCAGTTTGGTGCTAAAGAAAAAGTTATAATAGCAGGGGATTTCAATGCTAGAGTAGGTGTGCAGAATGCAATTTCTGACAATGTTCTGGGTAAGTTTAATGATCCTTATGTGAATGATAATGGTGAAAGATTAATTGAATTCTCATTGAGAATGGTTTGTGTGTATCTAACACATTTTTCAACCACAAGTATATCCACACATATACTTGGGAAAATCGTACTCTTGGTCAAAAGAGTGTGATAGATTTTGTTGTCTACAATCAGCGTCTGAAACACTTAGTTGTTGACATCCGTGTGATGAGAGGTGCAGTTGTTGGTTCTGATCATTACTTGGTAGTGTCATGAGTGAAATTTAATGTTGGTTGGAGGAAAAGGAATAGGAAGAGAGCCAGGATAGAAAGAATAAAGGTTGATAGGCTCCTTGAAGATCATCAGCGTTATTCTGACTTACTCAGAGAACGACTGAAGGAGCTAAAGTCTGGTGAGAGGGATGTAGAAAAGAAGTGGAATTGTTTTAAGAACTGTGTTGTCACTGCTGCTAAAGAGGTCTGTGGCACCACAATAGTGGGTAACAATAGAGGTGATGCTTTGTGGAATAGTGAGATTGAAGAGGCAGTTAAGAGAAAGAAGGAAGCCTATTTGGGGATGTTGCAAGGTAGAGTCTGTGGATGAATATCGCTCAAAGAAGCGTGAAGCAGCTGAGTTGGTTTGCCAGAGTAAGGCAAGATAGGAAGAAGGTGGAAAAGCATGAATTGGCTTTTTGGAAAGATAGGAAGACTTTCTGGAAGTACATTAGACTCAGGAAAAACAAAGTTGTAAGTTGTGTGAAGAATAGGATTGCGGAAATGATATGGGAGTCCAATGAGTTCAGTGAAAGGTGGGGTGAATACTTCTGTGAGTTATTAGATCAAGAAAGCAAAGTTGATTCTGAGGCAGAAGCAGATGATGTCACAGTGAAGGATGGAAGCACAGGAGGAATCTCAAGAGAAAAGGTGTGTAAAGCTTTATAATCTTTTCAGAATGGTAAGGCTCTAGGAGTTGATGGCATAATTGCAGAGATGTTGAAATATGCTGGTGACTCTAATTGACTGGTTAACTGAAATTTGCCAGTTGTGCTGGGAGTTAGGAATGGTCCTTTGGGATAGGAAGGATGCTATCATTGTTCCCTTGTATAAGGGAAAAAATTGTCAGACTGACTGCAAGAAGTATTGTGGTATTAGCCTACTGAGTGTGCCAGAGAAAGTGTTTGGTAAGGTCGTTATTGAAAAAGTACGGGGTTTTACATCAGAGAAAGCATGGGATGTTCAGAGTAATTTTATGCCTAGTAAAGGTTGCACTAACCAAATTTTTGCATTACGCGTGATGACTGAAAAGTATCTGGCTGTTGGTAAGAAAGGTTTTGCTGCCCTCATAGATTTAGAGAAAGCTTACGACCAAGTAAATAGGACACTTTTGTGGTAGGTATTGAATTAATATGGTGTTACTGGGAATCTACTTAACAGAGTAAAAGCCATGTATGCTGGCAGTAGAGCTTGTGTACAAGTAAATGGTGTTTTATCAAAATGGTTTTCTATTGGTGCAGGAGTCTGACAAGGTTGTGTAATGTCACCATGGCTGTTTAATATATTTATGGATGCATGCATGTGTGATGCAAAAATAGATAATGCTGGTTTATGCCTTCATGATATCTGTGTGTGTTGAGATTGCTGTATGCTGATGACACTATCCTGTTGGCAGAGAGCAAAAGTGAGCTGCAGAATATGTTGTCCCAGATGTACGAAGTTTGCATGAAATTCAAACTGAGTATAAATAAGGAAAAAACTTCAAAGTTATGGTTTTTAGAGGGGAACTGGTAGTACGGAATGTAATGGCACAGTTATTGACAAGGTGAATGAGTTTGTGTATTTAGGAAGCATGTTTGACAGAGAGAACAAATTGGATGGTGAAATTAGTAGGCAAGTGAATTTTTCATTGAAAGTCATGGCTGCTTTGGGAGCTTTTCACAGGAATGATGGGTTCTCAAGAGATTCCCGCATGACTGTGTATGAAAGTGTAATTGTTTCTACTCTGATATATGGCAGTGAAACCTGGGTACTACAGAAGAAACACGAGTTGTTTGTGTGCTGGAGAAATGCGTTACTTATGGGGGGAGGGGGTATGGCAAGACACATTGTGATTGTGTGAAGAATCAAGGTGTGTTGGAGTTATGTTATGTGAAGCAAAATGTTGTTAGTAAGGTGGAGACTAATTATGGTTCATACATGTCCTGAAAAAGTCCTGGAATTCCAATTTGTCCTCGAAATGTCCTAAAATTCTGTTACATGTCCTCGAATTTTATCCATTCCCACCTTTTTGTCCCTCCGCGATGCCTTGTAGTTGAGGATTTTCCTACTGACATAACTTATGTCTGACAAATTTCCCTCCCCACCCCCTGCAAAAGGCGGGGGGTTGTGGGGGGACACTTTTGGTTTTCTTGTCTGTTAGGAGGATTGAAACTGCGTTAATAGCATCTTTTGCATTGTGCCTATGTTATAACTTTGTCTGTCATGCCGGGGAGACCATATCTCTGCAATTATTAGTTCAATTTATAAAATTCTTTTTTTATTGGGAAGCTTAAAATGTGAGAATGGTGATGCATTCGTTCCGGGGTTTTCCGATTCACAACTTCGCCGCTAGGGGGCGCAAATGGAGATTGTATCGAATTTAAAATGCATTTTATTTCATATATTTGCTTCTAAATATCCAATTGAAAAAATTATTTTTCCTTTCGATGACATTTATATCGAAGACAATTTTATTTACAGTCACTTTTCCAAATAATGCATAGATTTTCCGCTAGGGGGCGTAAAGGTAAAACGTGATTTTCCCAATATCTCCGCTTTTGAAAGTCCGATTTGAAAAATGCTTTCTTCATCGAATACAGCTCTTGAAGGGAAATGTTTTGCATATAAATTCTCACTTTTGGTAAAAAATGGTTTGGCCACCAGGGAGCGTAAGTGTTTATTTTTGCTTCTGATGTATTTGCAACAAAATCTGAGCTGGAAACTCGATTGAAAAAATTCTTCCTTGAACTGATACCGCTCGCCTTGGAAAACTTGTCAAGATTACCTCCTGCTGAAAATAGTGCATAATTTTTCCACCAGGGGGTGTACACGTATATTTTATTTTTGTCCATATATCTGTTTCTAAGATAAATTGGAAAATTCTCTCTTTGTTGGAAAACATTTCCGGTGCGAAATGTTTCTCATATAATTTCAATATTTCTTAATGCACAAGTGTGCCACTAGAGGGCGTAAGTTCACGTTTGTTTACAGCAATGTCTGCGGGACTAAAAACCCAATTAAAAAATATTCTCTTTTTCGATCAGATACTACTGACTATGAAAACTCCGTATGTGTATTTTCTTCCCAAAATAGTGCACAATTTTGCTGCTAGGGAGTGCAAGTATTTAATCTATATTTTTTTCAATATCTGTACTTCTAAATGTCCGATTTAAAAAAATATTTTAACACCAGATACCATTTACTTATGAAACACTTCAGGTTTGTATTTGAGGAGGTTTGTGGTTCACAATTCTGTCGCTAGGTGGTGTTTGTGTACTTCCGTTTGCAGCTTACCCTGCCTCTTAAAACCCTATTGAGAAATTTCTTTTTTTACTGTGCCATTCGCTATACTTAAGACCCTATTGAGAAATTTCTTTTTTTACTGTGCCATTCGCTATAATAAAGATGGAAAGTGAGTAAGATTTTTGCTATTAGGTGTGCAACTTAATTCTCGGCCCCTAACCGCAAGCGATTATAGAACGTCAGCAAATGCAAATAGCTGATTGCAGTGCCATCCAACAGCTTTCCAGGCAACCATAACCACTCACAGTGGTAGTGACAGAAGGGACGAAAGTTGACAGTGAAAGCAATGTCTTTCGAGAAGCAACATTTGAGGCACTGCCTCCTGTTCGCGTTTCAGCTGAAAAAAAAAACTGCAGCGGAAGCCCAGCAAATGATCTGTGCTGCTTTGGGTGAGGCTGCTGTGTCCTACAGTACGTGTAAGAAGTGGTTCCAGTGGTTTTAGCAGGAAAATTTCGATTTCCGTGATGCAGAATGTCCGGGACAGCCACAGAAAGTTGACGATAAGGAACTGGAACTACTGTTGGACGCCGATCCCTGTCGCACACAGTCAGAGCTCGCCCAGGATCTCGGAGTAACACCACAAGCCATTGCAAAGCGCCTGCACAAGCTTGGACGGATTCACAAGGAGGGCTGTTGGGTGCCTCACCAACTCACAGCTGCGAACAAGTCTAGGCACTACAATGTTGCTGTGTCCTTGCTCTCCAGATTCAAGAAGAAGGATTTCCTCCACAAGAATTTGACCTGTGATGAGAAGTGGATCCTCTACAGTAATCCTAAGCGGCACAAATCGTGGATTTATCCAGGTTAGCCTACCACCAGTACCGCCAAATCGAATATCCATGCCAGGAAGTTGTTGCTGTGCATATGGTGAGATCAGCGCAGTGTCATTCACTATGAGTTGCTCAAACCTGGTGAAATAGTCAATGCTGACTGAGCATTATTGTCAGCCGCCCCGGTGGCGCAGGGGTCTAAGGCGCTGGCCTCTGATCATTCGTCCGTAAGGGGTCCGGGTTCGAATCCCGGTCAGGTATGGATGTTGTGTTTGTCTTACGGCACTGGCTCTCTCCCTTCCCTGGAACCAGTGACCCTAAATTAGGGACGGGCGACTGCTTATAGCCCATTGAGTTGCTCACGGTGGTCGTTAAGCCTCCAAACAAACAAACAAACAAACAAACATTATTGTCAACAACTCATTCATGTGAGTGACGCAATGGAGGTGAAAAGGCCATACACCGGCAAGGGCAGAAGGTCGGTCCTGTTGCTTCAGGAATATGCACATCCTCACACCGCAAAAACGACTTTAAACACGATCACCAACCTGGGATGGGAGATTTTGTCCCACCCGACGTATTTTCCAGACTTCGCCCCGTCCAATTATCACCTCTTTCGCTCCCTGCAACATCACCTGAGTGATACGCACTTCACTTCTGTTGAGGAGGTCCACACAAGTATTGATGACATTATCAGACGTGCCAACTCTCCGGGTTTAGGCAGGTAATGCTGGATTTTATTACACTTCCCGGAATTCCGGATTAGAAATCAATATTGCCGGATTCCATCATGATTTCCGTAGCGTAAATTAAAAAGTAATGAGAAAAGTCCGAAGTTCTCCAAGGAATCGGAGAACTTGACGATTACCGTAGCGTAAATTAAAAAGTAATGAGAAAGTTCGAAGTTCTCCAAGGCATCGTAAATTAAAAAGTAATGAGGGGAAAAGTTCGAAGTTCTCCGAGGCATCGGTTCATTAGCGGAGAAGTAATTTTTTTGAGTCAGCAGCGAGCAGTTTTGCTCTGCCGTTGCATGGCCATTGGCAGCAATGTTTACTCTTCTGTCCGCTAATGATCACTGGCACTGCAGGCACAGAGTAGGAGCGGGCTTGGCTTTGGGACACACCGTACGTACTGACGCAGATTTCTATCGGAAGCGCGCTGTAGTGTTTTGGTTTGTTTTATGTACTTCGTCTGTCTTCACAGGAATTTCTGAGAACTTTATGTGCACGTGTTTAATCAAGCGATGGCTGGTAGAAAATATCACTGTTTTTAAGAAGTATAGGACAGATTATCCGTGTATAATCGAATCAAGGAAGCGCCAACAATTTGCCTTTTGCTCTATTTGTAGGTGTGATTTTTCCGTTGTCCACAAGGGCAAAGGAAATATCGTTAATAACATTCGTACACAAAAACACGTAGACAATTCTAAGTCCGTAGAAAATAACAAAACATTAAATGTTGCTTGAGATAGTTCCTCTTCCGATGCGATTATCCATGCTGAGTGCTTGTTTACTTCATTCCTCGTGTAACATAACTTACCTTTAAGCTGTGCTGACCATGCAAGTGTGCTTTTTAAGAAAATGTTCCTAGATAGTAACATTGCAAAAAAATATGCATGTGACAGGACAAAAACATTGTGCGTTGTTGCCGGAAATGGGGAAATTTTCCAAAATACACTTGCATACTTGTCAACTTTTACAGGTTTCTGCTTAATTTTACTGATTTACGGATAGAGGTCTTTTTTAACAGATCTTTTTAATATTTAGATTGCTCAATCGAAATATTTCAACCCCCTGCAACCATCCACTTAAATTTTCTACCAGACCTTACGAGTGCTGTGTCACGCGATGATGTCATCTTTGACTTGCTGGCTTCGTGTCATCGTGCGGTAGCTCTCTCTCTCCACGGGAGTGTGCTCAAGTGATGTGCCGACCAGAGTTCGCCAAAATGCGTAATTGCGCATTTAGTATGCATCAAAATTTTACCAACGCGTAAAAATACGCCTCGGGAATTTTTCTCGATGCGTAAAAATATGCGTCGGGAATTGTTTTCTCTCGCATAAAACTATGCTTCGAATAATTTTACCAATTCGTAAAAATGTGCATTGGGACGGTACTTTGCCTTTCAGAAATGGAAGTAAACGAAATAAAAATTTTCTCCGTAATCATAATTTCTTTTTCCTGTGATGTTGCCTCTGTCTAGTATTGTTGTTATATATCATTTTATTCCATAAATATTTGTATTTCAGTTTAAAAATGGAGGAAACATTTTGCTGTAATCTTTAGGCATGAGAGTGCGACGGCGTCAAGGAATTTCTCCTTTTCCGTCATAGTTTGGGTTATCCTCCAGATCGATGCATAACTTAACAGAATTTTTTTAAATATTTTTTTACAGAAATTTTTTTGCAATTTTTATATGCCTTAACGTAACATTAGTGCTTCAAATTATGTCCATTGATATTTCAAACATACGAAAATAAGCTTGCAGGATTTTCATAGAAAATTGCAGGATTTTTCTCTTCTTAAGGTTGGCAAGTCTGCATTATCAACTCGAAACAGCCCTTTTTTTTCGCAGTGGCATTCAGCTGCTCCCTGACCGATGGCTCAAATGTATCCAACACAACAGGGATTATTTCCCCGATTAAGTATGTATTCGATTTGCTATAATTTGCTGTCAACGTGTCGTGCCTGTTGCCGAGAATTAAGTTGCACACCTAATACAATGAGAAGATCCTCTTCAAATAATGTACAACTTTCCCCCTAGAGGTTGTAAAGGTCAAAGCATTTTCCTTGCTATCTCTGCTTCCGGGAGATGTATTTGAAAAGTTATTTTACCTTAGTATAGCTTTTGTTATGAAGAATGCTTTTCAGCTGTTTTCAACTTTTCCATTATGAAAAATTCTTCTGCTAAAAGGCATAGAGTTGTATCATGTTTCCTTCTGTCTCTTCTCTTAACTGTTCAATTTGAAAATCTTTTTGTCTCTAATGCCTTCCTTCTGCCATGGGAAATGTTTTTTGCGCCATTTGTTAATTTTCATAACATACTTTTTAGCCACAGGTGGAAGTAAATAGCTGATTTTGTGTGTGTGTGTGGAGGGGGGGTATTTTGACCTTTACTGAAATTTCCTAATGAATACTTTATGTAAAAATTTGCCATAAAATCAGATTGCTTTCTAATATCAGAAATTTAAATCTAGTTGTTTCTTAGTATTTTCTGAGCTAAGTAATCACTTTGCATCTTCTATAATTAGTTTTCTAATCATGCCCAGTTAATTTGCTTCTTGATCACTAACGAATGCAGTCGTACACAAATCCTGGGACTTAAGGTTTTCTCGTTATTCTCTTTCATTTCACGTTGGAAATTTTTGTGCATACTTTGTTTGCTGGCGAGTACAAATGTAAAACATAGCTACAACATCAATATTAAGTTGAAAATTCCTTCCCTAAATAAAATGTAACACAAATACTTGCTCCCATGATTATGTTTTTAAGAAATAACAATCCCTTTGGTCCTTTGAAAAAGTTCCAAATATTTCACCTTTCCTTACCCTTAAATTTCCAATGTAAGCATTATTTCAAAATAATTAAATATAAATAGTATTTTATGTATTGATTGTGTGGTATATGAATGCATTTCAAGGGTAATGCCACATACCTATGTGTATGGGGTTTTTTTTATTCTGTAATTTGCTTCAATAATTGAACTAAAGCCAAAGTAGAAAAATAATTTTTTCCTCAAAATCAGTATAGTAAAAGTTTAAAGTAGATATTAAACCTGGTCACATTTTCAATGAGAGCTTTAGTATTTCAGTATTTATCTGTGATTCTAATTTTCTGATTAGCTGCAGTGGACATAATTTTTTACAGTCTGCATTAATTTTGCCCAAGGATGTAGGAAGTTGTTTGTTGTAGGTTACAGGTTGAACAGACCTATGGTTTCACTATATTGTAAGTAAGAGCATTTGGATCGTATGTCCTGGAAAAAAATCCAAAAGCCATTGAAATGTCCTGGAATTTCGTGACTGAAAAAGCGTATGAACCATGCTAATATGCTTCAACGGTTTGGCCATGTTGAAAGAATGAGTGATGAGATGCTTACTGAGAAATATTTTTTAGCCCAAGTGGCAGGAAGGAAAGGCAGAGGAAGTCATGGAAGGATCAGATTCAAGAGTGTCTGTAGGAGAAAAAGTTTATGAGTATGAAGTATAGAAGATCTTGTGTACAGCATGTGATGGATGTCAGTGAAGCCCGAGTTGTATGTCAAGGTCGCTGTAAATGGAGAAGTTTGATACGACACCAGTAAGTTAAAAATTATCTGGTAGTTTGTATTTCTTTGTGGAGCTAACCTCTAAATCTCAGAGAACAGCTTAGTGATATGATATATGACTAAGCTATGATGTATTCTAGTTTTGTAGGATCATTTATTCAACATTAATTTTATTTAATTATTGTTTGGGGTTGGACCTAGTTACTTGTAGTAAAAAAAATAAGATTCATCAAAACAGTGAACGCTAATCCTGTCTCCAACCTTCACATATGCTTGGTGTCAGTGGCTGACCCCATAGGTAATGGGTAGTCCATAAGCCAAACTCGGAAGAGCAATGACATTCATTGCATCCCTGTACATCAGGAGGGCCGAGTCTTGGCTCCCCGGTACAATGCGATCAGCGTTATAGGCAATTTTTATAACAAAAATACTCAAACATTCTGTTTTAATTTTTTTTCTTTTATTATGAAATAAATTCACCATTTGCAGCTCTCTGAATAATTTATTACAATGGACATCACTTTCTGTAATTTAAGATGGCATCACAATAAGAACTGCAAAACCTAAAATGTTTTTGAGCAGCTAAGTTTTAGCAGTCCTTATTTTTAAAAGCATGGTGCTCCAAATTATGGGAAAACCCTTCATCCAGAAAACTGCAGTACTCAAGAATTTCCAAATAAAAGATCCCATACATAATCATAAGCATGTTCCTTATGAAAATAAAATCATCCATCACATAGTTTTCATATCACGAAAAATTGTGAAATAACACCCACCATTTATTTATCTAAAAGTTATATATAGTGGCATTAACAAAATCATTACAATGGTTAAATTGACATCTATCAGGTAACCACAAAAGTATTTCCCATTTTTCGAGGGAGCGAAAGAAACAGCCTTGTAATGATTGAATTTACAGAGAGATGGTGATCTGCCCACAGTATATTGTCAGCTGAAATCCCAAGATGCCCTGCACATATGAATCAGATGAGTAAGCAGTTTGGTAGTGAAAAGACGTGCAATTACAATGGCAGTATCAGTGGAGATTATTCGTGGGTGTTTGTTATACGAATTTAAACTCGGTTCATCTGCTGCAGAAACAACTTGTTGCATTTGGGGCAGATGCTGTGAAGGAATGCCCAGCTCAGAATTGGTTTCGAAAGTTCAAAGACGGAGATGAATGAATCCCTTAAAGAAAAGCCTGGGAGTGGTCGTCCTGTCAGCTTTTGCCACAGAAGCCCTGAAAGTTGCTGTTGAGCAGGACAGTAGCCAAACATGCCAGAAACTAGCCCAGTCATTTGGTGTTAGTGATAAAACCATCCGAAGACATCTGCATGCAGTAGTTACAGCATACAAATTGTCTAGATGGGTGCCACATGAACTGTCTGCAGTGAACAAACAACAACGTGTCTCAGCTTGTCTTGCATTACTGTCTCACTATGACAAGAAACCATTTTTGGATAGGGTACTCACATGTGTGATGAGAAGTGGGTCCAGCACAGCAACCCCAAAATGTTCCAGACATTGGTTGTCCATCGGTGACTCGAATTCCTCACACATGAAAGCCAGCACTGCATCCATGTAAAGTTATGCTGTGTGTATGGGAGATAGCACATGGTGGTATTCATTATTAACTCTTTCAACACGGCCAAACGATTACCACAGCAGTGTACTGTGCACAATTAAAACGTGTGCATGAGGAACTGAAAAAGAAGGAAGCAGCACTGGTCAACAGAAAGTGAGTTCTGCTCTTTCAAGGTAATGCTGGTGCCCACTCCACTAAATTGACCAGAAACACTATCAAAGAACTTGGGTGGGAGCTTTTATGTCATCCAGCTTACTCACCATATATCTCTCCTTCAGACTATCGCCTGTTTCTTTCGCTCGACAATCAGTTGTGTGAGCACGACTTCTCCAACTTTGATGAGTAGCACGCTGCCCTCCAAAACTTATTCTCTTCCCATGACCAGGCATTTTATCACAGCGTTATACACTGGCGTGCAAAAATTAAGGACGAGACGGTTTTTCGAATGTAACGTCGTGCAAAAGTGCTCTACATAGACTCAAATCATACCATAAGATCTCCAAGATGTAAGAATATGGGACAAGTGAACAAAACCCTCCAAACAAGGAATCCAAAGGATACAAAGGCACTTTATTGAAAAGGTAGCTTCGAGCACAACTGGACGGAAGACAGAAATGTCCATGTGACTGGCGGCTGCCAAGAAAAATCCAGTCTTTAGTAGGGGATGTGATCACCGCCGACTGCAGTGCAGGATTTACAACATCTGTCCATGCTGAGGCATCGCGGCCCATTCTTCTTGTAGCGCCAATCGCAGCTGCGGAATCGTTGCTGGCGGCTGGTGACGTGCTGCCAAGCATCTCCTGAGAAGGTCCCACACGTGTTTGATTGGATTTGGGTCCGGGGACCTTGCGGGCCAATCCATGCGTTGAATATCTTCACTCTCCAGCAGCTCTGCGACAGCCACTGTATGATGAGGTGTAGCGTTGTCGTCCACGAAGAGAAACTCAGGACCCACAGCACCTCTAAACAGACACACGTGAGGCAGGAGAACCTCGGTACAATAGCGGACACCAGTGACTGAACCTCTTTGGAAGATGTAGAGGTCAGTACGGCTACCAAGCATGATACCGCCCCAAACGAGAACTCCGCCAGCTCCAAACCGGTCCCTTTTGATGATGTTGGAGGTGTGATTGCGTGTTCCCTGCTCTCTTCCAGATGTGTATACGTCCAGAATCTCTTGTCAGATTAAATCGGCTCTCATCCGTAAAGAGAACTCGACCCCATTGCTGATGTGTCCAGTTCTTCTGTTCCTGGCACCACAGAAACCGCCATCACTGATGAGCAGGCGTTAATGGCATACGCCGTACTGGTCGTCGTACAAATAGACCACTTTTGTGCAGCCTCCTGGCCATGGTAAAACGCGATAACTGATGTCCAGTTGTCTGTTGCATGTGCCTTGCGATTTCTCCCACTGTCTGCCGTCTGTCTTTCCTCGCCTGTAGAACAATATACCGGTCGTCCGCCGCCATGGTTTGGTTGCTCGTGGACGACCACTGCTAAACTCCCGGACAGCTGTTCCTGTCGTTTGAAATGCTATCCAAGCTCGTGAAACGATGCTGTGAGCGATCCCGAACTCCTCGGCCACACTAGTCACACTTCGACCTTCTTCCAACTTCCCAATGACGCAACCTCGGGTAAAGTCATCTAGATGTCGTCTACTGGATTGCCTGTTGGCCGTATCACACGGTGGCAGCAAACCGATGTCGTTCAAATCGTGTACACAGTGTAATAGCTTTTCACCGAATTGCTGAGCGTACACCACCTGTGTGCTTTTTATACCCCCCCCCCCCCATGCTGCATATATGTGCATGCTCTACCGTCCAGACCCTAGTCTAGAGCGGTCTTTCGGTCCGTTCTGCCTGCTCGTTCCGCTGTTATGCTAATTTCTCCTCTTCGTGCCTTAATGTTTGCACACCTGCTAATATCTCCTCTTCGTCCTTAATTTTTGCACACCAGTGTGTATAAGTTTTTAACACGGCAGAACGTTGTTGATGCCCATAATTATTTTGATGAATGAATTGCTTTTCTACTACGTATGTATTATATTTAGTCTCAGTCTCCGAAAATGGCAAGTACTTTTGATGTTACCTGATATTATGGTTTTACTGTTACACACTTATATTTTGTTACATTACTAATCAGAATATTAATGGTTGTAGTACACTTAGTATCATCGTTGATTTGTAAAATTACAAGAATATGGCCATACAAGTATGTGTCATTATTTTTTCAAGCTGGAGCCCCTCCCCAAGTAAAATATGTCAAAGAATATGTGCCTGAAAATCCATCTTATTCATCTTAAACTATCAAAAGCATATCAACCAAATTTCAGTAAATTACTTTTGAGAAGTGATCTGACTTTTTAAAGCATACATAATTTTTTTAAGTTCACAAGCACAAATTTATATGTGTCTCTTTTTCTTAAATTTTATATATTTATAGTTGTTGGAATTTTAGTCTTTTCTGTAAGGTGGGCAAGATTTTTCACACAATAACACTCTGTATTTGTAAACACACCAGCTACTGAATTAGAAACCTATGTAGGTGTATGTAAAGGTCACTTACTCAGCGTATGTGCAAAATATGTGGTCACATGAGCTAGGCAACTATTAAGACTGCTGCTTATCAGTAACCATCAGTACTGTTGATCACAATGGGAAAAACAAAGGATGTTTTAAAGTTTGATAAAGGGTCTATTGTGGGTGCTTGTCCAGCTGGAGTGGCAGTTTTGAAAACAACAGAGCTGACTGGTTTCTCAAAACGTCAGATATCCCGAGTCTTTAACCCACTGTGGAGCAACAGCAATCTGTCAGGAATTAGATCACCGTCATCTGAGAAGACTTGTATGAAAAAAATAAGACTTCCTGTTTGCAGCAGTTGACTGAAGCATTCAGTGAAGGCTGTTCTTAACATATATCTCAACAAACTATGCATAGGGAATTGAGGAGGATCAGTATTGGCAGTTGCATGCCTACACCGATGAGCTGTTCCATTATGACCACCCACAGCCTGGAGACCGAACGGTGGTGCAGATGAAGTTCACGGAGCAGTATTTACACAACACAAGGACCAGCTTTCAGTTAGTAGAGTGTTCAGAGTCAGAATCGGAAAAGCTGCCGATTTATCGGAGCTTGATAAAGGACAAATTGTGATAGCACGGTGCCTCGGGAACTACGATCTCGGAAACGGTGTTGCTTGTGGGTTGTTCACATGGCACTGTAGTGAGTATGTATCAAAAGTGGTACACAGATGGCCAAACAATGAACTGTCATCCAACCGTCTGTTGTATGCGGTTCAGTTATGCTAGAGGGGAGCGGCGACTGTTGCGCATTGTTCACAGTGTGAAAAATCACCTGTAGCTACAACAGTGGTGATGAGGGCAATGTGTCACAGCACACAGTTCATCGCAGCTTTCCGCAAATGGGCCTGCATAGCTGAAGACTCAGCTGGGTCCCTATGCTCACTGCACGTCATCTTGAACAATGCATGAAGTGGGCCCAAGATCATCAAGATTCCTGGTGCATGACGTAGACGGCCGAGCGCAGGTACACCAATTACCAATGGAGGCTATGGCACCTGGATGCACTGTTGGGTGGAAAAACAGGCAGGCAGTGCTATGCTGTGGGTTATGTTTTCTTGGGCACTTTAGGCCCCATTATTCCAATAGCACAATCCCTGGCAGCTGTCAGGTATCTGAACATCATTGCTGACCAAGTTCACTCATTCATGGCAAATGTGTTCTATGCTGGTGATGGCCATTAGCAGCAGAATAATGTGCCATGCCACACTGCCAGAATCATCAAGGAGTGGTTCAAGGAACATGCTGGTGACTTTGTTAATGCCCTGGCCTCCAAATTCACCTGACATGAACCCAGTCAAACATTTGTGGTTTGACTTGGAAAAACGGGTTCACGCTAAATCACCACCATCCCGAAATGTACGGGTACCAGATACCTATCGCCACCTCATCGAATCAATGCCTCACCAAGTGGCCACTGTTTTGTGGGCTAAAGGGGGTCCTACAGCTTATTAGGTAGGTGGTCATAATGTAATGGCTCATTGACGTATACAGAAACCACTGATTTCTGTGAAGAACCAGAAAGTTCGTTACCCAGTGGTGTCAGGAACACTAATTGGTCACTGGAAGATTGGGAAGAAGTCACATGGGGTGTCTGACAAGTTGTGATACATCCTTGTTCTGTACCAATGGTAGACAAAATTAAATTTTGGTAGGAGCCCCATAAAGCAATAGAAACAGCTAGCCTTGTAAACACAACTAAGGTTCTCAAGGTGGTGCCCAACCACAGTGAGGGGCACATTCTGTTGATACAGAACAGGTTCCCTGATATTGCTGGAAAGTTGGGTGTTGGTTGATTGATTTTTATGGTGCAAGTGCCATATTTGGCCAAAGAGCACCAGACACAGGACCATCAAAGAAAGAGTTTTAAAAAGTGGTGTGATGGTTAAGAGCAGAATGATTTGGTGAAGGTTGGATGTTCCTCCAAGGATTATCTGAACATTGTTGCTGATTTAAGTCCATCCTGCAATGTTGACCTTTTATCCATCTGATGACTGCTATTTTATGGGCGACAATGCTACTGTTCATTGTGCAAGATGTGTTCATTGAGCAAAACAGCAACTTCCACCATATTCCCTGGCCACCACAGAGCCCACATATGAACCCCATTGAGAATATACAGGACAGGACATGTTAGAACCAGGAGCAAAGTCCCCTCTCTCCATCAAATCTGAGCCAAAAGACTGTTTGGTGAATGACTGGAATACCGTAGACGTAGATTCACTCCAAAACCTTGTTGAATCTATGCCCAAGAGCATACATGTTGTAATTCAGGCTGAAGGAGGTCCAACCCAGTACTGAGTAAAAGTTTCTACTTCACTGGCTGGGTATGAATGTGCATTCGTGTGCGGTAAATAGTATTAAGGTGTACTGCAGTTTTTATTGTACATCAGAATTATATAAAAATAAAATGTATCTGCATACACAACCACTGAAACAGAAAACTTGCTGCGAACCACTATAACAATAAAATAAGATAATTTAGAGAAAATTTAATAAAACAATAAATAATTATTAGGACATTACAGATTCAATGAGGACACAGAGTGGGGTTGGGTGAACTATTTATCTTCCTCTTTCTTCAGGATTAGGGCATAAAGGAGGTGGGATAGATTTATTTTGCAATCTTTTCTTTACATTTAGTGGGTGTGTCTTCGATTATGGGGACTGTGAATTTTATTACTATTATTATTAATATGCGGGGGTCAGGGGTGATAATGGAACATGTTCCTCTATTTGTTTGGTCTGTTTTAATTCCTACAATTTTGTTATTGTCTGTACCTGTTTTAGCGGAGGCTATTACTGTACTTTTGACTGATCGAAATTTTAATACTTCTTTATTTGATCCTGCTGGGGGTGGAGATCCTATTCTTGTTCAGCATTTTTGTTTTGTATTGTTTGGGCATCCGGAGATTTATATTTTGATTTTGTACCTTACAATTGAATGTGCAGCAGTGTGTGTGAAATGGACCTTTATGGCAAAATATTGGACTATGAACCTTGTAAAAACAAGAGACTAATTAAAGAAAGTTTTTATATCTAGAAAAATGGTTCCATCAATAAACCTTCAAACGACATTATAAATAGCATTTTCAGCAACTTAATTCAAAAATAGTAGACTTACAAAATACATAAGGTAAATATTTTAATTTAATAACTGGCAACTGCAAGAGGAATCCCAATAAAATTTAAATTCTTGCTATGTAAATGAAACTTTTGGCACAGTTCCTATACACTGAGAACAGGCCTTGATAAAATCTAGAGGCCAGAAATGTCTGTAAAAACAAAAGAACTCAGAAGATGTCAGGGGTGATTGTGAGGTGACACAAGAAACCCTGAAACTCTCAGCTCAGTGCCAATATACATATAATGTATAATACGCACATATGAACTAGCTACACGACAAATAGGACCTAGTACTTGTGCAGTTAAACTTCGCATCTTTTCTTGTACCCAATTTTCCTTTCACTGTGCAAAATCCTTCAGGCATTGCATCTTTAAAATCAAATTTTGCCCTTCATATTATATGTTAATTGAGCAGTCTATGTAAACCAGTTTTACTTGAACTTGAAGCCTACAGTGGATTCCATTCAATTTCTAAAAGTAGTTAGAAAAAATAATCAAATTATTTGAACTTTCAAAATAATGAAAAGAAGCCTTCCTTTCAGCAGGCTGTTATCTTGAGAGCTTGTTTGATAACAAAAGAAACTCACAAGGTGTCACAAATCGTCTACATTCACCATTCGCACGGACATGCAGTGTTTTTAATCAAACACTGTGTAATTCCCAAAGAAAATAGAACCTGAAGTTTAGTTACCATTTTGTAGCATTTTTAGAAATGAAATGTCCGAAGCATCTCAAATTCTTCTAAAACTTAAAAACCCGAATTTACGGGTTTGGAATGTGACAAAAACCCGGAATTCTGGGCTACACCCGGATTACAAACAGGTCTGAGATGTGAAAAATAATTGAAATTTCTTCAAATTAAAATTGAATTAAGTATATTAATCTGAGTAAAGCCTTAAGTGTTTTAATTGCTATAAATAAAATTTTTATTTTTTTTTAATCTGCAAGCAAAAAACTATCTGCAAAATGTGCTAATAATTTGGAAACTATCCACGTTCAGCGTTCACGCTTATGTCTACATTCTGCTACTCTGTTGTACATATTCTACAAATTTTCTTTTCATTGCAGTTAAAATTTTTGAAGTCTCTGCTACTGACAGAAGAGCACTTATTGAACCTTTTGTTTATCTGGCTTCAAAAATGAATCCACCTCCAAGTAAGTTAACTTTTTTTTTTTTTTATGTGATCATAACTGTATTAAAACAATGTTCCAAATTATTTTACAAATATGTAAAATACGAATTATTTTACAAATATGTAAAATACGAATTATTTTAAATGATTTAATTTCTGCACTCATTGAGTGTTGCCATTTTTTTTATTGATATGCAAATACGTACAGAATTCATGACACCTGGAAAAGTCCTGGAATTTTATTTTCCTTTTTTTTTTTCCCCCAGGCCTGTAAAAGTCCTTGATTTTTCATATTTTTGCGTAAAGGTTTTGGAATAATCTTACAAAGAAAAAAAAAATGGTCAAAATTTTTATACTGATTGCATCACTTTGCATCATCTCCTCCAGTGTCTGCTTGCGATGACATTGCTTCCTTCCAATGAGTAAGATAGTGATGTCATCTCAGCAAGATGGCCGTTCCATCTAGCACATACTTTCCTCACTGAAGGAGACTGATATCTAGCCTCCTGGTTCAGGCCAGTTTGTGTAGGAATAGGCAATTGTGTGACAGGGAAAATTGTTTTGTATTATTATCATCATTGTACTAAGTTCCAGATTGCTTCATATAAGTTTTATACAGAGCAATTTTTATATGGGGAAATTTTGCTACTTTGTTGAAGCTGTAACACACATTAAAGAACATTCTGTAACAGTGGAACCCATAAGAATTCTAAGTGCATAGTAAATTTCATCTCGATTTGCAAAATATAAAACAAAGCACTATGGTTCTAGCAAAAATTTAAGCTTCTGGAATTTTTTTTAGTGAAGTCTTGAAAAAGTCCTGGAATTTGTTTTGTAATGAGTATGAACCCTGTATGTAGATGACAATAGAAAATACATCTTGTATAGTGCCAGCTGTTACAAATAAATTACTGTAGCAATATGATGTTTTAACACATTGGGTGGACAAATGCTTGTGGCAGAATAGGCTGTGACCTCTTTTAAACAATGCGTATCTGACAGAGCAGCTGATGCTGATATATTCCTCCAGGATGATTGATTACCTCTGTAGATTGAAGTTGCAATCATAAATAAGTTCATGTCAGGAGTAATTGTTGGGCCAGATGTTTTCCTGCATTACTTCATAGATTGTCTATTTGAAATGTGTCTAGAGAATGACCACATCAAGTAACATAACATTTTCCAAGACAACTCTAGTAATGTTAGTTACACATATATGTAAGTATATGTTGTGTTGACAAGACACTTCCTCAAATGGTTGAAGATTAGTTACAGTGTTTTTCTTGCATACCAGAAGTATTTTCAACTGTAGTAACTGATTATACCACATATTAACAGTAGGGCTTATGTAACTCTCTGATTTCACATAGAATTAGTTACTAGTATTTTCATTTTTATCTGTCTTACACAGAATCTACTTTCGTCACTTAACACAGTATCATATCATATTTCTACCACTATCAGTTGCATGTGAGATGGGATTGTGATACAGATAAAATAGCAGTCATTCAGTACATGGACATTATTGTAGTACACTCGCCGATTTGTTGGTTGTAGCCATTCTTAGTATGTATGGGTCATCATTCCATGTAAAATCAACCAGCAAAAATAGTATTTTCAAGCTGACCATTTTTGATTTTTATGAAACTTGGTATATTTGTAGAATTCATCAATATAAACATATATGAATTTTTTTCAGAATTTTTAATGCATGCATTTTTGAGTTATTGATTTTTGAAATTTCAAAAAAAAACCCTGAAATTTCATCATCTGAGCAAACTTTAACTGCCAATTACTCAGGTTCTAGTAGAGCTGGGGTCATGAATTATGGCTCATTTTAAAGATCTTGAATTGGGCTTTCATTTGATATGCCACATGACACTATTAAAAAAATTTAATGCCAATTTTAAAATTTTAAAATTGAAATATAAAAAAATGTGATCTGAAAAAAATGTATGTTTAACAAACATTATTTTTCTACATATCCTGAAAGTTTCATAATGGGATCGCTATAAAAAAATAAATAACAGAAGGATGTTACTAAATGCACCATCACTGACTGAGGAATTGTTTATTTTGTCTGTCTAAAATGTTATCCCTGGTCTTACAAACACTGCAAATGTTAATGGATTAATTATAATTAGTTAAAAAGTTAATATATATCCATAAGGGTAACAAATTGTGTTTCTTTCCTAGGTTTTAAAGTAAAAGCAAAGTAAAAGATGGATGCCAGCAGACCACCCACATCAAAAGTTTCAAGTGTGGTTTACTGTTGCAACCCTCTTGGGAAACCAAACCATAAATATAACAAAAAAAAATCTGCAACCAGTTTCCAATAATCTATTGCTACAGAACTAGTTGCTCAAAACTGGAGACAAGATCTGCGATAGTTGTCGTAAAGCAATCCAGAAATTTCACTCTGAAGCTGCTGAACATTCCTCTTCACCTTCTGACAGCTATAATAAACAAGAAGCCAAAGGCCATGCTGTTCCATCTAAATATTATAGAAAATGTGACATTCAAGCAATGGATGCAATTAGAGAAGAGGACAGTACTTGAAACATTATCAAAATCCACACAGGAGTTTTTGGACCTGCTGTTTGGAAAACTTCCAGCCCTGCTTCACCATTCTTTTATAGCAACTCAACAGTCAAGTTACTTAAGACATTTAACTTAAAGACAATAACAGAAAATCAATACATAGTAATTTGTGACTTTGCTGAAAATTATTCTTTTGTATTGCAAGATGCAGCTCAGGGTTTTCACTGGAACAATGCCCAAGCAACCCTGCATCCTATAGTTATATACTATTGAGATGAGAAAACTCAGAACCTAGGACATGTACATGTTAGTTTTGTGATTATATCCGACTGCTTAATTCACGACAGTATAGCTGTCCATCTGTTTCAGCATTACCTAATTAGTTTCATGCAGTCACATTTTTCTCAAAAACCTGAAAAGATATTTTATTTTTCCGATGGAGCAGCTTCAAAATGCAAAAACAAGTCGTGCTACCACGAGACTGACTTTAATATAAAAGCAGAATGGAATTTTTTGCAACAGCACATGGCAAAAATGCATGTGATGGGATAGGGGGTACTGTGAAGCGATTAGCTGCAAAGGCAAGTTTACAACTTGTTTATAATAATCAAATTATGACCCCACGCCAACTCTTTGAATGGGCCACTGCTAATATTGCCTCCATTCACTTTCGGTTTGCAACAACAGAAAATTACAAAGAGGAGGAAATTATCCTTAAAAGTAGAATAGCTTCTGCTAAGACAATAAGTGGTACTCAGAAACTCCATTGTTTCATTCCTGCAGGAAAACACAAATTACCAGTCAAAACTTACTCACTTTCTGAGCATTTTAAAGAAGAGATATGTGCAACAGATGAAGGGGAAGAGAACATTAGTTTTGAAAATATGGTAGGTTTTGTGATTAGTAAGTACTCAGAGCACTGGTGGTTGGGATGTGTACTTGGTGTGTATGAGGACACAGAAGAGGTAAAAGTGAGCTTCCTGGAGCCGCATGGTCCATCTCCATCATACAAGTATCCTCAATCACCGGATATACTGTTGGTTCATAAATCTGATGTTTTGTTAAAAGTTGACCCGACAACAGCTACTGGAAGAGTATATAATTTAACAATGACTGAGACAAAGAAGGCAAATCAAGCACTGGCATACAAGTGCGGCAAAATTTAAAAGAAAGAAAAAAAGCAGGATACATATAGAAGATAAAATAATTTTGTAAGTGTAAATATGCACACAGAACCTTATACTAAATTATGAAAAGAATTACTTTGGGACACAGTTTCAAATTACTTAGATGTTTATTTTTATTCTTTAACATTCACAATGTTTAAAAGAACAAGTATGACATTTTACACAAACCACATGAAGAATACCCTTCCAGTCATCGGTGGAACCGGTAAGTACATCTGGCACATTTCAGTTGCATTGTTCTACATTTTTTTTTATAGTGATCCCATAATGAAACTTTCAGGATATATAGAAAAATAATGTTTGTTAAACATATATTTTTTTCAGATTTTTTAAAAAAAACCCGTTTTTCGATTTTAAAATTGACATTAATGTTTTTTAATAGTATCATGTGGCATATCAAATGAAAGCCCAATTCAAGATCTTTAAAATGAGCCATAATTCATGACCCTAGCTCTACTAGAACCCGAGTAATTGGCAGTTAAAGTTTGCTCAGATGATGAAATTTCAGGGTTTTTTTTGAAATTTCAAAAATCAATAACTCAAAAACGGATGCATTAAAAATTCTAAAAAAAATCATGTTTGTTTATATTGATGAGTACTACAATTATACCAAGTTTCATAAAAATAAAAAAATGTTGGGTTGTGAGCCTTGTTGATTTGACATGGAATGACCCGTATATTACCTCCTCCACATTTATTTAGTGGGGTTTGAATCCACACTGATAAGTATAAGAACCTTCACATATCCATCTAGTGCTGAAATTAGTGGTGATACTGTGTTTGCAATTCATGCAAGCTGAAATACAATTTGCTGATGTTAAAATAAGCCCATGATTCACCTTCACTTAAGTTTGGTGTGTTACACCATTCATCTTATTATTTCTGCAGTGTGCGGAAATTATCTTCATGCCATAAGTCTAGCGCTATTATTGTCTAAGGTTGCTAGAACTTAAGAGGATATTCCACAGAGTGATTCTGTATAACAGTGTTATTTCCTTTGTGAAAACATGTAAGGCAAAATTATGCGGTTGTTTTTAATTACCAGAATTTTCACTCGAGTAGACTCAGCACAAGGTAAATCCAAATTTTTTTTTCTCCAATGAATTACTATGGATATTTTTATGCAAAAGATACTGAAAATGTATCTTATTTTAATTAAAAGTGGATGTTTATTTGTCTAGCATTGCTAAAATGTAATTAATTGGTGTATTCACTACTACAAAAATTTGAAACTTCATTGCCATTTCTGCTTGAAGCATAATGTTATTACTTTGTTTTTTTTTTCAGGTAAATCAACCTTCCCACAGCTTGGTAAGAAAGGAAAAGCTGGAAGCATAACCATGGAATTGTGAAGGATATTATTGGTTTATGATTCCTCTTGTACAATACTAAATTATAAGTAAAACAATTCACATTTGTAAAAAGCATAAATACTGTAAAATTTAAATGTTAATTTATCTGCATCAAGAAAGACTACATAATCAGGTATGTCAACAAATATTTTAATTTTCGTTCAGCAATTTGCATGCAGCATAGTGTACATTTGTATAAAAATAATGCTAATAACAATTCTGTGGTTCAATTTCATTGGCATCTTTTTTTGATTCTGATATCAACTGTGCAGTTTGTGTCTCGCTTTCATCCTTTGATACTAACTCACTTGCCTCCTCATTGTCACCACATGATAGTGTATCACAGATTGAAACTTCATTGCACTTTTCATCAGCACTTCTTTTTTCACTGTTGTCTGCTTGAATTTTAAACCTTTTTTTCTCTCGCTTCTCTGAAAAATAATTAAATATTACTTAAATATGGTATTTGACTTAAATATTTAAATTACACTATTGTAAAGTTAAAAAAGCTTAGTATTTCAGTTCCAGTGTCACATTTAAACTGTTTTACTAACATTTTTTTTAATAAGAAATAACTGGTAGCAGACCTTAGCTCTCAACCCTGTAGCAGAATCGTAGTGACAGGTGACATAGTCCCATATTTAATTTTGGTCCTACAGACAAAAATGATATCCCCAGAACTCTATTAAATCCTTTTTCAGATTCTTGATCATGGATGCAAGTTTTCCATCTTTCAAAACTTTCTGAAAATGAAAATTGGATGGCTTTTTCCATAATAGTCATTTTTTTCTCACAATGTTACCTCTGTCCAACAAAATAACATTTCGTTGTATCAATGTTTGTGTTTCAGTTTGAAAACTGAGGCAGCAATTTCACAAAACAGGTGTTAGATGGAGCCATGTAATCTTAAAATTCTTTTACTTGTGATGTACCCTCTGCTACCCGTATGTTTGTGAAATATTTTAAGACAAAAATTTTGAAAATGAAAGCTAACAGCAACTATTTCTCCCATAATCTTTTTCTCCCCCCCCCCCCCCGCCTCGTGTTTCCTTGCATTGTATTACTGTTTAATTACATAAATGTATTTAAAATCGAAAATGGGAGGAAATGTTATGGTGGGAAAAAAGAGAATAGTTATTCTGGGTAATTACTATTTAAACTTTATGCAAATCATAAAATTATGGTAAAAGTTGGATTTAGGTGAAAACTAAAATTTGGGAGATGGGTGGATGCATTTCAAAACAAAAAGTAAATTCAATTATCTTAAGGCCATGATAACTGAAAATATAAATAAAATGCAACACTGATGTTTGAAACTACCAAAAGTTATTATTGAAGGTTTGCGTTGTTTGAATATACGATGAGTTGAGGCACCTGCAAGTGTAAAATAAGTAATTATTGTTTACATGTGTACTAAATTTGTAAACACTAAAAATTAGATGGTATACAATGTACACATGTAATAACTTTTGGAGGCTGTGATGATCAAATTAGTGGTTAGGACAAAAATCCATTAATTAAATAAAGAAGCTTCCCGGGGTTGTTTCCGGCCTTGTGCAAGCTAAGGTGGATTAGCATGTGACCCTGCGATGAGCTTCAACTGTGTCAACTAATTCTTCACTGCACAAGGTTTAGGTTTTTAAAAGGCCACTTGGCCTGCATTTATTTTAAAAACTTAACCAAAAACAACAACAAAGTGTTTCAAGGGGTCTGAGAATAACCAAGACAACCATGTGTTTTTGTTTTCGAACACAATCAGCTTTTAACAATTTTTTTGGCAATTCCACTTTTTGCAACTAGGCCTTATAAAAGCAAACATAATCAGATGACACCCACTTGTTGTATTTATATAGACCATAAAAGGAAGAACACATATTTCTGTCAGAAAATCAAGATTTGCAAAAACACATAAATGCTCTTGACTTAGGGAACATAACATAAACACTGTGGATAAGTTTGGACAGTTGAAGTGCAATCTCTCCCTCTCTTCATGAATTTATAGCTTATTCTACACTGCCGGAGAATTGCTAAGGACGGATGACAATAGCAACGATAGCAACCATAAAATGGAAGGCAGGAAAATGTGAAAATTAGCATAAGTGCGGAATACAGTAAGACGTGTTGTGCGTATGCAAATTTTGGATTGCCGAACTTGTTCGTGACGTCATAGCGCTGATAAGAGATATAAAGGATTTGACGTGTATTGACCGTTGTTGTTCAAACGCAAAGTTGAAAGGGAAAGAATCAATTGACGAACTTGCAATTTTCAGTATGTCTTCCCGACATCACCTAGATGATTTTACGTGTAGCCGTATTATTGGCAAGATTGAAGAAGGGCGAAAAATAACAGATGTTGCCAGGGAGTTCAACGTCAGCCACAGTGTTGTTTCAAGGCTTTGGAAATCATTTCTAGCAAACGTCACGGGGGAGGTTGTGTTCGCAGTACGACACCTGCAGAAGATCGGTACATAGTGCTATCAACAAAAAGACACAGGCCCAGCACAGCTAGTGAGGTAGCAAATCAGTTTATGGCTGCTACTGGCAAGCGGATCTCCCGAAAAACTGTCGCCAGACGTTTGCATGGAGGAGGACTATACGCCCGCCGTCCTGTTGACTGCATCCCATTGACCAGACGTCACCGTACCGCCCGTTTGCAATGGTGCCATCAACATCGCAATTGGACTGATAACGACTGGTCTGCTGTCCTCTTCTCAGATGAGAGTAGATACAGTCTATCGTCTGATTGTCGACGACAACTGATCTGGCGTGATAGTGGTACTGCATATTGTCCAGCAAACATACAGGAAAGGGACCGATATCCGACATGTAGTGTCATGGTATGGGCTGGCATCATGATCAATGGCCGTACGCCCCTCAATGTGATTCCAACTGGGACTATGACTGGCCAATGATACATTAATGATGTTCTGCTACCTCATGTTCGCATGTTCTGTGCTGCTGTCGGTGATAGATTCATTTTCATGGACGACAACGCAACATATCATCAAGATTCATTTTCATGGACGACAACGCAACATATCATCGAACAGTCGCTCTCCAGGAGTGTCTTAAGAGCGAGGATATTCAACGCCTCGTATGGCCAGCACGTTCTCCAGATCGGAATCCCATTGAAAATGTGTGGGAGTCTTGCTGGTCGCCAATTCCCTCCAATAAACAAGGACACCCTCATCCGTGCACTGACAGAGGAATGGGATAAATTACCCCAACAGCTGCTTGATAATGTTGTGCAAAGCATGACATGACGTGTGGAATCTTGCATCACCCTCCATGGTGGCCATATCCCGTATTGACATCTTACGCCGGAATGCCTGCGGACGGTAATTGCATTTTTTCACGTTTACGTATTCTGCACAAAATGGCCTGTTTGTCCCTTGAACACATTCCAAAGCCTTTTGGATTTCAGAGCACAATAAATTGTCTTTCTTGTAATGTCCTGGCATTCTGACATTATTTTATTTCACTTGGCATCCAACCACACTTACTTTTTTATGCGCTATATAGCCGTTTATGATCTGTCCTTAGCAATTGTCCAGCAGTGTATATCATACAGATTTCATTTCCTTTTGAACACACCCCTCAAACCAGTTTCCCTAACCAACATTAATTTTAAAATTCCAATAACTGAGCAAAAATTTATAAATAACCAAAAGTTACTTCAGTTAACAATCCTACACTACCAGGGAAATTTGCATTAAAATTTAATATACTCAACATTCTAGCATTACTTGGTACAAAATCACTCTCAACACTCTACTAAACATACTACACTAAATACCTTACACAGTTACCTCAAAAGTTATCATTACACAATAATGCTGACAAATATACTTAAAATTCACCCTATCATCTGGAAAAATTCAAAATACTTCATTCACTATACAAACTTGCTCTGAGTACACAATATTCCACCATGTAAATAAAAGCAAACACTAACTCTCAACACTCCTGGACTCATATTCATACTTATCTGCACTCCCACTGTTCATAACAATTTAAAATTGCACCACTAATTCTGACCAGCAAATGGAAATGGACGATGTCATCGCTCTTTCCACGTTATTTTTAAACAACGCATAGCGACTGAAAAATTGTATTCCGGCACCGCTGGGAATGAACCCCAGAACTCTCGATAACTAGTAGAGTGCGTTCGATTTACGCTACGGCGCCAACAATTCTCAGCGCCATGCGTGGTTTATCAGTCAGCATCTGACTACACGAATATGTATTGATGGTCTCAGCAACTGAGATGTCGTCATCTGGTGGCATTTAACGCAACAGCTATTTAATTGTAGCTGATAAATTCAAAGGGCAAAGAAATGGTTAATATATATCAAATACGTGGAGAGTTCTGGGGTTCGCTCCCAGCGGTGCCGGAATACAATTTTTCAGTCGCTATGCGTTGTTTAAAAAATAACGTGGAAAGAGCGATGACATCGTCCATTTACATTATCCCCACGTATTTGATATACCATTTCTTCGCCCTTTGAATTTATCAGCTACAATTAAATAGCTGTTGCGTTAAATGCCACCAGATGACTACATCTCAGTTGCTGAGACCATCAATACGTATTCGTGTAGTCAGATGCTGACTGATAAACCACGCATGGCGCTGAGAATTGTTGGCGCCGTAGCGTAAATTCGAACGCACTCGACTAGTTATCGAGAGTTCTGGGGTTCGGTCCCAGCGGTGCCGGTATAAAATTTTTCAGTCGCTATGCATTGTTTAAAAAATAACGTGGAAAGAGCGATGACATCGTCCATTTACATTATCTCCACGTATTTGATATATATTAACCAATTCTGACCAGATATTTATAAACAAATTAATCTAAAAATTCAAACTAGTACCATGTAAGCTTTTAGTAATTTTACCAACTCATGTAGTAAGCCACTGAGGTAACAGGTAAGCAAAACATCTCAGTCAAATCACTCAATTTCACTAAAAACAAAATTCTCACTGTGAGGAAGTATTACTTAGGCTGAAGGTGAGATTGGGTCGTGAATCCAATCAGGCCTATGCACCGAAATGGAAGAATAAGTGTGACATATCACCCTGTATTGTTTTCTCTTACTGTTTTGGGACAACACTCCTGCACTTGCCTTGCTCGGGATAGCCAACTATGGGTCTTCAGCTTACCGGGGGTGGAAGAACAATCCCCCAATTGTTTCCATCTATACCCTTTCAGGCGCAAAGCATTTTTCCACATTAGGAAAGCACCCGGCAAGAACTTTCTTGTCCCAAATTATTTTTCTCTGGTACACACAGATTCCAGAAAAAACACCATACGAAGACTCACATTATTTCCAATAATACTCTTATCTTTTCATTCTCTAGGCACACAGCTTCTAGGAGAATTAACACTACTTTCCAGAAAAATACATTAACATCATTATTTCCCAGAAAAATACACTATACCACTCATTTCCCAGAAAAAATACACTATGTCACTCATTTCCCAGAAAAATACACTATACCGCAGAACCATTTATTTCCAGAAAATTATACCTGTCGAAGAACTATGTATTTCCAGAAATCATCACCTCCTGAAGAATTCCAACATTATACAAGGGTAATATAGAGGCCAACACTTTATTAACCTAATCTGTGTGCATGCCTTTTTAAAATGTCTCCCACTCATGAAAATTAATTTTCCAGATCCATCAACTGATATTGGAAACTAGTCCACACTACTACAAAATGGTACAGACAATTTTAAGCTCATTACTTGCCAAACTCAAAAATAACCATACCCTGCCTCCAAGACACAAATTTTAACTACATGGCCCTGCATGTGTATAAATACAAATGCAATTTATATATTATTAAAGACTACCAAGCACAAGAAAAGTTAAATCTCCTAAATAAAAAAATTTCTGGTTTGAGAGGTTGTTATTTAAAATAGCTTATATCAAAATTCTGAAGTCATATGTCAATGCCTTAACACATGTAAAATTACATTTTTTTTTTTTTATAGAAGATGACATGAAGTTTTCTTTACCAAGATAACACTTAAACAGCAAAAAATAAGACTTGAGCAAATTATCTACACGCATCCTGAATTTTAACACCAAAAAAAAAAAACATTTTTCACTTGAAGCTAGATGTTTAACGTAGATCAATACTTTTCAACTGTAATTCGAATAACTGTTTCTTTCCTGCCACCTTCCAAAGACATCGGATTAATTTTTGAAGTGTTTGAAAATCATTTCCCATATGTCACAGGAGAAAAAAATTTTCAATACGGCTTACCTTGGCATCACGGCGAGGAAAAAAAAAAAAAAAGAATATCTTCATGTGCACTACTATCACCAGTTTCGAGGCTGTGTGTTACCAAAATGCCACGGGGGTTTTCAACAGACACTAAATGTCTCTAGGGACCCATGGAGAATCAAAAGAGTGGTCTCCCGGCTCCTGGAGGACCTTGCCTGAGTCCCGGGTGAATGTAGGCTTACAGGTCGAACATCCTCTCTCTCCCTTGGACCTGATTGAGAGATTAGGGCTCGGCAACTGGATAGTGGCTCCTCCCCAATGGCATGGGGTTTTGTTTTTTTCCATCCACTGAAACCCAGGGGTGCAACTTTAACTTATGAAGGTGGCGGCAGAAATTCGGAATTGCAGGCCCTTATCTTGCAAGCGGATGCTTGGAACCGGGCGTTACATCCAGGTCATCATCGTCCATCTTCAAGATGATTTCGAACAGCCCAATTTTTTCGACAAAAAAAAAAAAAAAAAAGGGCCTGGCGTCGGACACAGGGCCACTCCAGCAACAAAAAGAGCTATTAGCATTTTGCCTAGCACAGGGCCAAAAGCCCCATGCATGCATTTCTTTCGGATGGTCCCCTCCCCGCCAAAAAAAAAAAAAAAAAGGTGAGGGAGAAAAACTCGACCTTCCACTTCTACTGCAGGCCAGCAAGGAGACTATAGTAGAGGTCACACTTTCTCCAAAAAAAAAAAAAACTGGGATGCTTGAAGAACAGCTGACCCCTCATTGACTAAACTTTCCCCCTAGTAACCAATGACTTTGCTGGCCATTGGGTAACAGGTTCCCACCAAAACTCTGATACCGGACACCACATGGCTTTCCTCTCATGCCAGCCAAGGTGACCTCTGACCTCCACGCAAGGGAAAATGCTGTAGCCTTCAGCATGCTGTTGATCTAAAAATAGCCCATCTCTGGTTTAAGAGAACTTTTGGTGACACATTTAGAGACATCTAAACTTTCCCAAAAATGGCAGACTCTAAAAGAAAGATTTTGGCTTTTGCACAAATTTCATTCCGTGATTACTAGCGGATAATTTTGTTTTCTGAAAGGGTTGATGGTAACTTCTTGCTCACCTTTTCCTTCTGACTTACAAAAGTAAATTAATCCAAAAGAAAAAAAAAAGTTTAATCCTTATTATTCTCCCCCCCCTTTTAATTTTGCTTGTCTGGTCAGGGCTGAGAAGTGAACGAACATGGCCATTATTCCCTCACTTCACCACCTCCTCCAAACAAAATTTTGAAACATTGGACTGTAGAGAATTTTCAATCTATTTTTTTTTTCATAAATCTCAGCGAAGTGATTAGTTCCCCCAAAATTTATGGAACATGAAAATTCTTGGCAGGACAGAAATTTTCCAAAAACAAAAGTAGGAGCAAAGATTTCTTTTGTAATCATTTTTTTTTTTTTTTTGCTTGTAATGTTTCCTCTGCCGTGTATTGTTGTTAAATATAATTTTATTCCATGAATCCTAGGTACAGAGGGCCAGTGTTCTTGATCCTACATATCATTGCAATTACTGTAGTACCTAGGTTAAACTTATACACATTGGGTAGAAAAATATAAGATGGTTTCTTTTCTCTCTTTTTTTTTTTTAAATTCTGCCTGTGAATTTTTATCTATTTATTTTTGCATCTAGTTATCTTGTCCAGTGATCCCCCCCACCCTCTTCAGATTATTCTGTGGCAACATGATATCTGTTGCAGACGGATGAGGAACTTTCTGTTATGGGAGCTCTCACAGTAGGGTGCCTGCCCACGCTTCCTTGAAAACCGGGTAAGTCCTTGAATTTCAAAAAAAAATTCAAGGCCTGGAATGTCCTTGAATTTCTTTAATTAGCCTGGAAAGTTCTTCAATTTTAAAATCCCATAGCCGAAAAATTTTGATCGGAATTTCCGATCTTTTTCCTTTTGTTATTTTTCACTTTTTTTTTCTGCAGATCCTCCATTGACATCAGAAGTGAAAAAGAGTAAACTTCAAAGCAGCTGAGTAACTGGGAGAAAGGGTGCACTGCGGTCTGACGGGGAGTTAAATAGGTCAAGATTGGATACCACCACTGCGAGAGGAGTTGAGTGTTTGCTACCCCAGAGCACTTGTTCTGCGATGGGGAAAACTATTGTATCATTTCTTTCATTTTCCTTACGGCAAGGCGGGGATTTCCCCTTCTTGTTCTTTATCTGCTTCAAAGCGGGTTCGTTCGACACTGTTGATAGGCGCATTTCACCCCACCCACCCCCAATGGAATTTTGGGCACCATTCGTTTGCACCGGAATGAACTCCATTTTTTTTTCATTTGAACTGCAATAGTTTTTGAGATATTTAAAAAAAGTGGGGGAGGACTGGTGAAATGGTCGGCCTCCTATATATATATATATGTGTGTGTAAATTCTCAATATTATTTTTTTGATATCTCAAAAACTACTGCGGTTCAAACGAAAAAAATGGAGTTCATTCCGGCTAATACGTGGTACAAGTGAATGGTGTCTGAAAAATTTAAAAATTCTGTGGTGGGATGGCTGGTGAAACTACAATCTACACCTGTGCAAAAGTAACTTTCATTTGAAAGAATGTAAATTAAGGCGACTGGGGAAACAGCCTTTGAGCACAAAATAGGGATTTCAGAGTACCCTGCCCTAAAAATCGCTGCCCCTGCGTTAGAAACACACCCAGTGCGGCCGAGCCATTAATCCCCAAAGACAATAGTGAACGCATTCCATCATGCACGAGATTCTTCTGCGGATTCGCACAATTCCGGTTTTTTTTTCCCCCATCATTTGGGTCATTCTCGAGATCGATGCAGAACTGAAGAGAAATTTTGTTGGTAGGGAGGGGTTGTTTTCTGTCTGGGGACAGTATTTCGTTTTCCAAAACATTCAAAAACGGAAGTTAAACGGAACAAAGATTTTTCCCCCTCACCATGTTGCCTGTGTCCAGTATTGTTGTTAAATAACACTTTGTTGCGTAAATGTTTTGCATTTTATCATGAAACTGTGGGCAACGATTTCCGAAAACGGAAGTTAAGACAGCGCAAAAACTTCACTGTAGACTTCAAGCGTTAGATCATTCCGTGGATTCCAAGAATTTCGTCCTTCTGTTATTATTTTGGGCATTCTCTAGATCAATGCATAACTGAACAGAAATTTTGAGAGAAATGGTGGGGGAGGAAAATTCTTTTTCCGTTTGTGGACAGAATTTTGTCTTTCGAAACTTTTGAAAACAGAAGTTAGATGGAGCGAAGATTTCTCCTGTAAAGTTAGATGGAGCAAAGATTTCTCCCGTAAAGTTAGATGGAGCAAAGATTTCTCCTGTAATCGTCTCTCTCTCTCTCTTCCTTCTGCTTAGTATTGCTCCTGAATACCATTTTATTCCATAAATACTGCATTTCAGCTTAAAGATGTAGGAAAAAGTTTTCAAAAACAGAAGTCCGTCAAAAAGTAGATTTCTCCCATAATCATATTTTTTTCTTCCCACAATGTTCTCACTATCCTGTGTTGCTGTTAAATGTTACATTCCCCCATAAATGTTTGCATTTAAGCATCATAAGGTAGGGGAAATTTTCCAAAAATGGAAGTGGTTTGAAAATTTGTTGGAATTGATACATGATGTTCAAAAGTATTCATATTCTGAAAGTTGCACCATTTATGTAAAGTAGTGAAAGCTTTGATATCATGCATCATGGTCCTTAGGCTTAAAGTTCTTTCAGCATGATGGGTAAATTATTTACCTTTACTAAGGGATAAAACGAAAGAAGAACAAAAGTGCCGAATAAATCAACAAAAAGAAAAACTAAGCAAAGATTACTGTGCAGCTGCAGAGTCAACGAAAGATAAATATGGCATAGAACTTGCTGAGGAGAAAGCAACACAAGAGGGAAAATTGAGCTGATGTTCTAGCAAGTACAATAAAGAAAAAAAAGCTGTGTTTGAAGCAAATGTCTTCTAAACCAATTTTATTTTGTTTTGAATTCAGTAATTTTATATTGTGAATAACAGTGGTGTGCTCTAAATATTTTCATAAATAAGTACAGTGAGCAATTCCATCTTGCTCGCGCTTAGTTATATTCACACTTTCTCGTCGCATGTTCTGATTTTTCACCCGATTAATAAGTTCAGCTTTTTTGTTCCTTGGTCGATCTCATGCGTGCAAACCGACTTGCGAAGTAGTCGGGCATTGTGCCTGGTGTGGTCAAACCGCTTTCGGAGCTGTAGAGAGAGAACGAGTCTCACACGGTTGAGCAGTTTTAGAAAGGGGTGACCTTGAACGCGCACAGCACGTTCAAACCGCTCGGAGGGTTAATAAAAAAAAAAGTGCATAATTTAAAAACTTTTCATTGGATCTAAGTGAAATTTGCAGGGTAACCTTATTAAGACCAAGTTATAGTATCTGTCAAAAATTCAGCTCTATTAAATGAAAATTCGGAAAATTATTTTTTTTGCTTTTTTTTTATCGTTAGTTAGAGAAGGAGGCAGTTCAACAGGTGGCCCACGGGACTGCGAATGAAATGGTAGATGTGATTAACAAATTGTGCATGCCAACAGGTCCTGCTTGCTGCTATTGTTCCATGGAACAAAAAGGTGAAGTTATTTGTTTGTGTTGGTTCATTTTCCGTATTTTGGTTGCACTTTTTTTCTGGCCACAGAGTATTATATTACTCTTTTGTATCTGGCAATAGCATATATGATTATACACAATGCTCATGGCATTACTGAGTAGGAATTCTTACATTGCTTTTCCGGAAAGTTCTTTGCGATGGGCGTGTAGCGACTGAAAAAAAAAATCTTTAGATTTTTGTTGGCCTTAGTGTTTTGCTATGAGATGTCATCTAATTGTTAGATATTGGAATTTTCTTGTTTTTGTGTTTAATAAATGAGTCGTAAGCGCAATTTCAGTGATCTTTGGTTGCACAATTCCAAGTATTCCACGTGGGTTGGTAAGGATTGTGGCAATAATCATGTTGCAAGATGTTTGTTATGCTTAAAAGAACATCGATATTTCTTATGCTTAAAGAACATTGATATTTCATCCATGGCTCGTCTGCATTGTGAAGCCACATGAAAAGTAAAAACCATGTGACCCATTCTGAAAACAAAAGTCGAAATTCCACCTTAGATGGACTGTTTGAAAAAGTACCTGCACCAGCATCACAAACACCATTATCACCAGAGCAATCTTCTTCATCAGCAGGTTGTTTACCCAGAAAAGATCCTACAAAAGCCAAAATATTATGGGCTTTAAAAGTGGTAGAAAGCCATTATTCGTACAGATCATGTGCTGGAATTGGTAAGTTGTTTCGATTGAAGTTTCCAGACAGTGAAACGGCTTTTAACTTTTCTTGTGGGCAAAAAAAATGTTTATATATTTGCTGCTTTGGCTTGGCACCCCATTTTAAATCATTTTTGTTGCAACAGATTAATGAAAGCAAAGATTTTGTTGTTTTGTTTGACGAGTTTAAATAAATATTCTCAACAAAAACAAATGGACATCCGTATAAGATTTTGGGGCAAGAACAGAGTAACATCACAGTATCTGAATTCTGTGTTTTTAGGCCACGCAAGTGCAGAAATTTTACTAGACAAACTTAAGCAATCTTTTAAGGATTTGCCTTTAAAAAATACAGTTCAGTTTTCTATGGATGGGCTGAATGTGAATTTAAAGCTTTTTTCTTTATTTCAAGATGATTTATCAGTCAATTCAAATGCATCTCTCTTAAACACCAGTACCTGTGGATTGTGCATAATGCATTGAGACATGCTATACTAATGTGAGCAATTGGGAAATAGAAAAATTTCTCTCAAGCCTATACAGGTTATTTAAAAATTCACAGGCACAGCGTGAGGATTATTTAAATGTGAATAATGCTGTAAAAATGCCACTAAAGTTCTGTTCACACAGGTGGGTTGAAAATTCTCCTGTGTGAATGTGCTATAGAAATTTGGCCCTTTATTTTGAAGTATGAAACTTTGGTAGCCCAGAAAATTGTAAATAAACCTTGCACAGTTTCCTTTAATATTGTCCAAAAATGGGTGAAGGATCCATTGGAACTTGCCAAATTATATTTTTTAAATTCTATTGCAAAGCAACTGAGTCCCTTTTTAAAAAAAGTATCAGGCAGATAAGCCAATGCTGCCATTCATGGCTAAAGACTTAGAGAAAATGTTAAGGAATCTGATGAGTCGCTTTGTTAAAATGGATGTATTAGAACAAACAAAGACCATTACGGCACTTCTAAAAATTGATCCAACTGATAATAAAAATTGTTCTACTTACAGGATGGTTGATATTGGATTCCAGGCCAAAAAGGAGGGGAAGACTGCCATCAAATGTAAGTGAAAAGCAGATAATGGAATTTCGTATGAAATTAAAATCAATTTTGCAAAACCTTGTCAAAAAAATTGCTCACTAAATGCCCACTGCAGTATGTTCTTGTGCAGCACATGAAGTGTTTAGATCCTAAATTAATGAGTGCTGAGAAGGAATCTTGCTTAAAAAGTTTCAAGATTATTCTAGAAATTCTTGTGGATGCAGATCAACTGAAACCTGGTGTTGTTGACACTATTATGCCGCAGTTAAAGGATTTTACAAGTAGTGTTGCAGCAGTAACTTCAGATTTTAAACTTTTTGATAACAATTATGAGGAATTGAGAATAGATGTGTTATTTTATGAACATTTATCCTCAAGTAAAAACTAGGATCTGTTGTGGGAAGTAACTAAAAAGCTGTTGTTGCTCTCGCATGGACAGTCATCAGTGGAGAGAGGATTCTCCATTAATAAGGAACTAATAATTGACAATATGAAAGAAAACTATTGTTTCACAAAGAATAATAAATGACCATCTAAGTAACATTAGTGGCATGGAAAAGGTCGAGTTTTCAAAATTGCTTCTGAGTAATGTCAGATGTGCTAGGCAAAGATGTGTAATAAATTTAGAAGAAAAAGCTCAGGACAAGGCTAACTTTGCTGTAGCCCAAAAGAGAAAACAAATACTGGATGAAATAGAAGTATGAAAAAAGAAAAACATGTAGAAAATGAAGTATTAGATTTATTAAAATCACCTGATGACTTGGCAACAAAAGCAGAAGATACTCATAATTTTAACTGCATTGTTAAATCAAATAGCTCTAGAAAGACAGCTCAAGACAAACAATCATTGATAAAAGAAATAGATTCTGAACTCAAGAAAAAAATGGATTTAGTGAATAATTGTAAATAAATTATTCACCCATTTGCTTAATATATTTTTAATATACTTGTTAATTATATTTTAACAATGATAAATTTACTGACATTTGAGCAGAAAAAAGTCTAATTATTTAAAAATTGATTGCAGTATTTTCATTTCTTAAATATTTTTTTCACCTGATGAAAGTTTGTCATTCAGTAAAGAACTTTTTGCAAAATTTGGAGATGCATTGTTGCTAAGATTTTTTTTTTTTATAATTGGCTACCAATTACAAATCATCATCATCATCATCATTGTCAACCATTATCAATCCACTGCTGGATGAAGGTCTCCCCAAGTTTCCTCCACAACGGTCTGTCTTGTGCCAGTCTCCTCCATGTCACTCCCGCATATTTACGAATTTCATCCACCCATCTCCCATGTGGTCTTTTTCTGGGTCTTTTCCTGTCCCTTGGAATCCAATCTAAAATTTCGGCTGTCCATCTATGGTCTGTCCTTCTGGCAGTATGTCCAGCCCATTGCCATTTCAGGGATTTAACTCTGATCATGATGTCTTCCACTCTCGTCATTTTTCGGATCCACGTGTTCCTCTTCTTATCTCTCCTGGTTATACCAAGCATGCACCTCTCCATGCTTCTTTGAGTTGTCTGCAGCCTTTGTATGTCTCTTTTAGTTAAGGTCCACGTCTCTGCACCATACGTAAGCACTGGAAGGATGCATTGATCAAACACTTTTCTTTTAAGACATAATGGCATATTGCTCTTGAAAATTATGCTGTTTCTTCCAAAAGCTCTCCAGGCAAGTTTTGTACGCCGATTAATTTCTTCATCAATGTGACCCTCACTTGATATCTGCTGTCCAAGATAAACATACGTATCTGTTATCTCCAGTTTTTCTCCATCAATCGATAAATCTTCATTTCTTGTAAAAGCATTGAACATCACTTTTGTCTTCTGAAAGTTCATTTTTAATCCCACTTCTTTACTCTTGTCAGCAAGTTCCTGGATCATACTCTGCAGCTCTGATGGGGTAGTTGCAAAAATGACTACGTCATCAGCAAAACGAAGGTGGGTTAGATATTCTCCATTAATCTTTATCCCTTTGTTTTCCCAGTTCAGTGATTGAAAGACATTTTCCAATGTCGCATTAAAGAGCTTCGGAGATATGGTGTCACCTTGTCTCACTCCCTTTCCAATTTTTATGTGTGTTGTATTTTCAAACAGCCGAATCTTTGCACTTGCATTTTCATAGATGTTATTAATAATATTAATGTATGCATCTTCAATACCGCAGGATTTCAGAGCCATTGTAACTGCTGATGGTTTCACCGAATCAAAGGCTTTTTCATAATCGATAAAAGCCATGCACAATGGAAGTTCATATTCCCTCGCTCTTTCAATTAGTTCTCTCAGTACGTGGATATGATCTATTGTGCTGTAGCCACTCCTGAATCCAGCTTGTTCTCTCGGTTGAGCCATGTCCAGTGTTACCTTCAAGCGGTGTGAAAGAACTTTAGTGAAGATTTTATAAACCACTGATAGGAGGCTGATAGGTCTGTAGTTCCTGAGATCCTCAATGTCACCTTTTTTATGTAGCAGGATCATTGTAGCATTGTTCCAATCCTCAGGAATCTTCCCTTCATTAAGGCATCGAGTGAAAATTTGGGCGAGTACTGTTTCAATTTCTCCACTTGCTTCTTGTATGATGTCTATAGTAATTCCATCTTCTCCTGGAGCTTTCCCCGGCTTCATGTTCTTGATTGCATGAGCAACTTCTGCTGGGAGGACTGGGAGAACTCTGGTACTGGTATCTTTCATGATGTTTGGAGTACATGTATCATCCCTTTCATATAATTTGGAGTAGAAATCTTTCACTCTTGTCAAAATTCCGCCTCTATTTCTTGTTATAGAACCATCTTCTTTTCTCAGAGCCATAATCTGTTTTCTTCCCTTACTGAGATGTCCCTTTGCTATCTTAAGGCTTTGGTTGTTTTCAATTGCTTTCCTCACTAGCTCACAGTTGAATTTCCTTACGTCTTCAGTGATACTTTTTCGTGTTGTCTTGCATAGCTCTATATATTCCACTTTGGAAGTCACATCTTCTTTAGTTGTCCTTATCTCTCTTCTTTTTTGCATCAACATTTTGGTTTTTCCTGATAATTTGTTCACATGCAACTTGTTCTTAGACCCAGCTAATTTTGTTAGCTGGGTCTAAGATTACAAATACTGATGTTAATTTCTTTGGTTCAGTTTTCTTATAATAACAGAAATACACTATGGTCTTGCTTTTAAACTGTGTCATATGTAAGGTGTTTAAAACCATTTTAATGATAAACCCATAGGATCTTTTTAATTTCTGTGTGGTGGAAACCTAATTCAATGGATTTCGAATCCATAATTTGTTTTCTAGTGCGTGCCCAACTACTATTAACTCAAACTGTCTATCATAAAAACTTGAAGATAAACCGAAAGTAAAACAAAAATTTAAATGCTGGTATTGTGTGTCGTCTCTCACATTTAGTAATAAAATACGACTATTTCATATTGTCCAAAAATATTGCCCACTAAAGAAAAGATCATTCAGTTTCCTCACCCCATGCCTGTGTTTCTAAAATGTTTAAAGTATTTGTTTTCATTCTTAGTATTTAATTCAATGTGTACAAAACTGGTTACCCCACAGAAGTATTTGAAAAATTACATGCATCCAAAATCCTTCAATTATGTTGAGACTTGTGAATAATGAAGGCTTCTTAACGTGAAAGTGAAAAAAGGATTTGATTTCTGAATAACATGCAAGTTTTCTAATTTTGCTGTGTTGAAATTTCAATACGAAAGTGAGCTACACTGGTGTGCAAAAATTAAGGACGAAGAGGAGAAATTAGCATAACAGCGGAACGAGCAGGCAGAACGGACCGAAAGACCACTCAGGAGATAGACTAGGGTGCGGTACGGTAGGGCATGCGCATATATGCAGCATGATGTTGGGAGAGGGTCGAAAGGGTATAAAGCACACAGGTGGTGTACGCTCAGCAATTCGTTGAAAGCTATTGCACGGTGTACATCGGTTTGAACGACATCGAGTTGCTACCACCGTGTGATATGGCCAACAGGCAATCCAGTAGATGACATCTGGATGACTTTACCCGAGATCGCGTGATTGGGAAGTTGGAAGAAGGTCGAAGTGTGACTAGTGTGGCTGAGGAGTTCGGGATCGCTCACAGCATTTCAAACGATAGGAACAGCTGTCCGAGAGTTTAGCAGTGGTCGTCCACAAGTAACCATGGCGGCGGACGACTGGTATATTGTCCTACAGGCGAGAAGAGACAGACAGCAGGAAAAATCGCAAGGCACATGCAACAGACAACTGGACGTCTGTTATCGCATTTTACCGTGGCCAGGAGGCTGCACAAAGGTGGTCTATTTGCACGACGACCAGTACGGTGTGTGCCATTAATGTCTGCTCATCGGAGACTCCAGTTTCTGTGGTGCCAGGAACACAAGAACTGGACACATCAGCAATGGGGTCGAGTTCTCTTTACGGATGAGAGCCCATTTAGTCTGACGAGCGATTCTGGACGTATACACACCTGGCGAGAGCAGGGAACACGCAATCTCGCCTCCAACATCATCGAAAGGTACCGGTTTGGTGGTGGCAGAGTTATTTTTTGGGGCGGTATCATTCTTGGTAGCCGTACTGACCTCCTCATCTTCCAAGGAGGTTCAGTCACTGGTGTCCGCTATTGTACCTAGGTTCTCCTGCCTCACATGCGTCTGTTTAGAGGTACTGTGGGTCCTGAGTTCCTCTTCATGGACGACAACGCCACACCTCATCGTACAGTGTCTGTTGTAGAGTGAAGATATTCAACAAATGGATTGGCCCACAAGGTCCCCGGACCTAAATCCAATCAAACACGTGTGGGACCTTCTCGGGAGACGCTTGGCAGCATGTCACCAGCCGCCAGCAACGCAGCTGCGATTGGCGCTACAAGAGGAATGGGCCGCGTGCCTCAACAGCTCCTTGACAACCTCGTCCTCAGCATGGACAGATGTAAATCCTGCAATGCAGTCAGGGGTGATCATATCCCCTACTAAAGGCTGGATTTTTCTTGGCAGCCGCCTGTCACATGGACGTTTCTGTCTTCTGTCCAGTTGTGCTCGAAGCTACCTTTTCAATAAAGTGCCTTTGTATCCTTTGGATGGACGGTTTTGCTCACTTGTCCCATATTCTTACATCTTTAGGATCTTATGGTATGATTTGAGTCGATGTGGAGCACTTCTGCACGACGTTACATTCGAAAAACCGTCTCGTCCTTAATTTTTGCATGCCAGTGTAATATGTTATTAAAATCTTTTGTATTTTTTTATTTCAATTCATTAAATTTAAATATATCTTTTATTAATGGTAAAAAGGTAAATGTTATATTATAAAGTATGATATAAATAATTAGATGAAAATTTGGTATTAGCATAATCTAAAAATCGTACAAAAGTGACTTAATGTGTTATACATACCTGTACATAATTCTAAAATAGATATTAAGTGTTTTATTGTTATGATAATTCTGTGTTTGAGAAATTGGGAGTTTTGAACATACAGAAAGAATTAATGTGATGCATATAGATGTTTTATGAAGATAATGAGTATCATAATAACAACGCACATAATTCTTGATAGATATATATGTTCATTGCGGTTTAGGACATTGAAAAATTCATCCTTGAATTTTTTTTTCCCTGAAAAACAGTGGGCACCCTGTCACAGAATGTTCTACAGTTGTAGTACTCTCCACTGTATAATTAGGTAAAATAAATGTTCACGCATGTTAAAATACCAAGAATAATCACAAGGCAAAGAACATAATAAATAACAATATTGAATAATTGAAAGGAAACTTGCTTCAGCTATAAAGCTGGGGACTTCAACGGCATATAGTAAACCCCCTCATCAACTGTAGATATAGTTGCTCCAAAAATGGTACATTCAGTGAGCCTGCATTGAACAGGGGTTCAGTAGCACAGTCTGCAGGAAATCAAAGTACATGCATTTCTTTTTTTGTTTCAGGATTTAATGAGCAACTTGTAGGGTTATACGCAGAGAACCAATGGCCCTAAATTGCCCATCTCTAATTTAGGGCCATAAATTGCCCATCTCTAATTTAGGGCCTCTAATTAAGAGCCTGTACTGTGAGAAAAACACAAATCCATGCCCCATCCAGGACTCAAACCTAAGCTGACAGACTGCAGTAGGTGTTTTACACATTTTTAACAATGCTAAATATATACCATAAATATAAAAAATTATTAGAGAATGTGTCTGATAACTTTTCTGGCATACAAAACAAATATGCAAGTTTGCACAGTGGCTGAATCAAAGTTCAAAAACTTACATAAATAAATAAATATTCTACATCACCTGATGATATTGCAGTGATAAGAAACATACATAAGAATACTATAGATATTTTAAAATATAACACTATAAACCAAACCACCAAAAATAGTGCTGCAATGTTTTTTGCATATTAAACCTGAGTGCTCATACAAGGCAAATAACACATTGAAAAGGCTATCATGACAATGAAACTTATACTATAGCCACTAAAATAAAGTAGCTCAATAAGAAATAGATAAAAGATATTAAATGCTACACTGGACTAAGAAAAACATCCCTGGAAACCCATATGAATGACTACATCTATGATATCTGTAATACATGGCAATCTTCAGCACTTGCTATGATGGATGGTACAGTACATAAACAACTAGGCAATGTATGAAGGTAGCCATTCCAAAAATTCTATGAACAAGAAATCCATGAAATAAAGTGATGTTGATTATACTCTCGAGTATCGAAAAAATATGGAGCAAAACATAATCACTGAGAGCACAACAAAACAATGAAAAAGAAAACAAAAATCATGTTTTATGATGTAGCATTTAGATTCTGAGGCATGAAAGCACCATTAAATTTTCACATCTTTTTCTAGCCAGATTTTTGAACATAATGTAGTGTAGATCATTTTTGAATCAAATATTATACTTATAAAAATGCCAGTAAAGGAAACATAATGGGAACATAGTTTCAGCCACTAGGGGTGTCTCATCAGCCATCAAATCACGTACGTTGTTTCGTTCTTAATTAGCTTTTGAATCTTTTATCACAGGGTTGTGGTCTTGTGCTGCCATCTTCCGGCTGGAATCTGTTGAATTTTCAGAAGACTTTAATTGGTCATTAATATTTTGTGAAGACAATGTGAGAAAATTATCCCATATTTTGTTAATTTTGAGGAATGAGTCCTTGTTGCAAGCTTGATAATTGGTTGAATAGATTCACGGATAAGAGTAATAATGTGAAATGGCCATGAATCTATCGAAAATTGAACCAATTATCAGCTTGCAACAAGGACCCATCCATGAAAATTAACAAAATATGGGATAATTTTCTCACATCCTCTTCACAAAATATGGGATAATTTTCTCACATCCTCTTCACAAAATATGGGATAATTTTCTCACATCCTCTTCACAAAATATTAATGACCAATTGAAGTCTTCCAAAAATTCAACAGATTCTAGCTGGAAGATGGCAGCAAAAGACCACAACCCTGTGGTAATAGATTCAAAAGCTGGTCAGAGCGGAACAACATACGTGATTTGATGGCTGACGAGAGCCCTAGTGGCTGAAGCCATGGTGTTCCATTATAGTTAAAGGTACTGGCAATTTTATAAGTATAATCTTTGATTCAAAAATGATCTATGTATAATGAAATGCCATTAGCAATTTTTGCTCAGATTTGTTATAATGTAGCATATTTTGTTAATTTCCCCTCTGAATCCATACCTTTATCATCAGTGACAGTATAAAAACTTGGAAGCAAACATATTTTTTTAATACTAAAATTATTAATACTTTGCCAAGCATTTACTAACATTTTTAGTATTATCCACATAACTGCCTTATGACTGAAACCTGCCATTTTAAATGTGACAATCTTGACAGAAAGACATACTCTATCCAGGAATCCTGAAATGTTAGCATTGTGTCAAGTCCTAGAATGACTGACAAATATAAAATATCTTGGTCATTTTACAACTTCATTTGACCTTGTTCTCCACTGTTGAGTGAGTGAGAAGAATATGAAAATCGGAATAGCCTTTGATTATACATATATAAGCAAAGATTATGAAAGCCTTCACTTTGAAAGAAAATTTATAAAAAAAGTTGTTTGACTAAATTACATATGGTATACCAGAAATAATACCTGTTAGGTAAATATTTTTATTGTAATGAATAAAAAGTTCCAACTATACATATATTTGTTGCATTAGGGAAAACTGCCTTTCCAAGTATCTACAGCACACATGATGCATTTGCAGCCACTACTGAACATAAGACTTGAATTTCATCTGTGAAAAGTGAGTGATATCTGGTCCATGTCTTCAAAACGACCTTGGTGACCTGTTCATCAAACCTTTGCCCCCAGATACTGTTTTACATCAGTCTAAATAGCTGAAGGAACAGTGTGTCTAAATGCACACTATAAGGTGGGAAGGGGTAGCTTTGGAGACCAGCTAGCTCACTTCTATAACGACCTGATTTGTGGCAAAAGATATGCAAGGGTAATACAGTCACAGGTGGAAACTATTTAGCACATGCTTTCTAATAGCCTAAATTTTTTATGATCATTTCCATGACATTGTGTCTACAGTACAAGTGATCTCCAGGATGGTTACATACTTGTCTGTGTGAGTCATCATCCATTTGTTGTTGATTTTCATCAGTGGCTACATTGGACAACTTTGGGTTTTCCTCAACAGTAATTTCTCCTTTAATAAACTTCTTCACCCACCTTTACACGTGTCAAAAATGCTACAGCTTCTCCTTCATCAGGTACTTCTCTACGGAAAAGATGACACAAAAGACGTATGAAGGTGCAGTCAGTATCTTACAAGTATGTACACTAGGGTGGGTCATGTTAGTAGATCGAATTGCTATAGTGCGGAAAAGTTGCCCCTAATATAGCTAAAGATAATGTAAAAAAAAAAAAAAAATCAGACAATATTTTCCGTTCATGCATGATGATCGAAATTATAAAAATTTCCAAAATTTATGCAATTGTATTGATTTTTATCTAAGTACCAAATAAATTACAATCGAATCGGTCTAGTGCAGAAAAGGTGCCTCTAGTATAGATAAATGAATTAAGGCAATATTTTCTGTTCGTGCATGATGATCAAAATTATAGAAATTCCACAAATTTAGACAAAATTGATCTTCTGTAAAGAACTTCTGGAAAATCATCTATTTCAGTTTGAGGTGATGGGTTTTGTTCACTGAACACAGCTGAAGGTTGAAGACAGTAACTTTTTCTCATGTCCTCGAGCTCAGTTGTAATCTGTCCATAGAAGGAAGCTCAAGAGTTAGAAGTGGCAGCGACTGACACATAGTGGAATTTATGTTCTTTTTCTTTGCTTCCTCTTTTTTATTTTTTGGGTTTGCTGTGTATTTACTGATTCAATCCTTCCTATCCTATGCTGTCTTTGGAGATATAAGAACTTCAGTTCAATCGACTGGACATTTTTCCATTTCTCACAGGTACGTGTGTTTGATATTGGGCAAATACAGGAGTCACATTTTTTGTTACAAACGCAGTGCAGTGTCATAGAGCACTTGCAACAGCAACATCAAAAAGTGGCTTAGATTTTTTTTTTTAAACTGTTACTCATTTTGAAAGTTTGGTTTGTTTTTGTCCCAATTATAACACTTCCTCAGTTTGTAATATTTATCACGGTAGGCCTTAATAAGCTGCACTATTCTATACTCAGATACTGTAGGGATGCATGCTTTATCAAATACAGATTTTATTTTGTTTGCCGCTGCCACCAGCATATGCAAGGTCAAAGGGGCTCGACCGCAAGTGAGTAGAGGGGGAAGGATTTGGTACCTGGAACGAATATCTAAAAATGTCTAAATTTGTGGAATTTCTATAATTTTGATCGTCATGTGCGAACAGAAAATGTCTTAATTTAAAAAGCAATTTTTTTTTTACATTAGCTATATACTAGAGGCAACTTTTCCACACTATAGCATTTTGATTGTAATTTATTTGGTACTTGAAAAAAAAAAATTAATTTTGGAAATTTTTATCATCATGCGTGAATGAAAAATGTGATTTAATTTTTTTTTTTTACATTATCTTTAATTGTACTAGGGGCAACTTTTCCGCACTGTAGCAAATCGATGAAACACATTTCAGTATTTTTGGCCCACCCTAACATACACAAAGGGCTACTGTTATTTTTATTGCAGCCCCACAGGCATTACTTTCACTTTAATCCTCATATATTTTCCTAATTTTAATACCAAAAAATAAACTGGCTTAAAATAGGAGTCAAAGTTTCCAAGCTTTTGCACAACAACCAGATGACTTCTTCAAAGAAAGTAGAAGCAAACTGCTTTCCTTGAAAAAGCCATCTAGTTGATGTACAAAACCCTGGAAACACTGATTTCTATTTTACACCAACAAATATGGATTACTAGTATAGTTTTACTATTTTAAGTATAGTTGGTGTACAGTTCCTCGTTATTAATTGATAAACTGGTAGCAAAAATCATTTTCTTCTGCATTATTTTGAAATATGTCAGAGAAAAGTAATAGCTATGTTTATACTAACCATATTCAGAGACATCTACACCACACATCCTCAAATAATGTGCTCTTTCAACTTTGGGTACATAACATCGAAGAGTAAGTTTCCCTTTCCAACCACACAACTCTATCTTAAATTCATCTCCACTACAAAAATTAAAAAACCGAGTAAGTACAATACTCATAAAAACCAGACACATTACAGACATGATTAGCAATAACAAACAAAATATGCAAGTGAATAAACACATCAAAACTAAAACAAAGAACTTGACACAAGGGTTGTTTTTTACCTGCAGAAGTGTCCTAAAGAAAGAAAACAGTACTCCATTTTATATTTTGCAAACTGTACACACATTCTCTCTGTTCTGTGTTTACAAGTAAGTGAACATTATAATAAAGATATGCTATTCTTTATAGCACAATTCTGAATATTTTGTAGTGTGATGGAGAGCTTATTCTGGTGATTGGGGTTTCTACTGTTCAGTTTTGATTAAATAAATCAAACATTGGCCAAACAGTGATCCAATAATTAGTCAATCTGCTATTAAGTAAGGCTGCAAACTTTTCTGAAAGAGCTAGATTCTTGAGTTTGACTAACGTGTACGATCTCACATAGTTCAATGTCAGTCTACTAGTCTCAACTACTTAGGTAGTCACTTAAGGGCTGATGCACTAATAATTAGTTAAATAGCAAAAAAAAAAAAAAAACTGTTGGTTAACTATGATGGAATGGAAAACAAACAGCAAAGGAAATTTTTGTGGGAGGTGGAACTTTTGAGCTGGTATATGTGAAACTAAAAGCAGCAATTTTCACCAATCCCCCCCACTTTTTTTAATATACTGCTCACCATTTTGAACTTCTCAGATTACAGTTTAGTGTTGTGGATTTTTGCAGTCCCATGGTGCCATAAGATTACTAGCTAATGGATCTTATTAACAATCAACTGCAAACACAGTTATATTAAAGAAATGGTAGTACTGAAAAGACAAAAAAATAAATAAATGGTACTACCAGCCATGTTTTCACACACTGATGGGGTAACAGAAGAATATGCGCATATGAAGTTAGGAGAAAATTGACTGTGATTACATTTGTTTACCATGGTCAATTTGCACTAAAGCAGCAATAAAAACATCAGTGTTGCATTAGCCATGGATGGGTGTTTGTCACACACAAATGCAGGAACCCTGCTTCTTAACCCAGCACTTTTTAAAAACAAATCCTACAATTTTAAAGGAAATTTTTATGTTTACAGTATATGCATAGAAGATTAGATAGATTTTTGTCCAGCCAAGATTTTATAGGAGACAAATTTGGTGACAATGAATAAATAATTAATTGAAAACAGTCTGAATTATTGGACAGCAAGGGAACAAGAAGTCCTTAACAATGAGATACACATGTAAAGCATTGACTGCACAACTACAATTCATGAATGTCATGTTATATTTACAGAACTATATGGCCATATGTGAATATTGGCAAATACATAGTCGAATCACATTATTGTGACCACCAGCTAATATCCAGAGTAACCGCCGTGTGCGGAGCAGACAGCAGCTAGACGGGCTGGGAGTATCTCAATCTGGTGCTGGAAGGTGTTCACAGGTATGTGGAGCCATGCTGACTGCAACGTATCTGCTGGAGAGGGTGCGTGGTGGAGGATCCATAGAGCGAACACGATTGAGGTGGTCCCACAGATGTTCAGTTGGGTTTAAGTCTGGGGAATTAGGGGGCCAGGGAAGTACTTTGAAGTCTTCATCGTGCTCTTCCAACCACTCTCGGACAGATCCCATCCTCCCCAGGGAAGACAATCAGCATGTATGGGTGTACATGGTCTGCAAGGACGGATTCATAATGAATTTGGTCCATAGTGCCTTTTCCATACGAATGAGTAGACCCAGAGAATGCCATGAAAACATTCCGCAGACCATAACGCTGCCCCCATCAGCTTGTGTTCTGCCAGCAATGGTTGAAGAGTGTTTGTTTTCCGATGTTTCTCGCTTTATATGCCAATGTCCATCCGTTTGATGAAACAGAAAATGTGACTCATCAGAGAAGGCAAACCTTTGCCAATCAGTGGAGGTCCAATTCCAATACTGCTGTGCAAATGTAAGCCTTTTCTGCCGATGCACCTTTGTTAGCATAGGTGCAGTGACCATCCGTCTTCATTGGAGCCCCATATGCAGCAGGGTTTGCTGAACTGTCATTTTAGACACACTTCATGTAGCCTTGGTTCATTCGACCAGTGAGTTGCTCCACTGTAGTGTGTTGATTGGCCCTCGCGCACCTTCGAAGCCGATGTTCACCCCTCACATCAATGGCACGTGGTGCTCCGCAGTTTCCACATCACTTATTCGCAATGGTGCCATTTCTCCAATCAAGATACACTTTAACCATAGCAGCACATGAACATTTCACAAACTGATCTGTTGCAGAAATACTGCCACCCTTGGCCCGAAAGCCGATAATCGTTCCTTTTTGAAAATCTGATAAATTGCTCCTTTTATCCATGACAGGCAACGAGTGATATGTTTTCAAATTGCCTACAGCACACCTTATATACCCTCCAAGCCAGCTCACAACACGTGTCTTCTTTCATTGGCTATGCGCTGTTGTCAAAAGTAGGTGGTCACAATAATGTGACTCAACTGTGTATATATACTTCACCCTTAAAATCAATAGATGATCATTGCTCTTCCCTAACTTCTTTGTTAACCAGGAACAGCTGATTTTCCTTTCCTCTTGAGTTTTAAAGCAAGATCTAAACTTCCTCCATGGCTTTTGTTCATGGCATGAGAGGAGAAATAAACACAAATGGGTCTTGATAATACAAGTTCTATCTATTTGGAGCTTCATTTAGTCCAAAGTGATGTCTTCTTTTTGGCATATTTAGTCCCAGACAGCCCAAGGATCTGCCACAAACAAGTCTTCACTTTTCTCTGTCTTGGGCATACTCTCTTTTTGCTTTAATTTCCCTTACATTGACCCCCTTTTTTTTTTCACATTCTTTTTTTTTATTGGAGGTTTAACGACCACCATGAGCAACTCAATGGGCTATAAGCAGTCGCCCGTCCCTAATTTAGGGTCACTGGTTCCAGGTAAGGGAGAGAGCCAGTGCCGTAAGACAAACACAACATCCATGCCTCACCGGGATTCAAACCTGGACCCCTTTTGGATGAATGATCAGAGGCCATCGCCTTAGACCACTGCGCCACCGGGGCGGCACATTCTTTTTCTTGGACTTCCTATTTCCTGGCACTTTCATTTCGAATTACATGTTCTTCCTCTCCCTTCTCTACACACATGCCCCACCAAATAACTATCTTAAATTGTTCACTGATGTTTCAAAATCCAAGCTCTTTCCTTATGTCTTTATTTCTTCCATGCTCTTTTTTTGACATCCTTTTCGTCCATCTGCACATTACTTTTTTTTTTTTTTTTTCCAGTTCTTGTTTCCTAGTTGCACAAGTTTCTGACCCATATAAAAGAGTAGGTCATACAGCTGTGCTATGAATTTTTGTTATCACTTTTACAGCCACTTCCTTGCCATAGATTACCCCAACATTTGTTTTTATTTATTTTATCCTGCTCTCACTCATGCCTTTAATGCCTTTTAACAACTCCCATCCTTTCGTTAGGTTGAACCCAACTATTTATAGGGCAATTTCATGTCAGATCACCCAGCTGAATTTTGGAATGACACCCACCAACTCAGATTTTCAAGAAACTTTTTTTACTTATTACTACCACCATCCATATAAATTTTTTTCTTCTCCAAGCCACATAGTTCCTGGGATATAAAATGTCAAAGATTTGAAAAATTGCATACCGAGAAAAATGTTACCAAGACTCCGCTTTTAGAGGCAGTATTTGAGAAAAAAATTCATAATTTTGTGTCTAATCTACATATCACTACCAAATTTTTACATGTTAATCATAAATTATGTACATTTCAGAAAAAAAAATTATATAAATCTTGCCTACATTTAAGATTAAGAGACTAAAATTTAATTGGGTTTTTTTCATTAACAAATTATTAAGTGCAAAGGCATGGCTTCATTTTAGTGAGTATTATGGTGTGAGGTATAGAGGTTACTAGGGCCCTTTTTTTCTTTCTTTTTTTAATTGAACCTTAAAGTGTGGTCTAAAAGGCTGTGAAAGAAAAATGGTAGTATTTTTATTGCTAATATGGTTATTTTAACTTGTAAATTAAGTTATGATTAATCAATTCATCCATCCACCTAAATCTAATCTATACAACTACAGAGACACACAATCTGTTTTCTTCTGGACATTAAGAGCATTTTAGAAAACTGTTGAACTAATAAAAGCAAAAACCTGGAGGTCTTTGATCTCATGCAAGCACACTGGGAAGGAATCTACTGAAGTTTATGCAGAGAGTGATAGGGCTTATATGGGTGCGCTTTCATTATGCTGTGAGAAATAGTTTACATGTTGAGACAAGATGTAAAACTAAGTGTTCTTGATAAAAAAAATACCACTGGTTGTATGAGAGATAGCAATATTCATGTTTTGCAATACAGTCACCACGTAAGTCAGATAAACAGTGTCATACATATAATTATCATTTCTAAACATTCTTATCAACATATATGATGTGAAAAAAAGAAACTGCATGAAATAATGAATACTGCTAAGAGCTTTTAGTGAACTAACGTAACTTCAAAATAAATTATTTGATGGAAGTCATAGCAAACATACTTCTTAATTAGAATCTGTCACTACTTGAAAATTTTCTTTACAAGGTAAACAGAATGTATCCTCATCCAGCTTGACTTAAAAGAAAGAACAATGAATTGTGCTAGTATTCTCTCAAGAAAAGTATATTTTTGGAAAGTCTTTTGAAAGTACTTTTATCAATTCCGTGGAATTTTTGAAGTAATTGACAGCTCAGGGTGATTTTTTGGTGGAGTGGGGGAAGTCGAAATCAGTTTTTCCTTATTAAGACTGAGAATCCAGCTTTTTCATGTTTACAAACACCCATTTCACAAAAATTTAGAAGAACTGTAATACATGATGGCACTGTACTACAATTCTAAATCATGTAGCTTCACACTATTATTATTAGCCTTACTATTTTTTTACAACCATGAATTTAAATCCCTACCTAATTATTTCAAGGATACTCTCAGCAGTTCATTTACTAATTTTCTATTAAAATAAAAATTGTGTATCTACAGTATACACACACACACACACACACACACACACACACACACACACACACACATATGAGGTCCGATCAAAAAGTTCTGAGACTAGGCCGATATACAACAAAGTACTTATGTTACTTAAGTCTGGCTATGATTTCCCTCAAAGTAGTCTCCTTGGGCAGCAATACACTGCTGCCAGAGTTTTTGCCACTGTTGAAACGCTCCCTGGAAATCCTGTTTGCGAATCATGTCAAGCATCGTCTGCAATTCACGCTGGATCTCGTCCACGGTCTCAAAACGGCAACCCTTGAGCTTCATGTTTGAGAACAGAAAGAAGTCACAGGGGGCCAAATCCAGCAAATAAGGCGGGTAAGGAAGGGTAGTCATGCTGTTGCAGCTGCAAAACTGGCATGTTGCTAACATTCTGTGAGCTGCTGCATTGTCGTGATGGAGCAGGAAATCGTCCCTGCACCACATTTCAGGTCGCTTGCGGCGAATGTCCTCCCTATGATAATCTGGCCCTGGGGGACGAATGTCGAAGAACACAATGACCATGCTTTTAGTTGCGCTCTGGGCCTGTCAGGCCTTCTTCGGTCGTGGAGATGCCGGGCTCTTCCACTGTGACAACTGTTGTTTGGTCTCCGGGTCGTAACCACAGACCCAAGTCTCGTCCCCAGTGATGACCCGCGACAGGAACGTTGGTTCATTCACCACCTGCTGACAAAGATCTTGACAGAGTTCGACATGGAGCACCTTCTGTTCAGGGTTCAGAATCTTTGGCACAAACTTTGCACCAATGCAGTGCATGTTTAAAACCAACGTCAGAATTTCTTGCACTGTTCTGTATGACACATTGACAATGGTAGCAATGTCCTGAAAGGTTCTCCGACGATCCTCATGTACCAGTTCCCTAATTTTGTCTACATTTTGGGGGGTTTTGCTTGTGGACGGTCGCCTTGACCTCTTGTCGTCTTCCAGTGCCGTTCTGCCGCTCTTGATGCACGAGTGTCACTCAAAACACCTTGTACGACTCATTGCTTCATTGCCATAAGCCTGCCACAACATTTCATGCGTCTCTGTTCCTAATTTGCAGTGTTTGATGCAGAATTTGATGTTCGCTCGCTGCTCTAGTTTGCAGTCCATACCAAAATCTCAGATGTGTTCTGCACGTGGTCACCAAATATCGTGTAGCACAGCTCTAGATGTTCACAGAATGATGCCACTCAGTACCATGGTTCATGAAGGTCACTGCCTTTGACCACTGCTCATGCATCCACGTGCTGCCATCTGTTGGCATGCTACGTACCTAGTCTCGGAACTTTTTGATTGCACTACATATATATATATATAAATTTCTCAATACCAGGTAACTTACCAGCTGTTCCCAGTGTACATAAGAATGACACAACCAGATTCTGAAAAGAAAAAAAAAAAAGAAAAAGAATTATATTACTGTAATTCAGTGATGAAGTGAAGTAATTTTAACCAACTATCCTACTGAAGTATTAATACACTGAAAGATCAATTTATTATACACACCTAAACCATCCACAAATCTGTCTATCTCACCACAATAATGTGCAGCCAGCTGAAAACCTCTGCAGGATACAAATAAGTCAGGATTTACCTCCTACATAACACATCCAAGACTGTGATGGTGGGTAAACATGGTAACCTGAACAAGTTGAATCATGGGCAGTAGCAGATATAGACCTTCCCCATCTGCAGTACTGAAAATGGCTTCATCTCTGCTACTGCAGAACACCCGCAATTTCGCATGTTTGTCCCAGGACTACATCAAAAAATGGCAGCCACCCATTTATTGGCATTTTGTTTGAGGTGAGGACCACTTCTCTCACATTGCAAAGTTGAAAAAGAGGACCACAGTGGAGAGGATAATGTTGACATTCAATAATGGGGGCACTTATGAAAGTTTGTGCAAAAACCACTGGCATATGACGGCATGACTGAGCTATGGCAGCCAGCATCCACATTGAGTACCCTTGTTAACAGCATGTCACTGGGCTGTGTGGCTAAAATAGGTAGATGAACATCATCCATGAAATATTGGAAATGGGTAGCTTGTCCAACAAATCTAAGTTCCAACTATATGACGGGAATTAGGAAAGACCACACAAGGTAATGGTTCCCAACTGTCAAGCTGAGGTGCTACGGGCGGTAGATGTGGTGTAATGTTCTAAAGCATGTTTACATGGGCCACCTGTGGCCCCTTGTACCTACTGAGGCCATCATCACCACACAGAGTTATGTTGTTGTACTCAACTATCTGCACCCATTCATGCTATAAATTCACCACAGCGGGATGCCTTTTTTCAATAAGACAATGTCCCATCTCATTGCTTCCATTTGGCAAAGGAATGGTTGGAGGCGCATTTCAGTGAGTTCTCAGACATCGAATGGCCTCCTTACTCTCCAGATCTGAACCCGATTGAGCATCTGTTGAATTAAGTGGAGAGATTTATTCAAGCCTGAAACCCACCCACAGCAACTCTCAGTGTTTAATGTATGGCTGTCCTGAAATCATGACCCACAATACCACCCAAACATTTCCAATACCTGGTACAGTCCATGCCATCATGTGTTTGCTGCTGTTGTGAAGGCAAAAGGTGGAGCAAAATGATATTAGGTGGATGTGTACAATAAATTGCCCTACCTGAATTTCTTCATTCATTTATAAAAATCTATACACATATTCACTTTTGTTTCATTCTGAGTGAATGATGGGAGAGAGAAACAAGAAAAATCTTCGCATATAACTTCACTGGACAAATGCCAAAGTAGCACTGTACCACAATTTTCACAAAGCAATAGCAACTTTTTACTGGCAGTCTTCAACACATTTACTATAAAATGAATGAAAGCTTATATTCCAATGGATTATTTCTATATCTCTAAATGTTAAATTACTTGTCTTCATACACTTGTAATGTAAAAATACTTTGAACTGCTATTTAACAGCTCTTGTATTTGTTCAATGCAGATATTTGTGTATTCAGTCACAATACTAAAATAATATACCACATTTCAAAACACAACAAAGTAAATTCTAATTAAAATTCCACAAAATTACATTATCACATAGTGCGCTGTGGACTTCATAGTTTCTTTTGCAGTAATGCAAATTCATTACAAATTTTATTTCCTGTGTGCATTTCAAGCTGTCTGTTAGTTATTCTCTTCAAAGAAAGTAGCAGAAATTTCTGTGTTGAATAAACCTCATGCTGATGAATGTCACTGAGTTCTCATGTCACCTCCTCTTTGCTGCTGGCCAAAAATACAGCTTGGCATAGAATTTTCAGTTCTTAGGTAACTAAACAAGAAACTGAACCATTCCTTCATCTAATTTTTGATAGTCTTGAAATCACTGGTCTTTTCCTGGCCAGAAAGTGGTGCTAAGAGCAAAACCAAGACCTACCTGTAATTCTGTTGTGTGTTTGGTTGGGATAGTTTAATTTTTAAAGTACTGACAACAAGCAGAAAATAATAATGGGTCTTTTCTAGTATAAAAAATATGGAACATTTTGTGCACTAGCTTCCAAGAAAGAAATATTAATCACTCACAAGAAAAAGTTATTCTGAAATGTGAAAAAATATATTCTGAAGCAATAAACATCACATAATCAGAAATTTCTGATCCTCCTGTAGATGTTTCCTCATATTCATCAAACATTGCTGTATTTCAGACCATAACAAAGCTTTCTTAAGCTGCTAACATGACTTAATGACTAAATAATGACATCATGACAACACAGTTTATGAAAAATATACTCTTGACAAAAAAGGATGTTTTTTTTTAAATACTGATATTATTTTTATCTGATTGCATATACACATATATAATTACTATATAATTCCTCTAATCCCGATGGTATAGTTATACCGCCAATAGCGGTATAACTATACCATCGGGATTAGAGGAAATTCTATCCCACACTCACCAACCCGCTTGGCCAGCGTGGTGAGTTATGGCCAAACCCCTCCAAAATGACTCCACAACTTAAATCTTGGCCCTCAGTCTCCGGCAGCTGGAATGTACCTGGCCAAGGCAGCGGCCAGTGCGACATGAAGGCAGAGGGTGCTAAGAATCCCCGGAGGACCGGACTAGGCTGCCATCTGATGCTGACCTTGGCAACGTACAATGGACGCTCCCTATCTTCTGATTCAAGGCTTCTTGAATTGGAAGAGGAACTACAAAGGATCAAGTGGGACATCGTGGGGCTAAGTGAGGTAAGGAGAAAAGGAGAAGATCTCATCGAACTGAAAAGTGGACATCTCTTCTACTATCGTGGGACAGATACTGGCAGAACTAGTGGTGTTGGATTTATAATAAACAAGAAACTGAAGGATAAAGTTGTAGAAGTTGAAAGTTCCTCTGACAGAGCTGCACGGCTTGTTATCCAACTCTCGAAAAGATACCAGGCTCAGATTATTCAAACTTATGCACCCACCACAAGTCATCCTGAAGAAGAAATTGAAAAATTTTATGAGGAAATTTGTCATCTAAATAATAAAAGTAAGCAGCACTTGAAAATAATTATGGGAGATTTCAATGCAAAAATAGGGCAACGGCAACAGAATGAAACTTCAGTAGGTAAATTCGGTCACGGCAACAGAAACCAGCGTGGAAATACTCTCATTGAGTTTGCAGAGGCAGAAGGGTTTTTCATCTTGAACTCCTTCTTCAAGAAAAAGCCACACAGGAAATGGACATGGAGACATCCAAATGGGACGACAAGTGAAATTGATTTTATTATGTGTAACAAAAAATTCGTCATAGAAGACTGCAGTGTGCTAAACAAGTTCAACACAGGTAGTGACCATAGATTGGTGAGATGTAAGATGCACCTCAACACTAAACTTGAACGTGGCAAGCTCATAAGACAAACAAAATCTATTGACATAACCAACCTTAAAAAACACCATAATACCTTCAAGTTGGAACTGAAGAACAGGTTCTCTGCTTTAGAAGGCCTACCATCGGAAGAAGTGGACATCTCTGAAGTTAACAGAAAAGTAACCAAAGCTCTTATGGAAACAGCAACAAAATTAGCTGGGTCTAAGAACAAGTTGCATGTAAATAAATTATCAGGAAAAACGAAAATGTTGATGCAAAAAAGAAGAGAGATGAGGACAACTGAAGAAGATGTGACTTCCAAAGTGGAATATATAGAGCTATGCAAGACAGTACGAAAAAGTATCACTCAAGACGTAAGAAAATTCAACTGTGAACTAGTGAGGAAAGCAATTGAAAACAACCAAAGCCTAAAGATAGCAAAGGGACATCTCAGTAAGGGAAAAAAACAGATTATGGCACTGAGAAAAGAAGATGGTTCTGTAACAAGAAATAGAGGCGAAATTTTGACATGAGTGAAAGATTTCTACTCCAAATTATATGAAAGGGATTATACATGCACTCCAGACATCATGAAAGATACCAGTACCAGAGTTCCTCCAGTCCTTCCAGCAGAAGTTGCACATGCAATCAAGAACATGAAGCGGGGAAAAGCTCCAGGAGAAGATGGAATTACTGTAGACATCATACAAGAAGCAAGTGGAGAAATCAAAACAGTACTCGCCCAAATTTTCACTCGATGCCTTAATGAAGGGAAAATTCCTGAGGATTGGAACAACGCTACAATGATCCTGCTACATAAGAAAGGTGACATTGAGGATCTCGGAAACTACAGACCTATCAGCCTCCTATCAGTAGTTTATAAAATCTTCACTAAAGTTCTTTCACACCGCTTGAAGGTAACACTGGACATGGCTCAACCGAGAGAACAAGCTGGATTCAGGAGTGGCACAATAGATCATATCCATGTGCTGAGAGAACTAATTGAAAGAGCGAGGGAATATGAACTTCCATTGTGCATGGCTTTTATCGATTATGAAAAAGCCTTTGATTCGGTGAAACCATCAGCAGTTGCAATGGCTCTGAAATCCTGCGGTATTGAAGATGCATACATTAATATTATTAATAACATCTATGAAAATGCAAGTGCAAAGATTCGGCTGTTTGAAAATACAACACACATAAAAATTGGAAAGGGAGTGAGACAAGGTGACACCATATCTCCCAAGCTCTTTAATGCGACATTGGAAAATGTCTTTCAATCACTGAACTGGGAAAACAAAGGGATAAAGATTAATGGAGATAATCTAATCCACCTTCGTTTTGCTGATGACGTAGTCATTTTTGCAACTAGCCCATCAGAGCTGCAGAGTATGATCCAGGAACTTGCTGACAAGAGTAAAGAAGTGGGATTAAAAATGAACTTTCAGAAGACAAAAGTGATGTTCAATGCTTTTACAAAAAATGAAGATTTATCGATTGATGGAGAAAAGCTGGAGATAACAGACACGTACGTTTATCTTGGACAGCAGATATCAAGTGAGGGTCACATTGATGAAGAAATTAATCGGCATACAAAACTTGCCTGGAGAGCTTTTGGAAGAAACAGCATAATTTTCAAGAGCAATATGCCATTATGTCTTAAAAGAAAAGTGTTTGATCAATGCATCCTTCCAGTGCTTACGTATGGTGCAGAGACGTGGACCTTAACTAAAAGAGACATACAAAGGCTGCAGACAACTCAAAGCAGCATGGAGAGGTGCATACTTGGTGTAACCAGGAGAGATAAGAAGAGGAACTCGTGGATCCGAAAAATGACAAGAGTGGAAGACATCATGATCAGAGTTAAATCCCTGAAATGGCAATGGGCTGGACATACTGCCAGAAGGACAGATCATCGATGGACAGCCGAAATTTTAGATTGGATTCCAAGGGACAGGAAAAGACCCAGAAGACCACATGGGAGATGGGTGGATGAAATTCGAAAGTATGCAGGGGTGACATGGAGGAGACTGGCACAAGACAGACCGTTGTGGAGGAAACTTAGGGAGACCTTCGTCCAGCAGTGGATTGATAATGGTTGGCAATGATGATGATGATGATGATGATGAATTACAAGAAAGTAATATTAGAGTTTTTAATAAAATAAACACTTTTTAACCAAAATAATTGCTATCAGAGACATTAATTCAAGAGTTAGCTTAATTTACTTAATAAGAAGAGAACAATGTCAGATCATAACAGAAAAAGCTCTGTTCAACCACAATATACAGAATCCCTAAAGGACTACAAGCCAGGAGCAGATCCAGGATTTTTGTGAGGGGAGGGCACAAGTGTCAGGAATAACCTTTCTGATATTTTACCTCAAAATGAAGAAGTGTTCTTAGTATGTCTATAAATTCTTCCAATTAATTAAGGAAAGTAATATACTTTTAAGTAATACTTTCGTTCACAAAAAAATATTCAATTTGTTATTAAACCTTAACAAATCGAAGCTTTTCCTTGGTCCTGAGAGGAGGGCACGTGTCCCTTGCGCCCCTTCTGGATCCACCCCTGACTACAGCTCAGCTTCTAACTTGTGAAATGGTCACATTAAGTAAAGAAAAAATGCACTTACATATTAAAATTCATTTAAACTCACAAAATTTTCAAGTACAGTTTCACTTATACAAAGTGATATTGAGATACACTTAATGCACATCACTATTTCTCTCAAACGTAAAATTTCCTTTTTGAAGTTATCAATGAAGTATGGTGAAAATTAAGTATTAACTGAGCAAATCTCTTTACCCATTTTTGATAACTGCTCCTGCACTGACTCAGTGAACAAATCATTTGCTGGATATTCATTGGTTAGCAGAAGAATTAAGTCCTGCAGTTGCACATGCACGTGTCTGTCGTTCACAAAAGGAAGTACAGTACTTATTCCCTAAAATGTAAAAGGAAACAGGCAATTAGTAACATGTACATCTTACTAAAAAAGGGGGAAAGAAAGAAAAAAACATCGAAAAAGTATATTATTTTAATACTGTCAAGAAATTCACAAAATTGTGCAGTTCTGAATCAACTTCCTCATTTTGTAACTATTTATCAGTCTGTTGAAACTTTCACAAATACAAAGAGATTTGTTTTTTAGATACTGAAGGCTGATATTAAAATGTGCTACCATCCAAAAAAATATTTGGGCACACCTCAATACCATGTCTATCACTCTTTGGCTTCTATGACAAACTCAAACCTCTCAGGCAGGTTTTCCACCAACAAATAATGGACTGCAGCTGGTAAGGTCATCCATCCCATCTTCAAAATGATGACCTGTTTAGCTACTGATGTGGAACATGCTGAAACACACCAGCTGAAACAGATGATGATGACCATTAAAGTTATCCCAGGAATGTTATGATATTACTAGTGAAAAAATACAAGGGTCATTCAAAAAGTAACAAGTGTGATTTTACGTCGGGCAAAAGTGTAATACAGTAAACATACTTTTGAAGTAAACTCCCTCTACCTGAATGCACCAGTCCCACCTTTCTATCTACTTCCAAAAGGTGTGTTCAAAGCTCTTCCTTGACATGTGGTTCAGGATACAAATCACAGCATTGTTCAGTTCAGTATTTGATGCAAACCAATGACCACAAAGTTGTTGTTGTTTTTCACTTCAGGGAATAGGTGGAAGTCACATGGCACCAGGTCTTGTGAATGTGGATGGTGCCTCATTCCACAAGGGAAAAACCCAACCAGTTTGTGCATATTCTGGATGTTTTGAGGATTTTTTTTTTTATTTAGAGGACCTTTGACAACTTCAGGTAAAAGTTTTCTCTTGTGGAACAACAAGAGGGAAAATTGTTACTTGAAGAACACTGGTAACAGTTTTCTCTAGTGGAACACAACTCTTAGAACACTGGTAACAGTTTTCCCTTGAGGAACACAACTCTTAGAACACTGGTAAGTTTTCCCTTGTGGAACACAACTCTTAGAACACTGGTAACAGTTTTCCCTTGTGGAACACAACTCTTAGAACACTGGTAACAGTTTTCCCTTGTGGAACAGCAAGAAAGAACACTGGTAACAGTTTTCCCTTGTGGAACACATCTCCTAGAACACTGGTAACAGTTTTCCCTTGTGGAACAGCAAGAAAGAACACTGGTAACAGTTTTCCCTTGTGGAACACAACTCTTAGAACACTGGTAACAGTTTTCCCTGGTGGAACAGCAAGAAAGAACACTGGTAACAGTTTTCCCTTGTGGAACAACATTGCCATACACAATTCCCTTTATATTGAAGAAAACCAGGCACATGATCTTCCCCGCGCTTGCTAGAACCTTTGCTTTCTTGAATCAGGGATTCTGTGGGTGCTCTGTAGTCTTGTTTCTGGATCGAAATGGTGAAAAAATGTTTCAACACATGTGACGACTCGATCCAAAAAGTGTGGTTCATGTCATAACTGGCACTTCCATTGCAGACAAGTGATAACACGATTTGCCTCGTTTTCATCCGTGAGCAGGTGGGAAATCCTCTTTGCAGCGACTTTTCGGTACCCCAAGTGGTTTCTCACAATGTCATCAATGGAACCAACAGACATCTGTATCCCATTAGCAGCCTCCTCAATGGTCGTTCTGCGGCCTTTGCGCAGGAGTGCCTTGATGGTATTGGCATTAACCTCTGTAATCGATGTTGAAGGCCTACCAGAGCATGGCGCATCTTCCGGACACTTCATCATTCACAAAATTTTTGTGCCACTCAAAAACTCTTGCACAAAACAAAGCATCTTCCTTACAGGCTGTTTTAATCATTTCATGCATTTCTGTGGTGGTTTTATTCAAATGAATGAAAACTTTGGAGCTGATCTTTGCTCCAGTTTTAAATCCATACTGGGTTACAGAAACACATCTGAACTCTACAACATCAACTCCAGGACATTATAACAACCCGCTGTCACATGACTGATCTTGCAGGTGTTCCAACCAGGGCGCGATTTCACCGATTAGCAACTAGCAAATAGCTAGTGAAAAATCAAATTTGCTAGTGAAAAAAATCGCAGTAGCAAATATTGCTAGTAAGGTCATTTCTTTATTTAAAGTAACCAAAAATCATTATTAATCCATGAAGTTTACATAACAGTTTCTATTATCACTTGTTAAAACAGCGACAATCAGCGATTCTCTTTCGCCAATTTCCTTATGACACTTAATACCCATCCTCCCCATATCTTTCATCCCTTCCAAACTGTCGTAGAAGCACATTGAAACTCCTCTCCATCGTGCCCTCATTGGTCTATTACAGAAACTGAACGTGACGTCAGCAATGGTTGCCGTGGCAACCCAGAGCTCTGGGATGGATCGGTTGTTTGACCACCTGCTCTGCCACCCTCCCTTCTTTTGCCCCATGAACTTTGTCCTCAACTCCTGTCGTACCGTAAGCCAAGCGATCGCCTTTATTGCGTGGCATAGATGACGCTTTTTACGAAACGTGTTCGCGGAGGGGGTAAACGATTACGGAAGAAACTTTTGCTTCGTCTGACTTCTGGTTTGGGAAATTTTCCTTGTATTTTCAAGCTGAAATACAAATATTTATCCAGTAAAATGTTAATGAGCAATAATACTTGACAGAGGCAACGTGAGAAAAAAAAATTATGATTAAAGAAAAATCCGAATTCCGTCGACCTTTCGTTTTCTAGTTTCGTAAAGAGGGAATTCCAATAACAACGAAAAAAGTCGGAATTCCTTGAATTCGCGGAAGAATCTCATGCCTGAAGATTACAGAAAAATTTTGCAGCAGCCAACTTCTGTTTTTGCAAATTGTTCTCCACAGTTTCAAGCTAAAATGCAAACATTTATGCAATAAAATGATATTTAACAAGAAAAGCGGACACAAAGACAACATTGGGAGAACAATTTGCGATTACGGACAAAATTTTCTTACTCCCTTTCACTACTGTGTTCGAAAGTTTTGAAGCATGAAATTTCGTCTCAAGATGGAAGACGACCCCACCCCCACCCCCCTCTCCCAAATATCGATCTTCAGCATGATCTAACTGATGACAAAAAAAAAATAAATAAAGCGGTATTCCGCGAATCCCTGTAAGAATCTTGTGTATATCATAAAAATAATAGCAAAAGAAAAATTTGAAACAAAATGAAAATTTGTAGAATCCGTAGTTTTGATAGTGAGTTCCGTAGTCAGACAACTAATTCCGTAGAAACTACGGCATTGTGTGGTAGTTGGCAGATATGAAGCGTGTAGAAGTTTAGCAGAAATTTGTGCGATACTTCCACTTAGTATTGCATGTTGTGAGGTTGGATTCAGTTTTTTTAAAAATAATACAAGGGGGTTGGAGGAACAATTTGTCTGTTGAAACTTTAAATGCTCTGATGACAATTGAAATAGAAGGGTCCCAAGAATAGATTTTTAATCCACGGTCAGCAGTTATAAAGTGGTATGATGACAAAGTCGGACACCCTGAGCGTAAACCATATGGGAAGAAATCTGAATTAGAATGTCAGTGAAATATATTCATGTGGTATGAGAATTTGTTAGAAATTAATAATAAAGATAGTCACTAAACTTATCTAAGATTCTATTCATTATTCAAAAAATCAAAATATTTATACACATATTTATATTTCTGTGTAACTTTATTAGAAAATAAGTTATTATGTGATTTAGTTTTACTTGCTAGTCATGCAAATGTTTTGCTAGCAAACTATTTGGTCACTAGCAAAGTTTGCTAGTGAGCAAAAAGATGAAATCTTGCCCTGGTTCCAACACAGGCAGCTGCATTTTTCTGTGGGGGTTTACTTTGGCACTATGATGTTAGTCTCGTTACTTTTTGCATGACCCACGTAGACCTTTACCACTGAATAGCTCTTAAACATCATGAAATATTAGGTCATTACAAAAGTAATGTTTTTTCACAACCACTTCTTTTTTGAAAAATTTTGCAGATTATATTATGGAGATTATCAATATTAAATCCCTGAAATGGCAATGGGCTGGACATACTGCCAGAAGGACAGACCATCGATGGACAGCCGAAATTTTAGATTGGATTCCAAGGGACAGTTTTTCAGTCACTGAGCTGGGAAACCAAGGGGATAAAGATTAATGGAGATTATCTAACCCACCTTCGTTTTGCTGATGACGTAGTCATTTTTGCAACTACCCCATCAGAGCTACAGAGTATGATCCAGGAACTTGCTGACAAGAGTAAAGAAGTGGGATTAAAAATGAACTTTCAGAAGACAAAAGTGATGTTCAATGCTTTTACAAGAAATGAAGATTTATCGATTGATGGAGAAAAGCTGGAGATAACAGACACGTACGTTTATCTTGGACAGCAGATATCAAGTGAGGGTCACATTGGTGAAGAAATTAATCGGCGTACAAAACTTGCCTGGAGAGCTTTTGGAAGAAACAGCATAATTTTCAAGAGCAATATGCCATTATGTCTTAAAAGAAAAGTGTTTGATCAATGCATCCTTCCAGTGCTTACGTATGGTGCAGAGACGTGGACCTTAGCTAAAAGAGACATACAAAGGCTGCAGACAACTCAAAGGAGCATGGAGAGGTGCATGCTTGGTGTAACCAGGAGAGATAAGAAGAGGAACACGTGGATCCGAAAAATGACAAGAGTGGAAGACATCATGATCAGAGTTAAATCCCTGAAATGGCAATGGGCTGGACATACTGCCAGAAGGACAGACCATCGATGGACAGCCGAAATTTTAGATTGGATTCCAAGGGACAGGAAAAGACCCAGAAGAAGACCACATGGGAGATGGGTGGATGAAATTCGAAAGTATGCGGGAGTGACATGGAGGAGACTGGCACAAGACAGACCGTTGTGGAGGAAACTTGGGGAGACCTTCGTCCAGCAGTGGATTGATAATGGTTGACAATGATGATGATGATCAATATTAAAAGTGTTTCCAGTGTAGTGGTATATAGTAACTGACTATATGGTCATTTAAGCAATTTTAAATATATATTAACTAACTATATTAACTGTCCTTCAAGCAATTTTGTAGTTTTGTGATCATCAGTTAAAAAATGGCAAGTGATTTACCAAGTAACGAACATTTACAACATTGTATGTTTTACGAATTTCATAAAGGAAACAATGCAACTACAGCAGCAAGCAACATTAACAAAGTGTATCCAGAAGTAATGAATGTGAGGAAATGTCAGATGTGGATTTTGAAGTTCAAAAGTGGTGATTTCAGTTTAAAGGTGCTCCAAGATCAGGTAGACCTTTACATGTTGATGACAAACGTCTTCGAGCTATAGCTGAGGAAAATCCGCAGCAGACACAGAATAAAATTGCAGAAACATCAAGCCTAGCTAGAGCAACAGATTTCCATCACTTGAAAGCAATGGGAAAGGCAAACAAGGCTGGAATATGGGTTCCTCATGCACTTAGCCGAGTACAATAAACTTCAGCGCATGTCCATTTGTTCAGCACTTCTGCCTGGACAAGCAAATGACTCTTTTTGGACAGAATAGTTATGGGTGATGAAAAGTGAGTATTATATAAAAATCCTACTTGCAAACAGCAATGGTTATCATTTGGTGAAACTCCTAAAACAACAGCAAAACCGAATATTCATAGAAAAAAGTGTCACTGTGCATTTGGTGGGAGAAAAGGGGTGTAATTCATTATGAGCTCCTAAAACCTAGTGAAACTATTGACTCTGATATCTACTGTGATCAACATACTCATCCTTGTGAACAAATTTCACTCAAGCTACTTGCAATAGCCCACAGAAAAGTAGTCCTCCATGACGAAGTGTACCCACACACCTAATTGGGGGCATGAGACAAAACATCAAGCAATTTCAATGGTTGGGAGGTGCTACCTCATGCACCTTACAGCCCAGATATTGCAACTTCCGATTACTATTTGTTTCAATTGATGCAACATTACTTAGCTGGCAAACATTTCAAAACATTTGATGAGGTCAAAAATGGTATTAAACAGTATTTGGAGTCTCAGGGGCCAAGGTTTTATAAAAATGGTATCAATAACTTTGTTTCAAGATGGGAAAAGGTGTTACACAATTATGGTGATTACATTTCTGACTAAATATAAGGACTTTGTTTGTGATGTTAGTTCAAAGTTCCACTAAAAAAAGCATTACTTTTGGAAATGATCTAATATAATCCAAATACAGATAAAAGTTCACTATCACCGATGTCAGTGAGAAATGGGATTCTTCTTTATTTGAATGGACTATACATAAAAGCTGTTGATAAGGATCCAGTTTGCTACAGACACTTTCATCAAGACAAAAATAATGCTGGTATTCAATTTTCAGTACTCTTGACATCAGCAGCAGCACTTCTTCCCAGTGTCAAAATCAGTTTGTGTGTCTATTAAATGAGAAAGTAAGATGAATTCATTAGAATTTGAGACAAGAAATGACTTCCGGAGATGTATAATTGCATTGTTTATATTTCATTAACCAACAGAAACTTTCCTTGCGGTGAGCACGAGCGAGTTTGGATGTTGGATACCCTGGCTTCCTTATCTGGCAAATTAACAGTCCTATCACTATGTAGTTCAACCTTCATCCAATCAGGTGGATGAAGGCTGAACTACATAGTGAGAGTGACTATTAGTTTGCAATATTCAGTATGTTGAATGATTTTGATATGGTGCTTTGAAATGAATATCAGAAAATGTTTCTGCGAGTTGTTAAGGTTGCAGCTGTTTTGTGAAATGTGATTTTTGTCTGCTGTAGCTGTGAGAAATGTGGCAGATACTCACTCATCTGGTGCTGGGAAAGCAAACAGTTACACTGCTGGGAATCAAGTACTAGAATTATTCATACAACTATGTTTGTGTTTTAAGGAAGTATCAAAAGAGCTTGAAATTTCATTTTTGATGGGAGTGTCATATTTCATAAAGAAAATAAACCCTGTTGAGGACCCAAGTTACCCTCATACACAAGGTTAGGATGACAAAAGGAGAAGTTTTTTGGTTAGGCAAGTCACCCCTAGGTTTAACCTCAATGGCAGTAATAAACTTTCTATCAGCATGCTGGGATTTATCTGCATTGCCATGTCATATATCCTTCTGGGAGTACAACATTGATGCAACGGTTTTTTGTTTTTGTTTGTTTGTTTGTTACTTATAAATAAAGATTTCTATATACCTTTAAGTACTCAGAATCGAGAGAACTCCCCCTTATAACATACAGTTTAATTTTGTACATTTGACTTTCACATGTTTTCAGTAATGTATGATGTACAAAAGTATATCATGTGTGCCAACAGTAAATATCATACAATACCTACAAGTAAACATCATGTTTTGAACAGCTGTTGATTTCCATAAAAATTCTACTAATTTTTTGACAAAAACATATTCCCAGCAAGAAAATTTTAAAAATAATAATAATAAAATAGTGATCTACACCAATATTTTATGTTGCAATCAGATATGAATTTCTTGCTTTCTTCAAATCTTTTTATTTTTATTTTCTTTGGTTACTTTTTTATTTGTCAACTTCCAGTAATCAGGAAGTTGAAGAATTTACTTTTTTATCAGTTGTTTTGCTCTTATTTGCTTTGCCATATATTCCGCTATATCAGTACCTTTAGAAATTGCTGAGCTTTCATTGCTCAGGAACTAAAAAAAAAATGAGTGGCAACTTTTTACTTTTGATCCCTCTTTGCCATAATGAAATTATTTGCTTTAATGCTAAATACTGCTTTGCTACTACAGCAAAATGTGCATCCATGAAATTCTCTAAGACAAATCTATGTACAGTCAGAATAATTGCAGATTCAATAAAAATCCCAAGTTTCTTCCATTCCAGGACACCATTTTCCTTTGTTGTCATCAGAATGGACTTCTGTGTATTACATGCATGTGGGCAGTATCTGAAAACTTAAATTGTATGCCACATGTGCACATTCCATTCAACTCAGTACTCCTCAGTGACACCTGAACTTATTATTTGCATGCCCTTTTCTAATTACCCATAAAAGAGTGAACAAAATCTTGTGCATTCTGGCACCATGGCTGTTGATCTTATATCCCTTGCATATAGCTTTACTTTTTATATGCTAACTTCAAAAACATGAATACACCTATATGCAAGTCTAAACTGATTTAAAAAGCACACCTAGAGATTTGGGTATAAAACTTATTATATATTATATACATATTTTTCTGAGGGAGCAATTTGTATACTGTTGAACCTTTAGATATACAATTATAGTACAATATGAAAAGGTAGGAGATGCACAACAGTTGTTTGTATATTGAAATATACTTTTTTCTATTATTAAAGCAATAAATGTGGCTATGATGTAGTGTTACTCCGTTGAATGAGGCAAAATCACAGCCAATCTAGCTTAGTTTAAAAAATCCTCTACGACAACCAAGAAACCTAAGTTTCAACCATAAAAAAAAAATGAAACTTGGCCAGCATACTACTACAATAAATGATGCACATATACTTAAAGCATTCTCCATGAGAAAGAAAAGTAATTCTGGAGAAAAAATTTAAAATGCATTATGTGCAGGTTGTGCCTATGTTGAATCTGATGTCCGTCTGCAATTTCTGTTACAGCAAACTTGAAGGAATTGCATAATGTAATTTACCACAGAATGCTGGCTGCTTTAATAATACAATATAATCCACCACAGAAATTAATTCCAAATGGAAAACACCACTGTGTAAATATGAACTTTCTCACATTTGGACTTTTCCCAAGCATGCATTTATATTAACTTCACTACTATATTAACATAGTACTTTTTTTTGTTTTTCATGGAAAGAGCTACTTATTTTTGTTTTCCATGGAACTTTAAAACTAGAACATGCCACATCATTTTGGCATTTCTGAAAGATAAAGTCCTTCCAAGAAACTTTCTTTAATGGATAGATTTGATAACATCAATCTTTCACTGCTGGGTAGCAAACTTATATCACTCAGGCTAAATTCTATTTAGTTACATAATCATTTAACATGCCCTCCCTTTCCAGTTACCATAGCTAATAAATTCCTCACCTTGAATGCATGTCAGTGAAAAAAAAATGGGGAGGGGCTAAAAAAAACTTCTCTTATTTTGGACTGATATATTAGTTACAAGCTGGATACCAACACAGTGTGGGAACAATGGATTACTTCCCTTCACTTCTGATTATTTTGCTATGTATATAGATTCAAAATTAAAAGGAAAGAAAATGCATAAATATGTCATACATACTTCTTGTGTTAATCGGTATGGACACTTAGCATCCTTGTTATCACTTCTACAAAACATTCGAACACCAGTGTTTATTATCTGCAAAGTACATAAAATAAATACATTGTACTTAAGCTGAATAACAGAAATGGCAAATAATTTACAATATATAGAGAAACAGACAGACAGATAAATATATCAATCATCTAAATGTATGTATGAGTTAGCATCAAGCATAATTATGGTGTCTATGATTATAATGATTATGAGAACTGAAACTGGACATTTATCAAAAGATGGTTTTTCAGCAGATTTGATTACGAGCAAAAACAGAAAGCAGTTATTGTTAGATCAAACTCTGCAATCAAACTGTTCTACAAGACAGAAAAACTGTTTCTGTAGCTGCAAATTGAAATCTGCTTTAAATGTCAGAAGGATAAACAAGTCACTATGGATTGTCTAATTTTAAGCTTTAAGTAGTTTAAACATACAACTTCAGTCTCCAATAAAAACCAAAAATATGCTGTGCCATCCTTAATTGAATAAATATTAGAGCCATTTCAAAAAATAAACTCATAAAATAAAAAGAAATCATTAAAGCATAAACTACTTGCAAAGAACTCCACAAAACTGTTTAAAAGTTTCTCATTTTTCCTTAAATTACTTACCCTATGGTGAGAATTTTAATCTGATGAAATCAGTGTTGTTTCCAGCATAAACAAATGCTCCTTTTTATTCATATATCATCATCAACCATTATCAATCCACTGTTGTATGAAGATCTCCCCAAGTTTCTTCCACAACGGTCTGTCTTGTGCCAGTCTCCTCCATGTTACTCCTGCATACTTTCGAATTCCATCCACCCATCTCCCATGTGGTCTTCTTCTGGGTCTTTTCCTGTCCCTTGGAATACAGTCTAAAATTTCGGCTGTCCATTGATGGTCTGTCCTTCTGGCAATATGTCCAGCCCATTGTCATTTCAGGGATTTTACTCTGATCATGATGTGTTCCACTCTTGTCATTTTTCTGATCCACGAGTTCCTCTTCTTATCTCTCCTGGTTACACCAGGCATGCACCTCTCCATGCTACTTTGAGTTGTCTGCAGTCTTTGTATGTCTCTTTTAGTTAAGTTCCACGTCTCTGCACCATACATAAGTACTGGAAGGATGCATTGATCAAACACTTTTCTTTTAAGGCATAATGGCATATTACTCCTGAAAATTATACTGTTTCTTCCAAAAGCTCTCCAGGCAAGTTTTATATGCCAATTAATTTATTCATCAATGTGACCCTCATTTGATATCTGCTGTCCAAGATAAATGTAAGTATTGGTTATCTCCAGCTTTTCGCCATCAATCGATAAATCTTGCCATCAATCTTTTGTCTTCTGAAATTTAATTTTTAATCCCATTTCTTTACTCTTGCCAGCAAGTTCCTGGATCATACTCAGCAGCTCTGATGGGGTAGTTGCAAAAATGACTATGTCATCAGCAAAATGAAGGTGAGTTAGATAATCTCCATTAATCTTTATCCCTTTGTTTTTCCAGTTCGGTGATTGAAAGACATTTTCCAAAGTGGCATTAATGAGTTTGGGAGATATGTCACCTTGTCTCACTCCCTTTCCAATTTTTATGGGTGATGTATTCTCAAATAGCCGAATCTTTGCACTTGCATTTTCATCATCATCATCATCATCATTGTCAACCATTATCGATCCACTGCTGGACAAAGGTCTCTCCAAGCCTCTTCCACAACAGTCTGTCTTGTGCCAGTCTCCTCCACGTTACTCCCGCATACTTTCAAATTTCATCCATCCATCTCCCATGTGGTCTTCTTCTGGGTCTTTTCCTGTCCCTTGGAATCCAATCTAAAATTTTGGCTGTCCACCAATGGTCTGTCCTTCTGGCAGTATGTCCAGCCCATTGCCATTTCAAGGATTTAACTCTGATAATGATGTCTCCCACTCTTGTCATTTTTCGGATCCACGAGTTCCTCTTCTTATTGTTCCTGGTTACACCAAGCATGCACCTCTCCATGCTTCTTTGAGTTGTATGCAGCCTTTGTCTCTTTTAGTTAAGGTCCACTTCTCTGCACCATACGTAAGCACTGGAAGGATGCATTGATCAAACACTTTTCTTTTAAGACATAATGTCATATTGCTCTTGAAAATTATGCCGTTTCTTCCAAAAGCTCTGCAGGCAAGTTTTATATGCCAATTAATTTCTTCATCAATGTGACCCTCACTTGATATCTGCTGCCCAAGATAAACATACGTATCTGTTGTCTCCAGCTTTTCTCCATCAATCGATAAATCTTCGTTTCTTGTAAAAGCATTGCACATCACTTTTGTCTTCTGAAAGTTCATTTTTAATCCCACTTCTTTACTCTTGTCAGCAAGTTCCTGGGTCATACTCTGCAGCTGTGATAAGGTAGTTGCCAAAATGACTACGTCATCAGCAAAACGAAGGTGAGTTAGATAATCTCCATTAATCTTTATCCCTTTGTTTTCCCAGTTCAGTGATTGAAAGACATTTTCCAATGTGGCGTTAAAGAGCTTCGGAGATATGGTGTCACCTTGTCTCACTCCCTTTCCAATTTTTATGTGTGTTGTATTTTCAAACAGCCGAATCTTTGCACTTGCATTTTCATAGATGTTATTAATAATATTATTGTATGCATCTTCAATACTGCATTTCAAAGCCATTATAACTGCTGATGGTTTCATCGAATCAAAGGCCTATTCATAATCGATAGAAGCCATGCACAATGGAAGTTCATATTCCCTCGCACTTTTAATTAGTTTTTTCAGTACGTGGATACGATCTATAGTGCAGTAGCCACTCCTGAATCCAGCTTGTTCTCTCGGTTGAGCCATGTCCAGTGTTACCTTCAAGCGGTGTAAAAGAACTTTAGTGAAGATTTTATAAACCACTGATAGGAGGCTGATAGGTCTGTAGTTCCTGAGATCCTCAATGTCACCTTTTTTATGTAGCAGGATCATTATAGCGTTGTTCCAATCCTCAGGAATCTTCCCTTCATTAAGGCATCGAGTGAAAATTTGGGCGAGTCCTGTTTCAATTTCTCCACTTGCTTCTTGTACGACGTCTACGGTAATTCCATCTTCTCCTGGAGCTTTTCCCCATTTCATGTTCTTGATTACATGTGCAACTTCTGCTGGGAGGACTGGAAGAACTCTGGTACTGGTACCTTTCATGATGTCTGGAGTACATGTATCATCCCTTTCACATAGTTTGGAGTAGAAATCTTTCACTCTTGTCAAAATTTCGCCTGCATCTTTTGTTACAGAACCATGTTCTTTTCTCAGAGCCATAATCTGTTTTCTTCCCTTTCTCAGATGTCCCTTTGATCTCTTCAGGCTTTGGTTGTTTTCTTGCTTTCCTCACTAGTTTACAGTTGAATTTCTTCACGTCTTCAGTGATACTTTTTTGTACTGTCTTGCATAGCTCTATATATTCCACTTTGGAAGTCACATCTTCTTTAGTTGTCCTCATCACTCTTCTTTTTTGCATCAACATTCCGATGGTATAGTTATACCGCTATTGGCGGTCGTCAGAGCCCCTTTAGTGGGAACAGGATGTACCACGAGAAGGCGGGGTTGACATTTGTCAAGGAGAGGCTGTGATGTTACGCATCACCTGACCTTACATCCTCGCTATTGGCGGTCGTATATATATATATACGACCGCCAATAGCGGTATAACTATACCATCGGGATTAGAGGAAATGCTATCCCACACTCACCAACCCGCTTGGCCAGCATGGTGAGTTATGGCCAAACCCCTCCAAAATGACTCCACAACTTAAATCTTGGCCCTCAGTCTCCGGCAGCTGGAATGTACCTGGCCAAGGCAGCGGCCAGTGCGGCATGAAGGCAGAGGGTGCTAAGAATCCCCGGAGGACCGGACTAGGCTGCCATCTGATGCTGACCTTGGCTACATACAACGGACGCTCCCTATCTTCTGATTCAAGGCTTCTTGAATTGGAAGAGGAACTACAAAGGATCAAGTGGGACATCGTCGGGCTAAGTGAGGTAAGGAGAAAAAGAGAAGATCTCATTGAACTGAAAAGTGGACATCTCTTCTACTATCGTGGGACAGATACTGGCAGAACTAGTGGTGTTGGATTTATAATAAACAAGAAACTGAAGGATAAAGTTGTAGAAGTTGAAAGTTCCTCTGACAGAGCTGCACGACTCGTTATCCAACTCTCGAGAAGATACCAGGCTCAGATTATTCAAACTTATGCACCCACCACAAGTCATGCTGAAGAAGAAATTGAAGAATTTTATGAGGAAATTCGTGATCTAAATAATAAAGGTAAGCAGCACTTGAAGATAATTATGGGAGATTTCAATGCAAAAATAGGGCAACGGCAACAGAATGAAACTTCAGTAGGTAAATTCGGTCACGGCAACAGAAACCAGCGTGGAAATACTCTCGTAGAGTTTGCAGAGGCAGAAGGGTTTTTCATCTTGAACTCCTTTTTCAAGAAAAAGCCACACAGGAAATGGACATGGAGACATCCAAATGGGACGACAAGTGAAATTGATTTTATTATGTGTAACAAAAAATTCGTCATAGAAGACTGCAGTGTGCTAAACAAGTTCAACACAGGCAGTGACCATAGATTGGTGAGATGTAAGATGCACCTCAACACTAAACTCGAACGTAGCAAGCTCATAAGACAAACAAAATGTATTGACATAACCAACCTTAAAAAACACCATAATACCTTCAAATTGGAACTGAAGAACAGATTCTCTGCTTTAGAAGGCCTTACATCGGAAGAAGTGGATATTTCTGAAGTTAACAGAAAAGTAACCAAAGCTCTTATGGAAACAGCAACAAAATTAGCTGGGTCTAAGAACAAATTGCATGTGAACAAATTATCAGGAATAACCAAAATGTTGATGCAAAAAAGAAGAGAGATGAGGACAACTAAAGAAGATGTGACTTCCAAAGTGGAATATATAGAGCTATGCAAGACAGTAAGAAAAAGTATCACTGAAGACGTAAGGAAATTCAACTGTGAACTAGTGAGGAAAGCAATTGAAAACAACCAAAGCCTAAAGATAGCAAAGGGACATCTCAGTAAGGGAAAAAAACAGATTATGGCACTGAGAAAAGAAGATGGTTCTGTAACAAGAAATAGAGGCGAAATTTTGACAAGAGTGAAAGATTTCTACTCCAAATTATATGAAAGGGATGATACATGTACTCCAGGCAGCATGAAAGGTACCAGAGTTCTTCCAGTCCTTCCAGCAGAAGTTGCACATGCAATCAAGAACATGAAGCGGGGAAATGCTCCAGGAGAAGATGGAATTACTGTAGACATCATACAAGAAGCAAGTGGAGAAATCGAAACAGTACTCGCCCAAATTTTCACTCGATGCCTTAATGAAGGGAAAATTCCTGAGGATTGGAACAACGCTACAATGATCTTGCTACATAAAAAAGGTGACATTGAGGATCTCAGGAACTACAGACCTATCAGCTTCCTATCAGTGGTTTATAAAATCTTCACTAAAGTTCTTTCACACCGCTTGAAGGTAACACTGGACATGGCTCAACCGAGAGAACAAGCTGGATTCAGGAGTGGGTACAGCACAATAGATCATATCCACGTACTGAGAGAACTAATTGAAAGAGCGAGGGAATATGAACTTCCATTGTGCATGGCTTTTATCGATTATGAAAAAGCCTTTGATTCGGTGAAACCATCAGCAGTTGCAATGGCTCTGAAATCCTGCGGTATTGAAGATGCATACATTCATATTATTAATAACATCTATGAAAATGCAACTGCAAAGATTCTGCTATTTGAAAATACAACACACATAAAAATTGGAAAAGGAGTGAGACAAGGTGACACCATATCTCCGAAGCTATTTAATGCCACATTGGAAAATGTCTTTCAATCACTGAACTGGGAAAACAAAGGGATAAAGATTAATGGAGATTATCAAACCCACCTTCGTTTTGCTGATGACATAGTCATTTTTGCAACTACCCCATCGGAGCTACAGAGTATGATGCAGGAACTTGCTGACAAAAGTAAAGAAGTGGGATTAAAAATGAACTTTCAGAAGACAAAAGTGATGTTCAATGCTTTTACAAGAAATGAAGATTTATCGATTGATGGAGAAAAGCTGGAGATAACAGACACGTACGTTTATCTTGGACAGCAGATATCAAGTGAGGGTCACATTAGTGAAGAAATTAATCGGCGTACAAAACTTGCCTGGAGAGCTTTTGGAAGAAACAGCATAATTTTCAAGAGCAATATGCCATTATGTCTTAAAAGAAAAGTGTTTGATCAATGCATCCTTCCAGTGCTTACGTATGGTGCAGAGACGTGGACCTTAGCTAAAAGAGACATACAAAGGCTGCAGACAACTCAAAGAAGCATGGAGAGGTGCATGCTTGGTGTAACCAGGAGAGATAAGAAGAGGAACACGTGGATCCGAAAAATGACAAGAGTGGAAGACATCATGATCAGAGTTAAATCCCTGAAATGGCAATGGGCTGGACATACTGCCAGAAGAACAGACCATCAATGGACAGCCGAAATTTTAGATTGGATTCCAAGGGACAGGAAAAGACCCAGAAGAAGACCACATGGAAGATGGGTGGATGAAATTCGAAAGTATGCGGGAGTGACATGGAGGAGACTGGCACAAGACAGACCGTTGTGGAGGAAACTTGGGGAGACCTTCGTCCAGCAATGGATTGATAATGGTTGACAATGATGATGATGATGATATATATATATATATATTTTTTTCAAAGTATCTTCCCTTGGATGATGTGCAATGGTCCTAATCGCCCAGTGCACTTTTCAAAGCATGTGGCAAAGGCGTTTTGTGGAAGCTGCTTTAGTGACCCCTGTACAGCTTGAATATCATCAGCATCTGTGTTGAATGTTGTCCCACAGAACTTCTTCATTCTTGGAAACAACCAGAAATCGCACAGGGCAGGGTCAGGACTGTAGGCAGGCTGGCTGTGGCATGATTTCAATGCTGCATTTCGTAAGAAACTGTTGAACACAAGCAGCCACATGTGGGCGGGCATTATGGTGTAGGGTTCACTTGCCCACCAGTTCCAATCACTTAATTGATATGTGCCGTCGCAGAGGCTTCAAGACTAAATGTAATACTTAGCATTGACAGTAATTTGTGGAGGAACGGTATGCTGGTAGACTACACCTTTATGATCAAAGAAAATTATCACCATCACCTTCCCAGCTGATTTGGTTTGGCGTACTTTTTTGGAGGAAGTGAACCTGTGTGTTTCCAGACACTCTTTGCATGCTTCGTGAGAGGGTTGTAATAATGTACCCAGCTTTCATTGGCAGTTATTACTGTGTTTAGAAAGTTTGGATCCTTTGCAATAATTTGTTTCCACTCATGACACACCTGAACTCTTGCTAACAATTGCTCTCTCATCAGGTGATGAGGTCCCCATCTGCAGAAATTTGTTGCATAGAATGCTGAATGCCGACTTTTTTGAAATATTAATTGATGCTGCTGTCTTCACAAGTGATTTGTCGATCTTCTTGCAGGATTGCCCAAGCAGTGTTAACAATACGCTCTCCGTAACAACACTTTTAGGTCGACCAGGCCTAGGAGCGGGTTCTGCTGACAAACGCTCTTTTTTTAAATCATGGTGCCATCTAAAAATCATTGACTCACCCAAACATTTATCTTTTTAAGCTTTTTCATTAAATCAACTGTTTCTGGAGCCATTTTACCCAAATGATAGTAAAATTTTATCGCACAATGCATTTCACTTCTTAACTCTGAATCACTCACCTCCATAGCTGTATGGCGAAATGCAGACGTACCTTAAACAACTGCACAACAACAAAACCAGGATCGTCTGCCATGTTGTCATAGATACTTCCTTAATTCAGTTAGTCATGTGCATGGTTATTTTCCCCTTTAAAACTGCTGCCAACTCAAAAAAAAAAAAAATACTATACTCTCAGTTTTCATGGAACGGCCTTTGTAGAAAAACTTTCCAAAAGTACATGAGACACAGGAAAAATAGGGGAAATAAAGTTTCAAGTTGTGTGAAGAATAGGATTGGGAAAATGATATGGAAGCCCACTGAGTTAAGTGAAAGATGGGGTAATACTTCTGTGAGTTATTAGATCGAGAAAGCAAAGGTGATTCTGAGGCGGATGATGTCACAGTGACAGGTGGAAGTACAGGAGGGATCTCAAGAGAAGAGGTGTGTAAAGCTCTAAAATCTCTTCAGAATGGCAAGGCTCCGGAAGTACCGGGAGTAGATGACATAACTGCTGAGATGTTAAAATATGATAGTGACTCTGTAATTGACTGGTTTACTGAAATTTACCAGTTTGCTGGGAGTTAGGAATGGTCCCTCGAGATTGGAAGGATGCTATTATTGTTCCCTTGTATAAGGGAAAAGGTGATCAGACTGAATACAAGAACTATCGTGGTATTAGCCTATAAAGTGTGCCAGGAAAAGTGTTTGGTAAGGTTGTTATTGAAAAAGTACGGGGTCTTACATCAGAGAAAGTGTGGGATGTTCAGAGTGGTTTTATGTCTGGCAAAGGCTGCACTAACCAAATTTTTGCATTATGCATGCTGATCAAAAAGTGTCTGGCTATTGGTAAGAAAGTTTTTGCTGCCTTCAAAGATTTAGAGAAAGCTTACAACCGATTAAATATGATACTTCTGTGGAAGGCACAGAATAAATTTGGTGTTATTGGGAATATACTTAATAGTGTAAAAGCTATGTATGCTGGCACTAGAGCTTGTGTACAAGTGAATGTTGTTGTATCAAAATGGTTTTCTATTGGTGAAGGAGTCAGACAAGGTTGTTTAATGTCACCACGGCTGTTTAATCTATTTATGGATGCATACATGCATGATGCCAAGGTGGACCATATTGGTTAATGTCTTGGTAATAACTGTGTGTGCAGATTCCTGTATGCTGATGACACAGCCCTGTAGGCAGAGAGCAAAAGTAAGTTGCAGGGTGTGTTGTCCAGGATGTACGAAGTTTGTGTGAAATTCAAACTGAGTGTAAATAAGGGAAAAACTAAAGTTTTTGAGTGAGGAACTGTTAGTACTAAATGCAAGATAAGTTTAAATGGCACAGTGATTGACCAAGTGAATGAGTTTGTGTATTTAGGAAGCATGTTTGACAGAGAGAACAAATTAGATGGTGAAATTAGTAGGCAAGTGAATGCTTCATTGAAAGTCATTGCTGCTTTGGGAGGTTTTCACATGAATGTTGGGTTCTCAAGAGAGTCCCACATGGCTGTGTATGAAAGTTTAATTGTTCCTACTTTGATGTATGGCAGTGAAACCTGGATATTGCAGAAGAGACATATGAGGAGTCATTTGTGTGCTGGAGAGATGTGTTACTTATGGGGAGTTTGTGGCAAGACACTCTCTGATCATGTGAGGAATGAAGATGTGCTGCAATTGTGTTATGTGAGGCGAAATGTTGTTAGTAAGGTGGACACTAATATTCTTTGGTGGTTTGGCCATGTTGAAAGAAGGATTGATGAGATGCTTACTAAGAAAAATTGTCAGCCCAAGTGGCAGGAAAGGAAGGCAGAGGGAGGCCAAGGAAGACATGGGAGGATCAGATTCAGGAGTGTCTGCATGAGAAAAAGATTATGAATGTGAAGTATAGAAGGTCTTGTATATGTCGTGTGAGGGATGTCAGTTAAGTTTGACTTGTGCGTCAAGATCGCTGTAAATGGAGGTTTGATACAGCAACAGTAAATAATCAGTTAAAAAATTTATCCGGAGGTTTGTATTTCTTTGTGGAGCTAACCTTTGAATCTCAGATAACCGGGATGTGATGTGATGTGATGTTTATGCATATATATACACTATCTACCAACAAGTAATTGGACACCCCTGCAATCGACGGTATCTGCGGTCCTGACACACGTCACGGCCGCCGCCATTAAATATTGTGTGGGAAACAACAATGCAATCAGTCGCATGCAAGATGCCACGCAGTTCGGAGCTCTCTGATTTCGAGAAAGGTGTAATTGTCGGGTATCACAGAAATGGTCGATCCATACGTGACATATCCAGCGAGTTGAAGTACCCAAAATCGACAGTGGCCTACGTGATTGGCAAGTGGAAGATGAGAGGTGACTGTCGGAATGTGCCTCGACCCGGCAGACCCACAAAACTGGGAGTTAGAGACCGACGGGTGCTGGCCAAAGAAATTCGGAAGAACCACACCAAATCGATGGGCCACACCCGCGAGGAGTTTCAGCAGGCATCCGGAAGTGTTCTTTCGATAAATACAATCCGTAAGGAAGCCCATCTGCTCGGTTATCATGGACGTGCTGCAGCCCACAAGCCTTTGATCACCAAGTCCAATAGCGCTGCTCGGCTAACGTCGTGCAAAGAACATCGACAGTGGACCGTTGAACAGTGGAAACAGGTTCTCTGGAGCGATGAATCAAGGTTCACCCTCTACCGTTTGGATGGCAGGGCTGGGTTTGGCGTCTGCCTGGAGAACACCTCCTGCCGGAATGTATTGTGCCAACTGTGAAGTTCGGCGGCGGTGGAATTATGCTATGGGGGTATTTCTCCTGGTACGGCACGGGACACTTGGTCGCAATTCCTGGTAGACTCAACGCCGAGACCTACTGCACCATTTTGGATGACCATACGCTTCCTACGTTGTAGCAGTTTTACGGGGTGGACCCATGTTACTTTCAGGATGATAATGCCACCTGTCGTGTTGCGAGGTCCACCATGGCTTGGTATGGTGACAATGGGGTTAATCAAATGGACTGGCCTGCGCAGAGCCCGGACCTTAACCCTATCGAGCACCTCTGGGACGAGTTGGAGCGTCGACTTAAGGGGTGCCCCCACCGTCCGAAATCGGTGAAGGAACTGACCTGTCTTCTCCAAGCCGAGTGGAAGAAAATACTGCTAGCCGTCGTACAACGCCTGGCTGAGAGTATGCCCCGGAGGGTCGCAGCTGTAGTCGCCGCTCATGGAGGCTCCACCAACTATTGAAGGTGAATAAACTTTGTTTTCCTTTGCTATCACAGGTGTCCAATTATTTGTTGGTAGATAGTGTACATGTATTACAATGGAAACAGAAGTTAACAAAGAAAAATTTGTCTTAAAAGCTGACAACTTTGAATCACAAAACCTGAACACACAATTATTTTTTCATATTACTATTGGAAGATTTCCTGACAAATAAGTTGAATCTTTTAATATCTCAAGGTAATTGCACAAATACATACCTTCATTATACACTTTTAGTAGTTTTTGTTCAAATCGAACACCCCCCCCCCCCATAGCAATACAAATTGGTATCTCAATCAACATACAAATACGACAGGTAAATCCAAACATATACTAAAACGAACTCAAAGTTAAAAAACATCAATTAAGATCATGCTAAAAAAGGTTAAATTAAAACAGAATTTTCTGCAAGGGAATAGTAGAATTCAAACCTGTGAAATTGTACTCTGTGAGTACTTTTAGTAGTATCTTACTACTATCTTCAGGCAGCCAAACTCTCACAGTGATGGCACATGTAGAAGTGAACTTATCACAAGTGCTTACTTCCCTCGAAGGGAGTGTCAGGGCGTGTCAGCCAAAATCCACGTGTTTGTCTGATGACAGAAGTTTACATACTTCTCACATACACAAAAGATTACTTATGAGAACTTGGTCCCTCACTACCAGGCGGCAGAGTTATTTTTTATTATTCGAACATCTAGGTAAAGGAATGTACTGACTTCCAAGTCAGTGTAGGGTTTAAAAGGGCATTTGTTTCGGTCACCTACCTGACATGTTTCCATTGCAATAATGGAGATTGCCAATGCTTTCTTTACTAAGTGTTTTTAATAGCTTCAGGTGAACAGATCACCTCTCTGGCATATTCCATTTCTCCTGCTCAACTGTTATTCTACTGCAGACCACTCATTCCTCAGCATTTCACTGGTTTTCAACAGCCAGGCATTCATAGAAATTTATGGAATATCTTGCTGATATGCAGCAACAGTTTCCTTGTGAATTCATTTCACAGCTTCCCTTTTCTGAACCAACTTTTGGACTTTTCAACTATTTATTTGTTCCAAGCAGAATGAATGTTCACAAGACATAAAAATCCCTATCTACTTGAAAATGGATACATTTATGGCTAAAAACTTTTAGCTAAACTCCTAGTAGTTAATTTCTGCATACGGCTTGGATTTTTTAATAGGAATTTCTTTACTCCTAAGGTTTGGCATTAAGCCAGAAGGCTTTATGCATCCCAAAACTGTACTGAGTAATGGGGAAAAGTTCAACTTCCTCTGACAGCATGACCTCAAAGTTCATGAGTTCTTTGTTTCACAACTCATTCAGACACAATAGCACTGCAGCAGAATTTTTCTAGATGAATTCCAAACACTTAAAAATTACAATTACCCATTTTGCTTTCAGAGTTCACGAGTTCTTGTTTCACAAAGTTCACAAGTTCTTTGTTTCACAGCCCATTTAGATGCAATAGCATTGCAGCAGAATATTTCTAGATGAATTCCAAACACTTAAAAATTGGAATTACCCATTTTGCTTTCTAATGCACAATTAATTTTTAGGTTTTATTACAATACATTCTGTTTAAAAAATGCTCCAATTTATAAGAATCATTTTTTAATGTTTTTATTGTTTCTTCAGTGGTGGAGCTAGTTTCTTTGCCCTGTAATGGTGGGTGCTTGCAGGCTTATGTAAACAAAGCAGAATGATACACAAAACTACTCAAGAGTACCAGGATTTGGAAGTCAATCCCACTTTCACTTCTGAATATTGTTAAGCTTTTGAAGTGTTCAACACAAATGTACTTTTATTTTAAATTTTTGAGGGTGACAGCAAGGGACATGTAAGCAACATAGTTTTCACTAATTGTTCAAGAACATTATCTTTCCTGAACATGGTAGAAGTACAATGAGTTCATATGATTTTTTGCTGTGGTTTTTTAAGTAAGAAATAAATGCAAGTACAATAAAAGAAAAGAAACCAGGCAATTATATGTGATGAATTACCTCAGCCACATCATCTCCAAAATAAAAAGCAAGTAGAAGTAAAATCAAAGTAACATGAAGTCAGGAATGCAAAATTTACCTTGACTTTATGAGAGTTTGCTTGAACGATGTTTTTGACAGCTTCGGAGACAAAATAAAAATTTCTTTTTCTGCTTTCCTGACATCTAGTGAGCAACTGCAAGTGCTTGAAGTCCTTTAGCTTATAAAAGTCTCTACAAAACATTATTTGTTTTCAAATTCTATCATTAGAGACTTACATTATAGGCAAAACATCATTCAGTAACAAACAGTTCTAGAAATTTAAGTTTTAACACTGGCTCAATAAAATAACAAATAACATGATACTACTAAGTCAAATAATATTTTTACAATATAAAACGAATCCCTCCAGGAACTGGCAAGTAGCAGCCAAGAATTGAAAACTGATTTCAGGTTATTAAAAAATTTGACATTACCAAAGCATTATGAAAAAATTAAAGGTTTTCCATAAAACACAGTTGCATTTTTTCCATATACAGTATATTTCAGTTAATTGGGACATATCGGGACCAGAGCACTTTCGCCCAACTAAGCGGCAGTCCCAATTACACGAAGAACATCCCAAATAGCTAATTTGGAATGTTCTTCAAGAATTGTCCCTTATAAATGGTTGCCCCAATTTACCAATGGCCCAATTAACCAAAATCTACTGTAAACAAAAATGACCTGGATTCCTTGCATTCCCTATGTAAAGAAAAAAACATCCTTTTAAGAACACAAAACAATTTTAAGATGAAACACTGTTCATACATCCAACACGAATACTGAGTAATTTTATCAACCCTGACATTTCTGACCTTGATTAAGAACAAAAGACCAGAAACATCAGGACTGATGAAAAAAAAAAAAAAAGTTACTCAGTGCTTAATCTCAATTTGTTTTGTGTTCTTCACAAAAATAAAAGAACATTTAGCACCCCCACCAAAAACAAAAATTCCACACTAGTGATCTGCAGGTTTTCAATCTGCCTTCTGTCTCAGCTTCTAGGTGATGATAGATTAGTGAAGCTCAAGCAGTGTAGCTACTCTTGCATTCAGTGGATATGTTACCACATAAAAAGAGGGGAGTGGTGATAAATAAATACATATACAGTCAAATCTGTGTAAGGTGGAAATCTGTCTACTGCGGAAAATTTTCTTGGTCCCTTCAGTATTAATGTGTTCAGTATATGTAATCATCATCATTATTGTGAACCATTATCAATCCACTGCTGGACGAAGGTCTCCCCAAGTTTCTTCCACAACGGTCTGTCTTGTGCCAGTCTCCTCCATGTCACTCCAGCATACTTTCGAATTTCATCCACCCATCTCCCATGTGGTCTTCTTCTGGATCTTTTTCTGTCCCTTGGAATCCAATCTTAAAATTTCGGCTGTCCATCGATGGTCTGTCCTGGCAGTATGCCCAGCCCATTGCCATTTCAGGGATTTAACTCTGATCATGATGTCTTCCACTCGTGTCATTTTTCTGATCCACGAGTTCCTCTTTTTATCTCTCCTGGTTACACCAAGCATGCACCTCTCCAGGCTTCTTTGAGTTGTCTGCAGCCTTTGTATGTCTCTTTTAGTTTCTCTGCACCATACGTAAGCACTGGAATCAAACACTTTTCTTTTAAGACATAATGGCATATTGCTCTTGAAAATTATGCTGTTTCTTCCAAAAGCTCTCCAGGCAAGTTTTGTACGCCGATTAATTTCTTCATCAATGTGACCCTCACTTGATATCTACTGTCCAAGATAAACGTACGTGTCTGTTATCTCCAGCTTTTCTCCATCAATTGATAAATCTTCATTTCGTGTAAAAGCATTGAACATCACTTTTGTCTTCTGAAAGTTCATTTTTAATCCCACTTCTTTACTCTTGTCAGCAAGTTCTTGGATCATACTCTGCAGCTCTGATGGGGCAGTTGCAAAAATGACTATATCATCAGCAAAATGAAGGTGGGTTAGATAATCTCCATTAATCTTTATCCCTTTGTTTTCCCAGTTCAGTGATTGAAAGACATTTTCCAATGTGGCATTGAAGAGCTTGTGTGTGTTGTATTTTCAAACAGCCGAATCTTTGCACTTGCATTTTCATAGATGTTATTAATAATATTAATGTATGCATCTTCAATACTGCAGGATTCCAGAGCCATTGTAACTGCTGATGGTTTCACCGAATCAAAGGCTTTTTCATAATCGATAAAAGCCATGCACAATCGTTCATATTCCCTCGCTCTTTCAATTAGTTCTCTCAGTACGTGGATATGATCTATTGTGCTGCAGCCACTCCTGAATCCAGCTTATTCTCTCGGTTGAGCCATGTCCAGTGTTACCTTCAAACGGTGTGAAAGAACTTTAGTGAAGATTTTATAAACCACTGATAGGAGGCTGATAGGTCTGTAGTTCCTGAGATCCTCAATATCACCTTCTTTATGTAGCAGGATCATTAAAGCATTGTTCCAATCCTCAGGAATCTTCCCTTCATTAAGGCATCGAGTGAAAATTTGGGCGAGTACTGTTTCGATTTCTCCACTTGCTTCTTGTATGATGTCTACAGTAATTCCATCTTCTCCTGGAGCTTTTCCCTGCTTCATGTTCTTGATTGCATGTGCAACTTCTGCTGGGAGGACTGGAAGAACTCTGGTACTGGTACCTTCCATGATGTCTGGAGTACATGCATCATCCCTTTCATATAACTTGGAGTAGAAATCTTTCATTCTTGTCAAAATTTCGCCTCTATTTCTTGTTACAGAACCATCTTCTTTTCTCAGTGCCATAATCTGTTTTCTTCCCTTACTGAGATGTCCCTTTGCTATCCTTAGGCTTTGGTTGTTTTCAATTGCTTTCCTCACTAGTTCACAGTTGAATTTCCTTACGTCTTCAGTGATACTTTTTCGTACTGTCTTGCATAGCTCTATGTATTCCACTTTGGAAGTCACATCTTCTTTAGTTGTCCTCATCTCTCTTTTTTTTTGCATCAACATTTTGGTTTTTCCTGATAATTTGTTCACATGCAACTTGTTCTTAGACCCAGCTAATTTTGTTGCTGTTTCCATAAGAGCTTTGGTTACTTTTCTGTTAACTTCAGAAACATCCACTTCTTCCGATGTTAGGCCTTCTAAAGCAGAAAATCTGTTCTTCAGTTCCAACTTGAAGGTATATTGGTGTTTTTTAAGGTTGGTTATGTCAATACATTTTGTTTGTCTTATGAGCTTGCCACTTCGAGTTCAGTGTTGAGGTGCATCTTACATCTCACCAATCTATGGTCACTACCTGTGTTGAACTTGTTTAGCACACTGCAGCCTTCTATGACGAATTTTTTGTTACACATAATAAAATCAATTTCACTTGTCGTCCCATTTGGATGTCTCCATGCCCATTTCCTGTGCGGCTTTTTCTTGAAAAAGGAGTTCAAGATGAAAAACCCTTCTGCCTCTGCAAACTCAACGAGAGTATTTCCACGCTGGTTTCTGTTGCCGTGACCGAATTTACCTACTGAAGTTTCATTCTGTTGCTGTTGCCCTATTTTTGCATTGAAATCTCCCATAATTATCTTCAAGTGCTGCTTACCTTTATTATTTAGATGGCGAATTTCCTCATAAAATTCTTCAATTTCTTCTTCAGGATGACTTGTGGTGGGTGCATAAGTTTGAATAATCTGAGCCTGGTATCTTCTTGAGAGTTGGATAATGAGTCGTGCAGCTCTGTCAGAGGACTTTCAACTTCTACAACTTTATCCTTCAGTTTCTTGTTTATTATAAATCCAACACCACTAGTTCTGCCAGTATCTGTCCCATGATAGTAGAAGAGGTCCACTTTTCAGTTCAATGAGATCTTCTCCTTTTCTCCATACCTCACTTAGCCCCACGATGTCCCACTTGATCCTTTGTAGTTCCTCTTCCAATTCAAGAAGCCTTGAATCAAAAGATAGGGAGCGTCCATTATACGTAGCCAAGGTCAGCATCAGATGGCAGCCTAGTCCGGTCCTCCGCTGATTCTTAGCACCCTCTGCCTTCATGTCGCACTGGCCGCTGCCTTGGCCAGGTACATTCCAGCTGCCGGAGACTGAGGGCCAAGATTTAAGTTGTGGAGTCATTTTGGAGGGGTTTGGCCATAACTCACCACGCTGGTCAAGCGGGTTGGTGAGTGTGGGATAGTATTTCCTCTAATCCCGATGGTATAGTTATTCCGCTATTGGCGGTCGTCAGAGCCCCTTTAGTGAGAACAGAATGCACCACGAGAAGGCGGGGTTGACATTTGTCAAGGAGAGGCTGTGATGTTACGCATCACCTGACCTTACATCCCATGTGTAATATAAAGCGAAAATCTGTCTAACACGGAAACAGAAAAAAAAATTGATACACTTGCAAAGAAAATCTGCATAATGCGGACAGTTTAAGCTACATCATTCCATGATCGCACAATTAGAAGAAATCTTTGTATTGCAATTTGTACTTCTTCTCTCCATTTTATTGGGGCTGTCGGAAAATATAGTAAATGCGGAGGAGTCCCAAAGATGAACATGTAGATTTAAACAAGGCAAATGACCGCCTTTCCCTCTTGCCCAAAGATGGTTCTAACAGCATCTTTCCTTGCTCCCTCAATGCCACTGAAAGAGGGAGATTAGCAGTGGGGTGGGGTGGGTCTGTGTGATGCAGCAGCAAATCACACCCACTCTGCTGCAAGTGGAAATACCATCTGATCTAAGCATCAGCATATCTGCCAATTGCAGGTCACAGGTTCATAAAAGAGACATTATTGCAGTCAAAATCCGTAGCTGTCGTGTGGCCTAGTAATTCGCTACCAATATATTGGGTATATAAATAAGTTTTGAGGGATTTCCGTTCAATGTCGTACTTATTACTGCTCACAAGTATTTTAAGGTGGCAACACTGCGATATCGCAGTACAAGACGCCAGCTGTCGGAGTCAGTATACAACGTTCGATTGAAGTGCGAAGACGCATTTGTTTTACTCGATGGAAAATGGCAACTTTCGTCCCGACAAAACAGCATTTGCGGGAAGTGTTAGTGCATTACTTTATTGTCAAGAAAAGTGCTGCCGACAGCTATCGCTTAATGTCAGAAATCTATGGTGAACGTTCCCCATCCATAAAAACCTGTGAGTATTGGTTTAGACAATTCAAAAGGAATGATTTCGATGTCAGTGATAAAGAACGTTCTGGACCACCCAAAAAAATTGCTGATGCCGAATTGGAAGCTTTACTCGACGAGGATCCGTGCCAGACCTAAAAAGAACTAGCAGCAGCATTAAATGTTAGTCAACCATGCATTTCACAACGTTTAGCTGCCATGGGAATGGTGCAAAAAGAAGGGAATTGGGTTCCACATGCTTTGCGGGAAAGAGACCTGGAACGTCAAAAAACCATTTGCGAATTGCTGCTACAAAGGCAAAAAAGAAAGGGTTTTTGCATCATATTATTACTGCCGACGAGAAATGGATATGGTACGATAACCCTAAATGGCAGAAAGCATGGGTGAAGCCAGGTAAACCAGGTCCTTCAACACCAAAACGCAATATCCATGGTTCAAAGATAATGCTGTGCATCTGGTGGGACCAGAAGGGTGTGATCCACTATGAACTGCTGAAACCATCAGAAACTATTACTGGTGATTGGTATCAAACCCAATTAATGAGTTTAAAATGAGCTTTCACGCAAAAACAGCCGGAATGGGAGAATAGACACAACAAAGTCTTCTTACAGCATGACAACGCAAGACCACATGTTTCTCGACCTGTGAAAAAGTACTTAGAAGGATCCGACTGGGAAGTTCTACCCCGCCCGCCATATTCGCCAGATATTGCGCCATCGGATTACCATTTGTTCCGGTCGATGCAGTCAGCACTTTCTGGAGAACAGTTTAGTTCTTATGAAGACATCAAAAATTGGCTGGGCAACTGGATCTCTTCCAAGGAACCGGAATTCTTCCTTCGGGGCATACGTTCACTGCCCAAAAGATGGGGTAAAGTTGTAGCTTCAGAGGGAGCATACTTCGATTAATATTAAAATATTGTTTCTGTTCTCCAACAATGTGTTTTGTTCACCTCAAATCCCTTGAAACTTATTTATATACCCAATAGCATTCCTCAATATTGTCAGATTCAGTGCTCCAATATCTAATAAAAATTTCAAGTTGTTTATTTTTGGCTTCATTCAATGTTTCATTATACATCAATGTATACAGAGAGCGAGACTTGTTGACTTCTGATATTATTTTGCTTAAAAAATATGGACCAAGACCATGGGAAATTTCATGAGACATTTTTCTTGATGATAACTTTAATTCCTTACTTTCAACACACTTTGGAAACATTCGATGAAACAAGTCACTAATGCCATCACAAGATGAAAAGGAATAGTTGTTAACTGAAACATGAAGGGTCCAAAGTATTTCTGTGCAACAAATTCTTTCCTTGTCTTTAATTCTCCAAATGGGAACAATTCCTATTGTACTGCTTGAAGCTGGCCCAGGATGCAAAGTAACTCCATGTGTGCCACTACTGGTAACAACTTTTTGAAATCTAGTTTGGAAATTATCCAAGATTTCCTTTGATTTATTCTTATGTTTACTAGAGTTGGAATGCTGCAGTAACTGACTTTTCAAACTGTTTCCTGTTGCTACGTTACATTTGCAGTAATTACAATAAAAATGAAAATCATCTTTACCTTTTATACACCAAACTTTTATCATCATTCCATTTGCATCCAAATCTTCAAGCCAATGGTCACAAAATTTTGTTTTTTGCGGCATCGTAGGGAAATATTAATGAGCAAACTAGTTTGCACGCTTCCTCACTTTTCACTGTTTAACAAAGCCAAAAACGAAAATATGCTGCCCTTACCACACAGGTGTGCTGTGAAAAAGTGATAATTATGATTGCTTTCAGCTTTCGCTGCAGATCCGACACAGTTTCAGCGGTTTCACCTCCCCACAGCTTCTCTTCCTGTCGCAAGGGCGAGTCAACTCTGGGGGGAGGGGGGTATATGACAGATGCATTATCACGAGTGAAGAGCATACAAAGTTCTTATTGCATCACCTCATGCGTGTGCATGGGGTGACGTAATGCCACAAAGCATCGGTGCAGCTAAGTTGGAGGGGTCTGGTCAAGAGGACAGGGAAGGAGGATTCCTAACGGATTTACGATGCTCACTCACTGCACCTTGGAAGCAAGGTTTCTGGAAGGGATAAGGTTGGTTATTACAGAGGAACAGCTCCCATTGGCTGTTCCTCTGTAATAACCTGAAACTATTGATTGTAAATATATTTTTCTACCATTTTTGGAAATTGGCAAGTGAAAAAAAATAGGAATATAGGACAAATTTCAGAAAATACAGGACACATGGGAGAATAGGACAAATATAGGACAAATTTTGGTGATTTTTCGAAAATATAGGAAAAATAGGACAACTCCGACCTCTGCTGATGTTCGTTGTGAAATAGAAAAATGTATTGTCATCAAAAAATTCAAACAGAGCACAATAACGGACTATTTGAGAAGCAATGCCCACACAACTCAGCTTTCCTGAAAGCTTGATGCATGAAATAAAGAGGAAATAAAAATTGGATTACCAAACCAACAAGTATATTGCTTACTTTTTATATGTGGATTGATGTTGTTTTTGGATTTTCTTGGTTGTAACTTTTAATTAATTAATGAAGGAGTTAAAATAAGACTGCTAGGCCTCGAAAACCATCATGAATCAGACGGTAACATCAATCCACTACAACGGGAGGGGGGGGGTGCATAATTACAGAATATGAAAATCCTATCTTCATTTTCTCCAGCACATGAAGCTGTTAAAAAAATGTAGTGAGAATTCTGCTGCTTAAGAGAGTAAAACTGTATCAATTTTTCCTTTTTGTTACATGTATCAGTTATATGTACTGATATGCGTTGTTTTTTTAATCTGCATAAAGTGGAAATCTGCCTAATACAGAAATATTTTGAAGTCCCGTGGATTTTTGCCTTAGATAGATTTGGCTGTACCAAGCAACTGTAATGCAGATTGCAGGTTTCACTATAGTATAAACACTTCCCAATGCAAATTCCTTATATATGTAATTATGACGAGATTGAGACAGGGAATAGTGCTATTATGAATTAAGAAAGTATAACATCATAACAGCTGTGATACCTGCCATCCACCACAGAAGAAATCATGTATTTACAACTACAGGGGAAGGTGAAGAAATATTGAGATGTAGGCCAACATCAGCAACATGGAAATTTCTGTAGCATTTCAGAAGTATGAATTCTGATAGCACTAATTTATTTTGTTTTTTCCTTTATTTTTTTAAATAATAAATGAAACTCAACGTATTTCCATCAGAAATACCTAACTCTACTTCAACATACACAGCAATACCTTCCCTTTTCTGTTCTTCATCCATAGCAGCATCAAGGCAACACAACTTAGTTTGCACACACTTTTGATGAGGAATAGTACTGAAGTTCAAGACAATTTTGTTTGCATTCCATCAGGATTCAATAAAAAAATTTACCTACTGTTTCTTTTTTTTTTTTTTTTTTTTTTTCATGCTAAGGCTAAGGGGCAACATCCCTAAAAATATTTATGAAAAAACGAAAAAAAAAAACGTTCTTTTGTCCAGAGATCAAGGGTGCTAAAATGATAATCCCCAAATGCTGCATAGTCTGCAAGGGCAATGCTACATAGACAACTGCCTTTTATATTTCTCATTAAAGTATCAACCATGTCACATTTTCACAGAAATCAACATAATACTTTTCACAAGGTTGTATTTTTTTTATTTTTGAACTTCCCAACAGTCCTTAAAATTAAGAGACTTGCTGTAAAAAAGGACTACAAAAATACCTCTAAACCTGATTGTTAAAAAAAAAAAAAAAAAAGCCTTTCAAAGGAAACCAGTGATGAAAACAACAGCCAATACTATCAGCATTAAAGGTCATATATTGGTGTACATGTCAGATTTAACTGATCATAATGAATCAGTATCATTTACTTAAATTTTGAGCATAAGTTTTTACCTCTAGACAATGTGACGAAAGTTGAATGATTCTACTTTACCATAGATTTCTTTTTAGATTACAATTTCAAAAATTTGTCTATCATCCAAAGCAATAAGTCCCTTTAATGAAAGGAGAAAAATATCCTTCATATCTGAGATAATACATAAACATCTGCACAATGGACTACAAGACGCTTGAAATTTTATGCCCTGCCAAAAAATATTGAGGGTACTATATTACACCCCATTCCCCATGCTTCTAAAATAAAAGAGGTTTCTCTATTTCTCCTTGAGAAGTGGTGAATTTAATATTATTATATTCTATGATTTGTGCCCCACCCCTGATATTTTTGTGCTCCTGCTGATCCATTCATTACTTTACTACTGTGATTAACTCTCCTCTATTATGACAACAGCCACTAGTGCACAAACACCATTGAAATACCAGGAATTTGTAAATAAGTTCCTCATTTCTTGGTAATATTTTTTAAGGAACATTTTTTTTTATTTTATTTTTTTTTTTTTTGCTTTATTTTCTTATCTTTATTTTGGTCTCTTTATTCACAGGTTTTGCATTCAGAGTGGAATTCTTGTTCCCCTAACACAACTGCTGGAGTCATTTAGCTAATGTGTATGAAAAGTAGAATTTTGGCTGAATGGTTGTAAACACTAAATAAGGTGGTACAGCTTCTCCTAACCACTTCCTTCTTTTAGTACACACAGGAAGTTGTCAAACACAGTAGAGTAATAAGTGGGGCTGGCGAATTTTGGAAGAAAGGATGTGAAAAATTCACATCCTTTCTTCCAGAATTTTGCCAGCCCCACTGAAATGGATTAAAACATTAGAACGGATTAAAAGCATTGTTTCCTGTAGTACAAAATTTCAAAAAGTAACTCTCAAAAAAGCTCATTGCATCAATACCTTAGGTTTTAGAGACTGGCTAAAAGGAAAAATTAGCAAATTCTGTAGAATTTTCAAAATTTGTCTCTGGGGGTAGTGGAGAGTTTAGACACCACTTAGATATTTCCCAAGCATTTCTTTCAGTTTCATGTTTGCAATTGACCAGTTCAAATGCAAAATGTCTAAAAGAAAATGCTTGAGTATAATAGAGAATTTACAAGTTCTGGAAGAGGTTGACGAAGGCTTTTTAAAAAATGCTGCTTCAAAATTTTGTATCCCTACAAACACTTTGTCAACAAGTTTGAAAACTCGAAAGGCATTTTTGAAACAAAGTGAAGAGGTCAGCTCCAGCAGAAAACAGAAAAAAATGTGTTTGTGCAAAGAAGTAGATGATGCTGTTTACATATATGTTCAAATGTTTCATGAAAAGAATATGCTGTCTATTGCCTTTTATTTCAAGAAGTCCTCAAGTATGTTAAATCTCTCAGGAATACAGAATTTCAGGCAAGCATGGTATGACTTGATAAAAGAAGAGGCATGGAATAGTCTAAAACATTAAATTCAGGGAAGAATAAACCATTATTGAAGAAGGCTATGTCCAGTGGAAAAAGAACTTTTCTCAGAACATTCTTGGAAAACAGTGTCCAGTGGAAAAAAAGGGGCATTTTTAATGTTTAAAAACAGAACATTTTTAAAACTCCATGGCAAAACATTCTTGGCAATGCAAAGCTAGAACAGAGATGGGTATTTCTTCCCTTTTTTCCCCCCAGGGGTTTAATGACCATTGTGAGCAATGATGGGTTATAAGCAATCACCTGTTCCCAATTGAGAGAAGCCAGTGCCCTAAAACAAACACAACAGCCATGCCTCACCAGGATTTGAACCCGGACCCCACCTCAGATAAATGGTCAGAAGCCAGGGCCCAGACCACTGTCCCATCAGAGCGGCATACTTCTTCAGTGGAGAAAAACGTTAGTGAGAACATATTGAGATGGTTTGAATGTGTTTTGAATAGGAGATTACAGATTACCAAGACATGTCAAATTCTGTAGTACCAAGTTTTAAAACACAAGGCAGATAGAACAGGGTGGATGTGTAGTATGAAATCAGCCATTAATGACTGAGGAAGCAATATGTTAGCGACAGAAAATCCTGCAATGGAAAGGATGTAACAGATAAAGTTCACTGCAAATAATGTTTTGTTGTTGTTCCACACTAAAAAAATGCCTTTAAAGTGTACAAACATGAGATTACAATGAGCAGATAATGAATGCCATCAGAAGTTGATATATAACTGCTCTAAAACTTACTATATGCAACAAATCACAGAAGTAAAAAAAAAAAAAACTACGACAGTGAGAGTGATGTAGGGGCACTGCACTGTTTTGTTATAATGATCCCATCCTCGAGAAAATATCCCTCAATCCACAAAAATACAAGAAAGAGATATTAATGTCACACCATTCAGCAACATTTTTTGTTCTATAAGGCAATTTTAAATTGCTGAAATCTATTAAATTAGACAAGGAAATTGCAGCATCTTGCAGCACAGACCAGACCCACATCTCCCAATTTCCAATTTCCATCAAAGCATGCTAACCACTATACCACCCAGAACACTGATGTTACAAACAAGTGAACTTTATTACATAGAAATTGAAACTTTCAAATTGAAAGTTTGTTAACATTCCAATCTGATATGTTTCAAATATAATAGTCTGGTGTCATATTAAGTAGATTAATTATTTGTTCAGTCATACACAGTGGCATTCATTGCTTGGAATGGCAGTGTCCTTGGTAGTGTTCCATAATGGTAGCTTTCTCAGACAAAAACTAGGAGATACAAGTTTGATTCACATTCATGATGAGACAATATCCTAGTTTTTTTTTAAAGTTTATATCTCTATGCCATAAAATAAAAAGTCCTTCAGGATATTGTGTTTTTTTATTTTGTGGAAAAACACCACAAATTTAAACTGAAAGTAAGTTTTTACTGCTTAATATAACTTACAAATTTATGCTGCTTTTAGTTTAAAACACATATTTAACTTTAACTGTCACTGAAATAATAATGGTAAAACTTGTAGTATGTCTGCAGTTTTTGGCTAAAATCTTCAGGTGTAATATAGAATCAAAAATTCTTGAAAGCTGAGATATTTACCTGACTAATGGCCAGGCCTCTTCATCCTCTTTAATGAAAATAAAGGGATCTTCCTTGAAACCCCAAATCTTTCTCTTTTTGTTTGGAGGGCTTCCAGAACAATCATTATTTTTAGTACTAAAAATATTTTGAAACAAGCAAAAAAACTCAAATGTATGAACACAACTATATTTTGTTAAATACATTTTCTACTACATACATATCACTAAGTTGTTCTCCGAGAGTCAGATGTTAGCTCCACAAAAAAAAAAAATACAAACTACCAGATAAATTTTTAACTGATTATTTACTTACTGTTGCTGTATCAAACTTCCCCAGAGTTTTATCCGTATCAAACTTCTTTTTAGAGTTTTTACTATTAATCCACCCCCACCCCCACCCCCTTTTGTGCATATAAGTACATTTTGAATACATTATTTATTTACTTATATGCACAAAATGGGGATTAATAGTAAAAACTTTTTCAAGACATTATTATGATGAAACAGATAAGAACCATGATAAAATAACAAGGCATACAAATGAACATCACACTAACTTCAAAGAACATCAACAAACCTACAACATTCTGAACATATGCAAGGCAAAGTGAAAATATAAAAAGTGAAATACATTCCATACGTAAATTCATTAAACAGTACCATTAAAAACTATATATAAAATAATAAAACAATGTTTAAACAGCAAATAATAAATTTAATTTCAAAAACCCGTCGAAATGGAATAGGAAATGATTCATAAAAAATCTATACACTATTGAGTCACTATTTCTTATACTGAGCAATCAGTTTGTAAATTAAGAAGAACACAAAACAAGAACTGATGAAAAAAAAAGGGGGCTAAAACAGCAGGACTGTGAAATACAATGATACATAACTGAAAATCATCAAGATTCCAAGTCCAATGGTCACATTTTAATTAATGTTCAACAGAAAACTTATTAAAGAATGATATTGCATCAGGAAAGAGCAAGCAGTCAATGAGTTCACAAAACTATTCATCATTGTCTTCAATGGATTGTGATTGAAAACTGATCTTGCTGAACTGTCTTGATGTTGATGATGTTCCAAAGTTAAGAAAAATGCCTCTCACATTCAAAGAATTTTGATGAAGCACTTGGATAACTCAACATGAATTTTAGCAGCACTGTTGTCTATTTTCCTAAATCATTTGGATGTAGTATATCGCAGATGTCATACTCTTCATAACTGAACCTCTGAAATTACTTCTTACAAAACTTGCTGAAAGATACATAACAAAAGAAAAATTATCACACAACTGAACTGCAATAAGGGATTCTTTTTTTTTTTTTTTAATTGGAGGTTTAACGACCACCGTGAGCAACTCAATGGGCTATAAGCATTCGCCCGTCCCTAATTTAGGGTCACTAGTTCCAGGGAAGGGAGAGAGCCAGTGCCATAAGACAAACACAACATCCATGCCTCACCGGGATTCGAACCCGGACCCCTTACGGACGAATGATCAGAGGCCATCGCTTAGACCACTGCGCCACCGGGGCGGCTAAGGGATTCTGACAACAATGTGAAGAAACTGTAGCTGCAATGTATACTCACAAGAGTTGCACATACTTTTAGATGCTAATGGTGTACATATGACAACATTTTTCAGGCATGAAAGTGGGTAGTGATAGGAAAAGCTGAACTTTCCCACACGGGGGGGGGAGAAGAGTGTTGAATCTTGCATTTCACTCTCTAATGTATACAACCATGACATTTAGCTATTGGTCATGCCTGCCAACTAAATAGATTTAATGTATGTATTTTGTTTCAAGAAAAATATATGGTAAAATATAATGTAAGGGGAAAAATTGCTGATGAGGTCATATGCATAGAAAATCGCTCACCTTGGTACAGAACGATGTTTTTAATCAAATGAGGAAATTAATCAAATGTCTTTATAAGATAGCAATGTAGTATGGAAATGAAATCTTGAAGGTTTGAAAAACTTCAGACATGTTTGTTGATAAGTAATAAAAGTTTGGATGAAGAATAAATGTTCATTCTTGATTTGACACAAAATTATTAATGAAGAAATATATAAGATGCTTGTGAAAACGTTAGACACTTTGTAAATAAATAATAAAAGTCATTTACAACTAATGAAATTTCATTTTAAGTTATTTCTGTCTAACAATTTGTTCTAGCCTTCTTTTATGAATTAGCCGGCTAGAGTTTTCTTTCTCTTGAACCAATTCATTTGATTTTAATTTGCTGTGTAAGTTATTAGAGATATTTAGCTCATTTCATCTTCTTTTCATTTCTTCTTCCTTATCTTGTAATTCTTTCTTATATTCTGAATATGATGATTTCATATTTTGGCATAAATCTCTATTTACAAGGTCATGCCAATAATCGTTTTTCTTAAAAAATTCAAAGGCTGACTTATGCTGATTCAGTAGCTTATATTTCATGGCTTGAACAGATGAAAATGTTTCCATTTTTATGTTGCTGGATTCTTTATCATGTACATCCCCCATCATACTAAAGGAATTTTCCACTTGAGAGCCAGGAAAACAACTCAATAATGCCTTCATTATTTTCGAGAGGGCACTGAATTTGTTTAACCTAAAAAGTACATGTTTTGGGATTCACTGAAATTTTTTTATGTAAATATTAAACTGGAGCACATCACTGCATCCAAAGTACAAAATTACTGACATTTAACAACAACACAGGGTAGAGGGAACGTCGCACAAGCGGGAATTACGATTTCCGCCGAAATCTTCGCTCCGTCCGAGTTCCGTTTTCGGGTATTTTCTCTCCGTTTTTCAAGCTAAAATACAAATATTTATGCATTAAAATGAAATTTAATAACAATACTGGGCAGAAGAAACATCGTGAGAAAAATATATTAGGATTATGGGGAGAAATCTTCACTCCGTTTAACTTCTGTTTTTGAAAGTTTTAAAAGATGAAATACCGTCTCCAGATGGAAAAGCCCCCCCCCTCCCCCCAAAAACAGTCGGGGAATTACCCAAATGATGACAGAAAAAGCGGAATTCTGCTAATCCATGAAATAATATCATGTATGAGTAAGAAGTAACTAAGAAATGGAAAAACACTAATTTTATGGAAAACGAAAGTGAAAAATCGATACTGCGTTGCTCACTCTGCCGTGAAACAATTTTACAGGACACGGAAACGGCGCGGATTAATTACCGATCTAGAAATGTAATTTCGTTTAATAAAAGGGAAAAAACGATTGCTCTCTATTGATTAGTTTGAAGATGTATGTATTAGAAATAGGGTAACATGCATTTCATCAGAAAAAATTATCTAAAAAAAAAAACCAAAAAAAAAAAACCGAAGTCACTCCTTTTTACTATTATCGAAGATATTAAAAACAAGGAATCTGACAAGAAAACATCAAAAATAAAAATATAATCAGGCAGAGAGAGAGAGAAACAAGTTAGTAAAATCATGCAATGCATTGATTATAATACACTTTCGAACATACCAGAAATCATTACTCAAGTTATCATTCTAGTTATGGGAATAATGGCTGTGGAATAAATCTCGGTCCTGTGCCCTGACCTTTGATCCCATTTCGATGATATTCAACAGAACCGGTTTGGTATACCTCCGAAATAACATGATAAAGTTTTGTCGCAATCGAAGCATTTTTACGTAAGTTATGACGCATAATGGCGATGGAAGTGATTCCGCTTCTATGTCCTGACCTTTGACCCCATTTCGCCCATTTTCAATAAGGTTTGTCGCCAGGAGATCCCCTACCACATACTAAAATTTCATCGAAATCGAACCTTTTTACGTTAGTTATGACGCACAACAGCAGTGGAATGGATCCCGCGCCTATGTACTGACCTTTGACCCCATTTCGTTCACTTTAAATAGAGTTCCTTCCCAGGTGATCCCCTACCAGATACTAAAATTTCATCGAAATCGAACGATTGTTACGCGAGTTATCGCGCGAACGGACATACGCACACAACACGTGTTTGTTTGTTTGTCTACTGACGTCATGAAAATGAGGCAGATGGGAATCGCAACCATCTGCTCGTGGCAAGAATATGACGTCATAAAACTTTAATAGGATCCACGCACAACGCGTGACGTAATGAGACAGATGACGTGAAAAAAATTCTCAAACGCGAGATTGTGACGTCATAAGATTTCTAAGCACTGGTAACATTAATGGAACAACGCCATCACTAAAAACGTTATAATTCGGTGTGGTTATTTAACCCACTAAACGAATTTTCCTAAAGTCGAGATCAAGCTAAATCGATTTCTAGTACCAGAAAATGGTAGGTTAAACGACTTTCAACAAAATTCTTAGAGCCGTTTTCAAAATAAAATGTACATACATACATACATACAAGAATTGCTACTTTAAGGTGGATGTCAAGTAATTTTGCTTCCTATACTTCCAATGGAAAAACTTCTGTACACATTTTCTCCACAATTAATGCGTTCCCAAGGATGAAAATTTGAACATCGATTAAAATATCTTCATTTTATAACTTGCAATACTTAATATTTTCTAAAACATAACCATAATTATGCAATTCAACATTTGTTTGTCTACTGACGTCATGAAAATACAGGTAGCGCCACCTTTTTTCTGGACAATTAATGTGTTCACAAGGATGAAAATTTGAACATCGATTAAAATAGCTTCATTTCATAACTTGGAATACTTAATATTTTCTAAACCATAACCGTAATTATGCAATCCAACATTTTTTTGTCCACTGACGTCATCAAAGTATAGGTAGCGCCATCTTTTCTCTGGTTTCAACACCACCAAAGGAAAAGTTATTGATTTTAATATAATTATGGTTATGTCTTAGAAAATATTAAGTTTTCCAAGTTATAATATGAAGTTATTTTAATCGATGTTCAAATTTTCATCCTTGGGAACACATTAATTGTGAAGGAAATGTGTACAAAAGTTTTCCCATTGGAAGTATAGGAAGCAAAATTACTTGACGTCCACCTTAATAATATGGAATAAGAGCAATGGAATGGATCGCAATCCTATGTCCTGACCTTTGACCACATTTCGTCCATTTTCAATAGGGTTCGTCCCCAGGTGGTCCCCTACTACATACTGAAATTTCATCGAAATCGAACCATTTTTACGCACTTTATGACGCATAAGGGCAATGGAATGCATCCCGATCTTATGTCCTGACTTTTGACCCCACTTCACCCATTTTGAATAGGGTTCGTCCCTAGGTGGTCCCCTACCACATAGTAAACTTTCATTGAAATCGAACCATATTTACGCAAGTTATGACGCATAAGGACAATGGAATGATTCCCAGGGATCATAGCATACTTCTGGAAAATTTTAGGTAAGAATTTTAGGAATTTTAGGAATTTTTAGAAAAATTTTAGGAAAATTTTAGGAGTGTATTTCAATAAAAACTAGATGTACATTTGTATACATCTAGTAAAACAACTTTGTATACATTGTAAAGAGTTTGCTTCACACCCTTCAACCATATATACTGATAGACTGCGCATGACATCAAAATTTCTGGCTCCAACATAAAATCACATGACAACAGTCAAAAAGATGGGTTACACCTGCTGTGCTTATGGTTGCTCTGAGCGATATAGTAAAGAAAGTTCTATGATTTTTCATGGGTAAGAAACGAATTAAATACCTAAGTCAATAAAGTTCAATTACTTAACCAGAAACTTGCAGCTATTGATATAAAAATATAGTAACTTAAGAAAAAAAAAATGGAATGCATGTTCCAAATTCTTCGCAAATGTTCATCACATTATAAGTCACAAAATGTAAACAACACGATCATGCATGTATATAGCTCATAAGTAAACTTACCTGAAGAGTTTTCATTATATATGAGGTGCATTCACATAATACACCGAAAACACTGAAGTTCTGCAGCGTAAATTAGTAATAATAACAGCATTTGTACACGAAATTTGGAGTCTGATGATGACTTGCCCAATGTTTGAGCCATGGCGGCTTTGATGCAGCTATTGCCAATGCGCAGTCCATTAGTATATATGGTCGAAGTTCACACCCAAATGTTTTTGCATAACGTCTAATGTCTAAAGTTTAAGTATGATTTACTTTTAATGTTCAGTTCTTATCTTTTCACGTGTTATTATCATATTCAAGTATATTTACCACATTCAAGTTTCACTTTGAACATTAATATGCTGTTGAACCAGAAGCAATTCACGATTTTCCAGTAAAGTTTTCAGGTTTCACATTAAACTATAATATCCTAAAAAGGTAATTGAAAACCAAGAACTATGTACAATTGTTCACTGTATTACTTTTTTCATATTATTGTTTCAACCTTTTCCTGATAAGCCTATCTTTTTCTGCTTCCACCACAGCTAATTTACTTTCAGTTTTCTTTATTTCAGCTGAACCTTGTATGATCAAGTTAGAGGCAACTGCTATTTCAACAGTATTTTGTTTTTCTACAGCTTTTCTCATTCTTTCTGTTCCCTCTTGAATTACTGCTAGGGAGGCTTCTTTATCTTTTTTAAGCTTATTTATTTCTGCATCATTTTCTTTTATTTTGTCATCAAACTCAGCTTTTCTTTTTTCTCTAGCTGCTTTTCCTTATTTTCCCTCTCTTTCTTCAAAAATAAAAGCATCACAAACAGCGCGAAAACTAGCTCATAAATAGAATATTTGAAACACTCTCAATTATTAGGGATGGTAGAGGGGAAGGGAATAGAACTGTCCAAAATTAGCATGTTTTCGTTGCGCTAGGGCGCTTAAGCACGGCTGAATTCCTTCAGATACCCCCAATGTTCAAATGATTGAAATGTGCTGATGTTCATGGAATGAAATGGTTGATCAGCTACGATGACCGCATAAAAGTTCGGGGTGGGGGGGAGGGCTTTATTTTTTTTAGTTTATGCAACATTTTACATCACTCCAGTATTTATCTTATCATCATCAACAATCGCAATGCAACTACCGCTTACGATCGCCGATATCAGCAACCGAAAATCTGCCATATCTCTAAGTGATATAACACACAGTATCCTGTTACAGTGTATTGTAACTGAAAAAAAAAGGATGTGGAAAAAAGAAACTTTCAGAAATTAAGATCATCAAGTCATGCGTTTCAAAAATCCGTTTTCCTTTATAACGTTTAAAAACATGTTTTTGCTTTTTTACCTGTAGTGTAAATAAAAAAACTATGTTGATTTTTTTATGGAATCAGACGTCCGTATGTCTGATTGTCTTCATCTGAGTTCACACTTTAGCTACTGTGTACAAGTAGACCTATTTTTTCAGCTCAAAAATATGTAGTTTTGTATATATTCACAGTATAAGTCATTCCTTATTCCCACAGAACTGAATTCAGCATATGCAAAATGAAGATCATCAAGACCCGCCCAACACTATGTTTCTGATTGTCTGCTGTTTATATTCAAGAAATGCAAACATGGATCAATGGTGAATGCAGCAACTATGATTTTTATTTATTACCAAGAAAAAAAAAAAAAGAGCCGTGAAAGCTGTAAAGCTGAAACGGATATTTCTCTCGAAACCCCCCCCCTGCATAAAAACATTCCAATTAAGATCAAACAGCAGGAGGACGCGTCCACACAACACAACCTTTGGAATTACCTGATGGAATGGCTTCTTTTCATTTGGCACATCGCCATAAATCACCACCTGCAGCTCACTGAACTGTCAAGTTGCACATTTCCTCCTTCACTTTAACTATAATAGAAACTGTAAAAAAAAATGCTCCCCAATTTTCGACAAAATTAAATTACCAAATTTACGTCATGATGTTGCAATTTACTAAAATACGTTTGTTTATCTGCTGAATATTGCTTAAATCCATTGAAAACTTTTTAATTATAGATGATTTTTTTATTAAAACAGTAACTCAGACGTCTGAATAAAAACGTGTTTGTAATTCAAATAGAGTCCATATCATCGCAGAAAAAAATTTAAGGATCACTGTTTAAATAAACCATGGCATCTAAAAAAAATAATTCACTTGCTTTTCCCGTAATTTATAATTACTGTTTCTTTTTTCAATCCGATTATGCAACGTTTTTTTTTTTTTTTTTGCATCTGCTAAAGTTCCTAACGGAATTTGGCGAAATTTGCACTAGAACTTTATTGTGATGTATCTTAACTACTGTAAAAATTTTACTGTGTTATTTTCAAAATTCAGAAAAATGGATTTCTGAAAATATTCTCCTAGTCCTTTTGTGCTGTGGAAGTGATAAACAGGTGTTTGCTTTCTTCCCAACCAAGGGCTTCAGATCAGCGCTCCCAGCTGTCAATCAACCGTTGCTATGGTAACACCCTTTCTGCTGGAGGCTCACTCTGTCCAAAGAGGCACACATACTTGTCCATAATAAAAATTACCAATGCTAACTTTTAAAGTTTTAAACCGATTCAACTGGAATTTTGGAAGTGAGCTTCTGTAATCCAATTACAGTGAATGTAAAAATTTCAGCCACTTTCGTGAAAAATTCGCAAAGATAGTTTTCTTATTTTTTATCATAAGTAGTGGAAGTCTCTTGAGGGGAGGGAGAGTGGCATGCACATAAACAAGAAGAAGATGAATGTGTTGTCCAGGCATACTCCTCACTGGTGGATGCCAGATGACTTGGTACATACGCGACCCCCTGCAAATACTAAATGCCTCTTCTTTCCCCTTCTGTTCTCAATTGTCGGATGGACATCAAGCTCCCCTTCGACCTACTAGTAATCATCCAATTTTATTGCACTGGAAGTAGTGCCTTTTTTTTTTTTCTTTTTTTCCCCCCAGCCAAATTAGGATTTGGTGCACATCGGAAACCGCTGCCGGTGGTTTCTTTGAGAACAGAGAAAAGGAACTTTAAAAAATGAAGGGGTAACAGTAACACGATTTCCTAAAAGGGCATTTTTTAAGCACTAATTTCAAATTTCAAGGCTTTTCAAGACGACATTAAAAAAACACCGTTTTTCCAGGATATTCCAGGCCTTGAAAACGTAATCATGATTTTCCAGGACTTTCCAGGTTTTCAAGCACACGTGCGCACCCTGCGTAATGGTAAATTTATTGGCGTTAATAACGGTTGTGTTTTTAATAAATAAGCTTACGAAAATTTTAGGATGAATAGAAAATTTTAGGTATAATTTTAGGAATTTAAGAAGGGTCACAAAATATTAGGAATTTTAGGAATTTTAGGAGGAATGCGATCCCTGGATTCCGCTCCTACGTCGTGACCTTTGACCCCATTTGTCCCATTTTCAATAGGGTTCGTCCCTAGGTGGTCCCCTACCACATACTAAAATTTCATCGAAATCGAACCATTTTTACGCCAGTTATCGCGCGGACGGACGGACGGACGGACGGACAAAGCTGGAGCATATACGCTTCTTCAACTTACGGTTGGAAAGCGTAAAAAAAGTGGGGGGGGATTTCATATGAAGAAACGAAAAACGACGTGACATTCTCAACACCCAAGAAACATTCCCGAAAATATTTAACAAGTGTTAGAATCTTGAAAACACAAAAATAAACTTTACACAGATGTTTAATATCGTTATTTCACTGACATTTATGATTTCCGTTGCATACTCGACGTTTTCTGTCGTTCGTAGCTGACCGACGGATTTCCATAGCATACTCTATGCTTTCTGTCGTCCGTAGTGGACAGACGATTTTCATAGCATACTGGATGTTTTCTGTCGATGATTTCTATAGTAACTACGTAAAATTCCTAGTACTTGGAGTCGCTGAATCATTCTTCCTACTGCATGGACTTACTCAGCATCAAGCGGAAGAGTGCATACGGAGAATTTACTGTACCAAAGTCCCGACTATGACGACGGGGCACAGAGGTTCTGGCGCCCTACGGCGCAAAACCTGCCTTCTGTAGCAAAATGGCACGAGACTTTTTGTTTTGGCGCTGAATTTCCATCCCTGGAAAAGGTGACGTCATTCCCAGCTGTAACTATCCCGTCGTTCGAAGTCATTACGATTTTGCTTTCAGCAAGAGGGACACCCCCCCCCATAAAAATATTTTATTGCATTTTTGGAATAATATCAGTAACACCAAAAACGGAACCGAAAAAAGCGGATTTCCGCGTTATCGCGGAAGTCTTTCATGCCTGATTTTTACATGACTGTTGATCTCTCAAGAAACTGATGAACTCATGAATATGAAATGCAGTGGTTCTTGCTATACAATTAGCTAATCATACACAATTTAAAGTTGAGCATCCTCTTTCATGCACAAGCATTACTGCTTAAAAAGTAATAAACTGTGTAGCAGCTCATTATTACAAAACACTAACACTACTCACAAATATTTAGTATAATTACACAGTTAGACATACAACATAATAAGAAAATAACTTACTTTTCTGCCTCTTGTTTTGGAGGGATACTTGCTGAAAATATAAAAAGAAAATGAGTTATATTTCAAATGGAGAGAGAGAGAGAGAGAGAGAGAGAGAGAGAGAGAGAGAGAGAGAGAGAGAGAGAGAGAGAGAGAGAGAGAGAGAGAGAGAGAGAGAGAGAGAGAGAGAGCAATCTATTTCAAACTATGTAAGTATTACACAGCACACAAAATCCTACTCCCAAAATTTAATGTAGAAGTTCTTAGTATCTTCAACTTTCACAAATTCAGTCTATCCTACCTATATATATACATATCACTAAGCTGTTCTTTGAGATTCAGAGGATAGCTCCTCAAAGAAAGCTCTTCTGCCAGATTCAAGTTTAAAACTTATGGAACAAGATTTTGCTTACTGTTGATGCATTGAAGTCCCCATTTACAGTGACCTCAGCACACAACTCAAGCTTGACCGGCACACATCACATATATAATTCAAGACTACACCCTTGTGATGTTGATTTAGAATAAATTATCAATGTTTATTCACAATTAAATGTTTATGCACAATCGATGTTAATAAAACATTTAATTGTGAATAAACATTGATAATTTATTCTAAACACATCACATGTCACACACAAGACCTTTTGTACTTCAAACTCATTTCCTTTTTCTTATGCAGACATTCCTGCATTTGGTCTTCCCCTTTTTGGCCTTCCTTTACCAGTCTTTCCTGGCACTTGGGCTGAATAAATTACCTTAGTATCTCACCACTCATTCTTTCAACATAGCCTAAGAGCATTTGTTCTCCATAACCTAAGAGCGTTTAATCTCCAACTTAACTAACATTTTTCTTTACATTGCACAGTTGCAACACTTCTTCATTCCTCACACATGAACAGAATGTCTAGCCAAGAAAAGAAAACAACATAAGTAATGCATGTCTCCAGCACACGAACAGCTCCTATGCCTCTTTTGCAGTACCCAGGTTTCACTGTCATTCATCACAGTAGCAACAATTACACTTTCATAGACAGCCTTTCAGGACTTTTATGAGAACCCATCATTCCTGTGAAATCCTCCTAAAGTTAGCTATGACTTTCAAAGATGAATTTACTTGCCTACTAATTTCACCATCCAATATTCAATCCATTTAATATGAGTAAATGAAAGTGAACTATTTCTAGGCTAAAACAACAGCTGCAAAGGGACAGAAATAGAAACAATTTTATCAACTCATGCTACAGTGAGAAAGACTTTGGTACATCTTGTGTTTGATTTTTTTTTTTTTTCCAAGTTGTAAAAAGAAAATAGTTTCCTTCCTGCGTGTAATGTATTGCTACACAATCTTTGTACAGCAATACATTATATATAAAGGGAAATATCCTATATTGTGAACAAGAAATCAGGAAGTTATCTAACAGGTTCCAACTTAATGAAAGTTACATGATTCACAGTTCTAGAGAATATCTACATCTTCAAGAAAAAGAAAAACGAAAGCAATTTTTACATCTGAAGTGAAATCTGCAAGAGAATGTGAAAGGGGATTTTCTCAGACAAATTTGATAATCACCCTAGTTAAGTCCTCTCTTTTAATCACAGCAATAATCTCATTATTATTCACAAAAAATGTTTGCCTCTGCTCAACCAGTTTGATTCTACAAATCATGTCCTATCATGGTTCCTCGGGGAACATCATTTGGAAGTGGATTCAAAAAGCAAGCAGCAGACAAGAAAGATACAAATATCTCAAGACTTAAAACAAAATTTAGAGTGTTTTATAATCAAAACACAGTTCCCTTCTGTTCCTCAGTGTAATGTAATTATTAGCATAAATTTTATTCTCATTCGTGAGTAAACTTGACACAGATTTGAATTTCAGCATTTGCTATACATTAGTATTATAAAAAAGTTAGTGAATACTGGATTTTAATGTAATAATTTAATATAATATGATCATTAAATTATGTTTATTGCAGAACAATGTTTAAGAAACTCATTTACTTTTTATTAGGTCAACCCTTCCACTTGTACAGCAACTTGGTTAAGAGTTCTGGCACCATGTTCTCCAGAAAAAGAACATTGATTACACTTATATGTAGAAACAATATCTGTATTATTTCTAGAATTGCAACACAGGAAGACATTTAAAATCTCAATAGAGTTGAACTTAACTTTTGATATGTCTTCGGAATATTTTTTCATAAGCTGAAACACAGTTATGAAATATTCAAAGTTAAATTATTACACTGAATGAAAATTTGTGCATGTAAATCCAGTTACATGATCAATTTTACTTCAGAATTTGGTTGATTGGTTGGTTTGTTGGTTGGTTGGTAGGTTTTTTATGGTGCAAGGGCCATGTTTGACCAAAGAGCATCAGACACAAGACCATCCTTCAGAATTTGTTTCAGGAACTTTAGAATAAAAAATCTTTTCAATTCTGTGTTGTAAACAACACCAGCATTACAACTCAATCTATGATAATGTGTGAAATTTTTTGAATTTCTCTAAATTTTAGCTCTCATTAATACCAGATAACTGAAACGAGCTTTTCAAATTTTGATTACCTGCACTTCTCGTGGAGAACAATAAGTCTGATAACTTTTATCAAAATCTGAGTGTGTGAAATTATGAACTTGCTCATCAATGATCCATCTTCAATGAAAGCAGCATAGGGTTGATTTTTAAAAAAGAATATGTAGAACTATATAGAAAATGGCCCAATTCTTTGCATATGATGGATGTTTCAGAACATGGGGTTGTTGTTGTTCTTTTGTTTCTTTTTTTCCTGATATAAATGCCTGATAATATAATAAACTTACAGTGCTTATTTGGAAATTAAATCTTAAAATATTAAGTAACTGAAAATTTAGTGAAGAATGCACAAATGCAACAAGTTTCACGAAAATCACTTCTACAATATCTTTTGTAATTAAATAAGTTTTACATAAACACATTTTATCTATTCCATTATTTCTATATCATGCAGCAAACAATGCAAACATAGTAATGGATGCTGCAAAGGAAACAATCAGAAGACAAAACTTAGAAATTAGAAAAAAATGGCTGACACACCTGAAGTGATAGTCAAAATGGAAGAAAGATGTAAACGGAAAAATATTAACACAGAACAAGGAGTATTCATGTATAAGAAACTAAAACATGAAGTGTACAGAGAATGTAAAAAAGCAAGAGAAAAATGGTGGATGGATTATTGTGAAGAAATAGAGGAAATGGAAAACCAGGGACGGTCAGACCTTGTTCACAAGGCTATCAAAAGCACGGCACAGAGGAAGAAAGGAGTGCAATCCCATACCATCCAAAACAAACAGGGAAAGCACCTGACTGATCTAAAGGAGAAAAAAGAGAGGTGGAAAGAATATGTGTCAGAACTATATAATGAGAAGAAGGAACAAGAACCAAATCGGTCAAATTCATACTTAGTTAATGATGGAATAGAGAGGGGTCATGAAATTACAAGAGAAGAAGTAGAGGAGGTGCTTAGATCAATTCCAAGTAATAAAGCTCCAGGAGTAGATGAGATACCCATCGAACTACTTAAAGAATCTGGTGAAGCTTTAATTAATCAATTATTCGTCTTTGTAAATTGTTGCTATCAAAAAGGAATTTGGTCTGCTGACCATTCGACCTCCATAATAATTCCTATACCAAAGAAACCTAAGGCAACAGAGTGTGAACAGTACAGAACCATAAGCTTAATTTCATATGCATCAAAGATTCTGCTGAAGATTATTAAAAAGAGATTGAATTTTAAGGTGGAAGAGGCATTGGGAGAGTACCAATTTAGATTACAAGAGGAAAGGGTACTAGGGATGCGATTGGCACCCTGAGATTCCTGGTAGAAAGAATGATTGACAGGGGGCGCTCCCTCTACATTTGTTTCATTGATTATGAAAACGCTTTCGACAGAGTGACTTGGACATAACTTTTTCCAATCCTAGAGACTTGGCATGGATGATAACAGTATCCAACTTATCAAAAATCTCTATGTAAATCAGGAAGCATTGATTTCAATTCAAGAGGGAATGACTGATCCAATCTCAATAAATAAAGGTGTAAGACAGGGATGCTTGTTGTCAACTGCCCTTTTTCGTATTTATGCCGAAGTTATGATGGATCAGGTCTTAGGGAGTGCTAGCGAAGGAGTTTGGGTTAATGGAGAGAGAATTAAGGCCATGAAGTTTGCTGATGACCAGGCAATTGTTTCAGGATCAGCCAAGTCATTACAGCGCATGATGTCAAAAATACACAAAAATGTGGATATCTGTGGAATGAAGATAAATAAAAATAAGACAAAAATAATGGTAATAGGGAAGGATCCAAAACAGGCTTTCCTTAAACTTGAAGGACAATGCATCGAACAAATTAAATCATTCCAATATTTGGGTCAAATTATTACTGAAGATGCAAGATGTGAAAAGGAAAATAGAAGAGACTGGGGATTGCAAAAACGGCTTTTAGAGAGAATCAAAGACTACTGACATCCAAAAATATAGATCTAAAACTGAGGAAGAGAATTTTAAAGGCATATGTTTGGTCAGTAGCTCTCTGCGGTTCTGAGACATGGACATTGACCAAGAGGAAAGTGAAGTGGCTGGAGGCAGTTGAGATGTGGAGCTATAGAAGAATGGAGAGAATAAGCTGGCTCGATAGAAAGACTAATGAGAAGGTCCTGGAGAGAGTGGGAGAACCCTGGAATCTGATCAACATGTTAAAAAGAAGAAGAGTGTTATGGATGGGACACACATTGTGCCATGGAGGCCCGATTCTGAAAGTTTTGGAAGGTAAAATCCAAGGCAAGAGAGGAAGAGGATGACCAAGGAATGGTTTTGTGGCACAATTACTCCAAGGCACTAATACTAGGACATACTAGGACTTGAAGAGAACATCGGAGAATAGAGAGGAATGGAGAGACAGAGTACAACTACTGAACAACCAGCCCTTGGACTGAGTAACCAAGAAGAAGAATGCAAACATGTTCAAAAATATAGCTCTGATGAAAATTTTACAACAAATAAAAAAATACCTCAAAATTCTATTCATAAATCCATTTTTGTGGAATATATACATATGCTGAAGATTTACTAATATGCAAATTCCATGCATTAGGTCAAATTACACAAATAGCTGAACTCTGTGAGTGGGGGGGGAGAGAGAATGTCCTGTGTTAATAATCTGGGGCTGAAAAAATACATTCCACATCTAGGAGCCTGCTCCAAAAATTTGGGAGCCAGGTGAAATGAATTAAAATTTCAAACAATAACACATAAATGTAACGTGTAGTGATAATGCTGGAATGAAAAGTAATATAAGTGCTTTTTTTCCCTACCCAATGCACTTACTGCTAAATAAAATTCCAATTCGGTCCATAGTTTTCTTTTCCCATTCTTCGCATCACTGTTCTCAAAAAGTGTAAATTTTAGGTTTAGATTTTATTAAAATATAATTTGTTGAAATCAAAATTTGCACATGTAAATTAAAAGCGTTGTATTAGCTTTTGTATAATCTGTAGACTGTGAAATTCAGACACAAATTAAAAAACATTATTATGCATAATCCAAGGCAGAGAATAATCCATAGATCACGAAATTCAGAAGATAAAGAATTTTTCTCTCTATCCACACTTGTTTGTTGATCCCGAACCATAATTTCTGACAGAAAAGTCACTATTCACAGGATGACCCAAAAGTCCAACAAAGTAAGAAATAAACTTCTTCTTATTTAAAAAAGTTACTGTCACTTTTTAAAATCTTTTCTGTTAAGTGAATAAAGAACAAATTTTTTATTTTTTCATCATTACTGTTGTTCATTAGTCAAGCCTAAAAATCTGTAGAAGCTGTGGCCAATCCATAATATTTAGAATTTCTCAAAATATTCTTTTACATTAACAGTATGTAAAATCTAGCTCCATCAGTTAAACATTTATCTGGCATATGGTCTTTCTTTGAGAAGCTAACCTCTGAATCTCAGAGAACAGCTTAATGACATGTATGTATGAAAAGATTCTGAAAAACTGAAGAGTGATCAAAAGCTTTAACTAACATGATTAGTGCAGCAAAACTAATGAATCCAATTCACAAAGTGATTACACCACCAAGAAGATAATAACTACAACCTGTGGAACTATGGAATAATTCAGCAGGCTTCTCACAGCATAAAGTCTTCTGTGAACACAAATAGCATGTCCTCATTGAAACATTTTCTATCAAAATGTTCCTAAGTAAACAAAAAACGAATGATGTATTTCTATCACTTTGTGGCTCTCTACTTGTGTATTTCGTTACATATTTTCCACTGTTAATGCATTTTCGATACTTTTCGAATACCACCAACTATCTTGACATGCATGGATTTTTTAAAAATTAAAGTGCTACAAAAACTTTATTATGTACCTACACTTTTTTTATATCCTCAGAACCCAAACTTATAAATATTTTAACAGATACTCTACAGGGGTTGTACAATGGAAATTACAGTATTTACTGCATATTACAATATTTGAAATAAAAAAATCGGGTGCCAGGGTAACTTAGGCCCTGGTATTGTTCCAGCTGTGTTAGTAAGCAATGCTTGTTTCATACAGTGTTCACTTTTTCACTTAGAATTTTACAGATTTTGGTTGTTATGATTGAACATTGTACATACTTTGTTCCACGGGTTCCCAAGAAAGTCTGTCTGTGGTTTTCTGTATGACAGCTACAAAGAATCCTCCAGTGTCCTGATGGTGGGGAAGGATGCGAAAACTGAAGAATAAAATACATTATCAGCGACATACAGAGAAGCAATTTGAAAAGAATTATAGTTGTCAAAAAATAAAGCTTAATTCTTATTACAACTACTTCAATTCCTGAAGCAAAAAAACACATGTACATGATGTAATAAAATCAATAGCAGTGAACAGAAATTTTAAAGTAAAAAAACTTTCAACTTCAACTTTAATGCATTGTTGAAACTAGAGATCAAGGCTGATGCATAAGTTAAGTAAGAACAGCCCTTCAAGCAAAAAAACAACAGTCATGCTCACCAATCTGGCAAACTTTCATTAGAACAACTTATTTATCTTGCTTTGAAACTTTATAAATCCTTTCCGCTATTTCAGTCTGTGCTAACTACATTCGTATTGCATTTTTTTTTTTTTTGTCTTTTTAATCAGGTAAGTACATCAGTGTGGAGGATGAGCCCACAGCAGACAGTTCCAGTTGGTCATTCAACTTAAGGATTCTGGAACAAAACCCAGTGAGTTGGGATCTTTTTGCCAATGTCACACAGAACTAGCTGGCACCTCTCCAAGAATCGTAGAGGCCCTTACTGCTGTTCTTTGTGCCATTGTTCCCATGAAGGGTCCAAAGGAGGCAAACCCATCTCTCAGTAAGAAGTCGTTTGTGCGTTGGAGAAATACGTTACTTACGGGGGGGGGGGGCAAGACACGTTATGATTGTGAGGAATGAAGATGTGTTGCAATTGTGTACTGTGAAGCAAAATGTTGTTAGCAAGGTGGAGAGACTAATAGGCTTCGGTGGTTTGGCCATTTGAAAGAATGAGTGATGAGATGCTTACTAAAAAAATCTTTTTAGCCCAAGTGGCATGAAGGAAAGGCAGAGGAAGGCCAAGGAAGTCTTGGGAGGATCAGATTCAGGAGTATCTGCATGAGAAAAAGATTGAGCATGAAGTATGAAAGATCTTGTGTACAGCGTGTGATGGACGTCAATGAAGCCCGAGTTGTATGTCAAGATCGCTGTAAATGGAGAAGTTTGATACGACAACAGTAAGTAAAAATTATCTGGTAGTTTGCATTTCTTTTTGGAGCTAACCTCTGAATCTCAGAGAACAGCTTAGCAATGTGTATGTATGTATGCTACATTTATAGCCACTGAATAAAATTGAATACAACTCACTGCCAGAGAAACTAATGAATTTGGCACACAGTTTTTAAACAAGTAATCTGGAAGCATCATGCCTGAGAGCCAGTTCAAATTGGACACCATATATTATCATGAAGCCCGAGTTGTATGTCAAGATCGCTGTAAATGGAGAAGTTTGATACAACAGTAAGTAAAAATTATCTGGTAGTTTGCATTTCTTTTTGGAGCTAACCTCTGAATCTCAGAGAACAGCTTAGCAATGTGTATGTATGTATGCTACATTTATAGCCACTGAATAAAATTGAATACAACTCACTGCCAGAGAAACTAATGAATTTGGCACACAGTTTTTAAACAAGTAATCTGGAAGCATCATGCCTGAGAGCCAGTTCAAATTGGACACCATATATTATCATGAAATTTTAATAAGACTTAGAGACTTAAGTTAGCATTCAACTCAAATAAACCTTCTTATCCTAATTTCACATAAACTATACTGCACCCACAGGAACATACCTGTGATGTAACTTAGTCATTATTTAAACTAAACCACTTTGATTAGCAGCAGAATGATGGATAAATAAGAGCTGTCATAACCACTGTTTCCAGAGAATGTAGAAAACCAATGTTGTAGGACAAACACACCACCTACGCTTCCTCTGGAACTTAAACCCACACTCAATTCTGCTTATTAGTGTAAAGCCCTTACCTCTGACCACTGTGCTTTTGGAGAGCACGAAATTCCCTATTGGAATATTAAAAGGTGCCAAGGAGTAAAGCAGACAACTTTAAGAGAGAGAAAAAAAAATACTTATGTCTATGTATGGCAGTACAAAAACTCCCTTAACAAAACTTCAGTTCTGTTAAATTCAAACAAAGAGGAATAAAGAGATGCAATCCAGTGCATTTTCAAGTTTACATATCCTTCTCAGTTTACATGTCTAGGAGAGTCTCGTTCTGTTAAATACACAAAATACAAAACTGTTATGAAGTGAATTTAAAACGCAATTTCTTATATCTTCAAGAGTTTTTAATCTATGATAATAATTACTTACATCTGAGCTAATTTTCAGAGATGAACCTCTATTACAACATACTGTCACTGCAATTGTTACAATTAACCACATGAAACTATTGTTATGTTAGTGAACAACCCATGTGATTGCTGATGACTGTCTTCTTCATTTTTGTTCTCCATTTTGGGTTCCTTTATAATTTCCTTTTCCATTCTACCCAACTAATGACCACATTGGCTGCATGCAAAGCAGGTAATTATGACATTATTATGCCAAAAAACTGTATATCTGTGATGTGTCTGTGAAGATTATTTCATCATTAACTTCTATGACACAGTCAATAATGCAAATATGAGAACTGCACTTGTTACTTGCAAGAAAGACAGAGGTAATTTCAGTATTTCTGGACTATGTTACATGGGATAATCAACTAGACAGCTGCATTCTATTGGCTACAGACTAAGTGGTAGACTTATAACAAGATGGACTGAAAGTATAGAATTAGTCATTAGTGATGAGGGCAACAACATCAATTAACTACAAATGGCTTATATTTTACTTTCAATCCACCTTGTTCTAGGTTCACCACCTGGTAAAGCAGAACAAAATGGAATAATCTATTTTGGTCCACTGAATAAAATCAGTGGGCCAAAATAGATGCAGCAAGTTTACAGGAAACCAGAACTCCACAGAATGCTTGGTGGTCAGTCTGTCAATAAGTATATCTATCACCTGAGAAAATCCTCCAAATATGTGGTGCCAGTAAATAAACAAAGACATCACTCTTTCCACATTTTAGCAACACACAGCAACCAAAAAATTGTTATTCAGTCACCACCGGGAATTGAATCCCAGATCTCTCAATATCTAGCCGAGCGCGTTAGCCTTACACCATGGTGGCGAACAATCCACAGCTCTATGTGTGTTTTTCTGTTAGCTTCCAACATCAAAAATCCATAAGATGGGCTCAGCAACTGAGACATTTCCGTCTGGTGGGCATTAACGGCACTGGTTATATATTAATTATAGCAGTTAAATCCAAAGTGAAAATCCTCCAAATACGTGGCGTCAGTGAATAAGCAAAGACATCAGTAAGTTTAAGTTGCTGTGTGTTGCTTAAAACGTGGAAAGAGCTATGTCTTTGTTTATTTACTGATGCCATGTATTTGGGTGATTTTCAATTTGGATTTAACCACTATAATTAATATATAGCCAGTGTCGTTAATGCCCACCAGATATAAACGTCTTAGTTGCTGAGCCCATCTTACGGATTTATGATGTCAGAAGCTGACAGAAAAACACACATAGGGCTGTGGATTGTTGGCCACCGTGGTTTAAGGCTAATGCGCTCGGCTAGATATCGAGAGATCCGCAATTCAATTCCCCGGCAGTGACTGAATAACAATTTTCCAGTTGATGTGTGTTGCTAAAATGTGGAAAGAGTGATGTCTTTGTTTATACACTGACGCCATGTATTTGGAGGATTTTCACTTTGGATCTCGCCCTTTGGATTTAACTGCTATAATTAATATATAGCCAGTGCCGTTAATGCCCACCAGACGGAAACGTCTCTGTTGCTGAGCCCATCTTATGGATTTATGATGTCAGAAGCTGACAGAAAAACACACATAGGGCCGTGGATTGTTGGCCACCGTGGTGTAAGGCTAATGCGCTCGGCTAGATATCAAGAGATCTGCGATTCAATTCCCCGGCAGTGACTGAATAACAATTTTTCTGTTGATGTGTGTTGCTAAAATGTGGAAAGAGTGATGTCTTTGTTTATTCACTGACGCCATGTATTTGGAGGATTTTCACTTTGGATCTCGCCCTTTGGATTTAACTGCTATAATTAATATATAGCCAGTGCCGTTAATGCCCACCAGATAGAAACGTCTTTGTTGCTGAGCCCATCTTATGGATTTATGATGTCAGAAGCTGACAGAAAAACACACATAGGGCCGTGGATTGTTGGCCACAGTGGAGTAAGGCTAATGCGCTCGGCTAGATATCGAGAGATCCGCGATTCAATTCCCCGGCAGTGACTGAATAACAATTTTCCGGTTGATGTGTGTTGCTAAAATGTGGAAAGAGTGATGTCTTTGTTTATACACTGACGCCATGTATTTGGAGGAGTTTCACTTTGGATCTCGCCCTTTGGATTTAACTGCTATAATTAATATATAGCCAGTGCTGTTAATGCCCACCAGACGGAAACGTCTCTGTTGCTGAGCCCATCTTATGGATTTATGATGTCAGAAGCTGACAGAAAAACACACATAGGGCCGTGGATTGTTGGCCACCATGGTGTAAGGCTAATGCGCTCGGCTAGATATCAAGAGATCCGCGATTCAATTCCCCGGCAGTGACTGAATAACAATTTTTCTGTTGATGTGTGTTGCTAAAATGTGGAAAGAGTGATGTCTTTGTTTATTCACTGACGCCATGTATTTGGAGGATTTTCACTTTGGATCTCGCCCTTTGGATTTAACTGCTATAATTAATATATAGCCAGTGCCGTTAATGCCCACCAGACGGAAACGTCTCTGTTGCTGAGCCCATCTTATGGATTTATGATGTCAGAAGCTGACAGAAAAACACACATAGGGCCGTGGATTGTTGGCCACCGTGGTGTAAGGCTAATGCGCTCGGCTAGATATCGAGAGACCCGCGATTCAATTCCCCGGCAGTGACTGAATAACAATTTTTCTGTTGATGTGTGTTGCTAAAATGTGGAAAGAGTGATGTCTTTGTTTATTCACTGACGCCATGTATTTGGAGGATTTTCACTTTGGATCTCGCCCTTTGGATTTAACTGTTATAATTAATATATAGCCAGTGCCGTTAATGCCCACCAGACGGAAACGTCTCTGTTGCTGAGCCCATCTTATGGATTTATGATGTCAGAAGCTGACAGAAAAACACACATAGGGCCGTGGATTGTTGGCCACCGTGGTGTACGGCTAATGCGCTCGGCTAGATATTGAGAGATCCAGGATTCAATTCCCCGGCAGTGACTGAATAACAATTTTTCGGTTGCTGTGTGTTGCTAAAATGTGGAAAAAGTGATGTCTTTGTTTTATAGTGTATCACCTTTCAGTGCTAGGTATTTAACTGATGCCAAAAGGAACTTTTAAGCCATAATGTTTCACCATAAATGTCTTTAGACATTGAGAAAAAGCCTTCAAATTTTTTACCATTCCTTTCACATAATCTAAAGAGAGCACTGGTGTTCCTCTCATCAAATAAAACATGACTATCAGTTATGTACAAGCAGTAGAGTAGCCTGCTCTAAACAAACCTACATTTAGTCTTCAGTACCAAATCAGGGCTGAAAACTTCAGGTCTAACTCTACTAGCCAAAAAAAATTTTCACTCTCCATCACACCACTGTGACACGCAAGAGACAGTGAATTTGCAGCAAGTTTTCTGTTTTAATGATTGTGTATGCAAACATGTATACATATATATATACAACTCTGCAATTGTGCTACAGCTGAGATCTCAAAAAATAATAGTAATAATAATAATCCTCCAGGTTGTATTAAACCAGGAAAGTCATAAGAAATAACTAAAATAACGTTTTAAAAAATGTTGCTCATACACCACAACCCAATCCCCCTATAAAGCGAATTGTCAGCACCTCTACCAGCATGCTTCTTTTCCTCATATGTATATAAATACGTTTCCTGGAAGGTACAGCAAAGATTAATCAGAGTACAGATGGGGAAAAATATCAGTGTTTTCGAGAATTGACGTTTTTTCAAGTGATAATTGACATTAGAAACTGAAAAAGTATATTTTCTACGTGAAGTAAATGAATTTCTTTTTGTTGCATTCTTTTAAATATAATCTTAGGTCATGTATTAGGGACTTTTTTTGCCGTTTTGCTCGACGTTTCATCATCGAAAATAGAGTTCTTTTCCTTGATGTTACAGGAACCGATATGTCCCCGCTCTCGCCAAAAAATCGAGGTTTCATGACCGATGTTTGAAACTGCAATAGCACAATCAACTCGAAATTTTTCTGCGACAAGTAAATGAATTTGTCTTTTTCATATTCTTATACAGAGAAAGGAAATATCACCTTTCTTTTTCATATTCATATACTGAGAAAGGGAATATCACCTTTCTATGTCATGAATTAGTGATTTTTTGCCGGGGTTTTTTTGCGATATTTTGGTGCCGAAAACAGATTTGTTATCCTCAATGTTACTGGAGCCAAAGCATCAAGGTTTACGATACATCAAGCACTTTAACAAATATTATGGTTACTCGATGTTGAATTAGTGAGCTATCACCAATATACTGAACGACGATTTATTCATCGATGTGCCAATAACTGCTGCAGATGGGAAAGATGCAAATTCTTTGGTTCTTTAGCAAAACATTGTGATTTTCGCTGATACATCAAAAATTTCCACCCATATTACGGATGTGTGAATGTTTCGGGAATGAATATCCACTGATATGACCATCCCCACTCTGAGTTAGACCTAGAAATGCACGCGGGGAAGAAATGCTTCCAGCGAGCTTCGCCTCCGATCAGCTGTCGCTACGCAGTAGAAGAGGCTCTTGTCAGCTTGCTGGGCTGCTAGTGATGACGCAATGATTGATACACCTCCGTCAGAGACCATTTTACTGGAAACATTTCATGATGACGAAAAAAAAAAAAAAGCACAGTTAAATACTCAAAATGCCTCTCACACTAAAACATTTTTAAGATAAAATTTTACTGAAAGTGAAGACACCATCACAGTTCAAAATATTTTTGTGATGATGCCGCCCAACAGCATCAAATGCTGAACAGGAAAACAATTTAATATTTTTACTGCTCGCCAACAATAAATTTCCGTTCTCCATTGGCAACTGGGCGGCTGGAAATTTTGCGCCTTGACCAAATACAGTCATTTTTCCATAAGGCAAAATCTTTATTGCACATCTGAAACCCAAAGCTCAGACACTCAAAGGGCCTATAAACCACTAATTAGGAAACAATATAAATATTTTAAAAACATTTATGCAGTTCAATGCAAATACAACTTAAGGAAAAGAACATACCATCTCTCTAAACATAATTTCTTTGCCAGTTCTGGTGCTGGTGGAAACATGTCAGGCTTCATCTGCTTAAGGTTTTTTGCAGGTACATCTTCAAATTTCTCAAATTCTTCTAATTCTCTATTCATAATTTTCCAATTATAAACACCAGGACAAGTCTTCAAGCCACAAAGTGAAGATTGCACATCAACAAGTTCAGCTCCACCTAATGTAAATACTTCCTGATTAAAACTCAGTTGAATGGACGTTTGATTTTTCACAGCATACTTAGTAAAGTATAATAAGCAAGATGAATAAAAAAGAGCTGCATGGTAAAAAATAATTACAAAAATGATTAAACAGTTTGTGAACACTTGTCAAATGGTTTGAATTAAATGGTCACAGACATGTGATAAATTTCCATACAAATTAAATTGTCTATAATGAAAAAGCAACATGAAAAGATCTCTTTAAACCAAAATACACCCTCTACCTATAATGGCATAGAGCAGTTTATCTTATAAACAGGGTGCCCACTCTTTTTCAGGGAAAAAATTCAAGGATGAATTTTTCAATGTCCTAAACTGCAATGGAAAAAATATATATATATATATATATATATATCAAGAATTATGTGTGTTATATTATGATGCTCATTATCTTCCTAAAACACCTACCTATATGCATCACATTCATTCTGTTCTTTCTGTATGTTCAAAACTCCCAATTTCTCAAACACAAAATTATAATAATAAAACACTTAATATCTATTTTAGAATTATGTACAGGTATGAATATAATATATATATATATATACATTAAGTCACTTTTGTACAATTTTTAGATTTATGCTAATACCAAATGTTCATCTAATTATTTATATCATACTTTATAAAATAACATTTACCTTTTTACCATTAATAAAAGAAATATTTAAATTTAATGAATTGAAAAAAAATACAAAACATATTAGCTCACTTTCATATTGAAATTTTAACAAAGCAAAATTAGAAAACTTACATGTTATTCAGAAATAAAATCCTTTCTTCACTTTCACATTAAGAAGCCTTCGTATTCAGAAGTCTCAACATAATTGATGGATTTTGGATGCATGTCATTTTTCAAATACTTATGTGAGGTAACCAGTTTTGTACACATTGAATTAAATACCAAGAATGAAAACAGATACTTTAAACATTTTGGAAACACAGGCACGAGGTGAGGAGACTGAATGATCTTTTCTTTAGTGGTCAATATTTTTGGACAATATGAAGTAGTCATATTTTATCACTAAATGTGAGAAACGACACACAATACCAGCATTTAAATTTTTCTTTTACTTTCGGTTTATCTTCAAGTTTTTACGATAGACAGTTTGAGTTATTAGTAGTTGGGCACGCACTAGAAAACAAATTATGGATTCGAAATCCATTGAATTAGGTTTCCACCACACAGAAATTAAAAAGATCCAATGGGTTTATCATTAAAATGATTTTAAACACCTTACATATGACACAGTTTAAAAGCAAGATCATGGTGTATTTCTGTTATTATAAGAAAACTGAACCAAAGAAATTAACATCAGTATTTGTAATTGGTAGCCAATTATAAAAAAAAATCTTAGCAACAATGCATCTTCAAATTTTGCAAAAAGTTCTTTACTAAAAGACAAACTTTCTTCAGGTGAAAAAAATATTTAAGAAATGAAAATACTGTAATCAATTTTCAAATAATTCGAATTTTTCTACTCAAATGTCAGTACTTTTAACACATTAAATTTATCATTGTTAAAATATAATTAACAAGTATAATAAAAAATATTAAGCAAATGGGTGAATAATTTATTTACAGTTATTCACTAAATCATACATGAGACCGGCCGATGGCAAAAAGCTGAACTTGCTAGGGCTAGCAACTTTTCTTATGCCATTCCTTCCTAACACAGACAGGGTCCTCAGATCCTCGAATGACTTCATCTCCAAGCTAAAAGTTATCGATCACCATTGCACAACATGAACTTATTAGCAGCTTTGATGTTATCTCCCTCTACCCCTCTGTTCCAATACCTGAAGCAACGCAAAACATCAAACGAACCCTGGCTGGAGCTAACCTTTATGATAAAGAAGCTCTGAAAGATATCTCTGCTGTTACTGACTTAGCTGTAGAATCCAACTTCTTTACCTATGGCTCCCATGTCTACAAGCAATCAAAAGGAGTCCCGATGGGTTCAGCCTTGTCTCCAATACTCGCTGAAGCCATCATGAGACCTATTGAAGAGATCATACTCACCACTCTTCCCAGGACACCAAGAGTATGGCTACGCTATGCAGATGATATCTTTTTTGTCTGGGAGCACAGAGAAGCCTACTTGCAAGACTTTATGGTAGACATAAACAACATACATGAAGACATTAAATTTGAGATAGAAATAGAAAATCAAGGAGAGTTACCATATTTAGATGTACTTGTGACGAAATCGATTTCAGGTACACTCACTACCGAAGTCTACTATAAACCCATGCACGTACCTAACCCTATTCCACCAGGATCAGCCAACCCAACAACACACAAGTATGCTCTATTCAAATACCGGGCTAAAAGAGCCAAAGATTTTTGCACCTTGAAATCTGACTATGATGCCGAAATTAAGTCTTTGAAAGATCTTGCCTTTGCAGGAGGGTTTGACGTCTCCCGCGTAGAGGACACAATAGCGAAAGTTGAAGCCAACACACTTGCTCCACCGAACAGAAGAGCGCCTTTAAAATTTGTTGGTTCGATCCCGCACATCCTAAAAATATCTTATTTTATTAAAAATCACTTTCAGAACAAAGGATTGGATGTCGGCCTTAAAGCTTCTAAACACATAGCAACCGTCCTCAGCACAGCAAGAAGTAATAGTACCTTGAAGCTCACAAATGCGGGCATCTATTGCATCACATTGTTTTACCCAGACTCCTCTACTAAATTTTACGTAGGTCTCACAAAAAGGTCATTTGAGGAGAGAATGATTGAGCATAAGAGGGACATTGCACAAAGGAAACTTTCTACGTCACTTGCCAAAGAAGTAGCTAACCATCAAGCTCAATCCCAATGGCAGAATATCTTGAAGATCGCACCATATGGAGACGCAAGAACAGCTGCCATAAGGGAAACAGTTGAGATATTAACGAGGCAGGATGTATGCAACACCGATGTCTCTTTCGAACTACTGGTAGCTTGGAACCATCTGCTAGGCATCGCAAGATGGACTTCATGATTCTAGTTTCTTCCTAAAGTTTACATTTTTTGCTTTTGCATTAACTTTTAAGATATTGTATTCACCACGTTCGTGGTTATCTATGCACGCGGTCTTCACGCATGATTTCATTTGTCATATTAGAATTAACGTTCTGTCTATAATTTTGATTCTATATTCTATATGTAACCGCCTGATGAAGCCGTCCGTTGACAGAGAAAGCTTGCGGAGTGAAATTCGTGTGATTTCTTACTTTAGAAACCAATAAATCGGATCATTATATTTATAATTAGTTTTCTGGTGTTAGCGTCCCACAAGCTATATAGAAACAAGATTTTCCCAAGGAATATCATTTTCTTCAAAAAATGTGCAAATAGAGTGATACAGTGTAGTAGCATCCACTTTAACTACACTTACAGATGTAATCAGGGATCATAGCATACTTCTGGAAAATTTTAGGTAGGAATTTTAGGAATTTTTAGAAAAATTTTAGGAAAATTTTAGGAGTGTATTTCAATAAAAACTAGATGTATATTTGTATACATCTAGTAAAACAACTTTGTATACATTGTAAAGAGTTTGCTTCACACCCTTCAACCATATATACTGATAGACTGCGCATGACATCAAAATTTCTGGCTCCAACATAAAATCACATGACAACAGTCAAAAAGATGGGTTACACCTGCTGTGCTTATGGTTGCTCTGAGCGATATAGTAAAGGAAGTTCTATGATTTTTCATGGGTAAGAAACGAATTAAATACCTAAGTCAATAAAGTTCAATTACTTAACTAGAAACTTGCAGCTATTGATATAAAAACATAGTAACTTAAGAAAAAAAAAATGGAATGCATGTTCCAAATTCTTCGCAAATGTTCATCACATTATAAATCACGAAATGTAAACAACCCGATCATGCATGTATATAGCTCATAAGTAAACTTACCTGAAGAGTTTTCATTATATATGAGGCGCATTCACATAATACACCGAAAACACTGAAGTTCTGCAGCGTAAATTAGTAATCATAACAGCATTTTGCACGAAATTTGGAGTCTGATGATGACGTGCCCAATGTTGGAGCCATGGCGGCTTTGATACAGCTATTGCCAATGCACAGTCCATTAGTATATATGGTCGAAGTTCACACCCAAATTTTTTGCATAACGTCTAATGTCTAAAGTTTAAGTATGATTTACTTCTAATGTTCAGTTCTTATCTTTTCACGTGTTATTATCATATTCAAGTTTCATTAATATGCTGTTGAACCAGAAGCAATTCACGATTTTCACAGTAAAGTTTTCAGGTTTCACATTAAATTATAATATCCTAAAAAGGTAATTAAAACCCAAGAACTATGTACAATTGTTCACTGAATTACTTTTTTCATATTATTGTTTTAACCTTTTCCTGATAAGCCTATCTTTTTCTGCTTCCACCACAACTAATTTACTTTCAGTTTTCTTTATTTCTGCTGAACCTTGTATGATCAAGTTAGAGACAACTGCTATTTCAACAGTATTTTGTTTTTCTACAGCTTTTCTCATTCTTTCTGTTCCCTCTTGAATTACTGCTAGGGAGGCTTCTTTATCTTTTTTAAGCCTATTTATTTCTGCATCATTTTCTTTTATTTTGTCATCAAACTCAGTTTTTTTTTGTTTTTTTTCTCTCTAGCTGCTTTTCCTTATTTTCCCTCTCTTTCTGCTTCCTTTCTTTTACCTTTTTTGATTCTTCTTCCTTCAGCTTATCAACATACTCTTTATAAAATTTATGTGAATCACAAACACTATTTAACAAATTTCTTGTTATGGGAACTTTACTTACACATCCATAGTGTTTAATGGCCCCTATAACTATTCTTAATGATACTTAAGAGCAAAACTGAAGACTAAGGAAAAACTTTAGAATTTAAAACGAAGGTTGCAAAATAACCTGAAAATCAAAACGCGCAACGCAGCAGTTTTGAAAATTCAGAATTCACATTCTATAAAGAAGATACCTAAGCAAAAAAATACATATATAATTTTGACTCACACCTAGTACAACATAGAAAAGGTTATGTATCTACCTGTGTGAGTAAAAGGAGAAAGGATAAAAATAAAACAACTGAATGTAGAAGGTGTCGAGAATACTGAGCCTTGGCTTTATCAAGGACCAGCAAAAACTCTGCATTTTCTCACTTCCACAAAGACCTAGTTGGAAATGGGTTTCTGCAAGGCCATAGATGCAAGTAACATTCCCACCTAAAATAGTTTAAAAAATATATATAAGTCATGTCCTCCGTAGAGTTGCATGACCTAGCACTAGTTAACAATTTCGCTTGCATCCAATAAACCTTCCTGGCCCGACCCATGCTCTTCATCTGTTACTATTAAACAGAGAGAAGAAGATTAAAGAGAACTCAAGCTGTGAGAGTGACATAATAATTAGAAATGATTGCAATTAAAAAAGGAAATGTTAATTTTTAACGAACAGATTTTTGAAAGAAAACTTGAGTCTAAAACCCCCTACTCTACAGCTTATGACAGCACGAAAACGAGAATAAGTTAAAGATAATAATTAACTAAAGAAAACTTTGTGAAAGTTATATACCTTAAACAGTTAGTTGCAATATGTACAAAGTATTTCAGCAGTGCTTTAAGTGCATAATTAATTAGTTATAAAGAACTTAACTACTTTGAAAAAACAGCGCATAGACAGCGCATAGCAAAGGAACAAGCTTAGCCAACTTCTGTTCCTAGGTACCCCAAAAGACGCTCAAAGTTACAAAGAAAAGAAATAGTTAAAACCCGCAAAAATGTTAACAGACAAACCAATGCCTACAAGCTGAAAAGCTAAAAAACGACAGAGAAAAAGTACATGAAGTACAAACATTGAACTTATAAAACCTAGAACCCAAAAACGAGGAAGAGAGCTTACCTCTTGTGTGACAGAAACTTTTCTCCTCACAAGAGAAGAACATGGCTGACCTCTTCCGCCACTCCCTAGACACTGGGAGCAGTGAGGGTGGGGCTGATGGCCTCCTCCTACAGCAAGAAACCAACGCACGGAGATTTTAACCAGAGAAAAAAATATATAAACTTAAGACTGTGGATCTGTATGATCAGAAAGAGCAGAATTAACTCTCCAGAATACATGAGAAATATTATGAAATACACGAGCAGTTTATTTAATAATCTTTGCATGTATTAAATCACCTTAGTGAGCTTCTATAGATTAATCAGAATCTTATTAATTTTAATGTTGGTTTTACTATTTTTAGTATAGCTATCCTAGTGATGAATAACTAGTTTTCTTTTTTATTTGTTTTTATTTTCTTTTATAAACAGATTTTTAAGCTTTTTTTGTGATTTTGTTTATATTATTTAATTTTTTGTTTTAATAGGACCGTCATATCCATAGCACTAAGGTTCCTTTAGGTAGTTAATAGGCATCCTCTAGCCAACTTCCTTACGGCTTTGATTGGTCAGAATCATATTATTAACTGTGTAGAAAATTAAAGCAGATCTGCCAACCTTACTCTATTATTCAGAATAATTTTTCTTAAAGTTCTTTTGATGAAAGAAGAAGGAATTTCGTTCTCTAGAAAACTTTCTAATAGTATATTAATGTGGTAATTGAAGTCCAAATTGTTGCTGCAAATTCTTGAAATTCTTAGGACCTGAGAAATTAGTACATTCTCAATTACTTTGGTTGAAATGTTATTATTCCAGTGTAGATATTTAATTACTTTGAAAGGAAAATTAACTCTTTTATCAAAGAGGCTAATAGATGGGTTACCTCTGTTGAGCTTAATGCTTAAGTCTAGGAACTCAAGTTCCTGATTACTGTGGTTGGTTTTACATAAGTTAAGAGAGCTAGGATAGATATTATCAAAATCACTCTCTATAACTTCTGAATTATTGATACACAGCAGATCATCAATATATCTAAAAGTGTAAAGGTAGTTATCTGAGCAGGTGGGGTGATTTTTAATGAATTTATATTCCTTAAAGAACAGGAATAGATTGGCGATATTCGTGGACGTTGATGTTCCCATTGGAATACCGTTCACTTGCTTATAGAGAGTATTATTATATAAGATATGGTTATTTTTTATGCAGCAATTGAGATAAGAGTTCCAAGTTCCTACATCAACAAATTGGTTAAGTTTAAATTCTGCATACAGCTCTTTAAAGGTAGTGATTATATCTGATAGAGGCAGATTAGTATATAGGTTTTCAAAATCATAACTATTAATATCTAGGGGACAAACTTTGAGTATAGTAGAAATTACTTCTGCATTATTATTAATTATCCAAAAATCTCTATACATCAAGTTAGAACAGTTTCTAATGTGTTTCAAAACCTTCTTTAAGACATCTTCAAAAGCAAGATCTATTTTCTTTTTATGACTCCTTACTCCACTAGCTATGAACCTGAACTTCACAGGATCCCTATGAAACTTAACCATTGCAAAAGAAATGGAAATTCAGGCTCATATCTTCTAGTTTGTGGAATTTTAAGTTTCTTGAAGAATGCCTTAAACCGATTTTCTAACTGCTTGGTAGAATAACTTACGGGCTCGTATGTTACTCTATTATTGAGTTCCATAGTTAACAATTCAAAATAGAACTTCTTACAGATAATTGCAAAATTATTGCTAGCTTTATCCGTAGTGGTAAAAATAAATTGGTCTTGTAGTTTGGAGAGTGACCTTTTAGCTTCTCCAGAGAAAAAGAGATTTCTGTCGAAACAAAAGTCCAGACCTGCCAACTCACCGGTGAAGCTATTGATTATATTATATTTCCATTCTGCAAAGGCCTCAATAGGCTGATTGTACGTTAAACTGGTTTTTACGATGTACCTATTTACATCTTGAGTGAAGCTCTCAAGAATCCTTTCTTTGGAAATTGTGAAGGAAGGTCTGAATTTAGAGCCATACTCTAATAAATTCCTAAGCTTTTCATTTTCAACAAAACTCAAGTTTCCGGTGATAATATGGTTGTAATTCTTATCATAGTGAACTGTTTCTTTATGTTCATCACAAGAACATGTAGTAATTACAGGAATGTAGCTCGAAGAGTTAAGTTTGTAGTTTTTAACTGTTGACCCTAAGGTCTTAACATATTTAAAACTTACAATAGACTGGTGCCTGTGGATGGGAAAAAAAATTGCATTATTGTAGAACAGCTTCCTCACATTGAGATTATCGTAGGCTTTATTTAGGAACCTGATGGTAACAAAATTACTGGAAAATTCTTTAAGAGAAATTTTATCTTTAAGAATATGTTTAAGAATGTCCAGAACCAAAGCAAAAACATGCTTATCAACATGGTCAGCAGTTTCATTCCAGAATTTGAAAAAACTTTTAAGGACAGAGTGCTTGAAGGACTTGAGAATTTTGTAAGTATTTTTAACAAAATTAGTGCCAGTTTTAAAGCTTTCCAGAGTTTTTAGCAAGTTAGCAAAATCAACTTTGCTTGATGTGCGAAATAACCTCTGTCATAATCAGCATAAATTTTCAATTCGTGAACTCTTCTTTCTTGTTAATAATAAGAGCTGCTCTAGAGGTAATAGAGGACAGAGGTTATTTCGCACATCAAGCAAAGTTGATTTTGCTAACTTGCTAAAAACTCTGGAAAGCTTTAAAACTGGCACTAATTTTGTTAAAAATACTTACAAAATTCTCAAGTCCTTCAAGCACTCTGTCCTTAAAAGTTTTTTCAAATTCTGGAATGAAACTGCTGACCATGTTGATAAGCATGTTTTTGCTTTGGTTCTGGACATTCTTAAACATATTCTTAAAGATAAAATTTCTCTTAAAGAATTTTCCAGTAATTTTGTTACCATCAGGTTCCTAAATAAAGCCTACGATAATCTCAATGTGAGGAAGCTGTTCTACAATAATGCAATTTTTTTTCCCATCCACAGGCACCAGTCTATTGTAAGTTTTAAATATGTTAAGACCTTAGGGTCAACAGTTAAAAACTACAAACTTAACTCTTCGAGCTACATTCCTGTAATTACTACATGTTCTTGTGATGAACATAAAGAAACAGTTCACTATGATAAGAATTACAACCATATTATCACCGGAAACTTGAGTTTTGTTGAAAATGAAAAGCTTAGGAATTTATTAGAGTATGGCTCTAAATTCAGACCTTCCTTCACAATTTCCAAAGAAAGGATTCTTGAGAGCTTCACTCAAGATGTAAATAGGTACATCGTAAAAACCAGTTTAACGTACAATCAGCCTATTGAGGCCTTTGCAGAATGGAAATATAATATAATCAATAGCTTCACCGGTGAGTTGGCAGGTCTGGACTTTTGTTTCGACAGAAATCTCTTTTTCTCTGGAGAAGCTAAAAGGTCACTCTCCAAACTACAAGACCAATTTATTTTTACCACTACGGATAAAGCTAGCAATAATTTTGCAATTATCTGTAAGAAGTTCTATTTTGAATTGTTAACTATGGAACTCAATAATAGAGTAACATACGAGCCCGTAAGTTATTCTACCAAGCAGTTAGAAAATCGGTTTAAGGCATTCTTCAAGAAACTTAAAATTCCACAAACTAGAAGATATGAGCCTGAATTTCCATTTCTTTTTGCAATGGTTAAGTTTCATAGGGATCCTGTGAAGTTCAGGTTCATAGCTAGTGGAGTAAGGAGTCATAAAAAGAAAATAGATCTTGCTTTTGAAGATGTCTTAAAGAAGGTTTTGAAACACATTAGAAACTGTTCTAACTTGATGTATAGAGATTTTTGGATAATTAATAATAATGCAGAAGTAATTTCTACTATACTCAAAGTTTGTCCCCTAGATATTAATAGTTATGATTTTGAAAACCTATATACTAATCTGCCTCTATCAGATATAATCACTACCTTTAAAGAGCTGTATGCAGAATTTAAACTTAACCAATTTGTTGATGTAGGAACTTGGAACTCTTATCTCAATTGCTGCATAAAAAATAACCATATCTTATATAATAATACTCTCTATAAGCAAGTGAACGGTATTCCAATGGGAACATCAACGTCCACGAATATCGCCAATCTATTCCTGTTCTTTAAGGAATATAAATTCATTAAAAATCACCCCACCTGCTCAGATAACTACCTTTACACTTTTAGATATATTGATGATCTGCTGTGTATCAATAATTCAGAAGTTATAGAGAGTGATTTTGATAATATCTATCCTAGCTCTCTTAACTTATGTAAAACCAACCACAGTAATCAGGAACTTGAGTTCCTAGACTTAAGCATTAAGCTCAACAGAGGTAACCCATCTATTAGCCTCTTTGATAAAAGAGTTAATTTTCCTTTCAAAGTAATTAAATATCTACACTGGAATAATAACATTTCAACCAAAGTAATTGAGAATGTACTAATTTCTCAGGTCCTCAGAATTTCAAGAATTTGCAGCAACAATTTGGACTTCAATTACCACATTAATATACTATTAGAAAGTTTTCTAGAGAACGAAATTCCTTCTTCTTTCATCAAAAGAACTTTAAGAAAAATTATTCTGAATAATAGAGTAAGGTTGGCAGATCTGCTTTAATTTTCTACACAGTTAATAATATGATTCTGACCAATCAAAGCCGTAAGGAAGTTGGCTAGAGGATGCCTATTAACTACCTAAAGGAACCTTAGTGCTATGGATATGACGGTCCTATTAAAACAAAAAATTAAATAATATAAACAAAATCACAAAAAAGCTTAAAAATCTGTTTATAAAAGAAAATAAAAACAAATAAAAAGAAAACTAGTTATTCATCACTAGGATAGCTATACTAAAAATAGTAAAACCAACATTAAAATTAATAAGATCCTGATTAATCTATAGAAGCTCACTAAGGTGATTTAATACATGCAAAGATTATTAAATAAACTGCTCGTGTATTTCATAATATTTCTCATGTATTCTGGAGAGTTAATTCTGCTCTTTCTGATCATACAGATCCACAGTCTTAAGTTTATATATTTTTTTCTCTGGTTAAAATCTCCGTGCGTTGGTTTCTTGCTGTAGGAGGAGGCCATCAGCCCCACCTCACTGCTCCCAGTGTCTAGGAGTGGCGGAAGAGGTCAGCCATGTTCTTCTCTTGTGAGGAGAAAAGTTTCTGTCACACAAGAGGTAAGCTCTCTTCCTCGTTTTTGGGTTCTAGGTTTTATAAGTTCAATGTTTGTACTTCATGTACTTTTTCTCTGTCGTTTTTTAGCTTTTCAGCTTGTAGGCATTGGTTTGTCTGTTAACATTTTTGCGGGTTTTAACTATTTCTTTTCTTTGTAACTTTGAGCGTCTTTTGGGGTACCTAGGAACAGAAGTTGGCTAAGCTTGTTCCTTTGCTATGCGCTGTCTATGCGCTGTTTTTTCAAAGTAGTTAAGTTCTTTATAACTAATTAATTATGCACTTAAAGCACTGCTGAAATACTTTGTACATATTGCAACTAACTGTTTAAGGTATATAACTTTCACAAAGTTTTCTTTAGTTAATTATTATCTTTAACTTATTCTCGTTTTCGTGCTGTCATAAGTTGTAGAGTAGGGGGTTTTAGACTCAAGTTTTCTTTCAAAAATCTGTTCGTTACAAATTAACATTTCCTTTTTTAATTGCAATGTAAAATTTGGATTTCTTTTGCATTGTTTTTCAGGTTTAAATTCTCTCTCAAACGAACTTGGAATTTCGTTATGGCTGAAAATCATTTCTAATTATTATGTCACTCTCACAGCTTGAGTTCTCTTTAATCTTCTCCTCTCTGTTTAATAGTAACAGATGAAGAGTATGGGTCGGGCCAGAAAGGTTAATGGATGCAAGCGAAATTGTTAACTAGTGCTAGGTCATGCAACTCTAAGGAGGACATGACTTATATATATATTTTTAAACTATTTTAGGTGGGAATGTTACTTGCATCTATGGCCTTGCAGAAACCCATTTCCAACTAGGTCTTTGTGGAAGTGAGAAAATGCAGAGTTTTTGCTGGTCCTTGATAAAGCCAAGGCTCAGTATTCTCGACACCTTCTACATTCAGTTGTTTTATTTTTTATCCTTTCTCCTTTTACTCACACAGGTAGATACATAACCTTTTCTATGTTGTACTAGGTGTGAGTCAAAATTATATATGTATTTTTTTGCTTAGGTATCTTCTTTATAGAATATTCTTAATGATGTTATAGTCGAGTCTTTTAAGTTAGCCTTGTCCTTCCTTAATAGAGCAGTGTTAACCGAAAATCCCCTTTCTGCATCAGCATTACCATGAGGTAAAACTAAAATTGACTTTATGAGTTTAGCAAGATTTGAGTATTTTTCTTTTCCGCTAGAGTCTTTAATACTAAATATATTACGCCAGTAATGATCAATCCGCACTGGAATATGCCCTTCCTCTGAAAATTTCACTAGTTCATCTAGAGTTGGCTTATCGCAATTTAAAAGTTTCCACTCTTCTCTTACTCTTATGAATTTGTTCCTCAGAAAGATGCAAAACACTTGAAATTCTGGTTATTTCCGAAAGTCCTTCAGTGACTGAAAGTTGAGTTGACTCTTTCTTTGGTTCTTTTACCTTTAAAACTTCTATGTCTCTTAGCTTTTGATTGCAGAATGGCAAATTTGACTTTAAATATTTTGTGGTTGCAATTAGTGATGATCTTACATCTAAGAGAAATAATTTCTGCCTGGTCTCCTGAACATTCCTGAGGAGATTTTTTGTCTTCATACCAACTTCTAACTCCCCTAGTTTTTTCCGTGAATTTTTGTTTTCAAAATCTACATTCTTTAGGTCTTCTCCAAATTTCCCTGCAATAACATCATCTTGGATAAACTGAGCCATACCATTCCTCATTAAAGTATTTAAATCAGAATATAACTGGTGTATTTTTGGTTCTTCACTCTGATAACATAATGAAAACTTTTCAAAATTTTGGTGTGAAAATGAAATTAATGCTAAATAGCAAGGAGTTAGCTCATTTTTCAGGAAACAGTGAATTCTTTTATACCTTGCTGAATTGCGTAGTTGTTTTTCAAATATTTTTTGAGATGGCAAGAAGTTTAAAAAATATTCTGTAATATTTAGCCATTGATCTAAGAGCCTCTGGGCTACAGAACCAACGGTTAACTGTCTGTTGCTGACATGACGCAAAAGAAATTTGGCTGTGACCAATGTTATATCCTCAACAGATTTATAATCCTCTCGTCTTGCAGCACTACTCTTTAAAAAGTAATGTATATCAGTAGCAAATTCGTCAAAATCTATATTTAAGCTTGTCAAAAAAATTTTTAAATGCATTACTAACAACATGCAGGTTGCAAAAACCTAGTTCCAAAGATTTCTGGCCTGTTTCTTGTTTTACAACTTCATTGAATTTGCGTAAAAAGCACTTATTTACATTTGGGCTGTCCATGGATACACAAATAATTCTGTTCAATGAAATATTGAAGGATGATAACACATCAAGAATTTCTTTTAGCAAAATATCTGCTGTTGCATGGCCCAGAAAAACGCTTGTTAGGTATCGGCAAGAAACTGAATTTATTTCTGAAGACCAGTACCTGAGATACACATCCAACTGCCGTTTCACTTGTGTATTTGTAGTTTCATCAAATGCTATAGTAACCTTTCCTGGGCTACTAGATGCAATGTCTTTTTTCAAATCCTCTTCAAAATATTTTGACAATCCATGTGATATCACATAAGCAACTTTTTTCTTTAAGTTGCATTTTGGCTGCAATGGCAGAATCAGGAAACATTTCTTTGAAAAGTTGTTCAACTGTTTCAGTGCATGAAACAAAAGACATATTGTCCTTAGCAACTTTCATGGCCCATAATGCTTTGGCTTTAGCAAACTGTAAATCATGACTCAGTACTTCACTAATATTTGTTTTGGGCTGAAGATCTCGTCCTCCAAAGGCTTTCAGGATGGACTTATTTTGAAATTTACTTTGAAATTTCTGCAAATGTTTTTTTTTCCTTTATGATGTGCTTTTACTTGTGAAAAGCCACTATTACAAATATTGAAAATTTCTGAACACAATATACACTTAGCAGAAAATATTGTTTCAGTTGCAGAACACCATTCTTTCAACTTCACTCCGTCCAATTCTTTGGCGAGCCACGCATCTTGAAATTTTCTTCCTTCCTTGTTCTCATCTTTTCATAAACTGCAATTTTAGAGGCGGCATGATATGGCAAGTGGAGGTCATGTACTGCGGGTTCACTTGCTTGGATTTCCCGTGTGTCAGGCGTTGTGGAATTCTGAACGCATGCAACTGATTTTTACTGGTGGAAGTTTTGAACTTAAATCTCGCAATCTTACCTACTGTGCCCTCACCAGGGGAATCAACTTTGTGTTTCACATGTGTTAAATTTGTTTCATTAGTGTCCTGGTTTATTGTAACATTTTGTTGTGGTGCATATTTCTTTTTCATTTCACGAAGAGATAGATCGTTTCATAAGAAAGTGTCTATGTATATGCTGCATAATAATACTAGTTACTACTGACCGACAAGGCTTTTGCCAATGTTGGCAAGAATGTATTAGACACTGCCAGAGGGTGAAAAATACCAAGTCACCTATCTTTATTCTACACTCTGCCAAAAGAGTGAAGATCACACTCATTCCAACGTTCGCTATGGAGCTCCACAGACATGATTAGCGGGTGACGATTTTCTATGACTTCAAAAAAGGTTTAACAGCGGAGAAATGCTTTCAGAGCTTGTTCACAACTTTTCCTGATGTGGCCCCGTCAAGATAGCCCTCAAAGTGGAACACCGAGACATCCACTACTGATTTAAATGTTGACAAAATGAAAGCACTGGTGAAAGAAGATCCATGAATCACGCATCAAGAGATTGCCAACATTTTAAATATTAGTTCCGGAAGAGTGCATTCTGTTCTTCATGAAAAACTTTGATTGAGCAAATGGTGTGCTCAATGAGTTCCTCATCAGTTGACAAGGGAATAAAAAGAAGACCCATGTGGAATGGTACCATTTTATGAAGAAAAAAAAATCCATCGATGACAAAGGAAGGAGCACCTGAGATGCCATAACTGGTGATGAATCATGGATTTACTAGTTTGAACTGGACAATCCATGATGTGGATATTCCAGATGAAAACCACACACGCGCACGCACACACCACCAAATTTCATCAAGCAAGAAGTGTGGGCAAGATAATGGTGGCATATTTTTTTGCTTACTCTGGTCATGTTGCCTCAGTTGTCCTCGAGAACCAAAAAATAGTCACTGCAAACTGGTGCTTTGATGTTCATCTCCCAAAAGTGCTGGAGAAGCAGCAGATGAAGTGGCCAAAGAAAGGCTCTTGAGGAGTAATGATCCATCACAACAATGCATCAGCCCATACTGTTACGAAAACAAAGGACTTTCTGGAAAGTCATCGAATCCAGGTGCTACTCCATTCAGCATATCCCCATGTGACTTCTTTCTGCACCTAAAGTTGAAAAATTTCACACATGGGACAAGATTTTTAAGTCCTGACGAAGCAGTGGAGACATTCCTGAGAAACTTGAGAGTCTCAATAAAGATGAGTTGCGTGCTGCATTTCAAAATTGGTTTACGAGGATGGACAAGTGTATACAAGTTCATGGAGCTTACCGTATATACTCACATATAAGTCGAGAAATTTGGGACAAAATGAGAGCTTCAAAGTAATGGGGTCGACTTATACACGAGGTCTAAAAAAATCGTAAGTCCAAAAGTTCTTCCCGTGAGGCAAAAGGCAATCCATCCCAAAAGAAATAAAAATGCCAATGCGGTATTATTTACGAAATCGCAACCCTCCGAAAGAAAAAAAAGAAAGAAAGAAAGAAAGAAAAAACGCTGATGTGGTAGAATTACGAAATCGCGAACCTCTGAATTTCTCTGCGCTTTGAGAAGTCTCCTCTCTCCTGGCTTTGCGTATCTACAGCGCAGTCACAGTCGCGCATAGAAAGCTCCCCCTTCCGACTACCAGTTGACTGCACTGATCTTCGACGTAACGGAGCCATGCGACAGCCAGTGTTAGGTGTTGCTTGTTCTTAATCGCACGTGTTTTTCTTGTTCTTAACCGCACGCGACTCGCTTCTCCTATTATGGGTGACACGGATTGTGTAAAGAAACGGATGTCCTATAACGCAGGATTCAAGTTGAAAGTGGTTTCTTTTGCAGAAAATACTAACAACTGTGCTGCTTCACGTCAATTTGGCATTAACGAAAAACTGATTCGAGATTGGCGTAAAAAAAAAACGGACTTGGTGAAAATCCAAAAATCGCAAAAGGCGCTGCGCCATGGAACGACATCTTTCGAAAGTGTCTTGAATGATTGGATTGTGGGCTGCAGACAAAATGGTTACATTGTAACACGAACTGGTATACATTTGCAAGCAATGAAGCTCGTAAAAGATTAAAAGTTTGCAGCCGCAAATAACGCTTTTCGTGCCTCACCAGGCTGGTGCACAAGGTTCATGAACCGCTATGGGTTGTGTCTACGCCAGCGCACCAAAATTGCACAAAAGTTACCTTGTGACCTCGAAGCAAAGATAATGGAATTTCAAAAGTATGTAATTCAAAAAGAAAAGAGACTGCTTTTGAACTTTCCCAAATGGGGAACATGGATGAAACCACCATGTGTTTCGACCTTCCTGGAAATAAGACGGTGAACCAAAAAGGGCGAAAAAATATCTTGATCAAAACGACTGGCCACGAAAAATCCAGTTTCACGGTTGTTCTTTCCTGTTTGGCCAACGGCAGTAAGCTACCTCCGGTAATTATTTTCAAACGCAAAACTCGGCCGAAAAGAGTTGTCTTTCCATCTGGTGTGCTCGTTCGTGCTCATGAAAAAGGATGGACGAACGAATCCGGAACAACTGACTGGTTAAAGAATGTGTGAAACAAAAGGCCAGGTGCACTTTTGAGGAAATCTTCTCTTTTGGTGTGGGATATGTTTGTTGCACACCGTTGTGCAGAAGTGAAAAAAACTGCAGAAAATTCAAAAACAACTCTTGCTGCCATCCCAGGTGGGTTGACATCTATTCTTCAACCACTAGATGTCTGCCTTAATAAGCCCTTCAAGGACAATGTGCGGAGGTATTGGGCAAATTGGATAAGTTCCGATTTGCCGACTGAAACCAAGGGCGGAAATCTAAAGAAGCCGGATATCGTTTTGATTATGCGATGGGTCAAGGATGCTTGGGATGCGATACCTGCGGAAATGGTCGTGAAATCATTCAAGAAATGTTGCATTAGTAACAAACTTGATGGCACAGAGGATGATGAGATTTTTATGAGTGATGATGACAGTGATTCTGATGACACCGTCATAGATGGGAGTACTGATGTTTATGATGACGCACCGATGACGGAGAAAGACTTTTTTGAACTGTTTGGCAAGTCTGACTCGGAATCGGATTTTGAAGGGTTCTGATGAAGTTTTTGGGTATGCAAATTAAATTTAGTATTATATATATAATTTTTTCCGTTTTCAAATGTTTTTGAATAAATTCATTGAAATTTTTTTTTTCTCATTCCGGGATCGACTTATACGCGAGTTTCCGATTTCTTACGATTTTTTCCTCTGAAAGTGGGGGGGTCGACTTATACGCGAGTATATACGGTACTTTGAAAAATTATAATACATAGAATATTTTTAGTGAATAGAACTTCTCTATCCAGAAACTTTTTGGACCAACCTCCATAGAGTGGCTTCCAAATTTTACATTACCGAATTAACATACTACAAGGATTGTACCGAAAGTAATGCAAAAATGGACATCACTTTTTTATTAACTGACAGAGGTCGTTCAAATTGCACATGTTGGTAGTGTAGTAACTCTTTCTCAATACAAAGGTACTACTCAACATAGTCTCCATCACAAGCGATGCACTTGTGCCATCATTGAACCCAACTCTCGAAACCTCTTTGAAAAAATTCAGGTGTGGACTGTTGTATCCACTTCTTCACAGCCACGTTCACCTCATCTGTGTCACCAAATCATTGTCCCTGGAGACTGTCCTTCATTGGACCGAACAGGTGAAAGTCTGAAAGCACCAGATCTGGGCTGTACAGTGGATGGGGGACCACCAACCAGCTTAATTTGCTGATCGCCTGATTTGTTGGCAAAGATGTATGTGGTTTTGCATTGTCACATGGTAAATACGAATCCTTCTCATATTCTTGTTTGGTCTCTTCCTCCTTATGGTTTCTCTAAGCTTCTTGAGTGTCTCAAAGTACTGGTCGCGGTACAGCCACATTACAGAAAATCAAGGAGATTGGCACCCCTGTCATCCCAAAAAACAGTCACCATGACTTTCTGCGCTGATTGCTGGCTCTTGAACTTCTTAGGCGTTGGTGAAGAGGTATGACACCATTCCATGGATTGATTCTTTGTTTCTGGATCGGAAAGATACGCCCATGTTTCAACACCTGACACCAGATCAGAAAAAAATGTGTCTTCATCGACTTCAAACACTTCCAGCAGATCAGAGCAGACTTCCACCCCTTTCTCCTTCAAATCGGGTGTCAACTGCCGAGGTACCCACTTTGCCCACACTTTCCTATACCCTAAGTCTTCTGCCATCTTCTGTGTGGCATTGTGACCACAGTCCAGTTGTGCAACAAGCTCACAGACTGTGACTCATCTCTCCGTGTGAATCAATTCATCCACTAGCAGACGATTCCTGTCAGTGTTCACAGATGATGGTTTCCCACTGTGTGGTTTGCCTTGAATGCTGGTTTCCCCTTCTTTAAACTTTGTCTTCTATCTGTGTACATTGCTCTTATCAATGGTGCCATGTCCATAAACATTCTGCAGCCTTCTGTGGAAGTCGGACAGCCTGCACCCTTCCTTCATCAAGAACTCAATTATGGCATGTTGCTTCTGCTTGGAATCCATTATTTACTTACTATCCTTTGAAAACAGGCGAAATATTCGTAGTGGAACATATTCTAGGAGAGTATTTTTACACTACTTCTAGTTTAACATGTGGTGATACAGCAACATTTCCTGCAGAACAATAATGTACTTCTGAATTGAAATATGGATTTTAGGAAACTGGAATCCATAAAAATTGAACAACTTCACACCAATCGAGAAGGTTTGAACTTGTGCGACTTGAGGAGTATTATACCAATTGGTTGGTAATAACCAACCAATTGGTATAATACTCCTGGTTATTACCAACCAATTGGTTATGTTTCTTGTGGTTGTGTGAGCTATACATTTTTCTTGTGATTGTGTGAGAATACAACCATATGGCATAAATATTTGCAATATAACCAACTGTTTCTGATAATAAAACAAAAAGCAGATTGCTAACAGCACCTTACCATCAGCTTGTTGTAATAAAGCAGATATAACTGCTTCATCCTCCACTGGATTAAGAGAGCATGTTGAATACACCATTCGACCACCAGTTTCTAGAAGCTCTAAGCCACGTTTAGCAATCCGCAATTGCAGCCTACATGAATTATCAAAAGCAACATTAGCACCAGTGAAAGAGGGACAAAATGCATTGATAAAAATGCTAAACATATACTTCAGCTAAACAGATATAAGCACAGCAAGAAAAAATACAGTAATTACGATTTAGGTAACTTTTTACACCAGATATGTAATATCTCCGATCATAAAACGGTACAAGTCAACATAAAAGCATATTTGTATAGCCCTCCAAGACATATATTTTGCATCAGTGAAAGGCAAACTGAAATGTTTCAAAATAACAAACACTCATGCGTGTACATAAATACTTCACATTTGCGAGAAGTTTGTTCAGAGTTGAAATATTACTATGCCATAGCACAATGAATGAAACGTATTAAGCCAAGAAATTTTTCTTGTGATTGTGTGAGCTATTCCTCTCCCACAATAGCAGGAGCTGCATTACCATTCACAATTTGTGAAAAAAAAAATGGTTTTGGCAATGGGGAACTGCTGCAATATGATAAAATTATTTCAATAAAACATATGCTATTTCTGATATTGAATTAAATTCCAGAATGTATTGCAGAACTGCATTATTTGATGAGAAGTAGTAGCAATCTTCAGCTCCTCCATAAGACTTTGCAACTTCAGAAAAAAAATATATATATATATCAAGAACATGAAGCGGGGGAAAGCTCCAGGAGAAGATGGAATTACTGTAGACATCATACAAGAAGCAAGCGGAGAAATTGAAACAGTACTAGCCCAAATTTTCACTCGATGCCTTAATGAAGGGAAGATTCCTGAGGATTCGAACAATGCTACAATGATCTTGCTAGATAAAAAAGGTGACATTGAGGTTCTCAGGAACTACAGACCTATCAGCCTCCTATCAGTGGTTTATAAAATATTCACTAAAGTTCCTTCACACCGCTTGAAGGTGACACTGGACATGGCTCAACCGAGAGAACAAGCTGGATTCAGGAGTGGCTACAGCACAATAGATCATATCCACGTACTGAGAGAACTAATTGAAACAGTGAGGGAATATGAACTTCCATTGTGCATGGCTTTTATCGATTATGAAAAAGCCTTTGATTCGGTGAAACCATCAGCAGTTACAATGGCTCTGAAATCCTGCGGTATTGAAGATGCGTACATTAATATTATTAATAACATCTATGAAAATGCAAGTGCAAAGATTTGGCTGTTTGAAAATACAACACACATAAAAATTGGAAAAGGAGTGAGACAAGGTGACACCATATCTCCGAAGCTCTTTAATGCCACATTGGAAAATGTCTTTCAATCACTGAACTGGGAAAACAAAGGGATAAAGATGAATGGAGATTATCTAAACCCACCTTTGTTTTGCTGATGACATAGTCATTTTTGCAACTACCCCATCAGAGCTGCAGAGTATGATCCAGGAATTTGCTGACAAGAGTAAAAAAGTGGGATTAAAAATGAACTTTCAGAAGACAAAAGTGATGTTCAATGCTTTTACAAGAAATGAAGATTTATCGATTGATGGAGAAAAGCTGAAGATAACAGACAGGTGCGTTTTATCTCGGACAGCAGATATCAAGTGAGAGTCGCATTGATAAAGAAATTAATCGGCGTACAAAACTTGCCTGGGAGCTTGTGGAAGAAACAGCATAATTTTCAAGAGCAATATGTCATTATGTCTTAAAAGAAAAGTGGATCAATGCATCCTTCCAGTGCTTACGTATGGTGCAGAGATGTGGACCTTAACTAAAAGAGACATACAAAGGCTGCAGACAACTCAAAGCAGCATGGAGAGGTGCATGCTTGGTGTAACCAGGAGAGATAAGAAGAGGAACTCGTGGATCCGAAAAATGACAAGAGTGGAAGACATCATGATCAGAGTTAAATCCCTGAAATGGCAATGGGCTGGACATACTGCCAGAAGAACAGACCATCGATGGACAGCCGAAATTTTAGATTGGATTCCAAGGGACAGGAAAAGACCCAGAAGAAGACCACATGGGAGATGGGTGCATGAAATTCGAAAGTATGCGGGAGTGACATGGAGGAGACTGGCACAAGACAGACCATTGTGGAGGAAACTTGGGGAGACCTTCGTCCAGCAGTGGATTGATAATGGTTGACGAAGATGATGATGATATATTTATACAGTATATATATCGTCGTCATCAACCATTATCAATCCACTGCTGGATGAAGTTTCTTCCACAACTGTCTGTCTTGAACCTGTCTCCTCCATGTCACTCTAGCATGCTTTCAAATTTCATCCATCCATCTCCCATGTGGTCTCCTTCTGTCCCTTGGAATCCAGTCAAGTTTCAGTTGTCCATCGGTGGTCTGTTCTTCTGCCAACATGTCCAGCATATTGCCATTTCAGTAATTTCACTCTGGTCATGATGTCGTCCACTCTTGTCCTTTTCCTTATCCACAAGTTCCTCTTCTTATCTTTCCTGGTTACACCAAGCATGCATCTCTCCATGCTTCTTTGAGTTGCCTGCAGTCTTTGTATATCTTTTTAGTTAAGGTCCATGTCTCTGCTCCATACGTAAGCACTGGCAGGATGCATTGATTAAACACTTTCCTTTTAAGACATAATGGCATACTGCTCTTAAAAATTGTACTGTTTCTTCCAAAAGCTCTTCATCCAAGTTTTACACAGCGATTAATTTCATCGTCAATGTGACCCTCACTTGATGTCTGCTGCCCAAGATAAATTTAGGTATCTGTTGTTTCAAGCTTTTCTCCATCAATCAATACATTTTCTTTTCTTATAAAAGCATTGTACATCACTATTGTCTTCTGAAAGTTCCATTTTCAATCCCACTTTTTTACTCTTGTCAGCAAGTTCTTGAATCATACTCAGCAGCTCCGAAGGGGTAGTTGCAAAAAATGACTATGTCATCAGCAAAAACGAAGGTGAGTTAAATAATATCCATTAATCTTTATCCCTTTGTTTTCCCAGTTCAATAATTGAAAGACATTTTGCAATGTGGCATTAAAGAGCGTGGGAGATATGGTGCCACCTTGTCTCACTTCCTTTCCAATTTTTATTAGTGCTGTATCCTCAAATATCCAAACCTTTGCACTTGCATTTTCATAGATGTTATTAAAAATGTTAATGTAAGCATTTTCAATCATCATCATTGTCAACCATTATTAATCCACTGCTGGACGAAAGTCTCCCCAAGTTTCCTCCACAATGGTCTGTCTTGTGCCAGTCTCCTCAATGTCACTCCCACATACTTTTGAATTTCATCCGCCCATCTCCCATATCGTCTTCTTCTGGGTCTTTTCTTGTCCCTTGAATTCCAATCTAAAATTTTGGGTGTCCATCGATGGTCTGTCCTGGCAGTATGTCCAGCCCATTGCCATTTCAGGGAATTAACTCCGATCATGATGTCTTCCACTCTTGTCATTTTTCGGATCCACGAGTTCCTCTTCTTATCTCTCCTGGTTACACCAAGCATGCACCTCTCCAAGCTTCTTTGAGTTGTCTGTAGCCTTTGTATGTCTCTTTTAGTTAATGTCCACGTCTCTGCACCATACGTAAGCACTGGAAGGATGCATTGATCAAACACTTTTCTTTTAAGACATAATGGCATATTGCTCTTGAAAATTATGCTGTTTCTTCCACAAGCTCTTCAGGCAAGTTTTGTACGCCAATTAATTTCTTCATCAATGTGACCCTCACTTGATATCTGTTGTCCAAGATAAACGTACGTGTCTGTTATCTTCAGCTTTTCTCCATCAATAGATAAATCTTCATTTCTTGTAAAAGCATTGAACATCACTTTTGTCTTCTGAAAGTTCATTTTTAATCCAACTTCTTTACTCTTGTCAGCAAGTTCCTGGATCATACTCTGCAGTTCTGATGGGGTAGTTGCAAAAATGACTACGTCATCAGAAAAACGAAGGTGGGTTAGATAATCTCCATTCATCTTTATCCCTTTGTTTTCCCAGTTCAGTGATTGAAAGACATTTTCCAATGTGGCATTAAAGAGCTTCGGAGATATGGTGTCACCTTGTCTCACTCCCTTTCCAATTTTTATGTGTGTTGTATCTTCAAACAGCCGAATCTTTGCACTTGCATTTTCATAGATGTTATTAATAATATTAATGCATACATCTTCAACACAGCAGGATTTCAGAGCCATTGTAGCTGCTGATGGTTTCACTGAATCATGGCTTTTTCATAATCGATAAAAGCCATGCACAATGGAAGTTCATATTCCCTCACTGTTTCAATTAGTTCTCTCAGTACGTGGATATGATCTATTGTGCTGTAGGCACTCCTGAATCCAGCTTGTTCTCTCGGTTGAGCCATGTCTAGTGTTACCTTCAAACGGTGTGAAAGAACTTTAGTGAAGATTTTATAAACCACTGATAGGTCTGTAGTTCCTGAGATCCTCAATGTCACCTTTTTCATGTAGCAGGATCATTGTAGCATTGTTCCAATCCTTAGGAATCTTCCCTTCATTAAGGCATCGAGTGAAAATTTGGGCGAGTACTGTTTCGATTTCTCCACTTGCTTCTTGTATGATGTCTACAGTAATTCCATCTTCTCCTGGAGCTTTCCCCTGCTTCATGTTCTTGATTGCAAGTGCAACTTCTGCTGGGAGGACTGGAAGAACTCTGGTACTGGTACCTTTCATGATGTCTGGAGTACATGTATCATCCCTTTCATATAATTTGGAGTAGAAATCTTTCACTCTTGTCAAAATTCCGCCTCTATTTCTTGTTACAGAACCATCTTCTTTTCTCAGAGCCATAATCTGTTTTCTTCCCTTAATGAGATGTCCCTTTGCTATCTTTAGGCTTTGGTTGTTTTCAATTGCTTTCCTCACTAGTTCACAGTTGAATTTCCTTACGTCTTCAGTGATACTTTTTCGTACTGTCTTGCATAGCTTTATATATTCCACTTTGGAAGTCACATCTTCTTTAGTTGTCCTCATCTCTCTTCTTTTTTGCATCAACATTTTGGTTTTTCCTGATAATTTGTTCACATGCAACTTGTTCTTAGACCCAGTTAATTTTGTTGCTGTTTCCATAAGAGCTTTGGTTACTTTTCTGCTAACTTCAGAAATATCCACTTCTTCCTATGTTAGGCCTTCTAAAGCAGAGAATCTGTTCTTCAGTTCCAACTTGAAGGTATTATGGTGATTTTTAAGGTTGGTCATGTCAATACATACCGCAGGATTTCAAAGCCATCGTAACTGCTGATGCTTTCAAGGAATTGAAGGTTTTTTCATAATCAATAAAAGCCATGCATAATGGAAGTTCATATTCTCTTGTTCTTTCAATTAGTTATCCACAGTGCTGTAGCCACTCCTGAATTCAGCTGTTCTCTTGGTTGAGCCATGTCTAGTGTTACCTTCAAGCAATGGGAAAGAACTTTAGTGAAGGCTTTATAAACCACTGATAGGAGGCTGATGGGCCTGTAGTTCCCGAAATCCTCAACGTCACCTTTTTTATGTAGCAGGATCACTGTAGCATTGTTCCAATCCTCAGGAATCATCCCTTCATTGAGACATCTGGTGAAAACTTGGGCAAGCATAGTTTCAATTTCTCCACCTGCTTCTTGTATAATGTCCATGGTAATTATATTTTGTCCTGAAGCTTTTCCCCATTTCATGTTCTTAATTGCATGTGTAATTTCTGTAGGAAGGACTGGAGGGACTTTGGTACTGGTGCCTGTCGTAATGTCAGGAATAAATGTATCATCCCTCTCATACAGTTTTGAGTATAAATCTTGCACCCTTGTCAAAATTTTACTTCTATTTCTTGTTACAGTCCCATCTTCTTTTCTCAGTGCCATAATCTGTTGGGGTTTTTTTCCCTTACTGAGATATCCCTTTGCTCTCTTCAGGCTTTGGTAGTTTTCAATTGCTTTTCTCACTATTTTCACAATTGAATTTCCTGATGTCTTCAGTGACACTTTTCCGTACTGTCTTGCATAGCTCTTTATATTTCACTTTATATGTAACTTCCAAAGTGGTATATATATATATATATCATCATCATCATCAACCATTATCAATCCACTGCTGGACGAAGGTCTCCCCAAGTTTCCTCCACAACGGTCTGTCTTGTGCCAGTCTCCTCCATGTCACCCCTGCATACTTTCGAATTTCATCCACCCATCTCCCATGTGGTCTTCTTCTGGGTCTTTTCCTGTCCCTTGGAATCCAATCTAAAATTTCGGCTGTCCATCGATGATCTGTCCTTCTGGCAGTATGTCCAGCCCATTGCCATTAAAAAAAATATATATATATACATTTTGAAGCTTTCAATTAAATTTACAGGCATTTTTCTCCACATGAATAAATATTATATACATATATACAGTAAAACTTCCAAATAGCGGACATTGAAGGGGGAAGAAATAATGTCCGCTATTAGGAAATCATGCTTTTTGACAGTATACATGTATTATGTTTATAATGCAAAAGCAGTTTAAAAGATAAGTAAATATAACTAGGTAAATGCAGTACATAAAGCAAACTTGTACTGACCTTTATTAAAAAATATGGTATCCTTCAAAACCTAAGAAGCAAAATAATCAAGTACTGTTGTTTGTCTATTACATTCTTGTGAAATTTTGTCTTCCAAATAAATTTCCAGCCAGCCGCCTGAAGCTTTGAATTCTGTGAATCCTAATTCATTTGCGATTTCTAAAGCCTTTTGACAAATTAATGTCCCTGATAAAGGAATGTTGTTGGCTCTAGCGTGGCAAAACCATTCACATCCACAGCTAAACCATCAATTTTAGGGAAAGCTCTCTTAATTTTGTGGTTGCCATTACACTTTTGCAAGACTTCAAAGATTTCACTCACTTGCATTTTTCCAATGCCTAGTTTATCTTCTAAAATGCACAAACTTAATCTTTCATTCTCACTCGGCTTAACTATTTCAACTTTTTTTTTTTAACAAGTGCTTACGTTGTGTGACATTTTAAAAACTATGTTTGAGAAATCTTTGTTTAACAGCTCGCTTGATGAAAAAATCTACATGATTGTTGCAAACAAATATGATTTCTAGTAATCTGGACCTGAAATTGATACCTGTACACTGACCTTGACCTTGCTAAACAACAAAAGGTGAATCCCTTCCACCCACCCCTGAATTGTGTTTGCATGTGTTTCAATCTGATTACAGTTCCTGAATTGGCCAGTCTCTGGTGCTGGTCCCCGTTTCTGAGGTTTCACCACATTGGGAGCACCTGAAGAGCTAGAAGGCAGTTTCTCCTGGTCAGATGATGTACGTATGCAAGGGGAGGGTCGGACAATCTGGCGAGCATGGACGTTAATCCTTTTTCCAGCAATTTCGGTGGCTTGCCCGAGGCACTTAGCACTTTAAAATTTACTAGGCGTCAGGAACAATATGGTTAAGATAGAGAATGAGGAAGAGTAAAATAACTAAAAGGAAAAATTTTGCGAGTTTCGGTGAATCACACCGCTAGGAATTCCTAGAATCGAAAGCAAATTGTCTGTTATATTGTACTTTAAGAGTGCCCGCGTCCGTTATTCAGAATGTCCGCTATTAAGAAGTGAATGCCCCATCAGTAGCTATGCATTTCTGCAAGGGAATAAAAAATTGTCCATTATAGAGAGATGTCTGCGATTAAGAAGTGTTCGTTAATGGAAGTTTCACTTATGTATATATACTGTATATATAAGCTTACTAATTAAATTCTCCACTGTCACATACATTTAAAAAGAACTTATTAAACTGTCATACAGTGTATTTTAAGGCTTCCTCAAAGTTTTTGATATCACAGCTTTCCTCCTATTCTTCGTTACTTTCCGCATCCTCCAAGCACTTTTCTGTTATGCCTTCATAATCAACTACACAAATAAAAGCTCTGATGTGTTCATTAGTATTGTCGGAACACAGTTCTTCATCAAAAGCAACACATCCCTCTATTGCAACATTAACTGCACTGTCTTTGGCTAGTTCCAATAATTCTGTATTTTCTTCGGTGTACTCACTCAGTTCACTTACACTGGAAGTTCACTTACATTAAGTCTCGGCTACTTCAATCCCTTTAACTTTTTCTTTTAACCATAGCTTTTTATTCTTTGAATCCATGGCTTGCTTTAAAAAAACAAAAAACAAAAAAACGATATGCAACTGCCAAAAAAAATTACACACTTCCTTTGCTTACTACACCTAACTCTAAAAGACTACATGTATCTGCATTATTAGTACATACATACATACATTCATACATATCACTAAGCTGTTCTCTGATATTCAGAGGTTAGCTCCAAAAAGAAATGCTAACTACCAGATTTTTTACTTACTATTGTCGTATCAAACTTCTCCATTTACAGCGATCTTGACATACAACACGGGCTTCACTGATATCCATTACACGCCATACACAAGATCTTTTATACTTCATACTCATCATCTTTTTCTCATGCAGACACTCCTGAATCTGGTCCACCCATGTTTTCCTTGGCCTACCTCTGCCTTTCCTTCCTGCCACTTGGGCTAAAAAGATTTTCTTAGTAAGCATCTCATCACTCATTCTTTCAACACGGCCAAACCACCGAAGCATATTGGTCTCCACCTTGCTAACAACATTTTGCTCCACATCGCACAACTGCAACACATTTTCATTCCTCACACAATCAGACCGCGTCTTGCCACAAACCCCACGTATGTAATGCATTTCTTCAGCACACAAATGACTCCTATGTTTCTTCTGCAGTACCCAGTTTTCACTGCAATGCATCAGAGTAGGAACAATTATAGTTTCATACACAGCCATGCGGGACTCTCTAGAGAACCTATCATTCCTGCGAAAACCTCCCAAAGCAGCTATGACTTTAAATGAAGAATTCACTCGCCTACTAATTTCACCATCCAATTTGTTCTCTCTGTCAAACATGCTTCCTAAATACACAAACTCACTCACCTGGTCAATCACAGTGCCATTTATACTTACATTACATTCCATGCTACCCGTTCCTCTCTCAAACACCATAACTTCAGTTTTTTCCTTATTTATACTCAGTTTGAATTTCATGCAAACTTCGTGCATCTGAGACAACATACTCTGCAAATCACTTTTGCTATCTGCCAACAGAACAGTGTCATCAGCATACAGCAATCTGCACACACGGATATCACCAAGACAGAAACCACTATTATCTTTTTTGGCCTCACGCATGCATGAGTCAATAAATATATTAAACAGCCATGGTGACATTACACAACCTTGTCTAACTCTTGCACTAATAGAAAACCATTTTGATAAAACACCATTCACTCATACACAAGCTCTACTACAAGCATACATGGCTTTTACACTATTAAGTAGATTCCCAGTAACACCATACTCATTCAATACCATCCACAAAAGTGTCCTATTCACTCGATCGTAAGCTTTCTCTAAATCGATGAAGGCAGCAAAAACTTTCTGACCAACAGCCTGATACTTTTCAATCATCATGCGTAATGCAAAAATCTGGTTAGTGCAGCCTTTACCAGGCATAAAACCACTCTGAACATCCCACACTTTCTCTGATGTAAGACCCCGTACTTTTTCAATAACAACCTTACCAAACACTTTCCCTGGCACACTTAGTAGCTAATACCACGATAGTTCTTGCATTCAGTCTGATCACCTTTTCCCTTATACAAGGGAACAATAATAGCATCCTTCCAATCCCAAGGAACCATTCCTAACTCCTAGCACAACTGGCAAATTTCATTTAACCAGTCAATTACAGAGTCACCACCATATTTCGACATCTCAGCAGTTATGCCATCAACTCCCACAGCTTTACCATTCTGAAGAGATTTTAGAGCTTTACACACTTCTTCTCTTGAGATCCCTCCTGTGCTTCCATCCCTCATTGTGACATCATCTGCATCTGTCTCAGAATCATCTTTGCTTTCCTGATCTAATAACTCACAGAAGTATTCACCCCAGCTTTCACTTAATTCATTGGGCTCCCATATCATTTCCCCGATCTCATTCTTCACACAACTTACAACTTTGTTTCCCCTATTTTTTCCTGTCTCATGTACTTCCAGAAAGACTTCCTATCTTTCCAAAAAGCCAGTTTATGCCTTTCCACCTTCTCCTTCCTATGTTTTGCCTTACTCTGGCAAACCAGCTTAGCAGGTTCACGCTTCTTACAGCGATATTCATCCACAGAGATTCTACCTTGCAACATCCCCAAATAGGCTTCCTTCTTTCTCTTTACTGCCTCTTCAATCTCACTATTCCACGAAGCATCACCTCTATTGTTACCCACTATTGTGGTACCACAGACCTTTTTAGCAGCAGTGACAACATAGTTCTTAAAACATTTCCACTTCTTTTCTATATCCCTCTCACCAGACTTCAGCTCCTTCAGTCATTCTCTGAGTTAAGTCAGAATAATGCTGATGATCTTCAAGGAGCCTATCAACCTTTATTCTTTTTATCCTGGGTCTCTTCCTATTCCTTTTCCTCCAACCAACATTAAGTTTCACTAGTGACACTACCAAGTAATGATCAGAACCAACATCCGCACCTCTCATCACACGGGTGTCAACAACTAAGTGTTTCAAACGCTGATCGTAGATAACAAAATCTATCACACTCTTTTGACCAAGAGTACGATTTTCCCAAGTATATGTGTGTATATACTTGTGGTTGAAAAATGTATTAGATACACACAAACCATTCTCAATGCAGAGTTCAATTAATCTTTCACCATTATCATTCACACAAGGATCATTAAACTTACCCAGAACATTGTCAGAAATTGCATTCTGCACACCTACTCTAGCATTAAAATCCCCTGCTATTATAACTTTTTCTTTTGCGCCAAACTGGCTCAAAACAGCTTTTAGCTCATTCCAGAAATCTGTCTTATCAGAAGGTTCAGAGTCACAAGGAGCATACACTACAACAATTACAATTCTCTGAAGTTTCACTTTCAAACGAATCCAGAGAATTCTCTCACTTATGCAACTATAGTGAATCAAGTTGTTCTTCATCTTTTCACTTAAAATCACACAGACACCAGCCTGTCCTTTCACATTATCCAATACACCAGACCACACACTCACAGTGCCATTCACTTCTTCTACCCCAAGTCAAACAGGAAATTCAACCCTAAAACATGTTTAACACCTGTTTCCTTATTTGACAGTCTTACTATTCTTGTCTCTAGTCTCTTGTGTATTGTGTAACTCTCAACCTGCTTTCTTACTGCAGGCTCATTGTCATTAGTCCCAGAATACCCTTATCCCCACCATGCATTTAGAGGAGTGACTGACATGCTGCTCTGTCCATTGTTCCCCAATCACAAACTTGACCTTCAAGTCGTGCTTGCTACTAAAGATTGTTATGACTAGGCATTTTCCGATTTTTGAGTGGAACAATTTCTTTTTAAAGAAATTTTTGGTTTCTGTAAGTGTCCCTAAAATAGAGTGCCCCTTATTCGGAAGTAAATACATTAGGATCCCTATACAAAGAGACTGCGACTAGGCGAACTGTCCCTTAAATGAGGTAGCACTGTATATGGATTTCTACACAATCGGTAAAACTCCCAAAAATAAAAACAACTACTTTCTACCACTAGTGGCTAACAAGTGAATTATGAAAAAACACAAATGGTGCACAAAGCATTTCTCACAATGGATGATATCCACGGCAAAGGCGATTTTTTTCAAATTGGGTTCTTAGAAATGAAGATACAGTTTCAAGTGCGGTGCAAACAGAAATGAACATGTATACTCCCTACTGGCAAAACTGTGTGGTACAAAAATTGGCAAATATATGAAAAATATTTCGGGCCACAAATGCTTACAGTAGCAAAAGATTTTTTTGAAATTTTGACTTTTACAAGTGTTGATATCTTCATTAGAGATTTACATTGATGCCCCTAGTGGGAGAACTAAGTATTATTTTCATAAAAAAAAAATTACAGATAAGTGTTTTCAGCGATTTGTTTGTATCTGACTAAAAAAGATTTTTTTTTTCAGTTAAACATGTAGAAGCAAAGAAATGATTGCAAACATATTAGAAACAGAAATATTCACTATACTCCCCAGTGACAAAGCATTTTGTCACAAACTATTTTAAAATGCATGCAAAATATTCATCATCTTTACCTTTATCTAATCAGGGTTCGTACTCTTTTTGGGGAAAAAAATTCAAGGACTTTCCAGGCCTTTTCCAGGCCATATACAAAAAATTCCAGGATGATTATTACGCTTTACAGTATCATGCTCAAATTATTTTTTAAAAGCAATTTCAGTTTTAAGTAATAAAAATGATGAAAGATGCAAATGGATGAGTGTGCTTTTTTACCCATTACATTTCTTTTTAAAGTTTTTAATTGGCGAATTACCCAATAATGCTAAATTGAATCATGATGCAATTACCACAAGGCTATTCAGAAAATCCTTTCCCTCAATCAGAAAATGATTAATTCAATCAGTCATTTTAGCTCCATCACTATTCTGCACTATCTTCCATGTAATCAGACTATTATTGATAACAACTGAAATTATTATAAAATAAAGTGAGGGCAGATTCAGAATTTAAGAATGGGGAGGGCGCATATCTAACAGAGGACTGGTAAAAAAATCTCTGAGATTTATTTCCTCCAAAAAAACACGGTGGTAAAACATGGAGGACCCATAACGGGGAGATGGGGTGCTTGCCTGTCAGAGTACATCACAAACAGTAGTTCTGAAGTACTGCTGTGTGGATCACTGAAAAGTTCGGGCAAATGTAAGACAAAAGGTGGAGTTGCAAATCCATAAGTGAAAAAGTGTGATGTCTGAAAACAAGAAACGTGAGACAAAGCAAAGCACTTATCTACTTACTCAACCCCCCCCCCCTTTTTTTAAATAGGGCATGTGCCTGTTATGCCCACAGGTGGATTCTAGCTCTGATAAAAAGTGTTTCCATACATGGGAATGATTTTTTTTTTTTTAACATTCCCAATGACTGCCACTGGTGGCTGCATATTGGGATGTGACTTTTGAAGGCAATGAAAATCTTAATTACTAGACAGAATATGTTCCAGACTTGAGGAAAATTTCCCCCAATTGTAGTACAGTTATGTTAAATCAAAAAGCATAAGCCATGGAATCACTATGCACCTCAAGAAATGATTCGGGAGTGGACGATCACAGAAGGGTGAACCAATAGAGTTTAAAACAGAAAGTGTAATTTTAGGAACATGGCAACAAATTTCAAATAAGTTTCATCATAGAAGTCAGAAAGTCCTGGCCCACCACCCAACCCAAAAGAATCTAACCACCTTTATGTCTACCAGTACACTTGCCTTATATTACTTTCCAAAAATTATTTTTCATATCAAACAAGATTGCCTCAATTTACTTTTATTTTTTTAAATCAAAATCACTGCTAAACTAAATTTATGAAGTGCTACCCCCAAAATGTGGAACTAGCTAAACTATTTATAAAAACCTTAAACATAAAACAATTTCAGTTTTTTATTGGTATAAATTAGGATATTCTTAAGTATTTTACATAAATGAAAAATGATGAGCATAAGGAATCTCTACCTCCAGTTAAGCTTCAATCATAACCAGAATCAGAATAACCACTTTTTGTTCAACTCCCAAAACATAAGACATCTTAATTATATGAATTAAGTTTTTAAAAGCTTTTTTTTTTAAATTAAAGTTTGTCAGTTATATAAACCAAAATCTGATCAATGCATTAAGGACAATTGATTGAATTGTTTTGGCCACAAATTCATAGTAAAATGTACAGCAAAAATATGTTTTAGGAGCCCATGAGTATTTACTGTACAAGTATATATAAGGTTTTATATTACTTACCAAAGTTTTAGTCCAATAAGAAGCCCAATTGTGGAAGTTAGTTGCAGAAAGTTATAAGTTTTTGGAACAGAAGAGTTCATTAGTCTATTTACATGAACTTCATATGAAAAACACTAAATAATTATGAAGATATAGGATCAAAACTGGTTTGAAGTTCAACATGCTTCAAAGAAAAAAAAAGTTCATTTCTATTGTAAATTGTACAAATATAAAAATTTTATGTTTTAGTATTAATTCTCTATATGCTTGGAAGATACCACAAATATGGAGTATCAATGGATGGTTATACAGATATAAGATTGCTGACTTTGGTTTCAAGTTCCATATCCAATTTTTTAAGTACTGCTCTTTTCTCATGAGCAGTTTTTCTAAAGCTATTAGATTTTACAATGTATGTAATGTTATTTGTAGTTTCAGCTTTTAAAGCTAAATCATCAGCAGAGTTAAGTAATTCTTTGACTTCTCCTTCAATGAGTTTTCTTTTCTTTTTTATGCTATCAATTTCATCTAAAATAGCTTTCCTTTTTCCACATATGGCTGCTTTTTCCTTTTCTTTGGACTTATCATCCAAATAATGTATGTATTTTTGCCTTGCAGCTCCAACTGATAACAGAAGGGATTTTGAGATATTTACCTTATCAATACCACCTACATAGGATATATGATCATAAATAATTATCTGTGCTACAATTGACTTTTCTCTCATGTTTTCTACAATGAGCTCCTTATTGACTGAGAAACCCCTCTCAACAGAAGCTTGCCCATGTGACAACAGTAAAAGAAGTTTCACAACTTTCCACAGTTCACTAAAAGCTTTAGTAGAAGACATGCACTCATACAATAATGTGTCTACTCTTTGTTGTTTATCTTCTGGATCAAAGTTTATGAATGAAGATTTTACTGCTGCAACACTGGTCACAAATTCCTTAAACTGCCATATTTACACCATCACATAATTCTGGTTGTATTCCATGAGCATCAACAAGAAGTGTGAGAATGGATGTTAGATTCTTAATACAAGTCTCACTATTTTTTGACATCAACCGAGGATCTAAACACTTCATGTGGCGAACAAGGGAGTACTTAAGTGGATTTTTTTCCAATAGCTTCACAACTAGCTTTTGCAAAAATATTCAGCATTCCATTCTAAACTCCATAAGTTTGTGTTCACTAATGTTCTTAGCACTTAATTCTTTCAATACCTTCTCTGTTTGAAACCCAACATCAATTTCTTTATAGTGACAACACTGAGATGCATCTGTAAGGTCTACTTGTAACAGCTTTAAGGCAGAGTTAGCTTCTGCCATTACGGTTCTTTTAACAAAGCGATTCATCATATTTCTTAGCATCTTTTCAAGATATGTGGCCATAAAAGGCTTCATTGGCTTATCTGACTGATATGCCTTGAGAAATGGTACCAGCTGTTTTGAAACTGAATTGAAGAAATGCAGTTTAGCCAAAACAAAAGGATCTTTAGTGAAAGTTTTGATAGCATCAAATGATACAGTGTGGGGATTCTTGATGCACTTCTTTTCAACTTGGTTAACATAATTTTCAATGTCTGCCCAAATTTCTAATGCTCGCTCGCAGGCAGGAATATTTTCCAGCCACCTGTGTGGGCAGAATTTTAATGGCATCTTACTGGCTAAAATTATTTTAGAAAAATCTTCCCTCCTTGCAGGTGAATCTTTAAAAAGCCTAAATAATGATGAAAGCAACTTTTGAATTTCCCACCCTGTTGCTGAGGCTCCATGTCGAAAGGCATTGTTTACAATGTGAAGTCCACAGCTCCCTGTGTTTAGGAGTTGGACATTTGAGTCGGCACTAAGTGTTGATTGCAGCATATCAAAAAACTTCCAATTAACATTGGGTCCATCCATTGATAACTGCACAATGTTACACAGTGGGAGGCACGCCATGCATTCAAGAAATTTTTCCATCATTATGTCTGCACTAGCATGACCCAAAAAAACTGATGACAAATATCTGGTTGAAACTGTTCCTTTTCCCCATAAACGAACATGTATATCCATTTGTTTTGACTGACTAAACTTGTTTAAACTTTCGTCAAACAAAATCACAAAATTTTCATTTTCAGTTTTGACTTCCTGAACCAACACTGATTTAAAGTGAGGTGCCAAACAAAAGCAACATTTTTTTTTTTTTGTAGGAACATTTTTTTTCACCACAGCTAAAGTTTCCAGCAATTCTGCTGTCAGAAAATATTAGGCGGAATAAAACATCATTACCTGCACAAGACCTGTAAGAGTAATGGGATTTAACCACTTTCAAACACCACAATGCTTCTGCTTTAATGGTTGCATTTTTTTCAAGAGGAATATGCAGAGGATTAGATGTGGATGCAATAGGCTGTACTTGTTTATCACTTGATACACATAGCAATTTATCAACAGTTAGTGGAACATTTTACAGCTTTCTGTCAACATACTATGTTTTTTTCCTTTCATGTGGCTTCTTAAAGCAGATTCCCTCATATTCGGAAATATCTATTATTTTAATGCATAAAATGCATTTTGCAACATGGCAATTGCTTTCATCTTTTAATCCATCCAGCATATTTAGGATTTATTAGCCAAAGATCACTAAAAGTACACTTACCCATATTTAATGGGGAGGGGGATGAAAAAAATGGGTAAATCAACTGAAACAGTAAATGAAAACCAAAAAAATATCTAAGATCAGGAACCACACTGAATTTGAATGACTGTCTGACACAAAGGAAAGCACACAACTAAAAATTGAGAATTTCCCCTGAGTAAGGGGCTACACATGTGACCAATTACTATAGGCCAGATTTTAAGTAATTAAAGAAAAAGGGGTCTTACTGCTATGTTCTTTCCTGCTCCCCAGCTTTGTCCTTTAGGCAGCCTGGGTTGCAAATGCTTTGGCATTGATTTAGTCTTCATTCAAAACAAGGAAACAACACTTAGTGAAGTTACTGTTTTATGACCTGTCTGCCAATCAGTAGACAGAGTGTTGTGCTAAAAGACTGTTACAAAGCATCACCTCTTACAGCTGGGCTCCAAACCAGAGGAAAGGAAATGTTAACAAACACTTAGTGGCTGAGAAGCAAAACTTTGTACTGGGTCTCCTCCTCCAAGTCTCAAATCTTTCATACTTACCCAGCTGGAGAGTGGACGTAGGGCTTCAAGCTTGGAGAATGAATACTGCTCTTATATCTATGCCTTTGAATTTAATTTCGACCATTTTCAACAGGGTAGGTTCCTAGGTTGTACCTAACAGCATACTAAAATTTCGCCAAAATCCAACCCCTTTTACGCGAATTATCGTATGGACAAATGGAAAAAAACCAAAGCATAAACGTTTCTGCAACCTACAGTTCGAAAGGGTTAGTAATTTCTAAAATAAAAACACAACGAACAGTGTGAAAACTAGCTCATACACAGAATATCTGAAACTACAGTATGTGCTCTCAATTATTAGGGATGATAGGGGGAAGGGAATAGAACTGTCCGTAATTAGCATGTTCTCGTTGCGCTAGGCGCTTAAGCACTGCTGAATTCCGTCAGACCCCCAATGGTCAAATGATTGAAATGTGCTGATGTTCATGGAATGAAATGGTTGATCAGCTATGATAACCGCATAAAAGTTCGAAGGGGGAGGAGGGGGCCATTTTTTATTTACTTTATGCAACATTCTACATTACTCCAGTATTTATCTTGTCATCATCAACAATAGCAATGTAACTACCACTTACGATCGCGGATATCGGCCAACTGAAAATCTGCCATACAACTAAGGGATACAACACACAGGTATCCTGTTACAATGTATTGTAATTGAAAAAAAAAAAAGGTTTTAGAAATTAAAATCGAAAAAAAAAATTTTTAGAAATTAATATCATCAAGTCATGGTGTTTCAAAATCCGCTTTCCTTTATAATGTTTAAAAACATGTAATGTTTTTTCTTTTTTTACCTGTCGTGTATAATAAAAGTGGGTTGATTTTTTTATGGAATCAGACGTCCATATGTCTAATTGTCTTTGTCTGAGTTCACACGTTAGCTACTGTGTACAAGTAGACCTATTTTTTCAGCTCAAAAATATGTAGTTTTGTATGTATTCACAGTATAACTCATTCCGTATTCCCACAGAACAAAATTCAGCAGATACAAATGAAGAACATCAAGACCCACCCAACACCATGTTTCCGATTGTCTGCAGTTTATATTCAAGAAATGCGAATATGGATCAATGGTGAATGCAGCAACTATGGTTTTTATTTATTACCAAGAAAAAAAAAAAGGAGCCTGAAAGCTGTAAAGCTGAAACGGATATTTCTCCCCTCCCGAAAACATTCCGATTAAGTTCAAACAGCAGGAGCACGCGTCCACGCACACTCAACCTCTGGAATGTCCTGATGGAACGGCTTCTTTTCATTTGGCACATCGCCATAAATCACCACCTGCAGCTCACTGAAGTGTCTTCCTCCTTCACCCTAACTATAGGAGAAAACGTAAAAAAAAAAAAAGCTGCCCAATTTTCGACAAAATGACCAAATTTACGTCATAACGTTGCAATTTACTAAAATACGTTTATCTGCTGAATTTCGCCAAAATCCATTGAAAACTTTTTAATTATAGATTTTTTTATTAAAACAGTAACTCAGACATCTGAATAAAAATGTATGTTTGTAATTAAAATAGAGTCCATATCATCACAGAAACAAAATTTAAGGATCACTCTGTTTAAATAAACCATGGCATCTAAAAAAAATAATTTGCTTGCTTTTCCCGTAATTTATAATTGCCGTTTCTTTTTTTTTCAATCCGGTTTTGCAACGGATTTCTTTTTTTTTTTTTTTTTTGCATCTGCTAAAGTTTCAAACGGAATTTGGCGAAATTTGCACTAGAACTTTATTGTGATGTATTTTAACCACTGTAAAAATTTTACTGTGTTATTTTCAAAATTCCGGAAAATGGATTTCTGAAAATACCTCTTAGTCCTTTTGAGCCGTGGAAGTGATAAACAGGTGTTTGCTTTCTCCCAACCAAGGAGCTTCGGATCAGCGCTCCCAGCTGTCAATCAACCGTTGCTATGGTAACACACTTTCTGCTCAAGGCTCATTGTCTAAAGAGGCACACATAATAAAAATTTCCAATGCTAACTTTTAAGTTTTAAACCGATTCAAATGGAATTTTGGGAGTGAGCTTCTGTAATCCAATTATAGTAAATGTAAAAATTTCAGCCACTTTTGTGAAAAATTCGCAAAGATAGTTTTCTTATTTTTATCATAAGTAGCCGAAGTCTCTTGAGGGGTGGGCCGGAAGCAAGCGTCTTAATGCAATAAACAAGGAGCAGATGAATGTGTTGTTCAGGCATACTCTTCACTGGTGGATGCCAGCTAACTTGGTAAACACGCGACCCCCTTCCCTTGCAAATGCTAAATGTCTCTTCTTTCCCCTTCTGTTGTTCTCAGTAGTTGTCGGACGGACATCAAGCTCAGGGCTAGAGAATGCATCAAGCTCCCCTTCCCTAACAGACCTGCTAGTAATCATCCAATTTTATTGCACTGGAAGTAGTGCTCCCCCCCCCAGCCAAATTAGGATTTGGGCACATCCGAAACACCACTGTTGCCGGCGGTTTCTTTGAGAACAGAGGAGAGGAACTTAAAAAATGAAGGGGTAACAGTCAGTAACACGATTTCCTAAAAGGGCATTTTTTTTAAGCACTAATTTCAAATTTCAAGGCTTTTCAAGACAGCATTAAAAAAATACTGTTTTTCCAGGATATTCCAGGCCTTGAAAACGTAATCATGATTTTCCAGGACTTTCCAGGTTTTCAAGCACGCGTGCGCACCCTGTCTAATGCAAAAGGATTTTGAAAATCCGATTTTTAGAAGCACAGATTTCATGAAAAAGTACAATATCTATTTACGTTACCTAGAGATGACACCATGCATTGTTTCAAACAGAAACTGTACTTTAAATAAATAGCCTTCATGGTGAAAGATATCAAAAGTCAGAACGTAGAAAGAATTTTTTTATTGGATTTTTGGTAGCAACTGTACAGAGTAAAATATATTTTGAATTTAATAGCATGTGCATTAAACATACCCCAGTGACAAGGTTATAAAGTGGAAAGAGACCAAAACATATAGATCATCATTCTCACAGTTTAGGCTTTCAACAACAAAAATAATTTTTCAAATTGGACTAATAGTTGCAGAGATATGGTACCTCAGATGGATGTACAGACATAGTGATACTATAAGCTGTACACTTTTTTGAAAGGACATGCTAAAAATGTTTTATGAGAGGTTTTTAGACACTCCCAAATATGTAGCATCTGCAAATGCAGTTAATTAAATGTTCCATCAGTTTTAAAATTTATAAAGAATGAAAATGCTAAACCATTTCTCAGAAACCAAAATTTAACCACATCTGTTAAAATATGACTTAACTCATAATTTTGCAGTATTATATTGGGTCGTTTCATAATTATTGGCCGATGCCAACAAGGCAAATTTGCATAGCAGGTTACGAGGGACGCCTCGTAGGAGGAACTACCAAATATGCCCATGCAAACTGAATCGGTTCAGTCCACGTGTATAAAACGGTATTTAAGACAGATCTCAACAGTTGGGGACGTGATGGAGCAACCCGACATGAGATCAGTGATTTTGCACGAATTCAAACTTGGCTGGAATGTGTCTGAAACGGTCACAAATGTCAATAGAACGTGGGTTGTCGGAACGACAAGGTACAGAACTGTCCGTAGACTGTTTTCCAAGTTCCATGCCGATGATGTTGCCATCGACCATAAGCCAGGAGCAGGTCGTCCGGTTCTGTGTGACACTGTACATTTAAGGCAGAAAGTGGAAGAAAAACCAACGTCCACAGTACATGAGCTCAGTGCCGAACTTGTCGTATCATCAGCGACAGTTTCCAGACACCTGGCAGCTATGGGCAAGGTTAAAAACTGGATACTGGGTTCCACACAAACTCACCAAACAGCAGCAGATACGGCGTGTGGAAACATGCATTGCCTTCCAAAAACGTGAGGCTAGTGCTCCCTTTCTGCATCGGATCCTTACGGTTGATGAAAAATGGGTGCTTTATGACAAAAGGAAGCAAACAGCACAGTGGCTTGATAAAGGGGAACCACCCAAATGCCTGTCCAAACTCAAGTTGCACCCACAGAAGGTTCTGATCTCTGTGTGGTGGACTGCCAAGACTGTGGTTCATTATGAGTTTTTGCCGTGAGGTCAAACAATCACAACGGACGTGTGCTGCCATCAGCCGAACGAATGTCACCAGAAATTATGCAGCAAACAACCATCGCTGCCAATCGTTTGGGTCCCATACTGCTTCAGGATGGCACATGACCGCACGTGTCTATTGGAAGCATAAAAAAAATTAACGCTTTGAAGTACGAGGTCCTCTCACACCCTGTTTATTCACCTGACTTGGCCCCCTCAGACTTTCACATGTTTCGCCATTTGGACCACTTCTTGAGGGGCAAATGGTTCGCTAACAAGGATGCTGTGATTTCCGCCATTAGCGATTCCTCGGACCCCTGTGATGCCAGTTTCTGCCACCGTGGCATTTTTGCACTGAAAACACGTTGGGCACAGTGTATTGCTGCTGAGGGCAGAAATTTTTCGGAATAAAATGCATTTTGTCGTCCGTTAGTGCTGTTTGTTTCTTTGTGTCCGAATCAGCCAATAATTATGAAACAACTCAATAATAATAATAATAATAATAATAATAATAATAATAAGACAAATTCTTTTTTACTATATGCAGATGTTCACAAAAGTAAATTCATTTATTTCATTATAACATACCCATGAAGGTTATTAGCATTGGCTGCATTCCATTTCTGCCAAATGTCAACAGTCTTCCGAATTGTTCCATCGCCACTGAAAGAAAAAATATGTTATCTGCAACCAAGAAAAGCAATGTATTTATCACCTGTGCACAGAAATAGCATTAAAAAATTATGGAAACACTGGTGAATTCTTAAATTCAGATTTTTTTAAAACATGAGACTTGATTGTCACAGCTGAATTTCACATTAAACCTTTGTCTGGTGATCTCCTGCTTAATCAATTCTGTATTATCAGAGCTTAGAGCTTTCATTATCTCATTGGTGATATCTCAGTAATTGAAATTCAAACCAGTTCTGGAACCTTGCTCTGAATCACACTGTATTAGTAGTTCAACTCAGAATTATGTGTGAATAAACATATTCAGATATAATAATCCATTTAAATAATAATCCATTTAAAAATTGAATAAGTTAATAGATAAGTGAAGAAAGATTTAGTTTCTGTATCTGGAAATCTATATCTACCACAGCCAAGATAAAAGTGCATAACCCCCACTGGTAAAATGGGTATCCTTTCCTATGCCCCCCCTGAAGTTCTCTCACCCCTCTATGTGCAATATCATACTTGTACGGTGGCACCATCTACTGTACTCTAATGGACGGAAGTCCTACAAGAAAATGACAAATACCAAGTGCATAACCCAAAATAACCTTCCAATTCTTATAGCAGATGTATTTAAAACAGTAATGCAGCTACCAAAAAATCTTGTGATGCAATAAGCAAACCTTTTGGTGATATGAGAAAAAAATTGACCCTGAAATTAAATTACCACAAATGAACCACATAATTGCACAATCACAATTATTACTAACTAAAAAAAAAACTTGACTAAATAGGAAATGCTGTAGGTGGTATCACACAACATACTGTATTATACCTAGTTGATCCAAAGTTTCTTTCTCCATTCCTTTCCTTCTTTTTTTTTTTTTTTTTTTTTTTTTTCAATCTTGTCATCCAGAAACAGAAGTGCCATAAAATGAGCAGATATACCATAATTTCGGGTAGATAAGCCGCAGCGTATACGAGTTTAAAATTAAATTTTCGGTCTGCGCAGCTTATACAGCATGGCGGCGTATACTGCTTTTTTTTTTTTTTTTTTTGGCAGAGCGAAATTATGTAACAAAAAACATTTTGGCTTGTTCCATTCTTTTTCCAGCGGAAAGATATCTCAACAGAGAGGGAATAAAATAACGATGTTACAGCCACATGCAATAAATTCCACCCACCCCCTCTTAAAACAAGACATGACAATAATAAGTTATAGGATTGAGGTAGGACAGGTAAGAGAGAGGTGACTCCGATAAAACTCGGAAAACATCCGTGGCAGGGGGAAACTTAGCAGGGAATTGATCTTGTTAGCAAGGATCACTCTTGTTAGTTGTTTCATGGTCCTAGCAACTAACTCTCTTTGAACTCATGACGTCATCAGCTTCGCACTCTCTCCTCTTGAAACGGGATATTAGATTACCATCCAAGATCGATTATCATTGGTCAATGACAGCACGTGCAAATTTCATCAGTGACGCGTGCGCTCATTTCGTTGCATTCAGTTTGTCAAATCGCATTTTCTCGAGTACGCCTAGTTCTATGATATCATGGAAAGTAAAATGACAAAACGCAGAAGTTATACTTCTAGTTTTAAGCTAATCGTAAATAAATATGCTTTTCCGAATCCTGGAAAAACATCAAAACTTCGACGATCATTTCGGGCTTCACTGAAGCAAACATTATTTCTAAAAACTGCGGTGAAACGCCAGAAGACAGCGAAAGTGATGCGGGCGACCCCAAAGTTTTTTTAGATGACGAGCTTTTAAAATTTTTAATTCGGACAGTGAAGTTTTGAAGTTTCCGATTTTGATGGATTTGATTAAAAAACTATGCGTACCATATATTTTCAGAATGTTTGTGTGTATTTTTTAAATTCTTGAGGTATAACTGTTTTATATAATTGGTTTAAGCACCTTATGAATTCTTCGAGTAAATTTTTATAAAATACGTAGTAGGGTAAGTGTTATCCTTAAGATTGAATCTTGTTAAATTGATATTTTTATTTATTATTTGAAAGATCAAGTACTATATTTTTATCTACATAATGTTTTCAAGATTCCGCCATGGTACTACCCCACCTTACTGCAAAGGTGCGGCGTATACGGAGGTGTGGCGTTTCTGATGATTTTTTTTTTCATTCCGCCCCTTTTTTATCACTGCGGCATATACATCAGTGCGGTTTATTTACCTGAAATTACAGTACATTTATGCTACATACCAGAAAGACTTGTCACCAAGAAAACTTGAAAAGAGGTAGGAAATTCTTGGGCACATACTACCCACCCCCCACTCTCACCTGATACAATTCTCGTTTTACTTATGAAAGCAGAAAAAAATAAGAAAGAAAAAAAGAAAGTTTGGAAAATATGCACAAGACCTTGGTGACACATCTGTCTACTGAAAAAAATCCATTCAATATGCATTTTGGATTTTAGAACACAGCTACTGTGTCCATAGTAGGACAAAGCAAACATTCTTAGGAATGCCTTCCTGATACAGAAGAAAATCTGATTAAAAAAAAAAAAAAGGTATCCATCTTTGGCACAAAAAAACATCTCTAATCCAATTAACACAGCAATCGGACATCGCCGAATTGACTGTAATTACTGTTTCACACATAAATTAAGTCGCAGTGGAGCGGGAATCGAACCCGCATCTCCCGATTTACGTTCGAGCGCACTATCCATTGCACCACCCACGACGGTGAATTCACAAGTTTCTGTGTGTTAAGAGCATCGGAATATTCTCCAACCGTGTTCAGATTCATGCAGATTCTGCTGCCATCTAGCGTTGTTAAGAAAATCTCCAGTTGTTTAGGTATTCAGAGTTGAAGAAATATTCTTCTCATAATACGTGGTAAATCCCGCTCCACAGCGACGAAATGTTCAAGTTTTCTGATGTGATTTAATTCATGTGTGAAACAGTAATTACACTCAATTCAGCGATGTCCGATTTCTGTGTTAATTATCATGACATATTTACCACATATTGTGAGAAGAATATTTCTTCAACTCTGAATATCTCCAATCCAACTTCCTGAAGTGAGAACATATCCACAGACACGAACACAGAGAAGCACATAGAGAAAAAGGAAAAAAAAAATTATGATGCACACAAGAACACATCATTAAGCTGTTTTCTGAGATTCAGAGGTTAGCTCCTCAAAGAAAGACTGTCTGCTAAGTAAATGTTTAACTGATGGAACTAGATTTTACTCTTACTGCTAGTGTAACAAATGTCTCCATTTACAGCGATCTTGAGACAGAACTCGAGCTTCACTGACATCCGTCATACGGCGTACACAACACCTTCTGTACTTCATACTTATAATCTTTATCTTATGAAGACAATCCTGAATCTGATCCTCCCATGATTTCCTTGGCCTTCCTCTACCTTTCTTTCCTGCCACTTGGGCTGAAAAACTTCTCTTGGTCAGCACCTCATCACTTATTGTTTCAACATGGCCAAACCACCTAAGAATATTAGTCTCCACCTCACTAACAACATTTTGCCTCACATTACACTGCAACACATTTTCATTCCTCACATGATCAGAGCATGTCTTGCCACAAACCGCTCCTAAGTAATGAATCTCCCCAGCACACAAATGACCCTTATTGTCTTTTCTGCAGTACCCAGGTTTCACTTCTGTACATCAGAGTAGTAACAATTACACTTTCATATACAGCTATTCAGGAATTTCTTGAGAACCCATCATTCCTGTGAAATCCTCCTAATGCAGCTATGAATTTCAAATAAGAATTCACTTGCCTACTAATTTTCCCATCTAATTTGTTCTCTCTGTCAAACATGCTTTCCAAAACATACAATCTCATTCACTTGGTCAATCTCTGTGCCATTAACACTTATCTTCCATTCAGTACTAATAGTTCCTCACTCAAAAACCATAACTTTGGTTTTTCCCTTATTTATACTCAGTTTGAATTTCACACAAACGTCATACATCCAGGATAGCATGCTCTGCAACTCACTTTTGCTCTCTGCCAACAGGACTGTGTCATCAGCATACAATAACCAGCACACACAGTTATTACCATGACATAAACCAGTATTATCCACTTAAAAAAAAAAATTCAACACCCATGTCCTCAAACTAATTTGTAAATGTTAACAGCACAATGAATCTCTCTCTCTCTCTCTCTCTCTCTCTCTCTCTCTCTCTCTCTCTCTCTCTCTCTCTAAGTGACAATATTTCTATTCAAATTACTCTACCACACACACACTGCATATATAATTTATGACTACAGAACTTGTGGTGTTGAGATAAAATAAAAACACCAACGTTTACCACAATTAAGGTTTATTATATGAGCCAAAAACTAACTATGTGAAACTATAGTCGATGTATAATAAATCTTTGATTGTGGTAAACATTGGTATTTTTATTTTATCTCAACACAAGTTCTGTAGTTATAAATTATATATGCAGTTTATCACATCCAATACATAAGATGGCATGTGAGCGTGGTGTGCAGTACAAATTAGTTTAAACAGCTTGTGCATCAGACAGCATTCAATCGAGGGTCAAAATGAGAAAAACTAGTGATCTGAGTAGCTTTGAACATGGAATGATAGTTAGTGCCAGTTCGAGCATCACCCCAATGAGGGTCCTCCTGGGCTTTTCACCCACAATCATAGAAGGGTTTATAAAAAAAACTCTTGTGGACCAAAACAGCTGGTGGGTCAGTGGGGCAAACAGAGACCAGCAGGAATTGTGCAAGCAAACAGACGTGTCATAATGATAAAAATCACTGTGAATTCAACAATGATGTGGCAAAGATCATCTCTGAACACACCGTGTATTGGACCATATCATAAAATAGCTACAACAGCTGACAACCATGTCAGTAGTCTCCTGTGACCTCTCTGATACACCAGCTTATTTTTGTTCACAGAATCGTCAATTGCTAGAAGTTACCAGTGTATCACCCATTCACAGTAAACCCTACAGTTGTGTGTGAAGAGCCCAGGAAGATGGACATTTGAGAGATGCTTGAGCTGGTACATTCAGCACCAACTATTATGCTATGTTTACAATTGCTTAGATCACTTGTTTTGCCCATTCCAACTCTCAACTGAATGCTAGCTGGTCTGTCTGATTTATATTCAACACTGTGCTCACATGTCTTGCTGGAGTGAGCCATTTATGTGATACTGGCAGGTGTACCAAATATACTGGCATCTCAGTGTATATACTGCTTTGTCACTAACATCTAGACACCTACATGAACAAATAACTTTTATTTACTGAAAATTTAATACTGTGTACTGAAACTTTTGGCCCTCCTGATGGCCACTTATGCTCATGGAGTTCATTCTCCACCAGTTCTTTTGTAGATGTCTGCTGATATATTCTACTATTCAGCCTTCAAAGCAGTGAACAGTTCACCTTTGTTTGTTGGATGATCTCTTCTTCCATGAACCAAACAATCCAATTCATCCAGGAATTCTCTATATGGTTCCTGGCCAGTCCAACTTTTTAATACACATGTCCTCAAATGAATTTGTAATAATGAGAGCAGTATAACATCATGTGTTGTCCTTCTAATAGAGGTATAGGACTTTCCCAAAGTACTGCTGCCACCATGTTGGCAGTATGGCAGTATATAGTTGTCCAAGATGTCTAAGTAGAGCTCAGCATTTGTGGTCTTATCCAAAATTACTAATGTGCCCAACCAAAAATACAAAAATCCCCTCCTTACCATGACACTACCTCCACTAAACTGCATTCTCAATACAAAATAGTCCAAAAGATACCTTTCTCCTAGCATTGGCCACAACCCGGAACAACCATCAGACTGGTTGATTGTGTGCTGTGACTCATCAGTCAAAGACAGTTTCTCATTGGTTTACAGTCCAAGATAAATGCTCTTTACAACACACTAATCAGTGTGTGGCATTAGTTCGATTGATTAGCGGCTTATGGATGGCCACTTGAAAATGTTAACACATCATGCAGCATTCTGCACAATGTACTGGTGCTAACATCAGTTCCAACAGTATCACATGAGGTTTGTGTGTTAGAGACAAACATGATCTGCATTTTGAGCATAAAGTCCTTTGCAGAGGTCTTCTATCATGTTCTGTTACCATTGGAGGTTCACTATGTCAATTCTTGGCAGATTCAGACCTAGATCATTGCTATTTACATATCATATCACTACACATCAACCTAGGGATCTTCAATGACTCAGAAATGTCACATTATGTGCCACAAATAATTGTGAATTTCTACAAAGTGAAAATATATGTTCAGGTTATAGTAAATACCACAGTATAAGTCACTGCAACAAAAAATAGCATGAACTTACAAAGTAACAAAATTACCAATACTTGATGAACGAACTTCAACATAATAAATTATTTAATTATAAGAATTTTAAGGCTTTTTTGGTGTGGTGCATCATTTATCAGTTTTCTGCCAATGCATCAATACTAAACAAAGAAAAGAACATTAAGCTAATGTTTATTAAAACCATTTATAAAGGAAATAAACTAAAATTTAAGATCAATCTGACAATATTCTTTATTATTAAACAACATTTTACCTGCATGGCACGTCACACAAAATTCTATCAAACTTCAGCTTCACTTGCTGTCCATCCTGAAAATCACAAAATATTTTATAGTATAGGAACACAGATCTACAGTAATTTGTTCATACAAAAACAGACAGTGATAAAAATGTTGTTCTTAACACACATTGTACGATTTTACTAATGCAATTTGTAAATGTTTCTGACATGTAGAACTAGAATCACTAAAGTTTCTGGAAGACAAACTGAAAGAAGATAACAGACTTGAGTTTACTGCACAAACATAAAATGAAAGAAGATAACAGACTTGAGTTTACTGCACAAACATAAAATGAAAGAAGATAACAGACTTGAGTTTACTGCACAAACATAAAATGAAATGTCATAATACATGGATTTTTTACTGATTTTTTTCAATCACAAGTTTATCACAATCACATTTTATTATTTAGGATGTGACAGGAATTTATTATTCTTAGGAAATAAAAATGGTAATAAAGAAAAATAATCACAGAAATAAGTGGGAAGTGAATACCCGTCATATATAATTGTCGGCATACAGATGGCATACATTTTAATGTTTCGACACAGCCACCCTTCAGGAAACTTGAAAATTACATCACCCTGTGGTGAAGTATAAGACATCCATTCTTGGGAGTTCGTTCAGCATTCATGCACAGATCATTTACGAATGATCATTCAAATGAATGGCGATTCACTTTGCATCCACTCTGGGCCAGCTGTTGGTTGGTTGGTTGGTTGGTTGATTTTTATGGTGCAAGGGCCCTGTTGGGCCAGAGTGCCAAACACAAGACAATTAAACAAGTATTATTAAAAACATAGTATAATGATTAAAATCTGGCTGATTCAGTAAAAATGAGAATGACGGAAGGGCTCTGGGCCAGCTGTCACTACACTCACTGAACAAATCATTCTTTGCTTCAAATCACCTGCAAGTGTGAGGACAAGCAAAAGTTGGCAAACAGCCCAAAAGAGCAATAGCTTAGGAGACCCTTCCACTGTTCGTTTGCAAATGAATCTCCACTTGGGGTGAATGATTTGGGCACACCATTCGTGTATAATATCCTTCCCATTTTTAAGTTTCACCATTATTTCCTAGCTGACTGCTGTTTGCTCACTCTCATAATGGTTGATGCATATTAATTCTCGACATCACTTTTCTTACTGGGAATTCTTTTCCAAACTTGTCGGGGATGAAAGAAAGTTAAACATGCAGAAACTTCAGTGTGTGTCTCAGTAATCGCAGATTGAATCATCATCACAGTAGCGAGAGTGAACCATTCACAGTAAAGAGTCATTCGTTGTGAATGAATTGCTCATAAATCGTCCATCACTATCACCGTGGAATGGAAATCAAAATAAAACTTGCATCTACCGATTTACATTTGGGCATGTTACCATTACACCACATACGACAACGAAGTTCCAAGCAACTGAAGCTAAGAAGATACAGCTAAGGAATCAGGACAACTTTCCAGGAAACAGTAAAATGTACAGCATCTATATTCTGACTATAATACGTATATGCCTTTCATGTATTTGGGAAGAATTAATTCTTCAGAGGATTTGCTTTCCATTTATTTCTATGATCTGTAACACTGGAGATAAATTGACCATCTGTACATGAATGAAAAATGATCGTTGACACTACCATGAAATGGGATTGCTTCACTTAGCACCCATATGGAAAGTTATTCAGATTCCTTTGCCATATCTGCTTAGCTTCAGTTGCTTGGAACTTCAATGCTCTGGACAGTGTAATGGTACTATGCTTGAACGCAAATCAGATGTGTGTTCAGTTCTTTATTACAGAATAAATTCACAAGTACATAGAATCATCCTACATATTCTTTTGTGTTCTGTGCCGCACACATGTCCAAAACATCTCAAAACATTCCCATTAATTTTTTCTTCAACAAAATAAGTACCAAACTTAGTTCTAATGTTTGCATTACTAATTCTCTAGCATCACTGAGAACCCACCTACTTTACTCAGACATTCCTCTTACTATTTTCTCACATCAGTATCTTCTCTATCCACCCTAAAAAGCTCTTCACAACAAATTCTCACAACTATAAAACAAGTTATGTCTGAATACTTAATTAAACATACCAACTCTTGTTCTTTGGCAAATCTCTCCCTTCATGAAAACAATTTTATACAGCTAACAAACAAGGTTTTCACTACTTTTGTTGCCAAATTTCTCATCAAGCTTTCATAACTCATCAATAATTAAACCCAGACACACAAAGTCTGTTACCTGTTCTAGTCTCTTCTTATGGACAACACAATTATTTTTTGAAGATTGACTTGGAACATTCGATTTAGACCCCAACATTTAACAACATGCAGTCCAAATTTATTTGGACCAGTTCTGCACAGCTGCTTGATGTACCCATAGGCTGTAATTTGCTCACACTCTCAGAGTCATCAGCGCACTGCTCATACAAGCGTCGTTTGCTGCAATGCACTATACTAAAGTTACAGTTTTTAACCAGTTAAAAAATAAGTTCAAAACAAAAAATAAAGACAGCCTTCATTTTCTTGCTTTCAAACCATTAAACATGTCTGTCCATTCTGATCATTGCAAAAATCTTGCTGTACGAGTTCATTGTTTCAACAGTTTTATCTTTCACTTCATAACATTTTAATACACTGAACAGCTTGTTCCTAGTTACTCAGCTGAAAGCTTTTTAAACCCAATAAACACCTTAACTAAATTCTAATCTTTACAGCACTTGTGACACACTACTTCTGGTGTTCAATTGTGTGCGTGTGCGTGCGTGTACATGTGTGTGTAATGTCCCAAATGCTGTAAAACTTACTACATAAGATAGTACATACATAAAAAGTCATAACATTTCCAGATAAACACAAATGAAAATACTGCTGGAACAGAAAGCTCATAGTCAGGCTAGTATGTAGTAAATCTTTCCTGATGAGCAATGCACAGATGATTCAACCACCCTCCATGGAATAGAGTTGTATGGGTATCATATAGGATCCAGAGGTGCTGATCACTCCACTATGCTTCATCAAGATGGTGTCGCAGGGCATCTATTATCTGAGGTGGTTGACGCAGTGTTGAGGTGTTGTCTCTGCATGTCCCAAACGTGCTTCATTAGTAACAATTAAGGGGATAGGTAGCATACTGATGTCTCGTTGGCACTGGCTCAATACACTTGCAGTATGAGGGCAGCACTGTGTTACTGAAGCAATGTGTTATTTAACACTGCTATAAACAGCATTGCAACAGGTTTGGATTTCTTCAACATACCAAACTGTAATAAACACTAAAGCTCGAGCGCAAATCGTAGGAGACAGCTCCCCAAACCACAATGCTCACTGTTTGGGCAGAGTGTCATTCAATGGCATTCAATGGATTGTTGCATTCACCAAATTGGTGCCACGCATGTATTGTGTCATATGTTGGCCACCACAATATCATGGGTCATTGCTGCTATACGTATGTTGGGGATGAGAGAAGGCATGCCTCAGCCATTGGTTTAGAAGTGGTCTACATAGAGCAATTACAATGATGAGGAGATCATTTGATCTAGTGATGGGCTCTTACAGAACTGACAGCTTCACTCTTAGCCATGAGAAAGTGGTGATGCCAAGCATCAGCCATCCAGTTCTCATAGACAGTTTGAAATGACAAACCATTTTAAACTGTCTATGAGAGGCAGATGGAGTGAGTCATCTACCACTGACCCTTTCTCACTGGCATCAGCACTTGAAGTGTTGCTGTTCCCAAGCAACCTAGGATGAAGAATGCTGTCAACAACAATAATATATCTGTTGCCATCAACCAGATAGTTATTTTGAAGTGACTCGTGGAGGTAGCCAGGGAAGGGCCACGTCGAGCAGTATTTCCTTTTGCCTGTCCTAGCAACTTACACTACAGATCAGGGCCCAACCTCTTTTAGTCTTCTACCTGGCCTCAATCATCAGCTGCCCCTCCCAACTTCTCTGTCTGGCTACAGGCCTGAATACATCAAAGTCAAGCAGCTGGCTTCATGCACGTCAACAATGCATCCCATTTTGGAGTCTGTTAGCTGATGATAATCACTGCACTGACCAGTTTTCAGCATTCTACCTGTAATGGTTTTCCTCCATGAGTCACTTCAAAATTTGTGGCAATTCTACTTGGAAAGACATGTCAGTCTCATACTCATGGATCACCACATTCATGCTATAACACAGTTTCACCTTTTACTATACGGATTGGATAGTATAACGATTTGCGTATCTACATGATACAATCTTGTCTGCCAATTTTCATGAAAATTAAATTACTACTGCCTGGTGTAGATTTTTTTTTTTTTTTTTGACAGAATGTATTATTTTCAGTGGCGAAGCATCAATGGAAGCAAGGGAAGCATTGCTCCCCTTTGGTTCATGCGCTTTCTTTCAAGTGAATTAAAAATATGTAGCATTAAAGTAAAATAAAAATATCACACCAACATAACGCAGCATGCATTTTTTCAGTATCTTTTTATTTTTAAGAAAGCAAATTCATATTTGTATTTTTACGAAACCAAGAACAAATGTTTTGTACGTAAGTCATTCGTTAGAAGCAACACAGATAATGCATCCAGCTGAACCTCAGTAACACAACAGGCCCACCCGCAGAGTGGTCAGCCACAGCCAGTAATGCTCTAAGCATAGAGCATGGGGAAGCATTCTCCCAAACGCTTCCACGGCGCCGAAGGCAGAACCACACAAGAGAGTTTCGAGGATAAAGCCACTAACTTGAGCATGTGCTCAGTGTTACCAGATTGGGTGTTTGTTTGTTTTTCCCTCGTTTTGGGGAAATATTTAGCTGCTGGGAAAGTTTTGGGAAAAAAATTTTACAGATGAAATTTGGGGAAATTTTGGGTGAATTGTCAGTAGTAGTTCGAAATAGTCTCACTCTGGGAATAAAATTGAGAATCATTACTAGAGGCATTTTGTCAGAGTGAGTTGTAACTTGAATAAATAATAATTGGGAAAGCAATAAAAAGGTTATATTTGTAAGAGATTGTTTATTAAATAGTTCCCATTAAAGTTGTCCCTGGATGCACCCTACCTCTGGCACTGTGGCCTAATAATTAACTGTGCAAAAACGTGTTTAACACCAACACCTCCAGCGCCGCCCTGGCATCACTACAGAGGTGGGGGCGGGGGATAAATTAATATATGGTGGAATGTGCAAAATAATTTGAAAGAAAAATTCATTTTGTAAATTTGAGTGCTTGACATATTTAAAAAGAATTAAAATGGCCTATATTTTTTTTTTTTTTTTTTGTGCGTGTGTTTTTCCAAACAGTATAAAATCCCACGAAGAGACAATAAGTTGCTGTACTTTATAGTCATAAATCAATGTTATAAATTTAAAAGAGAAAAATTTGGGGAATTTCCGTTTGGAAACGCCAATTTTGGGGAAACTCTGGCTATAGCTTGGGGAATTTTTATTTTTAACATCTGGTAACACTGCATGCGCTCTTTCCAAACGTTCAGTCAGACTCAGCAGACTCCCGTAACAATAGTTTGAAGTTGCATTTTGTCAAAAGTTTTCTGTTTTAGTGTAATTAGTTGATTCAGTTCCATTATTGGCTTGTGGTTTGAACTTTCAGTAGTTTTATGTCACACGTTCTTTAGCGGTGACATGTCATTATTTCAGGAATATAAAAGTAAGCGTTACTTTTATTAGTGTAGCTATTTGTTTCTGTGACTCTTCTGAGGAATGTAAGCACCATGGAAGCAACGGACTCTGGCACGTCTACAGTACACGGCCACATGAACTCCCAAAACTATGAAGACTGCATTCTAGAAAAAATACTTTCTCTGTCTTTTGGATCATTTACATAATCATATAAAATCACACTTATAAATTAAAAAAAATCTCTCGCTCTCACTCTCCCTCTCTCTAAGAGCCCGATCTCGAACCGCAGTAAATATTCTACGGCTTTCAGGCTCAGCCCGTTTCAGCTCTGATAGAAGCAACCCTCTATTCTTTTCTTCTTTTCGTTGTGTGGGTAGACAAGTTTCTTTACCTTTCAACATTTTCACTGAAATTTTTTTTTATAAATCTTTGCATTTGAACTTCTACATAGACATTTGTTTTTGGTGGAACCGCGCATCGGCGCGTTGGGGGGGGGGGATCTTACGGTGCTCTCTGCCGTGCCATATTGTCAACGTAGCATATAAACTACGGGTCACTTGTCGATTTTAATTATTATAAATTTTCATTCATATCACTTTTTCCATCTATTTATCGCATATTAACTGCATTGTTTCCCTTACTTACAAAGTCACGCTTTGCCACTAATTATTATGGCACAGCCTATCCTTTTGAAGGTACACTTTGATTCTGCTGTGCTCTTTAATTAAGAAGACAACACAAAAGTTATTACATTTGTTTCTGTTCTCTCTTGCAAACTGGCATAATGATGGATGTTATTTTTAATACACCACAATGTGAATACTCAAGAAATGCACATAGCATATTAAATCCGTTTATTTTTATGGCATAATAAGCACAAAGATTCGCCAAGCTTTCGCACTCCACTGGGAGGCTTTTTCAAGGCAATGGTAGACATAAAAATGCATTTTTATGTCTACCATTGTAAAAAGCCTCCTAGTGGAGTGCAAAAGCATGGCAAAACTTTGTGCTTCTTATGCCATAAAAATAAATGGATTTAATATGCTATGTGCATGTCTTGAGTATAATGATGAACTCTGTCAGTCCTCAGGAATCAAACCAGTTCTCACACCATATAAATCATTCTGTGCTACCAAAGCACTATTGTCATTCAATCATTCAATTAAGTACTTCTAGATTAGTTTGATCGTATTATGCACCACTGTCACTTTTCATAAATTTTAAGCACAATGTTTTCTTTAAGTTCATAAATACCTACAATCACCCAGTCCTCCTGGCCATTGCTAACATCTCTTCATTGCTATTAGGTAAGTCTTGGGTTGAAATATTCACTGTACCTATTTAATTAATTTCTCCAATATCAGAAGTTACCTATCTTCATCATGCAAATAAATCCTGGTTCATACACCTTCTGTTATTCCTCTTACATGATTGTAAAACACTCATGGGCATTATGAAAGCCCTTTTTCTACATACATCTCTACTTGACTTCCTTTCATAAATGCTTAACAAAAACCGATGTGCATTTAGATACAATATAAACACCACCACTTGACATATCAGAGAGAGAGAGAGAGAGAGAGAGAGAGAGAATGCAGGCCATACACTGCCATTAAAATTATAAAGTAATCCAGGTAGATAAAGATAGAGCCCCAAAGATCCAAATGAACACTGAGCAGAGAAACAGACAGACAGCTGACTTGTAAAGAAACTGAGAGAGAGAGAGAGAGAGAGAGAGAGAGAGAGAGAGAGAGAGAGAGAGAGAGAGAGAGAGAGAGAGAGAGAGAGAGAGAGAGAGAGAGAGAGAGAGAGAGAGAGAGAGAGAGAGAGAGAGAGAGAGAGAGAGAGAGAGAGAGAGAGAGAGAGAGAGAGAGAGAGAGAGAGAGAGAGAGAGAGAGAGAGAGAGAGAGAGAGAGAGAGAGAGAGAGAGAGAGAGAGAGAGAGAGAGAGAGAGAGAGAGAGAGAGAGAGAGAGAGAGAGAGAGAGAGAGAGAGAGAGAGAGAGAGAGAGAGAGAGAGAGAGAGAGAGAGAGAGAGAGAGAGAGAGAGAGAGAGAGAGAGAGAGAGAGAGAGAGAGCAGGCCATACACTGCCATTAAAATTATAAAGTAATCCAGGTAATAAAATAAGCCCCAAAATCCAAATGAACACTGAGCAGAAAACAACAACAGCTGACTTGTAAAGAAACTCAAAACTTTTCTTTTTTTATACAGATAAATATTAATACATTTCAAAACATCATAGCCAATCCAAACTGCCAAACCCTATAAAAATAAAAAACTGAAGTGACCTGGTTGACCACTTGGTCAGATAATGACACATTAGAACTGATTCAAATTTGTAACAAACTTAACAGCTACAGAAGAGTTTAAAAAAAAAAAGAAGAGTGAGTCATCACACACACACATACAGAGCAGGGGGGAGGAGTTACAGGAGATTTTCATGCATAATATTATTGTGATTTACCTTTGTTACATGAAGGTTAGGCATACGAGTAGCATCATGATTGGTGATAATGAAGCACGGACTGTTGAGACGTTTCGCCTGATGAACAAGCATATAGCACCTTTTATTGTCTACATCATTGGCTACCACAACACCATCTAAGAATAAAAACATTTCCATACAACTATCAAAACTATAAATCAGCAAGGCATAATTTGCTTATCTTTTACTTTAAAATCAATATTTAAGGATAAAAATTAAAGCTTTTGTTTTATATGTGGCATGGTCATTATGTCTACAGCGAGCATAAAAGTATGTTCTCAACAAACACTAACTAAGACTTAACAAGTTAGGTAATATATATTATGTGAAAACAAATAAAGGTAACTTGATCACGCTAGTTACGTTAACTGAAACTTTTATAAAAGTTCGTAAGTTGAAGCTTTCGACCTTATCTTAGGTCTTCATCACACCAATGCTCCTAAGATAAGGTCGAAAGCTTCCAACTTACGAACTTTTTATAAAAGTTTCAGTTAACGTAACTAGCGTGATCAAGTTACCTTTATTTGTTAATATTGTTACGTGTTTTGCCCATAATCGTCATTATGTGAAAAGTAAATAGCACTGAGTAATGATTTTTTTTTAAATTACTGCTGAAAAGATATAACATAAAAATTAAAAATACTACATATCATAGTAAAATAAAGTTCTTAGAAAACTGAATGTGTTAGAATAATTTTTTTAGCTTCATTTTCTGTCTACGTTAAAATAATACAATTAACTTTGCAGTATACTGTAGACTGGTATTTTTGCAACTCCTCCCTATTTCACTTCCCCAATTTTTGGGAGGAAAATTTCTTACAACTTTAAAACCTTTTTCACTCCTAATACCACAAATGTGTAATTACTGGTTTTATCATTTTGTAACAATTTATCACACTAAAGTTTCTGATGCAATTTTTTTTATATATCACGCAACAGTTTCAGTGCCCGTGAAACACTTACAACACAATATTATGCAATTTTTTTAACTGTTTATAATTTGGTAAAAATCTTATGGGAACTTTATCAAATCCTAAGCCATGTCAGATCACCAAGATTAAATTCTGATATTACCAGAAAAAGATAATGAGTATGAAGCACAAAAGGTCTTGTGTGCAGCGCGTGATGGAGGATGTTAATGAAGCCCAAACTGTGTGCCAAGATCGCTGTAAATGGAGACGTTTGATACAGCAACAGTTAGTTCTTTCTTGAGGAGCTAATCTCTGAATAGCAGAGAACAGCTTAGTGATATGTATGTATGTATGTATGTATGTATGTATGTATGTATGTATGTATGTATGTATGTATGTATGTATGTAACATTAAGCAGTGCTGCTAGCAAAGAGTGCTACTAACATTAAGCAGTGCTACTATTGCATTAACTTCATTTGCATTAGCTTGCTGGTGTTTGCTTAGAAATGGGTGTTTTTTGCTGCACATGGATCCTGTTTTTTCAAAGCAGAATTGGGGTTATGCTAATTGCTAAAACTGAAAATATTCCAATAAATGACAGAAATATTATGCTTTGATTCATTGAATTTGCTCTTTGAAATCAGATTTACAGTGCAATTTTCAATATTTAGTGCATTTTTCCAACCTCATTTCTTTCACTCATTTTCACAATCTTATCCTATAGTTTTCACTTCCTGATCATACTTAATCCTCATACCAGAAAGCTCATTAAAACCAATGTAACCATAAAAATTTCGTAGTGCTCCTCTACAACAATGAACACTTCATTATAAAACCTATATGACTTTTTATTAAATTATGATTATTTATTAAATATGCTTAACACGACCATTATTACACATCTTTAAAAACAGTTTTTTTTTTTTACATACAGCACTCTTGATGAACTACAGCAAAAAATGGCCACTTTGAAATATCATTGTGGACCGCATTTTAGTCAAAGTAACCTAACAGATGAATAAATACATGACAGTTTGTTGAACTGAAATTAGTTGTTAGTAACACAGAAGCCTAGGGATGAATGAACAGTAGTCGAATAGTGGTCTAAACCAATAGCAGATGGAGGCAGGGAGATTGGACCCCTCTGCCCTCCCCAAGGTACCACTTCCCATGTTCCTTCTACAGGGTGATCCATTTAAACCAGTAGCATGTGATTTACTTATAACCTTTTTATAAATAACAACAAAATCATACAGTAAGTTGAGAATTATACATGTGGTATTGGAGAATCATTTTATCAAAGCAAATGTTGGAATTGTCCTCCATTTTCTTGTAAACGCAGTTGAACATACCGCACCATATTCAGTGATGTCTCGTGTAGAGTACGAGCAGTAACATTGCCAATTTCAGTTGTGATTGTTTCACGCAATGCATCCAATGTTTTTGGATGGGTTTTGTAAACTCTATACTTTAAGTAGGCCCATAAAAAAAAAGTCAGGGGAAGTTAAGTCCGGAGATTAGGGAGGCCATATGTTTTTTGAAATTAATCTGTCATCAAAGAAGCTGGTTATGAGTTTTATTGAGACTTTCGATGTGTGACACGTAGCGCCATCCTGCTGAAAGTAGCCCTCTGTCAATTCAATGTCATCAAGTTGTTCCACAAATTCATTGAATATATGGCAATAAACGTTAGTGTTGACAGTCTCAGAGAAAAAAATGGGGCCAATAATTTTCGCAGATGAAACCGCACACCATACACCAACCTTTTGTGAATATATCGGTGTTTCACACATAACGGGTGGGTTTTCGGCAGCCCAGTATCTGCTGTTTTGCGAATTGACGTAACCTGACAGATGAAACCAGGCTTCATCCGTAAACCATGTGATGGAGAGAATATCAGATCGCAAATTAAGAAAATTTTGAAACCATTTGCAGTAACTTACTCTCTTTCCCTTGTCCGGTTCCTGCAGCTGATGGATTACGTGCACTTTAAATGGTCGAATATTCGCTTTTTTTTTTTTGCTGCCCTTTGACAAGTTCCGTATGAATATCCTGTCCGTTGGCTTAATCTGCACAACGATTTCGTCAGAGATTGAAGTAAACGTTGCCAAACATCGTCCACACGCATTTGGGGCATCGGAGGGTGATGTCTACCGCTACTGCTAAGAAGAGAACTGGTTTGCTCCAGTTGTTTTGCTTGGCACTTTTCGAACTCCAAACTCTCTTCGAAATGCTTGTTGCGTTTTGATGACAGAATTGGTTACCCAATACAATTTCACTAAAAAAAACACGCTCTGGAACAGAGTGCTGCATGTTTCCAAACGCACGCAAGTGAATGACAATGCAACAACAAACAAATCACAAGCTGAGTTACAGTTACGGTTAACAATCTTCTTCACGGTGGTGGTTTTCATTCTCCAGGAGCTGCTGTTTCTATTGAAAAAAGAAGAAGTTCCTTGCGCAATCCCTTGCAAAAATGTAAGTTTTTTTCAGGGTACTAGTTTAAATGGATCACCCTGTATATTATATACATTACTTACATATCAAACTACACAAGAATCTGCTGAGGTGCTGCCTAGCACTGGTCCAGCAGATCTGCTAGAAATTAAAGAGCTGGTACATACATTATCACAAATGAGCTGTAGCTAAACTCATATGGAATGGCAGACCAAAAATGAAGCCTATTGGCAGGTGAGTAATATATGATGGGTAAGTAAACTATGATCTGGCTAATATGTAAATGAACTTTTTACATAGCTGACAGATAGATAGAAAGGCAAACTGTGGCTGACTGGCTGATAGGCAAGAGAACTGTGACAGTTCATAGGCAAATGAAAGATGATGGTCAAGTGAACTAGGTGTGATGTGACAAGTTCAAATGCTACATCACATGAGGTTGAACTTTTGGTTATGTCATGACACAAAAAGTACTATAAAAACCAATCAAATGATCATATGCAGTATGTACTCAGAAGAGAGATCAAGATAGTCTGTAATCAAAATGATGCAGTACAGTACATTAATTGCTTTGAGGAAGAGAAGAATCTTAACAGATAACCACCTCAATTAGTAGGATTTAATGACACAAGACCAATATATAATCAACTTTCCCAACTTGTCAGAACACAGGAAAGATTTTAAAACAATGACAAGATCCATTATTTAGTTTTGAAGATAATAAAGGCGCTGTTTACTATATAATCATCAAAAGACTTACCTACAGGAGGGTTTAAAGAAAACAATAGAAATGAAAATTATTTACTGTCTGCATGTCATATTACTAATTTTGGCTTTGAAATAGTTTTATGTTCTTATTATGCACACACATGATTACTGTCTGCATGTCATATTACTAATTTTGGCTTTGAAATAGTTTTATGTTCTTATTATGCACACACATGAAAACAGTAATGACAAAGTAAAATTATGGCAACTCATTGAACTGTACTTATTAAGAACAGAAAACCTTCAATTATTAGCAAATGTATTTTGTGACACTGATTTTACATACATGAGACCGACCAAGGAACACGCTGAACTTATTAATCGGATGAAAAATAAGAACGCGTGATGCGAAAGTGTGAATATAACACATCATGAGATGGAATCATTCACTGTAATTTATTTACGTAAATACTAAACTGGAGCACTACTGTATTCACAATATAAAGTTACTGAAGTCAAAACAAAATACTATGGTTTTAAGACATTGTTTTAAACACAGTGGGTTTTTTTTTTTTTTGCTTTATTTTGTTATTATACTTGCCAGAACATTAGCTCAAATTTCGTTTTGTATTGCTTTCTTCTCGACAAGTTCCACGGCCATAACGTGTTTTGTTGACTCTGCAGCACAGTATTCATTGCTCAATTTTATTTTCTGTTGACATGATTGCCTTCCCATGTCTTCATTCTTGCTTTTCTTTTCTTGTTCTTTTTTATTATTCCATCAGACTACAATAATTTTATCCATCATGCTGAAAGAACTCTCAGCCTGAGGATCATGAATGCATGAAATCAAAACTTTTACTATTTTAGATAACTTGGAGAATATGAATACTTTGAACACCATGCATCAAAGCATACAAATTTCCCCTCCCTTACCAAACTTAAATGCAAATATTTATGAGGAAAAGTAACATTCAACAACAACACAGGATAGTGAGAGCATCATGGGGGGGGGGGACTGACTTATGATTACGGAAGAAATCTTAATTTCATCCATTTCATCCAATCTCCGTTTTCAGAAACTTTTTCCCTATTTTTAGGAATAAAAGGATATTTAACAACAATCCTGGACAGAAGGTACGCTGCGAGAGAAAAAATAACAATTACAGGGGAAATCTTCACTCCGTCTAACTTCCGTTTTTGAAAGTTTCAACGCACGAAACTCCATCCTCAAATGGAAAACAAATCCCCCATGACCACAAATCCCCCCAAAATTTCTGTTCAGTTGTGCATTGATATTGAGAATGCTCCAAATGATAATGGAAATAGCAGAATTCCTCAATTCCACGGAAGAATCGAAGAAATCCTCCCGCTAGTTAAACTCCGTTTTGAAGACTGCGAAGAAATCCTCCCGCTAGTTAAACTCCGTTTTCAGAAATCGCTACCCTAAGTTTCATGCTTAAATACAAATGTTTATGCAATAAAATCACATTTAACAACAACACTAGGCAAAGGCAGCATTGTGAGAAAAAGGAATTTATGATTACGGGAAAAACTTTTACTTAGTTTAACTTCTGTTTTCGGAAGTTTTAGAAGACAAAATACAGTTCCCTGATGGGAGAAATGAACACCCCCCCCCCCATACACACGCCATTAATCCCAAACAAATTTCTCTTCATTTTTGCATCTATCTCGAGATGACTCAAATGACAACAAAAAAAGTGGAATTCGACCATACAAGACTGAATTTAATTAAAACAAATGATTTAAGTAATGACAAATATTTAATATGAGAAAAAATAGCTTATAAATATTCTCACCAGGAATTTTTCCTTCCTCTCTGTGCAGAAATTCTATTATCTGAGCAGTCTTAGAACCTGGAGCAGCACACATGTCAAGTATCTGAAGTTAGACAAACAGCAGACATTAAATATGGTAAGAAAAAAAAAATCATGCACTTATTCAAGATCTGACAATACAGCACATCAGAAATAAATTTTTCAGTTTTTTAATACAAGATATCCACACTAGCATTTTCAAAAAATAGGTATAGAGTGAGCAGCACTTCTGATGTTCAGTGGATTTGATTCAATTCAAAGACCCTATCAAAATTCAGTCCCAATAACCTACAACTAAGTGAGCCTTTTGAAAGAGGAAAAAAACAGAAAAAAAAAGTAGAAGTGGGTACAGAGTCTCCTGACAGGGAAGATCCCACAAAAAAGTAAAGAAATATTAGAAATTTCTTTAATTTTCTAAATATATAGTTTCCTGCTAAGTGCAGGAATTGCAAGCTGTCCTACACACTTACCTTGGAAGTTACTAGCCTCCAACCAGCAATACAATGGGCAGAGGAGAAAAGAGAAAGGGTCAGGGAAAGAAAGGAACCTATAAAAAGAAAACATCACAAAAATTACTACACAAAAAAAAACAACTTTTACACTATCGGCCCTTAAAGGTGCCATGCCTCTTCTCCCCTCCACATTGCACACCAAGTTCTAAGTTGCTGAGTCACTCAGTTCCTTTATTCTCAGTGCTTAAAAGCTCTAAAGTTTCTTATTATATGTAAAACATGGCTACTTATAATACTCAAAACAGGAAATCCAAATATGAACTCAGCTTTTATAGCGAGTTGGAAAGAAAGTAATGTCCGATGATGAGGTACCTGAAGGCAAAACTCGGCAACAGCACTCACTGGCCACTGAGACTGTGCAACACACTGGCATGACATCAGTGGGTAGGTAGGTGGTTTAAGTCTGTGGCAGTTAGCCATCAGAAGGCAAAGAGTGTAAGCACCAGCCAACATGGAAGTGGACAAGGAGCACATCTGCTATTGCATGCTGTATAGGTTTAGTCATGGTAGCACCTCCCCAAGTGCTGTAAGAAACATCACCAGTGTGTACCCCAAGGCCATATCACATTGCCAGTGCAATTGTTGGTTCAAACAGTTTGGGGAAAGAAATTTTGACCTGTCAGACCATCCCAAAGCCAGAAGACCCACAACAGTGGATGTGTACATGCTGAAGACCTTAGGGGAGACCGACCCATGTGCGACTATATGGGAGTTGACCTAACAGCTGGGGATTACCCACACGAGCATCATCACACACCTGGGTCAACTTGGGAAGGTGAACAAGAGGAGAGCTTCAGTCACTTGCTCCTGCAATCTGGTTTATCTCGTCAGAAAGGTATGTATGTGCAAAACCCACTTAGGCATGCAGGTGCGCCGAATGTTCAAAGAAATCTAACAGTGACTTGGAAAAGGAATGAAAAGGGACAACAGGAATTATCATCAGGATAAATGAACAAAAGAAAGCAATATGATTCATCCAAATACACAAAACTTAAAGAATATGAAAAGTACTAAAACACCATTTAAATGAAAACAAAGGATTTTTTTTTCCATGTGTCTGAATATCAACCATCACAAGCTAATGTTGTCAAGGCCTGAATTCAATCCCAGAGAAGCAAAGTCTAAGATAAATGTTAAAGCCCTCCCCCCCCCAATGTATACAAAAAGTAATTCACTATTAGGTTTTTGATTTTACTCTGATTCACTGTAACAAATTGCTTGCATTTCTAAATTAACAACAAAGTAAAGTGCTGGTAGTACTCTTTAAACAACTGGTTGTAAAGTGCAAAGTAAACTAGAAGTCTGCACAGACCTTAATTTGGAAAGTCTGGCTTGTTCTGAATTTCTAGCTTATGGCCCAGCCCATTTCAGACTTTTGCCATGCATTTTCTGCCATTTATCGCAAGTAACAAAGACTCCAGAGCAGGAATCTTCAGCGTCTTCAGCCCTAGGAGCACTTTTTCCATGGTCTGTGAGACATTGTCCACAGAGGAAATTCTAATATGGAGAAAAATACATTTTCAAAATGGAAAAATGTATGTCCAGGTACCTTGGGTGCATGGACTTAAGAGCTCCCAAATCCACTATGAGCTATGCTGCAATAAATCATGAAACTGAAATTTTTAAAAAGTACTACAAAATGCATGCATATCAGGCACCAACTTTGGACTTCTTTGCAACACAGATATAAATTGTATCATGTTAACTGCATCGTTTCTTTTTCTGAATTAGATTTCAGGATTCAAAACCTCTCTGAAACAACTGACATTCATAATAAACATATGCAACTTTACTCTTCTTTTTCACATGTGGCCTGCAAGTCCTATTCCATTTTGTCATGTCCATGTTTCAGAAAAGGTTGTAGACCTGCTGGGCTGGAGAAACGAAGCTGTTCTACTGAACTGAATTACCTCAGTAGTAGGAAGAATGTAATGAAAAGAGACATTTCTTGCAACAATTCTTCCCATAGACATAGATGAGATTCCGACATGACTATATACTTCTGTTACAAATGTAAATGTGTTCCCTCTTCTACACTTAATTATAAACCAGGTAGCCTCAAACCCCAAATACATAAACAAATACTTAAACTTCTCATTTTGGTTTTGTGTAGCAGAAAACCCCATTTATGTAAACATTTCTTAGAAAGGAAGAAAAAAGCCTCATGTTTTACTCACTAAAGACAATAAAGTGAAAACAGAATTTCTTTTGAAATAAAGAAACCATCCCTTTTCAGATTCTCATTTTCCAGCCCAGCTTATCGATTTCAGCTGTAATTAATCAACACATGTGAGGGGTCTTTCATTTCACTTCATGATTTTTGCCCTCTGATTATTTAAGAAGTCAGTCTTTGTTTTGCGAGACGAAAAGTTTTTTTTTTTTTTTTATGCAGAAGCAAAATGCTAAACCTTCTGGCATAGGCGCCCGGATTGAGCCCAGAAATTTTCGTTTAACTGGTGCAAAAGAAAGTCTGTCCCTTGGGGCAGGCCTGTGTAGACTTCTAAAGTAAGCACTGTGTTAGAACTGAAATGCTACTGATGGTAGAATAATATGCCTTAATGTACATAAAAGCAAAATAATTCTGGTATCAATACACCATATCAGCAATGTTTCTAGGGTTTACTATCTAGATAATACAATAAACCTGAGCACAGAAATCAGTTCCTTGAAATTTCTACTAGAAAGGTTCAACTCCATCCCCCAGAACCACATTCACATATTTAGATTTGGAAAAACTGTTAGCTTTACAAAAGTTTATGCGAGTAAGTAAACTACAAATAATCCAAACAAACATTTATGCATTTGTGATGATGTTATTATGATATCCTCTGCAACAAGGTATAGTAACTTGCTGATCAAATTTCATAGCCCAAGAGCACCAAACAATAACAATGCACATACATTATTATGATGAAAAATGGCATATTAAACAATCAAACATTTAGTTCCTGTCAATAATTTTCTGCAGAATCTGAACAACTGAACTACCAGAAAAAAGACTGAACTCTACCACAATACAGATGTGCTGGTTGTTGCTACCAACCACACAGCATCAGTTCACTATAAAACTGCAACACACAGGAAAAGTACAAAGGAATTTTAAAGCACAAAAGTATATGTACTTCTGGATAAAAACTCTATTCTCAAAGACTGCACTTGAGGAACAATCAAAACAAACAAGCATGCACATAAAACAAAAACCCTTTTTACCTTATGGTGAGGTTCAATGTCTAACAGTAGAGGAGGTATCATGCTAACAGTCTCTTGCCGACTTATATTTCCCTGAAAATTTACACATACAATTATAATTCATTACAATTCAACAAAACTGAAGAGGGTCACAAAATTTAAAGCATCCATGAAAAAAATGGCTAACATATTTTTTAAATGAAAAATACTGCACATTACTTTGTATTTATCAGATGTTTGACATAGAAGATAAAAAAAATTACAAGCAAGAATGGTTATGATTTGTTATACAGAGGAATCACAATTTTTTTTTTTTTTTTTTTGTTAATTTAATGATATTCAACATATTCTTCAGCACCATGGCAGCAATCAGCAGCTACAAGGAGCTGTTTATCTTGGAATTTGATCATTAATTATATCCTCACACCTGAATACTTGTACAGCATTCCAGTACATTTTTGACAGAGATCACAATATTTAAAATGCTAACAAATTAAAAATGGTGAAATTTTTTTGGCAATGAGTTCTTTTCATTTTTTCCTGCTCACTGCAAGATTTCCTGCCTCTTTAAAATACTGCTTCCTTTGAAATTCAAAGCTGCTGATTTGTAGAATTGCAGCAATATAAAAAACAGAATTTACCTGACATATAAGTAACCAAATTGACTTCACAGAAGTAATAAAACAGCAATTAAAAATAAGATGCAAAGAGTTAAATATCTGTTCCCATCAATGTGGTACAAGCATAGCAAACTGATAAGCATTTAAATATAAGTTTGTTACTAATAAGAAGAAAAAAGTCACCTGATACCAGAAAGTTAAATCAGAAAAAAAAATGCACCATGTAGAACTTCATTTAGAGTAAAAGCTAAAACAAATAATACCAGAATACACTGCTCGGCCAATTTTCGTCTGCATTTAACTAAGGTTTTGCCAGACCTGTATGTGAAGAAATTAAAGCTTCAACATGGCATGGCAATCTTTTCTAAAATATTGCAAACCAACAACTAAGTTACATGTGGTCTACTCATTCACCAACAGCATTTCCTCTCACTCAGTTAAGTTGACAGGGAGGTCAATGGGCTCAAACAGGACGTTTGATCTCAGCCCAAACATCATTAAACAGATTAGGTCCACCAACTGAAAATACCAAGGATGGAATTAGAAGTCTGCTTCAAGTAATCTCAAACCAATGGCATATAATCCAAGACAGCATTATAGTAATATTTTGCTGACAGATTGAAGTGAAATTATTTGTGCAAATCTTCTGAATACAGTGTGACTGCATCTCCACATGATCCCTGAAGCACTTGCACATGATCACAAGTAAGACTATCATCCTGAAACAAATAAATTCCAATAGAATAAAACTGATGCATCATAGAATGCACATAGTTGATGAGGATATTTTCATTGAAATTTCTGATATCTTCATTGGGTGGTGTACTATAAAAGTACATATACAAACAATTCAACAGCCCACTGAACAGAAAGCAAATAAATCTGGAAGGTTTGCTGACAAAAACTACTTTACTAACTAAGAACATACTATAACAGACGTCTTGTTTAGAAAAAGTTCATAATCCACTAGTAATCTGTTTATGATACCACATGGGACCGCACAAACATTCACTCATGTGATTCATAAGTGAACTGTTCTGATATCTCTTTTCAATGACTATAAAGAGTGCTTTTCAATGACTATAAAGTGCTTCTCAATTTTTCATTTCAGTATCTGCGCTGTTTCTCTAATAAAATGATTTTTAGATATAACTTGAAATTTATAATAAATGTTCTTTTGTCTGTAATACTTTTCAATTCTTTTCACTTGTTTTTATTAGCAGATTTACTGACAGCAGCTTTTACTGCACTAGAAATTTTTATTTTTGATATTCTTAAGTGCTTGTCAAGCTTTTGTTTACATGACAATGATGGGCAAAACATGTAACAATATTAACAAATAAAGGTAACTTGATCACGCTAGTTACGTTAAATGAAAACTTTTACAAAAAGTTCGTAAGTTGGAAGCTTTCAACCTTATCTTAGGTCTTCATCATACCAATGGAGGACTAAGATTGTTGCCAGATTCTACATTTGAATTTTTCCTATTTTTGTTGCCATAACTTAGAATTGATCTCCAGATCATCGGAATGTAGAGAGGAGATTCGGAATTGCAAGTCACTGAGTTGAAAATAATTTCCAGGCTATCACAGTAACGGAGGGCAAAACGATTGTCAAAAGAAGCAATTCGTTTTGCTTCGTTCCAGTGGGGAACTGCAGAAGTGTCTTCCATTGTCAAAATAAACAAGGCAGTATTAGGATTGGCTTTCGAAACATCTTTTCTATGTTCTAAAATTCTATGGCTAATGCTCCTGTATGTGCTTCCAATGTGTAAGTTATCCCCAGTAGAAGAAGAGATAGGAATGCAGTAAACTCCTGGGAGGTTCAGGCTTTCAACTTTGTCCCTATCACTTTGTAGAAGTTTCAAGATGTTTGGGGTAGATTTAATGGCAAGATGGTAACCAAAACTTCTAAAAAGAATCTGTAACTTATAAGCATAGGAAGGATGGTAAGGAACAGAACCACAGAATTTCAGGTCTTCTTTCTTTTGAGGAAGGTGGCATTCAATTTTCGAATGGTTTTCATATTTCTTTATGAGGGAGTTGACTGTAAGAGCAGGATAACCATGAGAGAGGGCTATTGTAGAAATTTTGGAGAGTTCTTCTTGAAGAGAGAGTTGGTTGTTGCAAATGATATGAGCCCTGTGGATGTAGGATTTCAATGCTGCAAGCTTGTAGAGATGCAAGGTGAAAGAATTGTAGGGAATGATGTTAGTGGCCGCAGAAGGTTTACGATAGACGGAACGAGTAATGGAGAGATCAGCGTATCTGCAGATAGATACATCCAGGAAATCAATTTTGTGGTTTACTTCCTTAGATATAGTGAGATTAATGGAAGGAAATTTTTCTGTAATGGAGTTGATCAATGTCTGTAGTTCAGACTCGGAATGTGGCTGCAGTTCCCCACTAGAACGAAGCAAAACAAATTGCTTCTTTTGACAATCGTTTTGCCCTCCGTTACCATGAAAGCCTGAAAATTATTTTCAACTCAATGACTTGTAATTCCGAATCTCCTCTCTACATTCCGATGATCTGGAGATCAATTCTAAGTTTTGGCAACAAAAATAGGAAAAATTCAAATGTAGAATCTGGCAACAATCTTAGTCCTCCATTGGCGTGATGAAGACCTAAGATAAGGTCGAAAGCTTCCAACTTACGAACTTTTTGTAAAAGTTTTCATTTAACGTAACTAGCGTGATCAAGTTACCTTTTTTGCTTTTGTTTACATTTAGCCAAAAGAAAAAAATCAAGAGAAAACCTTAATGATGGAGTTTGCAATAATAACAAACAACTAGATTTTTAAAATACCCCACACTCACAAAACCATAGAAGAAATCATATTAACTAAATCATTTCTCACTAGCCACAAGTACTACAATAGTTTTCACCAGTGTAAACCATTCCATCCACATGTGGCATGTATGATCAATGACAATGATGATAGCAGCAGCAAATACAACTTGAAAAGAAACCTACAACTGAAGGAATATATAGAGCACTATACCTCAATGAGGACAAACTCAACTGCATTGCCCAAACTGACACAGCCATGCTGAGGAACAGGGATCATCCCATAAAAGCATTTTGGGACATATACAGTGGAGCAAACAGACTTTCAATTTGAGATTTATCAATGATACTGTACTACAATGCTGGATTTAATAAATTTACAGTATATTATGGAAATTAGCAACAGGCACTGCTTATTCATGTCACCAAGAAAGTAAAATCAACAAACTAAAGGCTAACAACTTATAATAAGCAACTTTATACAGACCAAGTGGATTAAATTGCATTGTCAGTCACCACTGCAGAAGCTATTCCAGTTAACAATAATGGCTACAGAAACAAAATTACTATGAAAATGTTTTTTTTTTTTCAATTGGGCATCTTATCAATTATCATATCATTACTTATACAGGGTGTCTATAAAGTCTTTCCCACATTACAAAAAATAATATAAAAAAAATGTTTTAAAGGTACAAGAAAAGGATTGCATGACAATGCTGGTGCACAAGAAAAGTTTTTTGGGGTTTTTTTCTAGTGTCAGTACACTTCTACATGGACACCATTTGTGGCCTAGAGGACATTTAAGAGATCCGCTATTCTGCTCTTTAAAGTCTCAAATCTGGAACACTGGCAGAGCAAACTTGGTCTTTCACATAATCCCACAGGAAAAAGTCTAGAGGGGTTATGTCATGGGACCGTCATGGCCAATCCATCTGTCCGAAAATGTGGCATTCAGGAACTCACGAACCACTACTGACCAATGTGGAGGGACATTCTCTTGTCGGAAAATAACCGAAGGCTTTTGTGCATGCAACTGATATGCTACAAAAAGTTCCAGCATGTCCAGGTACACGTTACATATTACTGTGGGCTCTGCAAAAAAGAAGGGACCAATCATTCTGTTGTGCATCAGGCCGCACCATACGTTCACTTTTGGGCTAGCCCTCTGTTGTTCGATGACATAATGGGGATCTTTTCTGATTCGCACATTGTGCCTATTTACTGCACCAGAGACATGGAATGTGGCTTCATTTGAGAAACAGACACGGTGCAGATAATCACTATCATGAGCTACACGCTGCAACATCTCAGTTGCAAATGCAGACTGGCGAGACCAGATATCTGGCTGAAGAACTTGCAGTCTGTACCTTATAAGCATACAGATGAAGATGTTTGTGTAAAATTTTGTGAACTGTGGCACGGAGAATCCCAGTTTCCAGTGAAGCACGACAAATAGATTTCCTGGTGCTTTGCAGAAATGTCTCCTGAACAGCTGCCTCTTGTGTAATCGGTGGTTGGCCCGCTCGGGGAGATCGTTTAAACTTTTTGCACCAAGCTTTTATGCTTTTTGGTCCAGCGGTGATCATCTGAACTTTTCTGAAATGACATTGGACAGTAACTGACCATTTCCATCTCAATTCAGGCAGGTGTGACCAACATGTGTCAGTCGACCACCTCCAGTTTTTTTTTGAAAAAATTGTGGTAGCTACTCCTAATAGAGATATAAAGTACAGCAAAAGGATTTTTCATAAAAAAAAATTTTTGGTCGAGCTACAGCATTTTGAAAATAGGCAAAATATATACCCGTCATGAAAATCATGTGAAACGCCAAATTTTTAAGTGCACACTGCTCCAGAACTATAACTGGTAGAGACTTGATTTTTTTTTTATTTTGAAGCTATTGAATTGGTCTTTCTTTATGTTCATAGAAATTGGTCAAACGAATGTTGCCAGATGGCAAAAAAATATATATATTTATTACAAAAAAATTTTATTTTCCACAAATTTAGATTTTTTTTTAAAGAAAAAGTCTTATTATGTGGGTAAGTGTGCCAACCTGCACCCCTACTAGGGTTGTCTTAGCAGTAATTTTATTTTTATCCTGTGATGCTTGTAACTCATAAAATTAATTTTTAAAATATACAAAATTTCAAAAAATCAACATTTTTAAATTGCAATATCTCAAAAACCCCATTATTAAAAATTCTGAAATTTTGTCCAAATAATGTCCTAATGGTAGGTAGTTTACTGGATTTTTGCCTTGAAATTTTCTTACATATTTTTGAAAATTACACTTTTTTTTTCAATTTCTTTCTGTTTTCCAATTTTTTAATTCAGTGAAAAAATGCAAACTGCAAACGTTATTTAGTAAATTTTTAATAGCAGAAGAACACAATTCCCGGCAGGGCTCGCACTAAGCATTCACCAAGTCACCAAATGCGACTAAATCCGAAAATGGCAAGAAGAAATTAGTAACAGTGAAAATTGTGGTGAATGGGTTTTATGAAACTTAGGCAATTTTTGACTCGTGGGTAAACTGCAATTTGCGGTAATTTTTGGGCTAAACTGTATCTGATATGATTTCAAAGTTTGATTTTCCAAAGCTGTGGCACTGAAAATGGTACTGCCCAGTGCAATTTTTATGGAGTACTGTGAAACACCTATTAAGGCTGCTTGAGAGTCATTCGGGGAGTCAATGAAAATAAGAGCTACTGAAGATGGAGGATATCGAGAGAGAAGAAACTTTTCCGTAATTTATAATGAGCAGATCCAGAGAAATGGGATAGCAGAGGTTAAACAGTCTGCAGCACATAGTCCAGTGTTGGTGTTGCACTTTGACTTTGCTCAGAACTGACCTGTAATTCTTCCTGATGAAGTGCAAAGTTACTACTGGCAAACAATGTCCAGATCTCACTCTTTACATGCATTACGTACTTTCCAAATCAGACTAAGTCTTTTGTGGTAGCATGCAATGATATAAGCAATGACACAGCACATGCTGTGTGCCATTCTGCCCATAAAAAGTGAAATTGCTAAGACTTGTCCTTTGGAAGAATTTAAAACAATTGTTCACATCTCAGATGGAGCAGCTGGGCACTTCAAAAACAAATATCAGTTCTATGAACTTATGAAGGGGGACCCAAATGTAACAAGGAAGTGAATCTTCTCAGCCACAGGCCAATGCAAGAGTGCATGTGAAGGTGTGGGTGGCCTGTGCAAACATTTTGCTACTAAATTCAACTTACAGAAAGAAGCTTTACAAGTTATAAGAGATGCACCTTCATTTGTTGAAACTGTCTCCCCCTTGATATCAAAGATTAAAACTTCTACTCCTCACAACTTATGAAGTTCAATCCTATCGAACCAGCAAAGTAGAAGAGTGGGATACAGTAAAATCTGTTGTTGGAATACAGTCACAGCATTCCTGGTTAGTACAAGGAAATAAACCATCAATGGCCAGAACAGTCCATCACCCACATAAAGAAGTGCAATTTTCAAGCCAACAAAAAAAGAACCCATTTTCTGTGAATGATTTTCAAATAGGAGAATTTATAGGATGCATTTATGACGATAAAACCGGTGGATGGATGGGACAGATTACAAACATATCTAAAGAATTTGAGGACATAACAGTATCTTTCATTCACCCTCGTAGGCCAGCCAGAGGTGTTTGGTGGCCAGAAAAATGTGGCAAGAAAGCAGACAAACAAGTGTCCAGTGCCCTTAAAAAATGTACTTCTAAAGGTGAATGCCCCAACTCCTGTTGGACGTTTTGCGCGACTTCATACCTTTGATGAGAAGGAAATCAATAAAATCCAGCCGCTTTTCTTAGTTTGAATAATTTGCAGTTATGATGGTAAGCTCATAATTTTGTTTTTTGAGGCCTTTTTTCTTATGTAAATAGAAATTGAATCTTAACTGCAACTGAGATAATGTATTGTATATGAATAGACTATGAATTTAAAAGAAATTAAACATGTACATTGGTGACAATTATTAAAAATCATAAAAATTACTTTAAAATATAGACTGATACTTCAATTTGGAATATATACTCAGGTAAACTTTTCAGAAATATCTTTCGAAAAAAAAAAAAATTTTAATAATAACCCAACCGTGAGGTTCTAGCAGGAGAGAAATGCATTTTCAAAATTTGTAGGAAAATTTCAGGGCAAAAATCCAGTAACCTGATTCCCCCAGTTAACTACCTACCATTAGGACATTATTTGGACAAAATTTCAGAATTATTAATAATGGGGTTTTTGAGATACTGCAATTCAAAAATGTTGATTTTTTGAAATTTTGTATATTTTAAAAATTGATTTTATGAATTACATGCATCACAGGATAAAAATAAAATTACTGCTAAGACAACCCTAGTAGGAGTGCAGGTTGGCACACTTACCCACCTGACAGGTCTTTTTCTTTAAAAAAAAAAAATTCTAAATTTGTGGAAAATTAAAAATTTTGTAATAAATGTAGACTTTTTTTGCCATCTGGCAACATTCCTTTGGTCAATTTCTGTGAACATAAAGAAAGGCCAATTCAATAGCTTCAAAATAAAAAAAAATTCAAAGTCTCTACCTATTATACATGTAGTACAGGAGCAGTGTACATTTAAAAATTTGGCGTTTCACATTATTTTCGTCATGTGTGTATTTTTTGCCTATTTTCAAAATGCTGTAGCTCGACCAAAAATTTTTTTTATGAAAAATCCTTTTGCAGTACTTTATACCTCTATTAGGAGTAGCTACCACAATTTTTTCAAAAAAATTATAGGTGGTCAACTGACACCTCCTGCCTGAATTGAGATGGAAAGGGTCCACTGCCAATTTTGTCTTGTGGAACCACAACACGCACCCCGCTTTTTCTAGCATGGAAGCCATTATCGATGAAATGCTCCTCTTATTCAGCAGTAGCACTCACCTAAACAGAAAAAAAACAAAATTATGAGTGCTACTATATTATGTTGCTAACCATTTTATTTTACCTTACATAGATTTTTTTATATTAATTTTTGTAATGTGGGAAAGACTTTATGGACACCCTGTACGTTCTACACAGATTTTGCCTTAACAAGTATAAAATCTTATTTTTACTTTTTACAGATATCATAGCTGAAATGCGTTTAAAGTATGCAAAAAAAAAAGTAATATTTTTTATTATGACTAAGAATTTCTTTTAGCTTCAGTTATGCAACATAGCTAAACCTTAATAAAATAGACAACAAAAATACTAATATGCAAAATTTCTGAAAAATTTCTTTCAAATTTTGACTCAATGACCTTGCTAGATAATGTTAAAATTATTTAGAGGGCAAATTGTAAACCTGATTCTTTGAAGAGAATCAAGTTTACAATTTGTTGACCATTTCCACGACCATATAGGTGTGGGGTGATGAACTGAGACTAGATAAGAGTAATGAATTTCAAGAAACACTCAAATAAGTGAGTTGCACAAATTTCAGCAGCAAAACAATTTAATACAAGTAAACATTGGCATTTAAAAATAAAAAAAAATATGCATACACAGTCACGAACAAATAAATTGTGGTCAAAATAAAAGTGAAAATAACGGTTAAGCTCAACTTCGTTTACAGAAAACACAGTTCAAAACTTAAGATTACTCTAATCACTAAGATTAATGCATCTCAGACATCTCTCAGTTCCTATTTTTACGAAATTCTCATTAAGGTAATAATAGTACAATTCTTGGTGGTTGTTTTTAATAAGAATAATTTCTAAGTAATTCACACGGATTAATAATTATCAAATATTTTCAATCAGTTATTAATTCACATAATGTGCAAGGAAAATAAAGTTATCAATATCAATGATAATCCTTTGCAAATCAGTTTAAAGTACAGAAAATGAATTCAAACAATGCTGTAGGATTGAACTATCAACTATATAATCAATATCAAATACTAGATTATGTCCTACTGAAGTACCAATCATACAATGAAATGTTTGATTAGGCCGGATCTGAAGGTGGGCAACTGACATATGTTTATGAAAATTATTTCATTACTTAAACATCATGTACCGTTAATATTAAAATGCATTAACACACATTCAATGCATAGGAAAAATCAAAGCCATGATCATGATTCGAACATGGGTTACAAAACCAATTCACAATTTTCACACTTAAATTTCATTCTAAACCCAAAATGATTTTATTTGCCATCATTCAATTCATTTAATACTAGAACAATTTTTATATGCCTCTGGCATGCAATAAATTCAGTACTAGTTTTTGTACTTTTGCTCAAGAAAAAAGGAAAACATGTGAAAAAATAGCAATAATTACACTCTTAAAAAAATATTTACACTCTAAATTATGAAGAATGCCTTATAAAAGAAGCACTTTCTTTTACCCAAGTCGGGAGATGGGTAGATGTATGAGGAAACGATAGGAATCGCCATTCTACTTCCATTTAGAAATGGCTTTTGAATTGTAGTAAAGGATAAGCTTACCTAAAAGGTTTCACACAAGTAGTTTACTTATGCCTTAAAGAATTCACACAGAATCCAGAACTTATCATTTTATACCACTAAGGTTATGATAGTTCACATCACATGCATTTTCACACCATTTTCACTGTCAGGTGATCAGTGGTGTCTAGTTAATAGAGCCATAATTAACATGACTGCTGTGCGATTCCAGTAAACCTCTGGTTTATGCATAAATCACCAAGCATCAGAAACTGGGTAAGAACAATACTTGTTATCTCGATATCTTTATCAGCTCTTAACTAAAAATGTGAAATACTCTCAATTATTATAAAGTCTGAACAAAAGCCACAGCCACTTTGCATCAGCACTATATAAAAGTATCAAAACCTTATGTCCCACATAGAAAATAGATTAAAAGTGCTAACAAGAAAAATCCTTTTTTTCTAAAGGCATATACTGTGTGTTTGGGAAGCAACTCTCATAATGCTCACAGAAGTATACTCTCATTAGCAGCCTATTTCGTTCCTTCCAAAGAGTAACTGAACATGACCCAGAAGGTAGTCTTCTCGCAGCACTCACTCGAGCTCATAACATTGTAAAAGTAAACTATGGGTTCAATATACGATTCTAAATGTTGCTGGCTTCTCAAGAGTGAAAGTGCCAAAAAATCATTACTTTCCTGACTTGAAAAAGAACAAGAGATATCATTAAAGGATTTAATTCGATAATTTTTATTTCTTTCGTATTCCTTTTTTTTGTTTTATTTTTATTTTCCCATTGGTGATCTCTATTGTTTTCAGCACAAAGACTCAAGAAGAGTATAACAAATAATGCAATATATAGGCATAACATATTTAAAAATTAAAATCACAGCTGGGACACGGGGAGGGGGCGCTGCGTGCGGGGGCAGGGGGCACTCTACAATAATGAAACAAAAATTTTAATCCTCCAAGATGTCTGTAACATCTCTCTTGCCAGAAGAAAAATTAAAACAAGAAAATCATCATGTTTGCATTCATAGTAAAACAAATTTAACTTCAGTTAGCCCCCATTTTTTAGAACCCAGACCCACTTCAGTTATGGCCGATTCCCACTAGCATTTTTTGTTTGTACCTAAGATGACAGATTTTTAATGGGTAGATCATAAACGGATCATCAGTGTGGTAATTTAAAAATTTACCACATTATCTTCAAGACGATCAAATGCAGACCACGTTAACCAGAATTGGGAACACTAATTCTTGGCACACACATTAAACCATCAATTGTAAAACTGCCAGTTGGCCATCGTTATGCCACCAGTGTGATACGCTCGATCTCAGCTGCACATGACGTGAAAATGGAAAAGTAGATAATTAGTGGATTCCCTTTTTGCATTGCTGTCTTGTGATCTCTGGACCACAGTCTTTGTGATCCTCAGCCCTGGAACTGACCATGGTCCATGATTACACGGGCAAGGGAATTTATTCCACTTACAAGACATACTTTTTCTTCGTAATGCCTCCTGTGATGTAGATACTTCATATTTCCATTACTGCTGGTTGCCTCTCCACAAACGTCAGAGTATCTCCAGAACGTAGAGCATTGCGAATGGTTGTTTCTTGCTGTCTTTCTACTAACTTCAAAAGGGAAAAAAATCGCCATCCATGTTTATATGGCAGTCACAAAAAACTTCTTCAGCTCCGAAGGTTCACCACAGCAAGTGAAGAGGTCAAGAGCTTCCAAAGCCGTTGAAAATCTCGAGCACAGGAAATGCATACATGTGGTTACATCTGTGTCCCAGTAGAGACTACTGGTAAACTTTTGCAAGTTATCCAATTAAATGCATCAACTGCACCTAAATGCTAAAACTTGATTGGTCAATCACCACATTCCTTCTAGAAAGATCATAAGGTTAGGTACTTTTAAAAAAAAAAGATATAAAAAAAGTACATCCATTAGCAGAAAACCTAAATTCTGAACTTCACCTTTTCACTAAAATGAAATGTGTCTCAAAATATATGTGGATCAAATATTTAGAATTTTCATACACATTACATGTGCAACTAATGAATTTGTTCGATACCCTTTTCCTGTCTCTGATGTTGCAATTTAGAATCATTATGATTTACATGAATTTTTCTGATCTAAAACAAGAAATAATGCACTAAAATATTCCTGGTAATTAGAGTTTCAATCACAATTACGTTTTCTAACAGTTGATCACCAGAAATTTTAGGTAAACTGCTTATTTTTGTAAAGATACACATGTGGAATTACAATGTATATATACGTACCTTTAGTATTTCAAATGAGTGTTTCGAAATTCATTTAATATCCTTTCTGAAAATGAGGAGACAAGTTAAATTACCTTAAGATTTTAAAATTTAATCCTCTAAGTTCAATTTACCTATGTTTTTCATGCAATTGAATTATCTCATAGAAATTTGTGTGAAGTTTCATGGTTGTTAACACAAGCATGTCGCCATTTTATGCTATTACTCTACGCATGGAGTTAGGTTCGGGTCCGTCGATGATAGCTACAAGTTCACATGCTCTCTTGCTAGAGGAAATACTGCCTGATCAACATAAAGATATTTTTTTTTTTACCAAACATTTTTTAGCTTTGCAAAATATGTTTGCTGTAATAGACTGGATAATATAACGGATAATAAAATCACTTTACACTTATCAGAATCCATTAAAAGCACACACAAAATAAAAGCATTACCATGGTTTTACATGAAAAAAATCGTAACAAAAAAGGAAGAAAGAAAACATACTGTTTCCGTTTCAGAAACTAAAAAGTTGTGAAGGTGTTGAAGTTCCTCAGATGTACGAATGGTAATCCTAGATAACTTCATTTGCCAAGCAAGATTATCAGGGTACCTATTGAACAGAATCACAGCTACATAATATGCACTATGTAAGTACTAAAACAATCAATGATATGATAATATAATATACTATAAAAGTATAACAAAAAATCCTGGGCACAGTTTAAGTTAAAAAAAAAACAAGAAAAATTCAAGTATCCCATTTCTAATTTTATATCATAACACTTCAATGCAACTTGGTATAAAGTATTTTAATTTTGCCATTCAGAGCTATAAAATAAAACTTTTTTTCTCCTCTCTGGTTTTAATGCATGAATATATGTACAACACAGATCTGACTTTGTGAAAAGTGTGGACTCAAATGTATTCTAGTAATTTTGGGTGGCTGATGTTGAACCTTGTTCATTGACATTGCAAATGTCATATTACTTTGGAATAACAGGCATATAAATCCAATGGCAATGTTTGCAGGAATAAAGGAAATAGATGAAGAGGGGGTGTATTGTGAAAATAAAAAATAATGTTTAATTCCAAGGTTCAGATCCAGTAAATAATAATGTTGAAGCAAATGCAGACCTCCAACCCTGACTGGAAATTTCAAGTAGTTAACACTAAAAAAAGCAGTATATTTTTAGCTTTTTTCAGTAGTGAAAACTACAAAAAACTGCAGTTTTCAGCATTTTTCAGTAGTAATGAATAAAACTGTATTACACTCTCCGTAAAAAACATATTGTCAGGGCAGCAAATACGACGTAAATTAACAGAAAAGCAAAGTTTTGCTTTAAAATTATTCATAAATTCAAGACATTTTGCAGAAAACACTAATTGCTTCTGGTATTTTTTTTTTCTACTTTAGTGCAAAAATCAATGTACACTATATTGTCAATGGACACACCTTCAAAAGCAAATGAACGGATCTGCTGCATTGTTAAGATGTGCAGTACAGCTGCAAATGGTATAAAAACAAGCCTGCAGCTTACCATGATCATACACTGCTGGACAATTGCTAAGGACGGATCATAAACGGCTATATAGCGCATAAAAAAGTAAGTGTGGTTGGATGCCAAGTGAAATAAAATAATGTCAGAATGCCAGGACATTACAAAAAAGACAATTTATTGTGCTCTGAAATCCAGAAGGCTTTGGAACGTGTTCAAGGGACAAACAGGCCATTTTGTGCAGAATACGTAAATGTGAAAAAAAAATGCAATTACTGTCCGCAGGCGTTCCGGCGTAAGATGTCAATACGGGATATGGCCACCATGGAGGGCGATGCAAGATTTCACATGTCGTGTCATGCTTTGCACAACATTATCAAGCAGCTGTTGGGGTAATCTATCCAATTCCTCTGTCAGTGCACGGATAAGGGTGTCCTTGTTTATTGGAGGGCATTGGCGACAAGCAAGACTCCTCCCCAAAGCATCCCACACATTTTTAATGGGATTCAGATCTGGAGAACGTGCTGGCCATACGAGGCGTTGAATATCCTCGCTCTCAAGACACTCTTGGACAGCGACTGTTCGATGACATGTTGCGTTGTCGTCCATGAAAATGAATCTATCACCGACAGCACCACGGAACATGCGAACATGAGGTAGCAGAACATCATTAAGGCCAGTCATAGTCCCAGTTGGAAGCACATAGAGGCCAGTCATAGTCCCAGTTGGAAGCACATAGAGGGACGTACGGCCATTGATCATGATGCCAACCCATACCATGACACTACATGTCGGATATCGGTCCCTTTCCTGTATGTTTGCTGGACAATATGCAGTATCACTATCACGCCAGATCAGTTGTCGTCGACAATCAGACGATAGACTGTATCTACTCTCATCTGAGAAGAGGACAGCAGACCAGTCGTTATCAGTCTAATTGCGATGTTGATGGCACCATTGCAAACGGGCGGTACGTTGACGTCTGGACAATGGGATGCACACAACAGGACGGCGGGCATATAGTCCTCCTTCATGCAAACGTCTGGCGACAGTTTTTCGGGAGATCCGCTTGCCAGTAGCAGCCATAAACTGATTTGCTACCTCACTAGCTGTGCTGCGCTGGTGTCTTTTTGTTGATAGCACTATGTACCGATCTTCTGCAGGTGTCGTACTGCGAACACGACCTCTCCCGTGACGTTTGCTACACTCTCCATTTGTTTGAAATGATTTCCAAAGCCTTGAAACAACACTGTGGCTGACGTCGAACTCCCTGGCAACATCTGTTATTTTTCGTCCTTCTTCAATCTTACCATTTATACGGCCACGCGTAAAATCATCTAGGTGATGTCGGAAAGACATACTGAAAATTGCAAGTTCGTCAATTGATTCTTTCTTTTTCAACTTTGCGTTTAAACATTAACGGTCAATACGCGTCAAATCCTTTATATCTCTTATCAGCGCTATGACGTCACGAACAAGTTCGACAATCCAAAATTTGCATACGCCCAACACGTCTTACTGTATCCCGCACTTATGCTAATTTCCACATTTCTTTGCCTACCATTTTATGGTTGTTATCGTTGCTGTTGTGATCCGTCCTTAGCAATTGTCCGGCAGTGTATCACACTGTGAGGTTGAGCGAAAATGTTGTGGTGGGAGAGAACTCCCTTTGAGAAAGGAAAGATTGTTGGGTGTTGTATTAGTGGGTTGTCCATAAGAGAAACCGAAAAGCGTTTTAACATACCCAAGTCAATTGTTTTGGATGTACTGAATAAGTGGAAGACACATGGCATTCTTGAAACAGCAAAACGTACCGGCAGACCACAGAAAATCAGTGATAGAGGACGTCGGAGCCTCAGGAGAGTCCTTACAGCTAATCGACAGAGTACTGCACAAGACCTCAGTGTACAGGTGAGTAAAAATGCTGGAACCTCGGTATGTACATGTACCATTCGCAGAGAACTTCATTCCATGGGTTACCATGGTCGTGCAGCTCTTCATAAGCCTTTCATCTCCACTCGAAATGCTACTTGTCGTTTACCATGGTGTAAAGAACATTTATTGTGGACCATAGATCAATGGAAACGGGTCCTATGGACTGATGAACCCAGATGCATGATCCATCAGTCTGATGGCCTTGTGTGGGTATGGCGGCAGCTGGGGAAACTCTATTTACCACAGTGTACTGCCAGAAGGACAGATCATCGATGGACAGCCGAAATTTTAGATTGGATTCCAAGGGACAGGAAAAGACCCAGAAGAAGACCACATGGGAGATGGGTGGATGAAATTCGAAAGTATGCAGGGATGACATGGAGGAGACTGGCACAAGACAGACCGTTGTGGAGGAAACTTGGGGAGACCTTCGTCCAGCAGTGGATTGATAATGGTTGACAATGATGATGATGATGATGATGACTGTTCATAGGTCAAGTTTGGAGCTGGCAGTGTACTCATGTGTGTGTGTGTGGGGGGGGGGTTGTGGTATGGATCCCGGCCCATTGGTTATCGTGGACAAACCTGTTAACCAGCAAGTCTACCTCAATATTATGGACAATTATGCCTTACCAACTCTGCGGCAATACTATGGAACCGAGCCTTGTTGGTACCAGCAGGATAATGCACTGAGCCATAAAGTAAGGACTGTTATGGCGTGGTCGTATCGTGTGTGGACTGGCCAGCACACAGCCCTGATCTTAATCCCATAGAGCACCTATGGGATGAATTAGAGAAACACCGTATAAGAAGTTTGGAACCAAGGCCTACTACTAAGCAACAGTTAGCAGCAGCATTATGTACTGAATGGAAGCGCATACCTATCACTGTGTTCCAAAACCTTGTCGAAAGCATGTCTCGAAGGGTCAGTGAACATGCATTAAGGCCAAAGGTGGACCAATACTGTACTAATGTATGTCACTAAATGCTATGTTGTGTTTCTCTTCTAGGTGTCTGGTGACTTTTGTCAATATAGCGGATGTTTCAATGGAAACGTTACAGTAAACATACAATAGTAAGTGCCTACATAGATTGAAAGTTGCTCATGGTCATCTTCAAACCCAAAAACAACAAAAAGAATGGGGAAAAAAAAAAAAACAGTCAGAAAAAAATGGTAACAGTGCACAAAAGTAGCTTTAGATTTTTTTAGAAAAGTTTCCTAGTGAAATGTGCCTTTCCTTATTCCTCTCTTATAGTACTTTCCTTTTACCCCAATCAATGGGACCCGGCTTTTTGCTTTTTTTAAAGCAAAATTTAAATTGAAAATCATTACTTATCTTGTCCTTGCTGGAAATTGCACTACTTCTGTGACCCGTATAGTTGTTTTCACAGCAGAGTGAGGATAGGCATTATCACTTTTTAAATTTCAATTTTGCTGAAAATGCACGGTTTTTCATTAACTCATTCAAGAAACAAAAAGGGCAAGCATATTTCCTTTTGTTCAAAAAGAAACTAAAGTTCATAATCGGAATTTCAACTTTTCGTCTCTTTCATTCTCCATAGTCATTTTCTCTGGGGAATGAGCATGTAGTAGTGTTTTTGAGATTTAATTTTGCTTTAAGCAGAAGCAAAAATGTTTACTCTGTCTTTTGATGTACCAAGAAGTGTCTAAAAATAGAAAAGCATGCATTTTGAGGAAAACTAAATGTAAAAAAATTAGTACTGTGTTGCTCACTCTCCCATGAAACAATCTTGTGCATCACCAGAATGATGCAGATTCCAGCATAGGCAGATTAAATACCAGTATTAACATTTACTTCTACTTAAAAAAGGAAGGACCAGGGCAAAAATGTTTGCTCTTTACTAATTGGTTTTTGGAAGATACAATGGGAAACATGGAAACATGCAGTAAATTAGGAAAAATTCCTTGAAAAATATGAAGTTGGTCTTTTTCGCTATTACCAACGATCTTAAAAACGAGAGCATGATCAAAAAAATATACAAACATAAAAATATACTAAGAGTGTAATAATAAGAAGAAAAAAAGAGGAACTTGATCATAAAAACTGAAAATGCAAAAACAGAAAACGACAGAGCATTCTCATTCCTGCTAGAGTAGTAGTTCCAGCAGTCCTGAACATTTGCAAGATTTGCAGACTTTCCTTGGTTTTTTCAATCACTGGCCAGCCAACACTAATTTTTCAACCTTTTTCTTAAAATTGTTTGTTGCAGGAAAAAAATTCTAGTACTACTCCATAACTTTACACAAAAATATGAAAAATTAAGGACTTTCCAAGATCTGGAAAAGGAAATAAGATTTCAGTATGTTTCCGGGATTCCAAGGGCTATGATAACTATCACATTAACTATCATATGACCAGTGATGATTATACATACATATTGAAAAAGCATGGAAGAAATGCAACAAAGCTGAAAATAGCCACGGAATTCTCCCCAAAATGTTTAATGAATGTTTAATTAAACATATAAATAAACTTTATACACATCATTAAAAAGATTTTTTCACTGAAATTTTCAATTTCCATTCTGATGCTTTCCATAATCTGTAGTAGATCGATGACTTCCATAGTAGTTGGGAGTCTCTGCAAATGGAGAAGTTACAATACAGTGCTTCATAAGCATTGTGTATTGCACAGGTTAACAGCTAGCAAATACACCCATGGACAATGAAATTAGCGCACCAAGAAGGAAGCATCAGATTAAACTGAAATTTTATGGAAGTAACGATACAGATGAATGATACACATGATGGCAAAAACAGAGCTGCAGGACAATTACAGAGGAATCTGTGGCACACCGTCCGGTTATCTTCAATAGAAACTGCCTCGTGCGGCGGTTTCTATTGAAGATGACAATACGGTCCAGCATGGAGGCGAAGAGACATCTGATGTTGTCCTGTGGCAGACTTGCCCACACGTGTTGGACGGTGTGCTCCAAATTCTGGATAGTGTGGCATGGCAGCGTCTCAACTGGTCTCACACATGCTTAATAGGGGACATGTCCGGGGAGCGGGCAGCCATGGAAGTATCTGAACATGACGTAGGCAGTCCTGGGCAACCTGAGCCGTGTGTGGGCAGGTATTATTCTGCTGGTATAGTGCACCTGGAATCTCGGGCAGGAATGGGAGCACATGGAGCCGTAGGATCTCATCCACATACCGCTAGCCCATCAATGATCCACTTACCACTACTAGAGACGATCGGCTATCATAGGCAATGGCTGCCCAGACCATAATGCCTGCAGTGGATGAAGTGTGGAGCTCGGTAGCGAGGTTGGAATTGTGCCATTCACCTGGGGACCTCCACACCAGGACACGATGACCATCTGGCCACAAAACAAAGCGGCACTCATCGCTGAACACCACACATCGCCAGTCTGTAGCGTTCCACGTCCCTCCAGCCTGGCACCACTGCACATGAAGTCGGCAATGTTCCGGTGTTAATGGCAGCCCATGTAAGGGGCGCTGGGATAGCAGTTTCGCTTCTGTGAGGCGTTGGGAAATGGTTCGTGGGCACACAGGAGCCACTACATCTGCCGTATAGTGGACCCGGTTCCCGTGGGATCCATTTGTGTCTGGTGCATAATCAGTCGATCCTCTCGACTGGTGGTACTCCTGGTCCTTTTGGAGCCATTCGGCCGCGTGGCCGTGCCGTCACATGTCCACTGCTCTCAACACAATTGGACGGTATGGCCAGAGCAATCCATGTGGCGGGCAATACGGTGCACCAACCACCCTGCTGTTTTTGAGCCCGATGATTCGGCCTCTCTCAAAGTCCGTAAGTTGCATAAATTGAAGTCTCTGGTGTCTACCCAGCATTCTTGTCACTCTGTACTTTTGCTAGTGTCGGCCGGTGCTTTTCGCTTTCACGGGGCATCGACTACATGCCGGTTTATAAGGCTGCTGGTTTGTGCTTGCAGTTCCACCACAGGGTGTGCAGTCATGATCACTCACACCAAGCATGGATCATTTTTGCATACCAGGATGCACTCCAGCTATTTGCAAAGTTTCACGGTTGTAGCATGTTTTCTTCTACGTGTACAAATTTCATTGTCCATGAGTGTAGATCTGTTATAGCAAGTGAAACTGCTAGCACATACAAAGCTTTGAACGAAGTTTTCTGATTTTGAAGATATGCCACTTCTCTTTGAATATATATAGGACCATTAAAATGATAACAAAAATGTTTTGTTAAACTATATACTGCAAGTTTGAAGAAGGCAAAGACTGTTTCCAAAAGAGTGTGTGCTGATAAGTTTGTTTCCAAAAGAGTGTGTGCTGATTCAGATTTAAAATGTAACAAGAAAGATGACACTGAATTTTCAGTTGTAATGAGCACGTTTTTTTAATCCCTTGTGAAAAAAATTAGATTAACCAAAGTTATTCAAAGTCAATGCAACCTGCTAGAAAATAATAAACCTCATTCCTGCATCCAGTAATAGTAACAGCTACTTACTTACAACAGCGGCTAAAAAGTATTACGGAAATTAACAGATGGTGCACAAAAAGCTTCTCGTAGTAAAAAGAAGTTATCGAAGACAAAATGATTTTCAAATCAAAAAGTTAAAAGAAAATATATAGAAGGAGACATGATATAATTCTATGAATTCTAGCAGAAGAATTTTGCATAATGGGAAAGTTGAAAACAGGCAAAAAATATTTTTCGTGGGAAAAGCCATGCCAAGGAAACAGAACTTTTCCAATACATCTCCCAGAAGCAAAGATAGCGAGAAAAAGGTTTTGACCTTTATTGCCCTCTAGTGGAAAATCTGAGCGTTCTTTAAGGAGGATAATGCTCCACATCTCTATTTTAGCAAATAGCATACAGTAAAAGAAATTTCTCAATAGGGTTTTTAAAAGCAGAAATACAGGTGCAAACAGAAGTACATGAACACCACCTAACAGCAGAACTGTGAACTATAAAACTCCTCAAATACTAACCTAAAGTGTTTCATAAGGTGAATGGCATCTGGTGTTAAAAGAAACTTAAATGACACATGTAGAAGCAGAGATATTAAGAAAAAAAATTAAACATTGGCGCCTAGCAGCAAAATTGTGCATTATTTCGGGAAGAAAATACACACAAAAAGTTTTGATAGTTAGTAGTACCTAACTGAAAAAGGATTTTTCAGTCGGGTTTTTAGTCCAATAGATGTTGGAGTAAACAGAAACGTGAACTTAAGCCCTCTAGTGGCAAACTTCTGAGCTAAGAAAAATGTTAAATTATATGAGAAACATTTTGTAATGAAAACACTCTTCAACAAAGAAAGAATTTTTCAAATCTGACTCTTACAACCAGAGATATCAACAAAAATATGATATACATCAATACTCCCTGGCGGAAAAGCTATGCATTATTTTAAGAAGAAAGTATTCTGAAAAGGTTTTTCGAAGTGAGCGGTATCAACCCATGAAGGATTTTTTCAATCAAATTTTCAGAAGCTCAGATTTTGCTGCAGATACATCAGAAACGGAAATAAACACTTAAACCCCCTAGTGGCCAAACCAGTCTTTATCAAAACTTAGTAACTATAATCAAAGCCTTTCCCATCAGGAGCTGTATCAGTTGCTGGAAGAATTTTTCAAATTAGAGTTTTAGAAGCAGAGATATTGGGGGAAATGCAATTTACCTTTATGCCCCACAGCGGAAAATCTATGCGTTACTTGAAAAAGAAACTGTGCCCAAAATAGCCTTCATTAAAAATGGTATTGAATGGAAGAAAGAATTTTTTCAATCAGATATTTCGAAGCAACAAAATTTTTTTGAATTCGATGTCATCTGCATTTATGCCCTCTAGCGGTGAAGATTTGCACTGGAAAAAACTTGAAGGCAAGGATCATAATTCAAACATTTCAAGCTTTCCAATGCAAAAAGAATTTTGTTTAACTGGACTATTTATTAGTTGCACAGATATGGTGTCCACAGACAGATGGACAAACCAATAACATAAGAAAGATCACTTTTTACAAAAGATGTGCTAAATAAGAGAATTTGTGTTTTATATACTATATTGTGTGTGATGATAAGTTTGATGACATGGATTCAGATTTTTAAAAAAGCATGAAGTGAATTTGTGCTTTACATATCCTACAATGCACACTACCCCATAACAACAGCATCTGATTAAAATGCAAGTTACAAAAACATTAGGTGATATAAGTTACATCTCATCCATTTCATCAGCTTGGTTTACAGACCTAGTGAATCTTCTCCCCCTTACCAGAAATGAATCTGCAAGTGCCAGTTTTAAATCTGATACTGAAGTTCACAAAATGGGATAGGCAAAATTGTAAAGGTTTTATGATAAAACAAACAAGAATGACCAAAGATACCCATACACAGGGCCAGGGCAAGCTTTTCTTATCTGGGAGGGTGAGACTTTGAATTACACAACTTCCAAGTTCAAATGTTTCCCACTTTCACTGAAATTATGTGCAGTTTTTGCTTTCTTATACTTCTGTTATAGGGAAATTTTATAATTGTTCAAAAATTGCAATCCTGGTTTTTGACATAATTTTATTACAACTGTGAAGACTAGGTAAATATAATAGCCAATGGTTTTAAATATAGCTTGAAAAACTTCTGCTCAAGGTTATATATAAATGCTCAGAGGAGCTGAGAGAGAGAGAGAGAGAGAGAGAGAGAGAGAGAGAGAGAGAGAGAGAGAGAGAGAGAGAGAGAGAGAGAGAGAGAGAGAGAGAGAGAGAGAGAGAGAGAGAGAGAGAGAGATATATATATATATATATATGACTAATTAGCTCATTATTCTTATAGTGCATTCAGTAAGGTTGAGGAAGTCAGGCATATCCACATATGGTTCTATATGGCTCTCTGAAGTTTCAGACAATTCCTTTCATGCATATGAGAGCTTAACACCTCACAAAGAAGGCTACTCTGTATTCTGGTTAGTCATGCTGAAACCATACACAGCAAAATAAAATCTTTTAAAAACAAAATACTGAAATGTATAACTTTCTTGTTCAATTACAATTTTCAGCAAATTTATTCACGAGTTATGCACTTTTCTATATTTCATCCTCTCAGAGCATGAATTTATGCCTTCAGTATGACCATTCTGGGGGTGATGGGCCTACCCAGACAGGGCATATTACTATGAAATATTAGTTACAACCACTGACAGCTAGTTTTACCCTGGTTTTCTGCTGCAGGAGAATAATAATGACATTCTCCAGCCGAAGAAAATTAACTTTTACATATTTTTTCACACATTTCTAAACACAATTCCACACTGCATTTTAATAACTATTATAAGAAAATTATCACATCAAAAATAACTGAAATCAAAAGTAAAAGTATTATAAACATCTAACAACATAGTACATTTCACTTTTTTTCACCCTTCAAGACATCAGTATTTGATGTTATATATCAACACTTTTTTTTTCCTTTCCAATAGTTATGGCAGCTACTAACTAATATGTATTCAAATTAATTTCACATACTTTATGCAAAACAATCAACAAATATGAAAACTGAATGAAAAGTTTTATTTTTTCTACTAACCAAGGAAGACAAAAAGGGCGGCATAATTCTTTCCCATCAGCTCGTAATTTTAGCAGGTCTTCAAAATATTTTCCTTTGATGATATTCAAAAGAGCTTTTGCTTGGCTAAGTGTAAAATAGAAATACAAATTTCAAAAAAAAAAAAAAAAAATTGGCCATATAATCAAAACATAGGTGCCAAATGGCTCTGATAATCCATAATACGGGATCATTTCACATGAAATGCACAATGTGGCAATGCTACAGAGTTGATGATGCAATCTCAACAATGTTTGCATCAGTTGTAGTGTGAGACTTGAGGAAGCAGCACATGAGACTTGAGGAAGCAGCACCAGCCTCATTACTCCCAGAGGGCATGGCAATGTGGATTGATGAGGGTTAGAAGTGACACATGCAGATACCTCAGGTACTGTGACACATGAAGTTCAACGGTCATACGTCAAAATTGAAACTTTACATGGCAAAAATCCAACAGACATTCAGAGCGTTTTATGGGAGGTTTGTGGTGATGAAACAGCGGACTGGAGTAGTTTCCCACTGGGCTACTCACTTTCATGAAAGACGTTTAAGCAAAATGCAATGGCCTGAAGTTAGGGAGGCTGAAAACAAGAACAGATGAGTGAAGTGTGAAACCTGTCATGGATTGTGTTGAACTAGACCACTGAGCAACATGCAAGAAAATTGCAGAAGCTACAGGAATTTCAGCAACATCAGTATTCCATATTTTGTTGAACGCTTTGCAGAAAAGAAAACTTTTGGCCAGATGGGTCCCTCATGGCTTGACTGCTGCACAGAAACAGACATGTGTGGGCAATGCAATATTGTTGAAGCAAAGATTTGTCATGGAAGGTGACACCATCTTGCTACGAATTGTTGCTGTTGATGAAACATGGGTCAGGAACTTTGAATCTGAGCTGAAATCACAGTCGAGTGAGTGGAGAAATCCATGCTCCCCAAGACTCCAAAAATCTGACGGGCACAAATGAAGGTCAAACAAATGATCTTTGCATATGATCACCTTGGCGTCATCATGACAGATAGAGTAGTACCATGTGGAACAAGTGTCACAGTAGCCTATTACCATGACTTCCTGCAAAACTTGCACGGAAAAAATGCCCAGCAACCAACCTGACTTGCTCAGAGATGGGCCTCTCATTTTGCACGACAATGAAAGACCAAAAATGGGGAAGGTGGTGACAGCTTTGCTGGAGATGTACAAGTGGGAAGTGTTACCTTACATGCCCTACATCCCATACATGAATCCACCAGACTTTGGCTTGTTCCCAAAGCTTAAACAACCCATATGTGGGCAGTGATTTTCCTTACAGAAAGATGTGGCAGTTACCCACCATGTCTGACAGCTGAACAGAAGAGGGGAACTGAATGGGATTGTGGACCTTCCAAAGCATTGGGACATTGTCATTCAGAAGCAGGAACTACTACACAGAAGGACTGTAGAGAGACATTGCCTAAGACACTTCCCGTATGTATAAAAAAAAATTGTGTGCATTACATATGAAATGACCCATGTAAAATACACACATCCAAAACTTACAAACAACATTTTCACGAGTTGCACATACATATACAGCTTAATCACTGATGCTTACATACAGTAATACATGTCATTTAAAAACACAACATAACACATAGTTACCATTCATCTGATACAGAGTGCCCAACATCCAGAGTATGTGAAGCTAGTACAACTGCCTGTAATGCTGAAGTCTAGAGTAATGCAAAGATGTACTGTCCAGAAACACCTACAGGTAAATCAATATGAGCCCTACATGATAGATGTGTACATTTGACACCGGTGTGGCATACTCAGAACAAACAAGTCCTGCAACAGAGCTGGCCACTCCTCCATCAGTTCTCTTCAGAGCTCAGGAATCGTACCTAGAGGCAATATCCTCTCAGCTAGAAGTCTCCCAAAAGCATCCCAAGCCTGCTTCATTGGGTAGAGATCAGAGGAGGCTGCTGGCCATTTCATTCTATGGATATCTTCTTCCTCAAGGAGTTCGGCCACAGCTGCTGAATGATAAGGGCAAGTATTATTGTACATAAAAACAAACTCTGGACTGATAGCTCCACCGAACAGACGAACATGATGGAGGCACATGAAATAGAACCATTCACCAGTCATGAATCCTCGTTTACCAGCTGCAACTCGGTACGACCACTGACCATAATGCCGACCCTGAACATGATTCCCCCAACACAATTCTTATACTTTTCTACGACATTCTCTTGAAAGTACTGCGTACTATGTTCCCACCAGATGTACAGGTGCTCAGAATCGGGTTTTACACTGAATCTGTTTTCATCTGTGAATAAAATGCTGCTCCATTCCTAAATCGACCAACCTTGGTGTTCTTAACACCATCTCAAATGAGCCTGTGCTGCAGTAAAAATTTTAAATTTAACAGGTTTACGTGCATAGAGCTCTCCAGCATTAAACCATCTTACCACGGTTTGATGCGACACATGTCCCACAGGCAAACAGTTGATTACTGAGTTGACCAGCATGACTTCGATGATTCTGTTTTGCAGATAGCACCAAATAATGGTCTTTTGATGCTGTGGTGTATCATGGATAACCTCTCCCAACATATCTAAAGGCATTTCCAATTGTCTGGTGCCTTGACCACAATCTTGACATAATGCTGTGATCGATTCCCAATTCATTTGCAACGCTGGTCACAGTATGCCCTTCTTCCAGTTCACCGATTGTCCAACCACATTCAAACTTACTCAGATGATATCTTTGTTCCAAATTTACTCTAACTTTTAAGTATGTTTCCATTACACCTCAAAACACCAGTGAAATCACAAAGTGCACTAGCACAGCAACTACTTACAACAAACGTTCACCAACTATTTCATGTGCCACCTATGTTAGAATGTGCCATTTTGGTGTGGAGTAAGTCTATAATGATGCTGACATTCATCTGGCTGAGAATATGTGAGGTGTATGGGCAGTTTTCCCCGTTTGTTAAGAAAAATCCCTTTTATGCTTAAGTTTTGGAGATGCATGTATTACAATATGTCACAATAATGTTAGAGAAATCTTGCCCTATTGTTCAATCATTTTTGTTTACTCAGTACTATAAAACAATAAAAAAAAGAACAACTAAAACAGAGCTTAGCCTCCATCACTAAAAAGATACATAATGGAGGAGGGAGAAAGCCAACAGAAGACAATTTACTTACAAAACCTCTCTTTTACATTTTGCTGAACAAAAATTCGTGAACAAGTGATGGCAGATTAAGATACTACTATGCCCCATAAGGGGTCCCACAAACCACTACTACATTTTACATGGTGCATTGAGATTATGGAAACATATTTGTAAATATCACCCAAGTTTGTTTAACGATGCCAACAATGAGGTTTGTGTTCCTTATTTCAGAGTCTCCAAACTCAGGGCTGAGCAAAGTGCATTTCACTAGGTTTCATATGGAAAAGATCACCATGACCCTCCATACGCCTCAAGAAATTTAATAGGAAACACACATGCAACAAACATCTTATAAAGCAAAAATTATGTACATTTAGAACATTTGTGTCTCTGAGTACTACGAGGGTCATAACAAAAGTTCTGCACACGTTAATCTAAAACGGAAGCGGATGATGCAATCGAGAAAATGATTGTGTCGTGTCAAGGTCAAACTCTCAGCAATGCAGTGGTGTCAGAACGATGTGCTATCATTTTCTGTGTGGATGTGGAAGGGTTTGGAAATGGAAGCGTGCAGCTCCTCAGGTCGAGTCACAGAGTCAGACCAGCGCTCGGACTTGAAAATAGAAACTATGCTGGGAAAAACTCGAGACACAGATCCACACTGCCTTGCAAAAAGTTTATGGGAAAGGAACTCTTAATCAAAGCACAATTTCTCGCTGGGCATCACACTTTCGGGTAGGCTGAAGCAGCATCGAAAATGATCATCGCTCAGGCCAACCTGAAATGGCAACAGACAAAATATGTCACCATTGTTGCAACACTTCTTGAAGAGAATCGCCATTTGACAGTCGAGGAGATTGCTCATCAGGCAAATTTAATCCACCATGTCTGTTCACCGGATTTTGACAACTCACTAGGAAAAGGAAAAATCGCAGCATACTCTGTGCTTCATCAACTCACCCCCGAGCAAGAAGGGAGCCAGATTGAGCATCACACAGGATCACCTCCACAGGTTCGAGAGGGAGGGCAACACTTTCCTGAACATAACTGTCACAATTGATGAGACTTGGACCTGTGATTTTGAGCCAGAACTGAAGTCGTAATCAGTGGAATAGAGGCATCCAAGTTCCCCACACCCCTCAAAGTGTTGTCGACAACAATCCAAAAAGAAGCAAATCATAATTTTTGCGTATGATGCCCAGGTTGTTGTGGTCTCCGAGTGTCAGTAGGGCAAAATGTCAATGCACACTATTATTGTGACTTTCCAAGGACAAAATTGAGACCAAAAATTCATCAAAATCTCCCCAACTTTTTGGAGGCAGGAGCGATCTTGCTGTATGACAATGCATCTTGTCATGGTGCAGCGTCGGTATGGATACTTTTGTCGAAATATGGCTGGGAAACTTTATCCCACCCACCATAAAGCCCTGATCTCGATCCACTCTACTTTGATCGTTTCCCAAAGTTAAAAAATCGGCACCGTGGCATCCCCTATGAATCGCTGGATGAACTGTCATTGGATGTGACCTAAGTAATACAACAGCCGAACAAAGATGGCATATTACGGGGCATCCAGGACCTACCTCACCACTGGCAACCTGTCATTAGCAGCGAAGGAGAGTACATTGAACGACAATAGGGTAAGTTTTCTCCGTTACTTCACACTTTTCTCAAAAATTGACAGTGTGCAGAACTTTTGTTAGGACCCCTGTAACTGAGTAATACAGATTACATGATGAGAATAAAAAATGTAACACATTTTCACATTTTAATTACCAAACTTCAGATTTCTCAAGTTTAAAGTAAGGAAAAATATTAACAGAAAGGTATATCTTTTGAACATTAAATGTCAAGCTATTCATAATGTGGGTGTTTTCCCATTTTTCTCTGCACACACATGCATTTTATACTCAGTTTCTTTTAAATTGGCGGCTCAAAGTCACCATCGCCCTCCCTACCATCGCTCGTAAAACACGATAGGGTCTCGGGGGATCGAGACACTGAACTCGTTTTCCCCTACTTCACTTTAGGTTAGAGATTTATGTGTGTAGGCGGTGTGCGTTTCTTACTTTTTTATGAGAGATTTGGGTACGCGACGAATTGACAATGGCAAAAATTGATGCATAACCAATAAAAGAGCTGTGGATTACAAATTACTAAAAAAGATAAGGTCTAGGGCTTCATAATTTTAGTTTTGAGCCTGAGTAAAAGAAATCAGAAGGGCAATTTTTACTCGTATATATACCTTTAACGCTTTTATGTTGTGTAAGTTTTTCGGGTGGCCAGTTCTTCGTTTTGGCGTTTGGTCAGAAAATCATAAAAACATTTTAATTTCTTAATGATAATGAGATATGAAAAACACTTTTTTGTGCATAGTTTTACAAATTGAGGATAATATAGCAATGCTATGTATGTACATATATAAATTGAAATAGCACAGTTTTAAGAACACTCAATAAAAATAAGACATGTGCCATCCTCACATGCGTACGCAACTATGACGTTGGCAAGCAGATATCAGCATCTCAGGTACGGCAAGAAGTGTATTATATTCCTTGTGGAATAATTTCACAGAAGTGTTAGGCTCGATTACTACCTCAACGTCAAGTGATGAGACAAAAAGCAAAGAGATGATCATCCAGCACAATCGGATAATGTTATTTATTGATTTGTTATTTCTCTCCCGTCTTGTCTCTTGGTGCTGAGGTGTACATGATGCAAAGTTATATATTACTTGATATCGGTCCCGGACGATAGGTCAATGCCGATTCGTCCAAAGGGACGATTGGTCCAATGCCGATTGGTCCAATGTCCGATTTGTCCAATGCCGATTCGTCCAATGGTACGATTGGTCCAACGCCGATTGGTCCAACGCCGATTCGTCCAATGGTATCATCTAACTAACAGTAAACTTTTTTATTTTCCAGAAAGGAATAATAATTTAAATTATTCTCTTCTTTATATCCTTTTGAAAGATAATTTCCGTATATTTGGTAATTGTAAACATTTTACATGAACCTGGTAAAAGGCACTCAATGGAGCATTTCTCAGCTGTTTGCAAAGCACCTAGGTCGTGGGCATTTTTTGAAGATTTTAATTTACAACCTAGATATTTGGTATTTGTAAATATGTTATAAAACCTAATAAAAGGCACTCATCCAATCATTTCTCAGGTCTTTACGAGGCACCTAGGCCCCGGGCCTTTTTAGAAGATTTTAAGTTACAACCTAGATATTTGGTATTTGTAAACATTTTATAAAACCTAATAAAAGGCACTCATCGTATCATTTCTTAGGTCTTTACAAAGCACCTAGGCCTCGGGCCTTTTTAAAAGATTTTAAGTCACAACCTAGATATTTGGTATTTGTAAACATTTTATAAAACCTTATAAGAGGCACTCAACGAATCATTTCTCAGCTATCTACCAGGCACCTAGGTCACGGGCCTTTTTAGAAGATTTTAAGTTACAACCTAGCTATTTGTAAACATTTTATAAAACTTTATAAAAAGCATTCATCGTATCATTTCTGAGGTCTTTGCTAGGCACCTAGGCCGCAGGCCTACGAATTAATATTTCGTGCTTAAATGAAAGCGCAATATTATTAACTTGATTTAATATGTAAACGTTATGAATATGACATCGGTAGAATAAAAAGTCCTAAAAAGGCCTAGGCCTAGAGCCTACGAATTAATATTTTGTGCCTAAGTAAAAACTCAATATTATTAACTTGATTTGATATGTAAACATTATGAATCTGACATCGCTGGAATAAAAACTTTTGAAAAGGCCACTGTCCAAACCCCGACCAGTTGTTTCCATTGGTCAGTTGGCGGAAAACCCTTCTGCCTTCTACAAACAGAAACGGAACACTAGTATGTTATATTATTTCATGCAAAAGAGAAACATTGAAATTGATAGAACGGCACGTACATCAGTAACTTCATACAGCAGCAAGGACAGTATAACAAGAAAACGCGATTCCAAGAAAAAAAAAAGGAAAAAAGAAATCTGTAACCACAATATTATGCATGAAATGCAACATTATTTTACATTCTTTGGACTACCGGTACTTTCGTATAACATTAGAGATAGAATCACAACAGACGAGACTTTTATAGCACGAGTAGCACTTTGGACAGATAGGACGGAATTGGATCAATCGTCCATTGGACGAATCGGCATTGGACCAATCGTACCAGACCAAAATCCCCTGGAGAGAAAGCCCCAGCGCGCGAACTACGAAGGGGTGTGACGTCATGGTCAAAGCGCCATCGCAATCCCTTTCTCCAGAGAGGTCAACGGGCAAACGTAAAGGGAATGCCGATATTAGTTTCGCGTTCATGCTGCATTGATCAGTATTGAGTTTTTGGTAGTCGTGCACGTGAGTAAGCATACAACATGCCTGGAAAATATTGAGTGCCTTTATATAGATCTAATTACAAAGCACATCCAAAAGCCACTGTTTTCAGCTTTCGAAGGCAAATTTCTTCCGTACCAATGAAGAATTTTGAACCCACCGTGAATTCAAAGGTTAGTTAAGCCTAATTGTTCTCGTGACAGTATTTTCTGGTTTCATTGTAAATACAATTATAATTTAGTGAATTGTTAGTAGTAGTTTTTTTTATTGACGGAGTAAAATTTAAGGACTAGCCTTGCAATTATCAGCTCATTATTTATTGTCATTTAAATAATGATATTAATTACCACTCAAGATTTCATTTCTATAAAGTAATAGTTATTTTTCTTCACAAAATTCGTAGTTAGTAGTGTTCAAATTGAAAAAAAAAAAATGTACATATATTATCAGCGCATCAAGTACTAAGGTTAACCAGGCAAAGAAACTGGCAATAAATAATTACATTATTTATTAATCAACATTTCATTTCTGTAAAACAAATGTCATTTTTCTTCATAAAATTGCTGTGTATCAGTGTCCTAATTAAAACAATAATCCGCACAAAATGTACAGAACTACTTGATGCGCTGATAATCTGAAGGCTAGCCCAAAGAATAGTTTATTGGAATGTCCAACAAATGTATTCGAAAGTTTGGAATTAACATATTCCAAGTTCATTTGACAAAGAACTTTTTCCTAAATGATTTTAATTTATAATTTTATTTTTACTTTCTAGAAATAGTTGCAACATTTGAGCACACATCTTACCGTATTTTCAGTAAATATACTCACTAAATCGGAAAACTTGCTTTCACGTTCGTTACGTAATTACGGAAAAGTCTTTTCTTTTTTTCTCTCATTTTAATAAATCGAACGCGAAGGGAATTTCTAAAAGTTTTAAGTGAAATGATTATGTTTACACAGTCCTACCAATTTGCCATTAACGCACTTAAAAAGATCGTAGTTGCAAAAATGCTTAATGTAAAATGCTGGGTTTTTCACGTTATGCGTGAAAAAAATTATTTTTTTGCTCCTTTAGCCAAAGTGAAAACTAAACGGAAAATTTTCATGAAATCATTTCCCAGCACAAGAGCAAAACTTTTGAATTCCCTGATTTACGGATATCATTGCTGGAAACTGAGAAAAAAAAATGAAAGCTAAGGATGTAATCTTTTGATGTTATCTAAGGACAAAAAATACAAAGAAAAAAAAACTGTCGATTTATTGTTGTGTGTACAAATAGTCTAGTATCGCACTCGAGAAATTATTTCTCTGCATAAACACTGTGGTACTTCGTCGGCGTTTTCAGGCGCGGAGAGCTCGAGTCGGCCGGCCCACTAGCTTTGACATCACAGACCAGTTCGGAGGCTTTCTTAATCTTCAGGGGGTTTTGACCAGACCCACTTGATATATATATATATATACTAAAGAGCAAAGCCGAAAAACATAAGATAAACTTCAGAATTTAAAACGAAAGTTGCAAAATGACCTGAAGATCAAAACGTGCAACGCAGCAGTTATGGGGTTTCTTCTTACTCAAGCTTATCCTAAAATAAAGTGGAGAAAGTGAGTTCGCCGTCTTGAGTCCCCATCTGCGGTACAAGCTACCATGGTTAGGAGTGAGGGTAGAGTGGGAGCTGGTGACCTTGAACCGCCGATTTAAAAGAAACGGAGAATAGTGTACAATGCTGCTCTGGTGGCCGAGCAGTCTGAGGCACAGGCTTTGTCAGTTGTCCAAGTTGGGCGAAGGTTCAAATCTCAGATGAGGAATTGGCGGTGTGTTTCCCTGATGGCACTGGCCCAGTCCCTTTCCTGGTATTTGCGACCCTAAATTAAGGACGGATGACTGCTTATAGCCCTTAAAGTTCCACATGGTTATTAAACCCCGAAACAAAAACAAAAATATTGGCTACAAAAAAAAAAGAAGAAGAAGAAGAAGAAAAAATATCTACACCTACTTTTCCCCGACAGTAGTATTTTGGTTACTTTTTAGGTACTTCTTTATTTAGGTTTACATGACAAGTACAAATGCTAAGGATGATCTTCACATTCTCATTAATGGCACTCAGAGCTAAATTTTACCTGGGTAAATTTTTGGAAGTATTTTGTGAAGGATTGTATGTTTCAAAGTGCAATGTATTAGATACATATTTTAGAACAAAATGAAAAAGGGGAAGATAATCATTTCTTTCTTTCCCTGTAAGTGGTAATGTAAAGCATCAGCGAACAAACACCCCGATGCTTTATTACACAGCATATAAGAAGAAGAAAATTCTCCCCGTTTAGGGAGAGGAACATTTACCTCCACATTATCACAAATATTTTTCTGGGTATGATTACACCACTTTTGTTGTGTGATTCTTTTAAACAGCAAATACACTATATTATCAAAAGTATTCGGACGCCACAGCATTTTGGGACAAATGGTTTTTTTATCACAATTAGTAGTTAGGTGGTCCACCTTTTGCTTGTATGACAGCAGCAACACATCGAGGCATACTATCAACCAATTCCAGTAGGTCTCAACAGGAATGGCTTGCCATTCATCCTGCAAAGCTGTTGCTGCCAGAGTGGACAGCAAAGATCGTCATTGTAGAAGATTTCATATCCATCACTCCAGTTCATCATAGTAGTGTTCTATGGGATTAAGATCAGGAATCTTAGCACGGCAGTCTAACAATTTAATCTCATTTTCAAGAAACTGGTCCTGCACATGCTGTGCAGTGTTTTTTTTTTTTTTTTAATGAAGGTTTAGCGACCATTGTGAGCAACTTGATGGGTAGATACCCATCTCTAATTTAGGGCCACTGGTTCCAGGTAAGGGAGAGAGCCAGGGTCATAAGACAAACAACATTCATGCCTCGCCAGGATTCAAATCCGGACTCTTCTCCGACAAATGATCATAAGCCAGTGCTTAGACCACTGCGCCACCTGGGTGGCACCATGCAGTGTAGGAGGGAGCTCAATTGAGTTAGAAGAGATAACGATCATTTCCATAATACTGCCATATTATTGTTGGTAGAGCAGAATTATCCAGAATGTCGAAGTACACTTCATAGTTCATAGTTTGTGGCATAATAACCAACAGGTCGAGTCCTATCCATGAAAAACAACTCCATACCATGACTGAGCCTCCGCTGAACTTAACAGTTGAAAGAATACAGTCCAAAGAAAAACAACAGCCACATCTAAACATGCCCATCAGATTGGAAGAGTGAAAAGTGTGATTCATCACTCCAAAGAAAAGCTTTCCAATCGCCCACAGTCCAGGAATGACAGGAAACACACCACTCCAAATTGCACTTCGCATTCACGGTAGTGGCGTGTGGTTCGTGTGCCTCTGCTCTACCATAATAACCCACACTGTGCAACTCTCTGCAGATACACTGGCGGAAAGTGAAAAAAGAACACCAAGAAGGAATTGGCGGACGATCATGAAATTTACATATGTTAATGGGGTCGAGTTTACGTAGGTGTAATGTTAATTTCGGGACCAACCGGTGAGCACTTACGCCACAGCATGGCATAATATGAAAATTATCGTCGGTGGTATTTAAGGAGTACGGCGAAGTGAATGTAATCAGTCATCGACGTATGGACACGTGCGAAGACCCTGAAGAAGCTGCAATGCCTGGACATGGAAGACGTGTATGATTTCAGAAGTTATCGGACTTTGAGCGAGGTCGTCTGGTCGGACTCCGAGAAGGCCAGGTGGTTGTAGCGTCGTATTGCGGAACGAATTGGACGGCCAGTATCGGTGGTGGTACGATTGTGGCGTAGATGGTCCGAGGAACATTCCCACACGAGAAGACGTGGAACTGGGAGTCACAGACGGACTGATGAGCGGACTGATCGACACTTAAGAAGAGTGGCATTGTCAAGCAGAACATCCACTGTGACGCAAATCCGAGCTGCCGTTGCACCTGAGGTGACTGTGCGAACAATCCGCAACCGTCTACTGGATGCAGGACTAGGTGCATGTGTGCCTCTGGCATGTGTACCTCTGACTCCAGCCCACCGTCAGGAACGGCTGCAGTGGTGTAACCAACGTCTGCACTGGAGAACGCAATGGTGATCTGTTGTGTTCAGCGATAAAAGCAGATTCTGGTTGGGAGTCTGCATATTCGCAGACGCACAGGAGAGCGTCTCCACCCTTCTTGCATCCGCCAGCGACACACAGGGCCTACACCTGGTCTCCTAGTATGGAGAGCGACCAGCTATCACTCCCGTACACAACTAGTGTTTGTACCATATACGTTAAACAGCACCTCGTACATCAACATCATTCAGCCCGTTGTTGTGCCATTTGTAAGGTCGGTCCATCGTGGTGTTTTCCAGCAAGATGACGCATGCCCACACATGGCACATGCAATGCAACATGCACTTCAGGGTGTGAGGCAACTTCCATGGCCTGCACGTTCACCGGATTTGTCCCTGATTGAGCATGTGTGGGATTTTATGATATTATGGGACAACGACTTATCCGGTCTCCACAGCCAGCCACGACTATCCCCGATTTATGCGTCCAGGTTGAGGATGCTTGGAACTCAATACCACAAACTTACATCCAACATCTGTACGACAGACTCCATGCCAGAATTGCACAGTGTGACGCAGTTCATGGTGGTTCAACCTCGTACTAACCACGTTACATGGAAATGTTATTTTTCAGTTTACCAGCAAATACAGCTGTATTTTGCCATAATGTTTTGATCAAGTTATCCTCTGTATTCCATTACTATGCTGTATAAATTTCGTTGGTATCAGAAGTCTCCTTCTTGGTGTTCTTTTTCACTTTCCGCCAGTATAGTTATGGTACTAAATGAGCCATTACAAGCATTTCCTATTTCAGCAGCGATGAAAACGACAGAGGAAGCATGGGATTTCTTAACATTTCTTACCATGGATCTTCTGTCAGTCTGTGCAGCCATCCTGAATTTTTCTTTATGTTTTGCTATAATTGCACCGTTCCGCTTCCTTCTCTTCACGGCATCACTTATAGTCGATTTAGGTATGTTTAGTTTAGCTGCAATGTTCCACATGGAAACGTTACTCAAATGACATCCTATGACTAGCCAACTCGGAAAGTTTGCGTCCACGTGCAAGGCTTGAAAAATATCTGAAAAGCTACGTGCTCAGAAATTATTTACCTGCCCAGGTAGTAAAAGCTGGATACCCAGGAAAATTTATCTTTTAAGATAACAAATGAAAACACTGTTTTTTCTTTTTTTTTTTAAGTTAAAAATACGATGAACTTTTTCACATTTTTGCATTTCCATTTTAAGGGTCTGTACACAAAATGTTCAATGCACAAAAGCATGTATCTCAGGTTTTAATACACTGATGCTGAAATTGGTAGGAAATTATAATGATACGAGGAAAAAAAACTAGCCATCGATGGAATGAAATGGAACTAACCCCATATACCTCAAAAGGAGCAGAAAAATATACAGTACATCATCTATGTCCAGTTTATGCGATGAATAAAACAGATACCAATATAATTGAGAATTCAGCACACCTTAGCAATGTACCTCAGTATAACATGATGAAACATCAGAAATTTCCCAGAGCAACAAACACATCCGATTTTATTTCATCATTTTCTCATGCTGAAGTGCAAACATGTGGCATGGCATAAGATAACATATGGTTTAAAATATTTGCTATATTTTGCTTTTTATTGTTGATCAAGCCAGGCATCAGCTGTGTGAAATCTTGGAAATTACTTATGTATGTAGTTTCACACAAATAAATTGTTAAATATTATTAATAAATTATGTGAAATTTATTGTAAGTACTTTCACTCTGAAATATAAAAATAGAACCTAAAGTCATTGTTTCAAAATTTTGGAGCCTTTGTTGAAAATAAGACTGTAAATTCTTGGCCATTTTACTCTTGTTTTTTAGATAATTTTATATTTCCTGCTATTTAAAACAGCACCAAATCTTGTATTCACTGTTACAAAACATACCCTCTATATCCTGTAATCCTAAAAGTGGCTGGAAGACTTTCCCTAAGTGTTTCCATAAAGGCATCCCATTCCTCTGGTGGTATTAGTTTTTGTGCCTGTAAAATAAAAATTAAATCTGAAGTAAACATGCTTTAATTATGATTTTTCTTAAAATCACTATACAATAAAATTGCAAACAACAGAGTATTTAATGCAATCAATAACACAAGCAGAATTTAGCCCATTTGTAGAAAGAGGGCTTGAAAATAAAACATCAAAATTTAGATTTAATACTATCTTTTAATATTTAGCCAAACTTTTTAAGGATTCACCACCGACTAAAGTGACTTTTTTTTTTTTTTTTTTTTTTTTTTGATTCGAGGTTTAACGACCACCGTGAGCAACTCAATGGGCTATAAGCAGTCGCCCGTCCCTAATTTAGGGTCACTGGTTCCAGGGAAGGGAGAGAGCCAGTGCCGTAAGACAATCACAACATCCATGCCTCACCGGGATTCGAACCCGGACCCCTTTCGGACGAATGATCAGAGGTCATCGCCTTAGACCACTGGGCCACCGGGGCGGCTAATAAAGTGACTTGGCTAAGATGAATGTAAGCTTACTACCCAACCCACGTAGCATTCTCGACATGATTAGCACCACTAAAAAACTAAAAGTGCATCAAATATGTAATAGCAACTAACACACAGAATGATATTCCCTCACTTACATACGTACATAGCACAAAGCTATTCTCTAAGATTCAGAGGTTAGCTCCTTCGAAGAAAGCTCATCTGCCAGACTCAATTTAAATTGATGGTACTAGATTTTACATACTGTTGGTGTATCAAACCTCTCCATTTACAGTGATCTTGGCACACAATTTGAGCTTCACTGACATTCACATATGAGAGACATTCATGTCTCACATAAGGCCTTTTGTACTTCATATTCATTATCTTTTTTTCATGCAAATATTCCTGAATCTGGTTTTTCCCATGAGATTTCCTTGGCTTTCCTCTACCTTTCTTTTCTGCCACTTGGGCTGAGTAAATTCTCTTAGTATCTCACATCTCATTCTTTCAACATGGCCAGACCTCCTCAGAATATTTGTCTCTACCTTACTAAACACTTTGCTTTACATTCTACATCTGCAACTCACCTTCATTCCTTACATGATCAAAATTATTCTTCCCACAGACCCATCTCCCCCACCCATAAGTAACACATCTATCCAGCACATAAACACTCCTATGTCTCTTCCACAGTACCCAGGTTTCATTCATTGCCATACATCAGAGTAAGAACAATTACACCTTCATACACAGCAATTTGAAAATCCATCAGTCCTGTGAAATCTTCTTAAGGCTTATCTTTCAAAGATGAATTCACTCCCCTATTAATTTCACTGACCTAATCTGTTTTCCCTGTCAAACATGCTTCTTAAATATACAAATTCATTCACCTGATCTATTTCTGTACCATTTAGACTGATCTTGAATCCAATACTAACAGTTCCTTGCTCAAAAACTATAACTTTGGTGTTTCCCTTATTTATACTCAGTTTGAATTTCACACAAACTTTGTACATCCAGGGAAACATTCTGCAACTCACTTTCTTTTCCACAATAGAACAATGTCATCAGCACACAGCGATCTGTACATACAAACAGACATAAAACAGTACTGTCTTGTTTGGCATCATGCATGTATTCATAAATATAGTGAACAGCCATGGTGACATTACATATAGCCTTGTCTGACTCCTGCACCACTAAAAAACCATTTTGATAAAACACCATTCACTTGTGCACATGCTCTACTGCCAGCATACATAGCTTTCATAGTTTTAAAGCAAATTCTCAGTTATACCATAATTATTCAAGACCTTCCATAGGAATGCCCTGTTTACTATGTTATCAGCTTAAAGAACTCTTTAAATTGATAAAGACAGCAAAAACTTTCTTGCCAACAGATACTTTTCAAACATTGCATGCAATGTAATGTAAAAATTTGGTTAGTGCAGCCCTTACCAGGCATAAATCCACTCCATACATCCCATATCTTCTCAGATACAAGAACTCGTGTTTCCTCACTTCCATAATCAATTCTGAAAACGGCAACAAGTGATTTTTTTTAAGTAAAAGTAAACAAAAGTAAATATTTTCGAAGAAAAGTGAACAGAAGTAAAATAAAGAGTGACTCAGCAATGGCCCTGTTAGCTTCCTCAATCATAACAAATATTTACTTCTTAAAAAGCATTTGAACATGCAAAATTTTAAAAAATACCACCTTACTTCACAAAAAACGTATACATATAACAATAGTTTAAGGGAAATAAACAAAAATGTTAATGTGGATTGTGGTGTTATTTACAAAATCCCTCAATAAAAAAAATGTACCCTAGATGAGATATTACCAACCTTGTAGAACTGTTCAAAATCGCTGTTTTTCTTCACAATATCAGCATACCCTCGTTTTGGTTCCAAGGAATTCTAAAACACATCATTTATAATTTTAATGTTATGGACTTACATATAAATTCATTACATGATATGCATTATCAATCACTTCCATTAGCAGTAAAGAAGTGATAAAAATTCAAATCCCAAATGACAAATTTATAGTAAATGTTAGATAGCAGAATACTGGAGCACACAATAGGAATTACAAAAGCAAATATTTAGTGAAAATTAATCAGCACAAAATAAACTGCATATTAACCGACACAAACAAGAAAAAACCTAGGGTTATTTGGAAAAGTTTTTGTCATTTTGTTTTTTCTTATTATAAAAAACTGGTCTGTTTCTGAAAACTTCCTTTAAATGGTCAAAATAACAACCCTGGTAAAATTACTGTTTTTTATTTTTAACAACTCTCATGAGAATCTAAAGATAGGTCATCTACAATTTTAAAGCCACTAGTACTGATTAAGGGAAAGAGGTAAGGCTACAATAAAGAACTAAGAATACACATGATACCCATGTTTTATCCAAATTTTGAATCAACACCAAACACTACAATCCCTTTAGATCAGCAGTTGTGCACTGAGGAGCCCTGGGACTCCGCAAGGGCTCCCCGACGCTTCCATGAATAATCCCTCGTGACATTATCATGTTCGACAACGAAAATACTCTGAAAAAATCCACGTTTCCTCAATTTCCTTTTACAGTGAATGTACATAATGAGAGCTGAACAGCATGCTTCCCTCATTAGTCACAGTTTCAGCTTGGAAGAATGGCTGAATGATGATCTGTGGTTTTTTAGACTTGCACATTTTGCTGACATATTCAAAAAATTAATGAAGTTAACCTAGTTCTCCAAGGAAAGAATGCTACTGTTTTCACGGCCTATGACAAAATTTGTGCTTTCAAGAGAAAGGTGCATTTATGTTTCTGAAACAGTGAGGTTGTGATAGCTTCCCAACACTTGAGGACTTCCTGGAAGAGCTCGAAGGAAGCACCCATGAATCCGACGAGATTTTTGGAGAATACACCCAATACCTACAAGAAATAAGTGATGCCCTCTTGCAGTACTTCCCATGCAGTGAACAAGAATCTGGAAAATTATATGTGGGTAAAAAATCAATTTATATTTAAAGACAAACCTTGCAGCATGACTGCAAGTAAATATGAAAATCTTATCAATCTGACATCTGACACTTCTGAAAAGGCAGCATTTGATAAGCTACCATTAGGTGAATTTTCATGCAGCTTCAAGGAACAGTACACATGTTTAACACAGAAAGCAGTTAGCATACTCCTCCCCTTTGTCAGTAGTACATATGTGCGAGAGACTAAATTTTCAACCAGTTTCCATAAAATCTAAGTATCGCAACAGAGTGGATGCAGAGCCAGACATGAAACTGCAACTTTCCTCCACAGAGTATGGAGAAGAAACAACTGCACTCATCACACTGAGGTCTGTAATTCAATATTTTTTTCTTATGAATTATTGCCATGCATTGTAATAGCATTTTCTTTCTTCTCTGATCTTGGTTTTATTATGAAAGAATACTACAATAACCCAGACACACCGAAAGTGTTATGTATGCTGTCGGCTGAATAAAACCAGTATTTCTCAAAAATGGAACCAATACTTCCTAGATTTCTCCGAAATTAAATTCATAAATCCCCATTATCTGTATAAATTTGCACTGAATATAAACACAGGCACAGAAAAAGATATTGAGGCTCTGCAGGCCTCATCCTTGGGGAAAAGGGCTCTGCGTGCCAGAAGTTTGAAAACCACTGCTTTAGATAATTCATTCAACTAACTGATCAGAAAAAAACTTTTCATTGCAACAAACTCTTTTCAGATGAAAATAAGGCAGTTCTTTGGATTTTATTCCACTTTTCACTATATTGTGAAAATAAAAGAAGTTCTGCTCTTTCTTTATCATGGTGTCTAAAGACACGCCCATAGTGGTCAAAAAAGACTGGACACCTCTGGCTTAAAGGACGACCAACAAAACAACTTAGTACATAATTTTTTAACACCTAACATGTTCAACTGCTACTATTGATAGACAGAAAGAAATGATCAGTCATGAAGAGAACATGCTGACACAAAACTACAGTTAGCTAATAGTGCATAAAAATGGTAAAACAATGTATTACTGGTACAAACACAAACACTACATTCACTAAATGTTTGCTTTAGTATAAAATCTCCAAAAGGGCCAGATTTGTTTCACAGAGAGTAACACGAGTAAGACGCCTTGCATGCGTATTTCATAGTACACACTAATTTGTCAGCCATTTTTTTTTTTTTTATCAATATGATGTTTTTAACCCCAATGCTGCTGTTGGGTAAACATTTTTGGTTGTTGTTTTTTCCCTAGTAGTAGAAGAACAGGGCTCAACAAATATTTTTCAGATCTAGGAGCCAGGTGAAATCAATGAAGGAAGAAATATTCCTCATAATACATGGAAAATCGATAGAAATGTTCAAAGCAAACAGAATATAAATTCTGAATTTGCTTGTAACACTTACTGGTCATCCATGTAACACCTCTCAGAAAACTTGAAAATTTCATCGCCCTGGAGCGGGAATCGAACCTGCATCTCCCAATTTTTTTAAGTATGCTGGATGACCAGTAAGTGTTACAAGCAAATTCAAAATTTATATTCTGTTTGCTTTGAAAATTTGCCAGATGAAACAAAGTCAAATTTCAAAGAATAATGCAGGAACAAAAACATGTACAGTGATAATGATGGAACGAAAAATGATAAACTTTATTTGTTTTTAATTTTTTTCTTTTTACTCAAACCACTTATAGCAAAATAAAGTTTCAATTTGCACCATGATTTTCTTTTCTACTTCTTCCACAGTTGCTGCTCTCAAAAAATTAAAATTTCCGATTTTATTAAAAGCTCTTTGTGAAAGTCATATTTCGTGCATATCAGCTCAAAGTAACTGTATTTTTTCCTTTGTATAATCTGCAGACCAAAAAATTCAGGAAAAACAGATTATATACTGCCCCAGATTTATATTCAAATACTCATTTCTTCAAGGTAAGTAAACATGTTCTTGAATCCTGAAGGATGATTTTGTTGCATGTCGATTTGGATGCTTCAGTTCAGAGTACTGGAAGCATGTTTTGGCATCTGCGATGTGGTGCGTTTGTGCACAATCAACCAGGAAACTCAGTGTATTATATTGGGCAGCATACAATGCAGCTCAAAGATCTATTTATATTAGGCATGACATGCTGTAGTGTTTTGCCACACATTATTTTTTTGCTTATTATCATTTCTACAATGACAAATATTGAATGCTAGCTTTTAGCTCGTCACTCTGATGACGCCGTTTGTTGGTGTACGCTTTGTTTAGCTAGAGAACGGAACTCAATGTTAAGCTTCGTTGACGACTCCTCATAGTTTTCGAGCAGATAAATCAGAGCGAAAAAAAATCAACTTGTGCTGAAACATATTTGATTTTGTGTTTACTAACCAACTGCAAGTAGTTTTCTCTTAGATGGGTGAAATATTTGACCATGAATCATAAGGATAGGGTAGAAAATTATTGTTAATAAACTTGAATTTAAATAGGCCTAATTGTGTGCTGTTGTTGTTTTTTTATTTTAGAAAAATTAGTGGAGAAAAATGGATGTAAAGCTAATGCTTCTTAGTAAACAATGTTGTAAGTTCTCCCATGTGGAGCTATAATGCAGAGATTTTGCTTGCTGCCAACTCTGGAACATCCAACATAAAGTTGCGCATGGAAAAAGCAAGAGCTTTGCAAATTTAAGCCAACAACTTTGAGTGACTGTCCTAGTGCCTTGCTGATCCTCATAGCAAAGCACAGGTGCACTGAAAACTGAATTTGTTTAGTTAGATTTGAAGGGCACATCAGTTGGAATGATGGGTATTCGGGGAATGAACACATCTTGCCCTGCTGCCTGGCCAGTCATAATTGTAGCTTCAATGAGGTGCAGCATGAGGCATTTGGAAATATCCCTTTATAAAAATGAATGTTTTCAAGCATTTATATGTACATTGAAACTTAACGCAAATGTTAATTAATTAAAGAAATCTTATTTCATATTATTTGAAATGAATAATTATACCTGAACTGTAATTTGATAAAATGCAGTGAAAAGAGCTTGCCCACGCCAACTTGTGAGAACATGTTGAACATCATTTTTTAAGCATTTCATCACCATAGCTAGACATTAATATCAATGTAATTCAAAACTGTTGCATCAGAAGTGAATGAATTAACATGATTTGTAGCTCACTTTCCTTGATGAAAGTGCTAATTAAATTATAAAAATATGGCTATACTACAGAATCAGAAAGCTTTCAAGTAGTTCCCGAGTTTTCATGTATTCTTCCGCTTTGTTTACATACAACCTGATAACACCCAACGTGAAAGAAAGTAGTGCACAATAATATGCCTTTTTTTTTTTTTACTATTTTCATCGAAATAAATCTTATTGTAATGAAAATAATCATAGGCATTTATTGTATTATGGAAAATAATAATACATTTATTTTCATATCACACATTTATTTGTCAAAATTCCATTTCGTATCCTTCTGAACATACTTTCCTTATCGGAAGATGGCCATTACTTCAGCCCACTTAATCACGACCAATTACATGTCGGCAAAATTTATAAAATCTGCATAAATACTATCAAAAACTGAGGTGTCAGTCTTAGCCATTTTGACTTCCAGAACAAAAGTTCTAAATAGCTTCGCTTAAAGAATACATTAGCTCCGGATAAAAAAAAAAAAAATGCAGTACAGTTATTATATATATTTTCTTCATATGTATTAACAAATATATTAATAAAAATAGTGATTAATTACAACGAAATTCTAAAAAAGAAGCCTGCAAAATTTATTGTGAACTACTTTCCTTCACATTGGGTGTGATCAGGTTGTAATCAAAGTGGGGCAATACACGGGAAATCTGGAACCATGTTTTTTTATTTTTTGAAATATCTAAAAATCAAAAATTCAGAAATCAAAGACTGAGGTGCATATCCTCAGTATGTAAGCTACCTTCATGCAAAATTTCAGGTTTCTAGGTTCAGTAGTTTTTTGTATCGCGAAGGACATCTTAGCGAGTGATGGGTTTGCCTCTTTGGGGTGCTCCATCAGCAACAAGGGCCTCTGTGAATCTTGGAAAGGTACCAGCTAGTTCTGTGTGACATTGGCAAAAAAGACCCCAACTCACTGGGTTTTGTTCCAGAATCCTTTGGTTCAATGACCAAATGGAACAGACAGCTGTGGGCTAATCCCCCACGCTGATGTATTTACCTGATTAAAAAGATGCAAAGAAGTGCAAAAACTGACTCAAGTGTGGGATATGGTGGACCTACCACACTTGAGAAGGATGGTCTACCATGGTATTTACCTGGAACTGGAAAAAGGCGAATCAGAAAGCGACCTCGGCTGAGTGAGTAAGATTGGTGTATGGAATACTAGAGGTATAAATGGCAAAATGAACAAGGTGGTTGAAGAGATGAATAAGTATAGATTGGATGTGCTGTGTGTAAGTGAAACCAAAAAGAAGGAAATTGGGATAGAAGTGAATGGAACGGTGAGTGTGTGGTCTGAAGTATTGGATAATGTGAGAGGACAGATTGGTGTAGGTGTGATTTTAAGTGAAAAGATGAAGTACAACTTGATTCACTATAGTTGCATAAGTGAAAGAATTATTTGGATTCGTTTGAAAGTGAAACTTCAGAGAATAGTAATTGTTGTAGTATATGCTCCTTGAGACTCGGAACATTCTGATAGGAAGGAAGATTTCTGGAATGAGCAAAAAGCTGTTTTGAGCCAGTTTGATGCTAAAGAGAAAGTTATAATAGCAAGGGGATTTTAATGCTAGAGCAGGCGTGCAGAATGCAATTTCTGACAATGTTCTGGGTAAATTTAATGATCCCTGTGTGAATGATAATGGTGAAAGATTAATTGAATTCTGCATTGAAAATGGTTTATGTGTATCTAATATGTTTTTCAAACACAAGTACAAGGTATATCCACACATATACTTGGGAAAATTGTACTCTTAGTTAAAAGAGTTGTTATAGATTTTGTTTTTTACGATCAGCGTCTGAAATACTTAGTTGTTGACACTCGTGGGATGAGATGTGGATGTTGGTTCTGATCATTACTTGGTAGTGTCACGAGTGAAACTGAATGTTGGTTGGAGGAAAAGGAATAGGAAGAGGCCCAGAATGGAAAGAATAAAGGTTCAAAGGCTCCCTGAAGATCATCAGTGTTATTCTGATGTACTCAGAGAATCACTGAAGGAGCTGAAGTCTTGTGAGAGGGATGTAGAAAAGAAGTGGGAATGTTTTAAGAACTATACTGTCAATGCAGCTGAAGAAGTCTGTAGCACCACAATAGTGGGTAACAATATAGGTGATGCTTTGTGGAATAGTGAGATTGAAGAGGCAGTAAAGAGAAAGAAGGAAGCCTATTTGGGGATGTTGCAAGGTAGAGTTCCTGTGGATGAATATTGCTGTAAGAAGTGTGAAGTCGCTAAGCTGGTTCATCAGAGTAAGGCAATGGTGGAAAGGCATGAATTGGCTTTTTGGAAAGATAGAAAGACTTTCTGGAAGTACACGAGACTCAGGAAAAACAAGGGAAACAAAGTTTGTAAGTTGTGTGAAGAATAGGATCGGGGAAATGATAAGGGAGCCCAATGAGTTAAGTGAAAGATGGGGTGAATACTTCTGTGAGTTATTAGATCAGGAAAGCAAAGGTGATTCTGAGGCTGATGATGTTACAGTGACAGATAGAAGCACAGGAAAAAACTCAAGAGATGTGTAAAGCTCTAAAATCTCTTCAGAATGGCAAGGCTTTGGGAGTAGATAGCATAACTGTCGAGATGTTAAAATATGATGGTGACTCTGTAATTGACTGGTTAACTGAAATTTTTCCGGTTGTGCTGGGAGTTAGGAATGGTCCCTTGTGATTAGGGGGATGCTATCATTGTTCCCTTGTATCACAGAAAAGGAGGTCCTACTGACTGCAAGAACTATCGTGGTATTAGATTACGCCCTACTGAGTGTGCCAGGGAAAAGTGTTTGGTAAGATCATTATTGAAAAAGTACGGGGTCTTACATCAGAAAAAGTGTGGAATGTTTACTTGGGTTTATGCCTGGTAAAGGCTGCACTAACCACATTTTTGCATTACGCATGATGGTTGAAAAGTATTTGGCTGTTGGTAAGTAATTTTTTGCTGCCTTCATAGATTTAGAGAAAGCTTACGACCAAGTAAATAGGACACTTTTGTGGTAGGTATTGAATGAATATGGTGCTACTGGGAATCTAGTTAATAGTGTAAAAGCCATGTATGCTGGCAGTAGAGCTTGTGTACAAGTGAATGGTGTTTTATCAAAATGGTTTTCTATTGGTGCAGGAGTTTGACAAGGTTGTGTAATGCCACCATGGCTGTTTAATATATTTATTGATGCGTGCATGTGTGATGCAAAAATAGATAATGCTGGTTTAAGCCTTCATGATATGTGTGTGTGTGTGGAGATTGCTGTATGCTGATGACACTGTCCTGTTGGCAGAGAGCAAAAGTGAGTTGCAGAGTATGTTGTCCCAGATGTACGAAGTTTGAAATTCAAATTTAGTATAAATAAGGGAAAAACCAAAGTTATGGTTTTTCAGAGAGGAACTGGTGGTACTGAATGTAATATTAGTCTAAATGGCACAGTGATTGACCAGGTAAATGAGTTTGTGTATTTAGCTAGATGCATGTTTGACAGAAAGAACAAATTGGATGGTGAAATTAGCAGGCGAGTGAATTTTTCATTGAAAGTCATGGCTGCTTTGGGAGGTCTTCACAGTAATGATGGTTTCTCAAGAGAGTCCAACATGGGTATGTATGAAAGTGTAATTGTTTCTACTCTGATGTATGGCAGTGAAACCTGGGTACCACAGAAAAAACATAGGAGTCGTTTATGTGCTGGAGAAATGAGTTACTTATGGGGGGGGGGGGGCAAGACATGTTCTGATTGTGTGAGGAATAAAGATGTGTTGCAATTGTGTAATGTGAAGCAAAATGTTAGCAAGGTGGAGACTAATATGCTTCGATGGTTTGGCCACATTGAAAGAATGAGTGATGAGATGCTTACTAAGAAAATCTTTTTTTGCCCAAGTGGCATGAAAGAAAGGTAGAGGAAGGCCAATGAAGTCATGGGAGGACCAGATTCAGGAGTGTCTGCAGGAGAAAAAGATGAGTATGAAGTATAGAAGATTTTGTATATGGCGTGTGATGGATGTCGGTGAAGCCCGAGTTGTATGTCAAGATCGCTGTAAATGGAAAAGTTTGATACGGCAACAGTGAGTAAAAATTATCTGGTAGTTTGTATTTCTTTGTGGAGCTAACCTCTTAATCTCAGAGAACAGCTTAGTGATATGGTGATATGTATGCGAAGGACAGACACACACACACTGTTTTATTATTATTATTATTATTATTATTATTATTATTATAGGTACTGGGGGAGTCAAGAGTTCACCTCATTTGCAGCTAAAAAGTTTAAACATACAAGCTCACCCCATTCTGCAAAGGAAACAATGACAATGGTCTGTCCTTTGCCGAACAGACCATTAGTCATTGTTTTCTATGGTCCTTTGCCAACATTCAAATAAAGCCACAATCCCATGACAGTACCACTAATCAGAGTGTGTCACCAAAACCCACTGAGCAGGTTTCGAAGACAGAAACTGACTCCAGATTCCAAATCCAACACTGAAGTTAAGTGTTGTCCTTGTAGGAAATGGACCCTGGAGAAAAGCAGGTGGTAGTCATATGGGACAAAGTCTGGACTATTTATTATATAAATACTAGAATATAATCCACGGTAGTATATAATCCGTAGATCGTGAAATTCTGAGAAAAATTTTTTTCTTCCTTTGCATAATCAGTGGCGGGCGTCATCGCAGACCATGAAATTCTGAAAAAAAAAATTGTCATATTATCCGCACCTTTCATGTTAATCGTGAACCATAATTTCTAAAAGAAAAGCCATGATTCATATGGTGACAAACTCATAAGTCTGAAGATGTAAGAAGCAAATGATCATATTAAAAAAGTAACTGTCATGTTTCAGTACTTTTGTGTTACTTTTAAGTAAGTAAATAAAAAACTAAAATCCCTAGCTTTTGCAGCATTACCCATAGTTCATTAATTTTTCCGAAATTATGGACAATATACTGTATTTTTCTCTTTTCTGTGTTTCAACTAAATAGCGGTGGGAAAAAAATAATAATATATTAGCACAGAGAAACTAATGAATGCGATTTGCAAAATGGTCACATGCCGTGGAATAGCTCAGCAGAGTTGCTGTTTCCAAGACAGTCATCTGGTATCATCTACTATGCCACATCCAAAGCCACTTAGACACATCACCCAGCAAAATTCCACCCTGAATTGCACATAGTAACGCCTTCATTGAATCATATTTTCTGTCAGAATGCTTGTAAGAAAGAAAAAAATTCTTACAATCTCTTTGCAGTCCTCTATCTCCATGTTGTGTTAAGTTTTTCCGTTACCGCATTTTTGGTACTTTTCCAAAAGCACTACCTCTCCTAACAATTGCCTTGCAAATTTTCTAAACTACTGCATCATTTTTTGTTTTTTTCTTTTCCTTTATCGATATCCACAGTACCTATATTAGCATTTATTTTCCCATAATAGCAAATGCACAGTTCCCTCTCTCTTTTGCTCGTCTGATGTAAAGTGGTTTTCTCCTCAATGCCAGACGCTCGGCCAATCTAGCGTCTGATGACTTTGAGGAGAACCGAGGCCAGGGTCAAATTCATGTGACTGTGCATGCTCGCAAAGGGTGATCACTACCGTTTGTTTGCAATGGGAAACGCCAGCGTATTCGAGGGAGGACGAGTTTTAGCGAGCGTTGGTATGCAGATATTCTCTGTTGAAAAAGCATGGTCTTTTGTGTTCAGTGTTGTTTTATAATATTTTTACTGTGAAAAAATGACTGATGTGGAAAGCATTTTGGACGAGGATTTCACTTGATTACTTGCAAAAAAACTCCCAGCTGTAATGTTACGTTGGAGAAACGGTGCTATTTAAAAAACAAAAGACCTACGCCATACTTGAACATTAAGCAAACAAGTAAAGGTACTATACAGTATATGTAGGTGAATCAAAAGCTGTATATTCAATATAAACACCTATCAAACTTCTGCATTTCACAATTTTTGTACATTAACTTAAAAAGAACCTCTATGCTCAAAATTAAGACCAAATGACATTTCATGATAATTATCATATGGTATTCTATTTTGCATAAATGTTTTTTGTGTACTCCCTTCTTTTAGGGCAATCAAAATAAAAGATTACATTTCGATTTTAACTAGATTATTTCAGAGTCCCCTTGTACAAGACCTAGGCTACGCCACTGATAAGTACAGCATTTCAGGAAGGTTTTAAACCCTCAAAACCCCTCCATGGCTACAGCTCTGTTTGTGCTGTACATTCTGCCACCTCAGCACTCAGATAAACATGTAAGTCTTAACATGGTTATCTAAGTGGTGAGGTGGCAGAATAATTAAAAATAAGAATAATTGAACATCTACTACGAACGTGGTTTGCTGTGTCCAAGGAAGGGAAGCAGAATTTACAATGAAATGGTATGGTGCTTTCTGAGCCTTACATAATTATGTTACAATTCGAAGAGTGCATATAACTAGAAATTAAATAATATACACTCAGCAGACTAAATATTAGAGATCAGGGTGCTGAAAGTTGACATGAGCATCTGTAGAGTGGCCAGTGACGGCCCTAGACCTTCTGGGACCCTGGGCAATGGCTCTTCACGGGAGCCCTTCGCAATTGCAATAACCCCAAACCATAGCAATAACCCCTTATAATATATATATATATACACACACATTATATTGACAAAAGTCACCGGACACCCTTTAAGAGCAAATGAACTGATCCCTCTACGTTGTTAAGATTCACGGTACAGCTGCAAACGCTGTACCGTGAATCTTAACAAGCCTGAAGCTGACCGCGATCATATCGCACTGGGAGGTTGAGTGAAAATGTTGCAGCGGGAGAGAGCTGAGTTTGAGAAATGAAAGATTATAGGGTGTTATATTAGTGAGTTGTCCATAACACAAACCAAGAAACATTTAAACATACCCAAATCAACTGTTTTGGATGTACTGAATAAGTGGAAGACACATGGTATTCATACTGCACAAGATCTCAGTGTACTGGATCCTCTTGAGTATCAAATCAATCCATTATATATATATATACGTGAAAAAATTACATGTTGTTTGCTCTGACCGTAAACCAGTCGCTCGCTTTTTTTGCCTCACACAAACACTCATTTTGGGTGAATGTGATCCCAACGCATTTTTAATTGGGAATTGTGGTATTGATTTATATGAAATAAACACAATGTAATACAATACACTGTTTATTAACATAATTAATAATCCAAAATATTACTAGTTCCAAAATGACCTGTTACTAAATAAACTAGGATAGCTGTATAATTATAAGATAGGTCCATTATTTAAAGAAGAATTCGGCAACTTTTCTTGTGGCTGAAGTCTTCAATCAAATCACTACAGTCCAGAGTAGATGCCACGTCGTTTTCTATGGACAGAAGAGCGAGAGCTGACAGCCGGTCTTTGGTCATGGTGTTGCTTAAGTAGGTCTTGATGAGCTTCAGCTTAGTAAAGCTCCTCTCGGCAGACACTCCAGGCAAAAACCACAAATTAATTGGCTGCGGTGCAGGGCCCTGGGCGGTTGTCCGGTATGCCCGTGCCTGGGGCCGCCACTGAGAGTGGCACTGCATCGTGCAGTCAGATGAATCCTACTTTCAGCTGTACCAAGATGACAAGACGCTGGTAGATGACAGAGGCCAGCAGGGCCAGTTGGTACTGTTTAAGGCAGTGGTGGTCTGGGGAGCCTTCTCATGGGGTTGACTAGATCCCTTAATGTATCTGGAAAGGTCCTTAACTGCTGCACACTACTAGCATGTGCTGGCTGATCACCTACACGCTTTCATGGCTTTTGCACATCTTGCGGCCGATGGTTTGTTTCAGAAGGACAATGGGCCACAACCACCCAAGCATGACTGACTTGAGGAACACTCATCTGAGTTTGAAACAACCCAGTGCCCCACCCACCCACCCTCCCTAGTCCCTGTACTTAAACCCTGTAAAAGCTATCTGGGATTCCATGGAGTGGAACATCAGTTCATGGACCCTGGACCGATGTCTCAAACAGAGTTGTGGACAATGCTGCAAGAGAGAGGCATGGCTGGCATTACTTCTGGAAACCACTCTGTCATATGGTGGAGTTGATGCCTCGGCATGTACAGGCTGTTATTTGCACTAGAGAAGGACAAATATACTATTAGGTAAGAATATCTAATGTTTGGTATATTGAGTGTTAAGGTTTTATGAAGTTACAAGACTTTTTAAGTGTTTTTTACACACGAGTGACAACAGATATTGCCACTGCTGTTAAACTTATCAGTCTGAAATGAGCATTCTCACTCAAAGACAACATGATACACATATCACATCCTGCCATTCCACATACTGTTAGTAATTAGAATAGGCGTAGTATGGGGGGCACATGACCCCCAGAACCACCACTTAAAAAGTCGAAAAGTGAGAACTTGTCGTTTGCCTTTCAAATGTTATAAAGTGTGACATACAGCCAAGGAAACAACGCTACGCAATAGCGAGCATTGTTATAACTGTTTTCCAGCAGTCATTCCATGCACAATAGCATGCAGTCATCTGATGATGGTTTTCGTCATCAGATAACTGCATGAGGTGCTTTGAAAGGCATTTTTTTTTCCACTCTAATTAGGGTGAATCAACGCAAGCCTCGCACACCTCATAGTTTTGGATATATTAGGCATGTAAAAACTTAACACAATCATTTTTTGAAAACCTATTTCCAAGAATCCCCCCCTTTAAAGGTCACGATACACCTGGGGGTAATTAGAGATATGTCAGAAATCATGTCACTGCACTGTTATAGAGAAGTAAAACGGCAGTATAAGTGTACAACTAACTGAACATACTGCCAGGGTTGTCTACCCACCTAACCGCCCCAAAAAAAACCTGTGCGGGGTTTTTTTAAACCACTTTAAAAAAACAATAAAACCCACCTTGCAGTGGGTTTTATTGGTTTTTTTTTTTTTTTAACTATAGTATACTTTGGAGTGTTACTGCAATTTTGGAATATTTTCTTCAAAGTTTCAAAAGCGACATCTTAAAATGGGAAAGCTTGGTGCTCAAATTGTTTTTTAATTATACCCAGTGATGCCAACATCTGAAGGAAGTCATCAGTAGTCCGTATGTGCGGCGCCAGTAGTTCTTCCTTAGTGACATCAAGTTCCCACATTAAAATTTGCAGGGTAGCATGCGTATTTCCCAGAACATACTGCTACATTTTTAGCAATATATTAATCTCGATCGGGGACAATACTTGGATAAATTTTGCAACATATTTAAGTCCCCTTAAAATGGGGGAAAACAAAAATTGAGTAAACACACAAAAAATACATACCATTTCAACTCCACCTTTTAATAAATATGTTATGTCATAAGTGAGTGATGCCACACACTTATGGTTATTCCTCCTGTTTTTTACAGTGAAAATGCCGACCGCAATCGTCTTTTCCGCCGTGTGCAATTGAAAAATCAACAGCACACGGGGAACAAAACCCATGGTTTTCGGATACCCGAGACGATTTTAGACTGAAATTTTTGCAAATAACTCTCCTTGAATTTTTGACAATTTTTTTGCATTTTAGATCCAAGAATATTAGTAGAGACAGGTGGTCCTTCACCGGACACTATTGCAAGTAAATTCGTACACGACAAACACAATGGGAGCAAAGAAAGAACAATTAATTTTGAAAGATTTCATAGCTTTATTATGCGGATAAATAGAAAATTAGCATTAAATGCTTATGATACGAAAAAACTAACCAAAAAATTTATTTTAAATTGCATAAATCAATCAATTCTGGAAAAAAAAGGAAAAAATAAAACATCCCTTTGTTTAGCAGAACATTTTTACAAGAGAAAGAAAAAGAGCTGCACTTCGCAAATCTGTCAAGGTAACATAAACAATTAAGCTCTCTACCGACAGACAGCGCGAGGATCGTGGGAAAATAGGTCACGACTGTGCACACACACCCAGCAGCAAAGAAACGTCCCAACTGCTGCAAAACGTTTTCTTTGGCTGGTTGCCAAAGACACATGGAGAGACTTTCTCTTGCTCTGGGCAGAACATACTGCGCACGAAGAACGAACTCCCGGGGAGGTAACATAAAAGATTTCTTTGATCCACAACTGTTTCCTTCGATCTGATGACTATTTGCTCAGAGCATTTTTTTTTTTTTCTGATACCCCGCCCGCCCCTTACTTTGGTGAAACACATATGCAATAGCAATTAACTATTTAAATCACATTTTAGGGGCGGGGGAAACATAATTTGCGGAAACACGCGACCTCTGCAAACATGGAAATTCCAACGAATAACATTCCTTGTACTGCTGCGAATTTTTATTTTTTTTCACACCACTGGAACTGGAAGCCACTGAAGCACGCTGCATAACTACAGCAATTCATGTCACACCTTAACTAATCAACTGAACAACAAGAACAGAAAACGTGGAATCGACTCTAGTCTACCTCCATCCTCCGACAACTTACGTTAGTTCAGGACGCGGTTAAGGTTTTCCCGAAGTTAACAGACGTCGTGCATTACGAACGCCTTTCCACAGCAAGCCAGGTACAAAGTCACGTGATCATATAGAACGATCTCCGCTGCAACATTTCCCCTTGCTTGTCGGCCAGCCAAACATGCTTGTTGTGAACGGCTTCGTGACGTTACCGCAAAAAACACTACATTTGACTATGCTTGACTTTTTTTTTTTTTCAAATAATTAAAAAAAAAAAAAAAGTTTTCCGGAAATATCCAAGATTTCTGGAAAAATCTGTAGTTTTTCACACCTTCTCCGGAGTCCGTAGTTTGAACATTATATCCGTAGAAACTACAGACAATCCGTAGTACTTGGCATCTCTGTATACCTATTTTGCTTTTATTATTACTTAGATGCATTATACCTGTTTGTTAAGCACTCAAATTCCCCCAAACATAAATAAAATTCTAGAGAATGTAATCATTTACAAAGATGCAGTACACATGCTAAAACAGCTAAAAGAGGTTAGTAGAGTACTAGACATTCTCCAGGCTGAACAAACAAACATTTCTGAGGCAGTGGAACTGTGGCAAGATCTTATGGAAAATGTAGATCTTAAACCATATACACTGGTGATATATATATATATATATATTAAAACTCTACAACTTAAATCTTGGCCCTCAGTCTCCGGCAGCTGGAATGTTCCTGGCCAAGGCAGCGGCCAGTGCGACATGAAGGCAGAGGGTGCTAAGAATCCCCGGAGGACCGGACTAGGCTGCCATTTGATGCTGACCTTGGCTACCTATAACGGACGCTCCCTATCTTCTGATTCAAGGCTTCTTGAATTGGAAGAGGAACTACAAAGGATCAAGTGGGACATCGTCGGGCTAAGTGAGGTAAGGAGAAAAGGAGAAGATCTCATTGAACTGAAAAGTGGACATCTCTTCTATTATCGTGGGACAGATACTGGCAGAACTAGTGGTGTTGGATTTATAATAAACAAGAAACTGAAGGATAAAGTGGTAGAAGTTGAAAGTTCCTCTGACAGAGCTGCACGACTCGTTATCCAACTATCGAGTAGATACCAGGCTCAAATTATTCAAACTTATGCACCCACCACAAGTCATCCTGAAGAAGAAATTGAAGAATTTTATGAGGAAATTCGTCATCTAAATAATAAAGGTAAGCAGCACTTGAAGATAATTATGGGAGATTTCAATGCAAAAATAGGGCAACGGCAACAGAATGAAACTTCAGTAGGTAAATTCGGTCACGGCAACAGAAACCAGCGTGGAAATACTCTCGTTGAGTTTGCAGAGGCAGAAGGATTTTTCATCTTGAACTCCTTTTTCAAGAAAAAGCCACACAGGAAATGGACATGGAGACATCTAATTGGGACGACAAGTGAAATTGATTTTATTATGTGTAACAAAAAATTCGTCATCAAAGACTGCAGTGTGCTGAACAAGTTCAACACAGGTAGTGACCATAGATTGGTGAGATGTAAGATGCACCTCAACACTAAACTGGAACGTGGCAAGCTCATAAGACAAACAAAATGTATTGACATAACCAACCTTAAAAAACACCATAATACTTTCAAGTTGGAACTGAAGAACAGATTCTCTGCTTTAGAAGGCCTAACATCGGAAGAAGTGGACATCTCTGAAGTTAACAGAAAAGTAACCAAAGCTCTAATGGAAACAGCAACAAAATTAGCTGGGTCTAAGAACAAGTTGCATGTGAACAAATTATCAGGAAAAACCAAAATGTTGATGCAAAAAGAAGAGAGATGAGGACAACTAAAGAAGATGTGACTTCCAAAGTGGAATATATAGAGCTATGCAAGACAACACGAAAAAGTATCACTGAAGACGTAAGGAAATTCAACTGTGAGCTAGTGAGGAAAGCAATTGAAAACAACCAAAGCCTTAAGATAGCAAAGGGACATCTCAGTAAGGGAAGAAAACAGATTATGGCTCTGAAAAAGAAGATGGTTCTATAACAAGAAATAGAGGCGAAAATTTTGACAAGAGTGAAAGATTTCTACTCCAAATTATATGAAAGGGATGATACATGTACTCCAGACATCATGAAAGGTACCAGAGTTCTTCCAGTCCTCCCAGCAGAAGTTGCTCATGCAATCAAGAACATGAAGCGGGGGAAAGCTCCAGGAGAAGATGGAATTACTATAGACATCATACAAGAAGCAAGTGGAGAAATTGAAACAGTACTCGCCCAAATTTTCACTCGATGCCTTAATGAAGGGAAGATTCCTGAGGATTGGAACAACGCTACAATGATCCTGCTACATAAAAAAGGTGACATTGAGGATCTCAGGAACTACAGACCTATCAGCCTCCTATCAGTGGTTTATAAAATCTTCACTAAAGTTCTTTCACACCGCTTGAAGGTAACACTGGACATGGCTCAACCGAGAGAACAAGCTGGATTCAGGAGTGGCTACAGCACAATAGATCATATCCACGTACTGAGAGAACTAATTGAAAGAGCGAGGGAATATGAACTTCCATTGTGCATGGCTTTTATCGATTATGAAAAAGCCTTTGATTCGGTGAAACCATCAGCAGTTACCACGGCTCTGAAATCCTGCGGTATTGAAGATGCATACATTAATATTATTAATAACATCTATGAAAATGCAAGTGCAAAGATTCGGCTGTTTGAAAATACAACACACATAAAAATTGGAAAGGGAGTGAGACAAGGTGACACCATATCTCCGAAGCTCTTTAATGCCACATTGGAAAATGTCTTTCAATCACTGAACTGGGAAAACAAAGGGATAAAGATTAATGGAGATTATCTAACCCACCTTCGTTTTGCTGATGACGTAGTCATTTTTGCAACTACCCCATCAGAGCTGCAGAGTATGATCCAGGAACTTGCTGACAAGAGTAAAGAAGTGGGATTAAAAATGAACTTTCAGAAGACAAAAGTGATGTTCAATGCTTTTACAAGAAATGAAGATTTATCGATTGATGGAGAAAAACTGGAGATAACTGATACATATGTTTATCTTGGACAGCAGATATCAAGTGAGGGTCACATTGATGAAGAAATTAATCGGCGTACAAAACTTGCCTGGAGAGCTTTTGGAAGAAACAGCATAATTTTCAAGAGCAATATGCCATTATGTCTTAAAAGAAAAGTGTTTGATCAATGCATCCTTCCAGTGCTTACGTATGGTGCAGAGACGTGGACCTTAACTAAAAGAGACATACAAAGGCTGCAGACAACTCAAAGAAAGCATGGAGAGGTGCATGCTTGGTATAACCAGGAGAGATAAGAAGAGGAACTCGTGGATCCGAAAAATGACGAGAGTGGAAGACATCATGATCAGAGTTAAATCCCTGAAATGGCAATGGGCTGGACATACTGCCAGAAGGACAGACCATAGATGGACAGCCGAAATTTTAGATTGGATTCCAAGGGACAGGAAAAGACCCAGAAAAAGACCACATGGGAGATGGGTGGATGAAATTCGTAAATATGCGGGAGTGACATGGAGGAGACTGGCACAAGACAGACCGTTGTGGAGGAAACTTGGGGAGACCTTCGTCCAGCAGTGGATTGATAATGGTTGACAATGATGATGATGATGATATATTAAAAAAAAAAAAAAAAAGGTTGGGTTAAGCACTTCAGCCTTGCCACTACTTGGCAACCTTAATGAATCCAAAATGGCCAGGGAAAGAGAATGAGCCCTAAGCAAGAACAAATTGCTGATAACTGGGTGTTAGAAAACAAACCTGAATGGATAATTTTTGTAATGGGTTTTAAAATATGTCACAAAGTTATATCCAAAGTCCATGTTTGTAAATAATGCTGTGCCTTCAGTGCTGCCAAACGGTGGCAGCTGATGGAGCAGCATGCAATTGTGACCAAAGCTGGAACCCTGAAAGATTTCTACTCTTACATGTCAAGTCTCTGTGCCCAGCAAGTTCATCTGCAGTACAAAGGATATTTTCTACTTGCGGACAAGTCTGACCAAAACTTTGCAATCGGAAACTTGTCAAGATCCACAAATATTTAAAAAACAAACAGCAAATTTGTCACAAAAATATTAAAATTTGTGGTTTTACCCAAATTTAATTAAAAATCTCAGAAATGTTTGATGAGGGCTTAAAGTTAGATCAAATACTAGTTTATAGATTGCAGTGAATGGTGTGTAAAGTATCTTAACCTTTGAGTAGATTTAAATAAAATTCTTTCAAGACTACATAGAAAGGAGATTTTTGTTAACCAATAGGTAATTTGCATGGATTTTTCATTAATAATATTTAATCATTTGAATTTTAATGAAAGGATATGAAAACTAAATAGAACCTCCCAAACCCCGTATAAGCCCCATAAAACTTGAAAAAAAAAAAAACCCACCCGGGTTGGGGTTCCTTTTAAAAAGCCCGGGTTTTTTCAACCCTGCATACTGCCATTTCACACACTGTTAGTAATTAGACATGGGTCGGTCGGAATCATCTTATCATTACTGATAAATCACTGTCACCATTATTGCCAGTGACTTATAAATGAGTGGTAGGAAATGCACGTAACTAACTAACAAATTAAGAAGAAGGTAATATGGAACACGCTAAGTTACATATAAAAATCTTCTATCCACTTCAGTCTACCGAAAATCAGTTTCTACCAATAGCATTATTCCTTTCAATTCTCATACCTTCCGCCAATATAAACTGTCAGCCCTCAAAAGTCTCTCAATCCTTGAGCTCATTTGGTTTGTAACACTGAAGTTAATCTAAAAAATGAATTAGCAAACATCCGCTTGATCGCTACTCAACATGGCTTTCCCCCTCTCCTGGTTTTTAAATTAATTCAAAATGCTAAGAAGAAACCAGTTGTTGCTCTTCAACCTGTTTCACCAAAAAAGGAATTAACGTTTGCTGGCTCAATCCCTTACCACGAACCTTCTGCCTAAAAACTCATCAGTATCTTAAAACGAGAAGGACATAGACTTGCCATTTGTTCTTCCCCTTCACTTTCTGTTATCCTCTGTAATGACAGAGACCCAAGACCTCCGCTTTCTTCGCCTGGAGTGTATAAAATTCTGATCAAGACTAACGTTGGATTAACCGCATACATAGGAAGTTCATTCCGGAAAATTCTCTCAAGACTTCAGGAACACAAATCTGATGTGAAATTTTAAAAACCTTCATCTTCCTTGTCTCTTCTTACCATGGCTGACACTTCTGCTATTCCACTTTGGTCCGATACTAAAAAGTTGGCTCCCTTCCAAAATCTGTATGCTCCGAGGTTTAGAGAAAGTTTGGAAATTTTATTTTCCAAAACTTGCAACTCTGAGCTCCCCATTTTCGTTCCTTACATCTGGAAATCCCTCATTGGCATCACATCACCCGGAGTTACCATTACAAAACTTACCTTTCCAATCTGGCAATGTAAACCAATTGTAGTAGCACTGATGAAGGCCATAGTAATGGCTGAAATATATGTGCCTTTAACTTTTTTATACGTAACTTAGTGTGTTCTACACTACCTTCTTAATTTGCCAGTGACTGAAAGTAACAATTCCAAAATCACTGCTAAACTATCACAGCTCAGATTTTGGTGACCATTGTGTTCGAAAATAAATCTCCCCTCAACAGGGGAGATTTATCTTAAGCACCTTAAGGGCTGTTAATTACTTACGATGAGTAAGGTAGTTATCACCCTAATCCTGTCAGAATAAATGGTGGGGATGTGGAGGAGGAGTGTGGAGGAAGAGTTGTCTAGTTTTGCTGAATAATGGAACAATATCTTTTTATTTATTTTTTTCTTCCATTTGAATCTTCTGTCACAGTGAATCTCTGCTGTTTCTGCTTTGTACCTAGTATCCATCCCAAATAGCAATTCTGTCACTGTTACAAGTAAGACGGTGACTCACAGTTCCAGCTTATTTACAGCTCCATCACCACTGAAGTCACTGTCACCATTTAAAGTCACTGTTACTTTCATGGAACTGTGACAGGAAAATCACTGTTAAGCCCATCTTTATTAGGAATTTGAAATCTCTTTACAAACACTGAAATCCAAAAGTCTGATTTGTTATTCTTGATGATGAATCCCTTGTAGCAGGGATTTCCAGGCTGTTCAGGAACTGTTTTTGTCATATACCAACTGGATGAACACAGCTCCAAAGAATGCTTCACTGCAGCAATTTTTTTTTTTTTTTTTTTTTTTTTTTTTTTTTTGAGGTTTGACAACCACTGTGAGCAACTCAATGGGCTATAAAGCAGTCGCCCGTTCCTAATTTAGGGTAAGGGAGACAGCCAGTGCCAAGAAAAGGGAGAGAGAGCCAGTGCCGTAAGACAAACACAACATCCATGCCTCACAGGGATTCAAACCCGGACCCGTTTTGGACAAATGATCAGAGGCCACCACTTAGACCACTGCACCACCAGGGCGGCTCACTGCAGCTTTTGCAGTTTAGGAGAGACCAAAAAAGGTGTGGAACTTCAGAAAACATTATAGCTAAATTTTATTTCTGTACTGTCAATAATTTGAGAGAATATTATAACTTTAGTACACCTCGGAAATATATTTTTACATGTAAATTTCAATGCTTCGCAAAAAATAAAATAAAAAAATAAAATTTGGTTCCAGTTCCAGTTGAAGAAACATTTGTTTAATCTTCCTTCCCTTTGGGTTCTTTTAGATTTTTACAGACATCTCTGGCCTCTTGATTTTAGTCAAGGCCTGTTTAGAGGGAAGGAAGATTAAACAAAATTTCTTCAACTGGAACTAGAACCAAATGATATATCTGGGTAAAAAATTGAGTGATTTAAAAAATAAAATCTTAGTTAAAATTCTAATATGGATTTTCTTCTACAAAATATTTATTTTAAATCACAAATTTTCAGAGAAAAGTCTTCTCCTTCTTTAGGCAGTCTTTTGTTGTCACTCTTTCTACTTCACTATCGCGGTTACGGTTACTTTTCAATAAATCTTGCCAGATGTTTGGCAGGGAAACACCTCTGCAGTCATTGATGACGAAATTCTGATTTTTCTCAATTTGTATTCCTTCTTTTAATTTTCTTTTTTGAAAGTTACTTTGGATATTTGATGACTTTAAGTGAATTCTCATCCATGTTATGACCAGTTCACTTAAAATCATAAGTTTTCATTTTTGAAGCAACTTTCTAAAAAAGGTTGGGGTTCATCTGAATTTGCGCCAGAATGTTAGCACGTATCCACTTGCAATTTTCTTTTTCTTCAGATGTGACTGTGAGAAGCTTTGAAACTATCTTGGCACAAACATCTGTCATGCTCAAATTTTCACATAAAATTTGCCTAATAGTCTCTTTATCAATGTTTACCATTTGTACTATCATTTCAAACAATTGTGCAGATTTTGTCCTCACCCTCTTCCTTTTTTTGAAGTGCGATGTTGGACATTTTCAATGTTCTCACAGCCTTCTTTAAATCCCTTACGTCATGCAAAAACGTGTACATGTGACATGCATTTTCTGTTCACACACACACCCTATGTTCATCCCCTCCTCCTATATGCTACACTTATAAGATTCAGTAGGCATTTTCTTTCATTTCTGTGAAAGCAAATGCCTACTGAAACTACACAAATCAGCCAACTTTCAAGTGGGGTCATTTCCCCACCATCTCAGATTTTGATGAAATTTGGCATGGAGGCATACTTCACCAAGATATAGAAAATGACCAAATTTTAACTTCCTACACCTCATAGTTTCTGAGATGCAATGCTATAAAGTTTCTCTGAACATCAATCTCACACAGAGAGCGACGGAGTACCACTTTTCACAAAATGCTGCATAACTGTAGTGCTAATTAGTTTAGAAGAAAGAAATTTTGTACCCTTATGCAAAAGAGCTTCCAGAATAAGAAACCATTTCAAATTTCATTGAAAACACTGAATAAATAAATGAAATATAGTGGTAAAGTGAAAATTTAAGAAAAAACTTGCTATTCTATATTAGGCTGTACAGCAAATAGCAGAGGTATGAGGGAGCTCTTTTTTAATGTATACTGGTCTTTGACACATATTGTCACATAACAAGAAAAAAAAATAGTGGCTTTCGTCTTGCTTTTGGAGATATGTGCAAATATCTGAAATGCGTGTGGGGTTCCACTTCGTCAATTCAACCACTTTTTTTTTTTTTTTTATTAATTATAACTCATCTCTGACATTCAAGAAATTTCACAAGGAGATATAACTAACAAGGACACAAAAATATAAAAAATCATGTTTTCTTACACCATATAGTTTCAGAAATACCATATTAACAAATTTGACGAAATAGCTAGTTTAGCTGTACCCCACGACAAGTTAGGTTAGCATATGCAACAAACTGCTTAGTCATACTCACCTATGGTACATAGATCTAGTTTTTCATAATTAGTTTTGACTTAAAAAAAAGAAACACAAACAAGTAGTTTTGCACTGTTCACTAATATTTACACTGATGTTTTTAATATGCCATGATCAACTCTTGAAAATGGAGTCCTTATAATTCAGCCACTTAGTTTGACAGGTTTTCATGTCCAACTTGGAAAACACATATGTTCTACCAGAACTTGTCATGGGAGCATCAATTAAATATAAAATGTGTCCAAATGGAATATTACACTCATCTTTAAATGAAGGCCAGTAAAAAAAAACTGCAGGGCCGTTTGGGTGCATAAATTTTACAGATGCATCACTTTCTTCATAATTGATTTTCTCTATTATTCCTAGAAACCAGTTAGAATCATATACACATGCTACATAACAATGTGTATATAACTGCCTTTGTATTACTAGATTTTTACAGCCAAAATCAAAAAGTAATTTTCATCCAAGCTTGTTCACTTGGTTGCTATTTTAGATGTTGATAATGGAATAAAGCTGTGGAAACTCCGTGTATCAGGTATTGTTTGAACATGAGAAAATCTTACTTGACACTCATTGCGCACAGCATTCATATCACTTTTCAAAATGAAACTCTTATTTTCATGATACTTTTACAACAGTTAATTCACACATCTCCTGTGGAGTGGTTATTTGCTCTTTCAGTAGACGTTGGAGACTTGCTTTTGCAGTGATTCGTTTGAAAACTTCCTGTTGCTGGTGGCAAAGAAAGACCATGAAGCTGTCACTGCAAAATCATTAATGTGATGGCATAGATTTATAGTTTGTGTACTGAGCAACACAACCATCAGTAAAATAATGTACTTCTTTTACTTGTCAGTAGTTTTTTTTTTTAAAGAAAGTTATTATTTCACTCTGAATCTTGTACACCATTGCAACATCATGATCACGATCATCAGAAATGAAACAGTGACTTAATGCAGAGGTCAAAGAGTCAGAAATTTTTTTTTTTTTTTTTTTTTTTTTACAGTAAATAACAACAGGGTGAACTGTGCATGCATGGTGAGTCCAATGGGACCATTGTGCTTCTTCCTGAACTACAAATGCATAATTTTCACTGAAGTCCATCAGTATAATGGTAGATTCTGGACTAATTGTTCCTTTCAACTTACTGAAAAATGAAGACTGTGCTTTGGCAATGTATGAATGCGGAATGAGCTTCTCAATTTTTGGCACAAATAATTCAATGAATTCCTCAACTCAAGAAGAAAACTTTTGAAGCTCTATTCTGTCTGTAGACATTCCTGGTGATATTCGATTCCATCAGTGGGATCACAATTTTTAAATTTCTGCAACAATAACTGATTCAGATTTGTACTTTTTGGACACTGAACAACACCAAAGCATGCACTTTGAATCCTTACTGCTGCAGACAAGACTATTGATAAAGTCCTGATGTGATTCTTCAAAGTGTGCTGCACTAATCAAAAGTTAGACATTTTGATGTATAGTGCACACACATACAGAATGGGTTCCAGAGGAGCCCGCAAGAATGCACCATTTTGGATGAAGAGCACAAAATTAAGATAATCCTACTTTTTCATTAGTATGTCTTTGCTTAAATTGTTGATATAATTCTTTTAAATTGCACAGAATAAGTTTTTTCTGAGCATGGACGTTTCTAGCACCACTTACTTTTTCCTTCATTCCTGGCAATTGCCTAGAATAGTTATCTTCATAAAATTCTATAATCTGTTTTAATGGCATCGTGTGAAAGTTTCTTACCATGGTTGGGTTCGGGAACTGATATGCCTTTATCTTTTGCTAATTTTCTTGCCTGATGTGCTGTGTGTTCTGAAACTTCAAGCTGTTGTGCTACTTTTTTTCTGGACCATGATAGGGAAGCCATTGTTAATATCTGAATTTTTTTATTTTTTTTTACGACTGACAGTAGGTATCTTTTCTTTCATTAAAGCAACAAGTTCATCCAAATCATGAGCTTTTAGTTTTAATTCATCTATGGAGTGTTCACAATCACTGTCCCTAGTAGAAGACTGAGCTAAAGCCATACTCCAGAACACAAGATATTTTACTCTGCATAGCTAACTTTGCTTGAAGAAGTTTTCTTTTTCCATATGCTGGTTTACTATGGGATGGCAAGGAATGTAATTTTAACGGTGACAATTCTAAATCGGATGAACTTTCATTTACTTCTTTAGCAGCACATTTTTTAATAATAAAATCATCAGGGGCCATTTCACTATCATCAGTCTCACTTAAAACTTCATCTTCTATGGTTGTCCTAATTTAGATGCATTCCCATGACACTGAGGACATAATTTTTGACCTGGGCATACACTGATGTTTTTAGATTGCAGCTGTTGGGCTATTTTTGTATACTGACTTGATGCAGGGACCTCTTCAACAGGTTTTTTCACATCATGGTCACCAAAAGGGTTACAATAAGTTACTTGGTAGGTTTCATATTTCTTCAGATAATAACATTTGTGATGAAAACATACTGAGATATCTTTATGTGGAATATTAGGTCTTAAAGAAATAAGTTCATTGTCAGCAACAGAAAATTCTTCACTACTGAGAAACCCTTTTGTCTTCACATAACTTGTTTTATTGCATTCTGTATTAGTAAGTGATCCAACACTACACTGGTACATTATCTTTTTCCATGACTGAGGTTGACAAACTTGTCCCAAAGTCAGATTAACACAGAGCAGCCAATACACAAAAAAAGAAAATATTAGAAGCAATATATTTCACAGCAAAATGTAAGAGACTTCTGGATAGCCTGCCCACGGTGAAATCAGCATGAACATCTGAACCATTGTTTTCTTAACTGGGAATGAGGGACTGAAACCTTATTTCTCTTTATAGCTGGAGGGCATCCCTAGGAGAGTGAGGTGAGAAAAGAGAATTATTTTTCATTTGACCCTCATCTCAGCACTTGGGGAGTTTTACGATGTCATAAAACTTACACCATTTGAACTGGTGGTCAGTTGAGCACAGGATCTGGGATGAAGTCAAAACAAATTCTCGACCTTAGGAATCATGCTGTATCCTTTGCCCTATGCCACATTTTCTTTTAAAAAGTGCTCTCTGACAAGTTTCAATTATTTCCTAGTGCCCATCCATTGCAAGCTTACGTTAGTGTATTATCCAGTCATGCTCATATAAAAACTGTTTATATCTTTCGTGGAAATGTTTAATTTGGGGGGTGAGGTGGGGGGGGTAAATTTCCAAAATTCTGTTTTAGGGAGATTTGTCAAGAGTAATTTTTTTTTTCAGCAATTTTTGCAATCTGCAATAAGAGAACAACAGATATTTTGAAATGACTGAAAAACTTTAAAACCTCACCACACTTGTTGTGGGGTACAGCTGAACTAGCTATTTCATCAAATTTGTTAACATGGTATTTCTGAAACTATATGGTGTAAGAGAACATGATTTTTTATATTTCTGTATCCTTGTTAGTGAAATTTCTTGAATGTCAGAGATGAGTTATAATTAATAAAAAAAAGTGGTTGAATTGACGAAGTGGAACCCCGCACGCATTTCAGATATTTGCACATATCTCCAAAAGCAAGCTGAAAGCCACTATTTTTTTTTTCTTGTTATGTGACAATGTGTCAAAGACCAATATAAAAGAGCTCCCTCATACCTCTGCTATTTGCTGTAGAGCCTAATATAGAATAGCAAGTTTTTTTCTTAAATTTTCACTTTACCACTATATTTCATTTATTTATTCAGTGTTTTCAATGAAATTTGAAATGGTTTCTTATTCTGGAAGCTCTTTTGCATAAGGGTACAAAATTTTGTTCTTCTAAACTAAATAGCATTACAGTTATGCAGCATTTTGTGAAAAATGGTACTTCGTCACTCTACGTGTGCGATTGGTGTTCAGTAAAACTTAGGAGCACTGTATCTCAGAAACTATGAGGTGTAGGAAGTTAAAATCTGGTCATTTTCTATATCTTGGTAAAGTATACCTGCATGCCAAATTTCATCAAAATCTGAGATGATGGGTTACATTTCCCAAAAAAATTGGATGAATGAACCAGTGGGAACTGCAGTGGAATCATTTATGAAATCTTAAACTGAAATACACCATCACTAAAAATAGCTCCAAAATTTCACAAAGCAAGGTGAAAGTGTTTTAAGGTTAAACAGTCAATTTAAATTACAAGGATTCATCCAGTCAGAAGGTATCTCCATTACATGGTAAACAGTAAAGCTTTAATGACTATAATTTTTGAACTAAAAATTATATTAAAGGAAATAATGGCATAGCAATGCCATTAGACTTTTAAAAAAAATCAATAACCTCTTCTACTGAATTTGTCACAGTTTCAAAAGATATTTTGGTTGACAGATACCCCACTTAGATTATGAGCCAGATTGGTTTGATGTGGAATGAACCTTTACTTTTTAAACATTCTCACAAGGAGATACCTTGTGTTAGCATGAATGCATTTAATATAAAATAATAAAAGCTTGCTATGTACAGGGTGTCTACTGATTTCCAATGAACCAAATTCATGACTTTTTCCATGACATCTTCAGTTAAATTCATGACCTCTCGACAATGCGTTGCACAATGACAACCCTTCTAGACTCATAATCTAGTACCCTTGGCTTGAGATGCCAGGTTATTTTTTATTTTTACGAACACTGAAATTAATTCCATGCGACAATAGTTTAGGCAAAACCAGGGCGCGATTTCACCGATTAGCAACTAGCAAATAGCTAGTGAAAAATCAAATTTGCTAGTGAAAAAAATCGCAGTAGCAAATATTGCTAGTAAGGTAATTTCTTTATTTAAAGTAACCAAAAAACATTATTAATCCACGAAGTTTACATAACGTTTCTATTATCACTTGTTAAAACAGCGACGATCAGCGATTCTCTTTCGCCAATTTCCTTTAGACACTTAATTACCCATCGTCCCCATATCTTTCATCCCTTCCAGTGAAAACTGTCGTAGAAGCGCATTGAAACTCCTCTCCATCGTGCCCTCATTGGTCTATTACAGAAACTGAACGTGACGTCGGCAATGGTTGCTGTGGCAACCCAGAGCTCTGGGATGGATCGGTTGTTTGACCACCTGCTCTGCCACCCTCCCTTCTTTTGCCCCACGAACTTTGTCCTCAACTCCTGTCGTACCCTAAGCCAAGCGATCGCCTACTTCCACAAGTCTTGATAGTCGTGCATACATCAAATACTGCGCTCTAATGATCAGTGATGAATAATTCCACTTATTCGGATGGTATACAAAACCGAAAGAAGCAAACCAAAATGTTACTGGAAAATAGCCTGCCAACACTGGCAAAAGTCTTATCCATAGTAACTAGCCTTATTGCCTGGCATAGATAGACAGACGCTTTTTTACGAAACGTGTTCATGGAGGGGTAAACGATTACAGAAGAACCTTTTGCTTCGTCTGACTTCTGGTTTTGGAAATTTCCTTGTATTTTCAAACTGAAATACAAATATTTATCCAGTAAAATGTTAATCAGCAATAATACTTGACAGAGGCAACATCGTGAGAAGAAAAAATTATGATTACGGAAAAAATCCGAATTCCGTCGACCTTTCGTTTTCTAGTTTCGTAAAGACGGAATTCCAATAATAACGAAAAAAGCCGGAATTCCTTGAATTCGCGGAAGAATCTCATGCCTGAAGATCACAGAAAAATTTTGCAGCAGCAAACTTCCGTTTTTGCAAATTGTTCTCCACAGTTTCAAGCTAAAATGCAAACATTTATGCAATAAAATGATATTTAACAAGAAAAGCAGACACAAAGACAACATTGGGAGAAAAATTTGCGATTACGGCAAAATTTTCTTACTCCGTTTCACTATTGTGTTCGAACGTTTTGAAGCACGAAATTTAGTCTCCAGATGGAAAACGACCCCCCCCCTCTCCCAAATATCGATCTTCAGAGCGATCTAACTGATGACAAAAAAAAAAAAAAAAAAAAAAAGGCAGGATTCCGCGAATCCCTGTAAGAATCTTGTGTATATCATAAAAATAATAGCAAAAGAAAAATTTGAAACAAAATGAAAATTTGTAGAATCCGTAGTTCCGTAGTCAGACAACTAATTCTGTAGAAAGCATTGTGTGGTAGTTGGCAGATATGAAGTGTGTAGAAGTTTAGCAGAAATTTGTGCGATACTTCCACTTAGTACTGCATGTTGTGAGGTGGGATTGAGTTTTTTAAAAAGAATACAAGGGGATTGGAGGAACAATGTCTGTTGAAACTTTAAATGCTCTGATGACAATTGAAATAGAAGGGCCACAAGAAGAGATTTTTAATCCACGGTCAGCAGTTATAAAGTGGTATGATGACAAAGTCAGACACCCTGAGCGTAAACCATATGGGAAGAAATCTGAATTAGAATGTCAGTGAAATATATTCATGTGGTATGAGAATTTGTTAGAAATTAATAATAAAGATAGTCACTAAACTTATCTAATATTCTATTCATTATTCAAAAAGGTAAGTCAAAATATTTATACACATATTTAAATTTCTGTGTAACTTTATTAGAAAATAAGTTACGATGTGATTTAGTTTTACTTGCTAGTCATGCAAATGTTTTGCTAGCAAACTATTTGGTCTCTAGCAAAATTTGCTAGTGAGCAAAAAAGATGAAATCTTGCCCTGGGCAAAACGGATGTGTCTATAATATCATTGGTGCTAAAATGGCTATTACTGGGGGGGGGTAAATGAAACCTGAAAGCCAGTTGATATGAAAGCTGAATATAGTTCTTATGTCGTTAAAATTGTTTGATTGTTTGTTAACATGAAAAATGTAATTATGTATGACTTGCACTATGCCATTCACCAAATTCTGTGTTTAAGGAAATAAAAACAATTCAGCTCTCATCTAGGATGGGATATGGCTATTTTCAGAAATATTTATCATTACATCTATTAATACACACGTTCTTTTAACATGGTGCTGCTGTAAAAACTTAGAAGTTTTTATTAAGGCAATATAAAAACTATGAATGTACAAAATTTATGGAAACTGAAATTTTACAGTGAAAGACTATGTGTTTAAGTATCTTAGCTAAACTTGTTATCTCAGAATCTATAACTTTAGCTTCTTCTTTTGCCTTTTCTATAAGCTTTTTTTTTTTTCTTATCTTTGAGTTCTTTTAGTTCTTGGATCTCCTTTTACGATTGGCCACTTCATCTTCGTCAGATTTATTCTTCTTTTTTAAGGCTTCTACTCTTTTTGATGAAGCATTTTTGACAGCTAATATCATTGATTTTGTGATGTCCACATTCAGTTCTTTCTCACTGTTAGCTAAACCACCTAACGATTGTATTGCACTGTAAACACTTCTTTCTGCAACAACTGCATCTTCTAAGATTACAATTAAAAGTTCTTTGTTAACAGAAAAGCCTCTTTAAACTGCAGCATTGCCATGAAACATGCATAGCAGCTTCTGTAAGAACTTGATAAAGTCATGGTTTGCACTTTGAGTAAATTCATCAGGAAGTGATCAAGTTTGTCCTCCTTATGATTGAACTGTTTCAGTTGTTTTTTCAGAAGATCCACAAAATTGCAAACATTCCCTCTTTACAACATCAGCTTTTAATGAAGCCATATGTTTTACATATATATATGTCATGGAGCATCAGCTACATGCCGGTTTATAAGGGTGCTGGTTCGTGTTTTTTTTTTTTCTAGGTGCACAAACTTGTCTTCATTCACGTGCTCATATAAGAAAAAAAAAAAAAAATTCAAGACCACCCACTCAATTTCATTACTTTTTCATTAGTTCATGACCACCTGCTCAATTTCATTACTTTTTCATGACCAGTAGACATCCTGATGTAACTTATAAAGAGAAACTGCAGTTCACTCATTTCCCAAGAATAACAAATATATTTCAAGATACTGTGAACAACACAACACAGTTTAACTAGAAGCAAGTAAGTGCAAGACTTTAAAAGTAATCCAGTTTTTATAGGTGTAAATGGAATCATACAGGATCTGCTGAGCTTTCACTCGTCAATGGGTGGATTTTTCAAGGCACTAAAACAGTGTACAGACTAAAACTGAAAAAGCCCCCCACTGGTTTTTAAAAAGTGCCTAGAAAAAGTCACCCATTGGCAAGTGAAAGCTTAGCAGATCCTATATGATTCCATTTACACCTATAAAAACTGGATTACCATCTTTTAAAGTCTTGCACTTACATGTTTCTTAGTAGCATTCCAATCAAAGAACTTGAAGCTAATGGTACAATCTTTTTTTTTTAACACATCTTAAAGATTCCTTGTTTGACAAGTCACAGTATGCAAAAATTTACATGCCTACAATTACTTTAATAAGAGCAATGAGAGTGAACTTACCCTTACCAGTAGGTCCGTTCTCTCAGAAAAGCATACATTTCTTTGCACGTTAACTTCCATTTTAATATCCACAGTTGGTTTTGGCCGTTGGTGCGGTGGTTTTTTATGGCCAAAACCAACTGTGGATATTAAAATGGAAGTTAACGTGCAAAGAAATGTATGCTTTTCTGAGAGAACGGACCTACTGGTAAGGGTAAGTTCACTCTCATTGCTCTTATTAAAAAACATCTTAAAGAGTTTTGAAATAATATTTAGAAGCTGAGGAAAACTATTTCTCAGCAGATTTCCTTCATGTCTTAAAAGGAAAGTGTTTAATCAATGCATCTCCCAATTCTTACGTATGGAGCAGAGACATGGACTTTAACTAAAAAAGACATACAAAGGCTGCAGGCAACTGAAAGGAGCATGGAGAGATGCATACTTGGTGTAACCAGGAAAGATAAGGAGAGGAACTCACAGATAAGGAAAATGACAAGAGTGAAAGACATCATGATGAGAGCAAAATCCCTGAAATGGCAATGGGCTGGATATGTTGCCAGAATAGACCACAGATGGGAAAGGAAAATTTTAGACTGGATTTTAAGGGACAGAAAAAGACCTAGAAGACCACAAGGGAGATGGATGGATGAAATTCGAAAGCATGCCGGAGTAACATGGAGGAGAGTAGCTCAAGACATAGTAGTGAAAGAAACTTGGGGAGACCTTCATCCAGCATTGGATTGATAATGGTTGACAATGATGATAATATGTTTTACATAACCATAAAAGTTATGTATATACAAGTATGTGTTATGAATGTATGGATGAAAGGCACAGCACAACTAAAAATATATCATAGCAAAAAATATGAATTTAATGTAGCAAAAAACAAAAATGTAATACAGCAACACCGAGGTGGCATTTGTTTATAGAACACCACATTTTTATAGTAATTTTTCACTCTGATGGAACATTTGCATTAAAAAATACATTACCATAGCAAAACTGAATTTAATGTAACAAAACAAAATGGCACTTGATCATATGTGATAAACACCCCAGTTTTACAATAATTTTTTACATGGCACAGTGTTTCCAAAATTTGTACTTTTAGCCCTAAGTAACCATTTTAACAAATTAAAAAAACTTAGGAAACAAATTTGGTAGAAAATCTGGAAGACTTAAAAATGGCACACATGAATATAAATCAATATACACCTAGTTAGCTTTGCATTAGGAACCACCCCCCACCCCCGTTTTACACATTCGGAGTGATACTGAAGTACCACACATGATATCAACGTTACATGAGGCTACTATAAATTGTGCACACCTTTCCCCTCTACATAATCAGTAAACGTTTGACAATAATGGGAAAATGTGGCGACTTAAGCCAATTTTTGACCGCAGCCAGATAGTTGGGGCCTGGAAAGCAAGTGTATTTTGGAAACTGACATGCTTGTTGGATGCTCCCGTACTACTGTATCAAGGTTGTACCAGGACTGGATTAAACATGCAGTCATTGAGCAGAAGGGATTGGTCAGCCACACGTGGTTGATCCTAGAGGTGAATGTCACGTGGTTGATCCTAGAGGTGAACGTCACGTGTCCCAACTGTCATCTCAGCAACGACAAGCAACAGTCACCCAGCTCACCCACCAGTACAACAGCAGCGCAATTCAACCTATTTCAACATGCACCCTGCCCCGTACCTTGCTTGGTGTGGGGTTCCACAGCCAGAGACCTATGAAGGTATCCATGATGACTTCCAGTCATTGCAAACAATGCCTTGCATGGGTCAAGGAACATCAGCAATTGACCCTTGATAGATGGAAGAAGGTCATCTGGAGTGATAAGTCCCATTTCCTGCTGTGCCATGCTGATGGCTATGTTCACATATGGCATAAACAGCATGAAGTCCTATCCCCTGGCTACACAAGTGGAATTCAACAAGTTGGTGTTCTAGTCTGGGAAGCTTTTTTCACACAAGCCTGAGGTCTGTTGGTTATGAACCCACAAACGTTGAATGGTGGACACTATAGGGACTTGTTAACTGACCATCTCCATCCATATCTGCAGGAGGTTTACCCAGATCACGGTGCCATCTTTCAACAGGACAACATCCCCTGTCATCGGGCTCATATATAACTACTGAGTGGTTGGAGGAACACAATGAATTTGTGGCATTGCCTAGGACCTCAAATTCCCACGACTGTAACCTAATTGGACATTTGTGGGAAGTGCTAGAATGGGGTATGAAGAAAATTGCCGATCCTCCACCGAATGAGCATGAACTGATAAAGCTGCTGCAACAGACATTTACCAAGTTATGCATGATGGATGTTTGACACCTCATAGATTCTTTTCCTAGGCATCTGCGAGCCATGATTGAACAGAAAGGTGGACCAATGTGTCATTAGGTAAGTGTTCCTCATGCAAAGCTAATTTTATGTAAATCAGACACACTGTTCTGTAAATCCAATAGAAACCCCTCACACAAAACACAACAGTGAGTAATGGGAGTTATTGAAATGCATGGTGTTAAAAAAAGGGAAGAAATTTACACGGTATCTACTTAATACTAAGTCTACACACATGACTTTATATACATACACATTTTTCAGAAGTTCTCAAAGTCTTAACAAATAAACACTTTTCAGAAGTTCTCATGTCTTAACAGATAAAGATTCTGTGAGGAAAATGGGCAAATAAAGATTTGGGCAAGGGAAAAATGGAAATAAACATATTCAGAGAATGAAAAATTTACCAGTCAAAGTAACTATTCACTTTTGTTTTTGCCAGAAAAGAAATAAAAAGGGAACCTGCTCCATGTTTCAGGATTACCTGTACTTATAAATGAGTGTAATCTGTACTATGACAATACGAATAAGTATCCACACTGTTCAATTAACATACATATATAAAGTTTTGATATCTGAAGGCAACTGCATAAACACATACCTTCTTTACACACTTTAGTACAACATTTTTCGGTAGAGTTGACTACCTTCCCCACAGCAATTTTTAAAATTGGTATCTCTATCAACATAACATAGGCTATCACAACAACTGGGAAATTCTATCATACTCTAAAACGAACTCCAATTTAAAAGAATATCAATCAAAAACATACTGAAAAAGCTTAAATTAAAAACGAAATATCCGTGAAAGGGATGGCTGAACTCAACCCTGCACGAAAACAAATTAATTCTCCCTTTCACAGAGAATTGGTTTTTAATTTAAACTTTTCCAGTATGTTCTTGATTGATTTTCTTTTAAATTGGAGTTCATTTTAGAGTATGATAGGATTTCCTGGTTGTTGTTATATGTTGACAGAGATACAAATTTCAAAAATTGTCATGGGAGGGTGGTCGACGAGTCACGTTTTCTGCTTCAACGAATGGATGGACGTTGGCATTAAAATTCAGGACGGGATGCTGGATTCCCACCAGAATTTTTAAACTCCCACCAAAATAAAGTTGTTAGGCAGGAGTCTCCCACCTTACGAAATGTTAAGAAAAAATATATATAAATATAAAATCTTGGGTCCATTTTTGGATCACTCGCAAAATTTGCTTGTTAGATACGGACCGTTCAGAGTTGCAAAAATTGCAAACAAATGCATTGTTTATGTCGGAAACATAATCAGTTTATGGGCACATTAATCGGCTTCCATATGTAGCAGCATGAGCAGTTCATTTTTCATATCGCAGACTGTTACGAATCAGGCATGAGATTCTTCTTCGGATGCGCAGTATTCCGCTTTTTTCACCACATTTCCGTTATATTTGAGATCAATGAAAAAACAAACTGAAGATAATATTTTATTTTTAGATGATTAGTTTGTGTGTATGTGTGTGTGTGTGGGGGGGGGTCATTTCCTCTCTGGGGAACAGTATTCCGTTTTTCAGAACTTCGGAAAACGAAAGTTAAACGGAGTGAAAAAAATTTCCCGTAATTGTAATTTCTTTTTCTCACAAAGTTTCCTCTGTCCAGTATTGTTATTAAATATCATCAATTTATTGCATAAATGTTTGTATTTCAACTCGACAATGTAGACAACAATTTCAGATAACGGAAGCTTGACAGAGCAAAAAATTCCTTGTAAACTTTAGGCACAAGTTTCTTCCGCAGATTCGAGGAACTCTGACTTTGTTATCATTTGTGTCGTTCTCCAGAACGACCCAAAACTGAAAATTTTTCGGGGTTGGGGTGCATGTGTGTGGCGGATGAAGGGGAGAGGGGCATTTTCCGGCTGGGGACGGAATTTCATCTTTCAAAACTTTCGAAAACGGGACTTAGACAAACTGCAGATTTAATCTGTAATCGTAATTTTTTCCTCACTACATTCCCTCTGCGCAGTGTTACTGTAAAATATAATTTTGTTCAATAACTGATTGTGTTTTAGCTTGAAAATGGAGGGAGAATTTCCGCAAATGGAAGTCAAGCGGAGCGAAGATTTTTTCGTAATCATAATTTTTTTTTGTGATGTTCCCAGTCCTGAATTATTGTTAAAGGTTATTTTCCCTCCATAAATAGTTGCAAAGGTAAGAACTGGACATGCCTCATATCAGAAGAATGGTTGAATCAACCAAGTCTCAATTATGTGAACTGCAATTCCTCGTGCGAATATTTTTATGAGTAATTCGTTTTTCCGTTTTTCAAGTTTTCCAACGTAATTTTCATATCTCCTTTGTCTTCATGTGCCTCCCGTAGTTCAACTAAAAAAGTATATCCTACTCAAGAAATATGCGGACTTTTTGTAGTCAAAAAAGCCTACACCCAAGAACCTGATGAGAACAACAGTGCAAAGATTTGAACATCGACCACCTAGAACCGAGAGGTACGTGAAAGATTTTTCCTTGAATCACATTCGATTACCGCGATATATATTCGCAGCGAATATTAATAACTTTCAACCGAGAAATTGCTTTCCTCTCAAAGGAAATATAACGCAAAAAGTTACAGTAGTTAAAACCACCATTAAACGGTTCTACCTGAAAAAATAACGTATGGAAAATGTTTTTTTCAAACTCGATACATCGAGAAATATGTGTGTAAATAATGTAAACATCTCATACATAGTATTCAAGAAGATTTTTTTTTTAAGCTGAAGGGAAACATGTCCAAAAATAATAAATCTGTTGACCCTTGTATTATTAAACTTTCACATTACAATGTCCAGTGAAGGTGACTGGCAAATTTTGGTCTAGGATATCTTAAGAATTTTCACATTATATAAAGTTAGGATTTTTTTTTTTTTTTTTTATGCGTATCTCCATCAAATTGGAAAGACCAGTCTTGACAAAAATATTCATGTATACACACATGCATATTCCAAACTTAACAAATGTGTAACGACTTCTTAATGTTTACTAATAATTTGCCTGTAACATCACACTAGAAACATGTATTTAAATTCCACCTGTTATGCTGCCAAAAAAGTTTGATAAATACTTCATCATCAAAGCAAAGTCATCCACCAATCTCCCGAACACATTGTAAGGTTCTACCGGGTTCACCAAACATTGTGTGATGAAATGACGAACTTGACATTTTGGAAGGGCTCCCAACTCATTTTCAAAGACCATGTGAAAGGAAGAATGATATTTATCACTGACCTCATGACTGAATGTGGAAGTGATAAAAAGTTAACTCACGTGTTCACCAGAGGAAATCATTACAATGCATCTGTGATATTCACCACGCAAAATACTTTTCATGAGGTCTGCAGCAAAGGCTTTTATCGCATTTTGCATCAATATGGTAGCTAGAAGAGATAGTGTGCCATGAATTAATACCTTACTGTTTAGATTTCAGTTCCCTATTTTCATGAAACCACCAGATGGCACTCCTGCAAGTTTCTATGCTAGGATTTCCAAACATTAGCATGCCTTTCTTGGCATGTTTGGTGGATAGAGATTGAAAAAGTGATTTATTTGATAGAGCCGTCATGAAAAGTAGTAGTAATAACTGCGTAACATTGAAAACATGTTTCGTACCTGGATGCAACAGTAGTTGCCAGGCCTGGAAACAAAAGGTTACTCTGTTTCCCTCACTGAAAGATGGGGCAAGGCGAAAGGAATGGAGCAAGGCATTTTCTCATGCTGACAACCAGCTAGAACAGACGAACATTTTTTGATGAATGCTTTTATGGAATGAACCAGAACTAGGTCAGTAAGTACCTTCAGATAACACTGTACCCACAAGTTTCCCAAATCTCCCTGCATATTAACCAAATGCTTACCAAAACAAGTTCAAATTAGGCAACTGGACTTCCAAATCAGAATGTTTTCAAGTAGTTTCCGATTTGGAGTGTATCATTCCGCTTTACATAGAACCTGATCACTTCCAACGTGAAAGAAAGTTCACGATAAATTTCATGCCCTTTTTTCTTTAAAATTTCATGGTAATAGACATTTTAAAGACTTTTTATGTGTAAATATTTTACAAAGGTAATATTCTGGTGATTGCTATAGTAGGCAGCTAAAAATTTTGAGATAGTTATTAAGTGGAAGACAATGTCCTTCTTCCAAAAGGGAAATTATGTTCACAAGGCTGCTGAACTTAAGGAAGTTTAGTGCAAAAAGCAAAGGTTAGACACATTAATTTTGTGCCATTTCACCACATGAAAAATGTTTGCATTAAGATTCTTTATGGAATAATGACGTATAAAGCTATCATATGAAATAAATGTATTATTTTCCACAATGAAATAAATTCCTATAATTATCTCCTGTACGATAAGATTTTTTCGATGAAAATAGTTATAAAAATTCTGTATCACTACTTTCTTTCACATTGGAAGTGATCAGGTTCTATGTAAACAAAGCGGAACGATACACTCGAAATCGGGAACTACTTGAAAGCGTTCAGATTCGGAAGTCCAGTCAATTAGGCTAAATACTGTGCAATGTGCCAAAATGATTTTGAGCAACACAGAAGAGTACACTATGCTGCATCTAATTCAGATGAGAATAACTCCTACTTGATTATATTCAGTAAATTAAGTGATATTAAATTGCCAAACAACTGGACCATAATCAAATACAAAAACATAGCAAATATCATTTCATTTTTCACATGGTTTTCTTATTCTCCTGAAAATGTCCAGCCTGATAAACAAGTTGTAGTGAAGGAGAATGCTGAAGAAAAAATAGAATTTGTTGCACAGCATATACTTAGGATAATAAAAAATGATTTTTTTTGGTAAAAATTTTAGTGAAATGACTATACTATGCAGAACGAGAAGCACATATATCGATGAGCATAGTTTACAGTATTAGCATCGAAGGCATCTTGAGCACCCTCTCCGATTTCATGATTTTAAGAACTCGTCTACAGAAGCTCACGAAACACTATCTCTTCTAGCCACTATAGCATCGGGTTCTCGTAATTCACATATATTGCTGCTATGAGATAGTTACATTTATGTAAAACATGATGAAATAATGTTCAGCAATAGTTTAGTAAAATACACTGTTGAGTAACAAATTACCTATTGTGCGTCACTTCCGTTACTTCAAAAAATTTTACTTAGGATTTACATTACTATTGTCAGGAAAGATGCATAACATCAGCAAATATTTATTCCCAAGCATATTAGGGAAAATAGTTAGATTCAATGGCAGAACATAAAATTTAACCCTGCAAACTTCAGAAATGAACGCTACTTCTTTGGTACATGAAAAAGTTCAAGAGATTATATATTGTTGTTTTAGGCATGTGTATCACATAGATGTTATGTACATTCTGTGATATCAAGCCACAGACTAAGAGACAGGCATACAACAACAGGAGATAGAAGGTATAAATCAGTCGTTAATAATTGATACAGGTTGAATGAAAATCTTGTAGCAGACAAAAAAAAAAATGGCTGGAGTTTGTGGCAAAAACTAGGCTTGAAAATCAATTGTCAAAGTCCATATGTTTTACAGGTAATTATTTACAAGTATATATACAATTTTAACTCGAACGTAGCAAGCTCATAAAACAAACAAAATGTATTGACATAACCAACCTTAAAAAACACCATAATACTTTTAAGTTGGAACTGAAGAACAGATTCTCTGCTTTAGAAGGCATAACATTGGAAGAAGTGGATATTTCTGAAGTTAACAGAAAAGTAACCAAAGCTCTTATGGAAACAGCAACAAAATTCGCTGGGTCTAAGAACAAGTTGCATGTGAACGAATTATCCGGAAAAACCAAAATGTTGATGCAAAAAGAAGAGAGATGAGGACAACTAAAGAAGATGTGACTTCCAAAGTGGAATATATAGAGCTATGCAAGACAGTACGAAAAAGTATCACTGAAGACGTAAGGAAATTCAACTGTGAAGTACTGAGGAAAGCAATTGAAAACAACCAAAGCCTAAAGATAGCAAAGGGACATCTCAGTAAGGGAAGAAAACAGATTATGGCACTGAGAAAAGAAGATGGTTCTGTAACAAGAAATAGAGGCGAAATTTTGACAAGAGTGAAAGATTTTTACTCCAAATTATATGAAAGGGATGATACATGTACTCCAGACATCATGAAAGGTACCAGTATCAGAGTTCTTCCAAACCTCCCAGCAGAAGTTGCACATGCAATCAAGAACATGAAGCGGGGGAAAGCTCCAGGAGAAGATGGAATTACTGTAGACATCATACAAGAAGCAAGTGGAGAAATCGAAACAGTACTCTCCCAAATTTTCACTCGATGCCTTAATGAAGGGCAGATTCCTGAGGATTGGAACAACGCTACAATGATCTTGCTACATAAAAAAGGTGACATTGAAGATCTCAGGAACTACAGACCTATCAGCCTCCTATCAGTGGTTTATAAAATCTTCACTAAAGTTCTTTCACACCGCTTGAAGGTGACACTCGACATGGCTCAACCGAAAAAACAAGCTGGATTCAGGAGTGGCTACAGCACAATAGATCATATCCACGTATTGAGAGAACTAATTGAAAGAGCGAGGGAATATGAACTTCCATTGTGCATGGCTTTTATCGATTATGAAAAAGCCTTTGATTCGGTGAAACCATCAGCAGTTACAATGGCTCTGAAATCCTGCGGTATTGAAGATGCATACATTAATATTATTAATAACATCTATGAAAATGCAACTGCAAAGATTCTGCTGTTTGAAAATACAACACACATAAAAATTGGAAAAGGAGTGAGACAAGGTGACACCATATCTCTGAAGCTTTTTAATGCCACATTGGAAAATGTGTTTCAATCACTGAACTGGGGAAACAAAGGGATAAAGATTAATGGAGATTATCTAACCCACCTTCATCTTGCTGATGACATTGTCATTTTTGCAACTACCCCATCAGAGCTGCAGAGTATGATTCAGGAACTTGCTGACAAGAGTAAAGAAGTAGGATTAAAAATGAACTTTCAGAAGACAAAAGTGATGTTCAATGCTTTTACAAGAAATGAAGATTTATCGATGGATGGAGAAAAGCTGGAGATAACAGACACGTACGTTTATCTTGGACAGCAGATATCAAGTGAGGGTCACATTGATGAAGAAATTAATTGGCATACAAAACTTGCCTGGAGAGCTTTCTATAAGAAACAGCATAATTTTCAAGAGCAATATGCCATTATGTCTTAAAAGAAAAGGGTTTGATCAATGCATCCTTCCAGTGCTTACGTATGGTGCAGAGATGTGGACCTTAACTAAAAGAGACATACAAAGGCTGCAGACAACTCAAAGCAGCATGGAGAGGTGCATGCTTGGTGTAACCAGGAGAGATAAGAAGGAACTCGTGGATCCAAAAAATGACGAGAGTGGAAGACATCGTGATCAGAGTTAAATCCCTGAAATGGCAATGGGCTGGACATACTGCCAGAAGGACAGACCATCGATGGACAGCCGAAATTTTATATTGGATTCCAAAGGACAGGAAAAGACCCAGAAGAAGACCACATGGAAGATGGGTGGATGAAATTCGCTGAGTTCCAATTTATGGAGTGTCCACTTGCTTGTATGTTTGTCTAGCCCTGTTTTGTTACTAATGTTCCTAATAGCCTAATAGCTACATTAGTAACAATTATTAGGAACATTGGTAACAATAGCTGCAGCTATTAGGAACATTAGTAACAAAACAGGGCTAGACAGACATATACAAGCAAGTGGACACTCCATAAATTGGAACTCAGTGAAAATAATCGCCCACCAGTCAAACTTAGTAAAGAGGAAACTAGAAGAAGGGATCGAAAGAGCAAGAAGAAGAAGTACCGCAATTAACGATAATTGCGGTTGGACTCTTCCAACTCAGTGGCAGCAACTACTCCACGAACTAGGCTTTAGTTCGAAAATTTGACAACCAACTTTCATGAAAAATAACCTCTATAAGACCCGTTAAAAAGTTATTCCACAAAAAATAAGATGTGACTTTACGTCCCCTGGTGGGAAAACCATGCATTATTTTAGGAAGAAAATATTCTCAAAAGGTTTATCCACATAAGCGGAATCGGTCAAAGAAAAAAAAAATTAGTAGAGTTTTCAGGAGCCCAGATTTTGCAAGAAATACTTCAGAAGCAGAAATTAACACTTGTGACCTCTGGTGCCCAAACCATTCTTTACCAAACATTAGAAATTATGTGAAAAATATTTTCCAACAGGTCTTGTATGCGATACAGGAAGAATTTTTCAAATCAGAGCTTTAGGAGCAGAAATAACGCAGAAAACACAATTTACCTTTGTGCCCCCTAGCGGAAAGTCTATGATTTACTTGAAAATTTGGAATTTATAGGGAAAACATTTCGCATCGGAAACACTATCCAACATAAAAGGAATTTTTCAAATCGTGCTAAGTAGAGATATTGACAAAAATAAGATATACATCTACGCCTCCTGGTGTAGAAACCATGCATTTTTCAAGAAGAAAATTTTTCCTAAAAGGTTTGTCGACATGAGGAGTATCGGTCAACAAACGACTTTTTTATCAATCAAGATTTTAGAAGCTCATATTTTGCTGCAGATACAACAGAAGCGGAAATTAAGACTTACGACACCTGGTGGCCAAACCATTTCTTACAAAAATTAGACATTATGTGCAAACGATTTCCCATCAGGAGCTGTATGCGGTGCAGAAAGAATTTTTCAAATCGGAGATTTAGAAGCACAGATATAGGGAGAAACGCAATTTGCATTTGCGCCCCCTAGCAGAGTCTATGAATTACTTGAAAATTTTGAAATTACATGAAGTGCATGTCACACTTGAAACACTATCCAACAAAGAAGAAATTTTTCAGATCGGACTCTTAGAAGTAGAGATATTGACAAAAATAAGATATACATCTACGCCCTGGCGTAGAAACCATGCACTATTTTAAGAAGAAAATGTTTCTAAAAGGTTTGTCGACATGACTAGTATCGGTCAACAAACGACGTTTTTTTCAATCGAGAATTTAGAAGCTCATATTTTGCTGCAAATACAACCGAAGCGGAAATTAAGATTTACGCCCCCCTTGGTGGCCAAACTATTTTTTTTTACAAAAATTAGAAATTATGTGCAAATGGTTTCCCATCAGGAGCTGTACCCGGTGAAGAAAGAATTTTTCAAATCGGAGATTTAGAAGCAGAGATATAGGAGGAAACGCAATTTACCGCTACGCCCCCTAGCGGAAAGTATATGAATTACTTGAAAATTTTGAAATTATATGAAAAACATGTCACACAGAAAACACTATCCAACTAAGAAAGAATTTTTCAAATCGGACTCCTAAAAGTAGAGATATTGACAAAAATAAAATGTACAGCAACGCCCCCTGGCGGAGAAACTGCGGAATATTTTAAAAAGAAAATATTCCGAAAAGTTTTATTGATGTGAGTGGCTTCAGCCCACGAAAGAATTTTTTCAATCGATATGGTAGAAGCTCCGATCTTATGGCAAATACATCAGAAGCAAAAATTAACACTTACGTGCCCTGGTAGCCAAAGTATTCTTTACCAAAAATTTGAAATTATATGCAAAAGATTTTCCATCAGGAGATGTATCCGCTGAAGAAGAAAAATTTCAAATCGGAGTTTAAGAAGAAGAGTTATCGGGGGAAATGTAATTTACTTTTACGCCCCTAGCGGAAAATCTATGCGTAATTTGAAAAAGCAACTATATCTAAAATACCCCTCAACATAAATGGAATCGAAAGATAAAAAAAATTTCAATCGGATGTTTAGAAGCAAATATGTGGAATAAAACGTATTTTTGAATTCGACATCATCTGCATTTACGCCCTCTAGCGGCGAAATTGTACATCGTAAAAAAAAAACGAAATGAAGGATCATCATTTACATATTTCAAGCTTCCCAATGCAAAAAGATTTTTTCAAATCGGACTAATAGTTGCAGAGATATCGTGGGTACGGACGGACAGACATACCGATAACAGAAGCACGATCTTTTTTTACAAAAGACGTGCTAAAAATGATGTCTTCTGCAGCTAATCGGAAACTTGGAATCACAGATAAATACTGAAATACCAAAACTGTCACTGAAAATGTGACCAGGTTTAATATCTACTAAACGTTTATACACATTATACTACACTGATTTTGAGAAAAATTTATTTTTCTACTTTAGCTTTAGTTCAATTATTGAAGCAAATTACAGAATAAAAAAACATAAAATTCAAAAATACATACATGTGTGGCATTACTCTTGAAATAATTTTGCATACCACACAATCAATACATAAAATACTATTCATATTCAATTATTTTGAAATAATGCTTACATTGGAAATTTAAGGGTAAGGAAAGGTGAAATATTTGGAATTTTTTCAAAGGAACAAAGGGATTGTTATTTCTTAAACGCATAGTCATGGGAGCAAGTATTTGTGTTACATTTTATTTAGGGAAGAAATTTTCAGCATAATACGTGGTGCGATTAAAAAGTTCCAAGACTAGGTACGTAGCAATCCAACAGATGGCAATACGCAGAGGCGCGAGCAGCGGCCGAGGGCAAGTGATCTTCACGAGTCACTGTGCTGAGTGGCGTCATTCTGTGAACATCGGGAGCTGTGCTACATGATATTTGGTGACCACGTGCAGAACACAGCGGCGATTTCGATATGGACTGCAAAACTAGAGCAGCGAGCGAACATTAAATTCTGCATCAAAGTCGGCAAATCAGGAACAGACACGAATGAAATGTTGAGGCAGGCTTATGGCAATGAAGCAATGAGTCGTGTGAGGTGTTTTGAGTGGCACTCGCGGTTGAAGAGCGGCACTGAAAGATGAGAGGTCAGGGAAACCATCCACACAAAACCCCTGAAAATGTGGACATTCATGGGGTTGTGCACCGTGAATTTGTCCCACAGGGCCAGACCGTCACTGCCCTTTTTTACTCAGATGGTCTGCGGCATCTTAGGGAGGACATTTGCCACAAATGACCTGAAATGTGGCACAGGGGCGATTTTCTGCTCCATCACGACAATGCAGCAGCTCACAGAGCGATAGCAATATGCCAGTTTTGTAGCCTCAACAGCATGAGTACTCTTTCTCCCCCGCCTTACTTGCAGAATTTGGCCCCCTGCGACTACTTTCTGTTCCTGAAGATGAAGCTCAAGGGTCGCCGTTTTGAAACTGTGGACGAGATCCAGCATGAGTCACAGACGGTGCTTGACATGATTCGCGAACAGGACTTCCAGGGAGCGTTCCAACAGTGGCAAAAACGCTGGCAGCAGTGTATCGCTGCCCAAGGAGACTACTTTGAGGGAGATCATAGCCAGACTTAAGTAACATAAGTACTTTGTTGTATATCAGCCTAGTCTTGGAACTTTTCGATCGGACCTCATATTGATGTTGTAGCTATGTTTTAAATTTGTACTTGCCAACAAACAAAGTATGCACAAAAATTTCCAATGTGAAATGAAAGAAAATAATGGGATAACCTTAAATCCAAGGGCTGTGTACAAATGCATTCACTAAGTGATCAAGCAATTTAACTGGGCATGATTAGAAAAGTAATTATAGGAGATGCAAAGTGATTAGTTTGCTCAGAAAATACTAAGAAACAACTAGATTTAAGTTTCTGATACTAGAGAGCAATCTGATTTTATGACAAATTTTTATATAAAGCATTCTTTAGCAAATTTCAGTAAAAGTCAAAATAACCCAAAAACAAAAATCAGCTACTTATAAAGCATCAGCTACTTTTCATCCAGAGGCTAAAGTATGTTATGAAAATTAACAGATGGAGCAAAAACGTTTCCCATAGCAGAAGAAAGGTAGTAGAGACAAAAAGATTTTCAAATCAAACAGTTAAAAGAGATATAGAAGGAAACATGATATAACTCTATGCCTTTTAGCAGAATAATTTTGCATAATGAAAAAGTTGAAAACAGGCAAAAAGATTCTTCATGGCAAAAGCTATGCTGAGGAAAAAGTACTTTTCAAATAAGTCTCATGGAAGCAGAGGTAGCAAGAAAAACGTCTTGACCTTAACAACCCCTATAAGGAAAGTTGTACATTATTTGAAGAGGATCTCCTTATTGTAGCAACAATCTTATTCACTCTCCATCTTTATTATAGCGAATGGCATACAGTAAAAAATAAATTTCTCAATAGGGTTTTTAGAGGCAGAGATACGCTGCAAATGAAAGAACAAAAACACCACCTAGTGGCAGAATTGTGAACCACAAACCAGGGGTGCAGAATTTGTCCGAACTCGCGAACGAGGTTCGGGGGAAATTAAGGCAGGCAGCTCTGGGGAAATTTTTGCCCGCGGGTAAAAAAATAATTGTAGTAGTAATAATAATAATAAAACAAAAAACTGACTTATTAACAATGAGTATAACACAAGAGATAAGAGTAATTTACTGCACAATAATCAGGTAATCATTTTGAAAAATGTCATGTTGTTATAAATACAAGAGGTTATGAGCACAGTGACATACTGCAGACTGCCGCTGGCATATGATTCACCGAGCCCAAACGACTTTACTAATGCCAAGGCGTAGACAGTGTGGCACGAGTAATAAAATAAGTACGGCACAACCACTAGTCATGCTAATAAAATTTTTCCGAAACTAATGGCAGCTTATGTGTCGTAGGCGCCGATCTGAAAAATTATTAGGGGTTCCGCACATTTTAAAGTGAATGACCCATGCATTTTTCAAAGGATTTAAGTGTAATTTAAATTTCATTCAGTAAAATTATCTGGCACAATTATATGCCTGAAATACTAGAATGAAATAAATTATAGTTAATTGCATTATTTTTTTAGCTGTTTATTTTTCAGCCTCTTTGCCATACCACTGTTTTCACCTAGACCCAAAAATGTTTCAGACATTTTGAATCTAAAATAAATATTAAGTTGTTTTTGTTTTTTTTAATTTTTAAGTAATAGGCTTTAAGGATTAGTTCTTAATCATCAACATATAGATCTAATACTCGCTTAAACTGGTATGAAAGTCCGCTACAGTTATGGGGGAAATTTTGGACAAAAAAAAAATTGCGTTCTGGGGAAATATTGGGCCCTGAAAATTTTCTGCACCCCTGCCACAAACCTCCTCAAACACAAACCTACCTAAAGTGTTCCATAAGGTAAATGGTATTTGGTGTTAAAAGAATTTTTTAAATCTAACATTTAGAAGCACAAATATTGAGAAAAATATATTAAATATTTGCTCCCCCTAGCAGCGAAATTGCGCATTATTTTGGAAAGATAATACAGACAATGTGTTTTCATAGAATAGTAGTATCCGATTGAAAGAGAACATTTTTCAATCAGGTTTTTAGTCTCGCAGATATTGCTGTAAACGGAAACGTGAACTTATGCCCTCTAGTGGCGCACTTGTGCGTCAACAAATATTTTAAATTATATGAGAAACATCTGGCACCGAAAATGTTCTCCAACAAAGAAAGAATTTTTCAAATCTAATTCCTAGAAACAGATATGTACAAAAATAAGATATACATGTACACCACCTGGTGGAAAAATTATACACTATTTTATGCAGGAGGTATTCTCAAAAAGTTCGAGGTGAACAGTATCGGTCAACGATGGAATTTCTTCAATCAAGTTTCCAGCTCAGATTTTGTTGCAAATACATCAGAAGCAAAAATAAACACTTATGCCCCTGGTGGTCAAAGCATTATTTACCAAAAATGAGAAATTATATGCAAAACATTTCCCCTCGCTCAAGAGCTATATCCGATGCAGAAAGAATTTTTCAAATCAGACTTTTAGAAGCAGATATTGGAAAAAACACTATTTACTTTTATGCTTTATGCCTCCTGGCAGAAAATTCATGCATTATTTGAAAAGGGGACTGCAACTAAAATAGTCTTTGATATAAATGTCATCGAAAGGAATTTTCAATTGGATATTTAGAAGTAAATATATAAAAGAAAACGCATTTTAATTTCAGTAAGATCTCCATTTGCGCCCTCTAGCAGCGAAGTTGTGCATCATAAAAAAACCTGGAACGCATGGATCATCATTCTCACATTTTAAGCTTGCAAATACAAAAAGCATTTTACAAAATGAACTAATAATTGCAGAGATATGGTCTCTTTGGTCGGACAAAGTGATAACATTAGCACGACACAAAAGATGCAGCTTCAGTTCTCCTAACAAACAAGAAAACCAACAGCCCCTTTCCCCGCATTTTACAGGGGCTGGGGAAGAAAATTTGTCAGACATAAGTTATGACAGTAGAAAAAACCTCAACTACAAAACATCGTGCAGGGACGAAAAGGCAGGAATGCATAAAATTCCAGGACGTGTAACAGAATTTTAGGACATTTCTAGGACAAAATGGAATTCCAGGACGCGTACAAACCATGATCAGAAGCAGGCAAACACTTACGCTCTCTGGTGGCCAAACCGTTCTTTACTAAAAATTTGAAATCATATGCAAAACATTTCTCATGAGAAGCTGTTTCTGATGCAGGAAGAATTTTCCAAATTGGAGTTTTAGAAGCAGATACACACAGAAAAACGCAATTTACCTTTACGCCCTAGTGGAAAATCTTATGCGTTAGTTGAAAAAGATACTTTGCCTAAAATAGTCTGTTATAAATGGCATCGAAAGGAAGAAAGAATTTTTTTAATCAGATATTTAGAAGCAAAAATATATTCAATAAAATTCATTTTGATTTTGATATCTGCACTTACACCCTCTAGCGGCAAAGTTGTGCATCGGAAAAAAACGGAATGCAAGGATCATCATTCTCACATTTCAAGCTTCACAATGCAAAAAGGATTTTTCAAATTGAACTAATAGTTGCAGAGATATGGTGTCCACAGACGGATGGACGGTAGTATAGCAAGAACGATCTCCGAGATGTGCCTCGTGGATAATGGTGAGGAATCCCAAGATCGCCGAAAAAGCAGCGCCGCTGGCTTTAGTGAGGCACTGTCATAAACTGGGCAGTCACATCTCTGTGCAATAACGTTGGTACTTACACATTGCAGCTACAACAATCGATGTGAACCAATTTACTATGCAAAGTCAGGCGGTTTCTGGGAAAAATTACATACATTTATGAGGAAAAAAATGAAAAGGAAAGATTTTCAAAATTTCCGGATTTGATTGCTTTAAAAATTCCAGAAATATCCGGAACACAATCACCCCTGTACGTTAATAATATTATTAACGAAAATGTGCTATTATTTGCTAGCAAAAGTCATTTAAGTAGATGAAATTCATTTTCCAACTAAAATACTTGAGCTTTCGCATATATTATTACAATTCAAAGAAACAAATTTTTATTTACTCAGGGCCTTTGGCCATCACGATTCCTGAAATTTACTGGCACAATTCACATAAAATTTTAGTTTCAGTGTACTAATAAAAACTTCAATTTTAGTTTACTAATTCACTAACTGTGGCTGAAGATTTTGGCATAACTTAGGTGGTTAAACTAAAACATCTAAAGTTTTGAACTGAAATACTAAGTTCTTCCCTATGTACAACCAAAAGAGCTTTTTTTTTTTCAAGTGCATTCAATACTGTAAGTTTCAGACAGACATATCAACACTTTTAAAACCTTACAAGAGCACATGAATTTGAAAACTTATACTTACAACACAACCACATACAAAATCAATACTCTTGAACACCAGACAAAAAGTAAAAGTAAAAAAACTCAGCAAAAGTGTTTACAAGTACTATATGCACAATATAAAATTTAGAAGAAAAAAAAAACTATCTTTCATAGAAAATTAAGCTAGACTCATCACATTTTGCAATGATTTCCACTCACAAATTTAAAAAAATCATTTATATATTATTTATCAGCTTTATTCACTACAAAAAAATATACCTTTAGAATAGGATTTTATGAGAAAGGAAATTTCTGCACATTTTTAATACTTAGGTTTGAAACTGGATATTATAAAAATGTATTCTAAATTCTTTATAAAGAAAAAAAGGTATATATATATATTATTGGAAAGGTCGCTAAAGAAACAGCAATTAGGCACAATTTATGGTAAGATTTTTCCCGTACGTACGAAGGGCTCAGACTGAAAATATCATATACAAATCCCTATTTTATTTTTCAGAACAAAATTTCTATTATATAATGTGTTAGAATAAGCAAAATATAGCATATTAGAAATACAGAGATATTTTCCAGCAAACAATGATTAAATTTCAACTATTACAGCCCTATACAGTAAATTGTGCTGTTTTTTTCCTTTAAAATAAGTTTGATGTAATCACTTCAGTAACATATCAAAGATTTCACTACATGGATAAGCAGTGGAAATAACATTTATATAAACCAGCAAAATTTTTTTAAATACTTTCTGCCACAATCTCAAAATTTGATATTTTTGTACTAAACAAAAATTACATAAAATGAATTCAAAACTTGTTTCTGCACACTGAAAACACAAAATGTAATTTAATATGGTTTTAGAATCATTTCTCAAAATCAAAAAATATTTTTTTATTCATCCTGCTGTAAAACCTGGCAATTACTGAGATCCCTTATTTTTGTTTGAGGGGCAAAGATTAATAAAAAAATCAATTTAGAACTTTTCTGAACACATAAATCACTATAAAATGTCATTCAGTATAATTTAATTTTAAAAAAATGCAGATTTTAGAACCGTTTCTGTATATATCACAACACTGACTATGTCTGTCATTTGTATCGTGCTATGTTTCAATGCGAAAAAGTTCTTTTAAGTCATCAAAAGAAAGCTTGTTGACTACATTTTTCCCCCCTTCTAATGCACTTTTAGCAACAAAATTTTTTCTCTTTTGAAACTGTACAATTGTTGTTTCAATTGTATCAACACAAACAAACTTATGAATCACTACATCTCTTAACTGGCCAACCCGATAAATTCGATCACAGGCTTGATTTTCAAGGGCCGGATTCCAGTGATGATCAAGGAGAAACAAATGATTCCCACCAATCAGATTGAGCCCCACACCACCAGCTTTTAATGACAATAACATAATTTTTGGTCCTTTTGGATTTTCATTGAATTCGCAGGCAGCCTTTGTTCGATCTTCAGGTTTGGTGTTCCCTCTTATTATGCAGCACTTTATGCGATGTTCATTTAGATGAAATTCCACTATTTCTAACATACCAACCCATTGCGACACAATAACGCTTTTCTGCTGACTATCAGACTTTTCTATTTCTTTTAACTCTTTGATAAGTGCTTTCATCTTTGTACTCTGAAAAGAGACTGAGGAAGCATCTTTGGATTCAATATGATCTAAAGTGAAGCTAATGTCGGAAGCTTTTCTTGAATTGTCCCCTCCTTCAATACTAAGTGATGCAATGCTGTCCGTAATATTTAATACATCAGAATCGTTTAAAGATACATCATCTTCAGCAGGTTTCTTGAGTAAGCTAATGTGATTACAGCACTGCTGAAGACGAAGCAAAAATACAAGCAAATTTTTATTACCAGAATCAGTAGTCACATTCTTGGCTTCCATGTAACTCATAATACGCGCTTTGGACTCACGGTACACTTCTTCGTAAATTTTTCTTTCTTCATTGGATAAATGTAGGTCATGGATAACAAAAGTTTTTTTGGGAAGTGGCACTAAAATTTTCCCAGTTTCATCACATTGTTCTTTAGATCTTCTAAAAAGAATAGCCTGGATCAATGTGTTCCTTCTTTTCTCACTCTCTTTGGTGTCTGAGCCAACAAAACTTTGCCATATTTTGTAATCGTCAAAGGGAGAGTATTGCAAAAATTTTACGAGTGAATACAAGTCCTTCACATTGTTATGTATGGGTGTCCCTGTGACAGCCCATTTCTTTGAAGCCAGTAGCAGACAGATGGTTTTTGCTGTAATTGATTTTTCATTCTTTATCGTGTGAGCTTCATCTAAGATAATCCGCTCCCAATGCAAGCGGAAAAGGAGAGGATGTTTAGTCCCTTCAGTTAATAAACATTTTCCTTCAGATGAAACAGTGCCATAAGTTGTAAGAACTAAATCATAATTATGGTACTTTAACAACTTCATTTCCCTATCTTTGCCATGGTAAACTAGCACATTCAGCACTCCATTGTTGCAATGTCTTTTGACTTCTTCATTCCACTGATGAACAACAGAAGCCAAACAAACTACAAGCGTAGCTTTGCACATTTTGTGGTCACTGACAGATTCACTGTTGCTAACAGAACTATTTCTCAGAATTAGTGATAGCATAGTTAATGTTTTACCAAGTCCCATGTCATCAGCAAAGATTCCACCACTAGGAAATTGGTTTTCCCTCCACATTAACCATGCTAATGCACGCCTTTGATGCTTCATCAATTTAGTTTTTAATCCTTCAGGATCATCTTCTTCATCCTGCTCAGATGGACGAGTTTTTAACGATGTATGAAGTTTAGCAACTTCTTCCGTGTTCACTTGATTCTGCCTACGTACATCAGTGCGAGTTCCTAAGCTGCTGGTCTTTTTCGATGAAACTTTACTCAAAGGTAGGGGCTGTGCTTCAGTTAATTTCGTATGTCTTGTATTTTTATCTCTATAAGACCCATACTTTGCCTGATCTTGTTTGGACACTTCTGATCCACTTCCATGACCTTTTGCTAAATCACTGAAACTCAGATATTCATCATTCTTTGATAACTTACTCTGACATCCTTTCCCAGAATCTGATATAGAAGTCTGTAATTTTCCTTGGGAATAACTTGATTCACCTTCATTTTTTTTTAACGTTATATTCAGCATATTAATGAACGTCTTTTTTTTGTACCCTGAAAAGGCTGACTGGAGTCTTTTGCTGAATTGTCACCCACAGGAATTTTATCTCTAGCTATATTTGTGCAGTCCTGACTCTGCTGAACAGCCTTAAGTTTTAGGGAATTAATTTCAGCAGCCAAATTTCCTTTACCAGTTCCTTTGTCCATTATGGCATGGTGTTTTTCATGTTCCTTTTCTTTGGTATCACTGATGCAAGTTTCACTTTTACATAGCTTCTCGTGATATTCAAGTTCCTTATGATTAGTATCATCTGTCCTGCCTTTGTTCTTAGATATTTTTATATTACTAATATCACTGCAAATGCTTTCAACTGATGCATTCACTTCTCGAACATTTTGTGTCGTCGAAATTTCGTCGTCTCGTTTTGCGGATCTAGCAGTATTGTTCTCTCCATCGGAATCTCCACTATCCACCTCTCTACAACGTACCTGCAGTTCCAATTCCTTTAGTTTCGTTTGCAACTTCTTAATATCCTCCTTAAGTTTCGCTCCACTATCTCGTAACTTGGGGCCATATTCACTCAGAAGTTTTGTCTTCAATTGAAGTTGATGTCGAGTTTCGGACATTTCTGCCTTCCATTTAATTTCTTCGAGATCATCATCGTCGGAACTCACATGCCTTGCTGCACACATAACTAACTTTCTGTTTAATCAGTGCTAAAAGCAGAACAAAAACTAATAAGCACACTTCGAAAACCATGCGGTCTGAAATTAAGAGATAGGCACGTTCAAATTTATACATAAAATAATAATAAAAGATGGCAACATACCGTAAGCTCCGTGGACGATGACACTGGATTTGAATTATTTGATTTCCGAGTCCTCTTATTTCTGTGTCTACCCATTTTCATACACAAAAAAATAAGTTACAATATAATTTACGAGGCACTATTGAAAACACCACAACTTTAACAATAAGGTTTACCTGTCGTTTCCACACTAGCAGACTGCAGAGAAGCAGCCACACGGTTACCGTCAGTGATTAACTCTCACAATGCTGTTTTCTAAAATCCACTGTACGCCTTCGCCTAATCCTGTTTTCTCAAACTGCTATTTCACCCTGAATAGCAAAGATATTTATGTCTTTGTTTTCCGTTTTTTTTATCCAGAATTAATAAATCATGTTATTTCAGGAAAGAGTTGGCGTGATGACATCCTTTCCTGGTATAGATCTTCGCGATGACATCCTTTGGTGGTCAAAGCTAATATTGGGAGTGACGTCATATAGAAGCAAAAACAAATTAAATTATACAGTCGATAAAACAGTAAGCTTGTATAATTGATAAAGATAATTAAATTCATCATTTTGTCTGTCAAAACGCCTCAAAGCTTTTGTTCCATTGATTTCAGTAGTTTCAAAGCTGCTTTTTGCCTGGATATGACGTCACTTGCAGCAAGGCGAGGGACGGTGAATTAAGGCGGCCCAGTGCTGCGTGGATAGGAGCTCCACCTTAATATAAACTCGATCACTGATTTTTTGTTGTTGTTGTTGTTGTTGTTGTTTTTAGGTTTAACAACCACACCTTGAGGAACTCATTGAGCTATTAGTAATTGTCCCTCCCTAATTTAGGGTCACTGGTTCCAGGGAAAGGAGAGAGTCAGTGCCGTAAGACAAACACAACACCCATGCTTCACCGGGAATTGAACCCCGACCCATCTCGGAGGAATAATCAGAAGCCATCGCTTAGACTACTGTGCCACCAGAGCGGCCGATGACTGTTTCATTCAGGTCTTTGGAAGCGAATACGTTCGTTACCTCCGAGATCTTGAAGGCCTATCAAGTCGTGACGTCACACTCGTGAATCTACTGATCAAACAGTCTGTGTCTGCATTATAGACCAAGCTAGTGTCCATTGAAATACCGTAATACCTCTTATTTGTATATATATATAATGTTTCTCGGTGGTTCTTATATGGTTTTGACCTGCTGATTCCGAAATCGTTGAGTGCCAGACGCTAAACCTTGAGCATTTTTGTCAAAATGGCGGAATCCAAGATGTCCGACAGAAATCGTGCAGCATATAATAATGAATAAATGTATTCAATGAAGCACATTATGAACGCCCAAATGTTGCTGTTTATTATAAAATTCAACATTTACTCGATATCAAATCCTTATGCAAGATACATAGATAACAATAGTACATTTATAAACGTATCATATGACTGAATTGACTTGTACGGCAAATATAATATTTTGTAATAATTCGGACAAAAGACTTCTATGAATGAACTAACTTAAGTTTCGTTATCCGTTAGTAAAAATGTTCCTGAAACTTTAAAATGTTATTAGCTATTTGTGCCTACTGTTCTTATAACTTTTTATCAGTACCACTGTAGGTTGTCATTCGATGGCGTTAAGGGATTCAAGCATTCAAATTACAGAACCCAGTTAATGGCATGGAATATTTCCTATATGAACACAGTGTACTTTTGCATCCAGTAGTGCACCTGCAGCAGATCAGATTGAGAACTTTATTTGGAGCAGGCAGCTGTCCTGTGACAACCTGCTCCAAATAAAGGCTGTAACATACTTCCTGTCTTTTCCCAGCCATGCCATATTCAAGTGGGTTCAGAGGCGGTTGGGAAGGCGAACCAGCTGATTTTCATAATATTGTTTGGTAATGTGCACGTTGGCAGTTCGGATGAAAACCAGCATCAGTAGGTGGTGGACTGCTAAGCTCTTAAGACAAATGCCTTTTTTTTATTGGAGGTTTAGCGACCACCGTGAGCAACCCAATGTGCTATAAGCAGTCGCCCGTCCCTAATTTAGGGCCACTGACTCCAGGGAAGGGAAAGAGCCAGAGCCGTAAGACAAACACAACATCCATGCCTCACCGGGATTCGAACCCAAACCCTTCTCAGACGAATGGTCATAAACCAGCTTTTAGACCACTGCGCCACATGCCAGCAAATGCTTTTTTCCAGCAACCTTCGTTTGAAACATGACTGAACGCAAATTGTCTAGAGGTAGTTCATCCTGAATATGGCCATAAAGTATGGAAAGAAATTTGGATGCTGAAAGCGTGACAGCGTCTGTTGGCACCATTGGATCACCAAGGCAGATTATGTCTTTGTGCAAACTTAGCTTTTTCAGGACTGTTACTTTTCAATTACCAGAAAGAGATGACACTGTATCGCATCCACTCAAAGCATGCGCTGCTAGAAGGTTTGTCATGATAGCTGCATGTTTCTTTACGACCTCATTAACATCAATGGCACTTCGACCCTATAAACAAAGACATCGCTCTTTCCACGTTTTAGCAACACACAGAAAACGGTTGCTGTGTGTTGCTAAAACGTGGAAAGAGCGATGTCTTTGTTTTTTCACTGACGCCACGTTTTTGGAGGATTGGCACTTCGATCTTATGAGCATACTTCCATTATCAACTCAGTTTCTTGATGCATTCCACCAGTTTGTTCATGGAGATGATGAGCCAAGATGCACAGAACATGTGTCATCTGAAATAACTGTTATATGTGTCTTTTCTTTTGCAGCTTCTTGAATCGTGTGGTATGCTATAGTCAGATACTTCATGAGTCACAGGACATGTTGAGGTCGCACACCAATTCCGATTGGAAAACGATCAGCACCGGTAACGATTATTTTTTGGCCTGTAGGAACCTTCATCAAACACAATCTGCACACAACAAAATTTATGACTTGTTCTTTATTGGCTGTTACTTTCAACATAATGCTCTTACGGGGTAGTGGCGAATCCTCGATAAGCTGAAACACACGACAGAAACCTTTCACTTGTGACGATCGACATTGTGACTTGGTGCTTAATTCATGGTATCTGTCAAGCACAATGTGTGCCACTTGTATATTTTGTATCCGTCGCTTGATATTGTTTTCCACAGCATCGATGTAATGACTCACCTTTGATGGTTTTGTCGGCCAAGAACCAGTCCACAGTATAGCGCGTGCATTAAGAATGATAATACTTCTGGACCGATCTTACTTTGTATCCCACATTATACCTGCAACTTCGACTTCAATGCAGCTTTATTAGGATTTCTCGTTTTGCTGTCATCGTCGAATAAAGCAGTAGGATGAGGAGCCAGTTCACGACTAAATAATGTCTGTAAAGATATTGTCTCCCTTGATGATGCCATTATGCCAATTACTCTAGCTTATAAATCTTGTATCCAACACATAATAGGAATTACCAAGTTTAGTCATCTTTTTTGGGAATGTAGCCATTGTCTTAAGTCTTGTTTAATGTTTGATCGAATGCTTGAGACCAGTCTCGCTGATATGCATACCACTGTGTTTTGCCAATTGTAACATTCTTGTGCATTAAAGGTGGTATTATCAATAACCAGTTCAGAATAAATGCTTATCACTCCTTTCTCCGGGTGGCTGGTGCTATGAAATACATCAACACAGGTGGAAAATGGTTCACAAATATTTTGCCTGTCTTTTGCATCTGTAAAAATACGAGAATGATGCTCCTCAGCATGGCAAGAAATTACTTGTTGTATGTCGCCGTCCTTCATTGATTCCAAATCACTTTTCAGTTGGCCAAATACTCAAAGTGCTGGCAGGTCTGTTACTGAAAAACAACATGTGCTCGCAGGTTTATTACTGAATAACTTTGACATAAAATCTTTATGATATCTGCCATCCGCTGCATGTAAGTCACTCAGCACTCCATTTACTCTGAAGGTAACATCTGCTACCCAGGTATCAACACGCTGCTTGGCTTTCCGAATAATGGACTGTTTGAATGTTGTCTTCTCACTTCTGTCGCTAGTTTTACAAAGAAGGACTCCGTCCATCGAATATTTAAGCAAAGCAAACTGAATTTGCTTGTACCACTTACTGGTCATTCATGTAACACTTCTCAGAAAACTTGAAAATTTCAATCGTCCTGGAGCAGGAATCGAACCAAGCATCTCCCTAATTACATCTCCCATCGCCTTGGGTTCTTCTTCAGTCATTCAGTTTCACAATCAGTTCCGCAAAATAAATAGTGTTGTAAAAAATTAAATGATGATTCACTCCTCAGTTGGTTCGGTTCGGGAGTATCATCTGCCTGTTGACGATGCTTAGATACAACACGTTCAATGTGGTGTTTCAAGCAATATGTACTAACACAGCTCACATGGGGCATGAAGTCTGTAACACCCTTCGGCAGTTAGTCCCTGAGGCCATTCTCCTGTAAAAGACTTGCACGACGCAGAGTCTCCATCCTCTTCGAAACTTTAACAGTAGGACCTGTGCTACCACAACTGAAACATTCCATTGTCTTATGACTGCTGCACTAGATTAGTAGAGTCTTGCAACAAAGTGAAAAGAGAAATAAAATATACAGCAGATTAGAAATACAATCTTACACAATAACGTTGCGCTAAAATACGCAAGAAAAGTAGGTTAATCTGCACATACAAACCTTTCTGTGAATCTCTATGGCATTGGCAGCATTAATATTAGTCGAAATACCGTTTTCATTTACATTAATGATTGGGAATTTATTCAAACCTTCAATTCAAATGTTACGTTTTTCTACTTAGCGGCCATCTTGAATTCCGTCATTTTGACAAATATGCTCCAGGTTTAGCATCTGGCACTGAATGATTTCGGAATCAGCAGGTCAAAAGCATATAGGAACCACCAAGGAACATTATACAGTATATATACGAAAAAGAGGTACATGGCCTTCTAGCTTGGACTATTACCACGCTACGCCTAACCGTGTGACTTCTGATTCTTATAGTTGTCCATGCTTGCGTGAAATTAATAGAGTTCCTTTCCTGTGGTTTGCTTCAACTAACATTTTAATTACAGTTTTATATACCGGTAATTTAATGAGATAGGTATTTGATTATGCCACATCTGTGTTATGTACCCGGCTGCCGTGGAAATTATAACACAGGACCCAAAGTTTGGGTGTATGGATTTCCAAAAGACCAAGATTTGTGTTCTAAGTGGATTCGTGCTATTAAAAGGGATAACTTCACAGTTACATCACATAGTAAGGTATGTACATAGAACATTTTTTTAATCGAATTTAAATACAGGAACTTAGTTAATAACACAAGACCTCAGTTAATTAATTTGGTCAAGCATTTGGAAAGAAAGCATTTTAGCAAATGGATATCGTTGAGGTCTACTTTAAAAGTGAAATAATTTTTTTCATGCCGACTGCCCATTATGGTAACAGTGAACACTTTTTGTTTCATATTCATCTTCTGGAGGAATAATACATACACTGAAGAGCAATTGAATTAGAGATACCTATCTAGTAACGTGTAGCACCACCTTTCGGCCTGATGACGGCTGCGATTCGTCTCGGCATGGACTCGACAAGACACCGGAAGCGCTGGGAAGCCATACGGATCCACGACCCCTGAACGAGCTCCCACAGTTCTCGAAGATTTGATGGAGGGGGTCAGAGCCTCGAACATCTCTCTCGATGGCATCCCAGATGTGATCGATGGGATTGAGGTCAGGTGACCTAGCTGGCCAACGAAGCTAGGTCACGTCGGTGGAGTGTTCATCCAACCATTCGGATAGAATTCGGGAGCGATGGCACGGTGCATTGTCTTGTTGCGGGATTAGGTCCCCAGTGGGATGTTGAAGACGCACAAACGGGAGCAAATGGTCGTCCAGGATATCCCGGTAACGTTGACCTGTGAGGGACGATGTCACACGTACCAGGGGTCCCACTTCAGTCCACGTAAAGAGTCCCCAGACGAGAATGCCACCCCACCAGCTAGAAGAGTACCCTGCTGACAAAAAGGATCCGTCGCTTCATTTGGTTTGCGCCGTACTCGTATCCTGCCACCCGCATGTACCAACGTGAATCTCGACTCATCAGTCCTGGCAACATTTTTCCACATGTCTAGGGTCTAGTGGGGATGTTCCCGCGCCCATGCTAATCTTTGTACCCTGTGATATGCGGTCAGCAGCGGTACCCTCGTGGGACGATGGCTTCTGCACCCCATAGCGAGGAGATGGTTCTTAATGGTGTGGCTGCTTACACGTTTTTGTGCACCAGAGTTATATTGCCGAGTGATTTCTTGCACTGTGGCCCGTCTATCCGCTGTTACAATGCGAGCTAGCCTACGATGACCCCGCTCATCCACACGCTGTTGTCCACCGCAGTTGGCCCTTGCAGGGCTGGTTTTACCAGATTCGATGTACTCACGGTGCACCCGTGACACAGTGGCTCGTGAAAATCCCAGTGCCTGCACGACTTCCGAGATGGAGTAACCCATTCGTCCGGCCCCGACAGTTTGTCCACGATTAAATGCGCTTAGATCCTTCGTCTTACCCATACTGTGCCCGACTCTTACTGATTCCCATCGCATCCCTCCTTATATTGTCGGATCGCTGTATACGTCATGTCGTTTCCGTTTATAGGGCCGCCCACAGCGCCACATTCGCATAACGCCAGCTGTCTCTAATTCAATTGCTCTTCAGTGTATATACACTGCTGGCCACAAAATGCAACACCAAGAAAGAAGCATCCTGTTGGCCTGAAATTTGCAGCATGCGTCGCCCGCGTAAGGACATGCAAACGATTAGCATTGCAGGGCAAATGCGCTTCAAACAATAATTATTAGTCTCGATACTTTTTTATAAATCTTTAATAAGCGCAACATTATTAACCTGACTTGTTATCAAACCTTATCAATATGACCATGGCGTACAATAACTTTAAAGACTTTTGCCTAAGCCTAGGTGCTATTAAAAGTTTTGTACTAGAGTAAAAGCGCAACACAATAAACTTGACTTTCTGAGGAAATTTTATGCATATGAGCACGGTTGACTGAAAACTGATAAAATGGCTTAAGGTATGTTTATTAATTTTTGTTCCTGTGTAAAAACGCAGTATCATAACCTTGGCATGTTATTGAAACCTTATGAGTACGTCGGACTAAGAATTCCTAAAAAAAAAAGGCTACGCCTAAATTCTTGCAATTAAGGTTTTGTGACAGAGTAAATGTGCAACATTAATAACTTTACAGATTATGTTAACGTTGTGAATATGAGCACGGCGGATTAAAAATTTCAAGAAATCGCCTCTGGGATTAATGTGTCGTAGCAAAGTAAAAGTGTAAAATTATCTGTATTTTCTATATAAACCATACTACGTGCTGAAATGGCCCAACTGTATATACGTATACTTCAACCATATACCGAAGCGAGGACACGGTGAAACAAAAGTGCGATTTTGTACGGTCCCCTAACATTTTGTGGCCAGCCCACATGGAAGAGGACACGTTGATATTAAAGGTACTTTTCGTACGGCTCCATAACGGATACTTCGCAATCTTTTTTTCTTACTTGGGGGTTCAACGACCACCGTGATCAGTTCATTGGGCCGTAAGAAGTCAGCAGTTCCTAATTTTGGACCACTGGTTCCAGGGAAGGGGAGAGCCAGTGCCAGAAGTCAAACACAACGTCCATGACTCACCGGGATTTGAACTCGGGCCCTTCTCGGACGAGTGGTCAGAAGCCAGCGCATAGACCACTGCGCCACCTGAGCGGTTCACGCTGAAATTAACCATATATTTTTCATACGGCCCCAAACGCTCATATGGACATATTAGATGGAACTGGACGCAAAGAAACCATTAATGTAATTTGTACTAGCAGGGTGGTATTTCCCGAATAAATATTACTATTTGTGGAACCGCCAAGTTCAGCGGGTGAAAATTAATGAATTAAAAAGATATTCTTCTGATTTTCCAGTAAACTTATCTTCAATTTTTTTATTTAGTTAATTTAATTTTATGAAACAAAAAAGAAAGGAAGAGGAACGGAAATACTTACCTTCGAGGAGATATATATAGAACTGTCGTACATCTGTCGAGTGCATGCGACTTGACATTGGCATTGATAATCTTTTTCTTACAGTTTTGAATTTTGAATATCTGGAACTCTCTATTTACATTACATTGTATTTATTTCTGATGACGCCACCCGTTGGTGGTGAAAGCTAACATTTATTAATTTCTGTTTTTAATACACCGCTAACCGGATATTTTTTCACTTTATTGTTATCTACAGTCTCACACTTAGGCCATGGGTTGGGTATGGGAATGCCGAATTGTGTTGCAGTTCTTAAAAGTAAACCCCGATTTCTACTAAAATGTAATCAAGACATCAATTTTTATGAAGACCTCCCCCTTAAATATACTTTTTTTTTTTTTGCAATTCATCAAAATCTATTTAAAGCAATTTATTTAGGGATTACTGCGATGTTTTGACCTGCGATGTTATGATGTCGCGATGTTTTGACCTGCGATGCTATGTCGTAGACCCACAACGAACACCTGATACGTGAAGTTGCAGCAGTGCGAATTTAAATATACCGTATTATCGTTCCTTCATATTACACTTAATCACCCGATTTTGTTTTTCAAATTGTTTTATTGAAAAATATTTTTATCCCGTGAGCTGATGAAAAATGAATATCGCATAAAATAAAAAAAGGGGGTCCATAGATATCATGTTTACAAAACCATCACAGCTTTTCCTACCACAGTATTTGTCATTTTCTTGTAGGACTTCCGTCCACAGTGAGTATAGTTTAGGTCCTAGCCACCTACAGCGAGATCGCCTTTTGGGCAGGACACAGAAACGGAAGGAATGAGAGCAAGTCTAGGGACTTTGACAGAACAGTTTGTAGTAAGATTAGAGTGCAGTAGATGGCACCACCGTACAAGTAAGATGTTGCACACAGAGGGGTAGGAGAATTTCAGGGGGGCATAGGAAAGGATACCCATTTAGCCAGTGGGTCCAGCCTGGGGGCCGTCACTTAACGTGCTCGTTCGATGCATTGCGGTTATTCAGCGATTGTTAGTAAATCACACCATCTTCGAAAGATCAGCCCAGGCTCGAACCTGAGGACCTTGCAATGATAGTCTGACTCCCTAACCACTAAGCCACCCGTGGCTAAAACAGCTTTTCCGCACACATGCAGAGCTCTTTATATCTATTATTAATTGCAGTGCCGTATTCACACTCAATAAACTAATTTTAAAAGCAACTCCTACATGTTTAATCAAATCCTAGCTTTAATATCAATTGAATGTCAACAAACTGAACTCAGTGCAGTAGGATCAACATAGTAGAACCTTTTTTCTTTCTTCTTTTAAATGTAGTTGAACAATAAGGTAAAAAAATCTTGTTTATAGCTACGTGATTGACAATAACCATTATCATAAACAACAGCTTCACTGATGCAGAAGCGCATCGCCTTGATATCCCTTTTATGATATTTTCTATTTTATTCTTTCAATGGTGAAATACCCTTACTTTAAAATATTTAATCATTGTCACTTTCAGTAAATTTGTATAAGAGCTTAAATATTCATTATAATGTTGTTTGAAATTTAGAAACAAGTTTTGTGTGGAAGTTCATGTATACTGCTTCAAGGAGTTTTGTTTTTACATTCTGCTCTTGTGGCGTGGTATTATTAAGTCTTTTCCACTGTCTTGATGATAACATAAACACTGCTTGATGGGATGGTTAAAAATATTTTACTCTCATTAAAAAAAAAACTTGCTGTAGCATTTTTGCAAAGTAAGTTTCGAAGCATATAGCAGAGGATAGTGTGTAATTTGAAATAGACTGCATCTACAGTCACCGTAAGCAGAGTTTTTTTTTTTTTTGAATGAAATATAACTAAACAGTTTTCTTGTTGTAATGAAATATAACTCTTGTTGTAATGAAATATAACTAAACAGTTTTCTTGTTGTAATGAAATATAACTAAACAGTTTTCTTGTTGTAATGAAATATAACTAAACAGTTTTCTTGTTGTAATGAAATATAACTAAACAGTTTTCTTGTTGTAAGGAAATATAACAAAGCAGCTTTCTGCAATATAAACTGAACAGTTCTTTTGGTATAACTAATATTTAGCAATATCAAAATTGTTATTGCAATACAAATCTTTCTGAAGTGAATTAACCTACTCTTCAAGAAATTCTTGCAGATCAGGTTTAAAATATCTTTTGTGTGTATGTTCCAAGAAGCTTCATGTTTCCTTATAGCAAGAGTGATGCAAAGAAAGTGAGGGAAATCAAATATTATAGTGGACATCTTCTGAATAAATGAAAATTGTAAGTTTAAGAACATGGAATGCTTACTAAAATATTCTTTAGTGAAAATCCCTAAAGAACGAAATTCTGAAAAAGTGTAAAAAGCAGCTGATTCACCACCACACATTATTCCAAATGGAAGTAAAGATTGGGAGTGTGAAATATGCTTCCAATAATTCAGAGAAGATTCCAGTATTGAAAGGCATTTGCCACTGTATACAAATGAAAAATCTTTCCAGTGTGATGTGTGTATCAAGAAATCCACACAAAAAAGAAATCTTTTAAGTCAAGTAAAGCTCAATACTGATGAAAAATCATAATAGTGGGATATTAGTCACAAAATATTCACCCAAATTCTATAGTCTCAAGATATATATTCCTTCATACTGGTAAAAAGCATCATCTATGCAATTACGGTCAAAGACATTATGAACAACAATGAGCAAAAGATTTAACTTACTTGTGAAAATATATCTGTTCTTTATGTCGGCCATATTCGCCTTACTCTTACATCTATATCTAATACAGTACTTGACACAAACCTGACCATATTTGCTATTTATAACGACTATTTAAAGCACAATTTGCAACACGCAGGCAACTGACGTATACTAATGAACAACTTTCCGTCCTCGCTAATGGCGAAGCATCCGATTTTCAAACACTGACGGAAGTAGCTAGATTTTTGCCAGTCTATTCTCCTCCAAGGTCTGGTCTTTGTGGAAGCTCGTGGTTTAACAAATAGGTAGAGCACACAAATTGGAATAGGTATATTAACCTTTTTATATGCTTCACAATGGTATTTAAAGTTGCCAGATCCAGACCTGTCTGGGCTTCCGCGCGAAAATATTTTCAGGGACCCTCCTTGACCTACCACATTGTGTAATGTCCCCCTGGGTGATGTTCAGTTCACCAGAATAAAATTTTAAACACCCCGGCAGTATAAGAAGCTTGTAAACACACCTGTAGGAGTGAGCTATAAGTCTGTGTATTTGTTTGGTCGCAGGTCCCTAATTTACGGCCACTGGTTCCAGGGAAGGGGAGAGTCAATGCTGTAAGACAAAAACAACATCTTTGCCTCACGGGCTTAGAACCCAGACCCATATCGAATGAATTGTCAGAAGCCACCTCTTGTACCACCGGGGCGCGTATTTCATGAGTGTATATATGAAATTGCGATTAAGGCAATTTGAAACACCCCATTAGTTGAAGCTGTTGTGGAGCTAGCGTGTATGCGGGCCTTTTTTTTTTTTTTTTTTTTTGATTGGAGGTTTAACGACCACCGTGAGCAACTCAATGGGCTATAAGCAGTCGCCCGTCCCTAATTTAGGGTCACTGGTACCAGGGAGGGAGAGAGCCAGTGCCGTAAGACAAACACAACATCCATGCCTCACGGGATTCGAACCCGGACCCCTTACGGACGAATGATCATAGGCCAGCGCCTTAGACCACTGCGCCACCGGAGCGGCTATGCGGGGCTTAGGAGGAAGGTCACGTGACAACAACCTCTATGACTTCTACGGCGAGAAGTGTTACTGTTAACAAATTCTCTGTGAAGGCATCATGGTATTCAATAAATTTGTGGTAAGTAATTTTTGTGTGCCATATCATAAGTAGTACTTGTATTTCTTAAGATGAATACATATAACCTAATATGGCTGCCGTTTAAGAGCGTCGGCTTCAAAGTTATCCGCAAAGACCTTTAGCTTTACGTATCCAAGTAGCACAGCAACGTTCTCTGCACGTAAAAAATCCGTCCAGTCGTCGAATATTGGTCTCATTCGAATATCAAGGTTCAAATGAGGTACAGTGGAAGTTAGAAATTACACGTTTAGATGCCGTGGAAGAAGAAGTGTTCGATGAACCGCCAAATTCAGTTGTATATCGTCCGTGGCCGTGTGGCGCTTTGGTAGCGCTATCTTTAGTTTCTTGTATACCATCTCAATCTCAACTCAGTCTTAATATTCAATGTGTTCGTTCAGATGAGTGAGGTTTGTTATTGTAATAATTAATGCCCTGCACGCATTTATTTAGTTAAAATGTAATATTCTGTATTCAATTATTGCATAAAATGCAATGGCCAATTTAGTGTACTGTTCGTGCGTTCAGTACAAAAAAGTAATTTAATTATTCTACTCAGCTTATAAATGAAGGTTTAACTAATGTTTTCTGGTAACAAAAATGTTGGGCAGTATTGCTTAGTGCTGTTACAAAGATTAGTAATGATACGTTTGAAATTAAAAACCAAAACCTGTGTTTGAAAGACATGTATTGTTTCCTATGCATTCTGTATATTGGTACTGTTTTGAGAGTGCCCATACAGAATTCAACGTTAAACTGATATTCCTAATATAAATTTAGAGAATAATAAACAGAAAGCCAACTACTTATAAAATTGGACAAGGTAATAAAATTATACAATAAGGCAGCAATAAACGATCAGTTTCCTACGTTAGGTATACCTAGTTATGTAAATGCTCCATTGCATGCCAGTTGAAATGAAATAATGATGAAATGTCCCCCATTTTATTTTACATCCAGGTTTTGATTCAATTATTTTCAACTTTTGCCGTGGGGTTGAAGAAAATCTCAAGCAGTTTTAAATTTCCTATAACTTTATTTCAACAGTTGTTTATGCAGAGATCTGCGATGGTTTCTTAATCTTTCAGTATACCCTCAGGGTGTGTGCTTTATTTGCGCAAACTATCTTTAAGCATTGCAGTACAAATAGCTACCTACCGCTGTCATTATTAGTAATGAGAAGATAACTAAGATAGTCACAAACATTTCCTAGTACATTTTGTTCACAAATGCTACATTTTTAGCTATGTTTATAATGTTTTTCAGTGCGGAAACTTCAAGTACAACATGCATGTCCTTGGGAGACTGATAGCAAACAATGAATCAGACTCAGATTATGTTAATGTCTGTGTCATTGTTTTCTGAAATTCTTAAAAAAAGTTTGGCTTGTCTGTATCTTTTATAAAAATGTGTTCAGCTAAGTTGAATACATTTTCCAGCATGCTTTCGTATCAGGTGGTCTTCTTCTAGGTCGTCTCCTCTACTTGGTATCCATTCCAACATTTCAGTTGTACATTGGTGACCAGTTTTAACAATATATCTAGTCCATTGCTACTTGAGAATTTTTAACAATCTTTTTTGAAGTGAGGAACACAACGTTGAGTTAACTTTTCAACTTGTTTGGGCAAAATCAGTTTTCGAAATTAAGTTGAAGCGTTTTCCGAGAAAGCTATGAAACGTGGTGACTGACTCCACGAAGCCTTCATAAAAAAACAAAAAACAAAAAAAAGCAACGTTAAATCATAATGTGAACCAGTGGCGTAGCCTAGGTCTTGTACAAGGGGACGCTGAAATAATCTAGTTAAAATCGAAATGTAACCTTTTATTTTGAAATTCTGTATTGCCCTAAAAAGAAGGGAGTACACAAAAAAAACATTTATACAAAATAGAATACCATATGATTATTATCATGAAATGTCATTTGGTCTTAATTTTGAGCATAGAGGTTCTTTTTAAGTTAATGTACAAAATTTGTGAAATGCAGAAGTTTTGATAAGTGTTTCTATTGAACATACAGCTTTGAATTTAAAATTTCACATACATATTATAACGTAAAAGTTTTTTAGTAATGATACGTTATTTTAAAAAAATATAACCACACGATGAAATAGTTCCAAAATTAAACCTTAAAGTCCAGACGAAACATTTAAAACAAAAGTCAAACTTACGGAAATTGGCTTTATTTCTCCAGCACAGTTTATAGCACTTCAGGATAGTATAGGAATCACATAACACAAATCAACATTCCACCGCCACCACACTCCACCACATTTTACCACAAGCAACTGTTGTATCGTAGTTTATATCTCTCGTTCTTATCTCATAACAGGCATACGTCACATTCATTCTACCTCAATTGTGTTGCCAACAGTATTCGTTTGAGAAAAGAGATATCACGTTAAGTGTGAAGTATAACTGAGAACAAACTCAAGATTTACACAAGGAAAGAAAGTAAAAAGGAAAGTTAATTTAGAATATACGTCACATCATCTCCCTCGTATTTTTTTTTCCGAGAACCTATCAATTTTGTAGAGGTATCCTTTCAAACCAATCTGATCATTCATTCAACTCTTTCAGATAAGAACTTACAAAATGGATGAAGATATCTGTTGACCAGTTGCTGTAGCTGACTTTATATCAGTACACAGTTTCTAAATATCAATAGTTCACTAACTTTCATAGAAAAAGAAACTTCCTGTACGATATCAAACCTCCATATTATAGGTCGTGATAAATATTTTGTCACAATACGTGCGGATAACTCTCATCAATATACATGTAAGAAGTGGCATAGTACCAAAAAAAAACTGCGTATGGCAGGAAAAAATACCTACAACATTTTTAAAGTGGAGTTAATTTACACATTCGTCCACACCTAATAACTTCTCAGGGAAGACAAAACATTCAAACTAAGTTAATTGAATAGTTGAACATTTTAACACTGAAAACATAGTGTAAATTTAGTTAGTTGAAAAAATACTGCACTTGCAGAAAAAAATTCAACACCAAACACAACAAGTGCCAAGCACAAAACAGGTTAATCATAGAACAACAACACAAAAACCTTTAACTGAACACTTGGCGGCCAGGGCCGACTTCGAACTATTCTCATGCATTCGCTCATCAAATTTTGGATGGGATAGGGAAATCCTGGGAAACCCTACCCTGGGAGTGAAATATCGATAGATTTCAACAAAGGCAATGGCTGATATGAATGTCATGTTGAAAAGACAACACTTACAAAATGAATTGACAAGCATTTCAGTACTAAAAAAATTAATGTGGCGCCACACCAAAAAAAAAAAACAAAAAAAAAAAACATTACATACTGACAAGGAGATAAGGTATTTGATATTTGGTGCTCAAAGTCTGTCATAAAAGTTCTGTGATACTTTGAGTACAGAGAAAAGTTCAAATAAATAGTCTTTTTATAGAGCAAAGTTCTGTGCAGCAAAAGTTCCTTTGAGCTTGAATGTCAATTGTAATAACAAAAAAATTTTAACAGTACCTTTTACTGGCAAAGAAAACCCGTGTGCGGACATGCTTACTTTGTTGTCGGGGCGACAACGGCACTCTCGAAGCTTCACGCTTCACAGGCTTAGGTCGCAGGTTACTGGATCGCCGGGATGTCTCAGGATTTCCCGTGGACAAGGCAAGTTGACCAGAAGAAGCGGGGTCACCAGGCTGTCGCAAGGAAGGTCCAGGCTGAAGCAAGGAAGGCCCAGGCTGTCGCAAGGAGGTTCCAGGATGACTTGAAGACGAACCCGGAATCTGAGAAGACTGTCGATCCGGTCGTTTTTTGGAGGTCGAAGAAGCGGCGTAAAAGTAGAAGGGCGCTTTCGTGGACGACGAAGAATGGTGGTGGAGGGTATTGGCTCCGTCGGTCCCAAGCGAAGATTCCAAGGACGAAATCCAGGCGGATGCAAATGCTATACTCGATATATGGATTGTAGCCCAACACTAGAAGTTGCACTAGGGCACTGTGGAACAGGAGGGGGAAATTTAGGCGGCGGACGCTTGGTAGGTTTAGAGGGCACGGATGGCGAAATAGGACGTTTTTGCCCTGCTGCAGATTGATTAAATGTTCCTAAAGTAGGCAACTGCTCAATGGAAACAGAAGCAGAGATTTTCTCACTTGGAGACTGAAGAACCTCAACTATATTGTCCGATTATTCAGTGTCAACAAGAGGTATGGCTCTTTTGGCCACAGGAAAGATAGAACTACCTGAAGATGAAATGTCAGTTCTTGTCCTTTTTAACTTTTTTAGATTTAGAACCAAACGGAGGCACCATGCGTGAAAAAGTAAATGGAGCGATTGAATTATGAGAAGCAGATGAAAATGAACCTCGTTGCGCATTACGAGAATATCCAGAGGAACTTATAATGAATAAAATTCTCCGGCTGGACGTGTAGTGCAGGAAAGCTTACGTTAAGTCCCGTTAGGGTTATTGAAAAGGTTACTTGACGTAGCTAAAGTGTGCTTATTCTTCAAAGTGCTAGAGTTTGTTTAGGTTAGACACGCACGTGCAATAAATTCCAAGAATATGGAATTTATTTTTTACTCAACGTTCCTCATTATCTTGAATATCAGTAATATAACTTCGGTTTTAGTACATTAGTACCTTGAAGGCTCCTTATTAGAGCGGTAAACACAATATACCCTGAACTTAACGTAAACACTCAATGAAATAGACTTAACGGCCAGACAGAGGTCTGACAATAAAATGAACTAAGAAAACGTACTCACTTTTAACCTTTTATTGGGGAGCTCCTGGTATTACTCAAATACACACTCCAAAATAACACAACTACTGATAGCCCGAACTTTCGTACTATCGTAATATCGTAGAAAAGTAGGTAAATCGCATATCAATAATCAGGAAGAACCTATCACATATAAAACGAAGCTCTTTGGTATACTTGAGCGCGCCTTTATATACTGCATACCACCACGTCATGACTTACACTCGTTGCCACATATAATTCAGCGGGAGAAGCAACATCACGTTAAGTGAGAAGATAATTTGCATAGGAAAATAAAATAACAAGAGATAGTAAAATCAAAAAGAAACTGAATCGAGAGTATACGTTACATCTCCCCCTTATATATATATATATTTATTTTTTTGAAAAACCTATCAAATTTTGAGTGTAGTCTTACATTTCGCTGACTGACGTTTATCGTCCTACTTTTTTTGAGGCAGCAGTATTTTCAACTTCAAGCTTGGCATAACAAATTCAGTAAACCTGTGTCCGCAGCTATTGTCGTCTGTGAAGCAGGAAACACTTTTTATACGTGTACAGAACAAACCTGCATCGGCATACCTTATTTTTATTCTGCCCAGCAGGAATCACTTTTTTGATTTCATTTTACTTCCTCATATTTTCAACTCTCTATATATTTATCGTTGATTACAAACAAACTGTATCAGCAGCGAAGATTGCCTGTAGCTGCCTAACAGTAACAATTTTCACTATTTCACCCCTAACACACATATATATATAAAAAAAAATTCGGATTAGTAGACGGACATAGAATATATATATATAAAAAAAACTACATATATACACAAAAAGAATGCGTAGGCCCACACGGAAAAAAAATTCTGTCACGCCAACTGGTCGTGCAGGAAAAACAACAAATGAGAAAATAACCTGTCCACGAGAACTTACTTATCTCGAGGACGCATAAAAAACCCTAGTACGATATCTTTTTCCAGGCCTAATCGGACTGGTAAATTCTGGTGGTGCCGATCTTTTCTGCGACTTGAATGGATCTGGAACATCTGTAGTCTGTCGGTCAAGAAATTCTGAAGTCTGTCGGTCAGGAATTCCCTGCTTCTGACAGGAACGGCTGAAGCCTGTCGGTCAGGAATCCCCTGCGTCTGACAGGATCGGTCAGGAACGGCTGAAGTCTGTCGGTCAGGAATTCCCTGCGTCTGACAGGAACGGTCAGGAACGGCTGAGGTCTGTCGGTCAGGAATTCTCTGCGTCTGACAGGAACGGTCGGGAACGGCTGAAGTCTGTCGGTCAGGAATTCTCTGCGTCTGACAGGAACGGTGAGGAACGGCTGAAGTCTGTCGGTCAGGAATTCCCTGCCTCTGACAGGAGTGGGCTCCCCAGGCTTTCGATATGTTGTCCCTTTGTGCTGAGGCCCGTGTTGTCCTTCCAGCATTCTTTTGAAGGGACGTGGCTCCGGCCACATCGCTTGTTTTCTCTTTCTACTTTTTGGCATGACAGTAGAAGCAGGCATCGGCCCTGTTTGCCCTGAGGATAAGTTCCAGGGGCGGAACCCAGGCGGATGCAAGGATCTCTGCCTTCGTCGCTGTTGCGGCGAAGCAGATTGGGGAGACAAGTTGCGTTTTCGACCAGCTTTTGGTGTTGCTGGACGGTTTGTAATATGTGTCTGACGTTTAGGAATCGTCAAACTATTGTCTATATCTGGTAAATCAGAAATATGTGATGACTCTGAGTCGCTGCTGTAAGTTAGTGGTCGTGCAGGGCGATGTTTATTTCCGCCTATTGGAATACTCTCTGACGAGGTATTCAAGGAAGTAGGAGCTGGTGTTGGTGCAGAGTTATTAGGGAATGGTGCAGCAATAGTCTCGGCAATGGTTGGAGGGAAGGGAATGATACTCGAATTTGAAGAACTTGATTCGAGCCTTCGTCTTATGGTAGAATCAGGTTGCGTTCTTGGAAGCCAGTCTTGTGGAGGGGAGGGTGAAGAAAAAATCACTGGAGATTCTTCAAAAAGGTTTGTCGGTTCGTCCAAAATTTCTGGAGGTTGATCGTGTGATATAGACTCTTGAGTCTGTGGAACAGAAGGTTGAGTAGGGTTGATTATAAAATCTACATTTCGTTCATGATACTTGCAACACTGAGCAACGTGTACGTATTGAAATTGATTGTCAGGTTTTTCAAGGATAATGTTATTTTCATACACATTTGCCACCCGATATGGACCTTCGTAGCTGGGTGCAAATTTCTTTACTAAAGTATGAGAAACAGAAGACTGGAAGTGTGTCTCCAAGAGAGTTAGATCTCTAACGACAAGATCTGGTTCCCTACGCCTAGTATTATAGTATCTTGCTTGAGCCGCTTGTGCTCCTATTATTGCAACACGAGCTTTCTCTGCCATGATTCGTACTGATTGCGGAGTTGGTCGCTGGTTTAGTTCGTCGATAATCCCCGTTAAATTTTCAAAAGGGGTCTTAATTTTTCGACCCAAAAAAAGTTCTGCGAGAGTAAACTTAGTATATTCGTGAACAGACGAGCGGAGGGCGAACGAAAAAGCTCAAGATGTTCGTCCTACCGCTCGTGATGATCCATGACAAATGTAGCGATCATTTTAACTAGCGTGCGGTTTACTCGTTCCGCGGGATTACTCTGGGGATGATATGGGGAAATGAATTTATGCTTTATGTGTAGTCTCGCACACATTCTTTCAAAAATGTCAGAAATAAATTGGGGACCATTATCCGAAACTACTTGATTAGGTGCACCATATCTAGAGAATACTTCATTAATTAATACATTACAAATAACTTCCGCAGTGGCGGCTTTAATGGGAAAGACCTCGACCCATTTAGAGAAATTATCGGTTAATACTAAAACGTAACGAGCTTTGTTTTTAACAGATAATGGATAAGGTCCCAATAAATCTATTGAAATAATATCAAAAACATGAGAACTTGAACTAGATTTCAAGTGACCGGCCGGTCTTACATTACGGTAATTATAAATCTGACACAAGTGACATAATTGAACGTATGCGAGCACACTTTGGTACATGCCAGGCCAATAGGCAACATCCCGCAATTTACAACGGGTCTTGCGAATACCTAAATGGCCTGCAATAGGTTTGTCATGAAATTCGTTTAAAAGGGCAATTCTAAGGGTTCGCGGAATACATGGGTGAAACTCTGCCCTAGTAGTCATAGATTTCGTATAGTAAAGAAGACCCTCTATGACTTCAAAATGCTGTGACCTCCCAGCCAGAGAAGGGTCACTTTGTTGTGGTGAACCCGCAAGCAAAAAATTATAGGTTTCCCCAAAATCTGGATCATTTACTAATTCTGCCATTATATGCTCTCTGGATGTTATATCAGCTATTAAAAGGAAAGGCTGACATCCAGGAGTAGTTTCTGTGGGAACCCCACTAATCGGGACGCGAGATAATGCATCCGGTAATTGATTCTTATGACCTGGCTGGTACGAAATTTTGATATTGCTCTCTTGTAACTTAAGAGCCCACTTCATAAGTCTGTTAGAGAGGTGCTTAGCAGAATTCAAATACCGAAGGGCAGAATGATCCGTAATTATATTAACTGTCAATTCGTTGAGATAACATTGAAATTTTTCAAGAGCATACACTACAGCAAGACATTCGCGTTCCGTAGCTGAATAATTGCGTTCAGCTTTGGCTAAAGTACGGGACGCAAAAGCTATTGGATGCCCATCTTGTGACAAAACGCAACCAAGACCAACTCCGGATTCGTCAGTGTAAATATCAAATTCTTTAATATGATCTGGGAAAGCTAATACAGGAGGCTGAGTCAACGCAGATTTTAGTGCTTCAAATGCTGCGTTAGCCTCAGGTGTCCAAACAAACTTCTTGTATTTACGTTTCAAAGCATACAATGGCTCACAGATTGTAGCATAAGCGGGGACGAACTGCTGATACCATCCGGTCATTCCCAGAAAGCGTGATAGTTCTTTTGCTGTTTTAGGCCGAGGAAAGTCAACAATAGGCCTAATTTTTTCATTATCCGTAAATAAGCCGTGGGGAGTGATTTTCAACCCCAGATATACAATCTCGTCCCTCGCTATCTGGCATTTACTAGGTTTTAACGTCAAGCCAGCATTGTATATGAGTTGGAACACCTGTTTGAGCAGAGAAAGGTGCTCGTCAAAAGTCTCGGATGTAATAATAATGTCATCCAAATATACATGCACATGGGGACCTAGAACAGGTCTGAGAACCGTATCTATAAGCTTTTGGAAAGTAGCAGGTGCAGAGGCTAGTCCAAAGGGCATACGCAGGTATTCATAAGCCCCAAAAGGAGTCACAAAGCCTGTTTTATCTACGGAATCTGGATGTACCGCAACCTGCCAATATCCACTCGCCAAATCCAAGGTTGACATCCATGTAGTTGACGAAATGTCATGCAAAATATGCGACATGACAGGTAGTGGATAATTTATCTCTTCCGTGACTTGGTTTAGCTTGCGGAAATCTGTCACGAAACGAAATTCGTTGGGTTGTTTCTTTGGAACAAGAAAAGCAGGTGCGGCCCAGGAGCTTGTTGATTCCCTTATTATGCCCTGTTTAATCATCTCTGAAATTTGACGTTGCATTTCATTTTTTTATGGGGAGCACAAGGGTAAGGTTTCGTCGCTATCGGTTTCGAACCATCAGTGTCAATGATGTGATAAACCACCTGTGTGAAACCAGGTTGGTCGGAAAATAAACCAGGTCTTTCATTCAAAAGTTGAGAAAGCTAATTTCGTTGCCTCTCATTCAGTTGTTTACTCAGTAACAAATTCGTTTTGTCTATAGGATCTTTAGGAATCACTTCGACAGGTTCCGGAAAGGAAACAACATGTTGTTCGAAATTCATGGTAATTTTAAAAGTATTGATAAAATCTATGCCCATTAGACATTTAACAGGTAGGTCGTCTATGAGCAGGAAAGAATGCGTAAAACGAGCCTTTCCCAGCCCTAGAGATAATGTTACAGTTCCTGAGATACTGAATATTTCGTTATTTGCACCTCGCAAATACTGCATCGCAGGCTGGACGTGTATTGCAGGAAAACTTTCAGTGCAAAACTTCGTATTTAGGGCTGATATTTCAGAACCACTGTCGAACTTTGTCTCGACAATAATATCTTCAATTGTCAATAACACATCAGGCAACTGAGGAGTTTGGTCAGTCAATAATACTATTATAGGGTCAGAATTCTTGATATCAGGAAGCAGTGCCGACCCTTGGTCTACTTCCTTTGGAAGTTTAAAGGATTCCTGGTTGTATTTTCATGCGGTCTGAAACCTCGGCCCTGCCTGGTATCGGTAAAGTTTTCACGCTTAGAAAAACTTCGTGAAAACTGCTGTGGGAACTCTGCATTTCTGTTGAAATTTCCATTTCTATTATTTCTTCCCTCAGCACGGGCAGAAAAATCATTATTGCCCTTAGCATAAAAATGTTCCGAATTCTGCGGATTGGAACGGGGTCGAGTATACTGTGCATTTGTACTGTACCCAGAAAATTGTTTAGAAACTAGCGGTTGGTGTACCACTCTTCTATGCGGTGGTACGTATGATGCTTGGACTTGCACCTGTGTACGCTCGTGTTGAAAGTCATTAGGCCTATTATGCTGCTGAGGATTTTCGTGATAAGCCTCCCGAGGTTCCCGAGCATGTTTAGTTGGTCCATGTTTGCCGTGTAGCTCATCATACGTTCGTATGAGGCGAAGGCATTCATGTATTGTAGCAGGGTGTCGGACCTCAATAAAATCCTGTAGAAATGGATCGAGCTGTTGCAATAGAGTGTCCAACATGTCGATATGACTGGCATGTGGATCCCATAATTTATACAAGCGTGTTGTTTCTAAAGCAAACGCAACAGGGCTATCGTTGGGTCCTTGCTTACGAGAAAAAAGTTGTTGTGCAAGGCCAGCTCGACTGAGGCCGAAAGGAAAGACCTAAAAATTCCGCTCGGAAATTCTTATAACGAGAATCCTGGTTCGATACTCTCCACTGCCGATACCAGGTCTTAACGGCATCTTTCAAGCAAGTGCCTGCTATTTGCACTTTGCAATCTTGAGGAATATTGTATAAGTCGAAATGATCCTCCAAATCCTCGAGAAATTTCAAGGACCCCTCCAAACCATTGAAAGTAATTGCTCCCTCATGCGGCACGAAATGTGCAAGCATTTTGCCTCTGTGAGAGGATTGAAATACCTCAGGTACGACCCGCGACTCAGAGTGATATGAAGCTGGTGAATGACGAAATTGTGAGGAATGCCTGGGTACTTGCAAATCATTGACATCAAAGTTAGACCCACAGGCTTCCTGCAAATTGTCGAAAATAACCCTACCTCTACCGAAACTTGATTCAGGTTGAAATAGTAAAGTTTTCTCAGGTAATGAAGACATAGTCAATAAGTGTCAATACCTCGTGTTCAAGAAATGTTCGGGCGCCAATTATAATGAATAAAATTCTCCGGCTGGACGTGTAGTGCAGGAAAGCTTACGTTAAGTCACGTTAGGGTTATTGAAAGGTTACTTGACGTAGCTAAAGTGTGCTTAATCTTCAAAGTGCTAGAGTTTGATTAGGTAAGACACGCACGTGCAATAAATTCCAAGAATATGGAATTTATTTTTTACTCAGCGTTCCTCATTATCTTGAATATCAGTAATATAACTTCGGTTTTAGTACATTAGTACCTTGAAGGCTCCTTATTAGAGCGGTAAACACAATATACCCTGAACTTAACGTAAACACTCAATGAAATAGACTTAACGGCCAGACAGAGGTCTGACAATAAAATGAACTAAGAAAACGTACTCACTTTTAACCTTTTATTGGGGAGCTCCTGGTATTACTCAAATACACACTCCAAAAAAACACAAGTACTGATAGCCCGAACTTTCGTACTATCGTAATATCGTAGAAAAGTAGGTAAATCGCATATCAATAATCAGGAAGAACCTATCACATAAAACGAAGCTCCCTTGGTATAGTTGAGCGCGCCTATATATACTGCATACCACCACGTCATGACTTACAGTCGTTGCCACATATAATTCAGCGGGAGAAACAACATCTCGTTAAGTGAGAAGATAATTTGCATAGGAAAATAAAATAACAAGAGATAGTAAAATCAAAAAGAAACTGAATCTAGAGTATACGTTACAAACTGGAAGTACTGGAAGATGAACTCTCGTCTTTTGTGACGGCAGGAGACAGAGGAATCGAAATAATTGCAGCACTCCGACTGAATGGGATAATGTCAGAATGAGAATCGTGAAAAGTGGAAGCAAAGACTCGCTCAGACGAAGGTAGAGAATCGGACAGGACAAGGGTGGGGTCAATAATTTCATCATCAACTGTACATACTTGTGAAGATGTCCCACCCTCTTCCTGAAGATTTCTACGAGATTTAGGGTCAATAATTGCATCATTATTTCTAATAACCCATTTCCTACATTGCTGCACATGGGCAGAATGTAGGGAGCTATCTGGCTTCTTTAATGCGACATTATTATTGTACAATTCCACCAATTCAAAGGGGCCTTCATATAAGGGTGCACATTTTTTTACGAACGTATGTGCAACGGAGTATTGAAAATGAGTTTCTAACAATACCAGATCCCCAACTGCGAGATCTGGTTCTCTCCTTTTCGCATTATAGTGCCTAGCTTGGCTTAACTGAGCTCGACTGATAGCAGCCCGTGCCTTTTAAGCAAGTTGTTTTACAAATTCAGGTGTTGGTCTTTGGTTAATTTCATCGATAATGCCAGTTAAATTCTCAAAAAGGGTGCGGATTTCGCACCCTAGAAAAAGTTCAGCGGGCGTAAGCCGCGTTGATTCATGAAATGATGATCGAAGGGCGAAGCAAAATATTTCAACATGTTCGTCCCAACGCTCATGATTATTGCCAATGAAAGTTGAGATCATATTTGGTAAGGTTCGATTAACACGCTCAGCCGGATTGTCTTGAGGATGATATGGACTGATAAATTTATGCTTTATTTGAAGCCTCGCACTCATCCGCTCGAATAACTCCGAAATGAACTGAACCCCGTGGTCCGAAACTACAGTACGGGGACAGCCAAAACGAGTAAAAATATTATGTATTAGAGTATCACATATTACACTGGCGTGCAAAAATTAAGGACGAGACGATTTTTCGAATGTAACGTCATGCAGAAGTGCTCCACATCGACTCAAATCATACCATAAGATCCCCAAGATGTAAGAATACGGGACAAGTGAGCAAAACCATCCAAACAAGGAATCCAAAGGATACAAAGGCACTTTATTCAAAAGGCAGCGTCGAAAACAACTGGACAAAAGACAGAAACGTCCATGTGACAGGCGGCTGACAAGAAAAATCCAGTCTATAGTAAGGGATATGATCACCTCTGACTGCGTTGCAGGATTTACAACGTCTGTCCATGCTGAGGACGAAGTTGTCAAGAAGATGTTGAGGCATCGCTGCCCATTCCTCTTGTAGCGCCAATCGCAGCTGCGAAATCGTTGCTGGCGGCTGGTGTCGGGCTGCCAAGCGTCTCCCGAGAAGGTCCCACACGTGTTCGATTGGATTTAGGTCCGTGGACCTTGCGGCACAATCCATGCGTTGAATTTCTTCACTCTCCAACAGCTCTGCGACAGCCACTGTACGATGAGGTGTAGCGTTGTCGTCCATGAAGAGGAACTCAGGACCCACAGCACCTCTAAACAGACGCACGTGAGGCAGGAGAACCTCGGTACAATAGAGGACACCAGTGACTGAACCTCCTTGGAAGATGTGGAGGTCAGTACGGCTACCAAGCATGATACCGCCCCAAATGTGAACTACGCCACCTCCGAACCGGTTCCTTTCGATGATGTTGGAGGTCAGATTACGTGTTCCCGGCTCTCTCCAGATGTGTATACCTCCAGAATCGCTCGTCAAACTAAATCGGTTCTCATCCGTTAAGAGAACTCAACCTCATTGCTGATGTGTGCAGTTCTTGTGTTCCTGGCATCACAGAAACCGCTGTCTGCGATGAGCAGCCGTTAATGGCACACACCGTACTGTTCGTCGTGCAAATAAACCACCTTTGTGCAGTCTCCTGGCCAAGGTAAAACGTGATAACGGACGTCCAGTTGTCTGTTGCATGTGCCTTGCGATTTATCCCGCTGTCTGCCGTCTGTCTCTTCTCGCCTGTAGGACATATACCGGTCGTTCGCCGCCGTGGTTGCTCGTGGACGACCACTGCTAAACTCTCGGACAGCTGTTCATGTCGTTTGAAATGCTCTCCAAGCTCGTGAAACGATGCTGTGAGCGATCTCGAACTCCTCGGCCACACTAGTCACACTTCGACCTTCTTCCAACTTCCCAATGACGGGACCTCGGATAAAGTCATCCAGATGTCGCCTACTGGATTGCCTGTTGGCCATATCACACGGTGGCAGCAACTTGACGTCGTTCAAACCGAGGTACACCGTGCAATAGATTTCACCGAATTGCTGAGCTAGGATGATGATCATATGTAGAGGATTTTAGGAAGGGAGTGTCTGACCCCAGGTCTTCAACAACCCTTAGAAACAGGAAGCTAGGAGATTTGGGCTAGAGTGCCCGATAGTAAAGTGACACGGAAGCGAAGTAGAAAGGGGAGGAAGACGCCCTTATTTATTACCGGGGGTCAGTACCCGGGGCCCGATGGTTTAACGTGCCCATCCGACGCACGGCGGATATTTAGTGGATCGAGCGTTCGCACCTACCTGGGATCGAACTGAGGTCCTTTCCGTGGCAGTCACGAACATTGCCCACTAGGCCACCCGCGGCCCCAGAATTGCTGAGCGTACACCACTCGTGTGCTTTATACCCTTCCGACACCCCCCCCTCCCTATGTCAGGCTGTATATATGCGCATGCCCTACCGTACCGGACCCTAGTCTATCTCCTGAGTGGTCTTTCGGTCCGTTCTGCCTGCTCGTTCCGCTGTTATGCTAATTTCTCCTCTTCGTCCTTAATTTTTGCACACCAGTGTACATCAGCAGTAGCTGCTTTAATGGGGAATGCTTCCACCCATTTAGAAAAGTTACCTGTAACAACTAAAATATAACGACACTTAGTTTTAGTTGATAATGGATAAGGGCCCAATAAATCTATAGATATGGTTTCAAACACATAATTATTTTAACTACAAATAAGGGGACCGGCCGGTCGTTTATTATCATAATTGTACTTCTGACAGTACTCACAAGAGAGAATGTATGCGAATATACTAAAGTACATGCCCGGCCAGTAGGCTACGTCTCGAAGCTTAGTACGAGTTTTTCGTATGCCTAAGTGGCCGGCAAGAGGAATATTATGAAACTCATGTAATAAGGTCATGCGTAGAGACTGAGGTATCGCAGGGCGGTACTCAGCTCTCGAATTCACAATTTTTATAATACAAAATACCATCGATGATTTCATATTTTTGACTACGTCCCGCTAAAGAAGGTTCACTAGGAGCAGAAGAACCAGCGAGTAAGAAATTATAGATTTCCCCAAAATCGGGATCATTCGGCAGCTCAGAACTTATCTGCTCCCTTGAAGTGATTTCTGAGATTAGAAATAGGGAGGAAGTTCAGTATCCGTCTGTCCACCAGAACTGACCGGACAGCGAGACAGTACGTCAGTCAGTTGATTTGACTTACCAGGGCGATACTGAATTCGGACATTAAATTCCTGAAGTGTTCATTTTAATAATCTTCGAGGCAGACTCTTAGCAGTGGTTAAATATTGTAATGCCGAATGATCCGTAATGACACTGACAGTTAAGTGATTGAAGTAGAATTTAAATTTGGTAACTGCAAACAAAATACATAGCTAAACATTCTCGCTCAGTAGCAGAGTAATTACGTTCTGCTTTGTTAAGAGTTCCAGAGGCATATGCAATAGGATGCCCTTGTTGATATAAAACAGCACCTAGACCAACACCTGATGCATTAGTATGAATATTGAGCATTTCTGCATGGTTAGGAAAGGTGGTGAAACCAAGGCATGTTTAAAAGCATTAAAAGGAGTTTCTGCCTCCGTGGACCAAACAAAGTGTCTATACTTTCGTTTTAATGCAAATAAAGGTTCGAATAGAGTAGCGTACCCCGGAAAGAACTGTTGATACCACCCGGTCATGCCTAAGAATCGAGATAACTTTTTTGCTGACTTAGGCCTAGGAAAGTCAGAAATTGGCTTGACCTTTGAGTCGTCAGTTAGAAGACCATTAGGGGTAATTTTTAATCCCAGATATACTAGTTCGTCCCGTCCAATTTGACATTTGGCAGGCTTTAATGTCCAACCCGCATTATGTAGCAGTTCGAAGACTTGGTCCAACAGAGACAGATGCTCCTCAAAAGTCTTAGAAGAGACAATTATATCATCCAGATAGACATTGACATTAGGTCCGAGCACAGGACGTAAGACTGAGTCCATTAGGCACTGGAAGTTTGCTGGAGCATATGCCAATCCAAAGGGCATTTGCAGGAACTCATATGCTCCAAACGGGGTAATGAATCCAGTTTTTTCTATAGAATTTGGATGGACAGCAACCTGCCAATAGCCGCTAGCTAAATACAAAGTTGACAGACAGTTTGTTGACGATAAATCCTGGAGAATATCGCTAATTATAGGCAACGTGTAATTGATAGCTTTAGTCACCGCATTCAGTTTACGATAGTCTATCACAAAACAATACTCTCCAAATTGTTTTTTGGAACAAGAAAAGCAGGTGCTGCCCAAGGACTAAGTGATTGCTTAATAATTCCCGAATAGAGCATGTCCTGAATTTGTTTTTGGAACTCAGCTTTTTTCTTATTCGGACATGGATAAAACTTACTTGCAATGGGATTAGCCCCTTCCGCATTAATGGTGTGATACACCACCTGTGTAAACCCTGGTTTGTCAGAAAATAATCCTGGTCTGCTGTTTAAAACCTGACCAAGTTGGCTCTTGTGCTCAGGCAATAATCTGTCACTCGCAAAACCTTCAGAAAAATCAATAGGATCTTCTGGTGTGGGAGGACTAACCTCAGGCATTAAGATTAGCCCATGCTCGAAATTAAGTGTAAGCTTAAACATTTTAATGAAATCCACCCCCAGAAGGCAATCAACGGGTAACCCTTGGATCAAAAAGAAAGTGTATGAAACTTGAACTTTACCAATCTTGACAGGTAAATGAACTAAACCAGAGATTGATAAGACATTATTGTCGGCACCTCGCAGACATTGTTGGGAGGGCTCGACAAAAGCATTTGGAAAGTTAGCAGCACAGAAATCAAAGTTTAAAGCAGAAATGTCAAATCCAGAATCAATTTTAGTCGACACCAGCACCTTACCCAAGGCGACAAGAATATCAGGCAACTGCGGAGCTTGAATGGTTAAAAAAAGAGATTTGAGGTCTTCAGAAATACGAGGAGATAGACTCGACCCACCTACTTCCTGTGGAAGTTTAAATTGTCTTTAAACTGATTAGTATGTCTTGATTGATTTTGCAAATTTGCCGAAACACCAGAACATGCTGAGTTGTAGTAACGTGCAGGAGAGGCAGCATTAATATCATTAGGACTGCCTTAACCCCCAGCACGGTGCTTTGCAGATGTCTTGTCAACCGGGTAGTAATTATCCCGGGGACGAGAAACTTGGTTGTTATCCTGGTTCCCATAATAGTCAGGATGTCGCACCTCTGGTGCCCAACGATGCGGCGGCACGTATCTTGACTGCTGATAGGCGTTCTCCACCCTTGACTGATAAGCAGCCTGCCTAGGCTGATTGAAAAATTGTCCTTGACGAAAGTTCTGTTTTGGCTGCTCATACCTATTAGTTTGAAGAGGTTCGTAGTACTGCGTAAGTTGGCGGTACTCTTGGACCTGTGAAGATTGCCCTTTGCTGTGTCGTTCTTCAAAAACTGTAATGAGTTTCAGGCACTCGTGAATGGAGACAGGACATCGAACTTCCAAAAAAATCCTGCAGGAAAGGATCCAGCTGCTGTAGCAAAGTATCACAAATGCCAGACTCAACTGCAGCGGGATCCCATAATTTATAACGTCGAACTGTTTCCAGAGCGAACGAGACTGGACTAACTGACGCTCGCTGTCGCCTGGAAAACAGTTGTTGGGCAAGGCCGGCCTTATTGGTGCCAAAGGAAAAACATCCAAATTTTCAGCTCGAAATTGCTGATATGAACCCTCTCATTCAACGCCACTGTCTGTACCAGACCTTGGCAGTGTCTTGCAAACATGTACCCGTAATAAGTATTTGACAATCTTCAGGAACATTATACAAATCAAAATGATCGTCGAGATCCTCCAGAAACCTAAGCGATCCGCCTGTTCCCCTGAATACAATGGAACCCGCATGGGGTACGTAATGAGCAAGGATTTTGCTCCTTCTCACGGGGGGTGGTGGGGTAAATTGCTGTTGAGGTACTGCAGTTGAAGTACGCGGTACATAAGTTTCGTACCTCGCGTATTCACTGTCTGGTAGATCTGAACCGCAGGCCTCGTACAGAGCAGTAGGAGAATTATTTGGTACTCTATAATGCCGAGTGCGTAGATTCTCTGTTGTAGAATTATGAGCCTCATGATCATGTCTATAACAGTCATAGAAGAGACCGATAGGATCCGCGAGATTTGCCATTTTCCGTGACTTCTACTATGAGTCTGTTCGGCTATAGTTCGGGCGCCAATATAACGTAAATGTCTTTTCGTACTGATACGTTATTTTAAAAAACATAACCATACGATGAAACAGTTCCTAAATTAAACCTTAACGGCCAGACGAAACATTTAAAACAGAAGTCAAACTTACGGAAATTGGTTTTATTTCTCCAGCATAGTTTATAGCACTTCAGGATAGTATAGGAATCACATAACACAAATCAACATTCCACCACCACCACACTCCTCCACATTTTACCACAAGCAACTGTTGTATGGTAGTTTAAATCTCTCGTTCTCATCTCATAACAGGCATACGTCACATTCATTCTACCTCAATTGTGTTGCCAACAGTATTCGTTTGAGGGAAAATATATCACGTTAAGTGTGAAGTATAACTGAGAACAAACTGAAGATTTACATAGGTAAAGAAACTAAAAATCAAAGTTAATTTAGAATATACGTCACAATATACTGTATACATACAAAAGCTACTAGCATTATAATTTGAGAAAATGAAAGAAAAAAAATCAATGTTCCTACCATTTTTGTGAGTACCGTGTTTCCTTAAACAACTTTGTACATCAGCTCTATTCTTCGTTTTTTTCTTTTCAGAAAGCACGTCAATACACCTATCAAGAAACACAGGATCACTTGAAAGCTCTCGAAGTAAAGAATTTTCAAAAGCTAATGAGCTGAAGTGACTTAGACGGTCACTTGTCATAGCGTTTCTAAGGAAAGTTTTAACGCGTTTTAAAGTACTCATGTTTCTCTCACTACTTGCAGTTGTTGCTGGTAATGTGAGAATTAGACGAAGTAGTTTGTTACCTCTTCGTAAATACCGTCCAAACCATTTGCTACTAAATACTTAAACAAATCTGTAGGTTGCGAAGCTTTCTTGTCATCTTCGTAGATATTGACTAGCTCATTTTGCAGTTTATCTTTCGTAAAAAAGTCGTGATTTTCAAACAAGTTATTCAGAGCCACAACCGGAAACAGTTTTCGATATTCCGTGAACTTCTGTTCATTCTCGAGTTCTGTGAACTGCAATTTAACAAAATCTTTAAATCTCTCCTTCATTTGAACAATTTGAGAATCAAGTATTTCGTAGCACACATGAGTCACACTCATTTTCTCGCTTTCCCCAAACTGCAAGTTCTCATTAAACTCCTTACTTTTTTTAACGCAATTATCAATGAAATCGTCATTCTTTCTAATATTTTTTAACTGCTGAATGGTCTGACGAATCTCATTATAACATGAAATAGTACTAACTGAGATTAACTGAAGTAATTTCATCAAGGGTTAAATATAAACAAAGCAGGCGTCATAAACACACAGAAGAAAAACCAAAATCGAACTATCCAAATGTCTTTTCAACCCAATGGCAGATTTTATAGAATCACAGTCCCACTGCGCATTTTCGTCCTCGATAATGCCAGAAATGGCCCTGTAAAGTACATGAAAAATGATTTTTAATTGTCTGAATTGCCCTTGAGTGGAAGTTCCAGCGAGTACTGCTTGCTTGTGGAAGCTTAAAACCTTGCTCTGTCAGAAGAACAGTTCGCTTAGATGATTTGCTAAAAAAACTGTGAAAAGCAGTCAGTGCACACACAAACAGCTTCACTTTTTAAATATTTTTTTACCATGCAAGAGCACGAGATTCAACTGATGTGCATAACAATGTATAAAAAGTGCATTTAACTAGGTACTGAACTCCCCCTGCTCGACCAGCCATAACCGAAGCTCCGTCATAAGTCTGACTAACGACTTTCTCTGTGACGTTCCAGTCGTTTAAAACTTTGTGAATTACGTCTGCTAAGCCTTCAGCTGTTTTGTCTTTTGAAACATCGTAAAATCCAAGAAATCTCTCCTCAATCCTCTCTTCAACGCAATATCTTAATATCACCGTCATCTGGCTTTTGTAAGATACGTCAAGTGTTTCGTCAGCTTGTACAGATACAGAGGGAGTTTCTTTCATTTCAGATTAAATGGTTTCATTTAATACAGTCGTGATAACTTCAATCAAATCATTCTGTATGTCAGGTGATGCTCCTTTGAATGAAGAAGATGACTGTAAGTGCTCTCGGATGGTTGATTCGTTCAAAGCCAACAGCTCTAAAAGTTCTAAGTAATTTCCTTTGTTGACTGAATCTGCACCTTCCTTATACCCTCGAAATATCAATTCTTGTTTTGCAAGGAATATAATTGACTGGATAATTCTTTTAAGAACTTCTCTGTTATTTGCGACTTGTTGATTATGTTTCACGGCTTGAGTGCGTGCTGCTTCTGATAAAACATGCTCTATACGAATTTTTCCAAGCAAAACGAGATTCCATATGTTGCAAATGTCCTCTTGAAGAGGCATGTTTATTTGCTTTTTTGATGAAATTGCTCAAGTCTGAAATGCCATTAATGCACCATTCGTTGTCTTTCTCTCCAAATAGTAAGCAAACGTAGTAAAACATTTTTTATTTTCTACTGCACCCAGTAGTCCATCTGTATCTATCATACCACGAAGACTCTCAAGTACAAGTACTACCTTTACTTGTTTGCTTAATGTTCAAGTATGGCGTAGATCTTTTGTTTTTTAAATAGCACCGTTTCTCCAACGTAACATTACAGCTGGGAGTTTTTTTGCAAGTAATCAATGAAATCCTCCTCCAAATTGCTTTCCACATCAGTCATTTTTTCACAGTAAAAATATTATAAAACAACACTCAACACAAAAAACCACGCTTTTTCAACAGAGAATATCTGCACACCAACGCTCGCTAAAACTCGTCCTCCTCGAATACACTGGCGTTTCCCGTCGCAAACAAACGGGAGTGATCACCCTTCGCAAGTATGCGCAGTCACATGAATTTGACCCTGGCCTCGGTTCTCCTCAAAGTCATCAGACGCTAGATTGGCCGAGCGTCTGGCGTTGAGGAGAAAACCACTTTACATCAGACGAGCAAAAGATAGAGGGAACTGCGTATTTGCTATTATGGGGAAATAAACGCTAATATAGTGTTTTCATCCATTTTTGTTAAGAATAACATTTAAAATTGCCGAAAGAAATGTAATGGAATAATACACTCTTGCAAGGAAAGGCACTATTCTGCATCGAATTTTCAAGGGACGCTGAGCGTACCAGCGTCCCCTCACGCTACGGCACTGATGTGAACCACAAATTTTTAAGATGTTTCGTAGGAAGATTCCCAGTGAATCTGAGAAGAAACGACAGGGTAAACCTTCGAAGCTAACATAATGTGAAAGGATAGCTCTGCAAGAGACTGTCCACTGAAAACGCAAACATTGTGATGCGATACCGGGCCGAGCTATGTTAATCATCCCACCACTCGCCACCAATTGATGAGAACGTGCCGAGCGGTATAATTAATAAACATGCTTCACTTATTGATATCACCGCTGGCACCATTTGATAAGAACGAGTCCGTAGATTATTTTAGTTCGGGAGCTGGCGTAAATGGGCGAGAACGTGAGGTTTGCTGAAACACAGGTATTTTATAGCAAGAATTATTTACAACACCAGATCCTATGGAATGAATAGAGCAAGATTAATCAATTAAACTTCTTTATTCGTAGGAGGAAACACTATTCCGGAGCATTGCCCACGGTGATACGCACACATGTTATGCCCCCGATTCGGAGCAAATATCTTCTTCCTCGAGATTCCGAGATCAGATTTCCGCCTCAAAAGGGCGTATAACAGTTCTAATCTAAAGTCTGGTATCAGCCAAATTTCTTATTTCCTCCTCTCGGTGATAGGATAACAATAGACAACAAAAATGATAAAAAAGTACTCACGTATTGTTGACTGTTGAGCTAAAATACAAGTATTTTAATCACTCTTTCTGTACCACTTACACCCACACACCTGCGCCTCTGTGATAGTGGGGGTGGTTTATGTTTTTGCCCGTGAATCACAGAGGGTCCATTGATTTGTTGTTTTTTACACTCCTTCGTTCGGCGGTGTAGCAGAGAGAGAGCATTCTTTCGTGTTTCTCCCCGACCGCTCGTGGGAGGGGGAAGTAAAATAACTCCTGCAGCTGACTCTTCTTCGCTGGCGATCAGTCCATACTGTTTCCGCACTCCGGATTCGGACGATGGGACGCTCTTTCGCACTCGGTCAAGAAATTCTGTCGACGACAAGGAAGCGACGTTTACGTTGAGAGGTCAGCGACTTCCTCACTGGGGCTAGATACGGCGATTTAGTAAGGCTGGTTTGCTAGTCGTGTTTTACTAATGCTTGTTTCCTGGTCGGGCGGAGATCTGCTGGAATTGTATCTCTATCAAGAGAAACTCTTCCGACGTTCCTAAAGTTCTGTCATCAGCGCATGGACTTTGGAAGCAAAAAAGTAGCTCTTTTCGGCGGTTGTAGAACCGTCCTCTTAAGTTCCAGATTTTACCACACCTGGCGGGCTTACCTCCAGCCACCAAGTATAAATTTAGCCTGGTTCTTCTTCGTAACAATACGACTTACGGAAGCGCGTCAGATACCGTGGACTCTATCTGCTAGCGTCTTACAGCAGCGCCGAGCATTAATGCGTATATTCCTTTTTTGTGGCTGGGTCTCGCGTGCTACTTACTTCGGCGTACGGAGATAGATAACTGTGTTCTTTCACTACTTTTCAGCTATTCTCTGTCACGTGGGCCTCATCTGCTTCTTTTCATTCGCCACTCGAGATTTTTCTCATCCTTTTGTACAGAGTGCCGTCGCTCCTATCGCATACTTACGTTTCTGACCCTCGCTCCTATCGCATACTTACGTTTCTGACCCTCGCTCCTCGTAATCATAATTTTTCCGCGTTGCCTACAGATTTTTGGCACTAATGGCACACTTGAAACCGTCTTTATGAGAGTCTGAGTGCTTCTCAATTGCCGTCTGGGGTGGTCCCTTGCTGCTCACAGAATCCCCAGAGATGATCCACTAATTCCTTTGCTTCCACCCCGACAAAGAGAATTATAAGACCCCTAATTAAAATAACTCCCCCGATTAAAATAAGTTAATTTTCCAATTTAATGTACAATAGGCCAAATATTTAATTTAATTATCAACATAATTTAACCACGCTTATTAAGTCCGTCCCCCATTTTTAATAGTAATTAATTTAGACCCAATTTTCGCATCAATTGTATCGAATTACGCAAACCCTATGCGAGGCAAATGGAACTGATGCTAACACCCGTACAGTGAACAACAAGCTGCATGACATGGGTTACCACGGTCTAACGGCTATTCGCAAGGTGCTAGTCACTTTGACTAATGCAAATAGCCGATTACCCTGGTTTGAGGATGGTCGATTTTGGATTATAGATCAATGGAAAACCGGGCCTTTAACTGACGAGTCACGGTACCCATTCTACAAGTCCAATGGTCATTTTCTGGGTGTGGCGGATCCTGGGACAAAGGTACCATCCGGACTGTATCGTATCAACATTCGACTTCAGGAGCTATTTTTTGTGGTTCTGCTTGGAATCGATTAGCAGTTTTGAACAAAACCATAAATTGATAATTATGCACTACCAACGTTGTTTCAACACTTTGGGAAAGGGACGTCCATATTTATATCATAGAACAGTGCACCACGTCATACTTTTTGCATTGTTACAGATTAGTTTGGGGACGTGAGCGTCAAAAGTTAGTCTGGCCAGCCCAAAGTCTTGACCTAAAACTAGTGGTGAAAGTAGACGGTTTGTTTTAGGGTAATGCAATGTTTAGTGTTTAAAATCTGGGCGGATTCTCTCTCTCTCTCTCTCTCACCCACACACACACATACACACACATATTTTGTATGTCTGTGTTCTTTTATATATATGCATATAAATGAAAAAAAAGAACAAAATATTACAATGAATAAAAAGTAAACCCTAATAAATTTATAATTCAGCTAAAGAAGTCTCTATCACAAAGAACAGTCACGCGTCAGCTAAAGGAGTTTCGCTCTACTTAATTGCGCAGCTGAAAAAAAGTGAAAGCATTTGGAATTCACTGTTTGTTTTCTTACCTAATTTTACATAGTAATTATCGCATTTAAATGAGCATATTCAGTTCATCGACGTTATGAAGTATCAAAAGAACAAAAACCACAGAACCCCAATCATTTAAACTTAAAGAGGAACTCCTCAGAGAGTATTCATTTCTTATGTCACCAAAGAAACCGCTGATGTTAAACACCACTTTAAACCAGGGGCATATTTAGAGATGGGAAAGGGGCTCTTGCCATCCCCCACTCGAAAGTGTTTCATTTTTGGTTAAAATGCTACTTCCATTAGAAAAAAATGCCCTAATTTAATAAAAATGCATCAACTTGCATTAGACAAAAAAATGCTTTAATTTGTTCTTCTATTTTTCATTAACTTATTTTGTTCTGGCGGATTTCAAAAACTTCCATTTTTTATTCGCCCTCTTCTCCCGAATTTTGTTTTATGTACAATTGGAGGATACCGTCCCTTTTGAAGCCAGTGCTACCTTTTTGGAGAATTGGAGGATGCCTTATGTACAATTGGAGGATGCCGTCCCTTTTGAAGCCAGTGCTTTAAACAATTAGAGGATGCCGTCCCTTTTTGAAGCCAGTGCGACCTTGGTCAGCTGCTATGTGCCGAATTTTTGCTGTGAATGAATTTGAATTTGGTTTTCTAAATAAATCCAAGGTTAGTAGACTCTATTAACCTTGTTCTGAATCAAGCCTGCAACATTGTTACTAGTTTAATATTCGGCCCTGCGAGATTAAGTACTAAACGATACGAAAGCAAAACAGTCGAATGGAGGGCATCCCCTCTGTCTATGGGCCTTTAACTAAGAATCAGAAGGACAAAACTTATCGTATGGGGTTAAAAATTTCTGAAAACTGCAAAATCAAAGGCAAAATTTTCAAACGTAAAAATCGTAAACAAATTACGAGTAGAATTCATAGATATAATAAAATTTCCTTTGTACAGTTCTGCAGTACATTTTTTTTTTCAAATGTTGTGGGCTTTTGTTTACCACTATTTACAGGAAAACTGGTTTCCCTAACCAATTTCTTAAGGGAACGCCATTCCCCACCATTCCCTCCCACTTTCATCACTGCCTAAACCAGACAGAAAATCGCCGGGTGCATTGAAGAAGAGCTCTTCCAACAAACAAAGCTGACTGGTCACTGTGTGACGTAATTGCCAGCAGGACGCACACGACATAAAGGCAGATAGGAATCAGAATAAACGTCTGCGTAGCTCAGTTGGTAGAGCGACTTGTTCCGGAATAAGCGGCCTCGGGTTCGAATCCCGGCGTAGACCAAAAATGACGGAGAAATTTACTTAGTTATAATGGCGCCCGAACTATCCGGATGACCCGGCCGTTCAAAATCTCGCATTGGTGGGATGTTATTTCCACACCGCGAGACAGAAAAAATCAGAGAATTCCTTCTCCAGCGCTTCGAAAAATAAAAATGTGTGATGTTGCATTCCACACAGCAGATTGACTGGGAGTTCTCAAGTGCACGTTCTACAGTGGATGGCTGCCTGCAACGATTCATGGTCACGGCTGACCCGTGGGCCATGCTCCCGGCCCTCTTTCGGGGGGGGAGATGTGACGTACCTGCCAGCAGGACGCACGCGACATAAAGGCAGATAGGAATCAGAATAAAAGTCTGCGTAGCTCAGTTGGTAGAACGACTTGTTCCGGAATAAGCGGCCTCGGGTTCGAATCCCGGCGTAGACCAAAAATGACGGAGAAATTTACTTCGTTATAACTGCTTTGAAGACCAAATGGCAGAACATATCGGCGGACATTTGCAAAAGTACTCGTGTGGAGTATTCCACAAAGACTAAAGGCGTAAGGGTCCATACAGCACACAATATCAAACTTTCTGTAAATAAAGATTATTTGTAGACATGCAGGTGTCTGGATATTATTAATGGTAGGGCAATGTAGATGGTCGATGAGGGACTGATAATGAGGAACAGAGACTAAGAAAAGAACAGACAGCAATAGAGATTGATCCGGGAAAAGACCGTCCGCAAAAAGGAAAGCGAAAGAGAGTGTAACATTCGGGAAAGTTTTTCAGAAAGAAAAAAATCTTTTTTCTACACACTTTCAACGTTAAAGCAGTCCTGTTAAGACGGAGGTCAAGTGAAAATGTACCGCTATACTTGCAATGGTGAAAATTGAGTTACATAAGTGAAAACGGGCACACGAATGAAGAAGAAACTAAGCTATAGTCAGTGGCTTGCAAATTTGAGAAAAAAAAATTATAGGGAATATTTTACGTAAAATTATATTTTCCCATTTTGGAATAGTATTGCATATCGTTAATAGGTGGCGCTCTACGTAGGTCCAGTACTGGAAACGTAGCACTTCCTTACCGTTTTTCTTGAATAATACAAGTTTTCGTACAAACAATAATAACTGAGCGATTATAGACGTTTGTTTACGATGTCAATAATTCTTTAAATCACTTACATTACAGTTTATTGGCTTTTCAACCCCCAAACTCATGTAAATCGGAAGCTGGAAATCTAAGATGCTGACAGAAGCTTTTTAGAAATCGCCATCTGTGTAATAAGGAAAAGACCTCAAGAAATTCACTCACAAAACTAAGACCCCGATTAGAAGGAGCCGCAAAAATAGCGGGATTTTCAACGTCATCTATGAGCAGAAGCAGGGCCGGATTAAGGTGGGTCTATAGGGGCTATAGCCTTGGGGCCCACCATGATCAAGGGTCCAGGAGGCATACCTGGGCAAGTAAGGTATAGAAAGAGGGGGAGGGGTTATAAAATAGTTTTACTTTTGTCTCGTATAATTTCCACTTGGTCAGAAGCAGAGGCTGGAAGACGAACTGATTTCAAGTCAGTTACTCACCAAGGGTAAAGGTTTCATGTCGCTGTGAACAGCGGGGCCGGCGAGAGAGTTTCAGCTTTTTCACTTTATCCACCCACACCTCCAATTTGTGTTTGGAACCGTTAATGGTCGAAGTCCCCTGAGGCTTCTCATTGCATAACAAAAATGATGCACTAAGTATACAATGCTAAATCATTAGAAAATCCAAGACAAAATCAAGAAATCTTAAGCGTTTAACTCATGCTCATGTGAGAACAATGAAAAATACAATGACTTATGAAAACTTTGCAGATGATTTAGTAGTCACACTTTCGTGTTTTAACGGACTTCATAAGAATTACCCTTCATCATTTCTTTGGGGGCCCACTCAGATACCTTAGGCTTGGAGCCCACTCAAATGTCTTAGCCTAGGGGCCCACAAATGTCTTAATCCTGCCCTGAGCAGAAGGCGGCTCGGATATGAAATTATCTCCACCTTAAAGCAAAACAACAGAGAATAAATTTATTCGCTTCGGAAAATTTTTAATTACTTCCATACGTATTTTTACAAACCAAAAAGGAAAATGTTTTCGTGAATTAAAATTCAGCTTTTCTGCGATGCTACGTAGTAGTACCCTTCGTAGTCATAGAAAGGGTTGTCTTTCTTTTTGGACAGAACTATCCATTCCTTATTTGTGAAACCAGCCATATCCAGTGCCTTGTCAACATCTTCCTGAGTGACCAGCAGGTGGTGAAAATCGCCGTCGTCAGTCTGCCATCTTTTCCCGTTGAGAAATCCAATCATGACAAGCCCACCACCTGAACGTAACAGGCGATTCAGTCTTTTGAGAATTGAAACGTAGCATTCGAAATCTCTAGCGACAGACTCCAGAGTAGATGACGTCACAATGAGGTCGTACTCGGTTGCGGTCTCTTTGGGAATGACCTGATCTGACAAAATGTCGCAGTGCACAACAGATCTGACACTCTTCCGAATGCGCTTCTCGATTTCTCGCCTCCCAAAATTCGTGTCTCTGAAAAAAGGGGGAAAAATACGTTGTTGAATATGTTTATATCTATGTTTATATCTAAAGTACTAGTTATGAACATACTGGAAACACCACTAAACGTATATTTCCCGGAAGATATGTCCCCAAATTTTTACGTCGTTTCGTTTTTGACACTATTTTCAAGAATGACGTGGGGAAGCACTTGACAGAATCCTGGAAGATAAAATGTCTTTCTAATTGAATTCACCTGAAATAGTTTGCACACCACGTCACTCTCTTTTAGGTATTATGTCATTCGGTAGGTTTTTCACTTTTGTTGTTGTTTTGTTTGTTTGGGGGTTTAACGACCAAAAAAAGAAAAACTCAATGGGCTATGAACCGTCGCCCATCCCTAATTTAGGGACACTGGTTGCAGGAAAGGGAGAGAGCCGGTGCCGCAAGACAAACATAACACATCTATGTCTCATCGGGATTCGAACCGAGCCCAATCTACGACGACCGATTCGAAGCCAACGTTTCGTACCACTCAAGCAGTAGGGTGGCTTACTACTTCCCCAAATATCGAGAACGACTGAGCTGCTCACTAGAAATAAATAAACAGATTTTAATCGTAATCACTGTTCAAAAACAGTACCTGATTACTGATTATTATGCAGACCAAAAGCAAACCATCTTGCTTCCTTTTATAAGCGTGCATCTCAGGGCTTAATTTCTAATAAAAAAAATATAGGAGCCCTAAGTGAGGGACGAGACCAATATGCAGTACCAGCCACAATTATTAGAATTGGCAAAGTTTGCCCATCACTAATTCTCGCTAAAAATAGATTTAGTGAATGAAACTGCGCGTTCAAAGCCTTTAGCGAAAGAAGGGTTGATTTTGGAGGCGCGATATCGCTCGTGCATTCGGGTGCGCAAAAAAAAAACGTGTATTTGGAAGCTCCGATGGGCTTCCAAATACACGTTTCTTTTCTATTTAAATATTCGCCAAAAATGAAGAAGTACCGGAGCAGCGCTCCGGTGAGCTCCGACGCAACTCAATGGGCTATAAAAGTAGTCGCTCGTCCCTAATTTAGGACCAGTGGTTCCAGGGAAGGGAGAGAATCAGGGCCGTAAGACAAACACAACACCCATGTCTCATCAGGATTTGAACCCGGACACATCACGGACGATTGGTCATAAGCTAGTGCTTAGACCACTGCACCATCGGTGAGGAAAATATAATAAGAAGATAACTCGTTATAAGGTATATAAAGAATTCCTTCTTCTTAACCATTAGCATAGGGATTACTTTTTCTTGGCAGCTTCATGACCTTGATTAGTATCCGAAATTACTTTGAATTGCCCAAAAATAATTCACTACAAAATTCTAAAAAATGGGCGAGAATCAATATCGAAAGAACAAAGGCGACATCAACATTTTCAGGCATTTGCACTCAGGCTCGACGTTTCTCAGACACAGAAACTGCTGTTCAAAGTTTCCACCCACTACCTCGAAACGAAAGCAAATGAAAAAAAAAATTATAACCATTATTTAAATGGCTCATCACACTTGAACTCGTTATGGAATTGGACCAAGAATATTTGCACTGATTTCGAGGCGTTGCGCATGCGTAGTTGAGGCCTTCCGCCTTAGTGTTTCCGATATTGGGTAATTAGACAGCGTATTCATAAAGTGATTAAGTCGCTCGTTTTCGTTGTTTCTGTTATCAATAAAAATTTAGTTAACGCTGTGCAAATAAATCCTATTTGCATGACACTTGTTGTAGCGTCATTTACTACTTGATACGTGTATATATTCCTAACTGGGTCACCCCGGTGGCGCACTGGTCTAAGCGATGGCCTCTGATCATTCGTCCGGAAGGGGTCCGGGTTCGAATCCCGGCGAGGCATGGATGTTGTGTTTGTCTTACGGCACTGGCTCTTTCCCTTCCCTGGAACAAGTGACCCTAAATTAGGGACGGGCGACTGCTTATAGCCCATTGAGTTGCTCACGGTGGTCGTTAAACCTCCAATCAAAAAAAAAATTCCTAACTGAACACTACATCAAGTTTGAACATCTTAAGTGCTTCAAAACAGGAATCAACCAAGAAAACAAAACGTTACTTACAGTCAGGGCCTGATTACTGCACGGGCCCTGGGCCCCCTGTTTAATGGGACCCCTGTTAAATTGTTTCTGGAAAAAAGTACTTATAATAATTTTTGAACTTATCATTATTGTGAAAGTAATATTTTACGGGGTTTCATTGATCGTTTGAGGTATGACTATCGTCCATCGGTTTTCAGCAGTATGGAATTTATCGTGGTTCTTCTGGACGCAGTCACGTGTTTGTCAACAAACCAACCAATGATGAACAGTTAAATAAGATATATTTTTGCTTTGCAAATGTATCACCAAGTGTATCACGGCTTGCCACTGGTAAAAATTCGTTAAGGACGAGTCACGTGATACTGTGAGTAATGACTGTTTCATGCTATCATCTACAACCGTAGTTGCCAGATTTCAAATTGAATTCTGTTAAAGTTAAACCGCAACTGTTATCGTATTTCGTATGTGGTAGAGGATTCCGATTTGTAAATTAAACTAAACGGATTTATCAGTTGAGAATTTTGAGATATTAGTATTACAATGTCTTCACGAAAATATCTTTCAGGTGCTTGTAAAAGAAAAAGAAGTAACGATATTCGACATCAGTTGCTATCTCATAAGGGGCTATTGAGAAATTCATCACAAGTTTAAAAAAAGATGTTCCCGTGGATGAACAGGGTAACTCTTCTAGTGCTGAACTCGAGGTAAGAGATCATTTTAATAACAAACTGTTATGTATAAATTCTTCCCAGACTCAAGAAAGGGGCAACATAGAGCCTGAATATGTGTTTTGCAATAGTTCTCAGTTAACAGAAAATGTAAACACAGCAGATTCACAATGTCAGTCTTTGCAAAGTGCAAGTTTGCCACCACGTGGTGAATTAAGCAGTCCAGGAATTGAAAACCAACATAGTAGTAATAATGATGATCAGTCAAATGTCAACATTTATTTCCTGTAGATGTCAGTTTGTGGCCTAATTTTATTACAGACGAGTTTCGTGAGCATTTCATTTGTAACAGACCAAGTCAGAATATTGGCCAAATTTCTAGTTCAAAACGTGTATTTTGAAAAGAGAACGCATACTCACAGAACAAAACTTTTATCGCAAGAAGAAAAATAATGAGTTGGTGAACAGAGAGTGGTTAGTAAATTCTCCAGCTAAACGTGCACTTTTTGTTATGTGTGTAAACTGTTCAATTCCAGTGATCAAGCTTTAAGTAAGGATGGATTTTCCTACTAGAAAAATACTGCAGAGAGACTTCAGGAACATGAAAACTTCATCATTCATAGAAATTCGGTTCTCTGTCTGTCATAGAGGGTTACACTCTCTTCACGTGTGGATAATTTGCTAATTGAGAAATATCAGCAGGGATGTCATTATTGGAGGAAAGTTTTGACCAGAGTTGTGGCTGTAATAAAGTCTCTTGCTTTGCGTGGACTTGCTTTGTTTGGGGAAAATGAAACACTCCATTTCCACAGAACGGTAACTTCCTTGGAACTTTGGAGCTGGTAAACCTTTTCGATTCATTCTTGGCAGACCATTTAGTAAAATACGGAAATATTGGTACTGGTAATGCAAATTACTTATCTTCTACTACTGTGACTGAATTAATTCAAATTATGGCACAAAAAGTATTGAATGAAGTAGTTGCAGAAATTCAGAAAGCCAGATATTTTGGTTTAATTGTGGATTCTAGTCCTGATGTTGCACATGTAGGCCAGTCTGTACGTTATGTGACTGAAAACGGAGATCCTTTTGAGCGTTGTTTGAAATTTGTATCAATCTATGGCCATGATTCCAGTCATCTAATTCATACTGTGACATCCCTGCTTAAATAACTTGGCATAGATATAATTAATTGCAGATGACAGTCCTACGACAATGCCAGCAACATGTCTGGCAAATATTAAGGGTTACAGGCCAAGGTAAAGGAACTGTTCCCGTTAGCTGAATATGTGCCATGCGCAGGTCACTCGTTAAATTTAGTTGGAGTTCATGCAGTTGAGTGCTGTCAACAAGCTATTTCCTTCTTTTTATTAAGGCAGAGCATATTTAATTTTTTTTTCAGTTCTCCTCGTCGGTGGGAAACTCTTTCTTCAGAACTAGCTGGTGGACTTCGTGTAAAAACATTATCTGAAGCTAGGTCTGCTGATGCATCTAAAGCTCTTCGGCAAGGTTATCAAAACAACATGAAAGCCTTGCATAATGTAACCTATGATGTCAATGAAAAAATGTCTACAAAGCAGAAGTACTTCTGCACAAAATGGAGAAGTTTGAGGCTGCTGTTTTAACAGTTGTATGGGATACAATTTTGCAACGTTTGAACAGTGTTAATAAGACGCTCCAGTCTGTTACTGAGGATATATCAGTTCTAGTACCAACGTATACCTCATTAGTTATATTTGTACAGTCAGTGCGTGATGAGTTTGACAAGTATGAGCTTGAGGCGAAAAATTTAGTGGAAAACAAGTATTCAGTGAAGCGTAAAAGTAAAGTGCCAAAAAGTCGAATGCTTGATGATAGTGCATCTATTGAACTTCAGCAGTCTGATAGAGATTACTTTATTACACAGTGTCACTATGTCATATGTGATTCACTGATTTCAGAGCTTGAAAGGAGGAAACAAGCATATGTTACCACCATTAATGATCGATTTAGCTTTTTAATGAAAAAAGATGCTTCTAAAGAAGTACTTCGAGAAGCAGCGAATTGTTTTCGAAAGATATATAGTGATGACATAGATGATGAATTTGAAGATGAAGTCGACCTTTTTTTTTTAATTTTTTGCGAAAAGAAATGTGTCCTAAAGAAAAATTAAAATTCTTACCGGAAAAACAAATTGTTCATACGTTTCCCAATGTAGACATTGCCTTACACATTTTGTTAACTATGCCTGTCTCGAACTGTACTACTGAGCGCTCACTTTCCGTTCTGAAAAGAGTGAAAAACAGGATGTGATCAACAATAGCCCAAGAAAAATTGACAGGGCTAAGTATTTTAACAATAGAAAGTGACTTTACATGCAAACTTGATTTTGATGACGTGATTACTAGTTTCGCAGCTCAAAACGCAAAAAAGCGACCTATATAATTGTGTGTGTCTCCGCCCACTCCAACCTAAGCAAGCGCTGTGACAGACCTTTACCTAATCTCCATTTTGACTGAGCTATTAAGAGTGAAACCATTTCACAAATGAAACATTTCATTGTTGCCATCTGAAATTGATAGTAAACAAATATAATTTGTATTCAATATATATAGGTAATTTTTCAGTTTAGTTGTGCAGGGCCAGTTTTTCGGGAAATTTCATGGGAAAGTATTTCTTTCCCAAGGTTGACCAACCAAGGAAGCGGAAATATTGAGATTGATAAATGGGAACGACAATCACCCAACTGCACTTGAACTAGCCAAGGAAGAAGCGCCCACCATTGCTAACGGAATTCAACGGTTTCTACTTTCGAAGGCTTTGTTGCATCCTTTGGAGGTTCGCCAGTTGCATTCTAGTTTTACTTAGCAATGGAATTCAAAATGTTTCTTGGTGTTTCCCTATTCCATGTTTATCCCCACTATTCATATATCAGGCGCAGCTCGATAGTTTTTTTTTTAATGTCGGGAGTTTTTAACAGACTACTTGATGATGCACACACAAACGAAACACACACAAACACACAAACGAAAACCTTGTTAACGCCTGCCTTGGGAAATTACCCTGCACAGCATTTGTTTAGAAAATAGCTGTTTGACTTAAATCTTCGACCTTAAAAAATTCGATAAAAAAAAAGCTATCGAGCTGCGCTTGATAGAAACAGCGGCAATAAATATGAACAAAAAAGATGACACCGAATTTTCGGGTGTAATAAGCACGTCTTTTGAATCCGTTCTGACGAAAATTAAATTTATCAAAGCTATTCAAAGTCAATGGAACCGGTATGGAAAACAATAGATCTGACGAAAGAAAGAAGATTTTCAATCGGGTTTTTAATCCCTCAGATATTGCTGTAAACGGAATCGTGAGCTTGCGAACTCTTGGAAACAGAGATATCGACAAAAATAAGATGTGACTTTACGTCCCCTGGTGGGAAAACCATGCATTATTTTAGGAAGAAAGTATTCTCAAAAGGTTTATCCATATAAGCGGTATCGGTCCAAGAAAAAAAAAATTAGTAGAGTTTTCAGGAGCCCAGATTTTGCAAGAAATACTTCAGAAGCAGAAATCAACACTTGTGACCCCTGGTGCCTAAACCATTCTTTACCAAACATTAGAAATTATGTGAAAAATATTTTCCAACAGGTCTTGTATGCAATACAGGAAGAATTTTTCAAATCAGAGCTTTAGGAGCAGAAATAACGCAGAAAACGCAATTTACCTTAGTGCCCCTAGCGGAAAGTCTATGATTTACTTGAAAATTTTGAATTTATAGGGAAAACATTTCGCATCGGAAACACTATCCAACAAAGAAGGAATTTTTCAAATCGGACTCCTAGAAGTAGAGATATTGACAAAAATAAGATGTACATCTACGCCCCCTGGCGGAGAAACTGTGCAATGTTTTAAGAAGAAAATATTCCGAAAAGGTTTATCAATGTGAATGGCATCAGTTCACGAAATAATTTTTTCAATCGATATTTTAGAAGCTCAGATTTTATGGCAAATACATCAGAAGCAAAAATTAATACTTACGCCCCCTGGTGGCCAAAGTATTTTTCACCAAAAATTTGAAATTATATGCAAAAGATTTTCCATCAGGAGATGTATCCGCTGAAGAAATTTTTTTTCAAATCGGAGTTTTAGAAGAATAATTATCGGGGAAAATGTAATTTACTTTTACGCCCCCTAAGCGGAAAATCTGTGCGTAATTTAAAAAAGTAACTACACCTAAAATACTCTTCGACATAAATGGAATCGAAAGATAAAAAAAAATTCAATCGGATGTTTAAAAGCAAATATGTGGAATAAAACGTATTTTTGAATTCGACATCATCTGCATTTACGCCCTCTACCGGCGAAATTGTACATCGTAAATAAAAAACGAAATAAAGGATCATCATTTCCATATTTCAAGCTTCCGAATGCAAAAAGAATTTTTCAAATCTGACTAATAGTTGCAGAGATATCGTGGGTACAGACGGACGGACAAACCGATAACAGAAGCACAATCTTTTTTTACAAAAGACGTGCTAAAAGGGGGCAAGGTAAGGGGAAACATCAAGAAATATTTAGAATTCCACTGCTAAGTAAAATTAGAAAATTGTCAGTTCGCCAACACACTGTCCTCCGACAACATAGGAAAAAAATTACACCAAAAACCCTGTGTATCGTCCTCCGACAACAAAGGGAAAAAAATTAACCAAAAACCCTGTATAGATAAAATGGAAACGAAACCATATACACATATTCCAAGAGACCGACTCGAAAAGTCGTGTCGTCCTCCGACAACAGAGGAAAAAATGAAACCAAAAACCCTGCATAGATAAACGGAAACGAAACCATAAACACGTCTTCCAAGAGACCGACTCGAGAAATCGTATAAACGAAAATTATAAAGCATGTTCATCATCGGGACCTTAGCCGAACAACATATAAATGGAAAAGACTTATAAATGAGAAACATATAAACGGTGTTCCACTGTATATATATTTGGTGTGTGTGTGTCATATCTCCCGCGCTATGTATTAATTAATTTTTTGTTTTGATGGGGGGGGGGCTCACCACTTACCTGGCCCTGGGCCCCCGACCATCTTAGTCGGGCCCTGCTTACGGTTGGTCTTTATTCAGCTAAAACTCCTTTGGCACTTCCCTCATGCTGAACTACAACTCACTTTTCAACTGTATTATTAACTTAATCCACTTAATGTGCGTTAATCAGCAGATATCTTGGTTAATGAAAACTGTTGGGGTGAGCGTATCGCCCGGTGCTATAACCCGCCTCCACTCAGGAGGGCGTCAGCTTGTTTCATTAGCACCTAGCCACACACCAGCAAATTTAACAAGGTTCGTTAGTACTTAACTTCGTACGTAGTACGAAAGTCCATTCGCTCTCTTCCTCAGCTTTACTATGGTTTATCTGCTAATTGAGGAAGGGAGGGAAGGTTTTAAAAAAGACATTCTGACACCAGATACAGTAATCACTCCATGATGTAACTCAACAATTTATTAGAGAAAGTTCAAAGTTTTAGAGTCTGATTCCTCGCGACGGACGGCTTCATGAAAAATGACCCATGGTTTAGTTAGTTTTCCACCTTATTGCTCGAACCTACGTTCATCTACACGGCTTACCTCTTCCAGTCACCTATGTTCGGGATATATCCGATTCTCTCAGCCCGTACTCCGTGCTTTGCTGCTATTCTTTCGGGAAACCTCGGTGTATCCACCAACCGACCGGACACAATTTATCGCAACTTCCAAGCTTCACTCATGAAGCCCTAGGCCTCGTCCTCCACTCAACGTTTGGTACGGGAGCTCCTGCCCCCCAGGTCCTAACGCTCCAGAAACCCACTTCACCTCTCACACTCCACTCCCTTCTTGCCCACGTGACCTCTCTACTGCTCCTGGGAGTGCACCCAGCATCCCTCTCGGTTCGCTGCCCTTACGCGCGGCGACTTGACTTGCAATTCTTTGTCCCTCCTAACTTATACCCTCCGCCTACAATGGCTCCCAACTCGGATGACCACCCCTAGCTGCCCCCTCATGCACACCTGCCGTCCTTATCTTCCGTCGGGATCGCCAGGTGGCATTTCTATTTTCGCCGCATCCGCTTGAAATCAGACTCTCTACAGATATATCAATACAATACAAACATTTGCTACATACTTGGACTAAAAAGTAAGAATACAATCTACCAGACTGACTGACATATTTTGCCATCGAGCTTTGTCCAGCTCTATGAAAAAATCATCCAAATGTAGGGATTTATTCAGCCACTAATGACTTCGGAATCCCGTGTTTCCGTTGCGATTGTTCACCTCGTACTTCGTTGGCGCCAATAGACCAACGCTAGATATTTGTAGTCTTTAACAATGGCGTTGAAAAAGAAAGTTATTTCCTCCGTGGGATAGAGAAGTCCTTCGCTGAGGGGAAATTCAGTCTTTCATAGGCAAACACGTGGCATATTTTTTTCATGAATATGCATAAATTAACATAATAGCATACATTATCGAACATAATTTTAATTGTTAATTTTCGCCCTTACAAACACTGAAGATATAACACGTAGACATCAAGAAAACACAGCATCAAGTAAATCAACTTCAGAGTAAGGCAACTTCCACAATTATGCAATAACATCACACCACCATACCACATTTTTTGGCTGGTGCTTTAGCATTATATCTCTTTTAGTTCTTATCAGTCACGTGCATACTTTACGTCCTGCTCTCTGACCGCAAAAGTGTTTCCAACCTCATTCCGCGAGAGAGAAGTTATAACGTTAAGGTTGAAAAACACTGAAAGAGAATGTACTCAAATTTGCATAGAGAACGCAAACTAAAAATGAAAGTTAATTTTGAGTATAAGACACATAGTCACGAACACTACTATGACACTGTGATAAAAGACAGTGCGTGAGAAGAAATATCAAACAAGTTAGTAAAATCATGCAATGCATTGATTACGATACGCTTTCCAACATACCAGAATTTATTACTCAAGTTATGAGGATAATGGCTGTGGAATAAATCTCGCTCCTGTGTCCTGACCTTTGACCCCATTTCGATGATATTCAACAGAACCGGTTCTTTTTTTTTTTTTGATTGGAGGTTTAACGACCATCGTGAGCAACTCAATGGGCTATAAGCAGTCGCCCGTCCCTAATTTAGGGTCACTGGTTCCAGGGAAGGGAGAGAGCCAGTGCCGTAAGACAAACACAACATCCATGCCTCACCGGGATTCGAACCCGGACCCCAGACGGACGAATGATCAGAGGCCAGCGCCTTACACCACTGCGCCACCGGAGCGGCAGAACCGGTTCAGTATACCTCAAGAATAACATACTAAAGTTTTGTTGCAATAGAAGCAGTTTTACGCAAGTTATGAGAATAATGGCTGTGGAATAAATCTTGCTTTTGTGCAATGACCTTTGACCCCATTTCGTTGATATTCAACAGAACCGGTTCCCTATACCTCAGGAACAACATGATAACGTTTTGTCGCAATCGAAACATTTTTTGGTAAGTTATGATGTACAAGGGCAATGAAATGGTTCCCACTCCAGTGTCCTGACCTTTGACCCCATTTCGCCCATTTTCAATAGGGTTCGTCCCCAGTGGCTCCCTACCACATACTAAAATTTCATCGAAATCGAACCATATTTACGCATGTTATGACGCATAAAGGCAATGGAGTGGATTCCACTTTTATGCCCTGACCTTTGACCCCATTTCGCCCATTTTAAACAGGGTTCGTCTCCAGGTGGTTCCTTACCAAATACTAAAATTTCATCGAAATCGAACCATTTTTACGCAAGTTATGACGCATAAGGGCAACGGAAGAAATCCCGCTCTTATCTCCTGCCTGACCTTTGACCCCACTTCGCCCATTTTCAATAAGTTTCGTGCCCAGGTGGTTCCCTACCACATACTAAAATTTCATCGAAATCGAACCATATTTACGCATGTTATGACGCATAAAAGCAATGAAATGGATCCCGCTTTTATGTCCTGACCTTTGACCCCATTTCACCCATTTTCAATAGGCTTCGTTCCCAGGTAGTTCCTTACCACATACTAACAGTCCATCTAAATCGAACCATTTTTACGCAAGTTATGACACATACGAGCAATAGAATGGATCCCTCTCCTATGTCTTGATTGACCCTGTTTCGCCCATTTTCAATAGGGTTCGTCCCCAGTTGGTCCCCTACCACATACTAAAATTTCGTCGAAATCGAACCATTTTCACGTGAGTTATCGTGCGGACGGACGGACAAAGCTAGAGCATATACGCTTCTTCAACCTACGGTTGGAAAGCGTAAAAAACGTAAGTGAATCTGGCAAGTGAAATACCAGATTCTTTATTCTTTTCAATCTAAAATAATTTATTTTTTATTCTTAAAAACATACAAGCATAGGAAAGAAAAAACAAGCATCGACAGCTTCTTATGAAACGTCTGTCTGTCTCTCTCTCTCTCTCTCTCTCTCTCTATTTCCCCATTCCTATATATATCATATATATATATATATATATATATATATATATATATATATATATATATATATATATATATGTATGCATACAATATATATATCATCATCATCATTGTCAAGCATTATCAATCTACTGCAGGACGAAGGTCTCTCCAAGTTTCCTTTACAACGGCCTGTCTTGTGCCAGTCTCCTCCATGTCACTCCCGCATACTTTCGAATTTCATCCACCCATCTCCCATGTGGTCTTCTTCTGGGTCTTTTCCTGTCCCTTGGAATCCAATCTAAAATTTTGGCTGTCCACCAATGGTCTGTCCTTCTGGCAGTAGGTCCAGCCCATTGCCATTTCAGGGATATAACTCTGATCATGATGTCTTCCACTCTTGTCATTTTTCGAATCCATGAGTTCCTCTTCTTATCTCTCCTGGTTACACCAAGCATGCACCTCTCCATGCTGCTTTAAGTTGTCTGCAGCCTTTGTATGTCTCTTTTAGTTAAGGTCCACGTCTCTGCACCATACGTAAGTACTGGAAGGATGCATTGATCAAACACTTTTCTTTTAAGACATAATGGCATATTGCTCTTGAAAATTATGCTGTTTCTTCCAAAAGCTCTCCAGGCAAGTTTTGTACGCCTATTAATTTCTTCATCAATGTGACCCTCACTTGATATCTGCTGTCCAAGATAAACGTACGTGTCTGTTATTTCCAGCTTTTCTCCATCAATCGATAAATCTTCATTTCTTGTAAAAGCATTGAACATCACTTTTGTCTTCTGAAAGTTCATTTTTAATCCAACTTCTTTACTCTTGTCAGCAAGTTCCTGGATCATACTCTGCAGCGCTGATGGGGTAGTTGCAAAAATGACTATGTCATCAGCAAAACGAAGGTGGGTTAGATAATCTCCATTAATCTTTATCCCTTTGTTTTCCCAGTTCAGTGATTGAAAGATATTTTCCAATGTGGCAATAAAGAGCTTCGGAGATATGGTGTCACCTTGTCTCACTCCTTTTCCAATTTTTATGTGTGTTGTATTTTCAAACAGCCGAATCTTTGCACTTGCATTTTTATAGATGTTATTAATAATATTAATGCATGCATCTTCAATACCGCAGGATTTCAGAGCCATTGTAACTGCTGATGGTTTCGCCGAATCAAAGACTTTTTCATAATCGATAAAAGCCATGCACAATGGAAGTTCATATTCCCTCGCTCTTTCAATTAGTTCTCTCAATACGTGGATATGATATATTGTGCTGTAGCCACTCCTGAATCCAGCTTGTTCTCTCGGTTGAGCCATGTCTAGTGTTACCTTCAAACGGTGTGAAAGAACTTTAGTGAAGATTTTATAACCACTGATAGGAGGCTGATAGGTCTGTAGTTCCTGAGATCCTCAATGTCACCTTTTTTATGTAGCAGGATCATTGTAGCGTTGTACCAATCCTCAGGAATCTTCCCTTCATTAAGGCATCGAGTGAAAATTTGGGCGAGTATTGTTTCGATTTCTCCACTTGCTTCTTGTATGATGTCTACAGTAATTCCATCTTCTCCTGAAGCTTTTCCCCGCTTCATGTTCTTGATTGCATGTGCAACTTCTGCTGGGAGGACTGGAAGAACTCTGGTACTGGTACCTTTCACGATGTCTGGAGTACATGTATCATCCCTTTCATATAATTTGGAGTAGAAATCTTTCACTCTTGTCAAAATTATGCCTCTATTTCTTGTTACAGAACCATCTTCTTTTCTCAGTGCAATAATCTGTTTTCTTCCCTTACTGAGATGTCCCTTTGCTATCTTTAAGCTTTGTTTGTTTTCAATTGCTTTCCTTACTAGTTCACAGTTGAATTTCCTTACGTCTTCAGTGATACTTTTTCGTACTGTCTTGCATACTTTTCGTACTGTCTTGCATAGCTCGATATATTCCACTTTGGAAGTCACATCTTTTTTAGTTGTCCTCATCTCTCTTCTTTTTTGCATCAACATTTTGGTTTTTCCTGATAATTTGTTCACATGTAACTTGTTCTTAGACCCAGCTAATGTTGTTGCTGTTTCCATAAGAGCTTTGGTTACTTTTCTGTTAACTTCAGAAATATCCACTTCTTCCGATGTTAGGCCTTCTAAAGCAGAGAATCTGTTCTTCAGTTCCAACTTGAAGGTATTATGGTATTTTTTAAGGTTGGTTATGTCAATACATTTTGTTTACCTTATGAGCTTGCCACGTTCGAGTTTAGTGTTGAGGTGCATCTTACATCTCACCAATCTATGGTCACTACCTGTGTTGAACTTGTTTAGCACACTGCAGTCTTCTATGACGAATTTTTTGCTACAGATAATAAAATCAATTTCACTTGTCGTCCCATTTGGATGTCTCCGTGTCCATTTCCTGTGTGGCTTTTTCTTGAAAAAGGAGTTCAAGATGAAAAACCCTTCTGCCTCTGCAAACTCAACGAGAGTATTTCCACGCTGGTTTCTGTTGCCGTGACCGAATTTACCTACTGAAGTTTCATTCTGTTGCCGTTGCCCTATTTTTGCATTGAAATCTCCCATAATTATCTTCAAGTGCTGCTTGCCTTTATTATTTAGATGACGAATTTCCTCAAAAAAATTTTCAATTTCTTCTTCAGGATGACTTGTGGTGGGTGCATAAGTTTGAATAATCTGAGCCTGGTATCTTCTCGAGAGTTGGATAACGAGTCGTGCAATTCTGTCAGAGGAACTTTCAACTTCTACAACTTTATCCTTCAGTTTCTTGTTTATTATAAATCCAACACCACTAGTTCTGCCAGTATCTGTCCCACGATAGTAGAAGAGATGTCCACTTTTCAGTTAAGTGAGATCTTCTCCTTTTCTCCTTACCTCATTCAGCCCGACGATGTGCCACTTGATCCTTTGTAGTACCTCTTCCAAATCAAGAAGCCTTGAATCAGAAGATAGGGAGGGTCCATTATACGTAGCCGAGGTCAGCATCAGATGGCAGCCTAGTCCGGTCCTCCGGGGATTCTTAGCACCCTCTGCCTTCATGTCGCACTGGCCGCTGCCTTGGCCAGGTACATTCCAGCTGCCGGAGACTGAGGGCCAAGATTTAAGTTGTGGAGTCATTTTGGAGGAGTTTGGCCATAACTCACCACACTGGCCAAGCGGGTTGATGAGTGTGGGATAGAATCTCCTCTAATCCCGATGGTATAGTTATACCGCTATTGGCGGTCGTCAGAGCCCCTTTAGTGGGAACAGGATGCACCACGAGAAGACGGCGTTGACATCTGTCAAGGAGAGGCTGTGATGTTACGCGTCACCTGACCTTACATCCCAATATATATATATAGATAGATATGTATTAATATACACATATATATGTATGTACAGTATGCATACAATATATATATAGATATGTATTAATATACAATATATTCTATAAAGAAGATACCTAAGCAAAAAAATACATATATAATTTTGACTCACACCAAGTACAACATAGAAAAGGTTATGTATCTACCTGTGTGAGTAAAAGGAGAAAAGATAAAAAAATAAAATAAAACAACTGAATGTAGAAGGTGTCGAGAATACTGAGCCTTGGCTTTATCAAGGACCAGCAAAAACTCTGCATTTTCTCACTTCCACAAAGACCTAGTTGGAAATGGGTTTCTGCAAGGCCATAGATGCAAGTAACATTCCCACCTAAAATAGTTTAAAAAATATATATATAAGTCATGTCCTCCGTAGAGTAGCATGACCTAGCACTAGTTAACAATTTCGCTTGCATCCATTAACCTTCATGGCCCGACCCATGCTCTTCATCTGTTACTATTAAACAGAGAGAAGAAGATTAAAGAGAACTCAAGCTGTGAGAGTGACATAATAAATAGAAATGATTTTCAGCTATAACGAAATTCCAAGTTCGTTTGAGAGAGAATTTAAACCTGAAAAACAATGCAAAAGAAATCCAAATTTTACATTGCAATTAAAAAAGGAAATGTTAATTTATAACGAACAGATTTTTGAAAGAAAACTTGAGTCTAAACCCCCCTACTCTACAACTTATGACAGCACGAAAACGAGAATAAGTTAAAGATAATAATTAACTAAAGAAAACTTTGTGAAAGTTATATACCTTAAACAGTTAGTTGCAATATGTACAAAGTATTTCAGCAGTGCTTTAAGTGCATAATTAATTAGTTATTAAGAACTTAACTACTTTGAAAAAACAGCGCATAGACAGCGCATAGAAAAGGAACAAGCTTAGCCTTCTTCTGTTCCTAGGTACCCCAAAAGACGCTCAAAGTTACAAAGAAAAGTAAGAGTTAAAACCCGCATAAATGTTAACAGACAAACCAATGCTTAAAAGCTGAAAAGCTAAAAAACGACAGAGAAAAGGTACATAAAGTACAAACATTGAACTTATAAAACCTAGAACCCAAAAACAAGGAAGAGAGCTTACCTCTTGTGTGACAAAAACTTTTCTCCTCACAAGAGGAGAACATGGCTGACCCCTTCCGCCACTCCCTAGACGCTGGGGGCAGTGAGGGTGGGGCTGATGGCCTCCTCATACAAAATTCTCAAGTCCTTCAAGCACTCTGTCCTTAAATGTTTTTTCAAATTCTGGAATGAAACTGCTGACCATGTTGATAAGCATGTTTTTGCTTTGGTTCTGGACATTCTTAAACATATTCTTAAAGATAAAATTTCTCTTAAAGAATTTTCCAGTAATTTTGTTACCATCAGGTTCCTAAATAAAGCCTACGATAATCTCAATGTAAGGAAGCTGTTCTACAATAATGCAATTTTTTTCCCCATCCACAGGCACCAGTCTATTGTAAGTTTTAAATATGTTAAGACCTTAGGGTCAATAGTTAAAAACTACAAACTTAACTCTTCGAGCTACATTCCTGTAATTACTACTTGTTCTTGTGATGAACATAAAGAAACAGTTCACTATGATAAGAATTACAACCATATTATCACCGGAAACTTGAGTTATGTTGAAAATGAAAAGCTTAGGAATTTATTAGAGTATGGCTCTAAATTCAGACCTTCCTTCACAATTTCCAAAGAAAGGATTCTTGAGAGCTTCACTCAAGATGTAAATAAGTACATCGTAAAAACCAGTTTAACGTACAATCAGCCTATTGAGGCCTTCGCAGAATGGAAATATAATATAATCAATAGCTTCACCGGTGAGTTGGCAGGTCTGGACTTTTGTTTCGACAGAAATCTCTTTTTCTCTGGAGAAGCTAAAAGGTCACTCTCCAAACTACAAGACCAATTTATTTTTACCACTACGGATAAAGCTAGCAATAATTTTGCAATTATCTGTAAGAAGTTCTATTTTGAATTGTTAACTATGGAACTCAATAATAGAGTAACATACGAGCCCGTAAGTTATTCTACCAAGCAGTTAGAAAATCGGTTTAAGGCATTCTTCAAGAAACTTAAAATTCCACAAACTAGAAGATATGGGCCTGAATTTCCATTTCTTTTTGCAACGGTTAAGTTTCATAAGGATCCTGTGAAGTTCAGGTTCATAGCTAGTGGAGTAAGGAGTCATAAAAAGAAAATAGATCTTGCTTTTGAAGATGTCTTAAAGAAGGTTTTGAAACACATTAGAAACTGTTCTAACTCGATGTACAGAGATTTTTGGATAATTAATAATAATGCAGAAGTAATTTCTACTATACTCAAAGTTTGTCCCCTAGATATTAATAGTTATGATTTTGAAAACCTATATACTAATCTGCCTCTATCAGATATAATCACTACCTTTAAAGAGCTGTATGCAGAATTTAAACTTAACCAATTTGTTGATGTAGGAACTTGGAACTCTTATCTCAATTGCTGCATAAAAAATAACCATATCTTATATAATAATACTCTCTATAAACAAGTGAACGGTATTCCAATGGGAACATCAACGTCCACAAATATCGCAAATCTATTCCTGTTCTTTAAGGAATATAAATTCATTAAAAATCACCCCACCTGCTCAGATAACTACCTTTACACTTTTAGATATATTGATGATCTGCTGTGTATCAATAATTCAGAAGTTATAGAGAGTGATTTTGATAATATCTATCCTAGCTCTCTTAACTTATGTAAAACCAACCACAGTAATCAGGAACTTGAGTTCCTAGACTTAAGCATTAAGCTCAACAGAGGTAACCCATCTATTAGCCTCTTTGATAAAAGAGTTAATTTTCCTTTCAAAGTAATTAAATATCTACACTGGAATAATAACATTTCAACCAAAGTAATTGAGAATGTACTAATTTCTCAGGTCCTAAGAATTTCAAGAATTTGCAGCAACAATTTGGATTTCAATTACCACATTAATATACTATTAGAAAGTTTTCTAGAGAACGAAATTCCTTCTTCTTTCATCAAAAGAACTTTAAGAAAAATTATTCTGAATAATAGAGTAAGGTTGGCAGATCTGCTTTAATTTTCTACACAGTTAATAATATGATTCTGACCAATCAAAGCCGTAAGGAAGTTGGCTAGAGGATGCCTATTAACTACCTAAAGGAACCTTAGTGCTATGGATATGACGGTCCTATTAAAACAAAAAATTAAATAATATAAACAAAATCACAAAAAAAGCTTAAAAATCTGTTTATAAAAGAAAATAAAAACAAATAAAAAAGAAAACTAGTTATTCATCACTAGGATAGCTATACTAAAAATAGTAAAACCAACATTAAAATTAATAAGATTCTGATTAATCTATAGAAGCTCACTAAGGTGATTTAATACATGCAAAGATTATTAAATAAACTGCTCGTGTATTTTATAATTTTTCTCATGTATTCTGGAGAGTTAATTCTGCTCATTCTGATCATACAGATCCACAGTCTTAAGTTTATATATTTTTGTCTCTGGTTAAAATCTCCGCGCGTTGGTTTCTTGCTGTATGAGGAGGCCATCAGCCCCACCCTCACTGCCCCCCAGCGTCTAGGGAGTGGCGGAAGGGGTCAGCCATGTTCTCCTCTTGTGAGGAGAAAAGTTTTTGTCACACAAGAGGTAAGCTCTCTTCCTTGTTTTTGGGTTCTAGGTTTTATAAGTTCAATGTTTGTACTTTATGTACCTTTTCTCTGTCGTTTTTTAGCTTTTCAGCTTTTAAGCATTGGTTTGTCTGTTAACATTTATGCGGGTTTTAACTCTTACTTTTCTTTGTAACTTTGAGCGTCTTTTGGGGTACCTAGGAACAGAAGAAGGCTAAGCTTGTTCCTTTTCTATGCGCTGTCTATGCGCTGTTTTTTCAAAGTAGTTAAGTTCTTAATAACTAATTAATTATGCACTTAAAGCACTGCTGAAATACTTTGTACATATTGCAACTAACTGTTTAAGGTATATAACTTTCACAAAGTTTTCTTTAGTTAATTATTATCTTTAACTTATTCTCGTTTTCGTGCTGTCATAAGTTGTAGAGTAGGGGGTTTTAGACTCAAGTTTTCTTTCAAAAATCTGTTCGTTATAAATTAACATTTCCTTTTTTAATTGCAATGTAAAATTTGGATTTCTTTTGCATTGTTTTTCAGGTTTAAATTCTCTCTCAAACGAACTTGGAATTTCGTTATAGCTGAAAATCATTTCTATTTATTATGTCACTCTCACAGCTTGAGTTCTCTTTAATCTTCTTCTCTCTGTTTAATAGTAACAGATGAAGAGCATGGGTCGGGCCATGAAGGTTAATGGATGCAAGCGAAATTGTTAACTAGTGCTAGGTCATGCTACTCTACGGAGGACATGACTTATATATATATTTTTTAAACTATTTTAGGTGGGAATGTTACTTGCATCTATGGCCTTGCAGAAACCCATTTCCAACTAGGTCTTTGTGGAAGTGAGAAAATGCAGAGTTTTTGCTGGTCCTTGATAAAGCCAAGGCTCAGTATTCTCGACACCTTCTACATTCAGTTGTTTTATTTTATTTTTTTATCTTTTCTCCTTTTACTCACACAGGTAGATACATAACCTTTTCTATGTTGTACTTGGTGTGAGTCAAAATTATATATGTATTTTTTTGCTTAGGTATCTTCTTTATAGAATGTGAATTCTGAATTTTCAAAACTGCTGCGTTGCGCGTTTTGATTTTCAGGTTATTTTGCACCCTTCGTTTTAAATTCTAAAATTTTTTCCTTAGTCTTCAGTTTTGCTCTTAAATATACAATATATATATATATATATATATATATAGTGCATAAGACAGACATATATACATTAGGTAGATAGATAAAAGTGTTGACGTACGGGGCTTGGGGGACATAAGCCCCGAACCCCCCCCCTTCCGGGTGCGCCAGTGAACCCCACTAAAGAATTATATTATTATGGGGACTCCATGTCCCCAAACCACGACATCAGGCTGAGAAGCCTAGATGGTCACGGATAGTAGCAAAAGCATTCCGGTGACCACGTCGTCTCCAGACTCTCAATCGGCTATCGTTGGCACTGAGACGGAAGCGAGACTCGTCGCTGAATACGATATGGTTCCAATCGTCTCGCCACGCATGCCCAGCAGGGTACTACTGTAACCTTACGCGACGATATGCTTGAGTCCCAATCGTCGCAATGGTTGGAGAGAGCTCAAACCAACCTCAACGAATCTGAGATTCATAGTCCGTGTCTATACGGGGATGTCCATAGCTGCCTGTATAGCTCGTTGAATATCGTCTGCTGTGGATTATGGAGCTGCTATGGTTTGTCGTCGAATTCTTCCATTCCGAGTAGCTCCATGACAGTCCGGCACGACACTAACGCAGTCTTTGGCGACGATGAAGTGGTGTTAAGGGCAGTCATCGTAACGGTCTTCGTGCGTGAAGTCCTACTTCGTGCAGCCGTCTGCCAATGGTGCTGGCACTAATCGGAAGATGCGTGGAGGACACCACTTCTCGCTGAATATCCGCAATCGTGGCAGTGGGGTCACTCTGCGCATGTCGGACAGCCCGTCGGTTCTCTCTCTCCGTGGTTCGTCTAGGTCACCCAGACCCTTCCTGTCGCTTCTGCGTACCTTGTTCTATCCACTGCCGCCAACAGCGTGCTATGGTGATATCCGCACGACCTGTATGGCGCGCAATATGCGCAATAGGGCGATAAGACCATCCCGTTTCCCGGAGTCCGACGACGCGGCCCTTGTCGAACTCCTCCTCCAACTGCTCGAATTGCTTCCAAACTTTTCTCCGAGGCATACTTAACTTGGAAAGGATACAACCAACACAACAGCGCGAGTCAGAATGGCAAGCAAGCGCAACAGGGCGACCTTATATAGCCGGTCAGGCACAGCGCTACGACCCCTCCTTGCTTGCCTCTCACGCGCGGCCGAGCGTGATACTTGAATCATTTGCATGTCTCACGATGTCCAACCTACCCACCAAGTTTTATTCTTGTCGGTTTCTTTTTATGGGTGCGACTATTTTTTTTGACGATGAGTGTATATAAACAAAACTGTAGGGAAGCTGTGGATTAGAAAAGCTCAAGACAGGAACATTTGGAAAGAGATGAAGAAAACCTATAGCCTCAATTGGCTGTGAAAAGGGTTGGAAGAAGTTATTTCTGTGTACGGCACATTTCGCTTACCATGGATTACAATCAGACAAGAATCAAATTGCATGAAAATAAACAAACCAGAAGTGAACTTACTTAAATCCTTCAATTTGAGCAATGGTGTCTAAAAACGGTGACCAATCGAGGCTAGATTCACCTCTCAGCCATTTTCTGAGTTCTTCGCAATTGGCTTCCACGAAATCACTCTGGACGATTTCATTGAAATAGGCGCTAGCAGAAGCAATGCTATGAACGGTGGCTCCGCTGCCGATTTCCAGTAGTTTGTCTCCTTTGAATCTTCCTGTAGAAAGTCCGAAATAAAAAGAAAAAAGTGTAAGTAAACTTCCAAAACTCTTCCCCATCTTTCGAAATCAAGTCATGGTGGCCGAGTGGTGTGAGGCCTTGGTTTCTGATTATTCGTCAGAGATGGGTTCTGACTCAAGTCTCGGATGAGGCATGAACGGTGCGTTTGTTTAATGGCTCTGCCCCCCCCCCGCCCCAAACACACACATAGAAGCAGTTTACCTAAATTCTGGCGGAAGATATTAATTATAACCCCTGTAGATGCTCACACGATGGCCGTTAAAACTCCGAAAAGAAAAAAGTCATGGTAAAGCATTACATCACTGTGGCACAAGCGATAAATACTCACGTCATACCTGACCCCTAATGAAAATTGTGAATATTAACTCCAAATTCACCAACTGCTTATTTTCTAAATGCTGAAACGCTTTTGGAAATACAAACGCTGAAATAATTCAATATTTGTAATGATACTTCTGCCAGACAAGATTTCACATTCGCTGATAAAATGCTATGCAACAAATAACAGAAAACAGTGACACCTCCTTAACATGCTACTGTAGAGTAAGTTCAGGCTATTCCGGAGGTGGAACGAAGCAGTGATATGCAACAATGCTGAGTTTGGGCTCAATTTTATGGGCCTTAAGCCAGTTACTATCCTGAAGATGGAACGAATTAGTGATATGCAACATTGCTGAGTTCGGGCTTAATGAGTCCGTTACTGTTCCGGAGGTGGAACGAAGTAGTGATATGCAACAATGCTGAGTTCGGGCTTACTGAGTCCGTTACTGTTCCGGAGGTGGAACGAAGTAGTGATATGCAACAATGCTGAGTTCGGGCTTACTGAGTCCGTTACTGTTCCGGAGGTGGAACGAAGTAGTGATATGCAACAATGCTGAGTTCGGGCTTACTGAGTCCGTTACTGTTCCGGAGGTGGAACGAAGTAGTGATATGCAACAATGCTGAGTTCGGGCTTAATGAGTCCGATACTGTTCCGGAGATGGAAAGAAGTAGTGTTATGCAACAATGCTGAGTTCGGGCTTACTGAGTCCGTTACTGTTACGGAGGTGGAACGAAGTAGTGATATGCAACAATGCTGAGTTCGGGCTTACTGAGTCCGTTACTGTTCCGGAGGTGGAACGAAGTAGTGATATGCAACAATGCTGAGTTCGGGCTTACTGAGTCCGTTACTGTTCCGGAGGTGGAACGAAGTAGTGATATGCAACAATGCTGAGTTCGGGCTTACTGAGTCCGTTACTGTTCCGGAGGTGAAACGAAGTAGTGATATGCAACAATGCTGAGTTCGGGCTTAATGAGTCCGATACTGTTCCGGAGATGGAAAGAAGTAGTGTTATGCAACAATGCTGAGTTCGGGCTTACTGAGTCCGTTACTGTTCCGGAGGTGGAACGAAGTAGTGATATGCTACAATGCTGAGTTTGGGCTCAATTTTATGGGCCTTAGCCAGTTACTATCCTGAAGATGGAACGAATTAGTGATATGCAACATTGCTGAGTTCGGGCTTAATGAGTCCGTTACTGTTCCGGAATTGGAACGAAGTAGTGATATGCAACAATGCTGAGTTCGGGCTTACTAAGTCCGTTACTGTTCCGGAGGTGGAACGAAGTAGTGATATGCAACAATGCTGAGTTCGGGCTTACTGAGTCCGTTACTGTTCCGGAGGTGGAACGAAGTAGTGATATGCAACAATGCTGAGTTCGGGCTTAATGAGTCCGATACTGTTCCGGAGATGGAAAGAAGTAGTGTTATGCAACAATGCTGAGTTCGGGCTTAATGAGTCTGTTACTGTTCCGGAGATGGAACGAAGTAGTGATATGTAACAATGCTGAGTTCGGCCTCAAATTTATGAGCCCGAGCCTGTTACTATTCCTGAGGTGGAACGAAATAGTGACACAAATTTTATATTGCAAGATAGAGTTCGGACCGGATGAGCTCCAAAACTATGAGTAACTTGTATAAGTATTACATAATAAAAAATTATCCTCTTCCAGACTTCCGTTCTACTCTCCTTACAAATAGCAGGTGTCCTTCTCAATTGAGAAATGGGGAAGGGATCTTTATTTGTCTCTTCGGTATAACCGCAAGATTATGTTTGACCTTTTAATCCACGAGTTTTCTTTGACCACTTCCTCCTAAAATGCTTATGGAGGTTGGGCATACGGAAAGATAGAAGGCGCTGCAAGCTACTTACGTTGTTCAATAGAACTAGCAGGGAGCTGCAGTATATAAATATGGGGCAACATGTCGCTGGTGTGCTATCTATTATACTATCTAGGATGCCCGAAATAAATAGCTTCCCGAGTCCCACTCCCCACCCAGATCCAGTTGCCGAAGAATTCTTTTTACCATCTAGAAAGTGTAAAAAACGTCTGGTATGATAGATAAATCGTACAAAATCACATTTAAAAAAAGAAGAAGAAAATTATCTCTCTCTCTCAGAGCTCGAGCCCTCTTAAGCCCGTACCGCAGCAAATATGCAGCCCGAGCACGTTTCGGGCCCGGGATCTGCTTCGGGGTCGGCCCGTCTAACCTCTGAAATTTAACTACAGGCTGTTCCACTCGCTCTCGGCCCCTGGTTTCCCCTTAAAACTTGCAAACTAATGGACGTGATTCAGTGAAGTTTGACATGGACCACCTACCTTGGTGTATGTGAAGCATGGTCAGCGAACTGCCGAGGACAACTCTCTAGCCCGTATGTCGCGCCTGCGCGAAGTGAAGGCCGATTGCTTGTTCACTGTCTTCGGCAGTTGGTGTGACGCATCAACTTCCGAATGCCTGTTGTTACGGGTTCGTCAACAGTCATGCTGCCTTTGTGTTATGAGCAATTACAGTATGAATCGGTACACAGTGGAACAGCGCGTGTTTATTGTCCGCACGTACTGGAAAACTGCGTCGATAAAGGAGTGCCAAAGACAATTTATTGCGCAGTTTGGGGCTCAGAAACCATCCTCCATTCAGTATCTGGTGAAGAAACTGGAATCCACGGGAACACAGTTGGATGTCCACGAAGGAAGACGTTCGAAACTGCCAGAAGCCACGATGCAGGAAGTGAAAAACAGACTGTTGGCCTCCACACAGAAGTTCTTGCGTAAACTGTCGCAGAAGATGGGGGTTTCCACAAGCGCATGTCAACGAGCTGCAAAAAAGCAAAGCTGCATGCATATCGAGTTACTGTATGTGCAAGAATTGAAACCTCCCGACGAACAGAAGAGATTGAATTACTGTCATTGGTTACAGCAGTTTGTCAATGCACATCCGGGAATACTGGACTAACCGTGGTTCTCCAAAGAGGCGTGGTTTCATCTGAGTGGCCACGTCAATTCCCAGAACAGCCGTATTTGTGCTAGTGAGAATCCTAACACCTTGCATGAGACACGATGAAAAAATTGGAGTGTGGTGTATGGCGCCGCATTAGTGGCCCAATCTTCTTCCATACAACGGTGGATACCGCAGTCCATATGGAAATTTTCCATGAGTTTGTGAATCAGTTGGACGACGTGAAACTCCGTACTGGCTATTTCCAGCAGGATGGCGCCATCTGCCACACCTCCAATGACTGAAATTGTTTTCTTCTTTGAAGATCGTGTCTTTTCTAAGGGACTTTGGCCACCAATGTCGCCTGACCTTACCCCACCAGATTTCTTCCTATGGGGTATGCTGAAAGGGAAAGCGTATCGCAACAAGCCACGGACTTTCACGGAACTGTAGGAAAACATTCGGCGGAAAATTGAGGCTGTGACTCCCGATGTGTTGGTGAATACCTTCCGTAACATGGAGAGGGGTGTGCAGGTATGCCTCGATGCTGATGGCGACCACTTTGAACATTTGCTCTGAGCTCATCATGCTTTTCACACACCAAGGTCGGTCCGTGTCAAATTTCACTGAATTACGTCCTTAGTTTGCAAGTCAGGCCATAGGGCCTTTTCCCTCCTCTTCCTGGTTGCTACAACATGTGTATACTGTTACTATAATGTAACTATGACGTGTAATACAATGTGGCAATAGAAAAAATAAATAAATGAAATGAAAATTCAGGAGCCGAGAGCGAGTGAAACACCCTGTATATGGAGAATCGTTCCTAGCAGCTAAAACCATTAATCACTTTTTTTGTTTTTGTTTTCGGGTTTAATGACCACCGTGAGAAAATCTTGTGATACATAAGAAGTCGTCCATCACTAATTTAGGGACACTGATTCCGAGGTAGATAGAGAGCCCGTGAAGTAAGAACCACATCCATGCCTCATCGGGCTCGAACCCTGACCCACTCCAGACTGTTAAACACTGCACCACAGGGGAGACGGTTTCAGAGGAAATGTATTATCATATTCTCAGACTGAAATTAGTATTCGTTCCTCCAACCAACCCGTGAAATTCAGGTTTTTTCCCGTAATTTCACGGAAGAGATCGTATCAGGAAAAAAACAACTATTTATACGATTTAATTTAGAGGGATCCTTATTATTTCCTACACAAAAATATTCACTACGCAGGTACTTTTTCATCATTTTGTGAGGAAATTTTTATAAGAATCACAATACAACCTCAAGTCTCTCTCCCCGAAAAGAAAATCGCAAATTTTAACACTTTTCACTCTCTCTCCCTCTCTGTCTATCTCTCTATCTCTGTCTCTCTGGCTTTCTCTTTGAATCTCTGTTTGTCTCTCTCTCTTTCTTTCTGTCTCTTTCGCTCTCTGTCTATCTTCCTCGCTGTATGTCTGTCTTTCTATCTTTATGTCTCTCGCTTTCTCTCTGTATGTCTGTCTTTCTATCTCTCTGTCTGTCTCTTATTACTGTCTCTCTCTCTGTCTCTTTGTCGGTCTCTCTCTGTCTCTGTCTCTCTCGCTCTTTGTCTATCTGCGTGTCTGTCTCTCTCGCTCTCTGTCTATCTGTGTCTGTCTCTCTCGCTCTCTGTCTATCTGTGTGTCTGTCTCTCTCGCTCTTTGTCTATCTGTGTGTCTGTCTTTCTCGCTCTTTGTCTTTCTGCCTCTCTCGTTCTGGTCTCTGTCTTTCTGCCTATCTCGTTCTGGTCTCTTTCTTTCTTTCTTTCTGCCTCTCTCGTTCTGGTCTCTTTCCTTCTTTCTCTCTCTCTCTCTTTCTCTTTCTCTCTCTCTCTCTCTCTCTCTCTCTCTCTCTCTCTCTGTCTCTCTCGCTCTTTGTCTATCTGCGTGTCTGTCTCTCTCGCTCTCTGTCTATCTGTGTCTGTCTCTCTCGCTCTCTGTCTATCTGTGTGTCTGTCTCTCTCGCTCTTTGTCTATCTGTGTGTCTGTCTTTCTCGCTCTTTGTCTTTCTGCCTCTCTCGTTCTGGTCTCTGTCTTTCTGCCTCTCTCGTTCTGGTCTCTGTCTTTCTGCCTATCTCGTTCTGGTCTCTGTCTTTCTGCCTCTCTCGTTCTGGTCCTTTCTGTCTTTCTGCCTCTCTCGTTCTGGTTTCTTTCTTTCTTTCTTTCTCTCTCTCTCTCTCTCTCTCTGAACTTTTAATCTATATAATGGCATGCTTCTTTGAAAAAAATCTTGTTTTGTCTTCATGATAGTTTTCGTGTGTGTTCTTTACGGAAGGCATTTTTTACGGAACGACTTTATTAAAATACTAGCGTCGCCCGGCCCGGCTTCTCCCGGTAGCAATTTAGAACTAACGGCGAATCTAAAGAGAGACGATTATTACGTTCAACAGGCGACTGTCTTTCTCTTTGTAAAGCCATTCTTTGTCTGTCATTTGCCAATCGAGATTCTGTTTCTTGGAAAGTTTCATTATGACGGGATAAACAAATTCTTTTAGCGTCCGATGTACTACGACCTATATTCGATTTTCGTCTCAGCATAATGTTAATACAATATTTAAATTTTAATTAAAGAGCTACTCAAAGAGATGCATACGTGTGGACGAAAACAACTACGCATTTAGTCTGTGCGAGCGCCGATAAACCAATTAGTTCAGCGACCGATGTAACTACGCATTTAGTCTGTGGCCTTACATGCTATCAGACCGGCTGCCCCACATGCGCCTCGCGTCTTTTTCCCAATGAGCAAAAAACTTTCATAAACCGGTCGCCGCGCGTCGTTGTTTAGGCAGTGGAAGCCACGAAAGAATGCCAACTGCGGTTTTTTCTTTGACTTGTCACTAAAATCGTTACTGCTTGGCTCCCTTTTGTCATAGATTAATGTTTCATACACCTAAACCTTCCTCGACAAATGCTCTGTGGAATGGTGAAAACCGCATCAAAGTCCGTTCAGCGATTCTCGAGACTAGCCCAAACAAACAGACAGGCGCCTACCGGGGACTTTATTTTATACTATGTATAGATAGATGAGATTTATTTTCTAGGTCTCGTAATTAAATTTTGCCCTTTGCCCCGCAAAAGTTTCATCTGGCCCTGCCAATGATAGATTCATGTGTTTATGTTGCGGACATGTTACAATATTATTCGAAACAAAAAGAACTGATTCAACTTTTCCAAACATTGATGTTATCCTAAAAAGATTTACCTATACATGCCAAACAGCAACGCCTCTGGGGAAAAGATTTTTTTCTTTTGAAAACCATTCACAATTATTGAAATATATTTAGTTCTCAGGAAAGAACAAGTTCATTTTAAGTTTTCTCACTTAGGAAAAATGTAAAACATTGACACTTGATGATAGTGGCGATTTTGCCACAAAGAAAGCGAGAAAAAAAATGTTTGTAAATGATTTTAATAATTTTTGTTCATTAATTTCCTCTTTCTCTCATTCAATCGATGTACAATGAATACTGGTAGCAACACTGTATCTAAAAAAAAATCTGAAAATAATATTGCTCGCGTTGAAAATTTAAATGTAAAATTTGCAGGCATAGGTATGTTAAAATCAAACAATTAAAAATAAAAATTTACGGTGAAATAAAGTTCGAAAATTGTGTAAATTAAGCTTGTGAGAAAATGTTTTAAATAATGGATTAAAAGTGTTTTAAATAATATATTTCTTTTTAAAAATAAATTTTATTTCGATGCCTAGTTTTAAATAATACACGTGCTGAAAATTCTGCTCAGTTGTTCTTGAGAATATGTCGATTCCTTCTGTGATACAGTAAATAATCTGCATGAAATTTAATTATGAAATTTAAATTGGAAGTAAAATAAATGTTTTGCATTAAAATACCTTTATTTGGGGGCGTCTGAGTTTTCTTGGCCCAGGGCGCTGCAATGTTTAAACCCGCCTCTGCATGTAAGACATCCATACGGGAGTTCAAGAACAGAGCGAGGTTTCTTCCAGAATTCTCTATCTATTTTTATAGTAAAGCCACACGTGTATCTTTGACCATTCGTTTCTTCATGAAATGCTTCGGGGGACCGGAAATCAGGAAAAATCGGGTGGCACAGCATTCTACGTCGTACGTTGCTCAATAAAATTAGCAGGGAGTAGTGGAGCCCTAGCCTTTCGAGCGATGGCTCTTCACGGGGCTCTTCGCAATCATAATAACCCAAAGGAGATCAGATCAGATCATATGTAGAGGATTTTAGGAAGGGAGTGTCTGACCCCAGGTCTTAAACAACCGTTAGAAATTGGAAAGTATGAAATTTGGGCTAGACTGCCCGATAGGAAAGTGACACGGAAGCGAAGTAAAACGGGGGAGGAAAACGTCCTTGTTTATTACCGGGGGCCAGTACCCGGGACCCGACGGTTTAGCGTGCCCATCCGAAGCACGGCGGATATTTATTGGTTCGAGCGTTCGTGCCTGCCTGGGATCGAACCTGAGATCTTCTCCGTGGCAGTCACGAACGTTGACCACTAGGCCATCCGCGGTCAACGTTCACGACTGCCACGAAATAAAATAAAAAATAAAATAAATAATAATAAATTGACTGCCTAATAGAAATAAAATACTAAATTAAGGTTGCTACTACGAATAAATGAAAAGGTTAAATGCGAAATTTATAGAAATATATCAAACTGTCATTTTTTTTCTATTGGAGTTTAACGAACACCGTGAGGAACTCAGTTATAATAAGCAGTCACCTGTCCCTAATTTAGGGCCACTAGTTCTAGGGTAGGGAGAGAGCCAGTGCCGTAAGACAAACACAACATCCATGCCTGACGGGATTCGAACCCGGACCCCTTTCGGGTGGATGATCAGAAGCCATCGCTTAGGTCACTGCGCCACCGGGACGGCAAGAAATCTACCAACAGAAAGTGTAAAAAAGGAGTCTCGTACATTTAAAAGAAAAAAATTATCTCCCTCTCTTAGATACCGAATCACAGTAAGTATTACGCAACTCGAGCCCGGTACGGGCCCGGGCTGGTCCCGTCTCAGTACTGATGCATATATACTTCTTGTGAATAATAGTAAGTCACTCGTTTAGCGTCCAGAGTTTGAAAGGAGTCAACATTTGAAAATTAATCTCCCCCGTGATGTGTTTTGCTTTACTGAAAACGACGAACAACTACACTATCTACTAACAAGTAATTGGACACCTGTGATAGCAAAGTAAAACGAAGTTTATTCACCTTCAATAGTTGGTGGAGCCTCCACGAGCGGCGATTACAGCTGCGACCCTCCGGGGCATACTCTCAACCAGGCGTTGTACGACGGCTAGCGGTATTTTCTTCCACTCGGCTTGGAGAAGACAGGTCAGTTCCTTCACCGATTTCGGACGGTGGGGGCACCCCTTAAGTCGATGCTCCAACTCGTCCCAGAGGTGCTCGATAGAGTTAAGGTCTGGGCTCTGCGCAGGCCAGTCCATTTGATTAACCCCATTGTCACCATACCAAGCCATGGTGGACCTCGCAACACGACACATGGCATTTTCATCCTGAAAGTAACATGGGTCCACCCCGTAAAACTGCCACAACGTAGGAAGCGCATGGTCATCCAAAATGGTGCAGTAGGTCTCGGCGTTGAGTGTACCAGGAATTGCGACCAAGGGTCCCGCGCCATACCAGTAGAAACACCCCATAGCATAATTCCACCGCCACCGAACTTCACAGTTGGTATAATACATTCCAGCAGGAGCGTTCGCCATGCAGACGCCAAACCCAGACCCTGCCATCCGAACGGTAGAGAATGAACCTTGATTCCTCGCTCCAGAGAACCCGTTTCCACTGTTCAACGGTCCACTGTCGACGTTCTTTGCAACACGTTAGCCGCGCAGCGCTATTGGACTTGGTGATCAAAGGCTTGTGGGCGGCAGCACGTCCATGATAACCGAGCAGATGGGCTTCCTTACGGATGGTATTCATCGAAAGAACACTCCCGGATGCCTGTTGAAACTCCTCGCGGAAGTGGCCCATCGATTTGGTGCGGTTCTTCCGAATTTCTCTGGCCAGCACCCGTCGGTCTCTAACTCCCAGTTTTGTGGGTCTGCCTGGTCAGTGCCTATTCCGACAGTCACCTCTCATCTTCCACTTGCCAATCACGTAGGCCACTGTTGATTTTGGGTACTTCAACTCGCTGGATATGTCACGTATGGATCGGACATTTCTGTGACACCCGACTATTACATCTTTCTCGAAATCAGAGAACTCCGAACTGCGTGGCATCTTACATGCGACTGGTTACGTTGTTGTTTGCCACACGATATTTAACGGCGGCGGCCGTGACGTGTATCAGGACTGCAGATATCTTCGATTGCAGGGGTATCCAATTACTTGTTGGTAGATAGTGTATATACATTGAAATTGAGAACTGCACGATAAAAAAAAAAAAAAAAAGAAGTGAAAAGGAAGAAAGAGAAACAAAAAGCGAGTTAATAGCTGAAATTAATCGCCCAAACCTGATTTCATAAGTCTGTAAAGAGCAGTCAGCGAAGGAATCAACAGATCATCCATCTCTTTGAAGACCCCTACGATGAGCTTATGATAGCCATGGGGTTTTAGGTTCTCCTCGTAGTTTTTCTTCATTTCTTCGACAGTTTCTTCCATGGCTGATTTAATGAAATGAAATAAAAGGAAAAAAATCATTACTACAATATTTCGAAAGGACGAAGTGCACACGATTTTAGATAAAAAGAAAAATGACAAATAAACACACTGTGACGTATTACAGGGGTGAAGCACGTGTCAAGACGATAAATCTGCGGCAATGCATCCCGTCGATGTAGTTTAGTCGGTTAGAACAACTGCTTCTGGAGAAAGGAGACGCAAGTTCGATCACGTCACCACAAAGCTGGGAATTTCACATTAGCGCCCGAACGTAAAAATGGATTTACTGGCCCATGGGTTCTTCGAAAAATGTGTAACGTTCGTTCCACGCATCGTCTGGAACCAGGGACGGGTTGACCCACGGGATACCGGGACATTTCCCGGTGGACCATTCGAGAACTGGACCACTTTCTCCCATTTTTTTTTTTTTTTTTTTTTTTTTGCGTGGATTTCTTGGAAAGAACGATTAATTATTTTGGTACTAATATAATGGTAAACTTAATCCGAGCTTCATTTCTATCTGAAAGGTTATTTACATTAAAAAAAAACATACTCCCCCCCCTTTTCCTTTTATTTATGTTGTGCGTTGGCTGCAAAAACAAAACAGCAAAATTCTCTGCACGTCTATGAGAAAAGTGTCTCTTGTCCAAGAAAGCTGTTATAAATTAATTAAGCTAAGGCTAACTACAGTTAGACGTAGGTTGCTGGATTTCGGAACCCAGGGTCAGTGGTGTTCCCTACTCTCATGTGATAGTTTATCGTTCCCACACACTTATTCATTGACTGATACAGAGAATGCTTCTCCGGCAGAGATATTCCGAAATCTGTGTCCCACACACATGTATGTATATCTTAAAAGAAACAGCAGTTTACCAGTACTAACTCAGGGGTCAAAATAATTGGCAGACTTGGAAGGCCTCTACTCAAGGAGGAGCTACCAATACAAATGCGCAGTAGGAGATCAGAAGACAGATAAACATGAAAATTAATTGTATAGGGAAATTGTTATGTTGCATGTGCATATTTTAACATTCAGAATGATCTTCATAGTGATTTAGCTAGAAACGAAGTCTTCGAGAGATGCGATTTTGTTCTTGTCAAAAAAATTTTTTTAAGGAAATTAATAATCTTGCACAACACCCCATTTCGAGCTTGGTTTGACGTTACATTCAGTCACGAAAAGATTTTTTAAATTGTTTCAACATTAAATTGTTAAATTTAGTTCGCAAATGAATTTGTTTAACAAAGCATATTTCAACAGCTCCACTTCATCCACGATGTAACATAATTTTTTTCATGAGGGAAGTATAACCCGGTATGTATATGTGTATTATTAGAGTGGACTGCAAGACTAAAATTCCCAGCCTGGTTTGGTCGTCCCAATCAGCCCCTGTCTGGAACCTAAATGAAAAGGTCCCTTCTTCGCTTCAAAAAAAAAAAAAAAAAAAAATTAAGGGGAGATGACGTTACGTAGTACAGAAGTAAAGCACGTGTCAAGACGACAATTCTGCAGCTATGCATCCCGTCGGTGTCGCTTAGAGCAATTCACTCCAGAGCGAGGAGACACGATTTCGATATCCATAACCGACAAATTTGTGTTCTCAATGGCTATATATGCATATTTATTTATTTATTCATTTATTTTTTGTTTGTTTGGGAGTTTAACAACGACCGTGAGCGACTCGATAGGCTATAAGCAGTAGGCCGTCCATAATTTAGAACCACTGGTTCCAAGGAAGGGGAGAAAGCCAGTGCCGTAAAACAAACACATCATCCATGCCTCACCAGGATTCTAGAACCCGGACCAATTTCGGACGAATCGTCAGAAACCAGCACTTAGACCACAGTGCCACCGAGGCGGTGTGCATCGATTGGCTCGTACATATAAAGTTATCCTCCAATCATCTGGGGCGTGTACTAGCCGTTTCAGACAACAGATCACGTGATCACTACCGGGTTTTTGCTGTGTCAGCCACTGCCTTCTATTGTTGCTCTTCCACACCCCTCAAAGATAGCAGTTTTGGTGACACTCACGTCACTCTTCCCCGCACCCATTGTCATTCCATGCTCAAAACGTGTTTGACTCCTTGACCTCCTCATTAAAATTTCGGTACTGAAAAAAAAAAAGTCTACGAACCCCGATAATATCATAGGAAAACCGCAAAACCCTGTCCGCCAATTAATGTCCAGGTCGTTGCCAGAAAGCATTTGAATCGCGCAATCAGTGGCCTCCGTAAGGGCTGTCAGACTGTCCCTGTGAACATTTTGGCTGCATTAAATTCAGTTAATGCAAATAATGCCTTGACAACACCCTAGAAGACCCTATGAACAACTGGACGGATTTGAGAGGAGCGGCATTATGGGGCTGGACGGGTCGAAGAATTGCCTACCTTCTGGGCCTTAGTGATGCAGTAGTGAAACAGTGTTGGCAGCAGTCATTATGTAACGGCACGCACAGTCCGAACCGCTCCTACCGCTTCTCTGACAACAATCCATCGAAATGTAGCAGCCTCTATTCAGCATCCTGTATAATAGCGCACTACTGCGAGACGAGTTGCAGAAGCTAGACTCCACTCTCGTCACCCCTTCCGATGTCTTCTATTAACCATCCTACATCTGCGACTCCGTCTGGAGTTCTGGAGTTGTGACGTGCCCGGGAATCGTTTTTAGTGACGAATCCTGCTTCTGCCTTGGAGCGAATGATCACCAGAATTGTATGAGAAGGACTGGGCAGCCCTCACACCTGGACTCAGTTGTGGAGCTACACACCGCCACCACTAGTGGTGTAATGGTGTGGGAAGCCATTTCCTAAAACAGACAGACGCACCTGGTCGTAGTAAAAGCGACGTTAACAGCACAGCGATTCGTTCAATTATCCATCAAGTACCCGATTAAAACGCTCGGGAAGGCCCAGGGCCAGGAAGGTGTCAAAGCTCCCCATCGGAACAAAATCTTTCACCAACGTATAACGCTGGAGGTGTTACGTGATAAATACGACTGTATGTTGGCACCACGTGATGCATACAACCCTACAGATGCAAGCTCTTTCCCCCCAAAAAAGCCCCCGAAGCATCCCGAGAAAGTCGTTTGATCGTGAGGAAACTCCGCATGCAAGTACCTCAGGGCCGAATGTGCAAATGCTTAAAAAATAACGACCAATGATCAAATAGTGGCCCGCCACAGTGCATTGCAACCTCTCATCGAGGAGGGTATATCAAAATCAAAGCTCGCGCGCAGGTACAATTGTGATAGCGGACTGAGATTGCATTAACTTCCACCGACGGTGAGGATACTTCAACGTCGGATCCGTGCACAACGCGAGCAGTTCAGCGAATTTGAGAGAGGACGTATAATTGGGCTGAGATAGACTGGTTAGTCAAGTAGCCGTTTCTCAGGCATTTGAGCCAGAGGGACGTGGCAGTCGGACGATGGTGGCCCCTGTGAGCCGAGGAGGGCACAACCCAGCGGCACGCTGGTAGTGGACGGCCGAGGGCAACGACAGAACGCGAGGATAGAGCGATTGTAAGAGCCGCACGAACCGAACCGAATTCGTCGCTCTCAATCATCAGTAGCCATGTTACGTCGTCTACGGGAACGGAAGCTTCCATCCTAACCACTGCCAGACTACTATCGGCACGGGGACTACATTTGATGAGGCCACTCCGCCACCTGCCCCCTCACCATCGAGCATCTCCGGCACCGACTACAGCGGTGTCGGGCCCGACCAACGTGGGATAATGTCCAATGGCGTCGTATTGTCTTCAGTGATGAGTCACTGTTTGCACTTGGCGTCGATGATCAGCCCAAACGTGTACGACCTGTCGTGTTGCCATTCCTGTCGCAACATCACCGAGCAATTTTTCAACAGGATAATGCCCGGCCACACACGGCACGGCTCTACCATGCCTGTCTCCGTATGTCGACCCCTTTCATGACCAGCCCGATCGCCCGACCTCTCACCGATCGAACATGTTTGGGACACGATGGGACGTCACCTACGCCCATCCCGGAATCTCTGAGAATTGGCTCGTAATTTTGAAACCGTCCGACATGCTATACCTCAGGACAGTATCCGTGAACTGTACGCGTCCATGTCACGCCGGGGAACCGCTGGTATCCAAACCAAAGATGGCGCTACATTGTACTGATTTATTGCATTCGTGTAGTTCTTTTATTCAAATAAATGGCCCAAATGCTCTGGAATTGCAATCCTTTCCTTTCCTATGCGCACATTGCACATATCAATGTTCATCTCGATTGGATGATTCCTTCTGGGTGCTGCGTTTTTTTTTGTTTTTGTTTTTTTTTTTGCAAAGAGTGTGTTTGTGTGTACACACACGCACTCTTTGATATATTTGTATATGTTTTTAGCTGTATTCCTTCTATTTAACTGTCGCATCAAATGAAGGAGCTATTTCATATCTCATCCTATGTAGAAAATTTGATTGTGTGACGGTTGAAAGGCTGTAAAATTTGATTTACGATCTACAAATTTGTGATAATTTTTAATAACCTTAGAATTTGTAAAAAAAAAAATCTAAATCAGAATGGATTGTGATCTTGAAATGAGGCGGGAATTTTAGAGAAAAGTAAAAAATGGGTTTTGCGAAAATTGAAAATGCTCCTTAACTGAAGTCACTGAAGATTGACTGATAACAAGGTGCAACAAAAACTCCACATAAACTATAACTTTCACAATAATAAAATAATGAAAATAATGATAGCCATAATAATAAAAAAAAATTCAACAATCATTCAGTCATTTGTAGGACCAATTTTAAATAAGGGGGCCCCTGTTAGACAGGGACCATATCTCGGGCCCTGCCTTTAACTCTTACTCTTGTGTTTCATATCACGTCTGCAAGCAGCATTTCACCAGCAGGGTAATAATGCCCAGCCACACACAGGTTCACCTTTCCAGGGAGTGCCTCCGCAGTTTTGCAACCCTCCCTTGGTTGATCGGGTTCTCGGATCTTTCTCCTGTCGAGCATGTCTGGAACATACGGGGACTCCAGCTGAGGCCATCACGGTATATCGGGATCACCTGCAGCATTTACAGGAATCTTGGCGCAGTCTGTCACAGGACAACCTCAAAATTCGGTTTGATCCCGTGCTATGCCGTATATCAGTATACACAATACCCGGAGGTGGGTTTACGAGGTACCAATCTTTAAGACTTATGCCTCGATACCTCCGGCTGTGATATTGTAATAATTTCTTTACCTCTTTCTTCACAAAGCTTGTGCGAAGTTTCATCACAGTTGGATGCTTGCTTTGAGCTACGTCAACTAAGAGTGTGTTTGGACTTGCTATTGGGAGTATTTCCATTCACCAGATGCCGTAGCCGTAGTGACATAAAGCCAATAGATGGCGTTTCGGCTTGTTAGCGTAAATGGTTCTCAGCTCCTGATAAATCGGATATTAAGTTGTACATTTTTTTTAATGTTTTTGGTCTGCATTTTGAAGGCCATAGTGCTATTGCCCAGCCTGCATGGTTGGATAGATGTGCCCCACGCCCCCACTGATGAAATGTCATCGTACCGAGCATGTCTGGAACATACGAGTATTTCATATGCCAATGGATGACATTTTGGCTCGTTTGAATTAATGGTTCTCAGCTCCTAACTAGGACAAGCCGCCAAAGGTAAATAACTCGGTACAGTTGGCAAATTTTGAGCGAAGCTACTGCAAAATCTAAGCTCATTAAAGAATCTATTATAACAAATTCTAAAAAACGAACACGTAAAATTTATGACTTTCAGAACAAAAGTACTGAACATTCTAAAAAAGAAATGCCTAAAATTTATCATGAACTACTTTCCTTCACACCTTCACGTTGGTTGTGATCAGGTTGCATGTAAACAAAGCGGAAAGACACACTCAGATCGTGAACCACGTTTTTCATTTTGTATCGTGAAAGACAGACACACGTACACAAACTTTCTTTTATTATTATAGATTAAGCAAGTGTTGTGTTAACGGACGGAGTCTTTCTATTCCTTCGTTTTTCAATTCAAACCATTTTTTTTAAATAATGTTAGTGAACCGACTTTCGTGAAACGGTTCAAGTTTCAAGTAAAAGACCATCTAGTTTTAATTGAAATTCCTCAATGGCACGGGATTTCCGGAATCGGAAGGCGGTCTAAACCTGACCATGGACGATGTCCAATCGCATGCCAAACATCACGGTGATCGGATGTGCCATGTCGTAGCTATGCCCGAACAACTAATTGCCCCGAGTCTCGCTTAAAGAGCGAATTTTTTCAATTATTATTAAAATTGGTCATTTTTTTAATGGTCATTATTTTTATATGACATGACCAATTACCACGATACCAACCCCATGTCACTCACTATGTCCTTCATTTTTTCCGTGGTAAGTGTCATCGTGATCGGCTGAAGATCTTTGAAAGAGATAGGTAACAAACGACAACTTCTCAAAACTCGGAAAAACCCCTAAAAATGCAAGCTTTTGGACGATTGTTCCTCAATGACACGGAATTTTGGAAATCGGAAGGCGTCAAAACCTGACCATGTACGAATCACTGTGATTGGATGTGTCATCTCGTACCTATGCCCGAACAATTAATTGTCTCGAGTCTCGTAAAGGGAGCTCCCCTCTCTCGCATTGCTCAATAAATCATAGGGTTCTTTGTTCTTATTTTTTATTTTTGTAGGCCCTAGTGCTATTGCACAGCCTGCATTGTAAAATAGGTAATGTGCGCAATGATTTTCCTAATAATAAATTAAAAATTACCTTTCTTCAGTCTTGTCAGTTGTTAATCCACAACAAATGTTCTCCGAAAAGCTGTATAATTCGCCTGCAGTCTTTGTGGAATTCAAGGAGAAAATATCAGAATCAGATTTAGTGCCTCAAAGACGCCAGCAAAAGTGCAAACGAGTGTCAACGATTGCGAAATCCCATGCTACTGTTCGCAGTTTTCTTCAGACTTGGTGGAATGCGGAAACGAAGGAAATGATGAAAGAAAACTGAGATAAGAACGGCCACTTAGCTAAATAAATACGATACTTCACTTCCGTGTCTGTGTTTTTTACACTCTCCATCATAGGCGTAGCGTCGGGGGATCACAGGGGCGCACGTGTGTGTTCCCATCCCCCGCCCGCCCCAAATGAAAAAGTCGAAAAAATAATAACTAAAATAAAACTAAAGTTCGGGTAGATTACGTCAAATAATCAGTATGCAAAAGAAATAAGATATCCGTTTATTGACGTACAAACGTTATGAATAAAGCGTAAGCTTTCAACACCAACGGGTGCCTTCTTCAGACTTGTTCGTGGTTAGTAAGGCAAAAGTAACAAAGAATAGAATTTTTTTTAAATAAAATAAACATGAACAGAATTTGAGAACGTGATTTTGCCTAACCAGCACGAACAAGTCTGAAGAAGGCACCCGTTGGTGTTGAAAGCTTACGCTTTATTCATAACGTTTGTACGTCAATAAACGGATATCTTATTTCTTTTGCATACTAATAACTAAAATGTTATAAAGTGTGACATACGCAGCCAAGGGAACAACGTTGCACAACAGCAAACATTGTTATAACTGTTTTCCAGCAGTCATTCCATGCACAATAGCATGCAGTCATCTGATTATGGTTTTCATTATCAGAAAACTGCACGAGGTGCTTTGAAAGGCATATTTTTTCACCCTCATTAGGGGAATCAACGCAAGCCTCACACACTTCGTATTTTTGGATATATTAAGCATGTAAAAAACCTAAGTTATGACACTAATGGCAATTGAACATTTTTGTTATTGAACATCAAAGTTATGACACTAATGGCATTTTCGGAGAAACAACTTCCCAGAATCTTCCTCCCAAGAAAAATATTAGTTTACACTTATCTCTGCACCCCCCCCCCCCCCCAAAAAAAAAAAAAAATTGGGGTCACGCCTATGTTCTTCATTTAGAAAAAACTGCAAAGACGTCTCTGATCTATATCCAAGAAACGAAACATACACTTCCTGGCCACTTAATTTCAACTATCCTCCAATTGTCAACAGAAAAATAAAACCATTTATAATTAATATATATCAAATACGTGGAGATAATGTAAATGGACGATGTCATCGCTCTTTCCACGGAGATATATATTAACCATTTCTTCGCCCTTTGAATTTATCAGCTACAATTAAATAGCTGTTGCGTTAAATGCCACCAGATGACGACATCTCAGTTGCTGAGACCATCAATACATATTCGTGTAGTCAGATGCTGACTGATAAACCACGCATGGCGCTGAGAATTGTTGGCGCCGTAGCGGAAATTCGAACGCACTCGACTAGTTATCGAGAGTTCTGGGGTTCGGTCCCAGCGGTGCCGGAATACAATTTTTCAGTCGCTATGCGTTGTTTAAAAAATAACGTGGAAAGAGCGATGACATCGTCCATTTACCATTTATAATAATGATTTTAAAGAACAGTTTCAAGAGTAAAAAGCACTCAACACAAATTGAGTTTCTGGCAATCTGTTGAAGGTATTTCACATTTGAATGTACAGGTTATCTGGCCCACCTGCCCATTGAAACGTGTTTTGGTCGATGAAAAATTAGCCAAACCAAAAAAGGGTTAAAGTAAACACTAGACGAAACCCGTCGGAATCAACGGTTAGTTTTTATTTTCTTTTTTTGAAAAGAATAAACTCATATGAAACAAAAAATGTAAACTTTATTTGATTGACAAATTCATTCAACCACTTCAGTTAAGACAATAGTCCAGGTTCGTGACTTTTTTTTTTTTTGACTGAAGGTTTAACGACCACCGAAAGCAACTCAATGGGCTATAAGCAGCCGCCCGTCCCTAATTTAGGGTCACTGGTTCCAGGGAAGCGAGAGAGTCAGTGCCGTAAGACAAACACAACATCCATACCTCACGGGATTCAAACCCGGACCCTTCACGAATGAATCATCATAAGCCAGCGCTTAGACCACTGCGCCACTGGGGCGGCTCGGTACGTGATGAGCATCACGACTGCACCCTTTTTCAGTCGTAGAATGTGAGGCGGAAGTCCACTAATCTCAATCGTGTGCAAAAATTACTGGTAGCGCACTCTTTCACTCTCATCTTTAGTCACAACTGCGTTTGTAAATGTTGTTGGAATGAGATTCGCGTTGCAAATGCTCTTCATTCTCTCTTGTCTGAAACATAGTTGCGACCCATTGATCGCTCACGCCTTCCAGTAAGGCTCTTACGTTTCATTTTATTTATTTACTTTTTTTTTCTGCGGGAGAGACATTGTGTTAAGGGTAAGTATGCAATAAAGTATTTTCTTACTTTAGGACTGGTCATAGAACACCATGCACACACCAAGTCTGACACTGAACTGATTGCCTGATGTATAAGGGCCGCACGCTTCTGTCATAGACTTTGCAAGGGAACTTTGCCGCCTCGCCACGCCCGAATCGTTGCTCCAATCTCAGTTTTCTTTTCGACTGGCACATCTACATGGTAAGATCTTTATTGTGATATCTAAACCATAATTTTACATTCAGCCGTTCTCGCAAAATAGGTCTTACAGTAAAAACCTTATAGAATGAATATATAGATGGCGCAACTCAATATGAACATTCTAAATATTTTCACTAACAATGGTCAACGGAATGTTTATTTACATCTTTATATAATGGGATACGTCTTACCTACTGAATAAACTGGATCGAATGAATATTAAATTGTATGTACACTGAAGTGCCAGAAAAACTGGTACACCAGTCTAATACTTGGTAGGTCCCCCACGGGAGCGCAGGACTGCAGAAATACGACGCTGCATGGACTCCACTAGCTTTTGGAAATATGCTGTAGGCAATGCACACCATACTTCCTGCAGAGTGTTCCACAATTCGGGTGTATTCAGAGGTCTCGGATTTCTGTGTTCGATAGTGCGTTGCATGGCATCCTAAATGTATTCTATCACGTTCAGATCTGGGGACTTGGGTGGGAACGGCAACACCCCAAACTCAGATGAATGCTCCTCTAACCATAATGTGGAGTCCCGACACTTGTGTGGAGGTGCGTTGTCCTGTTGGAACAGACCCAACCCATCAACATGAATGCAGGACATGAACGGGTGTACCACGTCAGAAAGGATGCGTACATAGCGTTGGCCGGTCACAGACGTTTGTAGACGTACCAGGGGTTCCAGTGAAGTCCAGCTAAACACATCCCATACCATTACGGACCCCCCACCAGCCGGTACAGTTCCCTGTTGACAGGCGAGATCCATGGCTTCATAGGGTTTGCGCCACACACGAATCCTTCCATCTGCCCGATACAGTTGGCAACGCGACTCGTCAGACCAGGCTAATTGTTTCCAGTCATCAAGTGTCCAGTGGCGGTGTTGCCGTGCCCAAGCGAGGCGCATAGCTCTGTGTCGTGCACCCATCAAGGGGGAGTTGGGCGTCGGCTCCCAAAGCCCATATCGTGCAGGGTACTTTGCACAGTCCGGACGCTGATGCTTGTTGATGCTGCAGCATTGAATTCCGATGATACCTGCGAGAGTGTTGCATGCCTATCGCGGGAAACGATTCTTGACAGCCGACGATGGTCACGTTCACCCAATGTCTTTTTACGGCCACACTGGTATCATAGGTTGGAGGTTTTGCCGGAATTCTTATAGTCACTGTACACCCTTGCAATGGTCGTCCGTGAAAATCCGAACTTCGTTTCTACCTCCGAAATACTATGGTCCATCTCACGAGCGCCAACTATGACATTGCGTTGAAAATCGCTTAAATCGTTATTACTTGTCATTCTCATGCCGAAAATAGCTCTGACAGCTGGCAAGGATGTCTGTCGCTTTATATACGCACTGGCGGACGCAACTGAGTACGCGCATAGGTAACCTTGCTATGTATTTTGCATAAGCTCGTCTGTACCAGTTTTTCTGGCACTTCAGTGTATACATCACACAGTCCAACAGCATAACGGAAGCAGGTCTTCGAGAGTGTTCGCTGTTCCGATGAGAAGAACTTTGATACAAATGCCCGCTAGCGTTGATGGTTCGCTCAGAAAAGAGACTTCGGACTATTTCAGTCCCTCCATGCTTCCACCTTCAACAGCGCGTGAGTCAACCGCAGGCGATCGAATGTCAACCGCACGCTTCTCACATAGACTTTACATGGAAACTTTGCCGTCCCATAACGCCCGAACGGTTGCCCCAATCTTATTTTTCTCTTCGACTGGCACATCTACATGGTAAGACCTTTATTTTAATACCATAACCATATCTCTACGTTCAGCCGTTCTCACAAAATAGGACTCACAGTAAAAAACGTTATAGAATTAATATATAGATTCTGTCCTAAAGTACGGAAATGTTGCATAAAGTATTTATTTAAATCCTAGAAATGTAGGAGCTCAAAGGTCAAACTTTTAAACCAAATTTCTCGAGGAAAGATATTTACACCAAATTTTAGGTAGAGTTAAAAAAAAAAAAAAAAAAATATTGCCTACCCAAGCTTTTGTTGCTCATTTTGTTAAATTCTGTATCAATATTCAAGTTTGTTTTGCTCTCAATAAAATGCAAAAGCTGTCTTTTAAGTTGCAAGCAGGATTATTATGTAATCACAAAGCATAACAAACTTATGCCATTAAATGTTTATAAATTGCATTTATAAAAACCCTTACACATGAATTCCTTGTTAAGCATAACCACAATTAGAAATTTCCCAGCAACATCTCATCACAGAACGACTTCTCTTGATGCAGTCCACACTCTCAGAATCCAAAGTTGCCTCGCCGCCGCCAAAGATGAATACGGAACTGCAATACCACCTGTCAACCGGTAAAGGCCGCCCCTGTGGCGCAGTGGTCTAAGCGATGGCCTCTGATCATTCGTCCGAAAGGGGTCCGGGTCCGAAACCCGGTGAGGCATGGATGTTGTGTTTGTCTTATGGCACTGGCTCTTCCCTGGAACCAGTGACCCTAAATAAGGGACGGGCGACTGCTTATATATAGCCCATTGAGTTGCTCACGATGGTCGTTCTGTAACGTATGCTCTAGATTCAGTTTCTTTTTGATTTTACTATCTCTTGTTATTTTATTTTCCTATGCAAATTATCTTCTCACTTAACGAGATGTTGTTTCTCCCGCTGAATTATATGTGGCAACGAGTGTAAGTCATGACGTGGTGATATGCAGTATATATAGGCGCGCTCAAGTATACCAAAGAGCTTCGTTTTGTATGTGATAGGTTCTTCCTGATTATTGATATGCGATTTACCTACTTTTCTACGATATTACGATAGTACGAAAGTTCGGGCTATCAGTAGTTGTGTTATTTTGGAGTGTGTATTTGAGTAATACCAGGAGCTCCTTAATAAAAGGTTAAAAGTCAGTACGTTTTCTTAGTTCATTTTATTGTCAGACCTCTGTCTGGCCGTTAAGTCTATTTCATTGAGTGTTTACGTTAAGTTCAGGGTATATTGTGTTTACCGCTCTAATAAGGAGCCTTCAAGGTACTAATGTACTAAAACCGAAGTTATATTACTGATATTCAAGATAATGAGGAACGCTGAGTAAAAAAAATAAATTCCATATTCTTGGAATTTATTGCACGTGCGTGTGTTACCTAAACAAACTCTAGCACTTTGAAGATTAAGCACACCTTATCTACGTCAAGTAACCTTTCAATAACCCTAACGTGACTTAACGTAAGCTTTCCTGCACTACACATCCAGCCGGAGAATTTTATTCATTATAGTTCAACCTCCAATCAATCAAAAAAAAAATCGGCAAAGAATAAACGGGACACTGACACCCACATTTCCAGGAGTATATCCTAAAAGCTTAACGTATATTGAATTCAAACAGACAATGCGCTCATTTTCTTTTCCCCATTTAGCGGCAAGATCTGAATGATAAAATACTGGCTTTGAATATTTAAGTTTCCATATAGTTGATACGTAAAATGTTGAAGAAGAAATTTTCGCATCAACTTGTAGTACATTTCTTGCATAAAATTCTTCTTGAAATATACCGTCTTGGAGTTTATTCTATTTCCAAAGTAACCCCTCAGTGCACACGCTCTAGGCTGTTAATAATATATGTGAAAGTTTAACTTACAGAGAATTGGCTATTAAAATGGGCGATACTTAAACTATTCAAACGGAAAAGCTATTAAGGAAAATATTTCACCAACAAGTAATGCAATGTATACAAGAATCATGCCACCTAAATTTTAACTGTAAGTTGCGCAACTTAAAAAACAAAATGTCATAATGATAACGCACACATATGCAGTGAAGTGAAATCCTAAACGAAATTGACGCTCTGGTGGCGCAGTGGTCTAAGCGATGGCTTCTGATATCGGTCGCATGTGTTGGAGCTCCCAAGATTGAGTTGGTCGTTTTGCCGGTTCTGAATATTTTTACGTGGTTTTTGTCGTTTTGTACTGTGTTTGTGTTTCTGCATTCCTTTTCACCGCACAATTAGTGACGGTGGTCACATTTACGTACGTCTTTTAGCTTTGAGAGTTGCAAGGAGCAACACTTGTCGTTAGGGTTAGAGGCCGAGATGGCTTCTACCCAGCTTCACGAGCTCAACTCTTCTTGTGTTGGTATGGCTTCTGCATTGTCTTCTGCTGTGTTTTCTCAGGCTACTATTCCTATACCATGATCAATGTTTCAGCGTCGTCTACTAATACCATTTCTACTGATAAAGTGCTACGTGTCCCACCAGTGATTTTGAGTGCTGGGCTTGAGGTAAACAACCAACCCCCACCTTCTATTTATGCTGCTGCTGCTACCAGTTCTGGATTATCTGCGCGACCAGTGCTTTTTGCTTCATCCAAAGTGTTTATTTCTAGGGAAGCGGGTGTGCTGAGAATTACTGTTCCTGAGGACTCTGATGAAGTTAAGAGCTTTTCATCGGCTCTGTTATTAAGTGTTTACTTTCCCACTCTGCGTGACAACCCCTCCCACGGTATCTTGATGCTATCTGTAAAAATATCACATCTGAGAGCGTCGTTTCAGTTATTAGAATGGGAGGGGGAGTAATTGCTCCTTTCACTGTTCGCCAAGCTGTTGATACTATTTTACTTTCCGGTATCGATATTGGTCCCATTCATCTAACTGCCATTCCTTGTATCCAAAGACCAATAACTGTTACTCTTTCCCCAGTTCCAACTGCTGCCCCTGATTCAATTCTGGTCCAAGCCTCAGGTACGTTTGGCCGTATCATCGGACTTACCAAGATCTTGCCGGCGGTGGGACGGGATTCCCCTTATGCTAGAGAACAGGGCGGTAGGCGTCCTGTTCTTTTTCCTAGTGAAGATGCATTCCTTCCTAGTGAAGCTGCATTCCTTCAACGACCCACTACTCTGGAGCTAGACTTTGGTAATCGCAAAATTACTTGTAATCTGTTTGCCGGCGTCCAGTGTTTTACCTGCAGAGCAGAAGGTCATATTGTGAAGGAGTGCCAGCGTCGGTCCTCCCTACTCTCAGCCATGGATGCCAATTCATCGGTCATCACCCCTGCTTATCAACCACCAACTTCTGTTCAGTCTGTTACTACTAATTTGGAAATTCGTTCCTCCCCCACTGAGGTTCCTTCTGTCTCCTCGTCTGCTGTGTCGACTGTGGTTTCCATCCCATTGGGAAATGTTTCTTTCAGTTCTCAACCTGAATACACCTCATCACCTCCAGCTTCAAAAATTCCTTCTACAACAATTTCAGACGCGGATTTTTCGTCCCTTGGTCCTAGAAAAACTACTCAATTATCCACACCAGTCAAGCGTTCTGTTCCGTTAGTCTCTCCTCCCCTTAATAGAACACGCAATTTGTCTCAGGTTAAAAAGAAACATAATGAAACAAACTCCGATTCCCTCAGCTCATCCACAACATCTCGACCGGATTGTAAATCTGTAGTTGTCTCCATTTCCAACCGTTTTGCTTTGCTCGGTGACCAACCTGATGAACTCATGGACTCTGCCTCTGAGAGTGAGGCCCCAGCTCATGACATGGCGGACTCAGATGTTACCTGTGTTCCCCCCAAAAAACTATCTGAACTATCACTGTATCTTGGCAATACTACTATCCCAAACTCACCATTAAACTTACCTGAACTTATGTCTCTTTACAGCGTTCCGAAAAAATGCTCTCTACTTAAAATCACTTGTATTAAAAACCATTTGTCTCACTTGCCTGAAGTCATACATCAGCTCTCGTTTGTGGATGAACTCTTTGATAATACTGACTTACCTTCCTGGGCTGCACAATACGGCAGGAGAACAAAATATGTTCTTAAAATACTCACTACACACATTGAGAGCCACTTGCAGCCACCATAATGTTGCAGAAAATTACCTGTGTTTCCTTCAATTGCCGGGGCCTCGCTGCTTCGACAGCGAATGTCCTGGTTTTTGAAGACATTAGATACTTGAATGCCAATATCATCATGTTGCAAGAAACTAACATTACATCTTATACTCACCCTTTGTGTTGGCGACGTTGGCCATTTCATTTTTTTCATAATTTCCGTACCAATATCGGGTCGGGAACTTCAATTGGTTTTCATAACCGTTTCTTTTCATTCATTTCAGGTAATCATGAGTCACAGAGCAGACTTGGAGTGTTTCAGTATGTTTCCTTCCGTTTTCAGTCAAGTTGTTTTCATTTACTCAATATTCATGTTCCTCAAAGCTCCATCGAAGCCGAATCTCTTATTAACCATGCTGTTACTGTTCTTGCCACAATCCCGCCAGATGAGTATATTATTTTTGCCGGTGACTTTAACTGCACACTCAACCCTAGATATGACAGAACTGGTTCTATTGAATCACGCAATCTATTGGTTTCACAGCTCTCCCAGGTCATTTTAAATTTCGACCTTCAAGATGCTTTCCGCTTGCTTTACCCAACAGCTCGAGAGTATACTTGGTTTCCTCCTCCCACCTTTTGTTGTGTTCCTGCTCGACTTGATCGTTTTTATGTTTCTCAGTTCCTTCATTCAGCAATCAGTTCAGTTTCACATTCTACTAGCGTTTCCTCTGATCATCGTCCAGTTGTCCTTGTGTTTCACCCTTCCCTTTCCGTTACCCCTCACCCTCACGTTTGAACATTACATGATTCCCTTCTTCAAGATCAATTTTTTGTTTCAGAAGTTAATGCTATAATTTCTCGTTCCGTTTCTGTTCTTTTTTCTGCGGTTGATCCAGCTGCTCTGTGGCTTTCTACAAAGAATCAGATTATTCTTTATGCTCGAAATTTCTCTTTTTATTCCCGCACTCTTCATGCCATGGAAGTTGCTGCACTACACCAAGAATTGCTTTCTACTCCGACGACGTCGCCAAACCACGTATTCCCTCAAGCGAAACTACGACATCATAATACTACTTCCGCTTCAGCTACCCTAACTCGGCTGAAATACTCAACTCTTCGTTTTGATGATACCCCATTTGACAGCCTTCGTCATTTGGAACGTTCAGCTGTAAAAAATACCACAATTACTTTTCTCACTTTGTCGGATGGCACACAAACTTGCGATCAATTTCGCATTTGTTCTCTTACCCATGACTATTATAAACAATGTTTTAGCCCTTGTGCAACTTCCAATGCAGAGAGTTCTTTTGTTCAAAATCTACCGCAAGTTCCGGAACACTTTCATGCGCAGCTTTCTGCGCCGATCTCCTGCTGAAAACAAGACTTCAATCTATAGTCTTAATGATCCTTCTGCACCGGGAGATGATGGTATCTCCCTCCCCTTTTATAAAAAAATTCTTCCGGTTTTACTTCCTTTATTGATTGCAGCTTTTAATTATATTTTTTCAGCTTCTCCTTTTGATTCATCTACTTTTTCTTTTGCAACTTTCCGTCTCTAATTCCCAAATCCGGTATTTTCAGTTCTTTGACTAACTGGCGGCCTATTTCTGTTCTTAATACTGCCTATAAAATTTTTGCTAAAATTCTTGCCCTCCGTCTCAATCCCACTCTTGTTGATATAATACACCCTGACCAAACTTACACGGTTCCTTCTCGTTCTATCGTTTCTAATATTCTCACCATTCGTAACCTTTACTCACTTGCGTCCAGGCTCTTGGAACCCCTGGCAATCATCTCTCTCGACCAAAAACAGGCTTTTGATTCTACAGTATTAACCATTCTTACCTCTTTACTGTTCTTCGCCACTTTGGCTTTCCTCCCGCTTTTGTTGCTACAGTTTCCAATCTCTACACTGAAGCCTCATTTCGTATTCGTACTGCCGCTTTTTCCACTTCCACTATTCCCTTCACTAATGGGATTCGACAGGGTTGCCCCTTGTCGGGTAGTAGTATATAGGGGGTACTATGGCACACCCCTAAATCACATAAAAACCTCAAAATCAGGCATTTTTTGATTTTTCAGACCTCAATAATCACGAACATTTTAAGGCTTTTTATGATCAAAATCACCATATTTTCATTAAAAATCATAGATTTTTGGGCATAAAATAGTCAAAAACATCAGATTTTTGAAAATTGAAGTTTTTACTCTGTTTTTTCATAAAAACAGATATCATAAAAACACGCATTTTTGATAATATTTGACGACTTTTTTGAACAATTGCAATCATTTTGAGTTTTGAATAGCTTTGAAAGTGATGAAATGATGGATTTAGTGATCAATAGAAAAGTTGTAAAACAAACTACTTTGCAAAGTCCTTTTTAAAAATGCATTAAAAAAAGGGGTACCCAAAATGGATACCCCTTATAGGAAGATTAAAAATTTAGGAAGATTAAACAAATTCAAGATTTAATTAAAAATATTACAAAGATTTAAACGAATTCAATAATATAAGGTTTTGTTATGTAGTACTTCATTTCTCTTTAAAGATAATTTTATTTTCTGTTTCGGTAATTCTTCTTTTGAACCTCTCTCGATCAACTGCATATGTTTCCCATATACCTTTTCATTTCCTACATATATGACATTAGGATCGAAGTGAACTTTCATTTTAATAGAATTCGTTTTTTTAAGTTTTTACTAATTCATAATCATAATATAGATCATCAATTTTACCTCTGAATCTGAATATATAATTACCTTTATTAATTTTTTTAATTGCACTGTCAGATAGTTTTCCGTGGCATTTTCTAAGATAATATTCTCTTTCTTCATCATTGACTTCTATTTTTGCAATAGTTGCATCTCCGAATTTCGTTTGGATTTTTTTCAGTGACATCAATTTATAATCTCCAGGATTCAAATCTTTTAATTTCTGTGTTTCTGTAAATAATCTGATGCTATTGAACTCATCCATTTATAAGATTTTATTTTTTTAAAGGTTTTTGAATACATGTGATGAGAACTGTAAATTACAATAACTTACAAACTCATTTAAAATTTCTAATCCTTTGTTTTTAATTTCCTCGTTTTTTTCTTTTTTATCAATTATTCTTTTTACCTTTTTTAAATATTTATAAACTATAGTTAGAATATCTGAAAACTTGTAATTATCTCTATACATATGAATCAAGTCATCACAAAAATAAGCGAATTGAGATATTTCGTTTCTATATTTTTTATCTGAAGAACAGTATAGAGCTCTAAGGTCACCCATTAAATCCATTTATAAGTTTTCATTTTTTGAAATATAATTCTTATAATGCATACATCTATACATAGAGCATCCGGGGCCTAAAACTCTTGGACATTTAGGTATATCTAAATCAACAGATGGAATATCTTCAAGCATCTCTTTTTCCATTACTCCTCCTTTATATGCAAATGTACCACCATAAATATGGTACAGGTTTTTAATATAGTTCTTTACCTCACAATTATTAATCCATAGTTCTTTGCTATTTGGATATCTTTTAAATCTCAGTCCATGCACATCTAAAACACACTTACGTACGATATTCAATTCTTGTTCATCTAATTTGCAGTCAGGTGTGAACACTGATATTGTTTCACCAATATTCAGTTTTGAGTGTACCCAACTTATCTCTCTTGCTATCTTACGATTTGGGAGCACAAATCCTTGAATATTTATAATCACAATTATATCATTCATTGTTTATATTTACTCACTTTTTTTAAATACATATCCAAAAGGTACAGTATTCAAATCATCTAGAATTCTTCTTTTATCAAATCCAAACATGTATTTCTTGTTCAGTGTATCTACAGCTATATTTCTATCTTTTTGTATCTTAAACTGATTATTTGATATTTCTAAGTAATCTGTTTCACCTGTTATTACTTTCATTCTATCATTGAAATTCAAAATATTTTCATTCTCATAGCTCATTTTAAATCCTTTAACTTTACCTTTTACAGTTCCATCATTTAGTATGTATCCATAGTCTTTTGGTGCACCAGCTATCCAGGATTTCATATATTTGTCCTCTCCCAATTCATCTGTCCATTCTCCTAACATGCATCCTGTTTTGATTTTATTAGTTCCATCATCTATATACACAACACTATCTGTGTCTTTATAAATACTTTGCTTTAAGCTTGCTGCTTTAAAGTCTTCCCAGATCTTTTCATTTTTTGGATTTATATTAATTTTAATATCATTTGATATATTATAATAGTCACAAATTTTTTTAATAAAATATACATATTTTAAATTTTTCTCATAGTACATAAAATCCAATAATTTTAAAAATAAATCTTCTGCTTCCTTATTAAATTTAAGGTTATTTTTTTCTTTTAAACTGATTAAAATATCTTATTCTACTAACATATCTACTTTTTAAATATTTATTATAATCTATATAATAACAGTCTTCCTCTTCATCATATTTCATTCTTTTTATTTGTTTCATTACTTTTTTAAAATTTTCAGGAATTTCAATTTGTTCTTCTTCTGAATAAGAAAAGTAATTCGCTTCTTCAATATCATTTTCCATTTATTAGATATCATTTTATTAAAAACTTTTTAGAACTTAGTTATTCTTTTAATAGCCTCTTTTAAATTATCAATAGTATGATCATTAACAATATTAAGATGATTAAATTTAGTTTCTATGTATGATATATTTTCTTTAACTCTGTTAAATAAATTAATAGAATTAGGATTATATTTTATTTCATATACTGTATTTAAATCTGGATACTTTATTTTTAAATTACCAATAGTTTTATTCATTTTATCTCTTTGACATCTGATTACATAATAAGGATAATCAGAGTTTTCTTTATTTTTCTGTATGATAGTAAACATATGAAGCTTTTTAGAATTAGCAGTTTTAGGTGTTATATCCTCTTCTACTTCTTTATATTTTTGATTTTCAAGTTTTAATTTTTCCATTTTCTTTTTTATCTTATTTAATTTCTTATTTAATTTTTCATTATCATTCTTGTATTTATCATTGAATTTTTTAATGTAATAGTCTTTAACAATCTTGTTAACTTTATCATAAAAATCGTTTGAAACCCAACAAGATATATTTAAAATTAATTCCTGCTTAACATATGTTCCATTAATAATATTCTTACCTGTTCCTTCTCTTATTTCATACATTTGATCATTTTTATGGCGGCCCGAATTCGGGCCACCACAATTTTTATAATATTTTATTAATTCTTGAGATTGTTTATTCTCTAACCATTTTTTAAATTTTTTACCACCTTGTTTGCATAATTTTGTAGCATTAAAGTATCCAGTATTTTTATCTATTATAATTTTAAAATCTCCAAATAGACCATACCAGTAATTATCTTTGATTTGTTCATAACATACATCTTTTAATGAAGCCATTTATTAGATATCATGTTATTAAATACTTTTTCACGTATATCTTATTTTAAATCGTTAATAATTCCTACCTAAGAAATTATATCTTTAAATACTGAAATACAGTTTTTTCTTTCACATATAGATGGTAGCACAAGCAATTAAATCTCTTTCTTGCTTAGATGTAGTCATTACTGATAAGCTGCGAGCGAAAATGTTTACATAACCAGAGTTGAACAGCTGCCAAAATACTCTCCACGGCGCGCGATTATGTCCTCGGAAAGAAGCAGTTCTTCGTTACGTAACAACTTTGGATCATCGCCAAGTTTCTCTTGCTGTAAATATATGTTTCAAGCAAGAATTTATCGGCCTGTGTTGGCCGATTGGTAGCGAGTCAGGCATGCATGCAAAAGGTCTCAGGTTCGAATCTCGGTACGGTAGAATGGCTCCCTGTCCTAAACTTTGAAATCAGAGTTTGGGTTCACGGTAGAGCGTGTGCGTGAATAACATCTGATGGTAGAGAGTGTGTGCGGTGGAGGGTCGAAAGAATTAACGCCCACCTGGCTGGCCAGGTACAAAAAAAAATGAAGCATAGACCCTCCACCGAAAGGGCGTTTTGCAAAAAAATTTCAAATTACAACCCAACTGTTAAATTCATCAGGATATCCCAACCATTTAACTAAGTATTTATTTCCTTTCTTTCTAATAATTTTTTCAATCTTATAAACCTCATCTTTCTTATCATATTTAACCAGTTCCTTTTCATAAAATGTTCCTGTAATTTCTTCATTATTTAAATCTTTTATTTTATATGTCGGAGGATCTGTGTTCAATATATCGGAAATTATAAATATTTCTTCTGTAAATGTTGGAAGATAACCTTTCTTAAATTTTCTTTTATATTTTGAAATTCTTATTTTATCTCCTTTTTTGATATTTTGGTTTATTTTTCTCTTTTTCTTTATACAAATTATTATAAACTTTTAATTCATTTTCTTCCTTACTTGCTTCTATAGGTGTCATTTTAATGGATCTATGATAAGAATTATTATAATTCTTAATTAATTTATCTAGTACATTTAACCACTTTCTAGTATTATTTGCTGTGAAATACTTCCACATTTTAGTCTTTAAAGTTCTATTGAATCTTTTCAATAACAGCACATTTAATCTCAATATTCTCAGTTGTAAACCAGTGAATATTTTCATCCTTGAATAACTTTTGAGTTTGTTTATTTATAAACTCTGTACCCTTATCTGTTTGAAGTTTTTCTGGTTTTCTTTCTTTAAATATTTTTTTAAATGCTCTAGTTACCTCTCTTCACCTGTTTTTCTTTTAATCGGAATTGTCCAAGCATATTTACTGAATATATCAATCACTGATAAAATATAATTTGTGTCATTATTAAAGGATTTAAATTCTTGCATATCTATAAGGTCAGCTTGAAATTGGTCATTGACATGAGAAACATAAATTCTTCTTCTTTTAAATCTATGAATAAGTGGTTTATGTTTTGTATATACATCTTGTTCATGTAAAAACTCTTCTATATCTTTCCTGGGTAATTTAGTTTTTCTTTGTAATTCATTAATACCACAGTAACCAGTTTCTGGTGTATAATAAATATTTTTAAGGTCTACGTCTTTAAAAAAACACTCTTTTAGATCCACAGACTGCACATATTCCTTTTGCCATGCGTCTTCCATTTTTAGCTACTGTTTCTTGAATATCTTTAGTTTCAGTTTTCTGTTTGCATTTTAAGCAATACATATAGGATGAAATTCCTAAACCAAATGTTTTCTTTGCTTTTATAATTGGTTTTATAACAGCTCTAGCTTGTTTCTCTCCTAATGGATAGAATCCACTTGTAGTATTTTCAATTGAATCTAAATCGTTTAAGAGTTCTTGATCAGCAATATGTCTCTGTTTAGTATCTTTAGTTTTACTATAAGCTACATCATGTTTTTTACAAGCTTTATCAACTCTGTTAATTCCTGGATCACCTCTTTTTAATCTCTTTTCTAATTTTGTAAATGGACCACAATACTGGTAACCAGGTATATGCATTTCAGGTGGATTTAATTTATCTTGTAACCATCCTACTATATCACCTCCTTGTAATTCCATTTATTTAAGTGTAAATCTATTTTACATATCTATAACCATTTAGTTGCGTTTGTTTTACATATTTCTCTAAAGGAAAATACTTCATATTTTTATAAAATCCTCTTCTCTAACGTAAGCATCCTGTTCTGAAATTGAATTAGCGTTTATTAAATTTAATATCTGTTTATAAAATTTGTAAGCTTGTTTATATTCTTTCTTTTCTTTTCTGAAATATTTAGAGTTTTATCAACAACTTCAATGACTCCTGCTCCTAAAGAAAGTGCTGCTAAAGGAATAAATGCAAAAGCTGATAAACCTGAAGCACTAAATATAAATTTGCCTACTGATAATGATATACTAATTTTATTATAGTAATTAAAACTTTTTCTGTATACATACATTTTCTTTTCTAAATATTCTTCCATTTATATAGGATCAAAGTTATGTCTGTATCTCATATGAGGATTTTTCAAATCTAACATGAAGAAATCATAAGGTTTTTTAATACTTTTTTGATAAGGATCTATATTAAAATCACCATCAATTTCTCTAATAATTTGTTTAATTTCTCTGTGCTGAAGTTTAAAAAATATAAATCACAGTTTTTTCTTATATCAATAGGTGTTGAATAATAGGTCTGTGATAAATAAATAATGGATGCATTTTTCTTCCTTCCTCTTATTGAAAATTTTTCAATTTCGTTTTGATCTTTTCTTTTACACAGTCATCAAAAATAACTAGATTTTTTAATGAAGGATCTAAGTCATCTACAGTAATAAATTCATTTATGTCTGAACTAAATAATGTTTCTTTCTTAAACTTTTTAAATAATTTTAATAACTTATTTTTATTCTTTCCTTTATTTTTAAAATGTCTTCCTCTTCTATATCATCAAACATTGAGTAATTTTTTTTAATTTAGAGTATTTAGGTTCGTTAATATCTTTTGCACATATGAATAATGCATCAAAATTTAAATGATCATATATTAAATTTAATAGTAAATTTGTTTTTCCACATCCTGAAGATCCTGTTATTAAAAGTTTAAAAGGATGAATAGGTAATATTGGATTTTGATTTGGATCTATAAATTCTTCTGGTTCTGAATAATCTTTTAGTTTAATGCTGCAAGGCTTAATCATATTTATTTAATAGAAATTCAGCATCTTCAATAAACATTTCAGCTTCAAATAATAAGTCTTCAGCTGGTATTCCTTGGAGATAAATAACATTCAGCTAGATATAATGCCATTTCAGCAAAAGATAAATATTCTTCAATTTGTTCTTCCATTTATATAAGTAAAATAATTTGCTTGGAAGTAAAATAATTTACTTGGTAGTAAAATAATTTGCTTGGAAGTAAAATAATTTGCTTGGAAGCAAATTTTCAGTTAAATAAATGAGTAAAGTGATACAAGATTTATTAAAATTAGCAAAAGTAAATGCTGAACTAAGAAAACGAAATAAGGAAAAGCAATTAGAAGATTTAGGATATGAAGAGGCAATCACAAAATTTCATAAACCTATAGTTGAAAAATTAGAATATCAAGATGTATCTAGAAAAGAAAATTTAAAAGCTATTCAAAATGAAATTGAAGAACTTTCATTTCAACCAATTGCAGAATCTTCAAGATTTCCTGCCTTAGAAGATGTTGAAGAACCTATTTCAGATGCTAAAGAAATGTATGAGAGAAAAGCAGGAATTCATAAAATTAACTTAAACAAAAACTTGAATGTATCAGTTATTAAAAAAAAAGTTAGGATTTGATTTACCTTCAGAATTAGTTAATAAATCTGATGAAGAGATTGATGAAAAAATAAAACAAGCGAATGAAAAAATCAGTGAAATCGGACGTCTAAAAGGTCCTCAAGTAAAAGCACTTAATAATGCTAAAGATGAAGAAAAAAAAGAAAAAATTACAGAAAAAAATTGATCGTTTCGATTATAAAATGGCTGAGGTGCGAAAATATATTAGAGCATTAGAAGCTCTCAAAATGGGGAATTACTATATGGGTGAGGGTCTTAATATTTTAGATAAATTAACAGATAAAATACGTAAGGGAACTAAAAATAAGAAAGTATATAACCAAGTAGTTCAAATACTAGATTTATTATTGAAAGAGGGTAAAATGACTAATGAGCAAGTAAAACAATATTATTCAAAGTTTCTATCTTAATAAATGAGTAATTATATTGTATCAAGAATTTATTTGAGTGAAGGTCAGAAAAACAAATTAAAATCAGCAGTTAAGAAAGGTGAAGAAATTACATTGCAAATTGATAAAACTAAAAGTGCTAATCATGATATGTATTTAACAAAAACTCAAATTACTCAAATTAAAAATGGTAAACGAATAACTATAAGTAAGACACAATTAAAGAAAAACGGAGGTATTTTACCCTTTTTGATCCCTATCTTAGCTGCTCTTGGTACTGGTGCTTTATCTGGTGCTGCTAGTTTTGGTGTGAATAAAGCTTTAAGTAAAGTAACTGGATCAGGTTGTAAACCGAAAGGTTCACACCTTAAAAAAAAACATTCTTGAAAGGGAGTTCTTCAGAATTACGAGGTATATCCAATAAAACGATAGAACAAAATATGAAAGATGTAAAAGGATTCAGAGGTGTATTTACATCAGATTTATTACCTAAAAAGATTAAGAAATTTGAAAGTGGAATTATTAATTTAGATATATCTACAGGACCTGGGACTCATTGGGTCTGTTATTATAATGATCCTAAATATAATTTTGTGGAATATTTTGATCCATTTGGAGAATATAAATATAAAGACATTAAATTGAATAACATTTTCATACCTAAAAATATTGTAAAATATCTTGAAACATCTAATAAAGGAATTAGATATAATTCGAGTTTTTTACAAGAACCAACATCTGTTAAATGTGGTTTTTATTGTATGAAATACATAACTCAAAGGAATAAAGGTAAATCACCTGTTGAAGTTTTATATTCTTTTACCCAAGAACCAAGTGGTTATAATGAAGATTTTGTGCTTAATAAATGTTAATTTTAGATTCAAAAATTTTGAGAAATCAGAAGATTTTACAATTGAATATGTCCCTCCTATTCCTGTTAATGAAAATTCAAAAATAGCTTTAAAATCTATGTCTATGTGGGTTTCATGGAACAATATTGATGAAGAAAATAATACATTTAAGTATTTTGATGGTAGTTTATGGCATGAAATAACTTTAGATAATGGAAATTACACATTAAGGGAATTAAATAACTTTTTAATAAAACGATTTGGAGATGAACCACCAATTAAATTTAAAGCTAATTTCGCTACACAGCGCTTTATAATTGAATTAAAAGATGAATATAAAATTGATCTTAGAGAGGGTTAAATTACATGAAATTTTAGGATTTGAATCAGAAATATATGAAGATAATCATCAGGAAGGAAAATATATGGCAAACATTTCTAGAGGAGTTGATGACATACACATTCATTGTGATGTAATTACAGGAGCTCTATATAATAATATTAATTCAGATATTTTGTATTCCTTTACGCCATCTAATCCTCCTGGTAGTTTAATAAAAATTGATGAAATAAATCCTTTTATTTTTACCCATTAATAGACGAAATTATATTCATAGAATTCGAATGTATATCACGAATCAAGATAATGAACTGATAGACTTGAATAATATGAGAGTTTTATATAGATTAATTTTAGCTTAATAAATGAATTATAACAAACATAGATTATATGCAAAACGATATGGTGGTAATATCTTCACTGAAGGAATTGGAAAAAAATATTAGAAGTTTTAGGTAAATCAGCAATTGAAGATAAAGCTAAAAAAGTTATTCAAAATAAACTTGAAAATATATTATCTAAACCTCCTGTAACTGTTAATGATATATTAGCTAAAACGAAAATTCAGGATGGATCTGGTTTGAAACGGTATAAATGAGTTTTTTATCCTAATAAATGGAAAAACTTTGGGACTTAAAAGCTATTCCAGATTATTATAGTAATAAAATTGCTAAGTATGAATATATAAAACATAATGAAGATAGTACTAATGTAAAAGAATCTGATCAATATAAGTTTACTATTAAAGATACAAATTCACCTATATTATATAGTAACGGTTATATATGCTTAGAAAGTAAAATAGTAAAAAATAATAATGATACTATAGGAACTGATAATGTTACATTTGTAAATGGCGGGAATCTGTTTAGATCCGCTTCATTAACTATAGGAAAAGAACAAACTGATTCTAATATTGAATGTGCTTCATTAATTCATCAAATTAATGGACTTATAAATTTCACAAAAGATTATTCCACTTCAGAGGCTACAAATATGATGTATTATGTTGATACATCAGAATCATTGATAAAGATAAAATAGTAATAGATGATCCTGATAAAGATGTAAAGAAAGGATCAGATATCAAATTAAAAGAAAATGCCTCTTATAATAAAGGATTTAGACAGAGATGGCTTTTAACAAAAAACAGTAATGTAATAAAATTTTGGATTCCTTTAAGACAACTGTTTGGGTTCCTCAACGATTTTAGAAGATTAATTTCTGATATAAAAGTTACATTTGAATTTCAAAGAAATAGTCATAATGATATGTTATACACAGATGTTGCAAATCCTAATTATAAAGTTATTATATCTGATTTTCAATTATGGTTACCTTATGTAGAGTTGTACCCATCCATTGAGGCTGAATTTAAAAGTATAGCTTTGAATTCTACACCTATTGAAATTACTTGGTGTTCTGCTTCAATTGAGAAAAGTAATCAGCAAACAACATCAAGTGGTGCATGTCATATAAGAACTACATCTGATGAGGTGTTAAGTGTTCTTGTCATTCCACAGTATGTAGAAAAAGAAAGCAATCAAAATCAGAACAATATGGTTTTTGATAATTTAGATCTCCTTGAATGCTGGATATTATGTAATAATAAAAAAGTTCCAGAAGAAATTTATAAAACGAATTTTAAAGATGGGCAGTTAGATTATAATAGATGTTATTCTGAATTATTAGCAGCTGGATTAAATACTCATAATACTGAAAGTGGATGTCTTATAAGTTATGTAAATTATGCGAGATTGTATCCAATCTTTTATTTTAATTTATCTAATCATCCAGAGTATACTAATATTTCGAATTTAAGACTAGAATTTAACTGGAGATTAGGATCAAATCCAGGTAAACCATATAGATTTTATTTCATCGTGAATGAAACAAAAAGAGGATCACTTAATATGGCTAATAAGGAATTTAAAACTTTGAAAACTTTAGATTAAATAAATGAATTGGTACCCTTTTGGTTCGTCTTATGAAGAATTTGGAATTGGACCATCTGGACCTCCTGGAAATGGATTTAAATTAACAGATGATGGTAATTATGATATGGAAGAAAAAAATTTAAAAAATTGTAAAGAACCTGTAGATGAACATGATGTTACTACAAGAGAATATGTTTTAAAACAAATGAGAGAGAATAATCTGGAAGTTAAAAGTGAAATAGAAAAAAATATTAATGGTAGTTTTTCAGATTTTGTTCAAGAAACTGCTGTAAGAATAAGAGATTTAGATGCTGTACTTAAAGGTGAATTAAGTAATTTGGATCAAACATATTTACATATTCAAGATGGGAATGTAATTAATGCAAAAGGTAAAAGAATAGGAAATGTTGCTGATCCTACAGCAGATAAGAATGCAGTGAATAAGAGGTATTTAGAAAACAATGTTTTAATTTTAAAAGATGAAAAGTTTGATGTTCAAAATAAAAGACTAGTGAATATTCCATCTCCTCAGGATATGTATGACGCAGTTAATAAAAATTACGTGGATAATCAAAAATGTTATGCAACAATTCAAGAAGATAAAAAAGCATATAATACTCTTGGTGCTATGCGTTACTGGGAAACAGTCGTTTTTATGAAATTTAGTAGCAATCTCCTTGACAGAAATATGAAACTGAGTGAAAATATGGATATGAAAATTACATTTTATTTACGTCCTAATTATACTAATGGGAAATCAGAAGTTTTAATTACACTTGGCGAGAATATATTATTTAATAGTGATGCCTACACAGATAAACCTTTAATACTCTTTGCATCAGGAAAAAAGAATGATGAATTAAGCATACAAGTCATGTCTTATTTAGAATTAAACATTTTTAAACCTTACTTAGAAATTGAAAAAATAACATTCCATTTATAAAAATTCATTCTATATAAATGGATAGGTTAATTAGGAACAATATTAATTGGGATTCATTTTCTAAAGATAATGAACTTTCAGAAGATATAATTAGAAGTGTAAAAGATGCAGTAAATTGGGATTTAATATCAGAATATCAAAAAAGATTTTATTTCAGAATTTCATGATAAAGTGAACTGGGATAAAATTTCTCAATATCAGATTCTTTTCTGAATATTTTATGAATAACAATAAATTAAACTGGTCTTTGATTTCTCAATATCAAACACTTTCTGAGAGTTTTATATTAATGAATATTGATAAATTAGATATGAGAAGAATTTCTATGTATCAAAAATTAAGTAATGATTTTACACTGCTGGACAATTGCTAAGGACGGATCATAAACGGCTATATAGCGCATAAAAAAGTAAGTGTGGTTGGATGCCAAGTGAAATAAAATAATGTCAGAATGCCAGGACATTACAAGAAAGACAATTTATTGTGCTCTGAAATCCAGAAGGCTTTGGAACGTGTTCAAGGGACAAACCGGCCATTTTGTGCAGAATACGTAAACGTGAAAAAATGCAATTACCGTCCGCAGGCGTTCGGCGTAAGATGTCAATACGGGGTATGGCCACCATGGAGGGCGATGCAAGATTCCACACGTCGTGTTATGCTTTGCACAACGTTATCAAGCAGCTGTTGGGGTAATTTATCCCATTCCTCTGTCAGTGCACGGATGAGGGTGTCCTTGTTTATTGGAGGGCATTGGTGACCAGCAAGACTCCTCCCCAAAGCATCCCACACATTTTCAATGGGATTCATATCTGGAGAACGTGCTGGCCATACGAGGCGTTGAATATCCTCGCTCTCGAGACACTCCTGGACAGCGACTGTTCGATGACATGTTGCGTTGTCGTCCATGAAAATGAATCTATCACCGACAGCACCACGGAACATGCGAACATGAGGTAGCAGAACATCATTAATGTATCGTTGGCCAGTCATAGTCCCAGTTGGAAGCACATAGAGGGACGTACGGCCATTGATCATGATGCCAGCCCATACCATGACACTACATGTCGGATATCGGTCCCTTTCCTGTATGTTTGCTGGACAATATGCAGTACCACTATCACGCCAGATCAGTTGTCGTCGACAATCAGACGATAGACTGTATCTACTCTCATCTGAGAAGAGGACAGCAGACCAGTCGTTATCAGTCCAATGGCGATGTTGATGGCACCATTACAAACGGGCGGTACGGTGACGTCTGGACAATGGGATGCATACAACAGGACGGCGGGCGTATAGTCTTCCTTCATGCAAACGTCTGGCGACAGTTTTTCGGGAGATCCGCTTGCCAGTAGCAGACATAAACTGATTTGCTACCTCACTAGCTGTGCTGCGCCGGTGTCTTTTTGTTGATAGCACTATGTACCGATCTTCTGCAGGTGTCGTATTGCGAACACGACCTCCCCCGTGACGTTTGCTGCACTCTCCATTTGTTTGAAATGATTTCCAAAGCCTTGAAACAACACTGTGGCTGACGTCGAACTCCCTGGCAACATCTGTTATTTTTCGCCCTTCTTCAATCTTGCCAAAAATACGGCCACGCGTAAAATCATCTAGGTGACGTCGGGAAGACATACTGAAAATTGCAAGTTCGTCAATTGATTCTTTTCCTTTCAACTTTGCGTTTGAACAACAACGGTTAATACGCGTCAAATCCTTTATATCTCTTATCAGCGCTATGACGTCACGAACAAGTTCGGCAATCCAAAATTTGCATACGCACAACACGTCTTATCGTAACCCGCAGTTATGCTAATTTTCATATTTCCCTGCCTTCCATTTTATGGTTGCTGTCGTTGCTATTGTCATCCGTCCTTAGCAATTGTCCGGCAGTGTATAAAAGAAAACTTTCGATTCTTAGACATGTCAATAATTCCAATAAAACAAAAATTAAGTAAAGAAACTATAGATTTTCTTAGTGATTTTATTGATTGGAAAGAAGTTACAAGAAACCAAGAATTAACAGAAGATTTCATTATGAAATATAAAGATAAAATTAACTGGTGTGATATTGTTATCAACAGAAAATTCTCTGATGATTTTATAAATGTAAACTATAAAAAACTTGTTGTGTATTTACTTGCAAAGATATGTCATAAAATTTAAATATTTTTTAATCTTCAACAATTTTTAATCTTCCTATAAGGGGTATCCATTTTGGGTACCCCTTTTTTTAATGCATTTTTAAAAAGGACTTTGCAAAGTAGTTTGTTTTACAACTTTTCTATTGATCACTAAATCCATCATTTCATCACTTTCAAAGCTATTCAAAGCTCAAAATGATTGCAATTGTTCAAAAAAGTCGTCAAATATCATCAAAAATGTGTGTTTTTATGATGTCTGTTTTTATGAAAAAACAGAGTAAAAACTTCAATTTTCAAAATCTGATGTTTTTGACTATTTTATGCCCAAAAATCAATGCTTTTTAATGAAAATAAGGTGTTTTTGATCATAAAAAGCCTTAAAATGTTCGTGATTATTGAGGTCTGAAAAATCAAAAAATGCCTGATTTTGAGGTTTTTATGTGATTTTGGGGTGTGCCATAGTACCCCCTATATACTACTTCGGGTCAACTATTTTAAATTTCTTTTGAACCATTGTTGATCGCTCTCAGATTCCGCTTTTGCTCGACGATTCCTCGAAATTTCTCTACCACATGCCATCGTCACATTGTTCTTACTGCTTATGCAGATGATTTGACATTGTTTCTTTTGTCTGATAATGCTTTTTTCAATTCTAGCCAATACTTATAAAGAATACTCTGCTATTTCCGGGTCTGCTCTGAACGTGAAAAAATGCTCTAAAGTTTGGGCGGGAGCGTGGGCCTCCCACAGTGATCGACCGTGGGGAGCTCAATGGTCTGCATCTATCATTAAAATACTGGGAGTGTACGTTGGATCGCCTGCAGCGGTCACAGCCGCGACTTGGACTCCCCTCCTTCAGAAGATTGGGTGCTCCCTGGGTTCGTTCCGCCATCTGAAAACGCAGCTCTCGTTCTCAAGTCGCTCATTTTTACTGAACACCTTTATATTGCCGAAGCTCTTCCATACTTGGATTGCCAATTCTCCACCCAATTTTTTTCTGACTCACGTTCAACGCATCTTCACTAATTTCATTGGGGAGCTCAATGAGCTCCCCAGAGCTCAATGAGCTCCCCACGGAAATTATTCATTGGGTAGATCGTTCTACCATTGTTTTACCCCCTACTTACGGTGGCCTCGGTCTCACTGATGTGTCCCTTAAATTCAAAGCTTTTCAGCTGTTTAACTTTGTTCGTGAGTTTACTCTTCCTCTGTCTTTCTCTCACACCATTGTCGATACTCTGTTCTTTTCCCGTAGCCCATTTCTTACTGTTTCTACTTTTCTGCAGATGGATCTTTTCCCATTCGTTCCCAGCCACTTTCCTGAAACTTACATTGCGGTACTTTCCTTTTGGCGTTACTTATGTCCAGTCCGGCTCCCTCCCTCCACTACTAATGATCTTTTAGCAGAACCACTTTTCTTTTCTTCCGCTATTCACTCTTCTACCACCCTCTACCTCCACTTCTCCACCTGGTTTTCAAGTGGAGTGGTGAAGGTTTCACAGCTTGTTGATTCCACACTTCGTTGGAAATCGTTCCATTCTATTTCGCCTTCTTTGCCAGACACATTAGCTTCTCGTCTTGAACTCCGGTTTATCCAAACTTGTATCCAAACTCTTTATCTTTCTCTTTCCGATCAGCATGGATTGATTTATACCCCGTCGGCTGCTTTTAGTTTGCCTTGTACTGTCTATTTGAATGATGTACCGTATCTACTCCATAATATCACTATGAAATTGATTTACCGTCATTTTATAACCTACTTCGATGAGCCAAGACCCATTCCAACTGTTCCAGTTGAGGCTCTACCAGCCACATGGACGGACATTAATGTCTCTCTCGCTTCACCAAAAGCAAAAGCAATTCACTGGCTCCAACTCCATCAACGTCTTCTCACCCCACGTACCCTCCATCGTTTTCGTCATCTCACATCGCCGAATTTTTTTTTTTTGTTCCGCCGTTGGTTGGTGACGTCCATCATTCGTATTCTATGTGTCTCATTTTACAACCTTTATTTTCACTTACGTTCTGCCTTGCGGAGGAAGGTTTGTTCCTCAATTCATACTACAGTGCATTATCTTATCCTTCGCCGCCATTGTTTAACTGAAAATAGTCATAATCAACTCTGTGCTTTTTTCTTTCTTCAGGCAAAACTTGTCATCTACCATTATTACCACCCTTCCGTCGATAATCCCTTATTGCAACGTTATCATGTGGCACGTCGCTTTTTGTGTCGCAAATTTTCGTTCATCTATCCTTACCATCTTGCAAACTGAGTAGGACATGTCAAAAAATACTGTTACTGTTATTTCGTTTTACGAGACATGGATGTCTGATAAGTCTTGGTTTCATGTTCACAATGAACGTGTTTCCCTCAACGTGTGATTTTTTTCCTGTTTTTGCTCTCAAAGATTTGAATGGTGTTTTATTGTTGCATTGTTTGTATTTTTTTTTTTTTTTTTTTTTTTTTTTTGCTTTTTCCTTTGCATGTTCCAATTTTTTTTTTTGGCGGAATCATGCTGTTGATACTGCTTTTTTGCTTTGGAGGATTTTTGTGGAAGGAGTCTCTTCCTTGCTTGTGTTTTTTTTTCAATGTCTCGTTTTTATGTTGCTTTCTACTATGTTTGTTTGGGTTGTCAAATCCTAAGTGGACAGAGCCTCTTTCCTTCTTTATTTCACAGTATGGTTTCACTGTGACTTTGTTCTGACCTTTTTTTTTCTGCGCTATATATACTTTGTTTCGTTTCAATCATGTGCTTGTGTTATGTTGTTGTGGACCAATTTTTATGGAATCATTATTGTTTATATGGCATGACATTACCCATCACTTTTATAACACGTTATGATTACTTACATGTTGATGTTCAAGTATATTGTTTATTCTTATGCTGTATATTGAAGTACAACTCACAACAATAAGAAAAACATGTGATAATCATTCACCTGTTTAGTGTGTATTCTCAAGTGTTTCATTTACGCATTAATGATATTATCTTGTTACCTAATGTACTTGCTTTCTTTATCTTTGTTGCTATTCCTTCCTTCTGCAGTTTGTTTGAATACCTGCGCAGATTGTTTAATTCCCTGACTAACAGTTGAACCAGTTTTATTTTGTCTATATATCTTTTGTTCATTTTTCTTTTTCTGTTGTACCTACAATATTTCCATGAAAGTTTCATTTTAAATTGCTGAATCTGTTTACATGTTGTAGTGATTTTATATTTGCTATTATTTGGTGGTATGGTTCTATGTGGTTGGAATTTGTTGATATTGTACTCATATTTTGTGTTTCCATGAGGTCCCTTGGAACTGTATTGACAGCATTTGTTACAAGAGCAGATTGTTTGACGTTTCATTCCTTTCCTTTAACTTTGCTTTGTATATTGTTGTAGGTTTTAATACTTTCTTTGTTTATTTAATTTCTCATAGTGCTGGTATGTCAATAGTACCCACAGGTATTGGTTTTAATGTTTTATTGTTATATTATTGTTCATTGTGACGCCGGAGATATGTTTTCCCCGGTAGTTTTACTTGTTGTATGATTTTTTTACCTACAATAAAGATCTTCTGATTTCTGATCATTCGTCCGAAAGGAAACAGGTGTTGCTCTTTCAGCTTTACTATACGGTGCCGACACTTTGCGAAGAAATACTATTCTGAGAAATTTTGGAGATCTTGTTATTGATACCTGCGACGGATGCACAAATTATTTTTTTTTTTTGTCTGTGCTGAATAAACATCGATATCGTGACACTAAATAAACATGTGATTCACCTAAAAAAAGTTTTAAAATATAACCCTTCTGAAACAGCTATATCATAAGAAACGCAAAAACAACAATTTTGACTTACTTTCTGGCGAGAAAGTTGCCCATCAGGAAAATCAGAAAACGTAGAAAAATCCAGTTAATGTTCACACGTATCCCATTAAAAAAATATTATTTTTAACTAGGGCTGTCGGCTTTGATCGATTAATCGACCGATTAACCGATCAATTTTTTAGTCGCCGATTATTTTCTTCAATTTCTTAATCGCCGATTATTTTCTTCTTCCAATTGATCGGTTACTTTAAAAAATTAGTATAAAAATAAAATTAATTAGGAACTGTTGCAAAAAAACTGCATATAGTTTTGAATTTGTTGAATACACCAATTTGTGCTCGTGTCTTCAGTTCTTGGAAACTAGCCCTTTTAATACAATGGGAATTTAAATCTGGCAGTCAGCACTATCAGAATCGTCTAGACAAAATTGTCCATATTTACGATATTCAGAAGTCAAGACTGTTTAATGAATTAAAGAGAGCTTCCTATGTGAGTTTAACTGGAGATATTTGAATCTCGCTCGGCAACGACAGCTACTTAGCAATAACAGTACACTGGATTGACAATGAGTGGAATTATTGTGATGCAACTGTTCAAGTGAAACAGGTGATTGAGAAGCATACCTCAAATCAGTGTACAACTGAAGTTAAGGAACCCGTCGAAAAATTGGAACTAACGGACAAACTTGTTGCCATCTGCGCTGATAATGCCAGAAATATTGTACTTGACGTCAACGGATCAAGTTTGACAGTGCAAGATGTTCTGCACATACTTTACAGTTAAGTATAAATAAAGCTCTTGCATTCGCATCGATGGAAAAGGTTCTAGCTAAATACCGAAAAATTGTAGGACTTTTCAAACACAGCTTACATTTAGAGGCTACACTCTCGTCTAAGCAAAAAGAACTTGGTTTTCCTGACACTGAGCTGCAACAGAACATCGTGACACGCTGGAATAGTACCTACATCATGGTGGAAAGTTTTGTGAAAGCTAAAACCGCAGTAGACAACATTGTGGTAGCCAACGCATCGAAAGCCCGTGTTCTGACAACAGATGAGTAGGAAGTGCTTGAGAAGCTAATCAGCGTATTGAAACCTTGCTTGGAAATCACCGAAATACTCGGAGGTCACAAGCACGTAACTTCCAGTGTTATAATTCCCGCTTTTATACACCTCAAAAGCGCAATGAGATTGTCCGATACCGACCCAGCATATATTTTCAGATTTAAAGCTACACTGCTGGACACCCAAAATGCAACACCAAGAAGGAAGCATCCGATTGGCCTGAAATTCCCAGCATGCGTCGCCCGCGAGAGGACATGCAAACGATTAGCATTGCAGGGCATATGCAAATCATGTGCTCCCGGCACGCCACCGAGAAGCACTATAAGAAGGGTGAACAGAAAGCGGGGTGTAAGTAGTGGAAGTGTGTTGTGCTGCCGGACCTGTGCGCGGGAAGCTTCCTGATGCCTCGTCGCAGAATACAACAGTCATTCCAGCACGTTTCAGAGTTCTACAGAGGACGAATACTGGCTTATCGCGACAGCGGTTTATCGTACCGAGACATCGGCACCCGTGTGGGACGATATCCAGCCACAGTGAGGCGAGTATGGATTCGGTGGGTGCAGGCGGGACGGACGGACCGACGTGAGCGATTGTCGCAGCCGCGGTACACCACCGAACGAGGGGACCGGCATGTTGTGCGGTGGGCATTGACGGCTCGCACCGCCACATCATGAACGTTAGCGCAGGAATTAGGGAGTGTTGCGAAACAACCTGTGTCATCACGTACCGTTCGACGTCGTCTGTAGGAGCGGGGACTTGTCGCACGGCGCCCATTGCTACGATTACGATTGACGTTACTCCACCGGCGAGTGCGGCGGCAGTGGGCCGTTGAACGCCGCACCTGGACTACGGAATAGCACGACATTATCTTCTCCGATGAATCCCGCTTCTGCCTGCAACACCACGATGGTCGGATCCGCGTGTGGCGGCACCGCGGCGAGAGACTGTATGACGCCTGCATTATGCATCGCCATACCCGTCCGTCGCCTGACGTTATGGTTTGGGGCGCAATTGGATATGACACCCGCAACCCTCCGGTACGCACCGCCGGTACACTCAACAACCACCGCTACATCTCCGACGTTTTGGAACCTGTAGTACTCCCTTACCTGCAGGACCTGCCATCGGCCACGTTTCAACAGGACAATGCGCGTCCGCACGTGGCACGCATCGTGCAACAATACTTCACGGCCCACCAGGTGTCACTGCTGCCGTGGCCCGCCTGTTCTCTCGATATGTCTCTTAGCGAACACGTCTGGTTGCTGACCGGCAACCGATTGGCCCGGCCAGCCCCACCCGCGGCTACGCCTGATGAACGGTGGCAACGTGTGGAAGCAGCCCGGACGGACATACCCCAAGCCCACATCCAAAGCCTCTTTCGTTCGATGCCGCGGCGTGTAGTGGCCGTTATTGCCAGCCATAGGGGCCACACGAACTATTGATGTCTGCGTGTTCCGCAAGTCGCACGGGCCTGTAATTTAAATCGTTTCATCTTTGTATCTGTTGTTATGTGTCCAGTAAATCTTGCTTTGCTATCTCGTGTCCTTCTTGGTGTTGCATTGTGGGTGGCCAGCATTGTATGTTGTTCGATGATCTGACGGAAAGACTCAGTCAATGGTCTTTGTACTGTTCGACAAGTACGAAGAAGCTACTGCCCTTGACCCTCGATTCAAGACACTTCGCTGTATACCAGAAAAACAACTAGAACTAGTGTGGAACAGAATTTCAACCAGTAGCACAAGTCAACAGCTGGCGTTACATCAAGAACAAAGTAATGTGCAACAGAAACGAAGAAAACTATGTTTTCACAATTCGTCGATTCCAGAAACAGAAATAAAGGAATACGCAAATGTCAGCACACTGATAGAATTAGAGCTTCAAGTTTATCAGAGTTTGCCTGAACTCGACAACGATTTTACAGTTCCTCTTCAGTCAGTGGTGGAAAACTCATGCATTACAGTTGCCGTTGCTTGCTACTTTAGCAAAACGGTTGTTGTGCATTACATTTGCCGTTTGCTTGCTACTTTAGCAAAACGGTTGTTGTGCATTACAGTTGTCGTTGTTTGCTACTTTAGCAAAACGGTTGTTGTGCATTACAGTTGCCGTTGCTTGCTACTTTAGCAAAACGGTTGTTGTGCATTACAGTTGTCGTTGCTTGCTACTTTAGCAAAACGGTTGTTGTGCATTACAGTTGCCGTTGCTTGCTACTTTAGCAAAACGGTTGTTGTGCATTACATTTGCCGTTGCTTGCTACTTTAGCAAAACGGTTGTTGTGCATTACAGTTGCCGTTGCTTGCTACTTTAGCAAAACAGTTGTTATGCATTACAGTTGCCGTTGCTTGCTACTTTAGCAAAACGGTTGTTATGCATTACAGTTGCCGTTGCTTGCTACTTTAGCAAAACGGTTGTTATGCATTACAGTTGCCGTTGCTTGTTACTTTAGCAAAACGGTTGTTATGCATTACAGTTGCCGTTGTTTGGTACTTTAGCAAAACGGTTGTTGTGCATTACAGTTGCCGTTGCTTGCTACTTTAGCAAAACGGTTGTTGTGCATTAGAGTTGCCGTTGTTTGGTACTTTAGCAAAACGGTTGTTGTGCATTACAGTTGCCGTTGCTTGCTACTTTAGCAAAACGGTTGTTATGCATTACAGTTGCCGTTGCTTGCTACTTTAGCAAAACGGTTGTTATGCATTACAGTAGCCGTTGCTTGCTACTTTAGCAAAACGGTTGTTATGCATTACAGTTGCCGTTTGCTTGCTACTTTAGCAAAACGGTTGTTATGCATTACAGTTGTCGTTGCTTGCTACTTTAGCAAAACGGTTGTTGTGCATTACATTTGTCGTTTGCTTGCTATTTTAGCAAAACGGTTGTTATGCATTACAGTTGCCGTTGCTTGCTACTTTAGCAAAACGGTTGTTGTGCATTACAGTTGTCGTTGCTTGCTACTTAAGCAAAACGGTTGTTGTGCATTACATTTGCCGTTTGCTTGCTACTTTAGCAAAACGGTTGTTGTGCATTACAGTTGCCGTTGCTTGCTACTTTAGCAAAACGGTTGTTGTGCATTACAGTTGCCGTTGCTTGCTACTTTAGCAAAACGGTTGTTATGCATTACAGTTGCCGTTGTTTGGTACTTTAGCAAAACGGTTGTTGTGCATTACAGTTGCCGTTGTTTGGTACTTTAGCAAAACGGTTGTTGTGCATTAGAGTTGCCGTTGTTTGGTACTTTAGCAAAACGGTTGTTGTGCATTACAGTTGCCGTTGCTTGCTACTTTAGCAAAACGGTTGTTGTGCATTACAGTTGCCGTTGCTTGTGACTTTAGCAAAACGGTTGTGCATTCCAGCAACGTCTGTGCCAAGTGAAAGAGTATTTAGTGCCGCTGGTATTGTTGTTAACAAACTTCGTACTTCGCTTAAACCATCCAATGTTGACAAGCTCTTGTACCTAAAATCTTGGCTAAAGCAGTGACTGCAAACCAGGTTTAAGGTAATTATTATTAATTTGTATTTCTGATTCTTTTAATAAAGTAAAGCGATGAATACTACTAGATTAACAGGCTACGATACATTCAACACCCTAACATTATAGACAGCGGATTTGGTATCCATATAATAATAGAATAATGCATAATGTAATTTATAGTCGTAAGTTATATTTTTTGTGACAGTATTTTTTATCACTCAATCAAATTACCGATTAATCGATCAATGGTGAAATATCAACCGTTTAAAAATATTGATCAATCGGCAGCCCTATTTTTAACCAATCTGTTGTCCAGAAACAGACATATTTCATTAAAAGGAAAAAAAACCGCTTGTACTCTATGTATTTTACAAACCTGTTGTGTATTACAGAAAGCATTTTTCCTACGCATTTTCTAGAAGCAATGGCGTCGGAACAGAATATAAACCGCACGTTAACGCTTTGTTGCGGATTTTTTTTTTCCCCTGGAAGAAAGAGAAATGCATAATTTTTTTTTATTGGAGGTTTAACGACAACCGTGAGCAACTCAATGGTCTCTAAGCAGTCGCCCGTCCTTAATTTAGGGTCACTGGTTATAGGGGAGGGAGAGAGCCAGTGTCGTAAGACAAACACAACAGCCATGCCTCACCGGGATGGAAACCTGGACCCCTTTCGGATGAATGATCAGAGGCCACTGCGCCACCGGGGCGGCTAATAAATTTTGAACATACAGTTAACTAAACTGCTCATATAAAAAAAAAAGAGAGGGGGGGGTACTGCGGTAGCGACGCTGCACGGGCATACACATAACGGATTGATATCGAGATCGTGAATGCGAGACAGAGCAGAAAACATGACAAAACACACAGCACACAACCGATTTGAGCAAACTGATGGCAATATTGCGGGAACACGTGATAAGTAGGAGTGAAGTTACCCATGCAGGGCCGTAGCTACCAAGAGGGCAGGGAGGGCGGTTGCCCACCCACAATGGTCATTCCAGGGGCATAAATTCATGCTCTGAGGGATGTAAAAAATAGAAATTGTAACTAAAAAAGTTACAACCTTCAGTATTTTCTTTTTAAAGACTTTACTTAGTCTTCTACAGTATTTCTATGCAGCTAACCGAGGTACAGGGTATAACATAAACTATGAGGTGTGAACATCTCCTAACCATAAAGGGAATTTTACAAAACAGTGAATGCAGGCATAAAAAAACAATATACTCTCTGTATTATGCCTCAGCTCCATGACCTTTCCGAACATGTCATTGGAATGAAGAGTTAATTAATCATTTGTGCTCCGTCGCAGAAAGTTCTCTAAGCATTTAACCTTGAACGGAAGTTTTCCAAGCCTTACCCCTAAAGCTTCTTCCTATTGTAACGTTCACTATCCGATACTCATTCCTTCTGCGCTGGTTTGTACACTATATTGACAAAAGTCACCTGACTCCGAGAAGAGAAACACAACACAGCATTTATTGACATACATTAGTACGGCGTCGGTCCACCTTTGGCCTTAATGCATGCACTGAACCTTCGAGACACGCTTTCGACAAGGTTTTGGAACACAGCGACAGTATGCGCTTCCATTCAGTACATAATATACCGATAACTGTTGCTTAGTAGTAGGCCTTGGTTCCAAACTTTTTATGCGGCGCTCTAATTCATCCCATAGGTGTTCTATAGGATTAAGATCAGGGCTCTGTGTTGTCCAGTCCCCACACGATACGGAATTATCGTCAAGCCACGCCGTAACAGTCCTTGCTTTATGGCTCGGTACATTATCCTGCTGGTACCAACAAAGCTCGGTTCCATAGTATTGTCACAGAGTTGGTAGGGCCTAATTGTTCAGACTATCGAGGTAGAACTGCTGATTAATAGGTTTGTCCACGATAACCAATGGACCGGGACCATATCACGAAAAAAACCTCCACACGAGTACACTGCCAGCTCCAAACTTGACCGCAGGAACAGTAAGTACACTGTGGTAAATATCGTTCCCTCCCCTGGCTGCCGCCATACTCACACACGGCCATCAGACTCATGGATCGTGTATCTGGATTCATCAGTCCATAGGACCCGTTTCCACTGATCTACAGTCCACGATAAATTTTTTTACACTATGCTAAACGACGAGTAGCATTCCGAGTGGAGATGAAAGGCTTATGAGCAGCCGCACGACCACGGAAACCCATGGAAGGAAGTTCTCTGCTAACGGTACTTGTAAATACCGAGGTTCCAGCATTTTTACTCACCTGTACACTGAGGTCTTGTGCAGTACTCCGTCGATTAGCTGTAACGACTCTCCTGAGGCTTCGACGTCCTCTATCACTGATTTTCTTTGGTCTTCCGGTACGTTTTGCTGCTTCAGGCACGCCATGTGTCTTCCACTTATTCAGTACATTTAAAACAGTTGACTTGGGTATGTTTAAACGCCTCTTGGTTTCTCTTATGGACAATCCACTAATATAACACCCAACAATCTTTCCTTTCTCAAAGTCAGTTCTCTCCCGCCTCGACATTTTCACTCAACCTCGCAGTGCGATGTGATCGCTGTCAGCTGCAGTTTTGTTTTTATACCGTTTGCAGCTATCCGTTAATTTGCTTTTGAAGGGGTGTCCGGTGACTTTTGTCACTACGGTTCATTTCGTTTTGCATTTCTGTGGAGTGTTGTGTTGTCGGCGTTCAAAAACCGTTTACGCTTTACTTAGTATTTACAACCTCTGGTTCTTGGGCATTTACCTAGTTTTTACATTTTTAATAAAATTATGTTAAAAACCTGAAGTACGAGTTTTGAACGATCATAATACTTTCCTATAACGGAGGTGTGTGAGAAAGTAAAAACAAGGAATTATTTGAGTTGAAATCGAAGGGGCGTAATTTGGAACTCGAAGGGGCGTAATTTGGAACAAGTCTCGCCCTTCCAAATAAATAAAGCTTCCTGCGGTCGGGTACCCATGTACAAATGGAGGAAAGCGGTGCGACTGACCTCAAGTAAGGTGTCTGGCTAACAGCGGCCTCTTAAACACTGACACATTGGTAAGGTGTCGAAAAGATGAGATTATCTGGCAGCTCTTGGATAATTTTCCGTCACTCCATTTTGAGGGTATGCTCCAGACGCTGAAGCTTCATAGAAATAGATGACACATTGTGTCACTCCCATTCTAAATTTTAAGAGTCGAACCTTTGCCCTTTGGCGCAGTGGTCTAAGAACTGGATTTTCTACTGACTTGCTACACGAGATGGATGACCCCGTCTTTTCAGTGCGTCCCACGCGTGTTCAATCCTCAATGGAGTTGATAGCGCGAATCCTAGTAAATACCCTCGCCGCCACTACCTGTTTAAATTCCAAAACAGGTAGAAGGCGTCGAGGGTATTTATTTCATTTTTTGGAAAGTGCGCGCAGACATACATAAAGAGGAGCGTGTAAGGCATACAGGGGCGTCGCAATTAAAAAATTGTTGGGGGGGATAATGGCTAATATAGGATAATGAATTAATAATTTAGCGTTAATTATCAATAATTCTTTACTTAAAATAATTATATAAATTCATTAATAATAAAATACGAATTTATATTATGAATTATAATTATATAATTCGTAATATAAATTCATTAATAATAATAAATACATTTATTATAAGTATTTTATTGATAATTAAAATACTGATTTACAAAATTTTGATACAAAACCTTATGTAATGTGGAGGGCTATATACACTGCTGGCCACCCAAAATGCAACACCAAGAAGGAAGCATCCGATTGGCCTGAAATTCCCAGCATGCATCGCCAGCGAGAGGACATGCAAGGGCATATGCAAATCATGTGCGCACGGCACGCCACCGAGAACACTATAAGAAGGGTGCACAGAAGGCGGGGTGTGCGTAATGGAAGTGTGTTGTGCTGCCGGACCTGTGCGTGGGAAGATTCCTGATGCCTCGTCGCAGAATACGGCAGCCATTCCAGCACGTTTCGGAGTTCTACAGAGGACGAATAGTGGCTTATCGCGACAGCGGTTTATCGTACCGAGACATCAGCGCCCGTGTGGGACGACATCCAGCCACAGTGGGGCGAATATGGATTCGGTGGGTGCAGGAGGGACGGACGGACCGATTTGAGCGATTGCCGCTGCCGCGGTACACCACCGAACGAGAGGACAAGCATGTTGTGCGGTGGGCATTGACGGCTCGCACCGCCACATCACGAACGTTAACGCAGGAATTAGGGTGTGTTGTGAAACAACCTGTGTCCTCACGTACCGTTCGACGTCATCTGTAGGAGCGGGGACTTGTAGCACGGCGCCCATTGCTCCGATTACCATTGACGTTACGCCACCGGCGAGAGCGGCGGCAGTGGGCCGTTGAACGCCGCACCTGGACTACGGAATGGCACGAAATTATCTTTTCCGACGAATCCCGCTTCTGCCTGCAACCCAACGATGGTCGGATCCACGTGTGGCGGCAACGCGGCGGGAGACTGTGTGACGCCTGCATTATGCATCGCCATACCCATCCGTCGCCTGGCGTTATGGTTTGGGGCGCAATTGGATATGACACCCGCACCGCTCTGGTACGCATCGCCGGTACACTCAACAGCCACCGCACTATCTCTGACGTTTTGAAGCCTGTAGTGTCCCTTACCTGTAAGACCTGCCAGCGGCGACCTTTCAACAGGACAACGCACGCCCGCACGTGGCACGCGTCGTGCAACAATACTTCACTGCCCACCAGGTGTCACTGCTGCCGTGGCCCGCCTGTTCTCCCGATATGTCGCCCATCGAACACGTCTGGTTGCTGATCGGCAACCGAGTGGCTTGGCAAGCCCCACCCGCGGCTACGCCTGATGAACTGTGGCAACGTGTGGAAGCAGCCTGGACCGACATACCCCAAGCTCACATTCAAAGCCTCTTTCGTTCGATGCCGCTGCGAGTAGCGGCCGTTATTGCCAGCCATGGGGGCCACACGAACTATTGATGTCTGCGTGTTCCGCAAGTCGCACGGGCCTGTAAACTCAATCGTTTAATCTTTGTATCTGTTGTTATGTGTCCAGTAAATCTGGCTTTGCTGTCTCGTGTCCTTCTTGGTGTTGCATTTTGGGTGGCCAGCAGTGTATTTATTAAATGTGGTTAATGCAAAATAGAATACTTTTCTCTCAGTATTCAATTTTCTCTGAGTTATTCTTAAAGGCGCGATTTTAAAATTAGTTATTTTATGAAATAAATATTAGTGCAGAATATTGAAAATGTAAAGCTTTGCTAGTACTTTAATAAAATTTTACGTACATACTGAGCATCATTGTACAAAGTAATTGCGCTTCGCCGCCTTTGCTTTCAAAATGTGGATCCTTTATTTACTTCTACTTCTCGATGAATGTTCAGCAAAGCAAGTCCAGAAAGTCGAGAATTAGACATTGTGTTTCGAAGATACATCTTCTGGTGCCTGATAGTATAAAATGTACTTTCCAGAGTGGCTGTTAAGACAGGAAGCGTTGATGGGATTTTTAGTAATTTCTTGATGTTAAGGCAAAAAAAACAACAACAAAAGAACGGCAGGTTTACAATTTGATGAAAATTCTATCGCAGTGGTTGGTCTTTCTTCTTGTCTTATTATTAATGAAGGCACCTTCCAGGAGTGTGAACGACAGCGAGTGAACACTGTGTGTGTGTTGCTTGCCCGTGGAAAAATGCGCCAATGGAACGAATTCAAAAGGATTCGAAAAAATCCGCGACTTCGTTTGAAAAAAAACTTGATTTGAATCAATTTTTTTATCGGTTTTCCAGATTTATCTTAATATTTTTAATAAACAAGATTTTAAATTCGGCTTTCAAAGAGAAAAAAATATCATGGGATTCGGCGTTTAAGAGAAAAATGTGCCTTGATATCCAATGGGAGGGGGGGGGCTGAGCTCCTCCCTTTCCTACGCCAATGGGGATTTATACTGCCTTTTTAACCTTCCGTTTCTATAGACTTTTCAGATATGTAAATTCTGGTTTCTTCTTGTTGCGTTTTCCATACTGAGCATCATGTCTGAACTCCCACGCGTTTTGCTTCTCTAGGCAATAACTGGTAGACATCTAAATGATGATAATAAAAATAGGGACTACTCAACTCGAGTCTGATTGCTAACTTAGCTCACGCTAGTTCGAACTCCGTCTATCAGTGAACAACATTATACACAGTCAAATCTTCAAGTTTACTACGAATTGTAGTAGTCTTAATTCTTTTACTTTTCTACAGAAATAAGCCAGTCATTCTGAAGGCCTGGATATAAGTCAAAATATCTACTGAGTTTTCTTTTAGTGTATTTTCGAACTCCCAATCATTATGAGTATCTCAAACTGCCCCGGAGTAAGACACAACTATAGGTCGCAGGGTTTCATCCAGATATCTGATCGCGGCAGAGGTCCAGTTTGGAATACCTGGAAGTCTGTATGACCGCCAGTGTTGATGCCCGTATACACAATTATTACACTGTTACCACTGAAGTCATCTCTTTCCTGCATGAAGGCTGCATTATTCGCGTTTCTCATTTACCCCAGAAAAGGACGTGGCGATCATCGGACTGTAGACTGAATCGCGACTCATCTGGGAAAAGAACAGAGTGCCAGTGTTCACAGTCCCCACTACGATAGTTTTCAGCCCACTCTGTGTGGTGACTCCGGTGATGTGCGTAGAGGGCCACTCACACCGTCTGTCATTGAGCATACAGTCCTCTTTGGTAGAGCCTGACTGCGTAAGGTTTGTGTGGACACCGGTCGTCCTGTAGCCACAGTAAACAGGCGTTGCAATTCAGTTGCATTTCGTCTGCGGTTACTTCTACACGGTAAACTCAAACAGTGATTGTCTTGTGCTGTTGTTGATGTTAGACGACTCTGCTTTTGTCTTCCTCGTTCTGTTCCGGATTCCTGAAACCGCCTGCAATATCTAACTGATGACGCTTTGAGGGACGCCAGCAGTTTGTGCATCTATGTTCTGTGTGGTACCAAATTCCTACCTTGGAATTGTTATCCAAGTTGCCAATTTCTGGTAAATCGCGTTGCTCAGACATCGCTCAACTGAAATACACCGGCAACCAATTCCTACTGAATGAGAATGACTCAGCGAGCACGATACTTATAGCCGGTTTGCTTCGCACTTCTACACGGTGTGCAAATAGGTCCGTGCTGCTTAGTCGCATGTTCTGATCCCCTTCTTGTTTTTTGATCGTCCATCACAGACTTTAATTCATTGATTTTGTAGGTTGACCTTCCATCACGGACTTACAGTTCATTGATTCATTGATCTTGTAGGTTGATCTTCTATCACAGATTTTCAGATGATTCATTCATTTATCTTGCAGGCTGATCTTCCATCACAGACTTTCAGTTCATTGATTTATTTATCTGTGAAAACAGGAATTTGTCGGTGACGAGGATCGAAATCGTGTCTTCTATCTCCGGAGTAAATTGCTCTAACTGACTAAGCTGCACCGACGGAATGCATCGCTGCATATTTGTTGTCTTGACACGTGCTTTACCTCTGTAGTACGTCACATATCTTGTACGTTGATCTTCCATTACAGACTTGCAGTTCATTGATTCATTGATCTTATAGGTCGATTTTCCATCACAGAGTTGCAGTTCATTGATCTGGTAGGTTGAACTTTCATTACAGACTTTCTTTCAGTTCATTGATTTTCCCGTCATTTCACGCTGACACCACAACAGAAGCGTATATAGTTTTTTTTTCGGTGGGTGGGGGGGGGGGGTGCAACGAAAAATGGCAGTTTTCGAAATCCACCAGAACAAAACAAAAGTTAGTGAAAAATAGAAAAAAACGTTTCCAAAGAGTTTCTCCAACTCACAGTTAATGTAATATAGTAATATAGAAGAAGCACGCTTCCACAGAGTTCTCCAACTAACAGCACCAGGCAAAACAATGGCCTCATAAATAGCGCATTTGAGGGATGTCTCTGTTGTTTCCTCTTTTTAGCTCTTTTCTATTAATTAATTAATTAATTTATTTATTTATTTATTGTAGCAACTGGTCCAGCTTCTGAATTTCCTGGTCTCATGGAAATTCCTGTTGAAATGCCTTTCGTCATGTAGTCGTTACAACTACAGTTCATGAAGTCGCTATAATTACAGTTCATGGAGTTGTTACACTTACAAATCGAGGAGTCGTTGCAATTACCAGTTGCACCAAACAAAAGCAGTATGTTTCGTCTGTTGAAGTGAAAATAATGACAAAACAAAACAAAGCTTTTTTTTTTTTTATTGGAGGTTTGACGACCACCGTGAGCAACTCAATGGGCTATAAGTAGTTGCCTGTTCCTAATTTAGAGCCACTGGTTCCAGGGAAGGGAGAGAACCAGTGCCGTAAGACAAACACAACATACATGCCTCACTAGGATTCGAGCCAGGACCCCTTTCGGACGAATGATCAGAAGCCATCGCTTAGATCACTGCGCCACCGAGGCGGCAAACAAAACTTAAATATTCGTTATCGATTTGCGGAAGCTATATTTTGAAGGACGCATAATAGGGTGGAGAGAAAAACACTTTTCTTTAAACTAGAAACGTCACCATGTGCAATAGTTGCGATTTTATTACTGTAATGACCCCTTGAAATATGGATGACATTATTCAATATGTTAGGTTTTTCCAAGAACCTCGAAGTTTGAAAGTTTTAGGGGAAAATGCTTTAAAAACACATGCTTTCTCCATTTTGTAAAAAATAAAAAAAGTACGGTGTCACCATGTCATTTAATATCACCTTTGAGTGTATAAACACGGGTAAAAATTCAGCAGACGTGAGTTAATTTCTTAGGCTTCCCAAGATCCCTTAAAAGTATGTAATTTTTCGCCAAAAATGGCATGATCAGTTGCGTAAACATCAAGTTCGACAGCAGCTTTACCGTTAACAATTCGGGCTTAACATTAACAACCCCCTTCTCATACTTCCTGGAAACCTCGTGTTCATTTTCAGACGCATAGCTTGCAGCCTTGCGCTCTCCTTTGTTTTTGTTACTTTCTTCACCTCACTCCACCCCTTCCCTCACAGCGCAGCTCTCTTTGCGAACTCACTGAGTCATCTCATCCCAGTGACACAGATCCTTTTGGGATAGAGTGTTGGAGGGTGCTGCGTCATAATGATGCAACAGTTTCTTTCACTTCTAGTGACTTCGTTTGGTGCGTGCCGGCATTTTTGTTTTGTTGTTCAACTACTTAAGATGGCTGAAACAAGAAGTAAAGCATATTGTCCTATCCTTGGGAGTTATAAGAATATGCATGAAAATGTGTTGCCTACGCACGAAGATGTAATGCGTCATTACTACCTTGTGAGGAGTACTCTTAGGCAGGAAGGTGCAATACTTGCTATTTCGGCTGCATTAGGCAGCCGAAATAGCAAGTATTGTCGCAAACAAAGTGCTGAGTATATGGAAGGAAGCATCTCTTCCGACATCGCTCCGCAAATCAGTTGTAAAGCGTATTACAGCATACAACAATGAAATCCAGAGGCTGAAAACACACGCCCCAAGAATGGATGAAACCTACCGGAAGAAGGTTGAACAATTTCGTGCAGATTTCGTGCTGATTCAGTGCAAATGTTTTAGAACTAAAAAATGCAGCTCTGCGAAAAAAAAAGCACCCGTGAAAGAGCGAGACTTTCTAATGGACCACAGAACAGACAGAAGAATGGTAGTAGGTGGGTTTGACTCAAAAACCACCAGTGTACTGAAGAAACGATCGGCCCGAAAGAGTGATAGGGAAGAGCATATACGTAGGAAATTACAGAAAACTGCATCACTGAAATTGACCCTGAGAGTCGAGGATGATACTTTAGAAGAGGATACAAATACTCATTCTGCGGCAAAACCAGAAGAGCCAGGTCCAAGTCATTTGTTGGCCTCGGAGAAAGATTATGATTTCACTCCACGTAGCTCTTCAAAACCTAGGCGTCAAGTGGCACTGACTGCATTTTCTAAAAAGAGCGATAGGCGAGGCATCAGCGATCGAGAGGCAGCTGATCTTGCGTTTGCGTTGCTTCATGATGTAAGTGAATAGGTTCAGTCGAAAGAATGTAATGCATCTGTTATTGACCTGCATAAAATACGACGAGAAAGGAAAAAAAAACCTGTCAAACAATTCAAGATGAGGTAAGGTCGACTGGTCGCAAGATTGTAGTTCTATTTTTGGACGGAAGAAGGGATACACAGACATATGATGGCAAATGGCACAAGCGAAAAGAATGGGAGGAGCATATTACACTTTTGAAGAACCGGGTTCGGTCTATTTGGGAGATTTTACAACGAAGAGCAAGAGTGCAAAAGACATTTCCGACGGTATCTTCAGCTTATTGGACCTTTGACTAGTCGGAGTCAGTTTTTATTGGAAGTCACGGGGAAGTGACTAATACCAGCAAAAATACAGGTCTAATTAGGCGCTTTGAAGAGAAGCTCAATTCTCCCGTGCATTGGATTATATGTCAACGTCATTGACTTGTCGGAGTCAGTCTTTATTGGAAGTCACGGGGAAGTGACTAATACCGGCACAAATTCAGGTCTAATTAGGCGCTTTGAAGAGAAGCTCAATTCTCCCGTGCATTGGATTATATGTCAACGTCATTGACTTGTCGGAGTCAGTCTTTATTGGAAGTCACGGGGAAGTGACTAATACCGGCACAAATTCAGGTCTAATTAGGCGCTTTGAAGAGAAGCTCAATTCTCCCGTGCATTGGATTACATGTCAACATCATTGACTTGTCGGAGTCAGTCTTTATTGGAAGTCACGGGGAAGTGACTAATACCGGCACAAATTCAGGTCTAATTAGGCGCTTTGAAGAGAAGCTCAATTCTCCCGTGCATTGGATTATATGTCAACATCATTTTAATGAACTGCCTTTACACCACCTCACTGAAGCACTCGACGGGAAAACATCAGGTCCAAGAAGATTTAGTGGAGTGATTAGAAAGAGCCTGAAGACGTGAGCAAACCTTCCTATCGTTAATTTCCAGAAAATTGAATTTTCGTTTCAGTCCGACATTAACTTTGGAGATCTTAGCTCGGATCAAATTTATTTGTGGAAAATTTGTAAGGAAGTCTGTGCAGGTGATTACCCGTAAGATCTGGCAAACCGGGATCCTGGAACACTTACACATTCCCGTTGGCTGACCCTCGCAAATCGCATTCTACGTTTGTATGTGAACTAGTGATCCAACACCACAACTTGTCTCATTAGCCACCTTGGTAATGAAAGTTTATGCACCATCGTGGTTCACGATCAAATGTAACTGTACCTATGAAGATGGTCCAAGGAATTTGCAGCTTTTTATATCTCGGTTTCAGTATATTCCAGATAATTTAAAGGATATTGTAAAAAGAGTCGTCCAAGACAACACGTATTTTGCCCATGCAGAAAATTTGCTCGCTGCAATATTGTTTGACGACAAAAGGTATGTCCGTGAGCTTGCTGTTCGACGCATCATGAAGGCCAGGAAATCTTCCGAACAAACAACTACCATTAGAAAGTTTCGGATTCCAAAGCTGAATTCCCAGAACAATGATCACATCGACCTAATCGACGGGCAAGAGTGTATTGCGACTGAGTTTCCCATCACACGGAAATGGAAAGACGATGGGTTTCTGGAATTACTACAGTCGGATAAATATCCAAGTCCTTGCCACGAATTTACGAAAATACCCTGCCATTCTCAAGCAGTAGAGAGGATGTTTCAGATTGTAACAGATTCTTCTGCTCCTCTGTGCGGCCTTCTTACAAGAGATGGATTCATCAGAGCAAACATTTTTATATAGAAAGCTGATGCCAACTTTTGAAAAAACAGTCTGATTTCCAAGTGAAATAAACTCATTCCTCAAGTTATGATACTAGGTCAGGCTGGTGTCTATCATATTTACATAATTACCATGCCATTTTCAGTTAAATATGACATACTTTGAGCTCTTTGGGGAAGTCTAAGAAATTAACTCACGTCTGCTGAATTTTTACACGTGTTTATACACTCAAAGATGATACTAAATAATATGGTGACATAGTATTTTTTTATATTTACAAAATGGAGAAAGCAAGTATTTTTAAAGCATTTCTCCCTATAACTTTGAAACTTCGAGGTTCTTGGGGAAGCTTAAGATATCGAATAATGTCATTCATATTTCGGGTGGTCATTTCAGTAACAAAGCCGCAACTATTGCACATGGTGGCGTCTCAAAATTTAAAAAAAATGTGTTTTTCGATCCACCCTAACGCATAATGTGGCCTGCCTTTTACACTGCTGGCCACCTAAAATGCAACACCAAGAAGGAAGCATCCGATTTTCCTGAAATTCGCAGCATGCGTCGCCCGCGAGAGGACATGCAAACGATTAGCATTGCTGAGCATATGCAAATCATGAGCGCCCGGCACGCCACCGAGAAGCACTATAAGAAGGGTGCACAGAAGGCACCCTTCTTATAGTGGAAGTGTGTTGTGCTGCCGGACCTGTGCGTAGGAAGCTTCCTGATGCCTCGTCTCAGAATACGGCAGTCATTCCAGCACGTTTCGGAGTTCGACAGAGGACGAATAGTGGTTTATCTCGACAGCGGTTTATCGTACCGAGACATCGGTGCCCGTGTGGGACGACGTCCAGCCAGAGTGAGGCGAGTATGGATTCGGTGGGTACCGGAGGGACGTGAGCGATTGCCGCAGCCGCGGCACACCACCGAACGAGAGGACCGGCATGTTGTGCATGTTGACCATACGTTTTTGGATTGCCTTTTATTTTGCAGGAATGCAAAATCTTAGGCGCCGCTGGAGAATGCATGTATATACAGGGCCGTTCCTAGGTCCCATACCCAGGGTGGCCTGAAGGGTCATCTGGGAGGGGAGGGGGGGGAGCTCTGTGTAAACTACAAACTAATGTTTTTCAAGAATACAGACGCAGGTTTTTCTTTGTTTTTTCACTCTCTTTGTTAATTTACTTCACTAGCGAATAACTTTTCCAAGCCAAAAATTAAAACCACTAAACTAAAATACAAAATATGGAAAAAGAGGATGCTGAAAGAAAAAAATACACAGTTGACCTGGATTAGGAACATCTAATAGATGTAAAACGAAAAAATTGATGATGAGAATTTTTCCGTGACTCACTTATAAACGTGGAAAGTGCTATGACTCATATCTGATGCCGAAAGAAAACTGAACTCCCTTGAAATATAAAGAAAAAAATCACATTCTCTGAATTTAATTGATTGTGGTTTAATTTCAGGTTTCTTATTACTGAATAAACAATTTAATTTTTTAGTTTACTATTCTGGTCCTTTCTGTGAATCCGCTTAACAGCATCGAGGAGTTTCTGAAGCCATATTTTGACTCTTTCAACTCCCCTTGTTTGGTTCCACTTTTTCTGCATTTCCCACACGCATCGTAAAACCGATCCTACTGACCCCAAAGCAATGAACAGGAAGAAGCAGAAAGCTAAAGCTGTCTCTCTCTCTCTCTCTCTCTCTTCCAACGTCTAGGGGGATGCATATTTAGCTACCACCCACATTCCCTCCACTCGACATTACTTCTTTGCAGGCAATTAACAACATGGAGTTCTCTCAGCAGCAGATTTGCATCTCATAGTCACTTATCAAGTTATGAATAAAGTTCTACCCCTTCTGCTCAACTACGCATCTACCATCGCTTCTGATTTTTTCTTTCCCTTCCTTTTCGGGAAGGGAGGGGGGGGATAACGTTCTTCCATGTTTTACGTTTCTTCGAAAAAAAAAAAAGGGTAATCTCTCAAGTTCCTGACACCCCTGTGTGGTAGAGAATCATTGTCGCCACTGTTTCTACAGATTCACCCTAAGAAGTAATTTTTGTTGCTGTTGAGTTATTAATCGTTCGTGCTGTATCATTTCAATTTTGCCTCCTTAAAATTCAATATACGAGTAAATAAGGTATTTACGTTTATAACGGAACACACACAGTAGACAAAAAAGCAGGTATAACAACCTAAACCAACAAAAAAAGAAAAAGTAAAAACACACGAGCTAGTAGAAAAATAGTATATATATATACAGTATATCATCATCATCATCATTGTCAACCATTATCAATCCACTGCTGGACGAAGGTCTCCTCAAGTTTCCTCCACAACGGTCTCTCTTGTGCCAGTCTCCTCCATGTCACTCCCGCATACTTTCGAATTTCATCCACCCATCTCCCATGTGGTCTTCTTCTGGGTCTTTTCCTGTCCCTTGGAATCCAATCTAAAATTTCGGCTGTCCATCGATGGTCTGTTCTTCTGGCAGTATGTCCAGCCCATTGCCATTTCAGGGATTTAACTCTGATCATGATGTCTTCCACTCTTGTCATTTTTCGGATCCACGAGTTCCTCTTCTTATCTCTCCTAGTTACACCAAGCATGCACCTCTCCATGCTGCTTTGAGTTGTCTGCAGCCTTTGTATGTCTCTTTTAGTTAAGGTCCACGTCTATGCACCATACGTAAGCACTGGAAGGATGCATTGATCAAACACTTTTCTTTTAAGACATAATGGCATATTGCTCTTGAAAATTATGCTGTTTCTTCCAAAAGCTCTCCAGGCAAGTTTTGTACGCCGATTAATTTCTTCACCAATGTGACCCTCACTTGATATCTGCTGTCCAAGATAAACGTACGTGTCTGTTATCTCCAGCTTTTCTCCATCAATCGATAAATCTTCATTTCTTGTAAAAGCATTGTACATCACTTTTGTCTTCTGAAAGTTCATTTTTAATCCCACTTCTTTACTCTTGTCAGCAAGTTCCTGGATCATACTCTGTAGCTCTGATGGGGTAGTTGCAAAAATGACTATGTCATCAGCAAAACGAAGGTGGGTTAGATAATCTCCATTAATCTTTATCCCTTTGTTTTCCCAGTTCAGCGATTGAAAGACATTTTCCAATGTGGCATTAAAGAGCTTCGGAGATATAGTGTCACCTTGTCTCACTCCTTTTCCAATTTTTATGTGTGTTGTATTTTCAAACAGCCGAATCTTTGTACTTGCATTTTCATAGATGTTATTAATAATATTAATGTATGCTTCTTCAATACCGGAGGATTTCAGAGCCATTGCAACTGCTGATGGTTTCACCGAATCAAAGGCTTTTTCATAATCGATAAAAGCCATGCACAATGGAAGTTCATATTCCCTCGTTCTTTCAATTAGTTCTCTCAATACGTGGATGTGATCTATTGTGCTGTAGCCACTCCTGAATCCAGCTTGTTCTCTCGGTTGAGCCATGTCCAGTGTCACCTTCAAGCGGTGTGAAAGAACTTTAGTGAAGATTTTATAAACCACTGATAGGAGGCTGATAGGTCTGTAGTTCCTGAGATCCTCAATGTCACCTTTTTTATGTAGCAAGATCATTGTAGCGTTGTTCCAATCCTCAGGAATTTTCCCTTCATTAAGGCATCGAGTGAAAATTTGGGCGAGTACTGTTTGGATTTCTCCACTTGCTTCTTGTATGATGTCTACAGTAATTCCATCTTCTCCTGGAGCTTTTCCCCGCTTCATGTTCTTGATTGCATGTGCAACATCTGCTGGAAGGACTGGAAGAACTCTGGTACTGGTACCTTTCATGATGTCTGGAGTACGTGTATCATCCCTTTCATATAATTTGGAGTAGAAATCTTTCACTCTTGTCATAATTTCGCCTCAATTTCTTGTTACAGAACCATCTTCTTTTCTCAGTGCCATAATCTGTTTTTTCCCCTTACTGAGATGTCCCTTTGCTATCTTTAGGCTTTGGTTGTTTTCAATTGCTTTAATTACTAGTTCACAGTTGAATTTCCTTACGTCTTCAGTGATACCTTTTCGTACTATCTTGCATAGCTCTATATATTCCACTTTGGAAGTCACATCTTCTTTAGTTGTCCTCATCACTCTTCTTTTTTGCATCAACATTTTGTTTTTTCCTGATAATTTGTTCACATGCAATTTGTTCTTAGACCCAGCTAATTTTGTTGCTGTTTCCATTAGAGCTTTGGTTACTTTTCTGTTAACTTCCGAAATATCCACTTCTTTCGATGTAAGGCCTTCTAAAGCAGAGAATCTGTTCTTCAGTTCCAATTTGAAGGTATTATGGTGTTTTTTAAGGTTGGTTATGTCAATACATTTTGTTTGTCTTATGAGCTTGCTACGTTCGAGTTTAGTGTTGAGGTGCATCTTACATCTCACCAATCTATGGTCACTACCTGTGTTGAACTTGTTTAGCACACTGCAGTCTTCTATGACAAATTTTTTGTTACACATAATAAAATCAATTTCACTTGTCGTCCCATTTGGATGTCTCCATGTCCATTTCCTGTGTGGCTTTTTCTTGAAAAAGGAGTTCAAGATGAAAAACCCTTCTGCCTCTGCAAACTCAACGAGAGTATTTCCACGCTGGTTTCTGTTGCCGTGACCGAATTTACCTACTGCAGTTTCATTCTGTTGCCGTTGCCCTATTTTTGCATTGAAATCTCCCATAATTATCTTCAAGTGCTGCTTACCTTTATTATTTAGATCACGAATTTCCTCATAAAATTCTTCAATTTCTTCTTTAGCATGACTTGTGGTGGGTGCATAAGTTTGAATAATCTGAGCCTGGTATCTTCTCGAGAGTTGGATAACGAGTCGTGCAGCTCTGTCAGAGGAACTTTCAACTTCTACAACTTTATCCTTCAGTTTCTTGTTTATTATAAATCCAACACCACTAGTTCTGCCAGTATCTGTCCCACGATAGTAGAAGAGATGTCCACTTTTCAGTTCAATGAGATCTTCTCCTTTTCTCCTTACCTCACTTAGCCCGACGATGTCCCACTTGATCCTTTGTAGTTCCTCTTCCAATTCAAGAAGCCTTGAATCAGAAGATAGGGAGCGTCCGTTATACGTCGCCAAGGTCAGCATCAGATGGCAGCCTAGTCCGGTCCTCCGGGGATTCTTAGCACCCTCTGTCTTCATGTCGCACTGGCCGCTGCCTTGGCCAGGTACATTCCAGCTGCCGGAGACTGAGGGCCAAGATTTAAGTTGTGGAGTCATTTTGGATGGGTTTGGCCATAACTCACCACGCTGGCCAAGCGGGTTGGTGAGTGTGGGATAGCATTTCCTCTAATCCCGATGGTATAGTTATACCGCTATTGGCGGTCGTCAGAGCCCCTTTAGTGGGAACAGGATGTACCACGAAAAGGCGGGGTTGACATTTGTCAAGGAGAGGCTGTGATGTTACGCATCACCTGACCTTACATCCCTATACAGTATATATATATATATATATATATATATATATATATATAAAGCACTCCCTGTTTTACATATTCGGAGCGATAACGAAACACCACGTGATATCAACGTCACGTGCGGCTGCTATAAATTGTGCACACCTATCCACTGTACGTATTTAGTAAACGTTTGCCAGCAATGCGGAAATGTAGCGAATTTGACCACGACCAGATAGTTGTGGTCTGGAGGGAAGTTGCGGGTATTTCGGAAAGAGCCACACTTGTTGGCCGCTCCCGTGTTGCTGTATCAAGGATGTACCAGGACTGGATTAACCATAAACAGACATCCAGCAAAAGGGTTCACATTGGTCGGCTACGCGTGGTTGGTCCTAGATATGAGCGTCGAATGTCATGACTGCACGACGCGGAACAGTTACCCATCTCAGTCGCCAACGCAACAAGCGGTGCAGTTCGACCTATTTCCACATGCACCATGCGCCGTACGTAGTTTCGCCTGGGGTTCCACAGCCAGAGGCTAACGCTGGTACCCATGGTGACGCCCAATCATCGCAAACAACGCCTCGCATGAGCCAAGGAACGTCGGTAATTGACCCTCGACAGATGGAAGAAGGTCGTCTGGAGTGATGAGTCCCGTTTCCTGCTGCACCATACTGATGGCTGGGTTCGCATATGGCATAAACAGCGTGAAGCTCTATCTCTTGGTTGCACAATTGAGATTTGACGGGCCGTGTTCTGGTCTGGGAAGCTTTTCCCTGGCAAACCATACACTGTTAAAAATTTTGTGGTAGGTTGCCCTAAAAAGTGATGCTACAGCATCTGAACCACTCTCTGAGGAAAGATACAGCATTGTGTGGTGCAAACAAAACCCAACAACATGATGAAATATTGCAGCATCATGTGGTGCAGACTTGTACCTTAACGTGGTGCAAAGTTGCACCACGTTGTTGGGTTTTCTTAGCAGCGCACAATGCTGTATCTTTCCTCAGAAAGTGGTGCAGCTGGTGTAGCATCACTTTTTGGTGCAATCTGTCACAAAATGTTTAACAGTGTAGGTCCATTGGTTATCACCCCACAAACACTGAATGGTGGACGCTACAGGGAACCTGTTATCCGACTATCTCCATCCATATCTGCAGGAGGTTTATCCTGACCACAGTACTATCGTTCAACAGTTACACGAGCCCTATGACGCGGTCTACAGTGCCGTGTCATCGGGCTCGTGTAACTGCTGAGTGGTTAGAGGAACACGCCAACTAATTCGCCACATTGCCTTGGCCCTCAAACTTCCCTGACTGTAACCCGATTGAATATTTGCGGAATATGCTAGAACGGGGTATGAGAACTGCTGATCCTTTTCCACGGAATGACCGTGAACTGACCGAGCTGCTGCAGCGGACATGGGTCAAGTGACGCATGGAGGATGTTCAACTGCGAGCTGTGATTGCATAGAAAGGTGGTGGGCCAACGCGTTATTAGGTAGGTGTTCCTACTTAATATCACCATCATCATCATAGAAAATATCAAGAAAATTTGAAAAGTTTCCATAGAAGTGTGTGAAAAAAAACCAGGCAAATAGAATGCATTTCTGTGTTATAACAAATAGCTTTTTTGGTGCCATGTTCGTTACAAACATAAAAACTTATTTTTCCCAACTAAGTACGTTACGTGAAAAAAATCTTTGGGCAAATAATTCAAATTTGAAAAAGTTTTAATGGCTTTCTTCAAAATGTTGCAAAATGAGTTTTTTTGCATTACAACTTTATGCTTTTTGAGATGCTACAAAGAAATATGCAGAGTAATCATACAACGGGATGTCTTTCGTTTTGGGAATAATCAACCAATCCCTTTCCGTGAATCCAGCCATTTCTAGAGCCTGGTCGACATCTTCCTGAGACACTTTTATGTGGTGGAATTCGCCACCTTCTGTCTTCCATCTTTCTCCATTGAGGAATCCAATTTGCACAAGTCCACCACCAGGGCGCAGCAGACGATTCAGTCTTTTCAGAATCGTAACGTAGCTATCTAAATCTGTAGCAACAGCTTCTAGGGTAAGTGACGTCACTATGAGATCATATTCTGCGGTCACCTCTTGAGGAACAACCTCATCTTTCAAGAGGTCACAACGAACAACAGACTTCACACTCTTGCGAATACGCTTTTCAATTTCTCGGCGCCCTGAAATCAGATCCCTGTAACAGCAAATTTTAAAAAAGTATTAAAGAAAGTATTACCAACCGTTTAAATTTCAAAATTTTATAACAAAATTACAAATGTGAGTATTGTAGTGTGGTTTGCACGAGAAACACCTGCTAATAGGGGGATTTTGCTTGGCAACAGAATAACTTTTAATTCAAATAGTCACTGACAGAGAGCGGAAACCGTTAAAATGTTTGTAAACACAGTGAAAATCAATGAAAATACATAAATTGCATTAATTTGGTAATACTATCTGTGAGAGAGGGGACATTAGCGATGAACGACACATAATTAATAGAACATTATGCCTGTGTAATCAGAAAATCACACATTGAATGAACTGGTAACAAGGACATTATGTTTTATAATGTAATACAAAAATTTATGTATGTTGTATGAGCGTACGATTAAAAACCGCCATATATGCATTTTTCTAATGGAACCTAGAATGTATTCCACGAAGACAAAGAGCTTTCGAAAGTTCCGGAACATTTTGTAAAACATTTGGAGACTACAAAGAAACCAGAAGTTCTCATGCTCAGGAAAAGAGACACCTTTCTCGAGTACGATAAAGATCGACCCATTAAGATAATGACATCCGGCAAACATTGTTTAACGAAGGACAGGCGCTGAAAGCCTGGCTGTCTGCACATCAGCATTTATGTGGGCAGGAAAATGTATTGTGTTCATATATGCTTGTATCTTTTGCGGTAGGTTAAGCCAGTCTAAGAAACGCCGCCGATGCGGTACATCAAACGGTCTGGCTATCCAGTGGAAAGAACAAACGCTCGCCGAACGGATAGGCGCGTTGACGCCGTCCAAGGGGGTGGGGGAACAGACGCACTGGCCACGATGACGTCGCTTGCCAACAGGGAGAGGGGTAGTATGCATTCGGGCCAAGGAAGCGGCAGTGACGTAGGCACAGTGAGGAGGCGAAAGAGGGGAGAGCGCCAAGCGAAAAGGGTAGTCTGTCGGTTGTTCGCGGAACGGAGAAGAGCAGTTAAGCTCCAGTTGATGACGTGACTCGAAGGTTTTTCGGGTGCGTGTGTACCTAGAGTAGGGGTACGAGATGGTCCAGTCATACAATATACGGTGACTGAACTATTATTTTCTAGGTTAAGGAAAATCGGCGACACAGGTCTCAGGAAGAGAGACTCTCGTGATTCTTCCGTTAGCCGGAGAGTGTAACTTAAAAATCTGGTGAAACAGGTCCCCGAGACGGGGACTCTCACAGATTGTGGTGCGGATCGTCGGATAGATAAGAAACCACGGAGAGATACAAGTCTTAGGTGTTATCGAGAAAGACTCCCTCTCTAGTTCACGAGCATCGGTAGATGATAGGCGCCAATTGGTAGGTTGGCCGATTACAAACTTTTCTATTTCCATTGGAAGCAAGACATTTCCTTTATCACTACGGAGAGCGTTTTCTTTTTCTACGGACAAGCTTACCTGCAAAAGCCTCATATTATTTATTAAATGTTATTAGTTTCAATCAAGTTTTTCAGCAATTACTTTGTAGTCATTGGTAGTTTTTTATCTGTAGTTTTTCGGCAGTCTCAATATATCCTCCTGATTCAGAAATATTCTTTATAGTAAAGTGGGGAGGAGCGTCCGTTCACTCAATATTAATATTGGGGTAAGTTCTTAGGAACGAACCTGGTGCTTCTATTGGCTGTGAGGGGGTCCTACAACGTGGACGACTGCGAAACATAATTTAGGGCGGGCCCACATAATTAGCTGGTTACGTTCGCCCCTACACTATCACAACGGTAATTGTTCAACATGTCCTCCACCACTAAACATCGCAGCATTCAAGCATGTGACAGCGACTGCGTAATGTAACATGTCAAGGGGATTTGGGAGGGGGGTTATCGGCTACTTTGAGCAGTTCGATGGGCTACACTATTAAAAGTTTCAGTTCAACGTTGCACCACAATATCGTTCAGGATCTGACACTTACACTATGATCTGGTGCGATTTTCACACTTGCGCCGTAAAGTGGTGCATGAAAACTTTTGCCTTGCACCAAGTTTACGTGCAATTACCAAATGCGGCGTTACCTCCTTGCACCACATTTTGGTGCAGTGAAGGAAACGGCACATGCGTCTTCGTCATCAAGTCATCCGAAGGAGACAGATGTTTTGTTGTGTCCGCATGTTGGTTTTACCGTCAAAGTGAGTGCGAGTTTGGAAAATTTTAAAGAAGTGTTCACTCAAGTTAATAACGTAAGTGATAAAAATAATTTTTGTAGTACATTTATATCTGGTGTTTCTCACATAATTATTTTCCCGTTGAACTTTCTGATATTATATATATATACCTAGCCACGTGTAGAACAATACAATTTTATTTTTCTGAGAAGGTTGTTCTCATGGAAGTTGCTTCAAGCTCAAATTGCGGCATTTTTTGGCCCAGTGTATTGATCTTGAAATTGAGACTACACATGTGTATATGTGCTAACATAAGCAATGAAGATCAAAATCTTTCGAATATGCGAGAAAAAAATTTTAAAAGAAAAGAAAAGGAACCTTTTTAATCCCCTAAATTGATGAAGTAAACGCAAAAGTTTTAGAACTGTACACAGAAATCCTGTTTTCAAAATACTTTATACATAAAGCAGTGATGTAAAAAGACTACACTTAATTTTGGTGATATGTTGCACCAATACGTGGAACTACAACAGCTGCACCACATTTTGGAAAAGCTACACCAACAACTGGTGCAACTTTGCACCGTGTTAGAGAGTAGGGTTTCACTATAAAATGGTGCAACCTTACATTTGATAGTGCAATATTACACCCTTTTATGGTGCAACCATTACACCATATTCTGGTGCAACCTTACCTCATAAAGTGGTGCAACCTTACCCCATAAAGTGGTGTAAGATTGCACCACCTTGTTGGGTTTTATTTGCACCACATAATGGTGCATCTTTTCTCAGAAAGTGGTGCAACCTATCCCCAAATTTTTAACAGTGTATAAGCAGTCGTCCGTCCCTGATTTAGGGACACTGGCTCCAGGGAAAGGTAGAGCCACTGCCGTAAGACAAACACAACGTCCATACCTCACTGGAATTTGAACGTGGACCCATCTCGGACATATGATTATAAGCCAGTGCTTAGACCAATGCAATCCATTAGCCTCAAGGTCATCTCGGACATATGATTATAAGCCAGCGCTTAGACCAATGAAATCCATTAGCCTCAAGGTCTATTGTATTCACCCGAAAATGCCTCCAGGGCATTTTCGGGTGAATACAATAGACCTTGAGGCTAATGGATTTCACCATATTCTGGTGCAACCTTATCTCATTAAGTGGTGCAATCTTACCCCATAAAGTGGTGTAAGGTTGCACCATAAAGTGGGTTCCTCATTTGTGAGAGTGTGAAAGGTCTTGTCTGGTACACTCTGGACTTTAAATAACTCCACAACTAGATATCCTCAGCATAGGCGTAGTGTTACAAAATTGGGAATGAGGGGGGGGGGGGCAAAAATAAGTGCAAACTGATGGTTTTCTTGTGGGCTGGGCATTCTCGGAAATAGTTTCCCCGAAAATGCTCCTGTTCAATTGTCATTAGTACCATAGCTTAGGTTTTTTACATGCCTCATATATCCAAAAGTACGAGGTGTGCCAGGCTTGCGTTGATTCACCCTAATGAGGAAAAACAACATGCCTTTCAAAGCACCTCATGCAGTTATCTGATGAGGAAAACCATCACCAGATGACTGCATGCTATTGTGTATGGAATGACTGCTGGAAAGCTGTTATAACAATGCTCGCTATTGTGTAGCGTTGTTCCCTTGGCTGTATGTCATAGTCTATAATATTTAAAAGGCAAACGACTAGTCATTATTTTTTCCAATTTTTAAGTTGAGGATGGGGGTGGCACGTGTCCTCCGTGTCTTCCCGACTCTACGCCTATGTCCTCAGGTGTCAGATCTCGAGACCGAAGCGGCCACGGGATGCTACAGTACTAGCTGATTTGTCTTTCTGCACCAAATGTGGTGACAATGAAATTCTTTCCTGGAGAAACGACCTAAGCTGGGCCACCATACTGTATGAAGGTGACTGTTTGTTCTTCAAAATACACCATCACGTAGCAGTTTCAAGTAGCGTCTGGCATTTACTGAGCAAGTCTTCCAGCCATAGGCGCCGACTTCGTGGGTTCGAAACACTTTTTGAACCCCCAATGATTTTGTTGTGGGTTCCTTGAACCCCTAACATTTTTGTGCGTATTTCGTGGAAAACACACGTATGCATATGTGCGTAAATTTTGTTCTTCGTTATCAATTCTTCAAGGTTTTTTTTTATTATTTTTTCCTCATTCACTATACTGTATACAGAAAGTGTGTATAGAAATTTACCCCTGAGACTGTTTATTTGCCTCAAAAAAGAATTAGTGTTTGTTCGTGCTCATCAAATTTGACGCGACAGACAATACCTTAAGTACCTTTGTTTAAGAGCATTTAAAACTGCCTCCTTTATAAAAGAAAATTCTTCGGTTTGTCTGGGTTTCCACAAAATACAAAAATCTAGCTCTACATTCGGAGACGAGAACCTATTCGAGGTCATACTGATAAAAGCGGAAGTATATTGTAAAGTCAGTTGACCTACCCTATCTTCGGGCAGTCGGGCACTAAGGAGGTTAGAAGAGAGAGAAGATGGCATCAGAAGCCGCTGGTGAAGCCAAATCTGATCATCTGGTTTCTTGCGCCCTCCGGGTGGGGACGGTTTAGTGACGTGACGTCACTTACTGAAGACCTGTGTTGGAGCACAGATTGATAGCGGCCGTCTCTTACTCTCTGCAGCAGTCCCTGAAGGTCAACAAGGCTCCCACAGCTTTAGCAAGGCCATGATTGGTCAATCGCCATATGCACTTCCGCTCGACGAAGCATAAATTTGTTTAATTTTTTTAGAAAATACACTGCCGGACAATTGCTAAGGACGGATGACAATAGCAACGATAGCAACCATAAAATGGAAGGCAGGAAAATGTGGAAATTAACATAAGTGCGGGATACAGTAAGACGTGTTGTGCGTATGCAAATTATGGATTGCCGAACTTGTTCGTGACGTCATAGCGCTGATAAGACATATAAAGGATTTGACGCGTATTGACCGTTGTTGTTCAAATGCAAAGTTGAAAGGGAAAGAAACAATTGACGAACTTGCAATTTTCAGTATGTCTTCCCGACATCACCTACATGATTTTACGCGTGGCCGTATTATTGGCGAGATTGAAGAAAAATAACAGATGTTGCCAGGGAGTTCGACGTCAGCCACAGTGTTGTTTCAAGGCTTTGGAAATCATTTCAAACAAATGGAGAGTGTAGCAAACGTCACGGGGTAGGTCGTGTTCGCAGTACGACACCTGCAGAAGATCGGTACATAGTGCTATCAACAAAAAGACACCGGCGCAGCACAGCTAGTGAGGTAGCAAATCAGTTTATGGCTGCTACTGGCAGGCGGATCTCCCGAAAAACTGTCGCCAGACGTTTGTATGAAGGAGGACTATACGCCCGCCGTCCTGTTGTGTGCATCCCATTGTCCAGACGTCACCGTACCGCCCGTTTGCAATGGTGCCATCAACATCGCAATTGAACTGATAACGACTGGTCTGCTGTCCTCTTCTCAGATGAGAGTAGATACAGTCTATCGTCTGATTGTCGACGACAACTGATCTGGCGTGATAGTGGTACTGCATATTGTCCAGCAAACATACAGAAAAGGGACCGATATCCGACATGTAGTGTCATGGTATGGGCTGGCATCATGATCAATGGCCGTACGTCCCTCTATGTGCTTCCAACTGGGACTATGACTGGCCAACGATACATTAATGATGTTCCGCTACCTCATGTTTGCATGTTCCGTGGTGCTGTCGGTGATAGATTCATTTTCATGGACGACAACACAACATGTCATCGAACAGTCGCTGTCCAGGAGTGTCTTGAGAGCGAGGATATTCAACGCCTCGTATGGCCAGCACGTTCTCCAGATCTGAATCCCATTGAAAATGTGGGATGCTTTGGGGAGGAGTCTTGCTGGTCGCCAATGCCCTCCAATAAACAAGGACACCCTCATCCGTGCACTGACAGAGGAATCGGATAAATTACTCCAACAGCTGCTTGATAATGTTGTGCAAAGCATGACACGACGTGTGGAATCTTGCATCGCCCTCCATGGTGGCCATATCCTGTATTGACATCTTACGCCGGAACACCTGCGGACGGTAATTTCATTTTTTTCACGTTTACGTATTCTGCACAAAATGGCCTGTTTGTCCCTTGAACACGTTCCAAAGCCTTCTGGATTTCAGAGCACAATAAATTGTCTTTCTTGTAATGTCCTGGCATTCTGACATTATTTTATTTCACTTGGCATTTTATGCGAAGTGAAATAAAAGAAAATAATTTTTTTATGCGCTATATAGCCGTATATGATCCGTCCTTAGCAATTGTCCAGCAGTGTACTAAACAGAATTTCTGTAACTTTTTGCAAATTTTCAGTTATGAGCATCTATATTTCGGTCTCATTTTTTCCTGACTACGTGCTGCACAAGTGCTCTAAAACCTCTTCAAAGTCAACGAGTTCCTCATAAAAAAGTACAGAAGCAGCCCAAGTTGGACATACTAGCCATACACAGCTGAAACGAAGTAGAGCCCACGGAAAATGCAGGGCGTGCGGATGATACCATGTCCTCTCCCTTCTAAACTCCTATTTAAACTCAGAAATCATCTGAAGAAAAAAATTGTTGGCATTTTTAAAATTGGTAAAAAAATCTTAAAATAAATTTTACATGTTTTTGTTACTTTTATAAGACAATTGAGTTGGAAATTCACACAGTATCTGTGTATTGTATATAATAATGTCGCGCCCACAAAAGCGAAATAAATGAAATAAGTAATTATTTACAGAAAAAAAAATCTGTAATTAACTATAATTTGCTTCATTTTAGCATTTCAGGCGTCTTATTATGCCAGATAATCTGACTGAATGAAATTTAAATTAGACTTAAATGCTTTGAAAAATGCTTGGGGAATTCGATTCAAAATTTCCAGAACCCCCAATAATTTTTCAAGTCGGCGCCTATGCTTCCAGTTGTTTCTGGGGCACGGTTTCTCAAAGGAAAAGGGCCCAAGAAGAATGAGTGCAGTGAATCCGCACCACACCGTAACTCGCGGTGAGAGCAGTGCTTCCTCTGTGTATGTATGCGTATGTAGATGATATAGCAGTGGCGAAAGCCAGTGGGGGGGGGGTCGGGGTTAGAACCCCTCCCTTAGGGAAGACTGAGCACGAATTTAAAGCGATATAGACGTGTATACGAGGCTTTCACCAATGAACCAAACCCATCCCCCCCCTAAGAAATTTCTGGCTACGCCACTGTAATATAGTGCCCATATTCGGCAATTATGCGTGTTGACAGACCCATGTAACGAAAAATGAGCTTCGTTTGTATGCAACACATTTAACAACCATTCAGGGGTTCTCAGTAAACTTTGCCGGAGCCCATTTGGTAAATTCCTCCCGCTGAGTGGTATCCAACAGTAACAGCTAGTGTAAAGTTTGCAGTTTGTATTTAACACATCGTGAAGCACACGATTGACCGATGCTCTCGGTACGTCCAATAGTCTTGCCGCTTCACGAGCACTGTTTGTCCCACTTGTCTTTTGAGATGTAGTTCGTGCAGTTGGGACGCCACAGCATTCAAACGGGACTCCCTTAACCCTGGCCTCCCGCGTCGGAGAAGAACCAGCAAACTTCCAGTTTGTTGGTTTTCAAGCGAGAAACTTAAGAATGTAGAGAGAAGAAGCACGGGATCTTTCAGCCCTTTCGCACACATAGATGGACCCCATAGTGGGATCATTTAACGCACATAGTCAGTCTACAACATCGTGTACCAGATGATAGTTCTGAGGACTGCTTTGGAAAAGTTGAAAAGCTTTAACGAGAGTTGATGGAGGTTTGATGGTGGAAAAATGGTGATCTTAGGCATGACGGGATTTTATACTGTTCATCGGATTTTAATGGTGAAATGTTTTTAGATCTCAAATTTTAACTGGTTGTGCAACAGCCAGATGCATGGGAACATCGATGGAATAAGAAATGTTACCGGCATGTACATAATGTGTTTTTAACATTTATAGTGTTGGAACCAATGTACAATAATGTACATAAATGAGAGAATAAAACCAGATGTTTCACCTACCGATGGAGTTATAGTTGAAGGAATCGCGGCATGGTTGGAATTCATTAGTGTGTTCACAAAGAAAATAAATTAACACAATTATGGATTATAAGGTACGTAATGGTATTTAGGTCCATGAGTGAAGATATTTATTTTTAACTATAGAATTTTCGGTATGAATTATCACTGTATGACCCGGAAACACAAAGTTTGGGTTCATATAAGATATCTACATCCAGTTTCCTCAAATCGTCCCACCAGGCACTGTAAAGGGGTACAGGGGTTAAGCCCTTGGTGTTTCTTCAGTTATTTCTGTGATCGGTATTTTCGCAAAACTTCTGCTGTAGATTCTGCACTTAGATAAGAAAACTTCAGTAACAAGGCTTGATCTGGCAAAGTTCTCTTAAACACACTTCTCTGGAACACCGTTTTCAATAACGAAAACATGCCTTGGACCATAACGTTGCCACCGCTAGCTTGAAGAGTACCGATGATGCAAGATGGGTCCATGATTTCGTGCTGTTGTTGTCATGCCCTCAACTTCCATCTGCATGGTGTGATTTGAAACGTGATTCGTCGGACCACATTCTCCTTTTCCACTCATTTACTGTCTAATTCTTGTGTTCCTGAGTGAACTAGAGGCGTTTATCTTCTTGTTTGCTGCAGATAGCAGTGGCTTGCGGAGAGGATTCTGTAGCCCATATGATGTAATGAGCTGTGAACTATACATTGAGAGGCTATTGGACTTGATCCCTGATTCAGATTATCATCTGTAATCTGACGAAAATTTTCCTGTCTGTTGGACTGAACAAGTCTGCCTACTCTCCACCCAGCCTGGGCATCCAGTAGCCATTAATGACCACACGCCTTGCTCTCAGACCAGGTTTTTTGACTGGTGGTTCACTCTCTGTGAAGTTTAAAAACCGGTGTCCTCCAACATTTCACAAGTGCAGCCGTTTTGCTAATGCTCGCACGCACCAATCCTATAGTACCCACGATCATTCCACGTTTAAAGCCCGTCAGATATCGTCTTTTACCCATTATTTCTTGCGCAGTGCACTTTATTAGACTAAGCATGCCTTCAGTATTCTCTTTTTATACCAATTCAGCCATCTTGCGTCAGGAGCATCTGCGGGATAGTTATTTTGCTTAAAATGGTCTAGTGGTCATGATAATTTGGCCACTCAGTGTATGTATCTTGCACTGGATGCCAGTGACCGTTACTACGCCACTGCTACCCCATAATACTTCATGGAGTGAACTTTTTTTTTATTGTTGCTATGCATTTAGGTCTAATTTCGTTTTTGTTTCTACTTTGCTTTACTGACCTTCCGATCAAGAATAAAAGTAGGTGTACCCGTATTAAACTATTTCACACGGTGATTCCTACGAGGGTCATCTCAAAAGGTTTGCACACTGTGGGTTATCTCTTAAAAAACGATTTTATTTCACAATATACCTTTACAGGCCTTCCAAGTAATACTCATGTTTTTTCATGACAGCGTCCCAACGTTTGGGCAAGCCTTGTATTCCAGTTGGGACACCTCCATCCTTGAGGCATCAGATTACTCGGGTCACCTCATTAGAAACATCCTGAATCGTACTGAATCGTTTCCCGCGGAGTGGCTTCTTCAGTTTTGGGAACAAGTCGTAGTCTGGTGAGCTGATGTCAGGACTGTATGGTGCGCGGGGAAGCAATTCCCATCCATACTTTTCTCGAATGTCTCTTACTGAACAGGCATCATGCGGTCTCGCGTTGTCGTGCAAAATTATGACCCCAGCTTCGAGCATGTCAGGCCTTCTTTGACGAATCTTTGGGTAGACATGTGAATTTCTGAGTAGACAAGCGAATCTTTTGTCGACAAGAAGCGGTAGACATGTTTGTTTCTTATGCATTCTCTTCACATGTTTTCCATCGATCTTCTTCCAAAATGCTGTTGACGATAACCACAGAAATGTCGTCCGTTGCATCTGACGGCCAGCCGCTTCTTGGATCGTCTTCGATGCTTTTCCGACCTTGGCGGAAACGAGAAACCCATCGTAACCCCACAAACTTCACGCAAAGCTTTATGAATTTCAGTTGGGGATTTTCAGTCTTCACTTTTATGTAGGATCGCTGTTTTTTTCTTTTTTATGTGAATCAAGTTTTGACTTTTATGTAGGATGGTGTAGGGATTTTCAAAGTTTCAACTTTTATGTAGGATCGCTGGTCGCTACGCCAGATCTGACCTGACTCACTTTCTTCCTCTATTTCTAGGCAGAATTTTTCGGAACAAGAACAAATTATCCAGCAAACGTAGACACAACTTTGTATACTGAAGTCTGACTCACAACGGGAGCAACGATTGGAGCGATTGCATCATTCCAGGGGCAGCGCCTGCGCAGTGTGCAAAACTTTTGAAATGGCCTACGTATTAACAGCACTGATGTCTTTCTATTGTCAGAAAGACTGCACTTTATCAGTTTAGAGTCCTGGTTTTTCTTGTTTGTTTGTTATTTTCAGTGACCAAGTTTCAACGTTTGTAATTGAAATTTTTGCAGAGGATCGAGGATTTCTGTTTTTAACAAAAACTTCTGTCCTTATAATTAATTTATCGAAACCGATAATGAAACGGAAACATACTGCTTTTCTTTTCCAAATTATCCCTTCACTTTCCTTGAAGTCGTACCACAAAATTTACGCTAACTAATGAACTTTTTGGTCACGGGATGTATTTCTTAAGATAACGTCAAGCTGTGATTCGGGTTCTAGCATTTCAGTTTATTTGGTCAAGAGTTCCAAACATCGCTTCATCACAAGCAGTTTTAACATTGCTTCTCCACAAGCACTGTCCATTTTTTTAATCGAAGGCTTAACTACCAGCGTGAGCAACTCAGTGGGCTATAAGCAGTCGTCCGTCCCTAATTTAGGGCCACTGACTCCAGGGAAGGGAGAAAGCCAGGGACGTAAGGCAAACATAACATTCATGCCTCACCGGGATTCGAACCCGAACCCCTCCCGGACAGATGATCATAAGCCATCGCTTAGACCACTGCGCCACCGTGGCGGCGTCCAGTGTTTGATGCTTTTTTCCTCCTGCAGTTTTCTCATTAAAGAGAATTACATGATTTTTAGTCTTTTGGAAATGAGAATCGTCCCAGCCTATCATATGCTTCACAGCCATATCGAACAAACGCGAATGTGGCAGCCCCAGTGACCAAATGTTCTGAGGCGTTGGCTTCTGACCATTCGTCCGAGATGGAGCAAACATCAGTTCCGGATAAGGCACAGGTGATGTGTTGGTCTTACGCCGTTTGCTTTGCTACCTCCATGGAACCGCTGGTCCGAAATTAGGGACGGGCGACAGCTTATAGCCCTCGCAGTTTCTCATAGTGGTTTTTAAAACGGTAACAAAAAAAGAAAAAAAAAGAATATCAGGTATCTTATTCAGAAGACAGACAAAGCAAAAATATAAACTCACTCAAAACCTTCAATTTTAGCTACTGCGTCTAAAAATAACGACCAGTCGAGATCAGATTCTCCTTTCAGCCATTTCCTGAGTTCATGGCAATTAGCTTCCACGAAGTCACTCTGAACGATTTCTTTGAAATAGGCACTGGCAGAAGCAATGTTATGAACCGTGGATCCACTGCCGATTTCCAACAGTTTGTGCCCTTTGAATCGTCCTACAGAGAAAAACCTCAAATAAAGACAGTCTGTAAAGAAATATTTACAATACATTCTACAAATTCCAAACAATTTCAAACATTGGTTGATTGCTGTTTAGAATAGAAAGACTATTTTTAGTTCTCTAATAACGTAGTAAAAATTTACTTAAAAATTTGACGATGCTTCATTATCACTAGATTATATCATTTCTTTATCACCGGTTATTTATTGAAGTCGAAGAAACTTCTGCTGTGTCTTAGCAATTGCTGAGAATAATTTTCTCTCAATCCTTTCTAAAGTTTCTGTATGACACGACAGTTCGATTTTGAATGAATCAAATATAATTTCATCGAATTCTATTGACATCATTAAAATTAGCGATCAGCAGCTTTACAAACAACATCAAAAACAAGAATTTGAACTCAACCAAATGGAATTATTTTACATAATTCGTATTTTACCGGTCATTTAAATCAGCCCAGTCTGACCGACTTTTCTTGAAATCATGATATTTTGGATGATTTCGCTTGAAATGAAAATGTTTTCTGTTTTACGTTAGCAAATCAGATCACAACTGTTCTAAAATCCTGCATCAATGCACGGATTAGCATCATTCTGACAGATTGCTTGAGGGATTTCTTTCAAAATTAATGCTATTTGAAAATCATTTTAAAATCCGAGGACATTTTTTGCTTTGTTGCCCTCACATAACTTCCAGATTTGATGTTAAGGTATGGAATGTTTTGGGAATGTATGCAACATTCGTCTGGCCAATTTTGCTTTAAATAGGCTCAAGCTGACTGACTTCGCTTTAAACAAATTGAGGTGAAATTCTTTAACATGTCCTGATAGTTGATTTTATTATTCTGAATGCAGTCAGTACGAACACATCTAATCTCCTAGTCCAATTATGTTTTTCAGTTCATCTCTTTCGACTGATTTCTCAGAAGCCTAAAAGCTTCTTTAATTTTTTGATAGATCGTAAATGACAGCCTTCTCGTAGTATTACTTCACAATTTTGCTGTTGAATTGAAAAGTTGCGCTGCTTCGGAATTATTTTTATCAAGAAGAAAAATTTATCTACGTGATACTTTTAAACTGGAAGCAAACTGTTCCTTTTTTCTTTTCTTTCGTAGAGTTTGAAGACCCTCGTTAGCGCCTGAATCCCTCGAGGGGGGTACGGTGGAAGTCCGGTCCCTAATTTATAGGGTTACTGACTGGTAGAAGAATACTAAATTTGGGAAGAACGAACGCAACAGCCTTCTAGAAAAAAAATCGAAACCAGGCAAGGCTGTGCCTTCGAGATGAAGAAAGCCATGACACTTCATTTATGACGCCAAGCTTTCTCTCAATCATATGTAGAGGATTTTAGGAAGGGTGTGTCTGACCCCAGGTCTTAAAAAACCCTTAGAAATAGGAAGCTAGGAGATTTGGGCTAGAGTGCCCGATAGAAAAGTGACACGGAAGCGAAGTAGAAAGGGGGAGGAAGACGCCCTTATTTATTACCGGGGGCCAGTAACCTGGGTCCAACGGCTTAACGTGCCCATGCGACGCACGGCGGATGTTTAGTGGATCGAACCTGAGGTCTTCCCCATGGCAGTCACGAACGTTGCCCACTAGGCTACCCGTGGCCCAAGCTTTCTGTCACATCCAGCGATAAATATTTAAAATTTATTTTTCAGAGTAAATAGCGGCAACTCCAAAATATTTTATCTAGCTTGATTATCAGTTATTTCGAAGAAAAAGACAGAAAGATAAAATACCATGATCTTTTCGTTCTAATATCTTTTAATTCAAATAAAAAATAATCCAGAAAGATTAAAGCATTGTGTAGTAACCCCTATTTACTTTGAAAAACAAATTTTAAATATATGTTGGCAGGAACTGCCGGAAAGCATAACGTCATGGTGCGAAGATTTAGAAACTTGGCTCATTTTCTTCTGGTTACCCTTTGATTGATTTGTGGCACAAAATGTATTCTGAAAAATCTCACATACTAGTCTCTTGATTTATTTCCGCTGTCTTAATGAAATTGCGACACCAAGAACAGCGAATCGCATGGGACGGAAACTTGTATAAGAGGATAGCCCATAATAAGGGATGCAAATGATTACAGCTACAGCGTGCATGTAAACTTCGTGTACGATCTACGCCCTCTTATCTGACCCGGTGTAGGTATAACAGCAGACAGCAGAGAACGTCTTCCTATAATTGCATCGCGAAAATGCGTGCAGTGTAGCATTGCTAGCGGATGGCCATACTACGCAGCAGAAGAAGAAATTCGTATGTACAGTTGTTAGACTTTGAGTGAGGCGAAGTTGTAGGACTGCCGGATGCAGAATTGACTTATCGTGGTATCGCTGATTGTGTCGAAAGAAATGGAAGCGCAGTGATGCGATAACGGTGGCAGTTGGAAAAGGTAGGTAGGACGATCCTACGTGAGGGGTGGTACGAATAAACGGGAAGAACGGCACCTCTACCTATGTAGTGTTGGCGAACCGCAGAGCCACGTCCCAATACTGGATATCCTCCACACATCAGGATATGTCTGCGAGCTCTGTTCGACGCCATTTTCAGCAGAGACAACTCACCGCTTGCTGTCCGTTGCGGCGACTTTCACTGACTCTACACTGCCGATGTCAGAGACTGCAATGGTGTAAAGACCGGAGACACTGGCGTGACAAATGGCATCACATAGTATTTAAAGAAAAGTCGCGGTTTAACCTGATGCAGCGTAAATAACTGTCCCTTCTATACAGAGGCTCTGGTGAACGGCTGCAGAAAGCCTGCATTACGGAGCGTCATATGGCCGGGACACGGAACGTTGAGATGTCGCGTGCTATTGGGTTTTGTCCGCATTGCCGCCTCATACGCATTGCCGGAACACTGCAGAGCCAGCAATTCCTGTAGGACACTCGTATTTTGCGGACTGAAGCCTTACCCGACCGGCCACATGTGGCACGGAATGTTTTAGACCTCCTGGATGTTCGATTTCTGTCATTTTTTCCTTGACCTCCACTTTCTAAAGATTTAACGTCCATCGAACATGTTTGGGGTACGGTCGCCAGGCGACTGTCCCGTCAGGTCACTCTGGCAACTATCGAGCATGAGCTTTGGGTTAGAAAAGGGGCAGCATGGCGGGACATTCCACAAGCAAATATTGAGGACATCTTCCGTTCAACGTCATGCCGCGTATACAGAACTCTGTTATCATTGCTCGCGGAGGGAGTACTCAGCATTGTGTTTTCCTCTGCACCTAGAGTACAGTGCTGTATATGCAGGGTAAAATATGTAAGTAATCTACCTTATAAATTCCACTTCGTTACCTCGAGCTTATTTTGGTGTTGCAATTACAATAAACAGCAGTGTATTAATTTTTAGTACCGCGAACTGTATAAGTTTAATGTGAATGCGCAAAACTCAAAGGGAGGCCTTTTGTTTTAAGCATTTACTCTTGTGCAGTGTGTTCTAATTCAAGTCACCCTCTGTTACCTCGACATTCGGATGAATACATCCATTGGATAATCATTTTGCTGTGTCCCGTTAAATAAGGGTTTGGGACAGTTTGGTTAGTATCGCTGCACGTTAAAAATACGGGTGTCTCCTTAAAACGGCAGAACGGGCCTTGAACGTATAAATATGCTGGCAACAAGACTTTTTTACGGGCATTTCTTACAGTGTAACGCTACAAATGCCACTGCCCCTCGACTGACTTTACAGCCGAGTTTCCGAAAGAATTCAATAATTCTTCATAAATACATGAAAGGCATAAACGTATCATTACCGACATGTAGACACCGTACCTTTAACTGTTTCCCACGTAGCCACCCTTCAGAAAACTTGAAAATCACATCGCCCTGGGACGGGAAACGAACTGAAAGTTGTTCGGATTATACACACAGTCGTATCAGAATAATATGACCTAATAATAGGAATAATCGCCCTTGGTCCCGATGACAGCGGCGAGACGGCGTGGCATGGACGCAATGAGGCCCTGGAAGGTTGCCTGAGGTACACGTGCTCATTCGGACTGCAGGAGAGCACGGAAGTCCCGGAGATGACGTGGTTGTGGGTCGGCACGTCCAACCTGTCGATCCAAATTGTCCCACAAGTGCTCTATGGGATTGAGGTCTGACGATTTTGCCGGCTAAGGGTGAACGGAAGCATCGCTGTCGTGTTCCTGGAACCAGTCACGCACCCCCTTAGCGAAGTGGCACAGCGCATTGTCCTGTTGGTACCAGCGGTACCAGGTTATACCAGGAAAACATGCCCCAGACATGCACACTGCCACCGCTGGCCTGTACTTGACCGACAAGCGTGTCCGGGTTTTGGTTCTCGTGTGTCTGATGTCATATCAGCCACCGCCCGTCACTTCTGTGGAGTAGAAACCTCGATTTGTCGGAGAAGGGAACCTTTTTCCATTCTTCCACTGTCCAATGACCGTGGTCCCATGCGAACTACAGGCGTCGTTTCCGATGGAACTGGGTTAACATGGGCGCCTTGACGTAGCGTCGACTCCGGATGCCCATGCGTAACAGGGTTCGCTCTACTGTTATCGGGAACATGCACCTGGGTGCCCCAGCGTTCATTTGCGTGGTCAATTGCTGCACTGTTGTGCGTCGATTGCCGTTTATCAGTCGACGGAGGCGACGTTCTCCTCTGAGGTCGATGGCCTTCGGGGCTTCATAGTTTTGACGTTAGGAAGTACTCAGTGTGCCAGCGGCACATTTTTGGAACACCCTTACTACAGCACCTCGTGAACAGCCCGCGAGGTCTGCTCTTTCTGAGATGCTTCCCACGCATGGCGCGGTAGCCTATGATTATTCCTTGTTGAACGTCTGTCAACTCACTACATCTGTCCATTGTGCTCACGTAGCGAACTATGGATCATCTGTCCTGGCCGGCCGCTTATATCTCCGTGTGGTCAAGCTTGTCACGTGTACTCTGTGACGCGCCTGGGCGGGTACTCTGTGATTCCGGGGGTGGTCATATTATTCTGATACGACTGTGTATATCTGCTTAGATTCAATTGCTTGGCACTTCGGTTGTCCTGCATGGTGTAACACTAGCATGCTTGAACGTAAACGCGAGTTTATTTCCCATTCCAGGGTGATTTAATTTTTAAGTTTTCTGAAGAATGGCTACAGGGAAACAGTAACCGCAACTATAAGCCGGCAATGATATGTATATGTCTTTCATATATTTTTGAAGAATTTAAAAATTCTAGCGGAGATCAGCTGCTCATTGATTACTGTGATCACTTATGATTCACTTTTTAATTCTGCTTTCACTTTGTGTTACTTTGACCGATTCCGCAAATTTGTCTGTGTTGTGTTATGGTTGTTTATCACACCTATTAGTACACTGGCGTGCAAAAATTTAAGGACGAGACGGTTTTTCGAATGTAACGTCGTGCAGCAGGTGATCTCCGCTAGAACATCGACTCAAATCGCTCCACATCGACTCAAATCATACCATATGATCCCCAAGATGTAAGAATATGGGACAAGTGGGAAAACCCGTCCAAACAAGGAATCCAAAGGCACTTTATTGAAAAGGTAGCTTCGAGCACAACTGGACAGAAGACAGAAACGTCCATGTTACAGGCGGTTGCCGAGAAAAATCCAGTCTTTAGTAGGGGGTATGATCACACCTGACTGCGTTGCAGGATTTACAACGTCTGTCCATGCTGAGGACGAGGTTGTCAAGGAGCTGTTGAGGCATCGCTGTCCATTTCTCTTGTAGCGCCAATCGCAGCTGCGGAATCGTTGTTGGTGGCTGGTGATGTGCTGCCAAGAGTCTCCTGAGAAGGTCCCACACGTGTTCGATTGGATTTAGGTCCGGGGACCTTGCGGGCCAATCCATGCTTTGAATATCTTCACTCTCCAACAGCTCTGCGACAGCCACTGTACGAGAAGGTGTAGCGTTGTCGTCCATGAAGAGGAACTCAGGACCCACAGCACCTCTAAACAGACGCACGTGAGGCAGGAGAACCTCGGTACAATAGCGGACACCAGTGACTGAACCTCCTTGGAAGATGTGGAGGTCAGTACGGCTACCAAGCATGATACCGCCCCAAACGAGAACTCCGCCACCTCCAAACCGGTCCCTTTCGATGATGTTGGAGGTGTGATTGCGTGTTCCCTGCTCTCTCCAGATGTGTATACGTCCAGAATCGCTCGTCAGACTAAAACGGTTCTCATCCGTAAAGAGAACTCGACCCCATTGCTGATGTGTCCAGTTCTTGTGTTCCTGGCACCACAGAAACCGCCGTCTCCGATGAGCAGGCGTTAATGGCACACTCCGTACTGGTCGTCGTGCAAATAGACCACCTTTGTGCAGCCTCCTGGCCACGGTAAAATGCGATAACGGACGTCCAGTTGTCTGTTGCATGTGCCTTGCGATTTCTCCCGCTGTCTGCCGTCTGTCTCTTCTCGCCTGTAGGACAATATACCGGTAGTCCGCCACCGTAGATGCTCCTGGACGACCACTGCTAAACTCTAGGACAGCTGTTCCTGTCGTTTGAAATGTTCTCCAAGCTGGTGAAACGATGCTGTGAGCGATCCCGAACTCCTCGGCCACACTAGTCACACTTCGACCTTCTGCCAACTTCCCAATGACGCGACCTCGGGTAAAGTCATCCAGATGTCGTCTACCGGATTGCCTGTTGGCCATATCACACGGTGGCAGCAACTCGACGTCGTTCAAACCGATGTACACCGTGCAATAGCTTTCACCAAATTGCTGAGCGTACACCGCCCGTGTGCTTTATACCCTTCCGACCCCTCCCCCAAGTCATGCTGCATATATGCGCATGCCCTACCGTTCCGGACCCTAGTCTATCTCCTGAGTGGTATTTCGGTCCGTTCTGCCTGCTCGTTCCGCTGTTATGGAAAAGAATATTTGCTGGTAAATATTTTTTTTTTGCAAGCAATGTTTCTAGTAATAAAGCATTAAAATACATCCCACATGCTAGTCAACTTTATAGCCAATGTGGCTTGTAATAGACGAGCATTCACACCACTTGTACTTCCCCGCATTCGCAGAGCTTACAGCTGTAACATTAATTACTCTGGAATTCTTTTTTTGTTTTATAGTATCATTTACAAAACGAATAACTATCCTCCCAGAGATATAATTTAAAATCTATAGTCTAATATAAATTTAATGGAAATGGTGAGCCGATGGTGGTTTAAGCTGTAAGAAGTAATCCCTCACAAAATGTTGCAGCTGACGACACACATTGGGGGATAAATTATTGCAACAGTCCATGTGAAATAATACAACAGTCTTTAAATAAAGTAGTGTCATTTGAACTTTTTCCGTATTTTCATTTATGTGAAAATAAACCCTACATAATTATGAATTTGATTCACAAATCTTTTTCTCACAAAACTAATATTAATAAAAATATTTTTAGTAAATTCTACATGTTTTGTTGAAATGCTTTTCATGTATGATATACCGTATTGCTCCGAATATAGGCTTCACCCGTGATATGAGATCTCAAGGAAAAACAAACCATACCTACATGTTATTACAGAAGCGTAATTATAAGTCACACCCCATTTTTAAACAAACCATTAAAAATGTATGAATAAAAATATTTAAAAAATACTTGGTCATTTTTAACTGTTGAATTGGCAGTAGGACATTAAAAAATGGCTTTTTTCTACCTTTTGTGGCTGCAAAATCATCAATTAAATCATCGAAATCTAAATCTGCTGTAAAATCACTTTTAATGGACAGTATATGAAGAGTGTAACCAGGAGAGATAAGAAGAGGAACTCGTGGATCCGAAAAATGACAAGAGTGGAAGACACCATGATTAGAGTTAAATCCCTGAAATGGCAATGGGCTGGATATACTGCCAGAAGGACGGACCATCGATGGACAGCCGAAATTTTAGATTGGATTCCAAGGGACAGGAAAAGACCCAGAAGAAGACCATATGGGAGATGGGTGGATGAAATTCGAAAGTATGCGGGAGTGACATGGAGGAGACTCTCACAAGACAGACCGTTGTGGAGGAAACTTGGGGAGACCTTCATCCAGCAGTGGATTGATAATGGTTGACAATGATGATGATGCTGATGATGATATGAAGAGTATCAATTGACTCTTCCTTTAAACTTTAATGCTTTGTTCTTTTCAGAAACGAAAACAAGCGTTCGTTTGAACAGTTAGAAATTGGTATTCGCAAAAAACTCCTGAGGCTTGTGTCAACAATGGGGGAAATATAAACTAAATTCAAGTCCCTTAACTTCCCAAGGCAAGTAGGGGATTTGTGCTCTCAGTGAATGAATTGTTTCGTCAGGATTCGAAACTGAAGGAACTCTTCAGCGAAGTCTTCTTCAAATTCGTTCGGATATTGCTTTTGCAACAATTCAGCTGCTTCCATCACATCACTTAGGTCATTCTTGTAGGCAAATCCAAATCTAGAGTACAATTCCTCGTATGACTTCTTTCTGGTTTGCAACTGTGAAACACGATTGTCACATATTACGTAAAAAGTTTGAGTGATGAAGGATCTCGATTATTAAAAACAACGTCTGGAGTTTATGAATCATCTAGAAGTCGGTTCTTGGGTATTTCCTTCCTTCTTGAGGATTCATAATCCATTTCTCTCCCTAACAACTGCGTGGATTCTTTCTCGAACAGTTCGAAATTTTTCTGACGAAATTCAGGATGAAGTCAATATTTGATTCGTATAATGGTGACAAATTGTCCATGGAAGATTGAAAGGGAAGTACTCACTTTGTTGATTCGTTGAAATATTGTCCCAGATAATTGTTAACAAAGCAGTCTCTTTTTTCATTAATTTGGCATGAAGGGACTTAAAAATATATTTGGTTTTTGGAGGTAGTTTGGAGGCCCCCAAAATCTGAGGCCCTGTGCATGTGCACCGCATGCACGTGCAGAAATCAGGCCCTAGTGCAGATGTCTTCGGACGGTTTCATCACCATACACCAAATGACTGGGTTCGTTCCTGGCATCTTTAGCTACTACTGTCCTGCTCAATAGCAACTTTCAGGGCTTCTGTGTCAAATCTGACAGAACGACCACTCCGGGACTTTTCTTGCAGGAATTCATCTCCGTCTGAAACCAATTCCGAGTTGCGCATTCCTTCACAGCATCTGCCCCGAATGCAAAGCAAATGCGACGAGTTGTTCCTGCATCAGATGAACCGAGTTTAAATTCGTATAACAATCATCACGAATAATCCCCACTGATACCGTCATTGTAATCGAACGTCTCTCCACTACCAAACTGCTTACTCATCTGATTCATATACTCAGGGCATCTTGGGATTTCAGTTGACAATATACAGCGGGCGGAATGCCATCTTTCCGCAGATTCAATCATTACAAGGTGTTTCTTCTACTCCTTCGGAAAACGGCAAATACTTTTGTGGTTTCTTGATAGTCTGAAGAGGCATGAAATGAAGAAATCATCATCGAAGATCAATCACCATTGAAAATTAGTAACTCGAGGAGTTTCTCTTAAATTCTTGTTCAGCAAGTACATAACTAGTAAAGTAAAAAAGAATGAAAGGATGCTATACTTAACGTAACGTTTGAAGCCATTTTCCACAAGTTTTCCTCTGTACAGATATCACAGATGTGCACTTTGATGCGTTTCGCTTCGCCAACATGCTTTGATTCACCGCGTTGAAAACAGGAAATTCTCGAAATGGCGCATCTTCCGTTTGCACGTATATATATAGTTAACAGAAGACACGGTGCTAGAATTGTTGTGGAATCTTACTTTTCTAAAATGTATTCATTATTTTTATTAAATAAAAAAAAATAGTAATAACATCTCTCTCTCTTCTACAAAGTAAAAAAGAGTAATGAAACGCATATAGCGTATTAAATCCGTTTATTTTGGTGGTGTAGTCAGCACAAAGATTCGCCAAGCTTTCGCACTTCACTGGGAGGTTTTCTTAAGGCAATAGTAGACATAAAAATGCATAAAAAAGAATATAATGAAAAAGAGTATAATGCCATGCATTTTTTAAATTGATATTTACTGAAAAAGTCTCATGTACTATTAAGTTAAATTTTCAATATTAACTGTATGAAACCACTAAACTTGTATTCATGATTGTACATTTTTCTACTTTTTAGACAATTATCATAGATTTTTTATTCTAATATTTTTTCGATACGGTCTTACATATACTCGTAGTTTAGGTGAAGATAACTGCACCCCCTCCCCCTTTCTTTTTACCGCAGCGGTTTTTAAGACAAGAATCTCACATGTACCGAAAATGACAAGTCTGTTATGAAAAGAATCGTAACTCTTTATAAAACATGAAGGCAAAAAGAAGTAAGAATTAATATTAACGATGCGTACCTGATTTCATGAGTTTGTAGAGGGCAGACAATGCAGGAATGAACAGATAATCCAGTTCTGTGAAGAACTCCTGAACTGCCTTATGATAATCATGAGGCTTCAAGTTCTCCTCGTAATTTCGCTTAACTTCTTTGACGGTTTCCACCATGACTGGCTTTACTAAACTAGAATCACATGAAAATCAACAGCTTATTATTTCTAACATACTTTTCTTGGCGAAAATTAAGAGTAGGTCATTTGATTCAAGCATAACCAGCCATGCACTGGTTACAGAATTTCAGAATACGCTGTGTTCTCGACTCACGCGTGTTCAACCAACAGAAATTCGGTTCTAATATTTTTCAAGTGAGGTTTTTTCAAGACTAACAGCACTGAATATTCTGTTTAACACGATTTCTGAACGATCGAATTTCTCAAGGCTTATTTAGTGATAGTGAAAATTTGGTCTTCGCGGAATAAATTTTAAACACGCAATAGACATCATATCTGGAAACTGTGAACTGAGCATCAGTAGTGCATCAGCATTGTGCGGACGATGCAACGAATAACGTTCGTTGGTAAAGTGGACATGTTTCTCAATAAATTAGTTTCGACGAAGAATAAGGTGAAGTTGCGGTAAGTTGATTGCGCGTTAGTTCTTCGCTGACAAATTCGTTGCTGACACCAGTTCATCGAGGACAAATTCGTTCGCATCTAACTTATAGTTACATCGAATGCGACAGAAGAAAGCCCACTGGTGTGCTTAAAATTAAAGTAACAACCACAAAACCTTGTTAACAGACAATGACTGACAAGGTAATGAACATAAGGAAAGGAACTTTACCTATGCTTTGTGGGACAGTGTTTTATACTTGTGAACACAAGATGTTTGCAAATTCGCGCAAATTATAGACCTGTGGGGAAAAAATCAGTGAAATAAGGCATGAAGCAATATCACATAAACCAACAAAAAAATGGTAGCACGGTCTTCCATACGGAATACGATCACCACGGACAGTAGTGCAAGCTTCACAGCACCGAACCATGCTTTGAATTAGAGTGTCCACAAGAGACTAAATATGTCTAAAAAACTTTTATTCTTTTCTTCATTTAATTGCCTGCAAAGGTTGACCGTTAGCTGTTGCTATATTTCCTAACTCTCCCGCTTTCGATCATCTCTCGCGCTGTCGTGAAATCCCCTGACCTCCCGGTCCACCTAAGACCTTCCCGGCCTCGCCTGGGGCGATTACCTGATCGTACTTTCGTGACCGCCCGCTACCTAAACCTCGAGACAACCCTACTTAACCTCCTTCCCTTGTCTCCCTAAAAATGCCCTTAAGCATATCCTAAAATTCACCGTGAGAAGGAACCACACCGCTTTCGGTAAATCTTAAGCCTCAAAGTAAAAATGTGAGGGCTAGTGCATTAGTCGGCGCCATTGAAATTGAAACCCTAAAAGCATCAAAAGAGGCGCGATAGAGGTAATCTCCATTCAACATACAAAGTGCAAATACTACGCATAGACAAAAGTCGTCTTAGTAAATAACCGTGCATCCGGTGTCTAATGGGGAACTGACTCTGAGAAATTTCTTTCACGCTTTGTGAAGACAAAGGAAGTGGAGCACGAGATGGAATAAAAGTTCCATTTTGAGATTTTATATGAAATCCTACAGCCTAGTATAAAATCTCTGTAACAATGTCCTGCTTCTAATTCACCATTAGAAAAGTATTGCGATGAAAGGTATAATGACGTCTTATCACGGCCCCTGACAGCAGGACAGTAGCCAGAAAAAATTTCCGGGAGGGTTTCTCAATTTGAAAATTAATTTTCACCGTACGTTATACATACACTACATTTTTTGTGAAAAGTGCAACACTAAGAACGGACCATGCGAATCAAATGAAATTTATACCACACATTACTGATATGACTGTGTGATTTAATTTTCAGAACAATACAAAAATTTTTGCCTGCTGAAATCAATATCTTGTAAAGCCTCCTGGAGCTGCAATAAAAGCTTTTAGTCGGCGTGGCATTGAATCGAAAAGACGTTGGTTGGTGCCCTGGATGATTGCTTGCTAGGTGGCATGTATGCGAGTCACAGATCATTGGAACTGACCTTTGGAGAAATTTGATGGGTTAGTTGCTGAGTGACCATATCCCAGACATGTTCAATAGGCGACATATCTGGGAAACGTGTAGGCCAGGGAAGAAGCGACATCTGCCAATAGGGCTTGAACATTCCTGGCAACATGTAGTCGGGCACTATCCTGCTGGAATGTAGCACCAGGAGTGCTCTGAAGAAAGGGTATGACTTCTGTCTGTACAACTTTCCAGCTGTCGCTGTTGAGATTGCTCTAAAGTCGTAGCAGCCGAGATCCTGAATGGTACCCAATGGCACTCCACACCATCACATTTGGCGTTCGGCCAGTATGACGCTCGAAAATGAATGCTGGAAGAAGGCGCTCATCACAATACCGTCTAATGCGTTTGCGGCTATCATGGTAGTCCAAGTTGAATCGGGACTCGTCCGAAAACACGTCATTGTCTGTATTGAGAACTCCATTCCAGCCTGAGAAGTCCATGGTTCAGGGGGAAGGGAATCTTCCGCAAAGGGATACGTGCAGCCAGTCCTTTGTGCAGCAGACGACGTCGAACTGTGGAGGCAGACAATGCCACACCTGTTGTAGTGCTTCATAGTTGTGCTAACACTTGCGAAGCTGCCGAACGGTTCATGACTGCCATGCGGATGAGGTGTCGTCACGTTTCTCAGTCCACTGCCGAATTGTCGATGCACCTGGTTCTCCTCGGTCCACTGCCGCCACACGCGCATCGCTGTTGTGGCGTTATGTCCCGTCGGGGCCGCAATGTCGCGGTACGAAAATGTACCTTCACTGAGACCAATCATTCGCCCCCATTCAAACTATGTCGCATGATAATATTGTGCCTTTTGTCGTCGCCGAGACATTATTGAATCCTGGAGACCCTTTTATAACTCGCTGTCCGCGATGCACTATGGTGTGTATCCTAAACATCCCTCTCTATATACACATCACTCGACTGTCCAGAGGGCGCTGCCGGGTCCAGACATACGCAATGACTCTGCACTTCTAATCATTTGTGCTACCCTGCTCTGCATATTCTGTAAGTTTCACGTGATTACCATCATTCCTTCATGGTGTTACATTTTTCACAAACAGTAGTCTATGTTGGTTTTTTTCTCTGTCACATTTTATTTGGAAGCGAAATTCTCTTATTTAATGCTACCCATTTCTCAAGTACTGTACTGACTTATATGCTATGCTGCTTACACAAGTATATGGATCTATCTTCCCTCTCTTTTTTAAGTACGGCGTATGCCCTAATATCTTTTTTTTTATTATTAAATTGGTATGTGCATGGACTAAGTAAAGAATTATTGGATTATATATATATATTACAATATTTTTTTCTTTTCTTATACGTAATACAGCTTCTTGTCATGAAGTATAGTAGCACAAAGTTCAAACTAGTACATGTCTGTCCGCCTATTGCACAAAGGCCAGCCAGTTCTTCAGCAAATCTATTATCTTCGGGACTGATGTACATATTCCAATAGATGCTCATAAGAGCCAAGCCAGTTATCCTCTCTTGTCCTGTCTTCTCTTCTTCTTGGTTACTCAGTCCAAGGACTGGTTGTTCAGTAGATGTACTCTGTCTCTCCATTCCTCTCTGTTTCTCCGTCGTTCTCTTCCTCTTCGTCTCTTGCCTTGCGTTTTCCCTTCCAAAACTTTCAGAATCGGGCCTCCTTGGCGCAATGTGTGTCCCATCCATAACATTCTTCTTCTTCTTTTTAACATGTTGATCAGATTCCTTTGTTCTCTCACTCTCTCTAGCACCTCCTCATTAGTCTTTCTATCGAGCCAGCTTATTCTCCCCATTCTTCTATAGCTCCACACAGGGCCGTTGCTAGCGGGGGGGGGCTAGAGGGGGCTCAGCCATCACCCCTAATAGCTATTAGGGGGTGATGGCTCAGCTCCCCTACAAGGCTAGCGAGCCCCCCCCCTGGAAAATTGGCGCTGTCAAAAATGACTTAAACTTTTATTTCGATGGTTTACGTAAATTACTTTGATATTTCAACACAGGCATAAATACTTTATTCATATACTGGACTTTTTAAAAAGTTAAGTAACAGTAAAACGACGCAGTGTGAATGTAACTCAAAAGAAAAAAGAAATTTCGGCTTTTTGAATTTTGAATTAGTTGTAACGGCTGTATTAGTAATTTTAGTGATTCTCTACTAGGAACAAGAAACGCATTTTAGGAGGGGGGGGCGTTAAATTTAGAAGAACAAGCTAAAAGAAAGTAATCAAGGGTGGAGGCGTCCTTGCACTCGGGACCGGATTAAAGGTAGGTGGGAAGCTTTGGGGGCTTAAGTCATCACCCCTAGGGGGTGATGCTTAAGTCCCAGGCTGCATCCTTTGTAGTTTTAAGGAGACAATTGAATGTTGCCCTTGATGGCGAACGAAGCACTTTAAGACCACATGGGATCCTATTGCCGTTGGGTCTGTTCCGTGCCCTCAAAGGGAAGGTCCCTCATTATGCTGGAGGTAACAAATTCGTACATTTGTTTTGCTTTTCTTGGCGTGACACTTGCTAACACATATGGTGACGCGAAGGGGCTCCAAAGACGGAAACAATTAAAGGTGAGAAGTTCTGGAATTCTAAAGCATACAAAACACAATCTGATAGTTCTACTGACTTCAGTAGTTTTCTCATGGGAAGTTTTCTCATCAACAAAGTCTCCTCGCCCATGTTGCTTTTAACTGCCCTCAACAGTGCTTAGTGTAGTTGATTTTTCCGTTAGCTGTTATCTTAAGAATTCGGCTGAATTATTATTTTTTTTTTTTCGAATTTGTAGTGTGAGCTATTTTTATATGGAAAAATACATAGTAATTGGCAAGCACGCAAATTCTTCAATTTCTCCATTTACATCTTCAAAGCATTCAGTGACATTAAAGGATTCTACCCAAAATTCTGGAGAGAGTCAACCACAGAAATATGTTGCTGACGATATTTCGAAATCAGGCGAAAATGTCAGACAAGTGATACTTGAAAAATATCCCAAGAATTCGTCAGGAAGTTTTCAGAATGATTGGTTCAGGAAGTTTAAATGGGTGGAATATTCCCAATCACTGGATGCTGTTTTCTGCTATGCCTGCAGACACTTTCAGCACTGCGGCAGTAAAGAAAATGCTTTTACTGTACATGGATTTAAAAACTGGAAAGCTGCTCCGGAAAGGGGAAAGGGATTGCATATTATAAGAATTAAAAATCATGTTATGGAAACTACGGAACTGAAGAAGTTTCAAATACAACATTTTAAATGTTTGAAACCATAAATGTAAAAAGTTACTGAAATCGTTCAAAACATTAAAAAATCCGCTGAAAAAGTCATAAATCCGAAAAACAATATGTCTGCCACTAACTCCATTCTGAAATCTCCTGAATTTAGTGATACGAATGTCCCCCAAGTCGGCAAAACTGAGTGAGCGACTGCCCTCTTTGCCCACGCCTAGCAAAAATTTTACCCACCCCCCAGATGAGCCCCGAGCCCCCCCCCCTAGTTCTAGGACCTAGCTACTGCCCTGGCTCCACATCTCAAATGCCTCCAGCCTTTTCACTTCCCTCTTGATCAATGTCCATGTCTCAGAACCGTAGTGAGCTACCGGCCAAACACATGCCTTTAAAATTTTCTTCCTCAGTTTTAGATCTATATTTTTGCCTGTCAGTAGTCTTTGATTCTCTTTAAAAGCCGTTTTTTGCCATTTCCAGTCTCATTCTAATTTCCTTTTCACATCTCGCATCTTCAGTAATAATTTGACCCAAATAGCGAAATGATTTAACTTTTTCGATGCATTGTTCTTCAATTTTAAGGAAAGCCTATTTTGGATCCTTCCATAATACCATTAATTTTGCCTTATTTTTTATTTTTCCTCATTCCTTAGATATCCACCTTTTTGTGTATTTTTGACATCATGCGCTGTAATTTAGAATTTCCTGTAGAGTTTCGTAATTATGTTTTCAAACGCCCAAGGGATGAACTCTTGTCTATTCACATTGTCCCCACGTATTTGGAAGATCTTTCCTTCTGGTATTAGCTTGAAACTTACAGAAAATTAACAAATGGTTGGGACATGCAAATGATTAAAATGTCAGTGAAAATGCGCATGCGCTTTCGGAGCATCGCCCTCTGAACTGTCTGGTCTTGGGTACAAAGAGTTGTGTCAAAAGAGATGTTGCAATCAGTGAAGAACCAACAATGAGTCGAAAGGGTGTTTCTTGTGTCTCACTATGCCCCGTCGGCGAAGAAGTTTGCATTATGAACAACTGAGGAACCTTCAGCGAGGAAGGATTGTTGAGAAGAAAGAAACGGGATTTTCCTACAGCGAAATTGCCCCTCGTACGGGAAGAAGCGCCAGTACATTGATGCGAACATGACGTCAGTGGACAGGCGAGGCTCGGACAAACAGAAATCCGAGAAATGGATCGCAGAATCGCATGAGTGCACGGGATGGCAGACAGCTCTGCCGCACGACAATGGCCGATCGCACAGAGATATCCACGGAGTTAGCACAGCAGTGGAGCACGTCAGACTTTGTCCTCCAGCACAGTTCGATGCCGTCTGCTTAACAGAGGTCGGAAGCTATAGTAGTCCGTTGCTGCACATTCCTTTGAGCCTCGACCACAGACGCCTCAGGCTGCAATGGGGTCTCGAACACAGACATTGGCGCGTTGAATGGCAACATGTCGTGTTTTCTGACGCGTCACGATTCAACTTTATTCACCACGATGATCGCATACATGTTCGAAGACATCGTAGTGAACAACACCTTGCAGCGTGATACCGGCCCAACGCCAAGCGTCATGGTTCGGGTCGCCATTCTGTTCAATTCGCGATTTCGCCTGATACGAATTGAGGGAACCAATGCTTGGCCATGTGTGGCCCGGAATGTCTAAGACCTCTTCCATGCAAGGTAGAAACAGCTTCTTCCCGGGCCTGCGCCTTCGCTGGATATGTCCCCGATCGAACATTTCTGCGTGCGCCGCTCCGGTGGCGCAGCGGTCTAAGCGATGGCCTCTGATCATTCGTCCGAAAGGGGTCCGGGTTCGAATCCCGGTGAGGCATGGATGTTGTGTTTGTCTTATGGCACTGGCTCTCTCCCTTCCCTGGGGCCAGTGACCCTAAATTAGGGACGGGCGACTGCTTATAGCCCATTGAGTTGCTCACGGTGGTCGTTAAACCTCAAACCACACACACACGCACACACACACTCACAAACATTTCTGTGACATGGTAGCTAAGCGACTGGCCAATCCAACGACTCTGCCAGTCACCACAAATGAACACTGGTCTCGCATAGAAGCATCCTGGCAGTCTATTTCCCAAGACCATATCAAAAACCTCTTCCATTCAACGCCATCCTGTGTAGAGAATGTTATTGTTGCTCGAGGTGACGTCACAAGATACTGAATTTTGAAGCGAAAAGATCTTGTGTAACTCTACAAATGTAATCAGTTATCCCATGCGAGATGAGGAATTTTTTGTTATAATTTGTATTTGAATAGCGCGATTCTTTCTTAGTGTTACGATTTTCACAAACAGTTGTGTATCTTTTTCACATGTCTTCCTTTGTGAAAAACAGGGGAAATATCTTCAGTCCGATTTTAGAAGGAGATGTATCGATTACGCAAATTGCCAGATTAACTAAGGGATGAACACACCTATAGATAATCTCATATCTCGTGCACATGTTCTGCTGTATCCGACAGAGAAAGAGTTTTTAAAGTTCAAATTCTGAAACGGAGAAATCACTTTTGTAGACAAAAGACGGAACGGCGGGTCACCCAAACACTTTTTCTGTACCACATACTTTTTCCTGTATGATTTGTAAATATTGGGTTGTCGGACATGACTTATTTTGGCCATGTTTTGCAAAGGTCATTTATTTATAGAAAGAACAAAGATCAATCAATGATATAATGTCCATTTTTGTTCGATGATCTTTTGCCATCTGTCATTGAGTTGCAGAATGCCTCGTTCATAGAAGGACCTGTCTTTCGTGGCGAAAAACTATACAAGGTGCTGATTTACAACCTCATCTGAATTGAACGTTATACCACGCAAGGACTGTTAAAGTGAGCGAAACAAGTGGAAGTCTGATGGCGCAAGGTCAGGCAAGTATGCTTGGTGTGGCAACACATCCCACCCAAGCTCCAATAATTTTTGGCGGGTGATCAAACTTGCGTGTGGTCGCGCGTCGTGATGGAACACAACACCTCTACGATGAACGATCTCTGGACGTTTCTGGATGATGGATTCGTTCAAACTGTCCAATTGCCGACAGTACACATTCGAATTGATTGTTTTTGGTTCTGTGGTAGGAGCTCGTAAAACACGACGCCTTTAAAATCCCACCACACTGAGACCAGAACCTTCCACTGATGAATGTCTGCTTTAGATGTCGTTTGAGGTGAAGCAGCACGTCAGGACCAAGACCGTTTGCGCAGCACATTTTTGTACACAATCCACTTTTCGTCACCAGTTATCAGTCGCTTCAAAAAAGGATCGTTTTCCTCACATTTAATGAGCATATCGCAGAAGTTTATACGTGCCGTCAATTGAGCTTCTTTGAGTTCATGAGGAACCCACACATTGAGCTTGCTTACGTATCCCATCTTTTTCAGGTGGTCGTGAACACTTTAATGATGGATGTGCAATGTGTCTGCAATCTCTCGTGTCGTGTAACGTGGGTTTGACTCGATCAATACCTTGATTTGGTCGTCATCAACCTCGGTGGGCCTTCCGGACCGAGGAGCATCGTTGATGTCAAAATCACCAGCACGGAATTTTGCGAACCACCGCTGGCACTGACGTTCTTGTACAGCATTATCACCGTACCCTTTACGCAACTTTTCACAAGCTTGACGGGCGTTCTTCCCTTTACGGAAGTAAAACAATAAAATATGGCGAAAATGCACAGTTTGATCTTCCATCTTCAACTTGATGTCAAATCTCCGCAAATCAACCACATCGCTCACTATTTCTTTTAGACTGCAGCTAGAACTGGCACCTGCCGAATGGCATAGCGATAACAAAGCTGCGCATGTCTCTATACTTCCAAAACCGCCCAACCGCCATCGGGTGCCAAAATACGTCATGACTTTTCTGACAACCCAATAGCTAAGAGCCTAAAACGAGATGCAGACAAAGTAACTGAAGCACCAGTACATAGTTTGGACAACATTACTCAGATGCATCCAAAAATTGATAGCAGCAGTAATGAGGATGAAGATCCATCAACTAAAATAGAAGAAGCGCGAGAAAAAGGGTAACTATAAAATCTTATTTCAGTGCTCTTAAGTGAATTTGACACTGCAGTTCGCCAAAGCGTTACAGAACTCTTAGAAATGCTGAGGAATTAAGAGATTCTTAACAGAGCGTATTTTCATTAGCAACTGGTTTCTACGGAAAACAACGCTTGATGATTTTACAAGTATTCCTCAATAAATACGCGAGAATAAACTTCATTAAAAAAACTGTTGAACTTTGTGAAGATTAATCATTAATGTAAAAAAAGAAAAACTGCATTTTGAAAAGTAGTATTGAAATTTTATTGTGAAAAACAAAACAAAAGACATCCAGAAATTATTTTTCTGTGGTGATCAGTGTTTCTTATTCTGCAATTAAGTTAATAAATTATTTACGTTTAAAGATTTACTAACGAGCTGAAGAAGTTAAATAATATGAAGCAAAATGTAAAGTTTCATAACAAATGTTTTACATCTGTCTTTATCAGGAGTACATTGAAATTATTAAATTGAATGTCATATGTATATGTTTAAAGTAAGCAAATATTGATCGAGCACCATCAGAGTATCCTTTAGAATCACAAACAATACACGAGAGGGTACCAAAAAATAAGTTTCACATAGCAGCGACTATCGGAAATGAATAGAATGAAAAAATGCGGCTGCGGAGTGACGTCGTATGTTTCTTCATCTGCTTGTGGAAGGAGTGTGGCACAACTGTGGAGCGTAGTTTATTCGTTAACAATTGATTGTTTGTTATGGCGCATCAGCTGGAGTGTTACTCGAAATTGGAAGTTCGCGGAACAGTGCGTTTTTTATGAGCAAAACGTTTGAATCCAAATAAAATCCACCGTGAAGTGTCTGTCGACTGTTTATGGAGAAGAGGCAATGTCTCGCCAGATTTGACAGATGAACCGGGCAGAAACAGACCTTCATCTTCGACGACCGTTCATCACATTTCGACTCGGACGTCCAGAAGTTGAATAGATAAAACCGCCGCATTAAAATTCATGAAATTGTCGAAGATTTGGGGTGTCATATGGTAGTGTACATGCTATCATTCACGAGAACCTGCACTTCAGAAAAATGTGCATAAGATGGGTTCTATGATCTTTAACGGAACAGCACAGAAATCAGCTATTTGGGTCCAGTCTTGCGTTCCTGCAACGTTATTCTGAAGAAAGCGTCGATTTTTTGCAGGCCATCGTCACCGGCAATGAGATGGGGGTGTATAACTTCGCACCAGAAAGCAAATCAGCTTCCACGGTGTTTAAACACCTCAGCTTACCAACTGCAAAAAAATGTAAAGCCGTTCCGTCTGCCGGAAAAGTGGCAACGGTCTTTTTTGTAAGCAAGAAATCGGTGTATACAGAGTTTATGGCAAAAGAAAGTACCGTAAACACTGCAATGTACTGCGAGACATTAAAGAAATTAAGGGAAGCAATTAAGAATCGAAAACGAGGAAAATTATCAAAATGAATCATTTTATTGCCCGACAACGCAACCCCACACAAAGCTGCCGCCACATAGGAGCTTCTTTGCAATTTCAAGTGGGACGTATGGCCGCATCCCCCATATACGAGTGGATGCTGAAAAGTTCTCGGCCTAGCCCACTTCATCTAATTGTAGCATTATTTTGCCACTGCAGGTCGAAAAAGTGTTCTTTTGTATCGTTAAGGCTCTACGAGACCGGCCATCTTGTGTTGCTGCCTTCTCTTGTTAACCAACGGGCAAGGGTATTTCACAAATTGCTCGGGCAATTTTGCCCATTTTGGAACACCGTTTGTGGCTAACGCAAGATATATCATAAATAAAGAGTTCCCTGGTTTCAGAATTTTTATTGACCTTTCCCTTCATTTTTTACCTGCAGCGAAAGTCGTCCCAAGGCGTCTTCCATAATTTTATTAATTAATAAAAAATACTTAAAGAGTCCAAAATGAAAATCTGAAACCAGGGAACTCTTTATTTATCATATATCTTGCGTTAGCCACAAACGGTGTTCCAAAACGTGCAAAATTGCCCGATCAATTTGTGAAATACGCTTGGTTAACAAGAGAAGGCAGCAATACAAGATGGCGGATCTCGTAGAGCCTTAAGTGCCAATTTTCATACTAATGGCTCTTTTTTTGCAGATGTTTGGCGGTCTGGACTGAATCATGTCAGTGCAAAACGTTGAATTTTTGGATGTGGAACTCCGGGATGTCATGAAATTTCTGTTCCTGCAGAAGAAACCCGCAAAGGAAATCTATGAGTGTATGACGCAAACATTAAGTGACAAGTGCCCTTCCTATTCCACTGTGAAGAAATGGTGTGCCAACTTTCAGCGTGGAGATTTTGAAACCGAAGATGCAGCAAGATCTGGGAGGCCTTCAACAGTGACAACCTGCGAAATTGTTGATCGTGTTCATGACTTGATTTTGTCAGATCGGCTAATCTCGGCTAAAACAATAGCTGAGACACTGGAGATATCCAGGGAACGTGTTGGGTTCATAATTCATGAGCACTTGGATATACAGATGTCAGCGAAGTGGGTGCCCAAATGTTTAAACGCCAATGAAAAGCGAAAACAAGTGGATACTTCCAAATCGGTTTTACAGCCCTTTGAGCGATCTGGTGATAATTTTAGCAACGATTTGTCACTACTGATGAAATGAGGTTACATCACTACGATCCAGAGATGAAACAGCAGTCCCTGCCATGACGGCACTTGGGTTCTCCACGGCCAAAAAATTCGAGACTCAAAGGTCTGCAGGAAAGGTCATGGCAACGGTTTTTGGGATTCGGAAGGCGTTATTCCAACTTGCTGTGCCCATTAAAGGAGGCGTTGAAGGAAAAATGGCGAGTAAAACTGCGAAAAGGCGTTCTCATTTTGCAGGGCAATGCGCCGGCTCACAAGGTTGGCGAAACAATGGATGTTTTGAGGGATCTGGGGTTTAAGTGCATGGACCATTCACCGTACTCACCAGAACTTGCTCCATTAGACTTTTTCTTGTTCCCACACCTTAAAAAAGTTTGAAACTGAAGCATTTTTCGAATGATTCGGAGGAGATATTAGCAGCAGAGCAGTATTTGAGTTCAAAATTTTTTTTTGGAAGGGTTAAAGAAACTCCAGAAACGTTGTGCCTAGTGTGTTGAACTTCAGGGTGAATATGTAGAATATTCTGTAAGTTTCATGGCTCTAGTCCATTTCCTTCTTGGTGAGGACGATAATTTCTCAGCATCTCCACGTAGGCCTGATTAAACTCCTTGCGATCACCAGTTGTTGCCAAACATGAAAAAGGACCTTGGGGGAAGCATTTCGCAAATGATGATGAAGTCAAGGAAGCTGTGAAAACATGTCTCTGTGAACTTGGACCAACTTTTACTTTCTCGGTATTGATAAACTGGTTTCTCGTTCTGGAAAATGTTTACTAAAACTGGGTGATTACGTGGAAAAATATAGGAAAGGTATATGTTCCAGAAATTATACTTTTTTGGTTTCTCATTGTTTAACAAAAGTTATGGGAAACATGTTAAACTTATTTTTTGATACACCTACGAATTTTTTTTTCTGTCAGAACGTTTGTCCCACTTTGGTGACGCAGTGGAAAGAGTCATAAATATATCAATAACCGAGAAAGAAATATTTGTGACGTCACGCTTAGTTTTCGGTGTTTTCGTGCAGGTGGTGTTCAGTGAATGGAAACTGCCTTCCGGATATAATTATGTGACGTCATCACCCCACTGAGAAATAAATATTTGTTACGTCACGCTTAGATTTTCGTGTTTTCCGGCAGGCGTTCCGTGAAAGGAAACTGCGAATTATGTCAGCGTGTGACGTAACAACTGTATGACGAAGTACTTTTTTTATTGTTGTAATGTTCATGAAACAAACTTTGTCATTTAGACATCACAAACAAAAAGAAAGCCTGGTTATTAAAAAATTACTATGCATATCTCATTTCCCCCTGTCATTATGGGCGAGCTTTCACCTAAGGCGAAAGATTGTTTCTCTCTGGAAGTTCTTAATGTTTTGCTTGCTTTGAAAGATTCCGCCCGAAATGGAAACCTGTTCAGCACAGAAGGTATCCTCGGTCTCTTGAATTTTTGTTATTACAGGTTTTACTGTACCAGAATATTCATTTGCCTAAATAATTTATAATGTTCCTATGTTTTAACATGTGTGTAAATTCAGTTCAACCTAAGAAACACTACCAGAAAATTGTTCTTCTAATTAATTTACTTGAGGTAAAAACCCTGGACAGCTTACTACACGTAGAAGAGTCATTTCAAAACCTTCAAAGAATAACTACTTACTTTAGAGCCCTAGACTTTTATTCTTGATCAAGGTTCCATTGTCGGCACAAGATGTCAATAATCATGCATAGCACGCCATACACAATAACTTCGTACAGTGGCGTAGGGTGAGCTAATATTTATCCGGGGCTAAATGTTTTTAAAACTGCTTTGAACCTTCTTCCGTACTGTGAAATGTAATTTCACTGGATTCTGAGGTTTCTAAACGCTACCTGCTGATATCATACTTAACCACATAGAATGAGGTAGATACTTTATTTGTATATATGTAGTGATGTATAACATAAAAGGAAACAGCAGAAATAAAACAGTAGTAAACAGTAGAAACAAAATAAAGTACGTTTGCTGTCGCTTCCACTTAACCAGGATATTTTGCTATACACTCCACAGTAAAAATTCTGGACTGATTTTTATGTTTTTGCACCAAGCAAATATTTAGTCGATGTGGGCCTAAGTCTTTAGAGGTATTTTTTCTTCATATCTCAGTAAACTAAAAGGGGTGTTCTAATAAAAGGTCCACTTCGTTCATTATACTTACCTCGTACACGAGTGAACTTTGCAGCTTAACTCCACAAACAAAAATCAACGGCTCACTCTCAGACGACGCGAAAAGAAAATTGCTACTGTTAAAACAGAAAAGCGACCAGCCTCGAAAGACGGTTTTACGCATGCGCAGTTCAGCTCGTATCTGCTCATTCATTTCTGTCCTCCGGTGCTTCGCCAAGGCGACGAGTTGACGAGAGTCGCCTCTCCCATTGACGCGGTATGATTCAGTGTTTACTCAACTATTGTAGTGGCTCATATTTGCATTCAGAAAATCTGGGGACTGGTCTGATACGGATTATTAAAGATCTTACGGAATTTTTCGAATTAACAAAAAAAAAAACAATTTCCTTTCCTTAATTTCACGCGGGGCCTAGCCCCGGATGCCCATAAAGACCCGAAGCCACTTGCTCCACAGAAGAAAACATTAAAGCTAATTCGTATAACTCTTAGTCGTGAAGAAGGTAGCACATACAAATACAAAAAATGTACTAATCTACCCTCGTTTGACATTCCTTGCTTCACATGTTATATATTGCGTTCTAAGTTTGTCAAACATGTACACATCGTTCACTCTTATCCAGTGGCGAAGCGCGGTGCTCTGTGTTAGGGAGACTAAAAAATTGTGTTTATATTTTTTGCAGTTAAACTAATGCATATATAGATAGCATATGCTATCAAAGATTCATATTACATTCATGTGAATATTTTAGCACCAACATATTGTTTGCATTGGCATTGCTTGCTGTACTGTATCTTTAAAAAACTGCTACATAAACGCAATTTTTTTTCACAACTTGCGAAACTTAACCACAGATCAGACTGTTAGCAAATTAAACTGTTGCCAACCGATCCTGAAAACGAAAAAAAAGGTAATGATTTCCATTTCATACAACTTAAACTTAGACCCACAAAGATTGTTTTTTTTTTTTTTTTTTACTGCGGATTGTGATATATTTCGGTATATTTTTATATTTACTTATTTAGACAAACTAATACTATGCAGATTTAACAAGGGTAAGCAGTACTTTGTCGCCCTGGTGGCGCAGTGGCATAAGCGATGGCTTCTGATCAGGGGTCCGGGTTCAAATCCCCGTGAGGTATGGATGTTGTTTGTCTTACGGCACTGGCTCTCTCCCTTCCCTAGAACCAGTGGCCATAAATTAGAGACGGGCGACTGCTCATAGCCCATTGAGTTGCTCACGGTGGTCGTCAAACCTCCATTCCAAAAAAAAAAGAAAAAAAAAACAGTACTTTTGCGGGTTATTTTTATTTTAAGTTCAAATGATTTGTTCCCATATCCGTGTCCGTAAGGAAAGAATGTCTTGCTGAATGCTAATATTTTTGTGAGGAAGTGGAGGGTAAAAACAGCTTTGAGATTTCTCGATGTGTCAGCTGTAATGCTTTATGGGCCTCGCCTTTGCAAAATAGAACTTTTAAGAACATATGAATAACTGCTCTGAACCCGAAAAATGCAGGATTTGATTGCACGCATGCACAATGAAAAAATTTTTAAGCGTTTACCCAAACTTCTAAATATTTAGAGCACTAAACATCGTTTAAACACACACACTTGGTCCCTAACAGAAATATTAAGGTAGACAGCGGATTTTCCAGCAGATACTTAACTGAATCAGAAAAATCATGAACTTCTTGTTCGCACATTGCTCGCTTAAAAAATAAATATTAAACACACAACACTGACAACACGCTCATTAGTCAGTCATAAGCTCCACTTTATAACAAAAACAAACCCGTGAGCAGTGATTACTGGCTTTCTCTGCTCTGTGGCCCAGAGCGGAGATTCTCGACCACAATGCACCGAGAAAAGAGCAGCCAATCAGCAGCATCCGCTTTCGTTTGAAACTAGTCTTTTCGCCTCCACAGAGCGCTAAAAATTACTTTCCCGCAGAAGCAGCTGTACTTGTATGTTGATCTGTGAGACTCGTGATTTCGAGTCTCACTTCTCATTCCAAGATAATACGATGGAATGGAAATATTGGACATAACGTAATTTTGCAAATTAATTGTCCAGCATTACATTAATTAGAGATTTCTTTCCATTGTATTTGCGAAAAGCTAAATAAATATAATAAGTAATAACAAAATCAGTTTTGGCATTTTAGTCTTGGGTCTCAAAGTCTACCCCGACGCTTCACCCCTGCTCTTATCTCAAGACTGTTGTCACATAGCATTCAGCGAGTAAGAAAACATAATGTTAAGATTGAAACGCTAAAGGAGGACGAACTCAAAATTTACAAAGGGAAAGGAAAGTAAAAAGGAAAGTTAAGTTTGAATTATACGTCATAAATTGTGAAGCTTTTTCTTAGTAAACGTTTAAGTGAATAACTACGGTACTGAACAAGTAAACCTTCAGCGGAAAGAGAAATCAACTTGTATTTGTAAAACAACTATTCCAAATTTCCGTTGGTCAGTAAAACCCAAACTGCATGATTTACATTTTTGGTTTTCAAGAACCACGAGTTACGACGTAATTTTCAGGTTTTTAGCACCCCAACCTGAAATCTAGGTCATGAACACGAAGTTCAAGCGCACTAACATTCATTTAAAAAAATATCAGATACCGTGAGGTGTGGTGGATATTCCTACATGAGTCTTACTCACTTATTTGAAGATTTCCATATACACTGTTGCGTCATGCAGCTCAACTTAGCACAGCACATACAGTAACCAAAAATTAATTTAGAAAAAAAGAAGTCTAGAGAACTGTTTATTTACCTACCACAAATGAAGAACATCTTGAGTACAAGCTCGAAAACAACCTGAAATGGTGAATCGTTTGAAAATCAAGCGTTTAAGGAGATTTTTCTTCCGAAAACATATTTAATTACGTAAGTTCTTGACGACAAATTGTATATGTCACAAATATTTAATCGTTATCAAATTTGAGACCCTTTTTCCGTCAAAAGATGTGCTTATTATATTTGTCATATTTTTTTAATCTTTAAAAAATATTCTAAATCAATTCTGTCAGCACCGTAAAATTCTGGATGGAATATTTAGTGTTATTTGGAAAGCTTTTTCTAACTTCTCAATTCTTAAACAGATATGTAGGAAAAATATTCGCCGTGGAAGAATTAATTATGGTAAATATAAAAAAAAAAAAAGAAAAGGAAAGATAGGGTAGATTTGTTATTATACGTATGTGTTCATCTAAATTAAGAGTCTGTCAAGTCGAGATTAGTATAAATATGAAATGAATGTGAGGATCTCAGAAAGACGTTTCTAACTCGAAGCACATTATGCAATAGTTTCGCTTTTACTTTTATTAATATACACCCCTCTCCCAAAAAGTTCAATTTTCTGATCATTTGTGTTTTTCTAAGGAAGAAATATAATGGAGCACGCTCTGATCATTTACAATATTTAAACTATGATAGGAAAGAGCTTTTAGTTTTAGAACCCAAATTCGGAACGAAATTCTTGGAGTTCTAGTACTGGTAACACGATCACGGATCCTCAAAGCGTAAGAAATATATCAGCAGAGCAGACTATTCTTCCTCACCGCAGCAAAACTACAGCCGGTTACTCTTCTTTGCTCTTGAGAAAATTCAGTAGACCACTCTATCTTACCCTAGAAAAATATCAGAATACTCTGTCTCACCATAGAAAAAATATCAGTAGATTATTCTTTCTTAGTCAGAAAAAAAAATCAATAAACTTCTTTTCTTTCTCATAGAAAATCATCACAAGAGCCTTCGTTAGTCCAGAAAAATGTCAGTTCACTACCCTTCCTTGCGCTAGAAAGATGTATCAGTACATCAGTAGCGGATCTAGAAACTAATCGTACAGGGGAAGGTTGTTGCTGCGGTTTGAAAAAAAAATGGGGTTGGGGGGGGGCTTTGTGGAGGGTACACAGACACACACACGCACGCACGCACGCATTATAAACTTGCAGCGATGTCCCTCCTTGGCATCGCATGGCTTTTAAAAAAATTCCATTTAAAATTGTTCCGAATTTTGAAATCACAAACTGCGAACGAGAACTGAAAAATCAGAACTATTTTCATGGGATTCAATTTCCCGCTTTTCGAGAAAACAATTTTGATACTTAAAATCTTTCAAAGTAAGGTTTTAGCATCAAATTTTCAATTTTTTTTTTTTTTTTTTTGCTTCTTTGTTTTCAGTTTCCCGCTTTTCAAGGAAACAAACGTTTGAATAAAATCTTCCAAAGTAAAGTTTGACCCCTTCTATTCAGATGGGTTAATTTAATAGAAAATTTCCGGCTTGGAAAATGTTTACTAGTTTTTGCTTATGAACCAATCGAGATAGATGTACTTCGCTCTGTCACTCACACTATCTTACACACACTTCAAAGTCTACTCCACACAGTGAATTTTCCAATTACTAATACTGCCAGACAATACTAAAAAAAAAAAAAACACACACAGAACAAAGCTCAGACATTGCTTTTCATGATCAGTCAAAATGTCTTTTCACTCCCGCTCTCATCTTTCACTGTTTCTGAACCGCTAGTTTTGTTTTGTTTTTTGTTGTTGTTTGTTTTGGTTGTTGTTGTTGTTCAAGCTAGAACAGAACATTTTATCTCCAAATTTACTGCAAATTTTAGTTGTTATAAAAACTATTACTAAAACCTGTGGATTTGTTACAATAATTTTACAAAAATAAATTCATTAATTTAGATATTGGCCAATTCGAAAGGAAAATCCTGCTGGGAGGGTATGGTTGCTCCATCTGTATCCGCTACTACAGTACACTACACTTCTTACCCTAGAGAAATATCAGTATATTACACTCAACCCCTCGTGTGCTCGAATTCGAATATCAACGAACTATCTTTAATATCTTCATTTCTTTTACACTAACCAAAATTCAATTATAACGTAGTTAAGAAAAAATTGCGGTGAATTTAGTTTTTTTCCATTTCTCCGTATTTTGTTTCCTTCGCGGGGAGAGCGTTTGGAGCTTTGGCGGTTTTGCCGATTTCGTGGACTAGACGAATCGGTTACCAATACAGTTAAGTGCCTAAAACCAGTAGTTATATGGCATTGCACCTTGCGTTCAGCACACATTGGCTTCTTTTTTTTTTTTTTTTTTTTTTGATTGGAGGTTTAACGACCACCGTGAGCAACTCAATGGGCTATAAGCAGTCGCCCGTCCCTAATTTAGGGTCACTGGTTCCAGGGAAGGGAGAGAGCCAGTGCCGTAAGACAAACACAACATCCATGCCTGACCGGGATACGAACCCGGACCCCTTACGGACGAATGATCAGAGGCCAGCGCCACCGGGGCGGCCACACACACATTGGCTTCGTTCGCTACTGTCTGGTACCATATTTGGCGAAGTTCTCGCAGCCGCCATCCACATTTTTTAAATAAAGAAAACGTTTGTTTTCATGCCTAACTTCGTAGCGCGTTTTTTAGTTTATGATTGTGGATTGTTGATAAGAGAAATGCCAATCACGAAGTAACCCAAAACCTTACGTTGGCTGAACTGAGCATGTATCCTCTGCAGCCAACAATTAAGGAGTTCTTCAGTTGGTCGAGCAGATTTTCTCAGCCAGGAGCTTTGGGAACAGAATGCTCTTCGGAGATGGACAACATTGAATCTGGCTCAAATTCTGATTTGCAAAATTCTTTTAAAATTTTCAACTGTTAAGGTAACTTTTACAAAACATAAGCTCATTTGTGGCAAACTTTTGGTTTTTCTCTCGTTTTTGTATTACCTTAGGCAATTTACATAAATGTTAGTAACAAAGGCAAATATAGATATAAGATCATCCCGGAACCTAACCCATTATTTCGTCTTTTTCCTTAAGCTTCCAGTTCACGCGAATTTAATACATGCGAATATTTTGTAGACCCGTACATGGAGGGTTTAGTGTATATTCGTTACACTGTTAAAAGTTTTGAAGAAGGTTGCACTAAAAAGTGGTGCTACACCACCTGCTCCACTTTTGGAGGGAAAGTTTAGCCATTGTGTGGTAACATACATAAATAATGGTGCAATGGGAGCAAATTCGCACCATTCAGGTTGAATACCATCATACCATAGTGCATAATTCCATCATGTTTATATATATTCCATGCATCACACAATAGTTTAACTTTTCCCAAAAAGTTGTGCAGCTGGTGGGGCCCCACTTTTTGATGCAACCTACTACAAAGTTTTTAACGGTGTACCATATATAAAAATCGGTGCACTACCTTTCCTTACTTCATAAAATTTCTATGCAGAAACCTAGCCTTTGATAATTTCACAAAGAAAAATTAAATAATAATTACCTTTCGTCTAGACTTTGAGTCCTCACCAGAAGAATTTCCGAAAAGTACACTGCCGGACAATTGCTAAGGACGGATGACAATAGCAACGATAGCAACCATAAAATGGAAGGCAGGAAAATGTGGAAATTAGCATAAGTGCGGGATACAGTAAGACGTGTTGTGCGTATGCAAATTTTGGATTGCCGAACTTGTTCGTGACGTCATAGCGCTGATAAGAGATATAAAGGATTTGACGCGTATTGACCTATTGTTGTTCAAACGCAAAGTTGAAAGGGAAAGAATCAATTGACGAACTTGCAAGTTTCAGTATGTCTTCCCGACATCACCTAGATGATTTTACGCGTGGCCGTATTATTGGCAAGATTGAAGAAGGGCGAAAAATAACAGATGTTGCCAGGGAGTTCGACGTCAGCCACAGTGTTGTTTCAAGGCTTTGGAAATCATTTCAAACAAATGGAGAGTGTAGCAAACGTCACGGGAGAGGTCGTGTTCGCAGTACGACACATGCAGAAGATCGGTACATAGTGTTATCAACAAAAAGACACCGGCGCAGCACAGCTAGTGAGGTAGCAAATCAGTTTATGGCTGCTACTGGTAAGCGGATCTCCCGAAAAACTGTCGCCAGACGTTTGCATGAAGGAGGACTATACGCCCGCCGTCCTGTTGTGTGCATCCCATTGTCCAAATGTCACCGTACCGCCCGTTTGCAATGGTGACATCAACATCGCAATTGGACTGATAACGACTGGTCTGCTGTCCTCTTCTCAGATGAGAGTAGATACAGTCTATCGTCTGATTGTCGACGACAACTGATCTGGCGTGATAGTGGTACAGCATATTGTCCAGTAAACATACAGGAAAGGGACCGATATCCGACATGTAGTGTCATGGTATGGGCTGGCATCATGATCAATGGCCGTACGTCCCTCTATGTGCTTCCAACTGGGACTATGACTGACCAACGATACATTAATGATGTTCTGCTACCTCATGTTCGCATGTTCCGTGGTGCTGTCGGTGATAGATTCATTTTCATGGACGACAACCCAACATGTCATCGAACAGTCGCTGTCCAGGAGTGTCTTGAGAGCGAGGATATTCAACGCCTCGTATGGCCAGCACGTTCTCCAGATCTGAATCCCATTGAAAATGTGTGGGATGATTTGGGGAGGAGTCTTGCTGGTCGCCAATGCCCTCCAATAAACAAGGACACCCTCATCCGTGCACTGACAGAGGAATGGGATAAATTACCCCAACAGCTGCTTGATAATGTTGTGCAAAGCATGACACGACGTGTGGAATCTTGCATCGCCCTCCATGGTGGCCATATCCCGTATTGACATCTTACGCCGGAACGCCTGCGGACGGTAATTGCATTTTTTTCACGTTTACGTATTCTGCACAAAATTGCCTCTTTGTCCCTTGAACACGTTCCAAAGCCTTCTGGATTTCAGAGCACAATAAATTGTCTTTCTTGTAATGTCCTGGCATTCTGACATTATTTTATTTCACTTGGCATCCAACCACACTTACTTTTTTATGCGCTATATAGCCGTTTATGATCCGTCCTTAGCAATTGTCCAGCAGTGTATTATCTGCCTAAGACTTTTCAGTGATGCCCTCGGAGTCGAAAAGCACGTAAAAAGAGCGCCCATTTCTGCTGATAAGGATGTCAAGTGTATGTGTGTGATTTGCGTGTGTGGGGGTGTGAAAAAGAAATGTAGGGGTAAAACGACGAGAACAACATGTTGAAGGATTACTACTGCTGAGATAAGTGAAGAATTATCTCAACACACGTGTCAACCCCGTTACGCAAACTTTCCTGGAAATGGACGTTCATAAAGAAGCTACCTAAATAAAACCTTATCAAAAATAGCAGTTTTTATTAAATGCTGCTATATCAAGTTTGAGATTCCGATTCATAAAAACCTATAACTACATATAATCTCTTAAGTAGCCAATTGAACAGCGTAAGGAGAAGGGTTCCAATTGTTAACACTGTTGCGCCTGAGATCGCATTTTTTTAGGTAACACATGAATGGCGTGTATTTCTTGCCCTCGCAACAAAGTGAAATGTTAGTCACCCAGGAATCGCACGTTCCGCTCTCCGAGCTGGCAACTTTGGCCAGATGAAAATTCTGCCGACAACTGGTACTAAAAGCAAAATAAATGAAATACTTCTCTTCGCAACGGCGAACGTGAGTTTACCCGAATCGACGTCCGAGTTCCATCGTCTACCTTAACTTCAATCTCCGCATTCAAATTCCATCTAATCGACTCTGCCTTCCTGATGTAATTTTTGGATGAATAAATTTATCGTTTTTTTTTTGGCAGCGGATGCCCTGTGGTTAGTATAACCGGCTTCCAACCATACGGTTCCGGGTTAGATACCAGCCCTACTACCTATCCACTAAATATTCCACGTGCCTCGGGGAGCACGCTAATGGTGGTCCAGGGATACTGGACCCCCCATCACAAGTGAGGTCATTTATTCTACTGACTTTCTACTTTGTTTCTGTGTGACTTTCTTATCGGGCATTCTAGCCCAAACCTTCTAGCTTCCTACTTCTAAGGGTTGTTTAAGACCTGGGGTCAGACACTTCCTTCCTAAATCATCTACATAAATCTCCCAATCTAAATCTCTTATCGTGCTTTCCAACATAGTATTTTCTCTGTTTCCAAAACTATTTATGATAAAGCGCTAAAATAGAAAGTGGTTTATAATAATCATTTCTTGTGTGTGTGCGTGTGTATGTACTATATACACTCAATAGACAAAACATTACCAGCACACACTGAGAAAAACGTTTTGTTAATTCAACAAAATTTTTTGTTGATATCATCATCATCATCATTGTCAACCATTATCAATCCACTGCTGGACGAAGGTCTCCCAAAGTTTCCTCCACAACGGTCTGTCTTGTGCCAGTCTCCTCCATGTCACTCCCGCATATTTACGAATTTCATCCACCCATCTCCCATGTGGTCTTTTTCTGGGTCTTTTCCTGTCCCTTGGAATCCAATCTAAAATTTCGGCTGTCCATCTATGGTCTGTCCTTCTGGCAGTATGTCCAGCCCATTGCCATTTCAGGGATTTAACTCTGATCATGATGTCTTCCACTCTCGTCATTTTTCGGATCCACGAGTTCCTCTTCTTATCTCTCCTGGTTATACCAAGCATGCACCTCTCCATGCTTCTTTGAGTTGTCTGAAGCCTTTGTATGTCTCTTTTAGTTAAGGTCCACGTCTCTGCACCATACGTAAGCACTGGAAGGATGCATTGATCAAACACTTTTCTTTTAAGACATAATGGCATATTGCTCTTGAAAATTATGCTGTTTCTTCCAAAAGCTCTCCAGGCAAGTTTTGTACGCCGATTAATTTCTTCATCAATGTGACCCTCACTTGATATCTGCTGTCCAAGATAAACATACGTATCTGTTATCTCCAGTTTTTCTCCATCAATCGATAAATCTTCATTTCTTGTAAAAGCATTGAACATCACTTTTGTCTTCTGAAAGTTCATTTTTAATCCCACTTCTTTACTCTTGTCAGCAAGTTCCTGGATCATACTCTGCAGCTCTGATGGGGTAGTTGCAAAAATGACTACGTCATCAGCAAAACGAAGGTGGGTTAGATAATCTCCATTAATTTTTATCCCTTTGTTTTCCCAGTTCAGTGATTGAAAGACATTTTCCAATGTGGCATTAAAGAGCTTCGGAGATATGATGTCACCTTGTCTCACTCCCTTTCCAATTTTTATGGGTGTTGTATTTTTAAACAGCCGAATCTTTGCACTTGCATTTTCATAGATGTTATTAATAATATTAATGTATGCATCTTCAATACCGCAGGATTTCAGAGCCGTGGTAACTGCTGATGGTTTCACCGAATCAAAGGCTTTTTCATAATCGATAAAAGCCATGCACAATGGAAGTTCATATTCCCTCGCTCTTTCAATTAGTTCTCTCAATACGTGGATATGATCTATTGTGCTGTAGCCACTCCTGAATCCAGCTTGTTCTCTCGGTTGAGCCATGTCCAGTGTTACCTTCAAGCGGTGTGAAGGAACTTTAGTGAAGATTTTATAAACCACTGATAGGAGGCTGATAGGTCTGTAGTTCCTGAGATCCTCAATGTCACCTTTTTTATGTAGCAGGATCATTGTAGCATTGTTCCAGTCCTCAGGAATCTTCCCTTCATTAAGGCATCGAGTGAAAATTTGGGCGAGTACTGTTTCAATTTCTCCACTTGCTTCTTGTATGATGTCTATAGTAATTCCATCTTCTCCTGGAGCTTTCCCCCGCTTCATGTTCTTGATTGCATGAGCAACTTCTGCTGGGAGGACTGGAAGAACTCTGGTACCTTTCATGATGTCTGGAGTACATGTATCATCCCTTTCATATAGTTTGGAGTAGAAATCTTTCACTCTTGTCAAAATTTCGCCTCTATTTCTTGTTATAGAACCATCTTCTTTTCTCAGAGCCATAATCTGTTTTCTTCCCTTACTGAGATGTCCCTTTGCTATCTTTAGGCTTTGGTTGTTTTCAATTGCTTTCCTCACTAGCTCACAGTTGAATTTCCTTACGTCTTCAGTGATACTTTTTCGTGCTGTCTTGCATAGCTCTATATATTCCACTTTGGAAGTCACATCTTCTTTAGTTGTCCTCATCTCTCTTCTTTTTTGCATCAACATTTTGGTTTTTCCTGATAATTTGTTTACATGCAACTTGTTCTTAGACCCAGCTAATTTTGTTGCTGTTTCCATAAGAGCTTTGGTTACTTTTCTGTTAACTTCAGAAATATCCACTTCTTCCGATGTTAGGCCTTCTAAAGCAGAGAATCTGTTCTTCAGTTCCAACTTGAAAGTATTATGGTGTTTTTTAAGGTTGGTTATGTCAATACATTTTGTTTGTCTTATGAGCTTGCCACGTTCCAGTTTAGTGTTGAGGTGCATCTTACATCTCACCAATCTATGGTCACTACCTGTGTTGAACTTGTTTAGCACACTGCAGTCTTCGATGACGAATTTTTTGTTACACATAATAAAATCAATTTCACTTGTCGTCCCAATTGGATGTCTCCATGTCCATTTCCTGTGTGGCTTTTTCTTGAAAAAGGAATTCAAGATGAAAAATCCTTCTGCCTCTGCAAACTCAACGAGAGTATTTCCACGCTGGTTTCTGTTGCCGTGACCGAATTTACCTACTGAAGTTTCATTCTCTTGCCGTTGCCCTATTTTTGCATTGAAATCTCCCATAATTATCTTCAAGTGCTGCTTACCTTTATTATTTAGATGACGAATTTCCTCATAAAATTCTTCAATTTCTTCTTCAGGATGACTTGTGGTGGGTGCATAAGTTTGAATAATCTGAGCCTGGTATCTTCTCGATAGTTGGATAACGAGTCGTGCAGCTCTGTCAGAGGAACTTTCAACTTCTACCACTTTAACCTTCAGTTTCTTGTTTATTATAAATCCAACACCACTAGTTCTGCCAGTATCTGTCCCACGATAATAGAAGAGATGTCCACTTTTCAGTTCAAAGAGATCTTCTCCTTTTCTCCTTACCTCACTCAGCCCGACGATGTCCCACTTGATCCTTTGTAGTTCCTCTTCCAATTCAAGAAGCCTTGAATCAGAAGATAGGGAGCGTCCGTTGTAGGTAGCCAAGGTCAGCATCAAATGGCAGCCTAGTCCGGTCCTCCGGGGATTCTTAGCACCCTCTGCCTTCATGTCGCACTGGCCGCTGCCTTGGCCAGGTACATTCCAGCTGCCGGAGACTGAGGGCCAAGATTTAAGTTGTAGAGTCATTTTGGAGGTGTTTGGCCATAACTCACCACGCTGGCCAAGCGGGTTGGTGAGTGTGGGATAGCATTTCCTCTGATCCCGATGGTATAGTTATACCGCTATTTGCGGTCGTCAGTGCCCCTTTAGTGGGAACAGGATGCACCACGAGAAGGCGGGGTTGACATTTGTCAAGGAGAGGCTGTGATGTTACGCATCACCTGACCTTACATCCCTTGTTGATATACAGCCAACAAAATGTTTTGTTGAGTTTGAAAAATTATTTTGTTTAATTTGCGATATTAATTTTTCGAAAATTATTGTTGATTTAGCACAATTTATTGTTATCACGACAAAACGTTTTGTTCATTAATCAAAATGATTAGGTCGATTTTTGAGAATTTGTTTGATCCAACAAAACATATTGTTATTATAACAATATGTTTTGTTGCAGCAACAAAACATGTTGTCATGATAGCAATATGTTTTGTTGGATCAAACAAATTCTCAAAAATCGACCTAATCATTTTGATTAATGAACAAAACGTTTTGTCGTGATAACAATAAATTTTGGTATATCAACAATAATTTTCAACAAAAAAATTGTATCGACAAAATTTTTTGTTGAATTAACAGAACGTTTTTCTCGGTGAAATGGGCAGTTGATATGGGTATACTGCGCGAAGAGTGGAACAGACCCAAACCGAACGCAGGCGATAAATAGGCTAACAACAAGGTTTTCCAACAGTATACCACAATCGACGAACATGGGTAAACGTGATGATCTGCGCGACTTCGATCGTGGACGTATTGTCGGCCCAAGAATGATGGGTCATTCTATCGCCCAAGAGGTAAGAACCCTAGGTTTTCCGATGGCAACCGTACCAAGGGTGAAATGTGAGTATACCATTGACGGACGTATCAACGCCCAGAGAGCACGCGGTAGCCGACCACACGCAACTAATGACCGGGGTCGACGTAGACTATCCAGGCTCGTACAGACCGACCGTTCGGCAACTGCGGCTCATATCGTATCCAGGTTAAATGTTGGAGTCCCAAGTAGTGTCAGCGAGCGATCGGTACGATGCACGCTGCATATTCTGGGCTACGAGAACCGACGCCCTACACGTGTGCCACTGCTGACTGCTCGTCATCGGACATTACGCCTCGTCTGGTGCCGGAAACATCAAAACTGGACCTCTGCAAAGTGGCGCCATTTTTAGTTGCACCGAGCTGACGGGAAGGTGCGGTTGTGGCGTAAACAGCATGAAACTATGGCCCCGTCGTGCCGAGTCGGCTGTGCTCAAGGCGGTGAAGTGGCTCTGTCATTGTTTAGGAAACCTTCTCATAGGACACATTATGTTCCTTAGTGTGTCACCAGAGGTCCTTAACCGCTACGCGCTACCAGCATGTGCTGGCTAATCACCTACACGCTTTCATAACCTTGACGCATCCTGCGGCCGATGGTCTGTTTCAGGAAGACAATGCGCCACCCCACCGGGCATGGCTTGAGAAACACGCATCTGAGTTTGGAACCATCCAGTGGCCCCCTAGATCCTCCGATTTAAACCCTGTGGAAGCTGTCTGGGATAACGTGGAGTAGAATTTCAGATCCATGGATCCTAGACCGACGTCTCGGGCGGAGTTGTGGACGATGCTGCAAGAGTCATGGCTGGCATTTATTCCGGACACCATTCGGCATCTGGTGGAGTCGATGCCTTATCTTGTACAGGCCATTATTAGCGCTAGAGGAGGACCAACACGGTATTAGGTAGGTATCTCGAATGTTTGTCCATCGAATGTACATAATATTTCATCATCATCATTGTCAACCATTATCAATCCACTGCTGGACGAAGGTCTCCCCAAGTTTCCTCCACAACGGTCTGTCTTGTGCCAGTCTCCTCCATGTCACTCCCGCATACTTTCGAATTTCATCCACCCATCTCCCATGTGGTCTTCTTCTGGATCTTTTCCTGTCCCTTGGAATCCAATCTAAAATTTCGGCTGTCCATCGATGGTCTGTCTTTCTGGCAGTATGTCCAGCCCATTGCCATTTCAGGGATTTAACTCTGATCATGATGTCTTCCACTCTTGTCATTTTTCGGATCCAAGAGTTCCTCTTCTTATATCTCCTGGTTACACCAAGCATGCACCTCTCCATGCTGCTTTAAGTTGTCTGCAGCCTTTGTATGTCTCTTTTAGGTAAGGTCCACGTCTCTGCACCATACGTAAGCACTGGAAGGATGCATTGATCAAACACTTTTCTTTTAAGACATAATGGCATATTGCTCTTGAAAATTATGCTGTTTCTTCCAAAAGCTCTCCAGGCAAGTTTTGTACGCCGATCAATTTCTTCATCAATGTGACCCTCACTAGATATCTGCTGTCCAAGATAAACGTACGTGTCTGTTATCTCCAGCTTTTCTCCATCAATCGATAAATCTTCATTTTGTGTAAAAGCATTGAACATCACTTTTGTCTTCTGAAAGTTCATTTTTAATCCCACTTCTTTACTCTTGTCAGCAAATTCTTGGATCATACTCTGCTGCTCTGATGGGGTAGTTGCAAAAATGACTACGTCATCAGCAAAACGAAGGTGGGTTAGATAATCTCCATTAATCTTTATCCCTTTGTTTTGCCAGTTCAGTGATTGAAAGACATTTTGCAATGTGGCGTTAAAGAGCTTCGGAGATATGGTGCCACCTTGTCTCCCTCCCTTTCTAATTTTTATGTGTGTTGTATTTTCAAACAGCCGAATCTTTGCACTTGTATTTTCATAGATGTTATTAATAATATTAATGTATGCATCTTCAATGCTGCAGGATTTCAAAGCCATTGTAACTGTTGATGGTTTCACCGAATCAAAGGCTTTTTCATAATCGATAAAAGCCATGCACAATGGAAGCTCATATTCCCTATCTCAATACGTGGATATGATATATTGTGCTGTAGCCACTCCTGAATCCAGCTTGCTCTCTCGGTTGAGCCATGTCCAGTGTCACCTTCAAGCGGTGTGAAAGAACTTTAGTGAAGATTTTATAAACCACTGATAGGAGGCTGATAGGTCTGTAGTTCCTGAGATCCTTAATGTCACCTTTTTTATGTAGCAATATCATTGTAGCGTTGTTCCAATCCTCAGGAATCTTCCCTTCATTAAGGCATCGAGTGAAAATTTGGGAGAGTACTGTTTCGATTTCTCCACTGGCTTCTTGTATGATGTCTACAGTAATTCCATCTTCTCCTGGAGCTTTTCCCCGCTTCATGTTCTTGATTGCATGTGCAACTTCTGCTGGGAGGACTGGAAGAACTCTGGTACTGGTACCTTCCATGATGTCTGGAGTACATACCTCATAATTTTGACAAGAGTTTTGACACACTCTTGTCAAAATTTCGCCTCTATTTCTTCTTACAGAACTATCTTCTTTTCTCAATACCATAATCTGTTTTCTTCCCTTACTGAAATGTCCCTTTGCTGTCTTTAGGCTTTGGTTGTTTTCAATTGCTTTCCTCACTAGTTCACAGTTGAATTCCCTTACGTCTTCAGTGATACTTTTTCGTACTGTCTTGCATAGCTCTATGTATTCCACTTTGGAAGTCACATATTCTTTAGTTGTCCTCATTACTCTTCTTTTTTGCATCAACATTTTGGTTTTTCCTGATAATTTGTTCACATGCAATTTGTTCTTAGACCCAGCTAATTTTGTTGCTGTTTCCATAAGAGCTTTGGTTACTTTTCTGTTAACTTCAGAAATATCCACTTCTTTCGATGTTAGGCCTTCTAAAGCAGAGAAACTGTTATTCATTTCCAATTTGAAGGTATTATGATGTTTTTTAAGGTTGGTTATGTCAATATATTTTGTTTGTCTTATGAGCTTGCTACGTTCGAGTTTAGTGTTGAGGTGCATCTTACATCTCACCAATCTATGGTCACTGCCTGTGTTGAACTTGTTTAGCACACTGCAGTCTTCTATGACGAATTTTTTGTTACACATAATAAAATCAATTTCACTTGTCGTCCCATTTGGATGTCTCCATGTCCATTTCCTGTGTGGCTTTTTCTTGAAAAAGGAGTTCAAGGTGAAAAACCCTTCTGCCTCTGCAAACTCTACGAGAGTATTTCCACGCTGGTTTCTGTTGCTGTGACCGAATTTAGCTACTGAAGTTTCATTCTGTTGCCGTTGCCCTATTTTTGCATTGAAATCTCCCATAATTATCTTCAAGTGCTGCTTACCTTTATTATTTAGATCACGAATTTCCTCATAAAATTCTTCAATTTCTTCTTCTTCAGCATGACTTGTGGTGGGTGCATAAGTTTGAATAATATATATATATATATATATATATATAATCGAGCTGGTTCGCAAACATGGGGAAACTTCTTTCGTCCTACATATGCAAACACTTTGCTCTAATGAAGAAAGATAAACGAAACCAAACGTTCTCTCGCTTAGAAATAAGTTTGAAGAGATAAACACAGAGTCGAAAAATTATCGCTGTAGCCATAAAAAGCAAACGTCAAGGTTAACATGTGAAACGAAGAGAACCAGCAAAATATAAAAAAATTAACTCGATCTTCAATTACTTTCATCGTTCTGAAACAAACATTTTACTCAGTCATCTCAACATCAAGAAAATGTCCTTAGAAGTGCATGAGAAAGAAAAAAGATAGACATTTCTGTGTTCGAACGAATAGCCATTTTGTGACTTATTTGTTACAAACTTAAAAAACTGATTTTAACTTAGCATGTTACGTGAAAATAACATCTAGAGACACATAATTCAGATTTGAAAATCTTTTAATGATTTCTTCGAAATTTTGCAAAAATTATGCTATATTTGCTTTGAACTTCATGCTTTTTGACATGCTACAAAGAAATATGCTGAGTATTCATAGAGTGGGCTGTCTTTCGTTTTGGGAATAACCAACCAATCCATTCCGGTGAATCCAGCCTTTTGTAGAGCCTGGTCAACATCTTCCTGAGACACTTTTATGTGGTGGAAATCGCCGCCTACAGTCTGCCATCTTTCTCCATTGAAGAATCCAATATGCACAAGTCCACCACCAGGGCGCAGCAGACGATTCAGCCTTTTCAGAATCGTAACGTAGCTATCTAAATCTGTAGCAACAGCTTCTAGGGTAAGTGACGTCACTATGAGATCATATTCTGCGGTCACCTCTTGAGGAACAACCTCATCTTTCAAGAGGTCACAATGAACAACAGATTTCACACTCTTACGAATGCGCTCTTCAATTTCTAGGCGTCCTGAATTCAAATCTCTGTAAAAATCAAAATTAAAAAAGGTTTGAAGAAAATATATACTGTATAAGCAGTATGCACTATTCATCAAAAGTTACATCTAAGAAAACATTTTTGAGATATTTTTAGTTCTCTGCTTGCCAGTTTTTATTTTCCTACATCAGTTAGTTTAGACGAGTGAATCATGGGTGACTGCAGCCCTATTGGAAAATCGTGTGCGTTATATGAGTACCTTTTAAGTGAATATCCAAAAATAAATAATTCTTTTGTTTATGGTGCTTTGGGGATATTCCTTGTCTTGGCACAAATCTTACGTTACTGTCCTCACTGCTTTGGAGCTTAGCAATCGATGAATGAAACTCTCGCTTGTGGTATTAATTACTGGCATTGTAACTCCGTCTGGAAATTTTATCACAAACTCTTCTAACACATGGCTTACAATAAGAACCCACTGTTCTTGGAATCAGGCAAGACCTTTATATCTGTAAGAGTTTCGCATATTTCCTGTAGATTTTCAACTGCGCAGAAAATTCTTTCGAATTTCTACAGAAAAACTAGCGTCATCGCACAAGTCTTTCTTCAGAGTAATATCAAATAGTTTTAAATCAGATATTAGCGAATTTAAAAAATTGGGGTTTTACTCTTATTTTTATCTTGAACAACAGATCTAATTCAAAACTACAAGAGTGTCCGAAAAAAAAATCGTTTTTGCATTGTGTCTTTTGTGTCGCTAGTTTGCGTGATTTCCGCAGGACAGATTGCCCATGTTGCAGATCATATGAAAACCCGTTGCGTGAAGAATTGATGCATGTATGGTTCAGGTGTTTCGAAACATGCATTGAATGCTTATCGCATGGTACAAAATGACCACAAAGTTTGAAATCTGGGTCCAGTTGCGCTGTTACTGCAAGCAAGAGGTTGAAAAAGCAGCTAAGCAGTCATAAAAATAAACGAAGTCGAAGGTTTATTTTGTCACTCGGACAGTGCGAGTGTGGTTCTTTGTCACTCGGACAGCGCGACTGTGGTTCAAGAAGTTTGAGGCTAGCGAAATGAACTTGGAGAGGAAGAAAGGTTGCGGAAAGGCCCTCTGTGGTTGGCTCAAACGCTCGCTCACGGCCAGTGGGGGATTTCAATTAGGCGCGCTAAGCGCGCGCCTCAAGCCCCATAGTTTGAGGGGCCCCGAAAACGTATAATTGGATTGCCAATATTATTTTTGTTTTCAGGGACCGAAACAAATCTATAGGGGCCCGAAAACGTATAATTGGATTGCCAGTGTTGTTTGGGTTTTCAGGGACCGAAACAAATTTATGGGGCCAAACTATGGACTCCCGAAAATTTATAATTCGATTGCCAGTAACGTTTGAGTTTTCAGGGACCGAAACAAATCTATGGGTTCCCGAAAACGTATAATTGGGTTACCAGTGTTGTTTGGGTTTTCAGGGACCGAAACAAATTTATGGGGCCAAACTATGGACTCCCGAAAATTTATAATTGGATTGCCAGTAACGTTTGAGTTTTCAGGGACCGAAACAAATCTATGGGGGCCTGAAAACGTATAATTGGATTGCCAGTGTTGTTTGGGTTTTCAGGGACCGAAACAAATCTATGGGACCAAACTATGGACTCCCGAAAATGTATAATTGGATTGCCAGTAACGTTTGAGTTTTCAGGGACCGAAACAAATCTATGGGGCCCCGAAAACGTATAATTGGGTTACCAGTGTTGTTTGGGTTTTCAGGGACAAAACAAATCTATGGGGCCCAGAAAACGTATAATTGGATTGCCAGTAACGTTTAGGGTTTTCAGGGATCGAAACAAATCAATCCTTAAAGCGACCACTGTATTTGTATTGCCAATTGATATTTCACTTTCTCATGTTAGTAACATACATTTTTCTTGCTGTTGTTGACAATCCAAATTTTCGAGTTCTTATCGATGTTCTGGTTTTGAAAGGAACAGTTAAAATAATTTAGCCTTCCATTTAGTGGTAGGGAAGGAAGAATTCATGTTTCCCAAACTTTTCATTGTGTAAGGCAAATACTTAACTGGTCTGCTGTTTCATAAATTACTTTCATGCTACTTCCAGCCAATGGAAAACATCTGTGTTCGAACCTCTTTCCTCCCCGAGCTTCAATGAGGAACGCTTGTAGAAATTGTCTTGATGATCAGGGGTGTTTGTTGTTTATTGCCTTTTCCTTTTGGGGTAGGGTAATCCAGTTCTTCCTCGGTCCTAATCCCGCCGAAACCAGCTTAAACCAAAAGAGCTAATATTTAGGTTGAAAAAATAAAGAAATTCGACAATGTCACAGTATTTATTTTTTCTTATGTAACAGTGTTTAAAGGAATTTCTATTGTATTGCAACTGCGTTTTTTTATTACTTTCTCCTTCCCTGGTTTAATACTGATAATTATCAAGTATTCTAACTTTTCTATTCTTTAAATTGACATAAAATTAACTTTTGAAAAAGCAAAAAAAAAAAAAAGTTTCAATGATACTCTTACTCGAAAAGCTGTGGTTCTTACTTTTCCATTTTCAAACTGGATCTTTTGCATTTCATACTTATGCCTATTTGGAAATCCGCCATTGAAAGTGCCAAACCTAATATCCTTGGATTTCCTATTTGCCGCGAAAATAAATTTTTGAAATACCTCTAAAAACAAAAATTTCGATGTGCACAGACAAAGTGATTACAGTAACACTGTTTCTTAGAAAACGTTTGTCCTAATAATAGGAAGATACTGTAGAATGGCATTTTAAAGGGCGTAAAAACATTTTTCTTGACTTCATTATTATTTTGTTGTTGTTGTTGATCTAACAAATGAAAATTTTTGAGACGATAAGAAGAAAAGGGGGCTCCTGAATCTTTTAGCGCCTAAGGCGCCTCTGCTCACGGCTGTAGAAGAAAATCGAACTAGCAAACACAAATTTCTCAGAACTGAATATTTCTAAATCTGCCATCGCTTACCATTTGCCCAAACCTGGAAAGGTCTGTAGACGATGGCGAGAGGTGCAGCATGAATTCACCTCAGTTCAGGCTACGACGCTTCGAGGTTGGTACGAAACTGCTCAAGGAACCGTGTGACAGTTCGGGTAGTCTTCCGATTATGAACGCTTTTTAAGTAGTTTCCGATTTCTTGTTTATCGTTCCGTTTTTTGTTTTGTTTTTTACCGTGAACCTGCTCACGCCCAGCACGAAACAGCAAATGAAGTAGTCTACGATATGGATAATTCCTACTTTTATCGCTACTTTTGTTCTAATAGATTCATACGTAAAATAATAATGCATAATTATTTCATATACAAGACTTGTACATCATAATTCGATTCAGCACTTGCACTCACCCAACATGAAATGGGAAAGAAAGTAGTTCAAGGTGCACTATGACCACGATCCAGATCATCAGCACTGATAAATCCATACGCAAAATAAAAATATGCATTTATTTCATATAAAAGACTTTTACATCATAATTCGAAACAGAATCTTAATTAAACGCACTTTTTTACTCCTTCCTACAGATCGGCAGCTAATATTTCTGCTATTTAGCATTAAAATCTTTGGCTACCTCATGCATCAATCGCGATCAACTGCACAGAGATGTACTTTCCACAATCCGAAGAAATCAAAAATAATCTGAAATATCAATCTTAACGAATATAATTGTACGGGGGGAAAAAAAGAAAAAAATGGGGAATTAGCTTCGCATAAAAAAATAGGAGGTACGGGCAAAAAAAAAACAGTTCATAGTACTATTATATGGAAGCACCAAGAGATTCAGCTGAGTAAGTCCTCTCCCATACAACAATTACAAATCTCCGAACGAGTACTGAAGAATCCAACAGTTTAGAAATTGTGGGATCACTGGTGTGGACGTATACAGTGAATGATCACTGAATTATGACCATCTATCTGATACTTCGTAGGTCCTCCTTTCGCCCTCAGTACAGCAGTTATCCGACGTGGCATCGATTCAAAAAGAGGCCGAAAGCAGTTGGGAGGTATGGCCAGCTAAGCCGTGTGTAATGCTGCCTTCAATGTACGTAAGGAGGTGATTGGTGTATCCAGAGGCCTAATAAGACTTCCATAGTGCCCCACAAGTGCTAAATGGGATTGATATCGGGAGAGTTTGGAGGCTAATCGATATGGTGGAAGTCTGAACTGTGTTCCTCAAACCATTCCTGCACAATATTGGACCCGTGGCTCGGCGCATTGTCATCTTATAAGATACCGTTGCCATTCGGAGAAAATGCAACATTGCTGAGTGTACAGAGTTAGCAAGAAAGCACGATAATGGGCACCAATCATACGTTGTTCCAATGCGCCAGGAGTTCAAGTTCCTGCTAGGTAAACATACCCCATATCATACAACCGCATCCACCGGCTTGCGCTATGGAGACCCTGCACCGGCTTGCACTGTGGAGATCACGCACCGGCTTGCACTGTGGAGACCATGCACCGGCTTGCACTGTGGAGACCATGCAGATAGATCGAATGCAAAATGTTGTTTGGGCCAATCCATCCACAGAGTGAAGTACAAAAAAAGCAACTCACCGGACCAGCACATTTTTACCCCAGTCATCCGCCGTCCAACTTGCATGACCTTTGCACCAGGTGAGTCTTTTGCGCCCGATGAACCATGGTTGGGAAATAATGTCGTCGGGATCATCTGCCGTTATAGCCCATACGTGCGAGCGTCCGATGGATGGCTATGGCAGATACTGTTCCGGTCGACTTCTGTTCTATTGGGTTTGTTGGATCCGGCACTCACCTCTCAATCAACTATTCACTGCCCTATGCTGTTTTGCCTCCTGGTCGTTGTTTGACCATTTGCACACCAGTCCTATACACTTTGACTGGGGCGGCTCGCGAACAACCCACCAGTTCAGCAGTTTAGGAAATCGAGGCACCCGCTGTCCAAGCTCCCAAAGTCTGTCTTTTCTTAAAGTCCGATAAATCCTTTCGTTCACCCATCACGCTCCGAATTTTACTACCTATTGCTCCACTCACACCTTATATATGCTACGTCGGTCGACTAATCGCGCCCTCTAGAAAATCACGTTGTCAACGGGCGGCATCCACTTTTGATCGTAATTCAGTGATCACTTGGTGTACATAAAAATAGAAAATCTCGGGAGACCCAGGCTGACAGAATGACGCATTCGAAATTCTCTAAGGCAGGCAGGTCACCTTAAGTGTATTAAGACAGGGATGACATTCCTCGTCGAAAATTGACTGAGGAAGTCCTCTGAGTAAAAATATAAAGAACCTTTCACAAGGTTGAGAAACCTTTCAGAGGTTGAGAAACTTTCTTAGATATGTGGAACGAGGACACCCAACCAGTGGAGCAGTTCAGAGCTGGAAGACTAAGTATCGTACTGGGGGAGACATGATATTTTTAAGTGCTTGGCAGAAATTTTGCCAAAGAAATTCCGTTTCCTTTTTTTTAACCCGACCCTGATGATACTATCACTACTAAAAAATCAGGTACGTATTGTACGTAATACATATTCAATGTAGGTAGTACGGGGAGCCTTTAACAAGCTATTATTTCTTCGGGATTTTTGCTTACTTGCGCCATTTTTTAACACGTCTTTTGTAAAAAAAGATCGTCCTTATGTTATTGGTTTGTCCATCTGCCTGTGGATACCATATCTCTGCAACTATTACTCCCATTTGAAAAATTCTTTTTACATTGGGAAGCTTGAAATATCCGAATGATGATCCTTTATTTCGTTCTTTTTTAACGATGTACAGTTTAGCTGCTAGAGAGCGTAAATGTAGATGATATCGAATTCAAAATATACATTTTATTCTATATATTTGCTTCTATTGAAAAAATTATTTTACCTTGCAATTTTATTTATGTCGAAGAGTATTTTAGGTATAGGCACTTTTTCAAGTAACGCATAGATTTTCCGCTAGGGGGCGTAAAAGTAAATTGCGTTTTCCCCGATATCTCTACTTCTAAAACTCCGATTTGAAAAAATTTTCCTTCAACGGACACTCCTGATGGGAAATCATTTGCATACAATTTCTAACTTTTGGTAAAGAACAGTTTGGCCACCAGGAGGCGTAAGTGTAAGTTTCTGCTTCTGGTGTATTTGCCACAAAATCTGAGCTTCTAAAATCTCGATTGGAAAAATTCGTTCATGGACCGAAGCCACTGACGTCGATAAACCTTTTCTGCCACGGGCGTAAATGTATATCTTATTTTTGTCAATATCTCTGCTTCTAATTGTCCGATTTGAAAAATTCCTTCTTTATTTGATAGAATTTTCGGTGCGACATGTTTTCCATAAAATTTCAAAATTTTAAAGTAATTCATAGACTTTCCGCTAGAGGTCGTAAAGGTAAATTGTGTTTTCCCCGGTATTTGTGCTGCTAAAACTCCGATTTGAAAACTTCTTCCTGTATCACATACAGCTCCTGATGGGAAATGTTTTTCGTGTAATTTCTAATATTTGGTAAAGAATGGTTTAGCCACTAGGGGCATAAGTGTTAGTTTCTGTTTCTGATGCATTTTCAGAAAAATCTGAGCTCCTGAAAACTCGACTGAAAAAATTATTTGCTGGACCAATACCGGTCACATCGAAAAACCTTTTGAGAATACTTTCTTCCTAAAATAATACATGGTTTTCCCGCCAGAGGGAGTAGATGCATATCTAATATTTGTCGATATCTCTACTTCTAAGAGTCCGATTTGAAAAATTCTTTCTTTGTTGGAGTGCGTTTCCGCTGCGAAATGTCTCTCATATAATTTAAAAATTTTCTTAACGCACAAGTCTGCAACCAGAGGGCGTAAGTTCACGATTTCCCGGCAAAAACAGTCTTGCTGGGTCACTGTTGGTTGCAAGCCCTGCCAGCGGTGGCCCAGCACTAGGTTGCCGTCGCCCAACCGTCAATAAGATGTCCCGGCGGCTACCCATGGGTCAGCAGGGGCCAACAGTGGCATCCCCATCAGTTGTCATATGCCAGAACAGGGCCATTAGTTATTCATCACAGGCAGTAGGTGCCACAAGTGGTCCTTCAGCGGCCCTGCAAGCACGTGCTATAAATGATAGCCTAATGTGGTCCGCTAGTTCCCCGGCAGTGGCAGCCGGCAATCACGTGACGTAACTGATCGCTTGGTGAATCTTGTCAGCCAATTTTTCCAGTAGTAGCCATAAAATAAATAAATAAAGGATAACCGCAGTTTCCCAAAGTTACAACTACTACCTTTTTTTTTTTTTCTTTTGCCTTACGAAACTTCTGCATTATAACACTGGGCTGGGGAAATTTCCTCAACAGGTCCTGAAAAAAGTCCGTTTGGATCCTGATGGAAATGAACCAAGGACTGTCTGCGTAGGAAGCGGGCGCTCTAGTAACTAGACTGATTTGTCACGCACGAGCATTTGCTTGAAGATGAACCTCTTTCCTGCGGAATCTGTAACGAATAGTTCTCTTCAATTTTACAGTATTGCAAGGTATTTTTTATAAATGTCAGTTTCATATGATTCATAATTTTTTTTTCAACATAAAGATTTTTTTTACCTTTTTTTTTTTTTTTACCTTGAATGAACTTCACTCCTTTTCAACGAGAGTACCAACTTAAAGGAGCTTTCCAAAGTTTCGTGCTGTCCTTGTCGTCTGGAAAGGCGATTGTTGAATTAATATAATTACCCGTTCATGTCACATTCTGTTACATTTTTAACGTTGTATCTTTCCTTTCCGCTGTCCGAAGCTACATTTGTTTTCAAGAGGAAAGATATTTTATTTTACTTCTCGTTATTTTTAGAAGTGAATTCCTCCAGTCTTGTATATTCAACCCATGGATGAGTACATTATATGCCCATAGCGTCGCTTTTTTTTTTTTTTTTTTTTCATATAATTGAAAAATTTTGTACACGTATAATTCTTCTTTTTTTTTTCCAACATAACACTATAAAGTTTTTTTTTTAAATGTATTTCCAGGACTTTTGTTTCAAGGAGTTTAGTGTATGTTAAAACGAAAGATTACAAAAAAATTATTTCTTGTTATTCATGGGAATGGAGTGAATGTATTACATGGCTGTAATCTAGTATTTCATAGCTTAATCTGATATTCTTCGTCGACGTTGCATTTCTTTATAGGAAATTAATTCGGCTCTCTACATATGGCTTTTTTTTTTCTTAACATCTACTAATATAACACAATGGCGATAGTGTCGTCTTCAACTAACTGGTACCACGAGAGACACACAGCACGTGTTGCTTCTGCGCATGCGCAGTCCCGTTACTTCCACCTCGTCTTGGGGTTGTATCGGTTGCCAGCTACGAGCCTTGGATGCCCGCAATTCACGGCGATGCTGCAGTGCCATCCATCAATGACTGCCAACTGATGGCGCTGCCACCAACGGACCGCTACAGTTCTGTGAGCGGTTGATTTCAGCCAGCAGTTTCCCAAAACTTGTGTTTTTGCTGGGTCTGTTTACAGCAATATCTGCGGGATTAAAAATCCGATTGAGAAACTTCTTTCTTCGGTCAGATACTACTGTTTTCCATACCGGTTCCATTAACTTTGAATAGCTTTGATGGATTTAATTCGTGTCAGAACGGATTCAAAAGACGTGCTCATTACACCCGAAAATTCGGTGTAATCTTTCATGCTAATTTTTGCTGTCGTAAGGCTGTTCATGGATTTTAGTTTGTTGCCTGATAATTAATACAATTTTTTTTTACTGTAATACAGAAAATGGTGACTTTCTACTACTTTCCCAGACATTCGCTCAGAGGACTCTCTCCGTTTCAAAGAACAGTACACACCACTGAATTTAGACGATGTGAGAGCGGGAACATTAGCGATGCACGACACATAATTGATGGAACATTATGCCTGTGTAATCAGGAAATCACACATTAAATAAACTGGTAACAAGGACATTATGTTTTATAATGTAATACACAAATTAATGTATGTTGTATGGGTGTACGACGAAAAACCTCCATATATGTATTTTTCTAATGGAACCTAGGATGTATTCCACGAAGACAAAGAGCTTTCGAAAGTTCCAGAACATTTTGTAAAATATTTGGAAGCTACAAAGAAAGCCAGAAGTTCTCACGCTCAGGAAAAGAGACGCCTTTCTCGGGTGCGATAGAGATCGACCCATTAAGATATTGACATCCGGCAAACATTGTTTAACGAAGGACACGAGCCGAGAAGGCTGGCTGTCTGCCCATCAGTATTGTATGCAGGCAAGAAAGTGTATTGTGTTCATATATGCTTGTGTCTTGTGCCGTAGGTTAAGCCAGTCTAAGAAACGCCGACGATGCGGTATGCCAAAATATCTGCCTATCCAGTGGAAAGAACAAACGCCCTCTGAACGGGTAGGCATATCGATGCCGCCGAAGGGGGAAGGGGGAGTTGCGAACGCCCTGGCCACGATGACGTCGCTTGCCAACAGGAAGAGGAGTGCGATGCCCTCGGGCCCAGGAAGCGGCAATGACGTACGCACAGTGAGAAGGCGAAAGAGGGGAGAGCGCGAAGCGAAGAGGGTAGTCTGTCAGTCTGTCTGTTGTTCGCGGAACGAGTGGAGAGCGGAGCAACACCAAGAGACATGACTCGAAGGGTTTTCGGGTGTGCGTGTACCCAGAGTAGGGGTACTAGGCTGTTCAGTCATACCATGTACGGTGACGGAACTATTATTTTCTAGGTTAAGGAAGATCGGCGATACAGGTCTCCGAGACGTAGACTCTCGCGATTTCTTTCCGTTAGCCGGAGAGTAACTTAGGCATTTTGGGATACAGGTTCCCAGGACGGGGACTCTCCCAGAATGCGTCGAGCTTTGGGTAGTCAGGATGTACAGAGAGAGACCCAGGTCTTACCCTTTATCGCGAAAGACTAGCTCGAGAGTACCAGCAGAAGATAGGTGCCAATTGTTAGATTAGCCAATTACAAACTTTCTCTTTCCATTGGAAGACCTTTGATTTATCACTACGGAGAGCGTTGTCTTTTTCTACGGACAAGCTTACCTGCAAAAGCCTCCTGTATTATTCATTAAATGTTGTCATGTTTTCAATTAAGTCTTTCAGCGATTACTTGGCAATCATTGATAGATTTTATCTGTAGTTTTTCGGCAGTCTCCATCTATCCTCCTGGTTCACAGATATTCTTTATATGTAGTAAAGTGGGGAGGAGCGTCCGTTCACTCAATATTAATATTGGGGTAAGTTCTTAGGAAAGAACCTGGTGCTTCTATTGGCTGTGAGGGGGTCCTATAGCGTGGACGGATGTGGAACATAATTTATGGCGTGCCCACATAATTAGCTGGGTACGTTCGCCCCTACAGACGAAAATTAATTTTATACAACAAAATTTCTGTGAAGCATTTTCACATTCCCTTCCGGCTATGGTTAACTGCCAATGCTCATCTTTACGGCATGTTTCAGGCTTTAGCGGTTATACAGATGACAGTAACACACTTCAGTGTTTGTTTGTTGTATTTCATAAATTTAAATACGCTTATCCAAGTTCCCCAAAATCTTCGATGGCTGCTCTCGCCATGTGTTCTAACTGCTTAAATACTATGGAAGAAGGGCTAAAGGTAGCTCAAAGAAAAGCTGAAATATATGTTTGAGTGTGGTTTGCTGGACGTTTGCTGACGGACAATGCGCTGCTACAACCGGAGAGGCCGTATGCCTCCTGTGAAAGAAAGTGTGTGCGAGAATACGGCCGTGCGCACTAAAGAAATAAGTGGGCATAACATCTTCATTGTCGATTGCCAAATTTAAATACCATAACCTACCAGTGGATTACTGATGAGCACCATCCAAGCATGTAAGTACAATAGTTCGAACATTTATTAGTCGCTGGTCGGAAAGCAAACCAGGGCCAATCATAAAGACATTCCCGCTTTTATGACCATTTTATTAGGACTAATTGCTAATAAGAATTTTAATGTACATGAATTCGTTGTTGGCTGGTGAATTAGGAGCATACCTAAATAGCACGAAATCCAGCCTATCTTTATTTAGTTTTGTCCATCTAAATTAAAGTGTGCATGTATATCCTAAATTTACCACCTTAAAAATCAATAATTAAAGTTGTGGGAAAGAAAATGAATATCTTAAGTAACGAAATACTTTGTTGAGCAGAGTTGGAACGGTATTCGAACTCAAAAAAGTCAGCATTCTCTTCGATTGTTTGCACCGTCTTTTCTCAACGAGATCCTGGAACGTCAAGGGGCCCCTTCCAATACAAGAAATAACATATTAAGACTGTGCTATTGCACAGTCTTGTTATTTCTTGTATTGTGGCATAATTTTAGTTTGTATTGGCATAGAAGTAGTCTTAGCTTCTTGCGGAGAGTGCAGGATTGATATTATTTTTTGGCAGTTAGGGGCACTGCTCTTGTTGCTGTGCTGCTTGGTTGGAAGTTTTAGTTCTGTTGGATCTAGTCTCAGGACCTCCCAGGGAGTAAGTAGTAGGTAAGTTGCTTTTTGCTTTATTTATGTTTTTGGTTTATACTTTTTCCTTTGTGAATTTATTTGAGTTTGCTTGGTATCATTTTTCCTTGCTGTGTTTAGGGAGTTGTTTTGTTTTGACTAGATGTAAGTGGCTTTTTTCACTTTTTTGTTTTCTGCCTCACTGGGTCTTTTAGGCCTATCCCTTGTTCCACTGAGGCCATGCTGGATTTAACTGGTATGTAGGTAGGGTTTGTTTTCTTTAAATCTCAGCATAACAAAATTTTCTGTCATTTCTTCTCATTGAATGCAAAATTTGTGCATATAATGGTAAATTGTTGAAGCTATTCATTTAGTTAAGAGTAAAATGCTACTCCTCTTGAAACTGTTTTGCATATGAGTCACGTGTGTGTCGGGCCTTGGTATCGAATTTGTATATCAAAATTTATTTAATCATTTTCTAAATTCTTGTTTTTCTTTATAATTAAGAAAGGTAGAAATTAGTGATTAATTATCTGGGCTAACAGTGGTTGGTTAAATTGCTGGCTTAACTAACGTTAGCACTCAATTCTTTATTTAATTGGTCATTTAGACTGAATGCTTTGCTATTGATACAAATTCGATATAGCAGAACCCCACACGTTCTGGAATGAGAGAATTGTGATTTGTGTTGGCCCTTCATATAGCTACAAATGACAGCTGCCAAGATTTTCTGCAATCTTTTTATCTCTTCTTAGGCATTCGCATGAGTAATACTTTCGTTTAAATTCTAAATTGTATAACTTTGGACAATATTTTTTGCATTTTTTATGTTCCTTACTTGGTATTAATTTTTTGAAAATTATCTTATTATCTTTTGCGGCTACAAGCTCATTTTTATTTTCAAAATAATTTTTGTGGTTTGCTGGGATCAATTTTTGTTTTTATGCATATACATCAGTATATTTATATATATATACATAATCAAGAAAAAGGAGAAATTAGTGGGTATGCTGATTGATACATATACATATACATCCGTATATATATATAGATATATATAAAATTAAGAAAACACAGAAATTAGTTGTTATACTGACGGAAGGAGTGGGTGTGGCGTCAACAGCATGAGGCAATGGCCCCGTCATTCCAGGTCGGCTCAGTGAAAGGCGGTGGTGGCTCTGTGATGGTTTGGGGAGCCTTCTCGTGGAACACATTAAGTACTTTAGTGTGTCAGGAGAAGTACTTAACGGCCGTGCGCTACCAACATGTGCTGGCTGATAACCCACACGCTTTAATGGCCTTCACACATCCTGCGGCCGATGGTCCGTTCCAGCAGGGCAATGAGCCGCCCCACTGGCCCGTAACCACCCAGGCATGGCTCGAGGAACACTCATCTGAGCTCGGAACCATCAAGCGGCCCCCAAAGTCACTGGATTGATCATGATCACATGTAGAGGATTTTAGGAAAGGAGGGCCTGGCCCCAGGTCTTAAACAATCCTTAGAAATAGGAAGCTAGGAGATTTGGGCTAGAGTGCCCGATAGGAAAGTGACACGGAAGCGAAGTAGAAAGGGGGAGGAAGACTTCCTTATTTATTACCGGGGGCCAGTACCCGGGGTCCGACGGCTTAACGTGCCCATCCGACGCACGGCGGATATTTAGTGGATCGAGCGTTCGTACCTGCCAGGGATCGAACCTGAGGCCCTTTCCGCGGCAGTCACGAACGTTGCTCACTAGGCCACCCGCGGCCCCAAGTCACTGGATTAAAACCCTGCGGAAGCTCTCTAGGATGCCGCGTAGCCGAACAACACATCCATGGATTCTGGACCGACGTCTCGGGTGGAGTTGTGGAAATACTGGAAAAGGCATTGCCTGCATTACCTCTAGAAACCCTCCGGTTCTAGAGGTAAGGTGCGTCGATGGCTCTGCGTGTATAGGCTGTTGTTATTCGCGCTGGAGGAGGGCTGACACGCTATTTCAGGTAGGTATTTCTAATGTTTTGTCTATTGTGTGTATATCTTGGTCCCGCCCTTGCAAGCAGTCACCTTCGCCACCCCAAATAGTCTATTTTTGGTGCATTTGGGTGTAATTTCTATTTTGTTTCCATTTTACTTTTTTCATCTTTGCTTTACTGAGAAGGATAACAATGTGTGTTTACCTATATTAAACTATTTCACATAGTAATTCCTGTTAACAGCACTATTTTGTTAATTTTTTTTTGGGGGGGGGGGAGGGGAGGTTGTTAGAAAGGTTTGTTTTTATCAGTTCGGAGTCCTGTTTTGTTTGTTTGTTTTGCTGTTGTTTTTTCAGTGACCATTAATTTAGCGTCTAAATTCAATTTTTTATAATTGATCAAGGATTTTTGTTTCCAACAGAAATTTCTTATCTTATAATTATCTTATCGAAACCGATAATGAATCGTAAATACCGAAACACTGCTTTCCATTTGCAAAATATCTTATTAAATTCCGTGCAATTGCACCTCGAAAGTCCTACTAACTAGTGAAAACTTCCTTATCACGTGATGTTTTTCTTAGAAAAACGTCAGACTGCCATTAGGGTTTTCATGTTTCGTATTAATTGGTCACGAGTTTCATATAGCATGCCTCCACAAGCACAGATGCTATATTGTCCATTTTTTTACATTGCTTTCTGTCTTTCACAGTTTTTCGTCAAAGAAAATTATATGATTTTCGTCTTTTGGAAATTAGAATTCCCTCAGACTACATCACATGCTTCACAACCATATCCATCAAACATAGATAAGGCCGTCTCGGTGACCAAGTGGACTGAAGGCGTCGTCTTTTGACTATTAGTCCAATATGGGCCTGGGTCTCGAGTCCGTAATCAGGCATGGGTGGTGTGCTTGTCTTGGAGCGTTGGCTTCTTTCACCTCCCTAGAATCAGTGGCCTTAAATTAGGTACGAGAGACAGCTTATAGTTCTCAAAATATCTCACGGTGGTCGTGAAACTCGAAACAAACAAACAAAACGGAAAACAAAAAAAAAGTGGATATCGGATGTCTTATTCAGAAGACAAAACGAAAATAAACTTACTCGAAACCTTCAATTTTAGCTACGGCGTCTAAAAATGGCGACCAGTCGAGATCAGATTCTCCTTTCAGCCATTTCCTGAGTTCATTGCAGTTAGCTTCCACGAAGTCGCTCTGAACAATTTCTTTGAAATAGGCACTGGCAGAAGCAATGTTATGAACAGTGGCTCCGCTGCCGATTTCCAACAGCTTCTGCCCTTTGAATCGTCCTGCAGAGAACAAACCTCAAATAAAGACAGTCTGTAAAGAAATATTTACAGTACGTTCTACAAACTCCAAACAATTTCAAACATTGATTGATTACTGTTTAGAATAGAAATACTATTTTTAGTTTCCTAATAACGTAGCAAAAGTTCATTTAGAATTTTTAGAGTAGTTCTTCATCACTAGACTAGATGTGCCCACAGTTTCACTCGCGTGGAAGACATCACTGAAAACAGGGCTATAGTAACACGTGTAATCCTATCCATCCATAAGAACTGTAGTTTAATCTCATAGCAACCGATGGAGGAAATTGGCCGAAAGATTAAATGGTCGGCTGTTAGTTTTTCACGTGAAAGAACATTATAATTAATTTTATCGTAAATTTAAGTACATAATTTGTATTTTATTTTTTTGAAAATAATTCATAATGCCTCTGCATATACAACATTCTTTGTCTCGTTTCCAGTCGTTATCAAAATAAATTGATTGTCTGAACTGCCGGTTCGCGATAAGCCGAAGCATAAACTCTCCGTGCGAGAAACATTCTTTACACAAATCCTACCCCACATGTTTGTAAGTTTGGCCCTGGGATTTATTGATCGTTATAGCGAAATATATTTTAATAGGAAACTGTAATCTTTTGAACGTGAAAGGCAAGTCTGTCGGAATCATCGGGATCCTGGGTATATGTGCCATCTGTCCAGCTGCTGGCCCAGTTAGTATAATGGCTTCAATAGTATTATTACACAGCGCTTTGACGTGTAATTTTGTAGTATTCGGAAGATTCAGGTTCCGTAATAATATTATAGGATTGCCAACTTTCAATGTTAGAAAATGCGGTGGAAGTTCTGAGGGATTTAAAGAATTTAAAAATTCATGTGGATAATGCACTGTATCTTCCGAGTTAACGATAGTATCGATCGATGTGTAAATTCTGTATTCGCCGGGCAGTTGTTGCAAAATAGCATCGTTTACTTCATCATTGGATGCATTCTTGAAGACACACGATAGCTCATTCACACATCCAGTTGTGACTACTTAGGAGCAAATTTTCTACATTATGATAAATTTTGTTAACTAATTCGTTAATAGATCTTACAATGCTTCCCAGTTTACTATGTACTGGAATCAAACCATTCTGGATAGGTACTTTGCCATCACCGACGCGTAATAACTGAGCAGAAAATTGGGTATCTCCGCCGCCTAAATGAGCTCTCATATTTGTTCGTAAATGGAGCGTTTCAGTATTATTCTACATTAGTAACAAAAATTCCTTATATTATCGCGAACTACTTTTTTCACGTTGAGTGTGATCAGGGTGTATGTTAACAAAGCGGAACGATACACGGAAAATCGGGAACTATTGAAAGCGATCTGATTTGGTAGTACAGCCAAAAATAATAAAAAATAATAAAAAAATAATAAAAAATAAACGAAACAGCCTATGTCCACCGGAAGGAAATAATCTTCCCAACGGTGAAAGAATCGTGAACTACTTTCTTTCACATTGGGTGTGTTCAGGTTGTATGTAAACAAAGTGGAACAATATACGGGAATTCAGGAACTACTTGAAATCGATCTGATTCGGTAGTACAGTCAAAAATAATAAAAATAAACGAAATAGCCTATGTTCCCAGGATAGAAATAATCTTCCCAACGGTGAAAGAATTATCCAAATCGGTTCAGTATAGTGTTTGAGATCACCTCAAACAAACTTTCTCTCTTTATATATTAGTATAGATAGATATAGATATAGAATATACATTACTTCTTCATCGGCGGTTATCTATTGAAGTCAAAGAAACTTCTGCTGTTTCTTAACAATAGCTAAGAACAATTTTCTCTCAATCGTTTCCTCGAGTTTCCGTATATCATGGCAATTCGATTTTGAATAAATAAAATATAATTTAATCGAATTCGATTAACATCATTAGTACGAGTATTACCGATCAGCAGCTTTGCTGAAAACATAAGTACTTTAGTTTGAACTTAACCAATTGACATTATTTTACATAATTCGTATTTTGCCGAAGTGATTTAAATCTGCCCAGTCTGACCTACTTTTCTTGGAATTAGGGTATTTTGGATGATTTCAGTCTTTTATTAGCAAATCAGACGACTACTGCTTTAAAATCCTGACTCAATGCACGGAATAGTATCATTTTGATAGATTGCTTGAATGATTTCTTTTTAAAATGAATACTATTTGAAGATCATTTTAAAATCCCAGCTACTGTTTGCTCCGCTGTCTTAGCATTAATTTCCAGCTTTCCTAAAATGCTTAAAAAATCAGGAGTGAATTTTTTAGGTGAGGAAATTAAATAGTTCCGGGTTTCAGCTATATTTTCCCCCATTGATGAAATGAACGAATTACTAGCTAAATGAGAATTCACACTTTATAAAGTAAAAGCTATATCGGCAATTAAATTAAGACTGGTAAATCAAGGTTTATACAATTTTGTAGTACAACTTCCCGGAATAGAATATTAGGGTAAAAATGTATTTGAATTATTTAGTAGTTGTCACGTCCAATGTAAATAATTCAAAAAGTTTGAAAGCAGAAGGCTCATGCAATGAAATTGATTGAGATGAAAAGTACCTTATTCTTGTAGAGCCTCGGGATAAACAATATTAACAGTCCTTCCATTCAAAGCAAAGATGTAAAGATTTTCCCCATTTCCGACTCTGGAACAACCAACGTACAGTTGACCATGGGAAAAACATGGACTTTGTAGATCCAGTCCAACAACTTTTAGAGACTACCCTTGTGCCTTATTGATGCTCATGACGAACTCAAACGAATCGGGAATTGAAGACTTTTAAATTGTAAACCTATGTGAAATCCGACCGACAGACGCTTTCTTTACCTGCAACCTGATCACACCCAACGCGAAGGCACGAAGATAAGTAGTTCACGATAAATTTGAGCCATTTCTTTTTTAGAATTTCGTTAAAACAACGTTCTATTTTCTAGCTCACAACGTCGTCACAGTATGATGACCTTCTGACGTATGACACTTTTGAATTAATAACGCAGATTGAAAAACAACGTTCTATTTTCTTTTTTTTTCTTCTCCGCCCTCAAGGTCATAATACAATCGGCAAACAACGCTTACAAAAAAGAGAGTAATAAATGTATTTATGAATGAAAATAGTCGTAACGGAATTCTAAAAAAGAAACGCCCAAAATCTATGGTGAACTACTTTTCTGAACGCCTTAACGTTCGGTGTGATCAGGTGATGTCAACAAAGCGGAAAGACGCACTCAGATCGGGCAGAAACGCGTAACATTAAATAACTAAAAATCAAATTCAAATTAAACAAAAATTGCTTCGAGGTGCACGAGAAGATGTCTACAGGTACCTTCATAACAAATTTCATCGCTCTAGGTCGCCTAATTCTATGTGGAATCTGACCGACAGACACACACACATCCTGTTTTATATATAGAGAGAGAATAGAGAACACTGTTAAAAATTCCCGTAAAAAAAGTCTTGTTGCCCGTGTATTTTTACGATCAAGGCTCGTTTCTGCAGTTTCAAGGCGATGCCCGTATTTTAACGGGCATGGATATGTAGGAAAACGGTTCCTATCCGTAATTTTATGGGCGTTGCTAAGAGGCACGGGTTAGCCAATGAACGATAATGACAGAAAAGGAATGCGGCATGCGTCGCTTTCTGCTATTGGTCAGCGAGTCGTCACGTGATTTTACGGGGATTGCTCGTTTTTTTACCAAGACGAAGGGATGGGCGATATTTTCAAAAGTATGATGATATCTTTTAATATTTCTGAGACCGATATATTGAATCGAAAATATCTGTATTTAAAGATCAATATATCAGATTGATTTTTCGATATTTTTCAATACTTCTGATCTTTATAAGACTGATATTTCGGTTTATTCACTGCGTACTGCATCAGGGTTATCACTGAATCCGATCCAATGTTGTGCTAAGTATTGGCTATTGGGAACTTGGGACTAATTGGCTGTTGGCTTGTTCGCACAAATCTCAGCCATTACTAAATTATCCTGCAGCTTGAAAATATAGCTGCAATCAAGTTTTGTTAATACCATTAAAATAGTGATATCTCAGAAAAGTACTGTATATTACTAACTTCGTACCTTTTACAAGACAGTCGCTGTACTTGGAAATAAACGTAGTGCGTTTATTTTGCCATTTCAGTCGTTTTGTTGTGTAAATAATTATTTCCGATAGCGGAATTGATATTTAACGTTTTTTTACAAGACCGACGCCATGGGTTAGTGCTTTTATTTTGCCCTTTTACGTTGTTTTGTTACGTAAATAAATATTTTCGACAGCGGAATTAACATTTTACGTTTTTATAATTCATAAAAATTCGCTAAAAATATATCTTGTATGCTGAGCTGGAAAGCCAACATCAGGGTTGTTTACATCGTAGCCAAGGTAATGTAAGGGCGTATTTATATTATATATTTTATACATTTATGTAATGTAAGGTGGCATATATTTATGCCCACTTCCCCCCCCCCCCCGAAAGTGTTTAAATTTGTTTTATTTATTGTTAAAATGTGCCTTACATTGGAAACAAAAATGCTTAATTTAATAAAAAAATTCATTAATTTACATTACAATTTTTTTTTATTTTTTTCTATTCTCATTGTTTTATTTTGTCCTGGTGGATTTAATTTTTTTCATTTCATTGGCACGCCCTCAGAAAAAATCTATATATGCCCCTTGTTGTATTTCTTAATGAAGGGGCAGAGCACAGATGGGATGAAAGTGGCCAAAGGGCAGGAAGTTGTCACATAAATTTACAGAACATAAATGCAGAAACTGTTTTTTTAACAAAACATGTTATCATGATTCTCTGTACTTAACATTGCTACCTATGCAAGATTGTTGATACAGCGAGACAAAATTAGTCAAAAAAGCAATCATAAAAGTGTTGTGCACTTTTGTGTTTATATAACATCTGCACTCCCTTTCCACTAATGGGGGGGGGGGGGGCTGTGGTTGTGGATAGTATCAACTGTCACCAACAATATTTGAAGGTTTTGGTTATCATTTAAAAGTAAACAAATTAGATGTCAACTTTCCTGTTAAGCACACTCAACATCTTTTTAAAGAATATATATGAATAAAAAAACACACTTGAAATGGAATTTGTGGCAGAAATATTTTGCTACATAGAAGACCAGTAAACCACAGGCAATTGGGTAAATAAGTCTCATTGATTTGATTATTCTACACATGTTAAGGTTTTTCCATTATTCGAAATGTTTATTTAAGTACAAAAGTGGAGTAAAATGCCTAAAACAAAATCACTGGGTTACTTCTGTCTGAAACATTACCCCCTTAGCCTGTAATCACAGCATATTATTGCAATTTCTAATGCAGAATGTTCTGCAAAGTCATAATATTGTTGAGAAGTAAATGGCTAGAGCTTTTTAATGCAATTTTGAAGAAGTTTGCACGCATACATGAAAATATATTATTTCAAAGTTAGTGTGCATATACACTGTAGATACATATATAATTTATTTTTTTTGTAAAAAAATAACAAAAAAAAAAACTGAAAATACAACAAACCTTGTTAACAGGTTTCGGCCTAATTTGCCCAGTGTTATCCATTTTGTCATTATGTCTCTTTCTCTCTTGATAAAAACTGTGAACATATTTTTTTTTTTTTTTGTGAAAACTGTTATTCTTAAACGGAATGGCATTAACAAAATTCTGTTGTCCAGAAAAGTTTTAACGTGCAGTGCTCTTCCTCATTTGATTTCTCTAGTGTTTCTTTACAGTATACAAGGTTACTTTTTTCAAAATTCTTTTCCTGCTAAAATCTAATAAATGTGCAATGTAAAAATTGCATTTGTACTCATAAATATGGGTTCTTGGTTTGATTAAAAGGCAATACATTGTGCCAAATGTTTGACACTAGCTGTAGGAAGGAGTTCTTAGACTACCATTAAAGACTATATTAATATATTAGCTGAAACAATGCTCGGATTATATGAATACCTTGCATTGCGCCCATCGGTTTTACATTTGATCAAGTTTGCAAAAATTGTATGTGATTTTATACCTGCTACAACTGATTCAGCATCAATATCAGGAAAATTCTCATACAAAAAGATTACTTCTTCCTCAGAAACTGCTAGAAAACAGTCAAATTTTCAAAATAAGAAGCACTGTTCATTAAATGTGAAAATCCTCCAAATATGTGGCGTCAGTGAATAAACAAAGATGTCGCTCTTTCCAGGTTTTAGCAATTAAATGTCATGAAATCTATTCAGTCAAGAAATCTATTTATTAAATGTCATGAATAAAATCTATTCAGTCATGAAATGTTCATTAAATGTCATGGAAACTATTCAGTATCTAAATAATCATGGAAAATGTGCCTACCAAGTGGTAAAATACATAAAGAAGTTGTTCCTGTCTTGTCTTTCCTGGAACCACTCGCCCTAAATTAGGGACATGTGTCTGCTTATGGTGAATCAAGCTTCTACACATTCGGGAACAACTTTAGATGCTCATGGAGATCAACACACACACCACTTCACTTCAAGCATTTTTTTCCAGTTCTCAGTCCATTTCTTTAGATTTCTCATCTCCATTAAAAACTTGTACACAATAAATATCTGAAGTATTCTTTATCAAGTCTAAAACACCCGAGGAGCTATCTTCGATATCATATCATTTTTTTTTTTTTTTTACATTTTAAATGCTCATTGGTGGAGTCTATCCTTAAAATTAAGGAAGTCAGCAGATTTAAAAAAAAATTTACAGTTTTGAACTCAAATGGGATATAGCATTTAATGTTTCACTTATTAACACCAAAACAACACAAAAATTAGTACTGATTCCTCACCTTTAGTTATATTTAACTTGCTGTAGATGAGGGATTTTCTCTTTACATGCATATATATCACTAAGCTGTTCTCTAAGATCATAGGTTAGTTTCTTGATGAGAGCTTATCTGCTGGATTAAAGTTTAAAACTGATGGAAATACATTTTATTTACTCTTGATGTATCAAACATCTGCATTTACAGTGATCTCAGCTCACAACTTGAGCTTCACTGACATCAATCACACACAAGACCATTTGTACTTCACATTTATTCTCTTTTTCTCATGCAGGAATTCCTGAATCTGGTCCTCCCTTGATCTTCTACATTTTCTTTCTGTCACTTGTGCAGAATAAATTATCCTAGTAATCATCTCACCACTCATTCTCCAAACCACCCAAGAATATTTGTCCCCACCTTACAAACAATATTTTGCTTCACACTACTCATCTACAAAACCTCTTCATTCCTCACATGATCAAAACATATCTTGCCCCCACCCCCATAAGTAACACATCTCTACAGCTCGCAAATCACTCCTATGTTTCGTCTGCAGTACTCCACCTTCACTGCTGCACATCAGAGTAGGAACAATTACTGTACTTTTTCACACACAACTATTAGGGACCTTTTGAGAACCTATCATTCATCATTTATTCAAAATCCTCCTGAAGCAGCTGTGACTTTCAAAGATTAATTTACTAGCCTACTAATTTCACCACCTAATTTGTTTTCTCTGTCAAACATGCTTCCTAAATATGTAAATTGATTTACCTGGTCAATCTCTTTGCCATTTAGACTGATCTGTTTGATTTAATACTAACAATTCATCTGTCAAAAACATAACTTTGGGTTTTTCCTTTCATATACTAAGTTTGAAATTCATACAAACTTCATACATGTGGGACAACATACGCTGCAACTCACTTTTGCTCTCTGCCAACAGGATTGTTTCATCAGCATGAGCAAACATAATTGAGTAACTACTCTCCACAGATAGCATTTACATAGTCTAATGACGACTCAACCATATGTGTCTCTTAAGACATAAAAATATTCTTTACCTTAAAAAATTGTTTTGGTAATAAGTAATAACTAATTATAATACACAAGCTTGGCAGTTAATGTGGGAATAAATATCCTACCAGTTGTCTCAGATAATTTCTTAGAAACATCAGCTGATTTTTTTTTTTTCAAGAGCTGCTTTCTCCTGCTAAAAGGGAGCAATTTTATTTGTCCTTTATTATTACATTTTATAGCTTAAAACTATCTTTATGCAAGATTGCAGCTCTCAAGCTGTATTTTTAGTGATATGAAAAACACATAAAATATTGTTTTTCAGATCCTAAAATAAAAAAAATATATAGAAGAAAGTTTTGATGCAAAAATAAATAAAAAAATCATGCAACAGAAGTGAGCTTGTAATTTGCAGAAATGCTGAATATACTTTCCAAAACCCAAAAGGTGATTTTCTTGTTTCATGTGTGGGCATTGCTCGACGAGCAGGGATATGGTTTCTGCCAAGAAGTTTCCAAAAATCCCAGTTGCAAAGGAATGTTTTCATGAGTTTTTCATCAATGTGAGATTATGAGAAATATGTATTTCCAACATTTCGAGGAAAGGTAAGTTGAAGCTTCAGTATGGCATAAATGACAAAAAAACAAAAGTACTTATTAATCCCAGCAGACTGGAATCTTAACCATCAATTAACTTGGGAATAACTGAATTATAGAAAGAATAACTATTTTTATTGGGATGCAAATGTCAAAGTTAACAACATTATATCAGCTTGCAAGGAAATGTTATGGAAAAAAATCTTTAAAAAAACTTTGTTATTGTAATTTTTAGAACATTTTGTATACATTTGTATTTTTCAGAAGGTGTGAACAATGTTTGCTATTTTTTTTATCGTTTAAGACAGAACACAATGTTAATGGAGTATACAGATATAATTACTTCTATGGTGTAAGCAAAAATAGTTCCCATGGCATAAGCAAAAAAATTAAAGTGCTTATAATATGTTTACAAGTGACATTTTTGTTAAAAACAGTAATTAGAGTACGAATAATTTGTGATGGCCTTTTCATAGAAAGCAATTATTTTTCCAGAAAGATATTTTAAAAAATGCTAATGATTATTAGTCCTCCATTAAAATATGATTATAAAAATAAAAACATAAAAAATATCGTAATCCAAATTAATCAAGTATATATATTTACTAATTAATTAATGAAAGCCATACTAATTAATGTATGAAAACATAAAAAAATATCATAATCCAAATTCATCAAGTATATATTTACTAATTAATGTATGAAAGCCTGTCTCTCCTAGATAACAAAAAACGAATGGACAATCAGAGGAAATTACCTGCTGTAAGTGTGGAAAAATCAGCAGATCAAGACGAAAGTTGTTATGCTCATATTTTTACCAGATTATATAATTACTTCAGGAAGTTTCACTATGTATTTACAAGATAATTATCAAAGGATGACAAAAAAAATTACGTCTGATATATACATAGCCTGAATTACAACAAACTTTATACTACATAACTTGTAAGACATCAAGAAAACTCTCGAAAAGCTGTTTTGCATTTCCTTACCCAGCTGTTAAGATCTACATAATTTATCACTAACAAAAAAAAAAAAATGCTTAACTTCAAATTGTGTGTCATTGGTATGTATTTAATTTTGGTTAAAGTGCCAGTTTTACTTCAAACATAATGCTCATAGGCAAAAGAACAATCTGCTATCAACCGTTCCTTAAATTTGTTTTCTGGGTGCCTATACTGTCAACTAATAGTTAAAATTTTCAACACAGCAGATATTTTTCCTTGTAAAGTTCTAGAAATCGGAAGGTGACATAATATCATGTGAATCTCGATAATGAGATCGCAGTTTGATAGTCCTCAAGCAACATAATTTTCGTGACATGCCAGAGGAAAGAACACAGATTTCATTCCACAAGTTAAATCACATCAGCCATAAGCTGATATATTGAATATCGCACCGATATAGTGATTTTCTGATATATCGTAACTTGGCTATCAATACTATATATCGAAATATCGGACAAAAATATCGATATTTCGAGATATTGATAAATATCGCCCATCCCTAACTGACGATGACGAACACGAAGTCACGATCACGAACATGTACTGGAAAGACGCCAGCAACCCAGCATGTTGAAGAAACAAAACATGTGAGTAGACACTTTTTAAAATTAAGTTTATTATGATATGTAAAAGTAACGAAATCAATTACACACATTTTTGTTTGATAGTAAGCTCACGAACTGTGTACATATATATATATAATTTTAAAAGTTTCACCACCAAACGAGGGTGGCTGAAGCATTGTCACACAGGAAAATCTATGTAGTAGCTAAGATTTCATTTGACTGGGGTAGGGGCATAAATCTCACATCCATATATGTTTTACTATCTGTGCAAGTCTTTATCGTCAGGTATATACCTAGCGTTGTCTAGGATGTCGAATAAATTCGATCTGTACATGCTGATTTGGGAATTACGTAGGGCAGCATTGTTTTCGTATGTTTGTAGTCTGAAATGAATGCCATTTTGCAATATAACACGCATAAATATTGTCTTACCGTTTTGTGCTTTTTTTTTTTTTTTTTTTACGGCATAGTGTTCAACTCCTGAAGTTAGACAGAATTATTTCTAAAGCACAAACTGGCTGAACAATACTTTGGTTTTTTTTTTTAAGACTCCTTTTCATTTGCTCATGTACTTAAGAACTTGTGAAGTATTATATTTGCACCAATAAATACAAAGATTAGCTATGGAGTACAGATATGTACAGGCATATTCTTTAATGAAAAATTTATTCCAGTGTGTTTATGTGGGTATAAAATATATAAAAAATACAAATACACACTTATATTTGCTAAAATTACATACACTGATGTCACAGAAATTGCACAAATGGCTAAAAAAAAAAATCAAATAAAACTGGTCAAGTCATTTGTTTAGTATCAGTAAGATGTATGAGCTCATTTACTCTTGCAAAGTTCATCAATATTTTGAGTTTTCTTGCTTATGTACAAACAAGTTATCTTCAACATCCAGCTTATTTCAATATTTAGATTTCTTGGTGGTTAAGGATAAAACACTAGTTTCACATAAATATGTAGTTGTAAAAGGCAACAAATACTTAATTAAGGCAGTGCTCGACAATGTTGGAAATTCTTTTTCCATTGGAATCCAAAAACTAGTCCGTGATTTCAAAGAACAAATGCTTTTCAAACCAACCAGAGTTAAAAGATGTCTCATAAGTTTTTTATTTGGCAATAGAAGATTACACATTTCTGCATTGTATGTGAATGAGTAACTAGTTCATTCAGTGGGAATGGGAAATACTGCCTTGTAAATGTTTGGAGAGTGCAGAGATGGACGATTATTAGCTGTTTAACATCAAGTTTCCAATTGTTTGCTCATTTTCTAATGATAATGAATTCAGTTATGAAAATTGGTCAGAGCTGTTCCCTGTAATTTGGTTTTCTCATAAAGTTTTTTGGTCATTGCTTGTGTTTTGTTTTTTCAACATAGAACAGATTGTTTTCGCCCTGTAATGAGAAGTTCCACTAGTTCATTTTTCAGAAATTTCAGCTAAATATGCTAAACTTCACCACACATCCTACCATCACTAGCCATAAATTCAGATTAATTTTGTTTTGAAAATTGGTTCACTATGTGACAAATCCGCATATGCCCCCCCCCCTCTATTATTTTAGTGTAACCCACTTTGAGAACTATTGGTCTAGAGGATGTTCAAGCCGTACTGGTATCAGAGTTGGTTGTACATCAAGGTTTTTGGCAAGCAGTCACAATTTAACATATGGTTTGAGTCCCATATGAGGCATTAGTTTTGCCACCCTGGTGGTGCAGTGGTCTAAGCACCATCTTATGATTGTTTGTCCAAGTGGGTCCGGGTTTGAATCCCGGTATGGCATGGATGTTGTGTTTGTCTTACAGCACTGGTGTTCTCTCTTCCCTGGAACCAGTGACTTTTAAATTAGGGACGGGGACTGCTTATATCCCATTTAGTTCCTCACATTAGCCGTTAAAACCTTTAAAAAAGAAATTTGTTTTTTACATAACATAACAGCTTTGGCTTTCTCCTTCCTAGAACCAATGGCCTCAATTTAGAGGTGGAAAAAAAGTTTCATGTGATGAAATGTCACATTTTCGTTCAGGAAACACATTTGTGATTCTCCCTGACTGCTACATGGTTTTGATTGCTTTTAGGAATACCATTTCACTCACATTCCTTAGTATATAATTATCAATCATTTTGTGACTATGGTATATTCAGTTAACTCATAGGCACCCCTAGCTTAGTTTTCAGCAGGAAGAAGCAAACAATGGAAATCTGCATATATACAAACCCCATATGCCTCTAATTGAAAACAGCTTTTTACCACTCAACACATAAATTACATAAATTTAATTGGAAACCAGAAGAGCGAAAAAATATATTTTTTTTAATTATATCTATAATCACCTCATTATCACATGTATACAGTAATATTTCACATATATGTCAGCGCAAACCAAAGCACGCATAAATAAGAGCGCAGCATAAGTAAAAATTAGTGTAATTCCAGCCAAAATTAAGTTTAAAATGTAATTAACATGAGAATAACATGCAAAATAAGAAAAATATCAATGATTGAATTTACTTAGTTAAATTTAACACCTTAAAAGCTTAGATTACTCAAAAAATGTAAATTACTTGATCTCAAAATTTTAATTACATACCTTGTTTATATTTATGGCTTTTTAAAGTTATGTAAAACTGAAGACTGTTTCTGCTGTTGCCTCTCATTGAAAACAGCTTTTACAAGTTTGTTTAAACAGGAATGTGTGGCAATTAGATGTATCGGTGAGTTGTATGTAGTGACAGTGTTTCCAAAGCTTCTACACTGCTTTCGTGACAGTCTGGGGATCTTTTGTTAATTCTTCGTTATGTCTCTTCATCATCATCCTGAATTTCATTGGCTATTTCTTGAATATCCCTCAATTCCCCGATAATGCATTTTCATTGATTTCTACAAACTCTTTAAAACTACTGAATCCACCTGAAATGGCACTCCAATCTTCATCATTGGCAGATTAGCGTCCTAAATTATTTTGTCGGAAACTTGTAATATTGACTTGTGAGTGCGACGCTGTGGTAGGCCTAACACATCACTACGGCAACGATGTGAAGATTTGCTTTGTTGAAAGGAAGATTCGCTTCGCCGTGCAATTCACGTGCGGATGACTACAAGTCCAAGCAAGTACCTTCTTGCCAAGAGAGCGAACCATTTTATACTCATATGCTACACAATATAGTTTGTTCATGTTTTGTAATTGTTTTTAAAGCAGACGTGAAAATTTTCATTCTTTCGCATATGATTCCCTGATCCGAAATAGAAAGTTTGGTAAATGTGCACTTTAGCGTCCAAATTATTTCGTCGGAAAAATGTAACTGTGTGGGAAAAGTGTGATATACAATATTTTAAGCATGCAAAATAATGGGAAAAGGTGCAAGAATATAGTATTTTTAGATAAAAAGGAAAGTTTTCCGAAGTATTTACCTGAGAGTGCGATGGTTTGGAAGAGTACGTGCGGTAGGCATAGGACGAGAGAGCGGCAACGGCATCAAGGTGAAGTCCGGTGAATGGAAGCTTCGTTGAGAAGGGCATGTAACGGGCGGAAGAATTAAGAAGGAAGCGGTTTAGCAGTACGTAGTCATCGAAAAGTCTTGTAGGCATACGCAGAAAGAAAGAAAGGTTGAATTTGCGCAGCATTGTAAGTTTTTGTTTTTTTGAAGGGTAATTTTGAGAAAGTGGAAGTACAAAATCGTCAGTCATTTCGGATTTCGTCAGGGCTTAAAATTTCATTATCCGCCACAATACAAGAAGCTGTCTCCCTGCCATAGTGCGATATATGAATTGAAGAAAATTGCTTATTTTGAAAAAATATCCATGTCACGAGGAAAAAATGTGAGCTACGATGTACTGAATAACAGCAGAACTGCAAATGAAGTGCTTGAAGAAATCACCTACCTGTGCACATCTTCCAAACCAAAACTAAAACTTTGGGTTCAACTGGAACCAAAACGTCTTCCTCAAAACTTCTGTCGTACATAAATTATTTTACATTCCTTAATTTCTTTCCATTCGGAGACACTGTGAAACCACTAATAACGACATTCTGCACATATCTTTCTCAAAAATGAATAAAACAGGTTTGAACTACTTCTGCGCACGATTACACGACACTCTTCCGAAAAATATACCCTACTGCTGTCGTATTCTTCCACGCATTTGCTACCAACTCGTACTCCGCTCCGTCGCACAGCACCTTCACGTGGTGGCCGTTAGCATCGCTTCAGCCTCCCGCACCACCTGCTACAAACCATCGTACTCGCAGGTTAATACTTCGGAAAAATTATTTCCTTTTTATCTAAAAATAATATAATTTTTCACCTTTCCCTATTATTTTGCATGCTTAAAAAATTGTGTGCATCGAACTTTTCACCCACAGTTAAATTTTTCCAACGAAATAGTTTAGGACGCTGAAGTACACATTTACTGAAAGTACTAATATGCTTTTCTATGTTGTACAGAAAACTGGGGAACTATAAATTTCGGTTTTGGTTTGAACACATTTGCTGTGTCTCTGCACTTTTGGTTCTTCTGTTAATAGCTTGTTCGCACGCGAGTTTCTATCTTACTCATATGTATCTTTTGCAAATCGAAGAGGTTTTATCCGGTTTTTCCTGCCAACAACGTACAGGATACCACAAAATAAAGGGTAGCTGCTATGGACCTATTTTCTGTAGCGTATCACTACAACATTTATTGCTCTTCTGCCAATAACGTAAGTCCTCTTTCTCTTGTACCCGTCATTTCCACACAGCAACAAACCTTCCTTTTAACGGATCAAAGCTTCACATCTTCACTGGAGCGATGCATTATTCCCTATCGCAGCTTCTCTTCACAGTGTCAGACTCACAGGTCCATATTACAATAAAAATCTTTAAAACACGTTTAAAATATGAAATATCTGAAAAAATATGAAATACATTAAAATATGAAGTTTTAACCCTTTGTCAATAAACACAGGAGGCTAGTTCCATCAGAGGCATGCATTCAGTCGCTGACTTTAAACATTTGGAGCAAAATTACATATGCTTCCAATTTATGGACCTAAAGCATAATATAATTAAAGAAGTGATATTCTTCTGTCCTTGGCACTGCGTAACAATAATACAACTTCCAGTGATTAGCAGTGAAAAGCAACATGACATGCGATGACTGTCTTTTTTCTTGTAGTAGAAAATTATATTCTGAACTTCATTTTTAGATTTAATTGCCCAGTCTGGCACCTAGGGCAACTAGATTATTTATTTGCCTGCCCAGGTCAATGATTCACACAACCCAGGCATGGTATTTTTCAAACCCTGATATGTATAAGTAAAAATATATACAGTACATAATTTCATACATACATATTAATTAAAGCTTATATATTTCATTATTACTACTTTAGCAAAAACTTCCCATTACAAAAAAATTACCTTTGCTTGTCTCTGTGGGCACTATTTCACTTTTACAGCATTGCAATCTTATGCGTAATGAAAATTTCTGTAGTACATACTAACTTTTTAATGAAAAAATTTGTAATGTTTTAAGAACAATACGTTGCTACAAATTTTTTTTTGTCCCCCTTGAATTTCATTATAACGAGTTTCGACTGTTATTCTTTTTTTTACTGAATCTGGTAAATGCTGGCCAAGAAAATGACAGTGAAAATATATCATGAACAGTTTCTTTGCTTTGCAAATGTAGTAATTAAAGTTAAATGTAAAAAAATTGATTTCATTCTAAATTTCTGCGAGTGAAATCTTTCACCTGTGTCACTTTAAGCAGAGCTTGGAAAATATCTGAAATGTTACATGCGCAGCTGGGTATATACATAAATTATTTACCTACCCAGGTAGTAAAACCTGGATGCCAAGGAAAATTTATATTTTAAGATAAATCAGAAGCCACTTTTTTTTTCAAGTTAAAAAATACGAAATTTTTTTTACACATTTTGTAATTCCTATTTTAAAGGTCTATTCAAAATGTTCAATATGCAAAGCATGTATTTCATGTTTTAAGATGATAGTGCTGAAATTGGTACAAAATGATACGATGAAATTGTTTTTTGAGAAATTTAAAGATTCTGCCGTGTTCTTTTCCTTTGTCACTAAACACCTGATTTGTACATCAATAAAAATTGTTTCAGTATCTTCAGGTATTGCCAAGATATTATAAATACAACTATTTAATAGCTTTCCAAAAAAAAATTTTGTGCCCTCAAATGGTTTCCTTGTGGCAACACAACAATGAAAGAACAGGTTTAATCACTGAAGTCATTTCTAAAACATTCCAAACAGGAAAATTTAATATTTTAGAAATATTGATATGCATTAATGTTCTACAATGACTCAGTTAGAATCAGGGTCTAAACAAGTGTTTCTTCTTTGGGTGGGGGTCTGAGATTTGAAATTATGCCCTATCAAGTTCAAAAGCTCTCATTTCCATTCAAGTATTTTTTTCTTTTCTTTCTGATACCTTAATTATGGGGAAGCAATGTGATCTTTCAAAAGCAGTACTTCCAGTTTTTGACATAATTTTACTAAACATGTGAAAAGTAGGTAAATATCCAAAAATTAGAGATAGGAAACAAGACAGTAAAAGTTCTGGGAACACTGACAACACAGTGCTCAGTAGAATGTAAAATAAACCAGCACACAAGGCAGTGAATGTGAAAACAAAAAAAGCATGATTCAACCCTATGTCAAATGTAATACTAGCCAAAACCTACATGAAAAACCAACTTTGACACCATTGTGGATTGAATACCCTTATAGACGCAATGTACTCGGATGCCAGTTTGTAGTTCTGTTTGTCATTGATATAACATATAAATACAAAAATATGCCTGTACATATCTTTACTACATAACTGCCCTTTGTATTCATTCATACAAATACTACATAAGTACGTATGTGCAAATTAAAATGTCTAAAAGAAACTAAGTATTGTTCAACCAACTGTGCTTTAGAAATAATTCTCCAATTAAAACATGTCTAAAAGAAACGTAAGTATTGTTCAACCAACTGTGTGTACAGAGTTCGTAAAGCCTAATGTTAAACAAATCTGTGTGTAACTGATGTCATTATTTATCATATTGTAATAAACCTGATTTTAAGATATGAAAATATCATTACTCACATTTAGAACTGAATTGATTCAGTTATAATGTAAGTAACAATTTCACACTCACACACTGTTCCACAAAAAACATGCATTTACTTGCACACTCTTCCACAAAAAATGCATTTATGTAAAAGTCGGTGACTACTTGCCGTGAGGCTTAACTGAATATGGTCAAACTTCATATTTACAGGGATTGCCTTTCAAATTACAGCTTAAGTTAATACGGTCAAACTTATTTTTTCGGGTATAGCCCTTCAAATTATGGCATAGCTCAATACGGTCAAACTTATTTTTTTATGGGCAATGCCCTTCAAATTATAACGTTGCTCAATACGGTCAAACTTATTTTTTTATGGGCAATGCCCTTCAAATTATGGCGTTGCTCAGTACGGTCAAACTTATTTTTTTATGGGCAATGCCCTTCAAATTATGGGGTTGCTCAGTACGGTCAAACTTATTTTTTTATGGGCGTTGCTCTTCAGATTATGGGCATAGTATTTAGGGTTCAGACCGTAATTTCATGGGCTTTCAAAAAAACGGGCCAAGCCATATTTTTATGGGCAACGGCCGGGCCCCCAGTTGCCGGCCATTGCCCGTAATCTAACTGTGAAATTTTTAACAGTGAAGAGATTTGCGTGTAGCCCGTCCTATGATGGTTCCTTTTAAGCTTTAAATAAATATTAATATATATAGGGGATGTTGCCCGTCCTATGACGGAGTAAAATTTCTAATTGAACCAGATTGAAAATAAATCAAATGGACGCCGGATTTCTGTAAGAAAATATAGTAAAAACTTATATAGTAAGAATTCATTCATGTTAGAAATAAAATGCTATTTATTTACGTTTTTCAAAAGACCTCGCGATAAATAACATTCTACGTAAAATATTTGCTGTTTAACAATTGTAGGTTAGAGCGTTTAGATACAATAGATCGATATTTTGCAAAATGTGTGATATAATCAGCACTAAACTCTGAAAGTTGTTTTCGTGTAAACTTACCTTAATAACTTTTACTTTGATTTTTCGCGTTAAATTACTTTTTCTCCGACACACTTGTTATTCCCTTCACGGCTTGTTTTCGACAGCATGTCATATTCGACGGTTATAGTTTGAAACTTCATACCGAACCTTTTTCTACAAAATAATGCGACATCTGGTATTATAAATCGGGACTATGTAAATTCTCGACAATGTGCTACTGGGACGACATCTGCTTTTCGGTGCAATCTTTCTCACTTTGACATCTCAAGATTTCAGTTTTTATTGTAGGTTAGAGTGTTTAGATAGATAAATATTTTGCAAAATGTTTAATATACTGCTGGCCACCCAAAATGCAATACCAAGAAGGAAGAATCCGATTGACCTGAAATTCGCAGCCTGCGTCGCCCGCGAGAGGACATGCAAACGATTAGCATTGCAGGGCACATGCAAATCATGTGCGCCCGGCACGCCACCGAGAAGCACTATAAAAAGGGTGCACAGAAGGCGGGGTGTAAGTAGTGGAAGTGTGTTGTGCTGCCGGACCTGTGCGTGGGAAGCTTCCTGATGCCTCGTCGCGGAATACGGCAGTCATTCCAGTACGTTTCGGAGTTCGACAGAGGACGAATACTGGCTTATCGCGACAGCGGTTTATCGTACCGAGACATCGGTACGATAAACCGCTGTCGCGATAAGCCTGGGGCTGGATGTGTGGGACGACATCCAGCCACACTGCGACGAGTACGGATTCGGTGGGTGCAGGAGGGACCGACGGACCGACGTGAGTGATTGCCGCAGCCGCGGCACACCACCGAACGAGAGGACCGGCAAGTTGTGCGGCGGGCATTGACGGCTCGCACCGCTACATCACGAACGTTAGCGCAGGAATTATGGTGTGTTGCGCAACAATCTATGTGAGCACGTACCGTTCGACGTCGTCTGCAGGAGCGGGAACTTGTCGCACGGCGCCCATTGCTCTGATTACTATTGACGTTACACCACCAGCGAGTGCGGCGGCAGTGGACCGTTGAACGCCGCACCTGGACTACGGAATGGCACGCCATTGTCTTCTCCGACGAATCCTGCTTTTGCCTGCAACACCACGATGGTCGGATCCGCGTGTGGCGGCACCGCGGCGAGAGACTGTATGACTGTATGATACATTATGCATCACCATACCGGTCCGTCGCCTGGCGTTATGGTTTGGGGCGCAATTGGATATGACATCCGCACCCCTCTGGTACGCATCGCAGGCACACTCAACATCTACCGCCACATCTCCGACGTTTTAGAGCCTGTAGTCCTCCCTTACCTGCAGGACCTGCCAGCGGCCACGTTTCAACAGGACAATGCGCGCCCGCACGTGGCACGCATCGTGAAACAATTCTTTACGGCCCACCAGGTGTCACTGCTGCCGTAGCCCGCCTGTTCTCCCGATATGTCGCCCATTGAACACGTCTGGTCGCTGATCGGCAACCGAGTGGCCCGGCAAACACCACCCGCGACTACGCCTGATGAACTGTGGCAACGTGTGGAAGCAGCCTGGACCGACATACCCCAAGCCCACATCCAAAGCCTCTTTCGTTCGATGTCGCGGCCGTTATTGCCAGTCATGGGGGCCACACGAACTATTGATGTTTGCGTGTTCCGCAAGTCGCACGGGCCTGTAAGCTCAATTGTTTCATCTTTGTATCTGTTGTTATGTGTCCAGTAAATCTGGCTTTGCTATCTCGTGTCCTTCTTGGTGTTACATCTTGGGTGGCCAGCAGTGTATAATCAGCACTGAATTCGGAAAGTTAGTTAAATTAAAAAAAGTAAAAAGATAATTAAAGCTTACAAATTAATATTCGAATTGTGCTAAATGAAATTAATATACAAACGCAACTTCCCGTGTTATTAAGAATTTAATTCGAATTTTGTAGATCGGATAAATAGAACTCGAGCATTGATAATCCAAAGTTTTTAAATTAGCACGCGATCACCCACCTTGTCCTCTCAATGTGATCGCGTGCAAACTCAACTTACTGTAATATTAAGAATTCAATTCGAATTTTGTAGATCAGAAAAACAGACCTCGAGTCATCAGTAATCCAATGTTTTTAAATTAGCACGAGATCACCTTGACATCTAAAAGTCATCACGTGCTATTATATAACAGGCAATCATTTTGAAATCGCGAGAGCACACACGAATTTATTAATAAGTGATGGCGTAACAATGCAGACGATGTTGTGACGTCAAGCGTTCCAGAGAGACAGACGGATCTGGGTGTTTATATTATTAATATGTGCATTCACTGAAGTGCCAAAAGTCATAGGATACGTACCTAGTATCGTGTAGGACCTCCTCTAGCCCGGCGAAATGCAGCAACTCGGCGTGGCATCGATTCCACAAGTGGCCGGAAAACTTCTGGAGAGATGTTGAGCCATGCCGTCTGAACAGCCGCTCACAGTTCTCTGGTATTTCTAGGTGCAGGACCTTGGGTGCGAATGCACCTTCTACCACATCCCATAAGTGCTTTATTGGGTTCATGTCGAGCTAATGTGGTGGCCACACCATCCGTCGGAACTGTCTAGAAAGCTCCTCGAACCAATTTTGGACAACTTGGGCCCCGATGACATGGAGCACTGTCCGCCTGGAAAATTCCATCGTTGTTGGAGTACGTGAAGTCCATGAAGGGCTGCAAATGGTCAACCAGCAGAGCAACAAATCGATTACTGGTTAATGACGTGTTTACGAGGACCAGATGACACAAACTGTGCCACGTAAAGACACCCCACCCATGTATGGAACCACCACCAGCTTGCACAGGGCCTTGTGAACAGCTTGGGTCCATGGCCTAATCTGCACCACACCCAGACCTTACCATCAGCTCGTAACAACTGGTAGCGTGACTCATCGGACCACGCTACATGTCGCCAGTCTTCCAGGGTCCAATTACCGGGTTCTCGAGCCCATGTGAGGCACTGTGTGCGCTGCCGTGGTGTTGACAAAGGCAGTCTGGTGGGTCTTCTGCTCCCATACCCCATGGGCGCTAAATTACCTTGCGCTGACCTGATGGATACGTCTCTGGTACCTCCTGCATTGAATGTGGATGTTATTTGATCCAGTGTCGCTTGTCTGTTAGCATGGACAATCCTGGTCAGACGACCCTGGCCACGGTCATTTAGTACCCGTGGTCTGCCACTGCGCTGTCCACGGTGGGTGGTAATGCCTTCCGTGAGGTATTCTGGGTACACACGTGACTCCGTGGATCGAGGAATGTTGAATGTTCGCACAACTTCGGAAATTGAATGTCCCATCCCTCTGGCTCCCACTACCAGACCTCGTTCAAATTCCGATAATTCAAGTCGGCTTGCCATATTCCTACTGGTGGTTGTTCAACGTAACTCATGAGATTACACCTCGCAACTGATGAAAATTGTGGCGTGCGTCAAAGCCTTTATACGACGGCAGCGCCAGTTAAAAATTTGCATATTGCTGTCCCATGACTTTGGCACTTTAGTGTATATACAGGATGCCCAGTAAAGTTCTTTCTCAGCCCCTTAACTTTCAAACGCCGACAGCTATAGCCATAAAAACGGTGTCTAGGTATAGTAAAGTGGCTATGCGCTATTCGATGAGACCGCTTACAGCGCCTTCTAGTTGCAAAGTCAGGAGTTAGCTTGCCGATCTCAAAAACTATACGAGATACGGGAAAATAGTCAAATACATTGTAGACCAGCGTTGATTTAGTACGAAAAGACACCTTGCGCACATGAATGCTAAGAATAGAACGCGTACAACGTTCGTTTGTTTGTTCGCGATGTCGAACACTGTTACGTCACGAAACGCGTCAGAAAGGAGATAATATCGCCTTCCGCAAAGCACTAGCTCGATTCAACTGCGGAATGTTTGGTTCCCACATGACGGCGCCCCTCTGCACCAGACACAAAACCTAAGAAGGTACCTGGTCAAGACATTCGAGCAACAAATCATCGGCTATGGTGGTTGCGTAGAGTGGCCTGCACTCTCACCGGACCTTACCCCATTGGACTTCTTCCTGTGGGGCTACCTCAAAAAGCAGGTGTATCAGACCCCTGCGACAACGTTGCAAGACCTTTGACGCCGTATAACTGATGCTTGTTCCAGCGTGTCACCTGACATGCTGCAAAATGTGCAGCGTGAGATTCAATCTAGAGTCCAAATGTGTATTGTGACTGACGGAAAACACATTGAGCACCGACGGTAAATGTGCTTAGTGACAACTAATTGCTCCTTTCTGACACGTTTCGTGACGTAACAATGTTCGACATCGCGAACAAACAAACGAGCGTTGTACGCGTTCTATTCTTAGCATTCATGTGCGCAAGGTGTCTTTTCGTACTAAATCGATGCTGTTCTACAACTTTGTAATTGATTATTTTCCCGTATCTTGTATAGTTTTCGAGATCGGCAAGCTAACTCCTGACTTTGCCACTAGGAGGCGCTGTAAGTGGTCTCATCGAATAGCGCATAGCCACTTTACTATACCTAGACACCGTTTTTATGGCTATAGCTGCTGGCTTTCGAAAGTTAAAGGACTTTACTGGGCATCCCGTATATATACACGCTCGAGTCACATTATTGTGAGCATCAGCTAATATCCAGAGTAACCGCCGTGTGCAGCACGGACAGCAGCTACATAGGCTGGGAATGACTCAATAAGGTGCTGGAAGATGTTCACAGGTATGTGGAGCCATGCTGACTGCAGTGCATCTGACAGCTGATGAAGGGTGCGTGGTGGAGGATTCATAGAGCGAACAACACGATTGAGGTGGTCCCACAGATGCTCAATTGGGTTTAAGTCTGGGGAATTGGGGGTGGGTGGGAGGGAGAGTACTTTGAAGTCTTCATCGTGTTCTTCCAATTCACCAATCTCGGACATTTTTAGCTGCCGGACACGTCGCATTGTCGTGCTGGAAGATCCCATCCGCCACAGGGAAGACAATCAGCATGTATGGGTGTACGTGGTCTGCAAGGATGGATTCATAACGAATTCGGTCCGTAGTGCCTTCCCCAGGTATGAGTGGACCCAGAGAATGACACGAAAACATTCCCCAGACCATCACGCTGCTCCCATCAGCTTGTGCTCTACCAGCAATAGTTGAAGAGTGTTTGTTTTCCGATGTTTCTCGGAATTCTCAGGTAAACAGCAAAACATGAAAGACACAATTAAAATTCACAGAGCCAAAAATATAAAAAATATAAAAAATAAAAAGCAATGCAAACAAGCAGGGAAATTGTGTCCTACATGTTTTAACTATACATATCATCATCATCATCATTGTCAACCATTATCAATCCACTGCTGGACGAAGGTCTCCCCAAGTTTCCTCCACAACGGTCTGTCTTGTGCCAGTCTCCTCCATGTCACTCCCGCATACTTTCGAATTTCATCCACCCATCTCCCATGTGGTCTTCTTCTGGGTCTTCTCCTGTCCCTTGGAATCCAATCTAAAATTTCGGCTGTCCATCGATGGTCTGTCCTTCTGGCAGTATGTCCAGCCCATTGCCATTTCAGGGATTTAACTCTGATCATGATGTCTTCCACTCTTGTCATTTTTCGGATCCACGAGTTCCTCTTCTTATCTCTCCTGGTTACACCAAGCCAGCACCTCTCCATGCTGCTTTGAGTTGTCTGCAGCCTTTGTATGTCTCTTTTAGTTAAGGTCCACGTCTCTGCACCATACGTAAGCACTGGAAGGAAGCATTGATCCAACACTTTTCTTTTAAGACATAATGGCATATTGCTCTTGAAAATTATGCTGTTTCTTCCAAAAGCTCTCTAGGCAAGTTTTGTACGCCGATTAATTTCTTTATCAATGTGACCTTCACTTGATATCTGCTGTCCAAGATAAACGGACGTGTCTGTTATCTCCAGCTTTCCTCCATCAACTGATAAATCTTCATTTCTTGTAAAAGCATTGAACATCACTTTTGTCTTCTGAAAGTTCATTTTTAATCCCACTTCTTTACTCTTGTAAGCAAGTTCCTGGATCATACTCTGTAGCTCTGATGGGGTAGTTGCAAAAATGGCTACGTCATCAGCAAAACGAAGGTGGGTTAGATAATCTCCATTAATCTTTATCCCTTTGTTTTCCCAGTTCAGTGATTGAAAGACATTTTTCAATGTGGCATTAAAGAGCTTCGGAGATATGGTGTCACATTGTCTCACTCCCTTTCCAATTTCCCTGCACGGGGATAACCGGTTTTCCGGTTATTTTGGGAGCGGCGCCCCCACGGCCCGAGCTGACCTTGTGACGGAACATCTTTCTTTTTCGTCTTGTACGATTACATCACCGAAGGGACAGCTGTTCATCCAGCTGTTGGGGGATGGCGTCCCCACGGCCCGAGCCGACATGTACTATATGTGATGATTTTCACATTTTTATGTTTTTTGTTTTTTCACTTGACACGAACCCGCCTCAGTTGTAGGCTGCTGAGGTTGTGATTATGCGCCAGCTCTGGATTATAATTTCTCGTTTTTTATCCTGTCTTCTCCATTTCATGTTCCTTTCTTTGTTCTTCCGAGCTGGTTAGCTAGACCTACCTGTACGTTTGCCGTGTGCGGTGACCCGTAAGGTGAAAAAGGGGATGCTGGAGGCTGAGGTTTCTGGAGGCCTGGGTGTTGTTGTCGCCAGTTGCCAACACTCCTCTTTGCCCCCTGCTTTACCTTAAACGGGCGGCTGGGAACTAACCCACTCCTAGTCAATGAGGTCTGTGGCCGAGTGGAGCCCAGACCTCTAACGGCTTGTCGTCTCGTACGACAGGGTGAGTCTGAGGATAGGGTGGCCATGCCAAATTGATGTTCCCCAGACATGGGAAAGTCTGGGTGCTCGCCGAGCGCATGTCTGCCCTATCAACTTGCTATATCCCCTTGCTATCCCTAGAGCCGTGTCCTGCGTCCACTTGGGCTTGCGGACCTCCGGTTCTCCCTTGTTGGGCTCGATTGTGGGTGGGGAAGTCGGCGGATGAATCCTTTATTTTTTTCATGGCTCTTAATGAAATTTCCCATGAACCCAAAACTAAGAGAGGTATGGAGGAAGGTTCAGGTCCTTCCGCCAAAAAATTTGTCGCTGATGTTTCCAATGCTAGATTCTTTTTTGTGCACTCATTGGACCCTTCAAAGCCTTTGAGTGCCAAAAGTCCATTTTGGATCCATAAAGCACTTCAATCAATCGCAAGCTCTCCTAAGAGTGTCAAGAAGTTCCAGTCTGGAGATCTTCTCGTTGAGATGTCTACTGTGGCCTACAGTTCCACACTTATCAACACCAGCATGCTGCTCGAGACTCCTGTCAAAATAACACCACACGGTTACCTAAATTCATCTCGAGGTGTTATCTCCTCTCGGGATCTTATTGAATGTACCGAGGATGAACTTCTAGAAGAACTGAGGAGCCAACATGTTACGGGTGTGCGGCGTATTTCTTTCAGGAGGAATGGGCAGTTTGTCCCATCCTGGAACATCATCTTGACATTCAACAGCCCTTCCCTGCCTACATTCATCAAGGCAGGGTAACTCCACCTCGAGGTACGACCGTACATTCCTAACCCGTTGAGATGTTTTAGGTGTCAATCGTACGGCCACTCTCTGCAGTCATGTAGGAGTACTCCTAGGTGTGGACGCTGTGGTGCCACAGAGCATCTACTTTCAGAATGTGTGGCCGAGGCCGAGTTTTGTGTAAACTGCAAGGGTTCACACCCAGCATCAGCCAAAGATTGTCCCAAGTGGAAGGAGGAGAAGGAAATCCAAAGGCTCAAAACGGTGGAAAATATTTCCTATCCTGAGGCCAGAAGAAGAGTGGTTCCTGTTACATCTGATCGGCGATCATACGCTTCAGTGGTGGTTGCCAAATCTACGGTTGCCATTCAGACCGACATTCAGATCCCCCTAAATGTCCATTCAATGTGGAGGAAATCATCGCAGCCGGACTGGAGGCACTCCAGTCGCGAGCTAGGGATCTGAAAGCGGCACCCGCCACTTCACCGAAGCAGACTCACTCCAACACCAGCAAGGGAACTCAGGCCACTTCTTCTGGCAAAAACGACAACACTAACACCAACACCAACACCAAGGTCAAGGATAAGAAGAGCATTTCTTCTCCTTCAAAGTCTCAGCCAAACAATCAACGGCGAGCAAATCCCGCTAAGACAGTTGGGACAAAGCATTCACCAATCTTGGCCCCTGGTCACACACCCCCAAATCTGGGGGAACGCTCATCAGAGAAAATGGAGGCTGGCCAAGTTTAACCATTTCCTTTTTCATTTCATTTTTACCAATGGGTTCAATAATTCAGTGGAACTGCCGAGGTTTTCGCACCAGTTTTGATGACGTGAAACATCTGCTTTATTTGTACTCTCCGGTGTGCCTTTGTCTCCAGGAGACAAAGCTTAAACCATCGGACATGCTTTCAGTTCGAGGCTACAGTGCATTTCGGACAGATAACTTGTCTGGAAATATAGCCTGTGGGGGTGTCGCTATTCTCGTCCCTCACAGGGTTCCGGTATCTTCTGTCGCGGTTTCCACAACTGTGCAGGCCGTGGCGGTTCGTATTTCTAAGCCTGTGCCTCTTACTGTTTGCAGTGTCTATCTGCCACCGGATGAGGATGTTAGCGTCTCTGTTCTGGAGAGCTTTATTGATCAGCTGCCTTCACCCTTCGTTCTTTTGGGTGACTTTAATTATCCTCATCCTTTGTGGGGTAGTGTCAGCGCCAGTGCGAGAGGTCGTCGCATAGAGTCTCTTCTGTGCTCGGCCTCTGTGTGCCTTTTAAACACCGGTGCTGACACTTACTGCCATGAGCCGACAAGATCCTTCAGTGCGATCGATTTGACCTTGGGTTCACCATCGATTATTGCTGACTGGTCGTGGACGGTGTGTAAGGATCACCACGGGAGCGACCACTTCCCAATCGTTCTCTGGCACCATGCAAACGTGCCATCTTCTGCCTCCCACCCACCTCGATGGAGGATGGATCGTGCCAGATGGGAGGTCTTCACATCGTCCGCGGTGATATCTTCTGAAATGGTGACCCAAGAGGCAATAGACGCAGCTGTACTTGAAGTCACAACTTGTATTCTTCAGGCAGCTGATCTTTCAATTCATAAAACATCTACGAAGCTCCCCAGAATTCCGAAACCTTGTTGGAACCCTGAATGCGCAGCGGCTAGGAGAGCTCAACACATGGCCTGGTCTACTTTTCGGCGTTATCCAACCGATGCTAATCTCGTTGCTTTTAAACGAGCTAAATCCTATGCTCGGTTGGTGCGTCGACGTACAAGAGGGAGTCTTGGATCCAGTATGTGTCAACTCTCACTTCACGTGCCACTTCGAAAAGTGTGTGGGACAAGATTCGTAGGATCCGGGGTAACTACAGCTCTCACCAGATTGCCATTCTAGAGAGTAACGGCTGCACACATGCTGAAGTCGGGGAGATTGCAGATTGTTTGGGGGAGGCGTTTGCCTCCGTTTCGAGTGATCTGGCGTATCCGTCCTCCTTTCATAGGATTCAATCCACCGCGGAATGCCAAGGAATCTCTTTTGCACCGTATACCGACACTGGTTATAACTCCCCTTCAGCATGTGTGAACTTCGGGTGGCTCTGCATCGGTCCGGGGCTACTTCTGTCGGTCCCGATGACATCCACTACGACATGCTCGCAGTCGTCTCTCGAGAACCTTTTAATCTTATACAATCGCATCTGGTTAGAGCACAGTTTCCCGGAGTCTTGGCGAAAGGCTTTTGTTCTACCTTTTCCGAAACCTGGCAAGGATCCTAAGTCTCCCTCTAGTTATCGCCCAATTGCTCTCACTAGCTGTCTGTGCAAAGTTCTCGAACGCATGGTTAACTCACGATTAATTCATTTTTTAGAACAACATCAATTACTTTCACCATCACAAAGTGGTTTTCGGCGTCATCGTTCACCTCACGATCATCTCCTGCACCTTGAGACATCTGTGCGCGAGGCGTTCGTGCGTAGGCAGCACCTGGTTTCTGTATTCTTTGACATCGAGAAAGCCTATGATCGTGCGTGGCGGCACGGGATTATCCGTGACCTCCACGCATGCGGATTGCGAGGAAATCTTCCGACATTTATTGTAAATTTTCTTCGCAATCGGGTGTTCCAGGTGCGCCTGGGTACGACGCTATCGGCAACATTCCATCAAGAACAAGGTGTTCCTCAAGGTTGTATTTTATCTGTCACATTGTTCATCCTGCCCATTAATTGTCTCCTCACAAATCTTCCTCCTGCGGTTTCGGCTACTGTGTATGTCGATAACTTGCACATCTTCTGCTCGTCATCGAGCATGCGTTTCATTGAAAGGCAGTTGCAGTCTGCAATTAATCAGATTTTTAAAGCGGCGAATAGCAATGGTTTCGTTCTTTCTCCCGACAAGACAGCGTGTGTTCATTTCTGCCGGAGGCGTGGCCTCAATCCTGACCCCGAGCTGTATTTAGACCGTGCAGCCATTCCAGTTTTGCCGGAGATCAAGTTCCTTGGACTGACCGTCGACCGTGCGCTTACGTTCCGTGTGCACGTTCGGCGGCTCAAGATTTCCTGTCTGCGTGCTCTTTCTATTCTAAAAATCCTTTCGAGAGTTTCGTGGGGCGCAGACAGGATCTCTTTGTTTCGCATTTACCACTCCTTAATTCGGTCGAAACTGGATTATGGCTGTATCGTGTATGGCTCGGCTCGTCCTTCCGTTCTCCGGCCTTTGGACGCTGTTCATCATCAGGCGCTGCGTCTTTGTACGGGAGCATTTTGAACATCTCTGATTCCCAGCCTTTACGCTGATGCGAACGAACCATCGCTTGAATTACGCCGTTTGCAGCTGTCTGTTCACTTTTACTTAAAACTTCGGTCTCTTCCAGATCATCCTTTGTACGGTGCAGTTTTCCATCCTCAGCATGCTCGTTTATTTGAGAACCGGCCGTCGTGCATTCCAACCTTCGGTCTTCGTATGGCGGTTGTAGCTCGTGATATAGGGCTCGACTTGTCGCTTGTTGCAGCGACCAGGGGCTTTGGGGATCCTCCATGGCACCCACTTGGTGTCATGGTTGATACCACCTTTACGTCTTTCGACAAATCCTCAACCCCTGCGTCAGTGTACCAGCAGCTCTTCGCTGAGCACCGTGCCCTCAAAACTGAATACACTCCCATTTTCACTGATGGCTCCAAGATGCATGGAGTCGTTGGATCCGCAGCTGTCTGTGTTGATGACGTGTCAGTAGCGCGGATCCCAGCTGAGGCCACGGTGTTTTCGGCGGAGATGCATGCTGTGTATCTTGCACTTCTTCATGTTCAGTCGAGTTCTCATCACAGTGCTATGGTCTATACGGATTCCTTAAGTGTCCTGCAGTCTTTGTCATCGCTGGACTATTGTAATCATCCTTTTCTTTTGAACGTACGAAGGCTTCTTCGTTCCTTGCTCGAGGCCGGTGTCCAGATTCAATTCTTCTGGATTCCTGGGCATGTTGGAATCTTGGGTAACGAGTGTGCTGATGCGGCCGCTAGATCTGCTTCCTCTTTGGTCGTCACACCCTTGCCACTCTTTCACCGCGATTTTCGATTTCTTGTTCTTGATCATATCAAACGAACGTGGCAGGGTCTGTGGGACCAACAGGTGGAAAATAAACTGCATCGTATAAAACCTAATCTCGAAATCTGGAACTCCTCATCTCGTCGGAACCGCAGGGAGGAGGTGGTGGTTGCGCGTCTCTGCATTGGGCATTGTCGTTTCACTCACCGCTTTTTGCTGTGTGGCGACACTGCGCCGATGTGTGAGACGTGCAATTGCCAACTCACTGTCATTCATCTTTTGTGTAGGTGTGTTCGTTTTCGTGGTGTACGTTTTCACTATTTTCATTCTCATTTGTTGACCGAGGATGCCGCTACTCTGCAGCGGGTCCTGGATGACCACTGAGATACTGTCTCTGTGTTTTCCTTTTTAAAAGAAATTGACTTTTTTAAACGCATTTAGATTTTAGCTCTTCCATCATCCTCATTTTTCAGTTTTAATGAATCAGCCGAATTTTAAACATTGTATCATGTTTTTAATGCTGTTTGTTTCATTGCCTTTTAGCCCTTCCATCACTCTCATTTTTCACTTTTACTTAATTAGCCAGATTTTAAGTTTTCTGCCATATTTTTAATACTGTTTGTCTGTCTTGTGTCTTGTCTTGTCTTGTCTTGTCTTGTGTTTGGCGCTCTTTGGCCAGTCATGGCCCTTGCGCCATAAAAACTAACCAACCAACCAACCAACCAACCCTTTCCAATTTTTATGAGTGCTGTATTTTCAAACAGCCGAATCTTTGCACTTGCATTTTCATCGATGTTATTAATAATATTAATGTATGCATCTTCAATACCGCAGGATTTCAGAGCCATTGTAACTGCTGATGGTTTCACCGAATCAAAGGCTTTTTCATAATCGATAAAAGCCATGCACAATGGAAGTTCATATTCCCTCGTTCTTTCAATTAATTCTCTCAGTACGTGGATATGATCTATAGTGCTTTAGCCACTCCTGAATCCAGCTTGTTCTCTCGGTTGAGCCATGTCCAGTGTTACCTTCAAACGGTGTGAAAGAACTTTAGTGAAGATTTTATAAACCACTGATAGGAGGCTGATAGGTCTGTAGTTCCTGAGATCCTCAATGTCACCCTTTTTATGTAGCAGGATCATTGTAGCATTGTTCCAATCCTCAGGAATCTTCTCTTCATTAAGGTATCGAGTGAAAATTTGCGCGAGTACTGTTTCGATTTCTCCACTTGCTTCTTGTATGATGTCTACAGTAATTTCATCTGCTCCTGGAGCTTTTCTCCGCTTCATGTTCTTGATTGCATGTGCAACTTCTGCTGGGAGAACAGGAAGAACTCTGGTACTGGTACCTTTCATGATGTCTGGAGTACATGTATCATCCCTTTCATATAATTTTGAGTAGAAATATTTCATTCTTGTCAAAATTTCGCCTCTATTTCTTGTTAGAGAACCATCTTCTTTTCTCAGTGCCATAATCTGTTTTCTTCCCTTACTGAGATGCCCCTTTGCTATCTTTAGGCTTTGGTTGTTTTCAATTGCTTTCCTCACTAGTTCACAATTGAATTTCCTTACGTCTTCAGTGCTACTTTTTCGTACTGTCTTGCATAGCTCTATATATTCCACTTTGGAAGTCACATCTTCTTTAGTTGTCCTCATCTCTCTTCTTTTTTGCATCAACATTTTGGTTTTTCCTGATAATTTGTTCACATGCAATTTGTTCTTAGACCCAGCTAATTTTGTTGCTGTTTCCATAAGAGCTTTGGTTACTTTTCTGTTAACTTCAGAAACATCCACTTCTTCTGATGTTAGGCCTTCTAAAGCAGAGAATCTGTTCTTCAGTTCCAACTTAAAGGTATTATGGTGTTTTTTAAGGTTGGTTATGTCAATACATTTTGTTTGTCTTATGAGCTTGCCACGTTCGAGTTTAGTGTTGAGGTGCACCTTACATCTCACCAATCTATGGTCACTACCTGTGTTAAACTTGTTTAGCACACTGCAGTCTTCTACGACGATTTTTTTGTTACACATAATAAAATCAATTTCACTTGTCGTCCCATTTGGATGTCTCCATGTCCATTTCCTGTGCGGCTTTTTCTTGAAAAAGGAGTTCATGATGAAAAACCCTTCTGCCTCTGCAAACTCAACGAGAGTATTTCCACGCTGGTTTCTGTTGCCGTGACCGAATTTACCTACTGAAGTTTCATTCTGTTGCCGTTGCCCTATTTTTGCATTGAAATCTCCCATAATTATCTTCAAGTGCTGCTTACCTTTATTATTTAAATGACAAATTTCCTCATAAAATTCTTCAATTTCTTCTCCAGGATGACTTGTGGTGGGTGCATAAGTGTGAATAATCTGAGCCCGGTATCTTTTCGATAGTTGGATAACGAGTCGTGCAGCTCTGTCAGAGGAACTTTCAACTTCTACAACTTTATCCTTCAGTTTCTTGTTTATTATAAATCCAACACCACTAGTTCTGCCAGTATCTGTCCCACGATAGTAGAAGAGATGTCCAGTTTTCAGTTCAATGAGATCTTCTCCTTTTCTTCTTACCTCACTTAGCCCGACGATGTCCCATTTGATCCTTTGTAGTTCCTCTTCCAATTCAAGAAGCCTTGAATCAGAAGATAGGGAGCGTCCATTATACGTAGCCAAGGTCAGCATCAGATGGTAGCCTAGTCCGGTCCTCCGGGGATTCTTAGCACCCTCTGCCTTCATGTCGCACTGGCCGCTGCCTTGGCCAGGTACATTCCAGCTGCCGGAGACCGAGGGCTATATATATATATATTGTCTGGTACCCACTTCTCTGGCTATTTATGAGGTGGTTTCGGTAAAAAAGTTATAAGGCTTTGTACATAGCCAACATGAAAAAAAATGAATAAAAAGAGAGAGTAAGAGAGACAGCGAAGAAGAAGAAGGATAATAAATAAATAAATTTTAAAAATAAATTTAAAAAAGTCCGATTCAGCAAAATATAGCCAGGCGCCGCCAGGGCTTGAAATAAAAGTGTATAACGAAGTAAATTTCTCCGTCATTTCAGTCCACGCCAGGATTCGAACCCGGATCCCCTCATTCCGGAACAAGTCACTCTACCAATTGAACTACGCGGACGTTTTATTCTGATTCCTATCTGCCTTTATGTCGTGTGCGTCCTTCTGGCAGGTACGTCACATCTCCTGGTACATTACAAGTGACCGAGTAGCGGCAAGCCCTTCCAGGCCTCGACTACACCCCTGGATGGCAATAAAAGGCCATAAAATCATTTCCCAGCTGAACTTGATCGACGGCCTGTTTAAGACGCTTTTCTCGGCTGCAGGGGTGATCAGCTCCCTACTTCATTAACAGCTCCACGACGGAGAAATTATTTATTATACAAACCCCGATAACAACATGCAAAGCAGAAGTATCGCGTACAGTCACGTGGGACACTGAAGCTGGCAATGCATGGGTGGGTCTCTATGCATTGGAAACCAATCACGGAAAAGTAATCATTAGTAAAGGAAGCGGCGTGAGTTTGACCGTGGCCAGATAGTAGTTGCGAGAAAGGCGGGCTGTTGAATCACCGCAACTTCTGAACTGTTGGAGTTTCCCCTTCAGACCGTGGTACGTGTATACCAAGACTACGTGAAATACGGCAAAACTTCCAACCGAAAGGAGAAATGTGGCCATAAATGCGCAATTGACTCTCGTGGTGAGCGCAGACAGTCCCGCACTATTACTGAGAATCGCACGGTTCCTGCGGAGCAGATAATGTCAGAGTACAAAATTATGCACGAAGGCTATTCGCCGTACCACGGAAAACATCGGCTATGTCAGTGACCTCCCCATCGTGTCCCCTTGTAGACTGCAAGGTAACGAAAGATTAGGCTGCAGTTTGAAAATGCCTATTGCAACTGTAGGACTGAAAACACGTGATCTGGGGCGACGAATCATGATTTTAACTCTATCCCGCCGATGGGTGGGTGCGTGTGTGACGGAAATTACAAGAAGCGATGGACCCAGTTTTCTCGGTTTGGGTCATACAGACAGGTGAAGGTACTGTGTGGTGCGTTTACATTGGCTTCCGTGGAGCCCATCGTATCCATCGAGACTTCCATCACCAGCATTTGGGTGCGTGAACATCCTGGCTGACCATCTACACTTAGTCGTAATGGTTCTCTTTCCGCACTATACCCCATCTTTCAGAAAAACAATGCCAAACTGCATACTTTCCGAGGGACCAATTTGCTTCAGGAGCATTCAACTGAGTTTACCATACTCGAATGGCTCCATCGATCGCCGGACCATTGAGTATTTGTAGAATGAATTGGAAAGATCTGTTCGATCCCGCCAACTTACACTGGCAACTGTGGATGCTATACGACAGACGATCTAGGTTTCATTGGGGACATACCACTTCCGCGTTTTCGAGACCTTACGGAGTCCTTGAACGTCTGGCTGTTGATGCGTGGGAAAAAGATGAAGCAACACGTAATTACATAGGTTTACATAATAATCTCCCCTTTCAGTTTAAAGGCTACCAAGGGGACCGTCTTCTACTGCCGCAGCCCTTCAGTTTCTCAGCTCTTGATCATAATAAACAACCTTTTAGAAATAAAGGAATTGATTAATAAAGTTTAATGTATTGATTAATAATATTAAATTAGTTGTGTTTCTTTCCATTTCATGTGTAGCTGTACACGTGGACGAGTAGAGCAAATGAACACGCAAAATTACGGTCCGCTCGGGTTTTTAACGTTATTTTGAAAGTACAATTGAATGAGTGACTCACTCCGAAACTGTATTCTTAAACGCTATCTATAAAACACATACCCAGTTGCCACTTCTATGTGTTTATTTATCGATGAAATAATTCATTAAAGAACAGTCGAAATTGCAGAGCAGAAAAACGACTGCAGTCCAGTAGTGCAGTCCTGAAAACAGAAATCGCCTGGCGCTCCGAAGAGACCGGCGCAGGCTTTATCGAGTCCGACAGGTATGCGGGTGGAGGGCAAACGAACTTTTGAAATCGAATATATATACTGTCTGGTATCCACTTGACTGGCTATTTCCGTAAACAAAAGATCTGCGGATTTGTGCATAGCCACCATGAAAAAAATTAAACAAAGAGAGAAAGAGAGAGAGAGAGAGAAAATGAAGAAGAAAAACTCAGTTAAGATTATCATTTTTGTTTAAAAAAAATGTCGATTTCGATGGGCGACGATTGAATAAATATGTAAATTTAAAAAAGTTCGATTCGTCTAGGTAGAAGCAGGCCTCGATTGCACCCCTGCTGAATTCCCATTGAAAACCAGTTAACAGAAAAGACTAACTAGAACGTTCCAGGGTGTAGGCTGAGTTTGACTTGGCGCCATTTCTTGCTGATGATTCTTCCCTCGGGTGACGAGTATTTTCCGCATTGATTTCATGTACAACATGTGCACAGAATCACCCTTTGGTGCTTCTTTTATCAGGGGCTGAATCTTCTGGAAAGGAGGAATTGGGACATAAAACCGTCATACACAGAATCTCCCCTGTTTTCCTCTTTCACCCCGGTCTGATTCTTTTACAAAGGAATACTTGGCACTCAACCAACATGTACCCTTTGCACTGAACAGCACGCTATTTCTTATGATGAGTTGGTCTTTAAAGACACCTTGGTTTAATTTTGTGCATGATTTTTTTAATTTCGAGTTTTAACGACCATGAGCAGGTCTTTGAGTTGCAAGAAGTCTTGCGTCCTTAGTTTTGGGCCATTGGTTTCTGTGAGAGAGGGAGAAGAACGAGCGCTGTTAGACAAACCTAGACCTTCTGGAAAACACAAGGCCGTGACATTAGAGAGATGAGTTCCAATTAGTTTCCAAGGCTGTCGTGTATGACGTCAAACACGACACCGAAGTATCAGGCCGTGTAACAAATGAGTCTTGTCACAAACGGAGGGAACTCATCTCCCTAATCTCATGGCCTTGTACTTTCTATTCGGCTGTAGGGGCGAACATGAATGCTCCACCTGCCTTACATAATCTAAAGACCTGCAAGGCTTTATAATCACAGTTCGTTCACCGGAGCACGTACCCCACAAACAATAGGTCAAGGTTCATGCTACTTAGATAACCAATAATTTATAAAAATTGGTCAAACAGGCGCTCTGCTCCCTCAGCTTTACTAAAAAGATCTGCTAATCAAGGTAGGGGAGGTGAATGAATAACGAAGAGACAGACCTTGAAAGGAATCCATCAAAGTTTTTCAAACTTAACAAAATTTAATCATCATTCAAAGAAATGCTGTCCGAGCCTAGGCTGTGAATCGGAGACTTCGTTCGTGGCGAGAAATCACTGACGCATTATTTCACACGTGCGTTTTCGTCGTCGTGCAGCTCTCCTTGCTAACACTTTATTGTTTTTCCTAATAATCCCTGCCGGAGTCTGCCCGCACTTCGGTACAGAATCTCTACGCGCTTGTGAGGGCCTGAAAACGGCCTGTATCACAAAGACGCTGAATTCCCGTCCATCCACGAGGACATACCAAGTTCTTAGCCTCCTACCTAGCATGCTCCTTTCGCCACCAAACTCCAACGCTCAACTAACTAATCTAAGGGGTCACTCTTCTCTCCACCTGTGGTCACGTGTTAACTTCTGTCCTATTGCCTGAGGCGCGATGAACTATCTAGAGGACAGAAGTTAATCAATAGGACAGAAGTTAACAATAGGAATAGGAAGAAGTTAATCAATAGGACAGAAGTTAACACGTGACCTGTGGTCACGTGTTAACTTCTGCCCTATTGCCTGAGACGCGATGAACTATCTAGAGAGAGGCAGACAACGAGCCTCCACTGTTGACCCCCCCCCCCTTCTTCTCCTACCCGCTTACTCCCTAACCTCCCAGCCTTCGCTGCGGAGTAGGAAGGTCACCTAACGGCCCCTATCGCGACCTTGACCTTTTCCCATGAACTAATCTCCAACGGACAGTATTGTATACACTATTGTGTTCGTACATTCCGGACTGCCTTGGTTACAATTAACATGTACATTTTCTCAGACGGTCGGGCGCCATGTTGGAGTCTTACAATACATCTGAAAACCATTAGCCTCAAGGGCCTTTAGTTATCTGACTTATTTAACTTGCAGATGTACTGTATGTTCCTTTTCTGGAAATGAAAGAAAAAAATAGAAGAGTTCTTTTCCTGGAAACGGGAAAACACGTGCTGCTTCTTTCCTTTGCCGCTTGATTTCTAATTCCAGTCCTTTTATCGTAACACATAAAATATGAAAATAATGTCCAATGTCCGACATTACATTAATAACGTATTTCGTCCGTACATCGGCCTTGGACAAGCACAACATCCATAATCCACTCGGGACTCGAGCACAGTCAGTCTCAGACAACTAGCTAGAACGCAGCGCCTGGGCATGATGTATACGCATCTGTGGCAGTCATCATGCCCAAATGCCTGGGCAGCAATTTGGACATTATTAGTGTGTATCCCAAATGCACCTTTGTAGAAGACATCCTAGAAATAACACCACGAATAAGAAATAGCTCCAAGTAATTCTCAATTTACTCCACTCAGCTTAGTGTTTCCTAATTTCAGCACTTTTTTACGCTTTCCAAATGTAGGTTGAAGAAGCGTATATGCTCCAGCTTTGTCCGTCTGTCTGTCTGTCCGCACAATAATTCGCGTAAAAATGGTTCGATTTCGATGGAATTTTAGTATGTGGTAGTGAACAACCTGGGAACGAACCCTATTGAAAATGGACGAAAGGGGGTCAAAGGTCAGGACATAGGAGCGGGATCCATTCCATCGCCCTTATGCGTCATAACTTACGTAAAATGCTTCGGTTGCGACAAAACTGTATCATGTTGTTCCGGAGGTATACTGAACCAATTCTGTTTAATAACATCGAAATGGGTTCAAAGGTCAGGGCACAGGAACGAGATTTATTCCACAGCCATTATCCTCATAACTTGAGTAATGATTTCTTGTATCCTGAAAGAAATACGGGATTACGCCATATAATAAAAATTTTGAAGATGACAATCCGATTTTTGGCGTAAATGTGACAAGGATGGTAAGTCCGATAATATCCGAAAACTTGAAAATTTTCATCGTCCTGGAGCGGGACTCGAACCCGCGTCTCCCAGATAGCACCCGGGTATGCTAACCATTACACCACCCAGAACGACCAAGTTTCAAGTGTCCGATTAATTTGAATATAACCATCACAGTATTCGCTAGTCGAAGCAACCGGCATTCATGTTTAGCGAATCTGGAGGTTAAGAATCCTATCCCGTGATTGCCCGGAGAAGCAGATAAATCCTGAAAAAAATACGGGATTACGCCGCATAACACAAATTTTGAAGATGACAATCCGATTTTTGGCGTAAATGTGACAAGGATGGTAAGTCTATTAGTCAGATAATATCTATCTGGGAGACGAGGATTCGAGTCCCGCTCCAGGACGATGAACATTTTCAAGTTTTCGGATATTATCTGACTTACCATCCTTGTCACATTTACGCCCAAAATCGGATTGTCATTTTCAAAATTTCGGTTTCTTGTATGTTGGAAAGCGTATCATAATCAATGCATTGCATTCTTTTACTAACTTGTTTAATAGGTTGAGTATCTGCATGCTGTAGGTCATCATTGAATTATGTTGATAACTCTAAGAAATATTTTCTGATTCAAAAAACTCATATTTAATGAAGCATACTTATTTAATCTATATGCAAATAATGTAGAGAAGAATGAAATGAAGAAATATTGCCATTAAAGATTAGTTACTCGAGGTGATGCTCTTGGAATGCTAGTTTTGCAAGGACAAAACTGGTAAAGAAAACAGACTGAAAGGGTATTGCATTTAATGTAATGCTTGAAGCCATTTTTCGACTAGTTTTCCACTGTATAGATATCACAGTTGTGCACATTTCTCCGTTTTACTTCGCTAACATGCTTTGCATCACCGCATTCAAAATACGAGTATGAAATTCTCGAAATGGCGCTCTCACATTTGCATGTTGTTAACAGAAAACAGTGCAAGAATTACTGAGAAATCCTATTTTTCTAAAATGTATCCATTATTCCTATTAAAACAAAACAAAAAATCACTGTTCTCTCACTCGTCTTTAAAAGCTATTGTAATGCCATATTATTTTATTTTTAATTTTTAATAACTGAAAAATTCTCATATTATGTCTATTAGTAAAATTTTCATTAAACTTTTAATCACAATTGTATATTTTTTTCCTCTTTGGACAATTATCACGGAATTATCATTCTAACATATTTTTTCGGTATGGTCTGATAATTTAGGTGAATGTAATTGCGACTTTTTTTTCTGTAGTGGTTTTTAATGTCGGAATTGTACATGAATTAAAAATGACAAATGTATTATAAAAAGAAGAAAAATCTGAACTTTTGTATAAAGGATAAAGACAAAGAGAAGTAAAAATTAATATTTGCGGTGCGTACCTGATTTCAAGAGTTTGTAGAGGGCGGTCAACGAAGGAATTGCCAGGTCATCCATTTCCATTAAAAAACCCTGTACGGCCTTATGATAATCATGAGGCTTCAAGTGCTCCTGATAATTTCGCTTAATTTCTTCGACGGTTTCCACCATGTCTGGATTTGATAAACTAGAATAAAATGAAAATCAACAGTTTATTTTCCCTAGCATAATCTGTGACGTATACTCTAAACTAACTTTCATTTTTAGTTGCTTTCGCTATGTAAATTTGAGTTCATTCTCTTTTAGCATTTACAACCTTAACGTTATATCTTCTCTCGCACGGAATGAGGTTGGCAACAATTCTCAGGTCAGAGAACATGACGTATGCATGTGACAGATCAGAACCAGAGATATACAGAGTGATTTAGCTAAGCGTGTACAAACTCCTGGGAGGGTAGGTTACACAGAGAGAAATCGGAATCACATAGTAATGCAGGGTCGGAAACTCCATCTTCATGCGGTAGATGGCGTTGTTCAGCCGCGAGACAGCTCATACGTTCTTTCAGGATACCGTCATTTGTAAACCGCCCACAGAGGTAGTAGGATGGCAGAGTTCACGAACGCGGAAATGGCTGATATGCACCTTGCATACGTAGCAGCGAACTGCCACGGTCGAGCCGCTGTGAGACTATACCAAGAACGGCACCCGATGAGACGAGTGCCAAACCACCAAGTGTTTGCACTGCTGCATCAGAGGTTATGCGACAGTGGCCTGCCAGGTGTCGGGAACGATGGGTACGCACTCTTGCCATCGAAGAGAATGTGTTAAGTCATGCAGCAGACATTCCAAGTGCCAGCACACGAGCAATTGTCCATCGGCTTTGTCTGTCCCAATCCACCGTATGGATGGTTCTGCACGAAGACCAATTGCATCCATATCATGTGCAGCGCTTTCAGACACTAAGCCCTGAGAATTACCCTCAGCGCATTGCTTTTGCGCAATGGTACCTGCAGAAGAGTGCGGCAGAACCCCAATTTCCTGCTTTTGTGCTGTTCACAGACGAAGCGTGCTTTACACGGGTAGGTTGCTTCAATGCTCATAACGCACATGTATGGGCGGTGGAGAACCCCATGCTGTACGACCACGTGCAGCACAAAACCGTTTTGCTGTTAATGTTTGAGCTGGCACTGTCGGGGACCACTTAATTGGCCCATACCTCATGCCTCCTCGTCTGGACGGAAGAAGTTACAGGATATTTCTGGAGGATGTTTTGCCAGAGCTATTGTACTAACAACGGGTCCCTCAGTCGCTGCGCCGTGCAATGTGGTTCCATCACGATGGGGCCCACGCCCATTACAGCAATGTCGTTCGTCATCACTTAAACATGACATTTCGACATCAGTGGATCGGGCGTGGTGGTCCCGTTCATTGGCCTGCAAGATCGCCGGACTTAACATGCCTTGATTACTTCTGGAGTTACATCAAAAGACTGGTGTACGACACCCCCGTTGAAAGTGATAAGGACCTTGTAGCGCGCATCTCTGTAGCTGCTTCGGAAGTCTGAGGCAAGCCAGCAATTTTTCAAAATGTATGTGCTTCCATGCACCGACGATGTCAAGCGTATGTTACAGCTCATGGTTGCATCTTTGAACACCTTCTGTAAGCTCAATGCATTTCGCACATGTCTTGTGAGTAATAAAAAGCATTTTGTTCTCTTACGTGCTGCTCTTTCATTTCTCGCCCTCTCTGTACAATAGCACATGAAGATAGCGTTTCCGACCCTGGATTGGTATGTGATTTCGATTTGTCTTTGTGCAACCTACCCCTCCTAGAAGTTTGTACACGCTTAGCTGAATCACCCTGTACACTGAAGGTCAATTCAATTAGAGACAGCTGGCGTTATGCAAATGTGGCGCTGTGGGCGGCCCTGTAAACGGAAACGACATGATGTATGCAGCGATCCGACAATATAAGGAGTGATACGACGGGAATCAGTAAGAGTCGGACGCAGTATGGGTAAGACGAAGGATCTAAGCGCATTTAATCGTGTGAAAATTGTCGGGGCCCGACGAATGGGTCACTCCATCTCGGAAGTCGTGCAGGCATTGAGGTTTTCACGAGCCACTATGTCACGGGTGCACCGTGAGTACATCGAATCTGGTAAAACCATCCCTGCAAGAGCCAACTGCCGTGGACAACAGCGTGTGGATGAGCGGGGTCATCGTCGGCTAGCTCACATTGTAACAGCGGATAGACGGGCCACAGCGCAAGAAATCACTCGGTAATTTACCGCTGGTACACAAAAACGTGTAAGCAACCACACCATCCAGAACCATCTCCTCGCTATGGGGTACAGAAGCCATCGTCCCACAACGGTACCGCTGCTGACCGCACATCACAGGGTGCAAAGATTAGCATGGGCGCGGGAACATCGCCACTGGATCCTAGACATGTGGAAAAATGTTGCCTGGGCTGATGAGTCGAGATTCACGTTGGTACATGCGGATGGCAGGATACGAGTACGGCGCAAACCACATGAAGCGATGGATCCTTCTTGCCAGCAGGGTACTCTTCAAGCTGGTGGAGGTGGCATTCTCGTCTGGGGACTGTTTATGTGGACTGAAATGGGACCCCTGGTACGTGTGACATCGTCCCTCACAGGTCAACGTTACTGGGATATCCTGGACGACCATTTGCTCCCGTTTGTGCGTCTTGAATATCCCACTGGGGACTTCATCGTACAACAAGACAATGCATTGTGCCATCGCTCCCGAATTGTATCCGAATGGTTGAATGAACACTCCACCGACGTGACCTCGCTTCCTTGGCCAGCTAGGTAACCTGACCTCAATCCCATCGAGCACATCTAGGATGCCATCGAGAGAAATGTTCGAGGCTCTGACCTCCCTGTATCAAATCTTCGTGAACTGTGGTAGCTTGTTCAGGGGTCGTGGATCCGTATGGCTTCCGTACGCTTCCGGTGTCTTGTCGAGTCCATGCCGAGACGAATCGCCGCCGTCATCAGGGCGAAAGGTGGTGCTACACGTTACTAGACAGGTATCTCTAATTCAATTGCTCTTCAGTGCATAACGTTGTAGCAATAGCCAAAACTGTGACGGTGTGGTGGTGTGATGTTATAATCGTGGAAGCTTCGTTCACTTGAAGTTGTGTTTACTCGACATCTTCGTGTTCAAGTGGAGGTGTTATGTATTTAGTGTTGGAGTTTTCATTAATAAAGTTTTCGGTTTATTAACTCAACTTAATTGGATTAATTTAATAATACTGTTGAACAGTGAGTTGTAGTTCTGCATTAGTGAAGTGCCAACGGAGTTTGGGCTGAATAAAGACGAACTGTAAGCAGAGACGGATTTAGGGTTTTGCCTCCCCTAGGCCTAGACAAATTTACCGCCCCTACTCCTCTTTAAAATAAAGAATTTGATGGCTACAATTTCATGTAACTCATTTGGATCTGAACGAGGAACAAAACGAAATGTTAGAACTAAGTACAAATAAAAATAATAATTTAAAGTTTAAATATGGTGAAACTGTAAACAAGAGTTTTTCTTACAACAATTAACAACAAAATTTCGTCTATCGTTGACAAAAATTCCTTACTTTTGATTTTCACCATCAATTCCCAAATTGATTAAATATTTGTAATTAATCAGTTGCTTTGGTAGAACTTTCTGTCTTTTTTTCCCTTTTTATGTTTTTTAATAATTTTTAATGTTTTGATACATATCAGAGCAATTCAGCGCTTGCCCTGCCTCCTACCATTGTATTAATTCTAAGGGGAGATGGGATAACTTTGTATGAACATCTCGCAAATGTTCCCCTCTAAAGCCCAAAGCGATCTTCCTTTATCTAAGAAAGAAAACTTTTATCTGGCCCCAAAGAGTAATTCTAACACCCCCACCCCTCTTTTCTCCCACCACCCGTTTGTGTTCATTTCAGTTTTTTAACATAATCAAACAGATAAACGTATTATATGTTTGTCAATGGTTTCTCAAGTCGAAGAGAAAGGAGATTATCGGAATTTGGAAACACAATCTTGTATGCAGCAGTTGTCAGACTAAATGTTAGTTTCCACTTTTATTTCAATTAAAAAAAAATTCTTTCATTATTCTTATGCACTTTTAAGAAAATTGTTAATTTTTACTACCAATAAAATTTGCCGCGCCTAAAGATTTCCGGTCGTAGTTGGCCTATTGAGAAATCCGTCTCTGACTGTAAGTAACCTTTTTCTTGAAGTTTTCTTGAGTAACTCCTGTTTCACTTTAAGTGACGTACTTAAGAAGAACAAACTTTATGCAGTGTCCAGTAAGCCATATATACACGTTTCAAATAATAAAGAACGCCACAACTCTTCTCGGCAAAAATTCAGAGACTGTCCTTTGATACAAACATATGCTGGAGGTCTACACGGGTCTGGCCCTGTCCGTAAAGCCCAAGGCCGACCTGGCCTTCCTGAGATAGGGGTGATAGACAGTTGACATGGGCATCCCCCGCGCAGAGTGGAATAGACCCAAACCGAACGCAGGCGATAAATAGGCGGACAGTAGAGCTTCCCAACAGTGTATAGCAATCGATGGACATGAGTAAACATGGTTATTCGAGCGACTTTGACCATGGACACATTGTCGGCGCAAGACAGATGGGTCATTATGTCGCCCAAGTGGTAAGAACCCGGGTAAGAACTGCTTGCTCTCCGAGTACAGACGTATCAAAGGTGTACTGAGAATTACCATCGACGGACGTACCAGCGCCTAGGGAGCAACCGGTGACGACCACACGCCACTGATGATGAAGTACGACGTAGAGTATCCAGGCTCGTACAGACCGACCGCTTCGCAACGAAGCGGTCGGTTTGTACGAACCTGGATACTCGTTAAATGTCGGAGGCCCAAACAGCGTCAACGAACAAACGGTACAACGCACGCTGGTTATCTTGGGCTACGGGAACCGACGCCCTACTCGTTTGCCACTGTTGACTGCTCGTCATCGGACATTACACCTCGGCTGGTGCCAAGAACATCAAAACTGTACCTCTGCAGAGTGGCGCTGCGTCTTGTGGTCAGATGAGACCCATTTTCAGCTGTACCGAGCTGACGGGAAGGTGCGGGTGTGGCATCGACAGCATGAGGCCATGGCCCGTCGTTCCAGGTCGGCTGTGTTCAAGGCGGTGGTGGCTCTGTGATAGTTTGGTGAGCTTTCTCATGGGACACATTAGGTCAGTTCATGTGACTGGGGAAGTCCTTAACCGCTTCGCACTTACACGCTTTCATGGCCTTCACGCATCCTGCGGCCGATGGTCTGTTTCAAAAGAACAATGTGCCTACCCACCAGGCCGCTAGTTTTGGAACAATTCAGTGGCACCCCAGTTACCCGGATTTAAACCCTGTGGAAGTTCTCTGGGATGCCGTAGTGCGGCACATCAGATCCGTGGATCATGGACCGACGTCTCGGGAGGAGTTGAGAACATTGCTGCAACAGGCACGGTTAGCATTAGTGCATTACCTCCGGAATCTGGTGGAGTCGATCCTCGGCGTGTATACAGGTTGTTATTCACGCCAGAAGAGGACGCACACGCTATTAGGTAGGTATATCTAATGTTTTGCCCATTGAATGTACATCCGTCACCGGATGCGTTGATTAATTACAGCTGAAATCGGGTCGTAAGATCAGACTATGAAATGGGCCAGTTGATTTCCTTAAATGTTAAAATCAAATTAGTTTTTCAATTCGTTGGCTTCAATAACTAAAACACATGTTGTTGTTGCTGCTTCTCTTCGGAGAAATGTCTTCATAACCCGACTTTACAGCTTCACGAAGCCACATGACCAAGCTTCTGGCGCGATTCGTTGCTGCAATGGAGATGAAGAAGTTCAAAGTATTGGTTTACGTATTTAGGGATAGAAGTTACATTCATTATACAGGGTGTGCGAAACATAACTGTGCACTGAAAGTAACACCTACGACGTCGAACTGGTTCCAACAGTATTTCTTGTGACAACCTTCCACAAGAAATTCATCCGTCGAAACCTCTTCAGCAACGACACGAAGATGCCCAAACGTTAACCAATATTACGCTCCGTTAAAGTATGCGGAACCCGCTTACCAATCTTCAGAATCTTTCCCAAAGCCTCTAGACGCCGTATCAGCGTCGATTGAGCCACTTTCAAACGTGCCGCCAGTTGTGTGGTCGATTGTGTGGCATCCTCTTGCAAAAGCAATTCCAGCTCCTCGTCTGCGAGTTCCTGCGGTCTACCTGCACGTGGCTTGTCTTCCAAGCTTAGATCACCTTTCTTAAACCTGGTAAACTATTCTCGACACGCCCGCTCACCCATAACCGTTTCGTCATACGCCTGATATATTGAACCGTATGCTTCACTCGCACTTTTCCTTAAACAGGAATAACAAACAGTGCCGCAAATGAACTTTATCGACCGCCATGCTTGGTTTCATGTACGAACTGACAGCACGGGTCGCCGACCGGTTAGACCCCTGCAGCGTCCGCTAGCGAGGCGGCTGAAACTTTTGCATACCCCTAGCATATGTTTATCTAAACTAGGTCCCCATCAGATGGTGACTTCAAAGCGCTAAGTTTATAACGAATTTATCATTACGGACATGAAGTAATTGTGACCCTTTTCAAAAAAGTTTCTAACTCAGAGCTGACATTACATTTACGTAGCTAGAGACTCCATTCTATCAAAATGTAATCATTTTGCTTCTTCGGGTTTATTAATTTCCTTCTCTCCGGAAAAATGAAATTTTCTGATCGTTTGCGCTTTTCTAAGGAGAAAACCTAATCGGGGCATAATTCTGATCATCTATAGCACTTAATCAATAACAGGAAAAAGATTTTTGTTTTTGAACTCAAATTTGGAATGGAATTCTAGTACTACTAACAGTCTATCACGGATTGCAAAAATGTAAGAAAAATATTAATAGACTAGTCTTCCTCACCGTAGAAAAAGCTTGTAGATTAGTCTTTCTACAGAAGAACATCATTTGACCACTTCCTCTTACCCTAAAAAAATCAGCGTATCACTCTTCCTTACCTAGAAAAATATTACAATACTCTTTTTTACCGTAGAAAAATATCAGCATACCAGTATTTCTTATCGGAGAAAAATAAATATTATATGAACCTTCCTTGGTCCAGAAAAATGTCAGTTCATACCCTTCCTTGCGCTATAGAGCTTATAACAAAGTAAATTTCCCCGTCATTTTTGGTCCACGCCGGGCATCGAACCCGAGTCCACTTATTCCGGAACAAGTCGCTCTACCAACTGAGCTACGCAGACGTTCATTCTTTCTGCTATTTGCCTTTATGTCGTGTGTGTCCTGCGGGGCAGGCATGTCACAAGCTATCTATACACACTACACTTCTTTACCCTAGAAAAATAGCAGCATACTATACAAAAATCTCCAAGTGCTTAAATTCTCATGTGAACAAGCTATCCTTAATATCTCATTTCTTTACAAGAACTAATACTGAAATATGCGCGGCATAAAAATCGCGGTGAACAATCTTTTTCCAACTCTCGGGATTTTATTTCTCTCGCTGGGAGAGTATGCTAATTCTATTCTTTGAGGTTTCGGCGGGCTTGTCGATTACCAGTTGGTGTCGTTCGCTAGACGAATCAGTTGCCGTTAAATAACAGTAGCATAGCACTGCACCTTGTGTTCGCTACGTGTGGTTCCTCGCCTGTTGGAGTTCTCGCAGCCGCCGTCGGTGCCATATATGGCGTAGTTCTCGAACCCGCTCTCGACGATCATACTAAATCAAACAGAAAGTGCCAGTTTTCGTTCCTTACTTCGTATCACACTTCCTAGGATTTACGTTTATGAGGGTGAGTTGTTGATGAGAAAAAATGCCACAAATACAGTTGACATAAACATTATATGTTGGTTGAGGTGAGCCAAAAAGCTCAGCAGCCAACAGTTATGGGGTTCTTCAGTCAGCCATGAAGTGTTTATCAACCAGAAATTGAAGTACGCCTTTCAGTGAGAGACAACATCGAATCTGACTAAAATTCTTATCAAGTCAGTGATATCGTTTTGCAAAATTCTTTAAAATTCTCCAACTTCCCAGGTACCTTTTACAAAAATATATGCTCATTTGTATTAAACTTTTGGTTTTTCTCGTTATTTTTTTATATTACCTTACGCAATTTACATAAATATTAGTAACAAAAACGTTCACGCGAATTTAATGCAAGCGAGGATTTTGTAGAACGGAACCTTCTCGTACACGGAAGGTTGAGTGCGTATTCCTTGCCGTAGGAAATCACCGCTACACTACCTTTCCTTACCTTAAAAATACTGTGTGGTAACCTAGTTTTTGATAATTTTAGAATTAAGTAATTGTTACCTCTTTTGTCCTGAATTTGAGTCCTCACCAGAAATTTTGGTGTCGGATAAAGATCTGCCGAAGGTTTTTCAGTACTGCTCTCGGAGCTGAAAAGCTCGTAAAAAAGATTGCTTCCTTCTGCGATAACGTGCGTAAGAGTGTAGGCGTAAAACGAAGAGAATAACAGAATCAAAGTATTGCTACTACTGAGATAAATACTGACTGATAATTATCTCAAAACACATGTCAACCTTGTTACGCGAGATTTCTTCGAGTGGGACGTTTACAAAGAAGACATCTGAAACCTTATGAAAAACAACACTTTTTATTTAACGCTACTACCGTCAAGTTGTAGATTCTGATTCATGAAAACCTATATAGATACACATAGTTGATAAGTGGTCACTCAAACAGTGTGAGGGTTACAGCTGTTAACATTATTGCATCTAGGATCGCATTTTCTAACTAAGACGTGAACAGAGAATCCTCTCGCCGCAGAGTTATTACTGGCCACTCAGGATTTGCACACTCCTCTCTCTGAGCTCAGACCTTTGACCAGAAGAATATTCTGCCGCCAACTGGGTCTAATACAAAAATACATAATAATTAAAGCACTCTTTTAGCTACGGCGAATGCGGATTCAACGTCTCATTTCCATCGTCTTCCTTAACTTCAAACTCCGCATTGAAATCCCATTTAACCGACTCTGCCTTCCTGATATCATTAAATTTATCGTGCTATATATATATATATATATCAATATACACTGAAGAGCAATTGAATTAGAGACAGCTGGCGTTATGCAAATGTGGCGCTGTGGGCGGCCCTGTAAACGGAAACGACATGACGTATGCAGCGATCCGACAATATAAGGAGTAAGGCGACGGGAATCAGTAAGCGCATTTCATCGTGGGCAAATCTAGGCGCATTTGATCGTGGGAAAATTATCGGGGCCCGACGAATGGGTCACTCCATCTCGAAAGTCGTGCAGGCACTGGGATTTTTACGTGCCGCCATGTCACGGGTGCACCGTGAGTACATCGAATCCGGTAATATCATCCCTGCAAGAGCCAACTGCCGTGGACAACAGCGTGTGGATGAGCGGGGTCATCGTCGGCTAGCTCGCATTGTAACAGCGGATAGACGGGCCACAGTGCAAGAAATCACTCGGTAATTTACCGCTGGTACACAAAAACGTGTAAGCAACCACACCATCCAGAACCATCTCCTCGCTATGGGGTACAGAAGCCATCGTCCCACAACGGTACCGCTGCTGACCGCACATCACAGGGGTCAAAGATTAGCATGGGTGCGGGAACATCGCCACTGGACCTTAGACATGTGGAAAAATGTTGTCTGGACTGATGAGTCGAGATTCACGTTGGTACATGCGGATGGCATGATACGAGTACGGCGCAAACCACATGAAGCGATGGATCCTTCCTGCCAGCAGGGTATTCTTCAAGCTGGTGGGGGTGGCATTCTCGTCTGGGGACTGTTTACGTGGACTGAAATGGGACCCCTGGTACGTGTAACATTGTCCCTCACAGGTCAACGTTACCGGGATATCCTGGACGACCATTTGCTCCCGTTTGTGTGTCTACAACATTCCACTGGGGACCTCATCCTGCAACAAGACAGTGCACCGTGCCATCGTTCCCTAATTGTATCCGAACGGTTGGATGAACACTCCACCGACGTGATCTCGCTTCCTTGGTCAGCTAGGTCACCTGACCTCAATCCCATCGAGCACATCTGGGATGCCATCGAGAGAGATGTTCGAGGCTCTGACCTGCCTTCATCAAATCTTCGTGAACTGTGGGAGCTTGTTCAGGGGTCGTGGATCCGTGTGGCTTCAGTGTATATGCATACAAATTCCTTATAATCGACTCTGCCTTCCTGATATAATTAGGAGGTGATTAAATTTATTGTGCTATCATATATATATATATATATATATATATCATCATCATCATCATCATCATTGTCAACCATTATCAATCCACTGCTGGACGAAGGTCTCCCCAAGTTTCCTCCACAACGGTCTGTCTTGTGCCAGTCCTCCATGTCACTCCCGCATATTTACGAATTTCATCCACCCATCTCCCACGTGGTCTTTTTCTGGGTCTTTTCCTGTCCCTTGGAATCCAATCTAAAATTTCGGCTGTCCATCTATGGTCTGTCCTTCTGGCAGTATGTCCAGCCCATTGCCATTTCAGGGATTTAACTCTGATCATGATGTCTTCCACTCTCGTCATTTTTCGGATCCACGAGTTCCTCTTCTTATCTCTCCTGGTTATACCAAGCATGCACCTCTCCATGCTGCTTTGAGTTGTCTGCAGCCTTTGTATGTCTCTTTTAGTTAAGGTCCACGTCTCTGCACCATACGTAAGCACTGGAAGGATGCATTGATCAAACACTTTTCTTTTAAGACATAATGGCATATTGCTCTTGAAAATTATGCTGTTTCTTCCAAAAGCTCTCCAGGCAAGTTTTGTACGCCGATTAATTTCTTCATCAATGTGACCCTCACTTGATATCTGCTGTCCAAGATAAACATACGTATCTGTTATCTCCAGTTTTTCTCCATCAATCGATAAATCTTCATTTCTTGTAAAAGCATTGAACATCACTTTTGTCTTCTGAAAGTTCATTTTTAATCCCACTTCTTTACTCTTGTCAGCAAGTTCCTGGATCATACTCTGCAGCTCTGATGGGGTAGTTGCAAAAATGACTACGTCATCAGCAAAACGAAGGTGGGTTAGATAATCTCCATTAATCTTTATTCCTTTGTTTTCCCAGTTCAGTGATTGAAAGACATTTTCCAATGGGGCATTAAAGAGCTTCGGAGATATGGTGTCACCTTGTCTCACTCCCTTTCCAATTTTTATGTGTGTTGTATTTTCAAACAGCCGAATCTTTGCACTTGCATTTGCATAGATGTTATTAATAATATTAATGTATGCATCTTCAATACCGCAGGATTTCAGAGCCGTGGTAACTGCTGATGGTTTCACCGAATCAAAGGCTTTTTCATAATCGATAAAAGCCATGCACAATGGAAGTTCATATTCCCTCGCTCTTTCAATTAGTTCTCTCAGTACGTGGATATGATCTATTGTGCTGTAGCCACTCCTGAATCCAGCTTGTTCTCTCGGTTGAGCCATGTCCAGTGTTACCTTCAAGCGGTGTGAAAGAACTTTAGTGAAGATTTTATAAACCACTGATAGGAGGCTGATAGGTCTGTAGTTCCTGAGATCCTCAATGTCACCTTTTTTATGTAGCAGGATCATTGTAGCATTGTTCCAATCCTCAGGAATCTTCCCTTCATTAAGGCATCGAGTGAAAATTTGGGCGAGTACTGTTTCAATTTCTCCACTTGCTTCTTGTATGATGTCTATAGTAATTCCATCTTCTCCTGGAGCTTTCCCCCGCTTCATGTTCTTGATTGCATGTGCAACTTCTGCTGGGAGGACTGGAAGAACTCTGGTACCTTTCATGATGTCTGGAGTACATGTATCATCCCTTTCATATAATTTGGAGTAGAAATCTTTCACTCTTGTCAAAATTTCGCCTCTATTTCTTGTTATAGAACCATCTTCTTTTCTCAGAGCCATAATCTGTTTTCTTCCCTTACTGAGATGTCCCTTTGCTATCTTTAGGCTTTGGTTGTTTTCAATTGCTTTCCTCACTAGCTCACAGTTGAATTTCCTTACGTCTTCAGTGATACTTTTTCGTGCTGTCTTGCATAGCTCTATATATTCCACTTTGGAAGTCACATCTTCTTTAGTTGTCCTCATCTCTCTTCTTTTTTGCATCAACATTTTGGTTTTTCCTGATAATTTGTTCACATGCAACTTGTTCTTAGACCCAGCTAATTTTGTTGCTGTTTCCATAAGAGCTTTGGTTACTTTTCTGTTAACTTCCGAAATATCCACTTCTTCCGATGTTAGGCCTTCTAAAGCAGAGAATCTGTTCTTCAGTTCCAACTTGAAAGTATTATGGTGTTTTTTAAGGTTGGTTATGTAAATACATTTTGTTTGTCTTATGAGCTTGCCACGTTCCAGTTTAGTGTTGAGGTGCATCTTACATCTCACCAATCTATGGTCACTACCTGTGTTGAACTTGTTTAGCACCCTGCAGTCTTCGATGACGAATTTTTTGTTACACATAATAAAATCAATTTCACTTGTCGTCCCAATTGGATGTCTCCATGTCCATTTCCTGTGTGGCTTTTTCTTGAAAAAGGAATTCAAGATGAAAAATCCTTCTGCCTCTGCAAACTCAACGAGAGTATTCCCACGCTGGTTTCTGTTGCCGTGACCGAATTTACCTACTGAAGTTTCATTCTGTTGCTGGTGCCCTATTTTTGCATTGAAATCTCCCATAATTATCTTCAAGTGCTGCTTACCTTTATTATTTAGATCACGAATTTCCTCATAAAATTCTTCAATTTCTTCTTCAGGATGACTTGCGGTGGGTGCATAAGTTTGAATAATCTGAGCCTGGTATCTTCTCGATAGTTGGATAACGAGTCGTGCAGCTCTGTCAGAGGAACTTTCAACTTCTACCACTTTATCCTTCAGTTTCTTGTTTATTATAAATCCAACACCACTAGTTCTGCCAGTATCTGTTCCACGATAATAGAAGAGATGTCCACTTTTCAGTTCAATGAGATCTTCTCCTTTTCTCCTTACCTCACTCAGCCCGACGATGTCCCACTTGATCCTTTGTAGTTCCTCTTCCAATTCAAGAAGCCTTGAATCAGAAGATAGGGAGCGTCCGTTGTAGGTAGCCAAGGTCAGCATCAAATGGCAGCCTAGTCCGGTCCTCCGGGGATTCTTAGCACCCTCTGCCTTGGCCAGGTACATTCCAGCTGCCGGAGACTGAGGGCCAAGATTTAAGTTGTAGAGTCATTTTGGAGGTGTTTGGCCATAACTCACCACGCTGGCCAAGCGGGTTGGTGAGTGTGGGATAGCATTTCCTCTGATCCCGATGGTATAGTTATACCGCTATTTGCGGTCGTCAGAGCCCCTTTAGTGGGAACAGGATGCACCACGAGAAGGCGGGGTTGACATTTGTCAAGGAGAGGCTGTGATGTTACGCATCACCTGACCTTACATCCCATATATATATATATATATATATATATATGATATTTATATATTGCCAGAAGAACGGATCACCGATGGACAACCGAAATTTTTGACAGGATACCAAGGGATAGGAAAAGACCCAAAAGAAGGCCACGAGGGAGATGGGTAAAGGAAATTCGAAAGCATGCCGGAGTGACATGGAGATGACTGGCTCATGACAGACGATTGTGAAAGAAACTTCCGATCATTTACTGCACACATACACACGCGCGCGCGTACACTGAATGCTCATTGAATTACTTCCACCCCTATGCAAAGTAAGTTACACCCGATACTGGCATAACGAGAAGAATGAGACATGTATGCTAATATGTTGTATATAATATGTTGATGGTTCATTTGAGATCGAAATTACGGACGTGATGGGTAAAACCAAGGGTTTATCGGAGTTTACGAAAAACAAATCGTGGGCACAGATAGGCTTGGTGCTTCCATCTCGGAAATGGCAACACTTGCGGGTTGTTGATGATCTCCGTGGTTTAAGTGCGCCAGGAGTGGTGCTAAAATGGCGCAACAACCAACCGGAGAGAGACACAACTATAAAAGGCAGCAAAAGTTGGAGAAGAAAAGAAACCCTTGTGTAGTGAGCAAGTGACCTGTGGTCGGAAATGTCGAATCGACGTCCGAGGTGAGCGGATCATTGCTAGATTTGCACGAGACAGTAGACGTGCAATAGTGATTCAGGTAACATAGGATTTGAGTTAGGTGCAATACTAAGCAGCATAGCAGAGCACGGTGCACCCGCACAGAATCAATGAATTACAACAGCATAAAGTCTGTTCGTACAGCATAACTGTCTGCAGCGAATAAGTCAAAAATGTGCTTAGGTACTAGAGAGGGGGGATAGTTCTTAAATGGTTTAGAAAAGGTCACGTGATCTGAAGAATTACGTTTTTAATTGCACCATGCCAATGCGAGTGTGAGAATTTGGATTGGAGAAAAGAGCATGAGAGGCATGTATTCATCTTGTATGGTTGCAATGCTCCAGACTGGCTGAGGTAGAGCAATGGAGCAGGCTATGTTTTCATGGAAGGTATTGAAGCATGGCCCAGTGGATGTGGAAACATGGATTCATGCCTCGTTGATTCTACTCGATCCTTGCCTGAATACCCAAAAATATATGAACATGGACACCTTTGTGGATCAAGTTCATCCAAGCATTGTCACTCTCTGCCACTATGGTGATGGATACTTCTGCTGGGGCAGTGTACCATGTCTTCATTGTCTCAGAATGGTTTCATGAAAATTATAGATATTTTTCTGTGCTTCAAAGGCCACCCCAGTTCCCTGATCTCAATTCCACGGAGCGTTTCTTGGATGAAGTCGAACACGGTATCAAGTGTCTACCCCAGGTATATCCACTGCCATCTAATCTACTTGAACTGGAAAACGCTATTCGTTAAGCATGAGACAATCTTGCACATTGACACTTTATCAAAACTAGTCGAATCGATATTGAGGTGAATTGCTGCTGTTTCGAAGATCAAGAGAAGTCCAATAAGTCGTCTTAAGCCCAATACGTCGTCTCCACAAGAGTATATAGACTGAGATGTCAGTTTGTTAAGTACACCTGCTCTCGAAAGCACAGTGGCGGTATAAATCAGGCAGATCATCTCGCCGAACGTCAGATAGCGTTAACTGAGGGTCGGAATGGATAAAACGAGTGATCTGAGTGACTTTGAACGTGGAATGATAATGACATTAGACATGCTAGTTCGAGCATCTCCCAAATGGCAGTTTTTCTGAGTTTTTGAGGCACAGCCGTAGCAAGGGTTTATCGTGAATGCTGCGACACACAAAAAACTACCAGCATTCAGAGATCATGTGGACGAAATCAGCTGGTGGAATAGTGACGTCATAGGAAGCAGGCGAGAATAGTAATTGCGAACAGACGGGCTACAACCCGGCAAATCGCTGCAGAATTCAACACTGGTGGGCGGACTGTCACCTCCGAAGTCACCATATCTTGGACCACATAACGAATGGGCCACAAAAGCCGACGGTCATATTGCTAGTCTCCTTCGATATTTATATTTATCTATTTGTGATCGATAAATACAAATATTGTGTAATTGGTAAATTTTTACATCATGTGTTTGATAAATTCATTACTTGCTCATAATAGAGTGTTAACATACTTATAGGTTTACCTCACTGACTTATCCTCTGTTTACCAATCAACAGCGTGTGACGTACCACAAAGGTAACGCATATGTTATGACCGCAAATAGCAGTGAAAAGCTCTTGCTGGCGTAGCTAAATTGGGAAAACATTCGGCTCCGGAGCAAAAGGATTTGGGTTCGGGTAGTGGCGAATTTGGAGTTACAGGGTCCCTGTGCACAGCGTCGGTTTTGCATTCTTAAAATATAACCCGCGCATGTTTACTCTCTCCCACTAATGCATAAAAAAGTATTTTAATCTCAAAAACAAATTGACTTCCAGATTTCAACAGAAATATCCATTTTGGCCTCCCCGAGCATGATTTGGCTATAGTGGTGTCTCTGTATATCTGTTGGTGTGGGTGTGGTATGATGTCGCCATAACTCAAAAACTATTATCTCTATCCAGACGAAATTTAAAACTGAGGGCTTTTATGATACCCTGATGGGGAGAAAATAGCTGAAATTAAAAGTGGAAAGCCCTTTGTCAAGGAAGAAAAGTCTGAACTTTTATAAAGATGACCGCTGAACCACAGTAGTTTAACATGTTATCTAAGATAAGTTTATGGTATTGCTTTAATTGACATTTTTGTTACATGCGGTGCGGGATCTACTGCGTCTGATTCCATCCCACCGACAGTTAGTTCCCTCACAGACAGTCCGAACATGGATGAAATCTATTCCTGTGCCTCGTAAAACACGTTTTACAATGCCATTTTACTCGTGCGATAACAGTCTTGTGATTACCTCTTAAACTGAACTTAATGGTGGGGCGGGCAGTTTTAAGGAGAAAATACGGAGTCATAATAAAACACCGAACTAAATGCTCATTAAATTCTAGGAAAATTGGCCAAAAAAAACACTCCAATTTTTAAACTCAAGTGTAATGTAGTATTAGGTAATATTACCCTCAAATGTTATTTAATTGAGCCTGCGTTTAAGCTATAGTAAATTCATACTTGTAGATGCCGTACTTTGATTTCGGGGGGATATGCCCCGAAATCTTCCCAAACCCAGAATAGCGAATTTATCCCTCACTCTATGATTTTTCGCATTTTTTCGAAGCAAATTTAAAAATATATATATAAATAATTATGTTTGAGTCCTTCCAGCATCGCGGGGACCCACTACCCGCTCCTGGTCTTAATTGACTTCCTTGTAAATCTGCCTCTGGGTCCGGGTACCGCCACCGGAAGAGAGAGGGTTTGAATTTCACAGGTGATTATTAAAGATATTCCCCCTTTTAGTTTCAATGGCATAGCTACTATAGGGCGAGGTGGTGAACGTAAAGATACACTGAAGAGCAATTGAATTAGAAATACCTGTCCAGTAACGTGTAGCACCACCTTTCGCCCTGATGACGGCGGCGATTCGTCTCGGCATGGACTCGACAAGACACCGGGGGCGTTGGGAAGCCATACGGATTCACGACCCCTGAACAAGCTCCCACAGTTCACGAAGATTTGATGGAGGGGTATCAGAGCCTCGAACATCTCTCTCGATGGCATCCCAGATGTACTCGATGGGATTGAGGTCAGGTGATTTAGCTGGCCAAGGAAGCGAGGTCACGTCGATCGAATGTTCATCCAACCATTCGGATACAATTCGGGAGCGATGGCACGGTGCATTGCCTTGTTGCAAGATGAGGTCCCCAGTGGGATGTTGAAGACGCACAAACGGGAGCAAATGGTCGTCCAGGGTATCCCGGTAACATTGACCTGTCAGGGACGATGTCACACATACCAGGGGTCCTATTTCAGTCCATGTAAACAGTCCCCAGACGAGAACGCCACCCCCACCAGCTTGAAGAGTACCCTGCTGGCAAGAAGGATCCATCGCTTCATGTGGTTTGCGCCGTACTCGTATCCTGCCAGTAGTAAGAAATGCTACATTTCAGGCCCCTTCACTTAACATTATGCACATCACGGTTGCACATCACGGGGGTCGCAGCAGGGATGGGGGAGGAACTCCTCTCGAGTGAGCCTACCGGAAATGTCTTATCTCCAGAGATAAGATCTTTGACAAACATTTTTGGGAAATCTTTTTGTGTTTTAATATCTTTTTTTTAACAAATTTAGGAAATTTTTTCGTGCTTTGAGTTCTGATTTATTAGGATTTTTATATATTATTTTAGAACTTGAGTGAGGTGTTAGGAAATTTTTTATAGGCGTTGCATTATTGCTCAAGTATTATTTTTTGTTTACAACAAATGTTTACTCTCTGTCCCTTACTCAAGAAAGACCATTACTAATCCAGTTCCTGTGTCCAATTCCTTATCTTTTCACCCCGATTTGTTAGACAAGGTTATCTGATTTCAGTACCTCAAGAAGTCGATAACACAACTTTTGGAAGGAAATGCTTTGTTTCGTAAACAAACAAACCCTTTCTCCAGAACAAAGTTCTCTGAACCGCTTAACAGGTAAGGTGACTTGTTTTTCACCCCATGCGTTTAACAACAAGGGAATATTGAGATGTCATGTCCTTCAAAGTGGATGTGATAAACTATTCCACTGAACCCTAAATGCAGGGAGGGAGGGGTGAAGCTCCTCTCGAGTGAGCCTACCGGAAATGTCTTATCTCTGGAGATAAGAACTTTGACAAATATTTTGGGAAATCTTTTCGTGTTTTTAATTCTGATTTAATAACTTTTTGATTAAACAATTTAGGATTATTTTTTTAAATTCGTAATTTGTTCGTGTGTTATTTCTTGTCTTTATTAAAATAAAACGTATATTTTTAGAACTTGTGTGAGGTGTTAAATGCTCTGATGTTCCCAGCAAGATTCGAACCAATACCCCTTCGTTTAGAAAACTTACATTCTTCCCACTAGACCACCCGACCATTGGAAAACGATACTTGAAAGAGGAAGAGGCTTTTTCATGGTGTTAAAAATGTTTTAGGGGATTTGGAATTTCTTTTAAAATGGTGTGTAAGGGAGAGTGGACGTTATTTGAGTTGTGATCGAGTTTGTGTGAACATGAGTTTTTCTGTTACGGTGGATCGTCTCTCGTTGAACTGTTGTAATGGAGGAAATGATGAAACAGACGTATCTATCAACTCAGAAAGTAGGAAGTTTTGGTGGTCTCGATGCTTTATACCGTGCTGTCAAAAAAGAAGGCGTCAAGAAAGAAGACGTCATGAAATGGTTGAAGGGGGAGAAAACGTACATCCTTCACAAGCCGATGAGACGACATTTCCCGAGAAATAGAGTGATGGTGAATAAAATAGGACGACAGTTTCAAGCAGACCTAGCTGATATCTCCAGTTTGAGTCAATATAACGATGGATATCGTTTCTTGTTAACATGCATTGACATATTTTCCAAATATGCATGGGCGATTCCCTTAAAGCAAAAGTCGATGTCCCATATCGTTCAAGCATTTTCCCAGATTTTCCAAGATAGAAAACCAGTAAAACTTCAAACAGACAAAGGAACTGAATTTAAGAACAAAGAGTTTCAAAGGTTTTTAACACAGCACGGTGTGCATTTCTTTACGACGAACAACGAGACGAAAGCAAGTGTTGTGGAGAGATTCAATCGCACGCTCAAAACTCGCATGTGGCAATACTTTACAAGTCAAAATACGTTTAAATTCATAGACGTGCTCAACGATTTAGTCCATAGTTACAATCATTCTCCCCATCGAAGTATAAAAATGAAACCTCTAGATGTAAACAAAGATAATGAAAAGCAAGTGTTTCTCAATCTGTATGGTGATCTCAAGAGGGAAAAACAGTCCTATAAATTTCAAGTGGGGTATAACGTGAGGATTAGTAAAGCGAAATTGATATTTGAGAAAGGATACGAATCAAATTGGACGGAAGAAATCTTTGTTGTGAGCGGTCTTGTTCCGAGATCCCCTCCTGTCTATAAAGTTAAAGATTTATTGAATGAAGAGTTGGAAGTAACTTTTTACGCCGAAGAGCTTCAAAACGTTACTCTGTCCGAGGCCTTTCCTGTGGAACGTGTTCTAAAGAAACGTAAAAGAAAAGGAAAAATGGAATACTTTGTTAAATTTAAAGGGTATCTTGATAAACTTAATGCTTGGATCCCCGCGGAAGACTTGACCTCTCTATAAAACCGACCTTTTTTTTAGATGAAACATCATTCGTCAACATGAGTTTCTATCTAACGTTACCCAGCGACAGCTCTCTCCGCTACTTTTCAGACAATAAAGTTTCTCATTTCATCACGCGCCTTCCTTCCCCGATCGAACTCAATGGTGACTGGGAAGTGGGACTCGTCGAACTCATCTACCCTCATTCCTGGTTTAATGTGAATGTAAATTCAAATTCCTTTGCTTACGGTCTCGGTCCAAGTCAACTGAAAGCAGCAAAAATCCCTGCTGGATATTATGATTCTGAATTATATATAAAACGTGTGGCAGCACGTTTTCAATCAAACCCTTTTCGTCCTGTTATAATTTAAACGATTTCAAAAACGACCGTTTACAGATTTTTACTCGATCCAAAACCGTCTTTTATTCATGTTAGTTTCCCCATGTTATCCTATGGGAATTTTGCAATTATAAGAAAACGAAAATTTCCATTTTTAACCCTATAAGAGAACGAACTTTTCCGAAACTTGCCCTGGCACGTTTTCAATCAAACCATTTTCGTCCTGTTATAATTTATACGATTTCAAATACGCCCGTTTACAGAATTTTACTCGATTCAAAATAAACTTATAGAAAATGAGTACATTTAAAAAGAGAAAATCAACTCGAAAAAGAATGACACTTTTTTCCATCTAAATTTTTTTAATAGGGAATCCAACGAACATTTTTACATAAATTTATCTTTTTCCGTTTAGAAGTTACAACCGAATTTCCTTCTTGTACAGGAACTTTCAACATTTGTTTATTTTTAATGTACTTTTTGGGTAAATTAATGTCTTTTAATGCTTTTACAAATTCAGGAGGTATGTACAGCTTAGTTCCCTTGGTTCGAAACATAGAGTCTATGAGGTCTACTGTATTCGTGTTTTTCACAATGTGTCCATTATATTTAAATTCGGCTTTGGGACTCCAGCCGAAAACATCAGAGTTCGTTTTAAAGACGTTCAACACATTTCTTGCATAGCGTTTGAAGTTAGTAGGAACGGATTGAAGGACAAGGTCTTCTACAACATCTTTTACTTTCTCGTCTTTGATATGTTCTTCTTTCGCTGGTTCTTCAGTTCGTGGTGAGGATTCTTGAGATGTCACTGGAAGATTAAAACTGGAAACATGAATGCGTTTATTCAAGACTTGATTATATAATTTCACCTTGACTTCGTCAGACTCTTTGCTTAGGAAAATTTTTTCATTTCTTTGTCCAAGTCCGTTAACGTTTCCTCTGTTGGCATATGACGAGAAATTCGTTCTTCGGGAATCAGAACCATTTTCTTGGCAAATTCCATTATTTCGTAAGCAGAGTCGTTAACACACTGAGAGCAGCAGGAATCAACACACCTAAAAATCCCCCTTTTTGAATAAGGAGTTTCCTCTTTTTATACAGAGGGGTCTTTTTTCGAGAGAGTGCTCGTAAGGTGTGCTTATGTCATTGCAATGAATGTTTCTGGGAAGGAGTAAGCGGAACATTTCCTTTTAACGTATTCATACAAACTTCGCATATGGCTTTAATTCCGTTTTTTCTACATTTTGATATTAGGTCTTTTAATACTTTTCTTGAACAGTGTTGAATAATACACAAAAGTTGGACCTGTTGCTTAGACAGCGTCATGATGAAAACTGAGACTTATTTAATTTCACCGAGGTTGATATATTACTTGAATGTCTCCAGGCAGTATCTGGGAGCGTAATCTTAATTCTTCCTTGGTATCAGGTTTTAGATCAATCAATAAATAGCTGTAAGGCGATTTTGTGGCATCCATATAAACTTCTTGAAAAAATTTAAGTTTGCTAGGGTACAATTGCCTCTCTAAATGAGAGATTTGATTCACATCTCTTCGTGTTTTAAACAGAAACAAGTAATAAGCATTCAAGGAAATTTCTCGCATTTCTTTGCCTTTATGAAAAATATTTTGAGTAATGAATATCACAGACACATTGAAATGATGACTCCCTCTGGTGAACAAGTGCGTTAATTTTTTATCGCTTCCGCATTCAGTCATGAGATCATCAATAACAAACAGCGTTCTTCCTTTCACATAGTCACGGAAATTGGAGGAGGCCTTCCACAAATGTCACGTTTTCTATTCCATCATACAATGTTTGGTGAACCCCGTAGAACCACACCACATGTTCGGGAGGGGGAGATATAACTTCCGCTTGATGCTGAAGTAAACGTTTTACAAACTGAGTCTTCCCACAGCCAGTAGGACCCGCTATCAGAGCAGTGAAAGGATGTTGTAGTCTGGGCACTTCCATGTTGTCAACTGAAGTCATTAAAAAAGATACAAAATAATTTAAAGACACATAAAATAGATTTCAATCAATTTTTATTTTAAATTCTAAATTTTGATACAATTCGAAATTTATTTCGAACGAAATGAAAGACACGCAGGTCGTTTGTTTCAGATTTCCATCGAAAATTTCTTACAATAGAGTACAAGCTTTTTCCACGACATCTAGAATAGAGGAAGAAAATACAAAATTGGCCACATACGGCTGTAAACGAACTTTGAAGAGGTACGTCATTAAATTTAACAGTATTAAACTTGGATACAAATCTGGCAATAGGTCCTTGAAAATATTCTGGAGAATGTCCGAAAGAATCAAAAAATTCCATTGTTTTTGGGTTTGTCATATACATAGCCAACCAGTGTTTTCCAGGATTTCCATACCGATCCGTATTCACAACAAGGCATGCTGGGAACTTGACAATTCTCTTGGGAAGTCTGTCACAAGCAAACACTCCTAGAAAGGGTCGTCTTGTTACGTGATCTTGCTTTAGGGACTTTGTAATTTGAACACTGTTCATTTCTTCAATTGGAGAAATCACAAAGAATGTTTCTGGACTTGGAAATTTCAATAATGTTCTGGAACTCTGCATAGATTAGCACAGAAATGGTTTTTGCTAAAGCTTTTCCAAATTTGATTTCAACTCTTAAATTTCCTTGTTGGATCAGGTTCATATGCCCTCCATCACACAGGTCGGGACTGAGATTGAATGCATAAAGAGTGTATCCCTTGGAAAATTCCTCTCGATCGATATATATTCCACAATCTTGACCCAGTTTCTCGGTTCCTTGAAATAAACTATGGAAAGAACGAATTGTGCTTCCCTTTTCGAAATTGGGTTCTAGAGGTTTATGAGGTACTGGCTGTCCGTCAACGTACACTGCTATAAAGTTAACATCATAATGCTTAAATTCAAAGGGGTTGGATTTATATGTACCATTAAAAGCATCGTTATCGACACATCCAATAATCAGTCTTTTGGGCATTTGTCCTAGGAATACGTTGTCTTGCACGAAGGACATACTTCCTTGAGAGACGGAATACACTTTGCATAAAACACGATCAATAGGATACTTGGCGGGAGATTTTTCTAAAGCTTTTGCATGACCGATGGCAACTCCCGGGTTGACTTTCACTTTTCTCACAAAAATGGAGGCGTGTTCGATGAGAACTCTGTAATTGGGGGTCTCGGAGGATGAAACGAGGCAGAAATCAGGTTTACTTCGAACCAGGTTAATTTTCACATCCACTAAATTGAGAAGCAGTCTGTTTTGAAAAAATAAATCACAGTGCAAGGTTCCAATCATGTCAAACGTTTTGCTGTCTTTCACGAGCTCGTAACGTTGATGTAATCCTTTGTTTGTTGCAGCATTCGTGGGATTAATTTCGTTCAGATGTCCGGCTGTATCCTTGTAAAACCCTTCACATGCTAAATAGGATTTCTTTGCATCTTCTCCATAATTTAATAGAGTTTCAATATATGCTCTGTGAGGATACGTGTTGCTCGAGGACGAAATCACTCTTTCGTTTAAACTAACATCAACTTGGGAAAACAGAGAATGAAGAAAACAGTTAATGGGCCCCACGGGCTCTTTGTCAGTTATGACAGAATTGTCAGCTTTCACAATTTTAATTTTCACGTAGAGTTGGCTGGAAGACAGATCCATGTATTCTTCTCCACTCCCAGAAAGATTAAATTCCAGAGGTCCTCCATCTAGAATGTTGGCCAAGGGGTGATATTCGATCCATTGTCCTTTTTCTATGCTCGTTTGGGTGGGTGGTAAAGCAAATAAATCAAGTTCCGACTTTAAACATACGGAAGAATGACTGTGAATCAGAGCCATGGTTTACGGATCAAAAATATCGTGTGCTGTCGTCTTGCTTTTCTTTGAACGAATGATGCGTTTCTTCGTATTTCTCTTCCTTTTAACGCTTCATCTCAACATTTCCTTCTCTTTATTAGCTGCTTTGTCAGTGAGAATTTGTCCTGCTTCTTTAGCTCGTTGTTTGGCTGCTGATTTTGCATCCTTTCCTTGCATTAAATCATTTGCAAGGTCGACCCCTGTTCGCAAGACTTGTTTTCCAAGCGCTTTTGCACCTTGCTTGAATAATGGTATCGCCGCTCTAAATAATGAGCGAAAAAGTCCTCCAAGTCCATACCCTTTTTGAAGGGGTGCTCCTTGAAAGTAGACTAAACCTTTTCCAGTTTGATTGATGTAATAATCCTCGAAGGATTTTGTACAACAGCGGTATGGTTCATACATGACTACAGAGCCTTGAGACGAAAATGAAGTTTCACGATCGCTCTCCCACCTTCAAATGGTACTAATTGTCCCGAGTGATTCCTTATAACGATTTCTACGGTTTGGAAATGTTTTCTTGCTAGAGGCAAATAATGAGGGCGGTCGCAAAAGGCGCTCACCACATCTCCGTCTTCTCCGCTCACTTTAACGATGCGAAGGAGAGGAGCAACCATGTCTCCCACAGGCTGAGGATCCACAATATCACTGTACACATACAATAGGGAAAGCGATGTGTTCAGATCGGCTACGAAATTTCCATGAATTGTGACATCACTCCCTTCTGATGCTGAATACACTCCAGGTTGAAAACCCAGAATTTCAGCTATTCCAGGAAATAACTGCAGCTGAGAACCAAGAGTTAAAGCTGCTTTGACACGTCTCGTGGTTTTATTAAAAAAAATAGTAATTTTTTTCGACCAATGTTGGGACATGGCTTTTACCACGTCTCCCACAGAATCATAATATCCAGCAGGGATTTTTGCTGCTTTCAGTTGACTTGGACCGAGACCGTAAGCAAAGGAATTTGAATTTACTTTCACATTAAACCAGGAATGAGGGTAGATGAGTTCGACGAGTCCCACTTCCCAGTCACCATTGAGTTCGATCGGGGAAGGAAGGCGCGTGATGAAATGAGAAATTTTATTGTCTGAAAAGTAGCGGAGATAACTGTCGCTGGGTAACGTTAGATAGAAACTCATGTTGACGAATGATGTTTCATCTAAAAAAAAGGTCGGTTTTAGAGAGAGGTCAAGTCTTCCGCTGGGATCCAAGCATTAAATTTATCAAGATACCCTTTAAATTTAACAAAGTATTCCATTTTTCCTTTTCTTTTACGTTTCTTTAGAACACGTTCCACAGAAAAGGCCTCGGACAGAGTAACGTTTTGAAGCTCTTCGGCGTAAAAAGTTACTTCCAACTCTTCATTCAATAAAACTTTAACTTTATAGACAGGAGGGATCTCGGAACAAGACCGCTCACAACAAAGATTTCTTCCGTCCAATTTGATTCGTATCCTTTCTCAAATATCAATTTCGCTTTACTAATTCTCACGTTATATCCCACTTGAAATTTATAGGACTGTTTTTCCCTCTTGAGATCACCATACAGATTGAGAAACACTTGCTTTTCATTATCTTTGTTTACATCTACAGGTTTCATTTTTATACTTCGATGGGGAGAATGATTGTAACTATGGACTAAATCGTTGAGCACGTCTATGAATTTAAACGTATTTTGACTTGTAAAGTATCGCCACATGCGAGTTTTGAGCGTGCGATTGAATCTCTCCACAACACTTTCTTTCGTCTCGTTGTTCGTCGTAAAGAAATGCACACCGTGCTGTGTTAAAAACCTTTGAAACTCTTTGTTCTTAAATTCAGTTCCTTTGTCTGTTTGAAGTTTTACTGGTTTTCTATCTTGGAAAATCTGGGAAAATGCTTGAACGATATGGGACATCGACTTTTGCTTTAAGGGAATCGCCCATGCATATTTGGAAAATATGTCAATGCATGTTAACAAGAAACGATATCCATCGTTATATTGACTCAAACTGGAGATATCAGCTAGGTCTGCTTGAAACTGTCGTCCTATTTTATTCACCATCACTCTATTTCTCGGAAAATGTCGTCTCACCGGCTTGTGAAGGGTGTACGTTTTCTCCCCCTTCAACCATTTCAGGACGTCTTTTTTCTTGACGCCTTCTTTTTTGACAGCACGGTATAAAGCATCGAGACCACCAAAACTTCCTACTTTCTGAGTTGATAGATACGTCTGTTTCATCATTTTCTCCATTACAACAGTTCAACGAGAGACGATCCACCGTAACAGAAAAACTCATGTTCACACAAACTCGATCACAACTCAAATAACGTCCACTCTCCCTCACACACCATTTTAAAAGAAATTCCAAATCCCCTAAAACATTTTTAACACCGTGAAAAAACCTCTTCCTCTTTCAAGTATCGTTTTCCAATGGTCGGGTGGTCTAGTGGGAAGAATGCAAGCTTTCTAAACGAAGGGTTATTGGTTCGAATCTTGCTGGGAACATCAGAGCATTTAACACCTCACACAAGTTCTAAAAATATACGTTTTATTTTAATAAAGACAAGAAATAATACACGAACAAATTACGAATTTAAAAAAATAATCCTAAATTGTTTAATCAAAAAGTTATAAAATCAGAATTAAAAACACGAAAAGATTTCCCAAAATATTTGTCAAAGTTCTTATCTCCAGAGATAAGACATTTCCGGTAGGCTCACTCGAGAGGAGCTTCACCCCTCCCTCCCTGCATTTAGGGTTCAGTGGAATAGTTTATCACATCCACTCTGAAGGACATGACATCTCAATATTCCCTTGTTGTTAAACGCATGGGGTGAAAAACAAGTCACCTTACCTGTTAAGCGGTTCAGAGAACTTTGTTCTGGAGAAAGGGTTTGTTTGTTTACGAAACAAAGCATTTCCTTCCAAAAGTTGTGTTATCGACTTCTTGAGGTACTGAAATCAGATAACCTTCTCTAACAAATCGGAGTGAAAAGATAAGAAATTGGACACAGGAACTTGATTAGTAATGGTCTTTCTTGAGTAAGGGACAGGGAGTAAACATTTGTTGTAAACAATAAATAATACTTGAGCAATAATGCAACGCCTATAAAAAAATTTCCTAACACCTCACTCAAGTTCTAAAATAATACATAAAAATTCTAATAAATCAGAACTCAAAGCACGAAAAGATTTCCTAAGTTTGTTAAAAAAAAGATATTAAAACACGAAAAGATTTCCCAAAAATGTTTGTCAAAGATCTTATCTCTAGAGATAAGACATTTCCGGTAGGCTCACTCGAGAGGAGTTCCGTCCTCCCCCCCCCCATCCCTGCTGCGACCCCCGTGATGTGCATAATGTTAAGTGAAGGGGCCTGAAACGTAGCATTTCTTACTACTCCTGCCATCCGCATGTACCAACGTGAATCTCGACTCATCAGTCCAGGCAACATTTTTCCACATGTCTAGGATCCAGTGGCGATGATCCCGCGCCCATGTTAATCTTTACACCCTGTGATGTGCGGTCAGCAGCGGTACCCTCGTGGGACGATGACTTCTGTACCCCATAGCGAGGAGATGGTTTTGGATGGTGTATCTGCTTACACGTTTTTGTGCACCAGCGTTAAATTGCCGAATGATTTCTTGCACTCTGTCTCGTCTATCCGCTGTTACAATGCGAGCTAACCGACGATGACCCCGCTCATCCACTCGCTGTTGTCCACGGTAGTTGGCCCTCGCAGGGATGGTTTTACCGGATTCGATGTACTCACGGTGCACCCGTGACACAGTGGCTCGTGAAAATCTCAGTGCCTGCACGACTTCCGAGATGGAGTGACCCATTCGTCGGGCCCCGACAGTTTTCCCACGATCAAATGCGCTTAGATCCTTCGTCTTACCCATACTGCATCCGACTCTTACTGATTCCCGTCGCATCACTCCTTATATTGTCGGATCGCTGCATACGTCATGTTGTTTCCGTTTACATGGCCGCCCACAGCGCCATATTTGCATAACGCCAGCTGTCTGTAATTCAATTGCTCTTCAGTGTAGAAATGAAAATTGATGATGGTAATCTTACTATTTCTGTCTGGTTGCAAATCGACTTTTGTATGACATTCTCAAAAGTGAAACACAAAATTTATCCCTTAATAAGCCAATGGATGACAATGGCAATGTAATTGTAGTGCATTATTTATTGCGCTTACTGAACACTCGCCGATCGTCAGGTTGAATGACTTATTTTTGATGCTTGCATCTTTCCCGACAGTAGTAAAGTAAATAAAAAATCGATGTGACGAAAGTGGGTAATGTTTCATCATTGTCTAAACCATGGTTGAAATCTGATCGTGCAGTATGCTGTCCCATGAAGTGACGCAACAATAACTAATTTCATTGTTACTCAACAATATATTTTACTAAACTATCGATGAACATTATTTCATCACGTTTTACATAAACGTAACAGTATCTCATTGCAATGTGCGTGAATTACGAGAACCTGATGTTAAATGTGATAAAAAGCTTTTACAAAAATACATTTTGATGATATGCATCTTGCTCGACTGTATGCGTCATAGCAAGATTTGGCTTTCTCTCGACTCCTAAAGGGGGATAGCAGGCAAGGAGGTTATATTATTGGAGACACCACTGGCTCTGCCGCCATAGGTCACAGCTAATCTGCGGTGTGACGTCACAAGCAGGCAAAAACCGAACTAAATTATACCGTTGATGAAACAATAAGCTTGTGTATCATTGATAAAGATTATTTATTGAATTACTCATTTTATATGTTTATACGCTTAGAAGCTTTTATTCCATTGGTTTCAAAGCAGCTTCTTTACTGCGGCTGCGTCGTGCCTGCTCATGACGTCATTTCCAGCACGGACGGTGACTTATGGCGGCCAATGCTGCGTGAATAGGAGTGGTGTCTCCAGTAATATAACCTCCTTGATAGCAGGTAATCCCTGCTATTGACGAGAGGGATGTATAACCCGATGGTGTGTAACCTGTAGATATCCTAGACCAAAAGTTACCATTCTGCCTCACTAAAGCACTTGCGATTCAGCTTTTCTTTCTATCAATAATATTGATATATATATATTTCTATCGATAATATTTTCTATTGATTCTTCTTGCGATTCAGCTTTTCTTTCTATCTCGAAGTCAGATGTTAGCTTGTGCATGCGCATATGGACTTTCGTAGCTACACCAGTGATTTCATCGGTGTCAGAGTCGTTTCTTACGTTCGTCTAAATCTGAATAATATATAATAATAATAATAATAAATATCGTTTTTGAAAAACTAAATAGTCGCTATAATTTAGTAAATATTTACTTTTATGACCCACACATCTTCCTTCATTGGTTTTATGACAATAACATTCATTAATGTAGCTACCTAAGTACAGCTCAATGTCAGGAATTAGTAAAGGTCATTGTATGTTATAATTTAATTCCACTTACAGGGCTGGCCTTTCTACTTCGGCGGCTCTAGGCAAAGATTTACTTCGGCGCCCTTAATAGTATGTACACTATGTATTAAATATTTAAATGAAACATCAGAAAAATAGCACATTCAAAAGTATCCGGCCAGTGTGAAATATGGCAGAAATATATAATAAATTACAATAATTAATACCTTATCGCGTATTTTTTAGATTTTATAATTACTTCCAATCTATTAGACATAAATTTAACCAGTTTTTTAGTTAAATCGGCGCTTATTTTGAGATGTGCACATTGTTGCCTTCATTTAGTCCTTTATGATGGTGTAGAAGTATATGTTTAGCTGGACCTTTTGAATAGTCTATTTGCACATCATTGTGTTCTGGAGCATTTTTTGCCTGAAGATCCATCTTTTTTTCGTACAATACGTTGCTTCATCTGTATGTAGATTCTTCTTGAAAAGCTTCAATAACGAACCTTTCTGTCTCACTATTAACTGTTCACCTTCTTTTTTTTTTTTTCTTTTTTCTGCACCACTGTCGGACTTAGACCCTTTAATTCCAGACATATTTAGATACAAATGCAACTACAGGAGGATATATCCCTTTGTAGTATCGTCGATAAAAATGTGTTTCGGAGTAATAAACAAATCACTAAAAATATTCAGTCCCCGAAACGTTCCTTCTAAATGAATGAACAAAGTCTTTTTTACGTTTTGAAAAAAACGACACAACACCGAAAACTGGCAATGTTTCCCCACTTCACGCTTACCCTGACCCTCCCCCATAATAAATAAACAAACAGGAGAAAAAAGCTTTTCCGGCTGGACACAGAAGCGTAAAGAAAGGGAACAGCTGTTTTTGTATAGTTTCACTAAGCGGTAACCCCCCCCCAAACTAGTGGGTCAAGAGAAAAGGCGTACTTTGACCGTTTATTAAAAATTGGATGATGACAGAAAATCGATATATGATTAAAATCCGCGCCCCCTAGAATTGGCGCCCCTAAGCAGCCGCCTTGCTCGTCTATTCCAACCCTGTCCACTTAGTATGTACCGGACTGTGGCTAGGTGTGGTCGTGAGTGACCCGAATAAATGCAACGTGTTGTACGTTAGGAAATGTACACTCTCGAACGACTCGTTTTATTTCACACCCACAAAGACCTTGGCATGCAAAAGATTCATAGCATAAATGATGTACAAAGAGTACCACGGTACTCTCCCGATTTTTGTTATTACGAAAATAACTCAGAGAATGTATATGTTTTCCCTGCCTTCTCTTTCCTTCGTTTGAGCCGTATTCTACGATCAGACTCTTTATGTCCGATGCCGCGCTTTTAATCTTGCTGACAGTCGGAGAAGATGGTTCTTTCTCATGTTCTGTCCCGTCGATTATTTCCATAACGCCATACGTTGTAGGCGCCTACATAGTCAGTGAACTAATGGTTGCCGTATTAATAGCAAATATCCATGTAACCGTGTGCCGTTCACACACAGTGTTAGAGACTTTTAGTGTTGATTCGAATATTAGTATGAATAGACAACACTGTAAAAAAATTTCTGTCCCGTCGATCATTCACATACCTCCATACGTTGTAGGCGGATACTAGTCAGTGGACTAACGGTTGCCGTATTAATAACAAATATCCGTTAACCGTGTGTCGTTCAGTGTTAGAAACTTTTAGTACTGATTCAAAGTTTGGTGTGAATAGACAAAACTGTAACAAAATTTTCTGAAATTTACGAGCCGCGTTCCGTGTTTCTTTCGCGAACTAACGAAGAATATTTCCAATACAACTTTTTCTGTGAAATGACGAAAAAAACTCTGAAATATCACGGATTTTTCGAACGCAAGAAAAATTCTGAATTGTCAGAAACCTTTCCGCTACTTCTTTCTTATATTGATTGTAAATTATAGTTTTCAAGAGATGTTAAGGGAAAATTCTGAATTGTCAGAAATCTTTCCTCTATTTCTTTCTTATATTGACGGTAAATTATGGTTTTCAAGAGGTGTTAAGAGAAAATTCTGAATTGCCAGAAACCTTTCCGCTATTTCTTTCTTATATTGACGGTAAATTATCGTTTTCAAGAGGTGTTAAGGGAAAATTCTGAATTGCCAGAAACCTTTCCACTATTTCTTTCTTATATTGACGGTAAATTATCGTTTTCAAGAGGTGTTAAGCGAAAATTCTGAATTCGCAGAAACCTTTCCGCTATTTCTTTCTTATATTGACGGTAAATTATCGTTTTCAAGAGGTGTTAAGCGAAAATTCTGAATTGCCAGAAACCTTTCCGCTATTTCTTTCTTATATTGACGGTAAATTATCGTTTTCAAGAGATGTTAAGGGAAAATTCTGAATTGCCAGAAACCTTTCCGCTATTTCTTTCTTTTTTTTTTTTTTTTATTGGAGGTTTAACGACCACCGTGAGCAACTCAATGGGCTATAAGCAGTCGCCCGTCCCTAATTTAGGGTCACTGGTTCCAGGGAAGGGAAAGAGCCAGTGCCGTAAGACAAACACAACATCAATGCCTCACCCGGGATTCGAACCCGGACCCCGTTCGGACGAATGATCAGAGGCCATCGCTTAGACCACTGCGCCACCGGGGCGGCCCGCTATTTCTTTCTTATATTGACGGTAAATTATCGTTTTCAAGATGTGTTAAGGGAAAATTCTGAATTTTCAAAAACCTATCCCCCATTCCTTTCTTATATTAACTGAAAAGCTCTGTTCCTACTTTTTTCATATCCCCATGAAGGAACATAGGAGACATTCACGGGAATACTTGGGGGTTCGATTAACTGTTAAATTTCAATAGTCTGTCGAAGTATTTTAATTTGAAGCTCTGTAGCGAGCTAGGATATTGTGGATAGTACTGTATATCGCACGAATTTTGATTACTGTGGCGCAGGATATTTCTTATCCTCTCCCCCATTTTGTGTACCAGTTATTATATATTGTATTACCGTAAGAAACTGGGCACTTAATTTATTGTACAGATGATTGTACGATATCTATGTATCAGTCTGTAGAGTCCGTAAGACAAAATCTGTGTAGCTTTCAAGGGAAGATTTTATATTTAGAAGTTTTGTGAAATAATGTTATAAAACGGTACATTGCACCTTCTCTTAAAGATAATTGAAAGTTATTGTCTGTTGAGTAAAGATCTCAAACTCCAAATCATTATGTTGCTGCGAAAAATCACCATGAAAAATATACATAATTTGTAATAAGACCTCCTATAGAAAAAAAAATATTACAAACGTATTCAAAATAATAATAAGCTCCAATATAAAATAAAATGACTGAATCATTTATTTGTATTAATGAAAAAAATATCATCATTCCCCAATTAGTTTTGTCCTGAACGTGAGTCTGATTCCTGTGACGTTCTGGCTTAGTAGTTAAGACGCGCGACTTCAACCTAAACGACCTGGGCTAGATCACTACCACCGCCGCAAAAGTCTTCTCTCGCGTAAGGGCTGAAATATTCAGTTTGTTAAATTTTGCGAAATTTCTGTCTAAATATAGAGAAACTTGAAACGGATTTTTTTTTTTTTTTGAAATAAACGGAATTACTGACTATGGAAAATCTGTAAAATGAATAGTCAGTAATTCCGTTTTATGAAATAAACGGAATTACTGACTATGGAAAATCTGTAAAAATACGGAAGTTAAAAAAAAACAAAAAAAAACGGGAACTTTTCAAAACGGAAATTCCGTTAAAAGTCAGACACTTACCGGCAACCTTACTACACGTTATTTTCAGAAATGTTCCGTGAATTCACCTAATTTATTTTTTACAGTGAATCTGATATTCTGCGTTCTATACTACCGATTGCGTGATGAGCTACCAGTATAGTATATAAGAAAATACGGTATGTCAAATGAAATTCGCGGCAATAAGGCTGATATAACTATGCGGCATTTCTACTTAACAATGGGGCCCACTGCATGATTATACTGCACCAGGGCTCCAGCATTACAAGACACGCTACTGCTTATTTTCATTGTTATTTAAGATTACCTGATATTTTTAAGTGTTGCTGAAGTTTCAAGGAAAGCTTTACACTGTAAAAAATTTCATGGTCAAATTACGGTAGATACACCGGCAGCTGAGTGACCGGTCAATAAACCGTAATTGTACAGTACCGTACTGATATGTTCATTAACGGTCTAATGACCGGGATATAAAAAACGGTCAAACTACCAGAAAATGTGGCCTAACACAGTAGATCAACCGTAAATTTATTACGGTAGATAAACCGTATTTTAAAGAAAAAACATGGCCAAGCCTGTTAAATAAATACGGTGTAAAGACCGTTTTTTCTTTAAAGTACTGTAATTTTACGGTACCATACTGTAATGTTCATTAACGGTCTAATGACCGGGAAATAAAAAATGGTCAAACTACCAGAAAATGTGGCCTAACACGGTAGAGCAACTGTAAATTTCATACGGTAGATAAACCATATTTGAAAGAAAAAACATGGCAAAGCCTGTTAAATAAACACGGTGCAAATTTTTTTGTTTTTTTTTCAAAAATGTTTAGCCATTGGTTTTTAGATTTGGTTTAATGACCTTTTCTTAATATTTTTTTTTATCTTGCTATATGGACAAATATAATGTATACATTATATTTGTCCATATAGCAAGATATTTTCTTTCAGTATATTCACACTAATACATAATTCGTGTTGATCGCTGTCATTTTAATAGTCGCAAATTCATATTTTTATTGTGAGTTTTGATTTTTAGATTTCCGCTCAAAAAGTTGAAAGATATGTGCTTATTTTTTTATTTCCTGGTAAAGGTGAAAAATTGCTTTTAGAGATTTTTTTGCTTTATGCGGATTTTAAGTAACAGAGAAATGAAAGGCTGAAAGCAAGTGAGGAATAAATATGTTTAAAAAATGCTTTGTTTACGATCCTCAATAAGAGTAATTTGTAACTTCCGTTTCCTCGACTTTTCCGTGTTAAGCGCGCCTGCAGACATTTGCGGAATGACATTTTGTTTCGCTGGTACTCAAGCTTTCTCTCTCTCTCTCTCTCTCACACACACTTCTAGACAACCTTGAACTATTAGCAAATATATACATACAGATTATTTTTTATCACTGTCATTCCATGTGTCAAGGGCAACTCAGCAAAATCATCCTCAGATAACACAGCCCTAGGACACTGTAGCTCAGAACGCAGAATTGAGAAAGAACGACAGACCGGCTCTTCAACTAAAGGTAATTAATTACATTTATTTATGTATTTATTTATTGTTGATACGATGGTGAATCAAAAAGTTTTTCCCACCACTGTTATTCTCATAAATCGGAGTACGCAAATGTGAAAAATTTACTCAAATGTATTTTTTATTTTTTTCCCAGCAGGAAGCACCACCGTATTTGTTGTAACCGCACCCCAACACCTTTTTTATCCATGCCAACAGAAGTGTGATGATTCTGTGGCTCCGTTTTTTTTTTCGGGGGGGGGGGGGAGGGTTAACTTCCACCGAGAGCAGGTCGTAGGGCAAAAGTTGTTGTCCGTCTCTAATTTAGGTCCCCATTTTACGAGAAAGGAAAAGAGCCAGACAGGTACAGAACCTATGCCTCATCGGGACTCAAACCCTGGCCCATATCGGACAAGTAGTCAGAACACAGCGCCGCAGACCACTCGGCCACCGGGGTGGCACAAAGTATTTCACTGAGTGGTTTTTACAGTGCAAGAAATACAAACCGGAAGAGGGGAGTGGGGAGTGGGTTTTAGTAATGATGACTAGCCTCAATCAGTGTGAAAATTTCTGGGAAATATACACTGCCGGAAAGTGAAAAAAGAACACCAAGAAGGAATTGGCGGACGATCATGAAATTTACATATGTTAATGGGGTCGAGTTTACGTACGTGTGATGTTAATTTCGGGACCAAACGGTGAGCGCTTACGCCACAACACGGCATAATATGCAAATTATCGTCGGTGGTATATTTAAGGAGTACGGCGAAGTGAATGTAATCAGTCGTCGGAGTACGGACACGTGCGAAGACCCTGAAGAAGCTTCAATGCCTGGACATGGAAGACGTGTACGATTTCAGCAGTTATCGGACTTTGAGCGAGGTCGTCTAGTCGGACTCCACGAGGCCGGGTGGTCGTATCGTCGTATTGCGAAGCGAATTGGACGGGAAGTATCGGTGGTGGTACGATGATGGCGTAGATGGTCCGAGGAAAATTCCCACACGAGAAGACGTGGAACCGGGAGTCACAAACGGACTAATGAGCGGACCGATCGACGCATAAGAAGAGCGGCGTTGTCAAGCAGAACATCCACTGCGACGCAAACCCGAGCTGCCGTTGAACCAGAGGTGACTGTGCGAACAATCCGCAACCGTCTACTGGATGCAGGAGTACGTGCACGTGTGCCTCTGGCATGTGTACCTCTGCTCCAGCCCACCGTCAGGAACGGCTGCAGTGGTGTCGCCAACGTCTGCACTGGAGAACGCAATGGCGATCTGTCGTGTTCAGCGATGAAAGCAGATTCTGCTTGGGAGCCTCCGATGGCCGTATGCGTGTTCGCAGACTCACTGGGGAACGTCTCCACCCTTCTTGCATCCGCCAGCGACACACAGGGCCTACACCTGGTCTTCTGGTGTGGGGAGCAATCAGCTATCACTCCCGTACACAACTAGTGTTTGTACCGGGTACGTTAAATAGCACTTCCTACATCAACAACATCATTCAGCCCGTTGTTGTGCCATTTGTAAGGTCGGTCCATCGTGGTGTTTTCCAGCAAGATAACGCACGCCCACACACGGCACGTGCAACGCAACATGCACTTCAGGGTGTGAGACAACTTCCATGGCCTGCACGTTCACCGGATTTGTCCCCCATTGCACACGTGTGGGATTTTATGGGACAACGACTTATCCGGTCTCCACGGCCAGCCACGACCATCCCCGATTTACGCGTCCAGGTTGAGGATGCTTGGAACTCAATACCCCAAACTTACATCCAACATCTGTACGACAGACTCCATGCCAGAATTGCACAGTGTGGCGCAGTTCATGGCGGTTCAACCTCGTACTAACCATGTTATATGGAAATGTTATTTTTCAGTTTGCCAGCAAATACAACTGTATTTTGCCATAATGTTTCGATCACGTTATTCTCGTATTCCGTTATTATGCTGTATAAATTTCGTTAGTATCAGACGTCTCCTTCTTGGTGTTCTTTTTTCACTTTCCGCCAGTGTAAATACATAGGGTGAGTCGAAAGTTTTGCAATATTTGCATAAACGCATGTGTTGCGGCGGGTGTGTCACGTGTTTAAACTAGTTCAACTCGCGCACTGCAGTTAGTCGAAAGGGACATGAAGTGGTAGTCGTTGCTGTGAGCAGCACTGCATGTCGTCGTTCTGTCTGTGGTCTGGACCCCTAAAAGATGAACAGCCACAACCGGCTAATGAGGGAACTTTTGCTTTAAAAGTTTGAACTCGGCCATAAAGCTTCTCAAGCAACACGAAACATTTGTCATGCGAAAGGGAAAGGTTCCGTGGACCACAGCACAGCAACCAGATGGTTCAAGAAATTTTGCTCAGGTGAAAGATACCTCGACGATCAGCCAAGGTCAGGTAGGCCGCGCGCCAGATCGTAGAGGCAAATCCCACAACCAGTACTCGCGGATTATCAGGCAAGCTGGGCATATCACAGACCACCGTTGTTCGTCACCTGCAGGACCTCGGCAAGGTCTACAGGAGCTGCCACATTGTCCCTCACGAACTGACGCCAGCTGAAGCAAACCGCCGAGTGGAAGTGTGCACGAAACTCCTAGAAAACCTACGCGATGTACATTTCATCAAGAGAATTGTTACGTGCGATGAAAAGTGGATCTATTTCCGTAATCCTATCACATAACGGCAGTGGTTGAGCCCGGGCCAGCTTCCAGAACCTGTTAGTAAACGTAAGCGCTTCGAGCACAAGGTGATGCTCTGCGTCTGGTGGAATTTCGAGGGGATAATCCATTACGAATTTGTTTCAGACGGTCGGACCGTCAACGCCAACCTCTACTCTGAACAGCTCGAGCGGATGCATGCCGTTTTGGGGCAGAAGTACCCGGCACTGGTGAACAGAACGCTCGCCACACCGAGTAGGACTGCACGGATGAGGCGAAACTTACCACACATATAGACAAGTAGGTGGTAAAGAAGTGATTTAATTTCTGTGAGATAACATGAGTGCTATGGGCAAGGAGACAATAATATGTCCTGAGTCAGTAGGTCATATAATCGCCATGCTGAAATATATACTGTACATTCGGAGGCACGGGGAGGCAAAATTGTTATATGGAAATATTTAAGATATATATACACTGACGGAAAAAAATCCCAACACCAAGAAGGGGTTGTGTTAGATAAACGACAGTTGGTAGGCGGTGAGAGTACATCTGTAAGATGACGTCTATGCAAATTTCGCGCTCGGCGCATACGTGTGGCGCTAGTAGCGCCCCTCGGAACATGCAAAGCAGGTTTGCTGTAAATACGCGCTGTAACGTTCGTGAGCGTTAGTTATCGTTGAGGAGATTCGATGTAGGGTGTTGATGTTAGTCAAGAATGCCTTTAAGAAGACGAAGAAGCCATTATCAACAGCTCACGGAGTTTGAACGAGGTCGTGTAATAGGGCTACGAGAAGGTGGATTTTCTTTCCGCAATATTGCAGAACGACTTGGCAGGAATGTAGCCACTGTGCATGATTGTTGGCAGCAGTGGTCAAGGGAAGGTACTGCCTCAAGAAGACCGGTTCCTGCCGGCCACGTGGCACTACTGAGAGGGAAGACCGCCGTGTACGGCGTATGGCCGTGGCGCATCGTATCGCGTCTGCGGCAGCAATTCGAGCTGCAGTTGCCACCACAGTGACACAACGAACTGTTACAAATCGGTTACTTGAAGGACAGCTGCGAGCCAGACGCCCTGTAGCGTGCATTCCACTTACCCCAAACCACTGCCGTTTGCTACGTCAGTGGTGTCAAGCTAGAGCTCATTGGAGGACGGAGTGGAGATCTGTTGTGTTTTCTGATGAAAGCCGGTTCTGCCTGGGTGCCAGTGATGGCCGTGTGTTGGTTAGAAGGAGGCCAGGTGAGCGCCTGCAACCAACCTGTCTGCGGCCGAAACACACTGGACCGACACCTGGAGTTATGGTCTGGGGAGCAATTTCCTAAGACAGCAGGAGCACTCTCGTGGTTATCGCACGCACCCTGACGACACAGTTGTACGTCGGCCTGGTAATACAACCTGTTGTGCTGCCATTCATGAACAGCATTTCAGGGGGTGTTTTCCAACAGGATGACGCTCGTCCGCATACCGCTGTTTTAACCCAACATGCTCTACAGAGTGCCGACATGTTGCCGTGGCCTGCTAGATCACCAGATCTTTCACCAATCGAGCACGTATGGGACATCATTGGACGACAACTCCAGCGTCACCCCCAACCAGCATTAACCGTCCCTGTATTGACCGACCAAGAGCAACAGGCATGGAACTCCATCCCACAAACTGACATCCAGCACCTGTACGACACAATGCATGAACGTTTGCGTGCTTGCATTCAACATTCTGTCGGTTACACCGGTTATTAATGTACCAACATTTCACATTTAAAATGGCTCTTCTCGCGCTCACAATAAGCTGTGATCTTGAAACCTTAATCGATTAAATATGTTACCTATACAAATGTATTGCCGCCATTTCATTCCTCTACAACTATTTTTTCGTGGTGTTGGGATTTTTTTTCCGTCAGTGTATATATATATATATATATATATATATATATTTTTTTATTGGAGGTTTAACGACCACCGTGAGCAACTCAAGGGCTATAAGCAGTCGCCCGTCCCTAATTTAGGGTCACTGGTTCCGGGGATGGGAGAGAGTCAGTGCCGTAAGCCAAACACAACATCCATGCCTCACCGGGATCCGAGCCTGGACACCCTTTCGGATGAATGATCAGAGGCCATCGCTTAGACCACTGCGCCACCGGGGCGGCGAAAGATATAATTAAATGATGACTTTGGTTATTCTGTGCGCTAACAACAGCTAGAAATTCGCCTTCAGTTAAAAAGGCGCTTAAGAGATCCCTAGGGATAGCCATTATTTCATGAACGGTGGGACCACACACGAACAGTTCACATCACATCACATGTAGAGGATTTTAGGAAGGGACTGGAAGGTAACGGTCTGGCCCTAGGTCTTAAACAACCTTCAAAAATAAGAAGCTAGGAGATTTGGGCTAGAGTACCCGATAGGAAAGTCACACGGAAGCGAGGTAGAAAGGGGGAGGAAGACGCCCTTATTTATTACCGAGGGGCCAGTACCCGGGGTACGACGGCTTAACGCGCCCATCCGACGCACGGCGAATATTTAGTGGTTCGAGCGTTCGTACCTGCCCGGGATCCAACCTGAGGTTCCTCCGGGGCAGTCACGAACGCCACACACGAACAAAAGGACACCCCCTCTTTTATATTCCCCGCCGTCGGAGGACAATCGCTTGCTCTGGGAAGCCCCTCAGCAATTAAGGACAGTGAGCTTCTTACGTCGGGAGCATCTTCCCTCGGGGACAGAGAGTGAAAGGAAATGATACTGAGTGGTCATAAACGGGAAGTCTTGTACGAGATTTGAGACGGTTAGAAAGGATTTTGGCCACCCCGGTGGCACAGTGGTCTAAGCGATGGCCTCTGATCATTCGTCCAAAAGGGGTCCGGGATCGATTCCCGTTGAGGCATGGATGTTGTGTTTGTCTTACGGCACTGGCTCTCTCCCTTCCCTAGAACCAGTGGCTCTAAATTAGGGACGGGCGACTGCTTAAAGCTCATTGAGTTGCTCACGGTGGTCGTTAAACCTCCAATCAAAAAAAAAAAAAAAAAGGATTTTGCGCAGGCACTACGCAGGGATTCCTCACGTTTTTACACAAGCATGAATGACAACAGATTTGACGGGAAATACATTGAGAAAGTCACCAAAAAATATCCATCACACGCTGGAAGTATATATTTTGATTAACTGATAGTTTCTATCGGCTCGTAGGTTCTATCGGCTGGTGTTGGCAGTGTGCGGACGGGCATCATCTTATTGAAACTGGACATCGGAGATACCGCGGTGATACGGTAACAAAACAGGCCAAAGCACCTCATTCGTCGTGCTGTCACTGTACCCACTACGCATACGGGCGATGAATGGCTGTTGAAAATGAAAGCTCTCTCACCTATCACGTGATTGGTACTCACCTACAATCATTTACATAACCCAACTGTCGACAAATACCAACCAATTTGCATGGTGTGATGTTCGTGTCAAGAAGTGCATTTAAAAAAATTGAATGCGTAAAATTTGCTTGTTATGGTTCCATTGCTTCTTTGCTTTTATGTAAAACATTTTGCAACCAAAGTTGTTTTCACAAAAACTAATAAGAAAAGTTTTACCTTAGTAGCAACTGAAGCTGAGAAGGAGCAACATATGTTAAATGCCAAAAAATTATTTTGATACATTTTTCTATATTTAGTTCTTTCATTGTTAATTTTTGTATCTTCCCTGAATATTAGCCAGTTGTTATTATGCCTGTTAACCTCAACTGAGATCTTAAACTGAAATAAAAATTTGGGTTTGTGGCATTAAGTCATTCTGCCAACAATCTGAATGAGACTTCAGCAGGCTATCTGTCATACCTGCATAGAATTTAAGCAATGCAGTCGTATGATAACGCAACAAATCCCTCTGTCCGATTCACCCTTGATCACTCTTTCTCTAACTCTCATTCTTTCTTTTCTGTCACTGTCTCACTCTCCATCTTTATTTCTCTTTTACTCTCTTTCTCTCTCTGCCTCTTTTCTTTTCTTTTCATCTTTCTCTTGCTCTCCATATCTTCGCGTACAATCCTTCTTTTCCTTCACTCTCCATATCTTCGCGTACGGTTTTTCTTTTTCTCTCACTCTCCGTATCTCTCGCTCATACACATGTCTCTCCGTCCCTCTCTCTCTCTCTCTCTCTCTCTCTCTCACACACACACACACACACTCTCTCTATATCTCACTCACAAACACACACACTCTCAAAGTATAATCCATGCTACAAGTCTTTTGTCTCTCTCTGTTACACACACACACACATACACTCTCTCTCTCTCTCTCTCTCTCTCTCTCTATCTCTCACTCACAAACACACACACTCTCTCAAAGTATAATCCATGCTACAAGTCTTTTGTCTCTCTCTGTTACACACACACACACTCTCTCTCACTCACAAACACTCAAAGTATAATCCATGCTACAAGTCTTTTGTCTCTCTCTCTCTGTTGCACACACACGCACGCACAAGCACTCACTAACTACTAGTGATCTGATAATGCTAGGGATCACCGTGAAATTAATGATGACTGGCATTATCTAAAGTATTTTAATTTAGAGTCAATTATTTCAGGAAATACAGGAACACTGAAATTCAGGTACACATTATTACCGTAGTTTCAAATTATGAAAATAATAACAGCAAGAAAGGAAAAAACTAATTTCTGCACTCATTCATCAGCATTGAAAGACTTCATCCAGACAACGGGTGCACCATTCCTTTGTTTTACTTAGTTTAAATACATAACTTATAACATTTTATATAACCCACGCATCTTTAAATTTGCGGATTATTGCAATGATACAAATAACCCATGGTAAAGCTATGAGTTTTTTCGGATATGATTTATCAGACTCTATATGTACGCAGTTAACTTTCTGATGAAGTTTTCATTCGAAAGCTAATGGTCTAACGGCTTTATACAAGCGTGAGATGAAAACATTCCTTAACTTTGGAAAGAGGTGTAAGTGCATTTCAAATAAAAATTACTTGCATTTTGTTTTTGTCAAATTCTATGCAGAAACTGAGGCTTCTTGTTGTTTTAGATCACTAAACTCTATCATGGAGAAAACCGTTGAAGAAATGAGAAAAAACTATGAGGAGAATCTGAAGCCCGATGAATATCATAAGCATATGATGGATTTAATGAGTACATTAAGTGATTTGATGATTCCTTCTTTTGTAAGTCTTCACCGTCTTATGAAATCAGGTATGTCCAGCTCCTTCTAGTCATTAAGTTCACTATTCTTGAATACATTTTATTTGGGTTGGTGCAGATGAGAGTGCCACCTTCAAACTTTCGTAAAAATAGGAAGCACCTACCCGCTTAGTCATAGTACTTCCCCTCTTCATCGACACACTTCTGCCAATGGGCTTGCATTGCAGTTTGAAGCAAAAAAGTGGCAAAGATCTGATACACAACTTGGCCGTTTGGAAAGGTCTCCTCCTCCAGGAAATGGCCCAGATGCCAGAAGAGGTGGTAATTCGTGGGAACAAGGTCTGGGGAATAACAAGGTGCGTCAGAGCTTCGTAGTCCAACTGATGGATTTGTTGGACGGTCATTTGGAAGACATGTGAGCGAGCATTGTCCTGCAACAGAAGGACCCCATGCCTGTTGACCAAAACTTTCTACTACATTTCAGCACAAGAGCGGTCCGAATTGTTCACCTCAACTGATTGGAGAAATGAATGTTGCACTAATCCGGCAGCAGATGACCGTACGAGAACTAACACTTTCCGTGAGTGTAAGAGTGACTTCGGGCAGGGTTTAGGTGGCTCCATTGCATCCAATGACTGTGCTGTCGCTTACAACCGTTGTAGGGGACCCACTTTTTTTTTTTTTATGGTCGAACATCCCGATGGGTCATAAGCAGTCGCCCGCTCCTAATTTAGGGTCACTGGTTCCAGGGAAGGGATAGATCCAGTGCCTTAAGACAAACACAAAATTCATGCCTCACCGGAATTCGAACCCGGACCCATCTCGAACGAATGGTCAGAAGCCAGCGCTTAGACCACTGCTCTACCGGGAACGTCTCCACTTTCCATCGCAGTTTAGGATACGATGCTGTAATCCTCCCCAGTCTGTGCCTGGCATGGAGGATAATGCACACCTCCAGACGACGTGTTTTATTGGCTTCTGTCAATTTGTGCGGCACCTAAACATCCAGCTTTTCATCTTCCCCAGGGTCACCAACCGTTGAATGATGCACACTGACCTTCTCTGCGATCTAACTGCTACTCTGCCGTGGGTCAGCTGCCACGGTATCCTTCATCTTCTCATCTGTTACACTTACTGGTGGACGACCACGAGGTGCAATTGCAAGGGACATGTCTCCTGGTTGGAATTTTGTGAACCATCGGCGTATGGTGCTTTCGTTCGCAGTACTCTGCCAAACGCAGCATTAAGGTTTCTGGCCGCAATACTCACGGAATGTTCGAGTTTGAACTCATACAGGGAAATGACTCATAATTGTTCTGTCTCTGTTTTCTGCTTTGAGTGAAGCCTGTGAACTCGGGGTTGAACCTTATTACGAAATGATGCACACAACACGTGCACTAGATGTGCACCGACCTTAGAACGTATGCCATGTGACGTTGCTGGGTAACACCATTCTGCTGGAGAGGTCGAACTTGTCTCTCCGCTGAAAGCGGACATTTTGTCCGCACCAACCCAACAGAATTATGCTTAGAAATTCTTATAACCTGTTAGCTTATATGTATGAAGTGACTGAAGTCCCTCATACATATATAAGCTAACAGGTTTGATTAAGAACTACCCAGGGTCCTGTTCTGCCCTTCGGGTGAATCTCTCTCTCTCTCTCTCTCTCTCTCTCTCTCTCTCTCTCTCTCGTCCTCTGAAAGTTTAAAGTCGAGGACAGCGACTACCATTCGTGATGGGATTGTGGGGAATTTCTCTCACACGTGTCACAACCTATACAATTGGACATTTCTCTCATACATGTCACAACAGTGGCGGCAGAACTGCCCGAACCCAGTCAATAATTTTAGCTAAGATTTTTATTTTTATTATTTTTTTATTTGGCATATGTGCGATTGTTGTGATGTGCTTTAGAAAGTTCCTCTAGGTAAGTGGTTGGGTGGTCCTAATTCCCAACAAAGCTCCTTAGGAACTGTTTTCTTCTGTTTGTTCCGGGAAGCGGGAAGGTAGAGGCTGTACTACGATTCGAAATTTCGGGCCCGGTCAACGAACTTCACTTTCCGCCTCCCCTGTGTCACAACCTGCATTTGGACATTTCTTTCATGCATGTCACAACTTACAGCACTTCTGAGAATTTATTGCTATTCAAGAAACCAGAGTTAAAACTTTTATCAAAAATAACGTTCGTGGTTTTCACACATGCAATAAAAGTACCTGAAATTAAAAACAGAATTGATTTTTATTTCTTATTTCCAGCACGTTTCTGCTTCATTCATCCATTTATCTGCACTTTTTTCGGGAACATTCTTCTATAAGAAATTACTATTTAATATCTCCCACTTTATTTCCGTTCAGATATTTTTTGATAGCACAAACCAGTTTTTTAACTAAAAATAACATGAATAATCCATGCCGTGAAAATTGTATTTGCAAGATGGAATTAATAATCAGTATCGCCCTGTAAGAGCAACTATTAACCTCAAATAAATAAACAAGATAATAAAGGAAAGAACATTCGAGATTTTCAATGCCATCATCCAGTTCAGTTTTGTATTAACTCATTAAATTGTTGAAAATAATGTAAAACATTACAAAATTATGAAAAAATGGCTTTGAAAATATGCAAATAGTTCAGACAATAATTCAAATGTGCTACGATGCTATTTGTCGAAGCTCTGACCTCGATAATTAAGAGATTACAAAATTTTGGGGAGATGAGCTTGTGCAGTGTAGTTCATACAAGGAATTTGTTTTTTAAATAACGACTTTTGTCAGATGCGGCCCTTAATTCAAAAACTAAGGAAACTTTGGAGACATGCCTTTGGAAAAAGAATTTATGAGCAAGCCAGTCTCTGTGAAAACTACTGTCGTGGACGCAATGTAGAAATTCTGTTTCACAGTAAGAAAAAAAAAAAGAAAAGAAAACATGTTCCCTGTAGGAGTATAGAACAGATTACAATACTGGAGATGGTTCAAACACTTCATCCGTAACAATTTGAATGATGCGTTCTTTCCGGAAGAAGTCTTGTTCCATCTGAACTATACATGTTCCCAGGTTTCAAATATGTTTCTCAGAACGTTGTCACGAAAACGGATACATGTATCCAGAATAAAATAGGCCACTTCCTGCATGTTTTATTAGCACCCCTTCGCGTATCCCGGTGATTGAAAGTAAACGATTAATAATTTAGACTTCCAGCATACAAAGGAAGAAGGAACGTAAGGGTTTCCGTTACGAATCAACACGGTTTACTTATAGTAAGAGAACGCTTAAGCAATATCTCAGTACACTAAAGAATCGGAATTAATAGCGATAAAATTATGAAATTGCGGGCTACGAATTTTCTTTTAAAAAAGTGATTTTTCACAAAATCTGTCAGCAGAGTGCTGATTCAAGGAAAAATTCTTCAAATAAGTGCGTTTAAAGCTACAAGTAAATCTATCAAAAGAAATTTTATATTAAAATAGATACCCTCTGACTCATTTGAATTGAAGTTAAAATTCGATAGCCAGAACTTACTATGTCAAACAAAATGAATGAAATGTTCGATTTAAACGAAATGCGTTAAGCAGAAATCAAACAGAAAAATTGAGGGAAGGTTTAAGCTGAAGGCTTTATTCGCTTTTTGCTTAGTAGCTTCTCCAAAGCAGCAAAGGCTTTGTTAATTTCTAAAGGAAATTAGCTCAATAAGGGCTCGCTTTAAAATTAAATTGACGAAGCCGATTGTATGTACAATAATGCTGATGTTCCCGAAGACTGTTTAGTTGCTGGTGTTCCTCGTGGCTCGAACTGAAAGCCGAATTAAAAGTCCTTATTTCCTTTTTCTTTCTTATTCGTTCTGCCTTTTTTATAGGTGTTTAACGACCACGAAGATCAATTCTGAAAGCTATAAATAGTCGCGTGTCCCTAATTTGGAACCACTTGTTCCAAGGAGAGGAGAGAGCCAGAGTCATAAGACACACGGACTACTCGTGCCTCATCGGGGTCTCAAACCCGGACACGGCTGATACGACTAACCAGAAAGGAAGGGCTCAGGGTGCCCAAACCCTTCCTCCCTCAGAATTTTCCTTCTCGTGTAGTTTCAGATTGCTCTTATGTAATCAATTCATGTTCGAACCAATTTTTACAATATAATAATAGTAATAATACCACTTCTACCCTGTTTTCCTCCTCTACTTCGAATTATTGAACTTAAGCTCTTATTTTATGAATGAATTTAAGTATGCACGGTGTTACGCATTCAGTATATTTTTACAGATAATTGCCTCACCCATAGGCGCCAAGTTTCCAGAAATACGATGGGTGCTCAAGTCGATAACAATGTTACGGAATGCAAGCAGTGAAAAAGAGGGGTCGGGGGGGGGAGTGTTAAGATCAAAAATTTTGATTTTTATTTCTGAATTATTATTTGCGTTTTCCAATCCCAGGCAGTTCAAAATTGTAAAAATAATGTAAATAAAAAATTCTTGTAAAAGACGCAAAACTTTTTTTTTTTTTTTGATTGGAGGTTTAACGACCACCGTGAGCAACTCAATGGTCTATAAGCAGTCTCCCGTCCCTAAGTTAGGGCCACTGGTTTCAGGGAAGGGAGAGAACCAGTGCCGTAAGACAAGCACAACATCCATGCCTCACGGGATTCGAACCCTTACCCCTTCCGGACGAATGATCAGAACTTCAAAATATCTTTATTGCCATAAAACCATATAAACAATATTTACAGTAAGTTCACCGGGAACAGTTGTTACCATTTTGGCATATTTTACACAGAAGGCAAAAGGACTCAACAAACATACAGTATTGGGAAATGACAATGACAGAAAACAGAAATGAGATCAATTTAACTTTCTCCGTCTACCACAAAAAGCCAAAAAAAAAAAAAAAGAAAGCATCAGGTAATTCACAATAATGAACATTAAAATTGAACAAAACACAAAATCTGTACAACTGAACATTGTCAAAGGCCGCACAAAGTTAAAAATATTTCAGCATGTCATTCATGAAAATAAAACATCAAGCCGGGAAAAAAAAAACCCTTGCTCGTAACATGTACGCTACCACTAACAACATGATATACTGATTTTATTTCTGCCAGGCTGTAAAACTATTTTTTTCGACAGACATATTAATTCATTAAGAATCATGAAACAAAATAAGCGTAAACCTTAACTCTAAAAACAAAATCCCTGCTTAACGCGGGTACGCTGCTTCTAATACAAAAATAGGTTCTTCTGTCTGTCTATAAGTACCACAATTTTCCATAAAAGAAAAATATCACTAAGTGAAACTCTATGAGCAACATAATTCGCAACAAAAAAAAAAAACATTATACATACGAATCAGTTTCACTTCAAAACAAAAATCATCTACTTCTCAATCTATAAACACAGACGTTTTTCATCAACAAGTTGCGGAAAAAGTAGATGAGTAAAAATCTCGTAACATTAGATGCAACAAACAAACAAAAAGGACTCATCATTCAGATGTGATAAATACAAAAATTCAATGTACAGGATATATTGCAAATGTTGCTAAATTCAAAGGGAAGAATCGTAAATTAGAAGTACAGAAAACTGCATGATTTTACAGCAGATGAGCATTACATTATCTTAAAGAAACCGTCATTTTCATACAGAGAAAGTACTTATTTGCTAGACAAAAACTAAAAAGCTAAATTAGTCTGTCACTCTAACAATAGGCTTGCAAAGACAAATACTACAACTGAAAGAACTTCAGACGTAGTAAAATTCTTATTAACCACTATGGGTTCGATAATGCAGAAAAAAAGACCATTATGTTATCGCTAGACAGTGCAAGCAATTTCAAGCATTCAATTTTCCCCAACAATAAATACAAAATTCAGTTATAAACGCGAATGATTAGGAAAAAATCTTAACACATGACGGTGCAAAGTTAATACATAAAATACTCTCACGTGACACTCAATGAAGTAGAACAATTCATGAGACACTAACTTTTTGAAATTGAACAGAGAAACGTAACTAGGTAGTCAAATAAAACGACATATTACCCAACAGTAATTTATGGGGAAAGAGGTTATGCCGAACACTTCGACGGGCAACTAACCTGCTTAAATATACAAAAATACTCACAACATAATGCAAAAAAACAAAAAACGCTCCAGTACAATACAAAGACAGAGATCTGACCACAACAAAATGTCGTGGACGTTACACGGTTAGTGTTACAATATCATTGTTCGTATTAAGCCAGATATGACTTGGGGACCACTTAGCATGAAAGCTGTCAAGACTGTTACTCGTCTTTGCAGTATCATACTCGACCTGCAATATCGCAGTCACAGACTAACGGTATCTGCGACAAAGAAAACGTTTTGCAACATTATAACGTCTAAGAGTAGGACAATCGACACTAATATGATAGTACTGATAAATTGTATATTTTGCTTGCAATATGAGAAAAATACGTACAGAATTGTGTGATGAAGCAGATGGGTGATGTGAGCGAAGAACATTATAATGAAACATGGTGTGTAAAGAAGCACAAACATTCTGAAGCAAAAGAAACATAAATGAAAACAAAGGCTGTAAAAACAAGCACATCGAGTAAGAGTGAAATACATCTCCCTCTGTATTGCAAAAATAACACAGTGACGATGTAAGATGCCGAAAACGATTAAGGGTGCGTGGGGTTAATAAGCGACTATGTAGATGTAACCAATGGATATCCCTTGCCTTTGGAGTAGCCAAGGCTGTTAGTGGATCACTCCATGTTGCTGGTACTTCTGCCTCTGGCACGGAGGGAATCGGCATTGGATCGGTAAAATATGTAATGAAATGCCTATAGATGAGATTAGCAGATACTTGATGTGAAAGAAACGGCTGGTCATTTAGATAAATAATGAACGGGAGACTGAGTGAGGCTGATGAGTTCTGAATAAGTCCATTCTGATTGGCAAGTTGTGGGTAGAGTCTCTGAATGCAAATCTGGATATGCCGAAGTTGAGCACGATGAACAGGGGTATCTGCAAACAAGGGAGAAATGCGAGAAAGAGGTTTCCAACGGAAATCAATGTCAACGAGTTGAGAGACCTTCACAACTCCACTGGCAAACCATGAGGAGTAGTGAAGGTACGAAGAGGTAGAAGAGTGGATAGCAGAGGAGAAGAAGAGGGGTTCTGCGAGGAGGTCATTAGTAGTGGAAGGGGGAGTTGGACAGGATTCAAGGAGCGCCAAAGGGTAAGTGCAGACTTGTAAGTTTCAGGGAAATGATTGGGAATGAATGGGAACAGGTCCATTCTCAGAAAAGTTTGAACTGTAAGGTGGGGACTCCGGGGGAAGAACAGAGTATCGATAATGGTTTGCGTTGAAAAAATCTTAAGAAAGTTATGAAGATGGAAGGCTTGAAATTTTTTAGTGATATCAGCAAGAGAGAGACCACCATAGGAAATCGGAAGAGAAAGCGTGGAGCGATGCACCCAATGAATTATATTCCAGTTGAAGTCCACAAAAGTTCTCTGCAGATGATTCAACAAGAAAGGTGGCGGCAGGTGAGCAATCCAGCTGTGAAACAATTTCGGTTGCACAAACACATTTAGTATCAGTGCCCGACTAAAAAATGAAAGAAAGGGTTTGAGCTGACGGAGATGCGCAAGTCTTCGATTAATTTGATGACCGAGGGGTCCATGCTGCAGCAGCAACCGCCTCCGGTTTTCCGAAATGCACACCAAGAAATTTGACTACGTTTGAAGACCATCGGGTCCCCACGGACGGCGGTCGCCACGGGTCGCCCACGCTCCAGTCCATAAACCTGAGCATGTTTCAGTGTTTAAGGCTGATCCAGAAATTACGGCATATTCGTTATATGTTGATAATAGGATTCCAAAAGAAGATTCTGTTCGTAAAAATAACGTCAAGTCATCGGCATATGCAGTCAAGACAGCATGATGGTGCCGGGTGCACACAACTCCACGGGGGACAGAAGAAAGAAGTCGAAAACGGAGACAGATTAGAAGAGGTTCAAAACAGAGTGCAAAAGTTGACCCGACAGGGGACAGCCCTGCCGGATACCGTTAGAATAAGGGATAGCAGAAGTAATAAAAGTCGAAGTACGAACCCGAAAAAGAGTTTGAATACAGATTAGAAAGAGCCTGGCAGAAGAAGGGAGGGAATCCAAAGCGTTGAAGGACAGTAAAGATATAAGTATGGTTAATGGAATCAAAAGCCTGTCGATCAATATTAAAAATAGCAAGGGGTTCTGCGAGCTGGGATGCGAGAGTGTTAAGATCACGGATCGTGGTAATATTAGAAGCGATAGAGCGGGTGGGAACAGTGTAAGTTTGGTCAGAATGAATTAAATAGGATAGGACAAGATTCAGACGGAGTGCGAGTAGTTTAGCAAAGATTTTATAGTCGGTATTAAGTATAGAGATGGGTCGCCAGTTAGATAAAATACCAAGATAGCCAGATTTAGGAATAAGGCGAAGCAGAGCAAAGCTGAAAGCATTGGAAGAAGAACTTGAAGACGAAGAAAGGAAAGTATAACAACTGAGGAGAAGTGGCATGAGATAAGGAAGGCATATTTTGTAGAATTTGAAGGAAAGCCCATCCTCTCCAGGTGAGGAACGATCATTTAAACTGTAAATCGAATTGCGGATTTCTTGAGGGGTGATCTAAGCATTTAGAGAGGACACATAGCATTCAGGAACTTGCGGAAGGTCTTGCAAAAGTGGTGCAGAAGAGGCTGGCTGTGTTAATGTACGTCGAAAACGTTGGCTATAATACGCATGAGTTTGATTACATATAACATATGGGTCAGTAGTTACTGAGCCATTAGAGAGGGTGAGTTGTACAATGGTATTTTTTTTTTCTTCGTACCTCGAGGGAACGGAGACTGCGAAAAGGATCTTCTTCGAATCTGAGAAATGAATATTTCAGACGGGTCAGTACATTTGAAACGGAGGTTTGAAGACATTCTCGTAATTTCGTTTCAAGGAGATAATAATTCGATGAGGTTCGTGGGATTCGCTGAAGCGCACGCCGGAGACTGTCCACAGTCATATTACGCCGGGTTCTGATAGTAAAAGAATATTTCTTCGCAAAAGCTACAATAGATTGTTTTGTCGAGATCCACAGAGCCGCTGGGTCGGAAACAAAAGACAATTGAGTAACAGCTTGAGTGATAATAAGAACAACTTCAGTATTAAAATCAGGATCTTGAAGACACGAATCATCTAAAGACCAAACACTCGGCCGTGGAATACCAATAGACTGAAATCAGAGGGAAAGAATAACTGGTTTATGGTCTGAAGAAACAGAGGGTGCGTGATTGACTGAAATAATAGACGGACGAATAAAACGGGAGACATAAAGTCGATCAAGTCTGGCTGCAGCACAATTTAAATGAATAGAAGGGAACCAAGAAGACTCTCGTTCAGTTGGGTGTAGATATCTGAAGGCATCTTGGAGGTCAAAGTTGAAGACAATCTGAGAGAGCTGAGAAACTAAAGAATGACGGCTTTCATGTGAATTATCTCTATCAACGTAAGGTTGAAGTGTACAATTAAAATCACCAGCAAAAACAATAAGGTCTGAGGCGGGAATATTCGCAAGTACGGCAGCAACATGAACCAGGAGATCAGTAGCTTCATTATTATTTTGAGGTACATGAATATTTAATAGATGATTTCTACTGGACTGAAGGCAAAACGAAATACATTGAAAAACTCCCAGGCGGCTCTGGGACTCGACAATATCCTGTAATATGGAGTGAAATCGGGAATGAAATGCTGTTGCAGTTCCGGAACCAACATGTGTCCGGTAATTATGATAAAAAACATAAGGCCAGCGGCGCCAGCGAGCAAAATTGATTCCTGCCGAACAGTTAGTCTCTTGCAACATTAGAACATCCGCTTTTAAAGGTCGGACATCTTCAAAAACCAATGCATTTGCTGCTGACGCCGCTAAACCTCGGCAGTTAAAAGAAACAAATAGTACCTTAGAGTTCATTTTGGTGGCTGTAAAACCCCCCTCAAATTGTCTATCAAGCATTGTTAATAAATAACGAATACGTCGACAACATAAGTGCGCTTTTGGTGTGGTGGTAGAGTGCTTGTGGAACAGTTCATGTAAAAAAGATAGCTGTGAAACCAATTCCGGCACTCTAGACAGATTTTTCTGAATGCAAGGAATTTTCATGATGCTAGTTCTCTTAGGAACCGCATACAGAGAAACTAGTTCAAAATATGATAATGGCGTAACTGGCACTTCTATATCTTTAAGATATCTATCAAAGTCTTCCGCACACTCTGGATATGGTTCAATATCAGAATGTGTCGACGTGGTGTCACTCAGATTATCAGGTATTTCCATTTCAACCTCTTGATAGCTCACACTGGTTTCAGTCTGTTTTAGGGTTGAAAAGGAAGAGTTGCTTCGTTCAAGACTCGGCGACTGAGAGGGTTCACCAGAACGTGCCCCTTTCGAGCTCGACCTGGTTTGTGGTCCACCTCTCTTTGTTCTTAGGAGATGTCGGGGTCAAAGGTCTCTTACACGTTGTTGCAGAAACTCGTGTTCCCCCCGACGGTGGCAGGCAGGGTAATCTTCTAATTGATAACCACTATCAGGTACTTCCACAGAAGGGGATTGCTGAGCTGTAGAGTTATGAATAATAAGACTCTGAAATGTGCTGTCTGTACTCAACATAGCATCATCTACGGATTCCAGGTTTGGTGTCTGGGCAACTGACGGCTCAGAACAGAATGATGACTCAACGGCTCCAGGATTTGAAGTTGAATTATTCTGCACATTTCTGTGAGGACACGAGGTCATCCGATGCCCTTCCCCTTTACAATAAAAGCACTGCATTCCTGCAAATAAGTTAAACGTGTATTTTCTTGAGTCTGTAATAACCTCAACGGAGGTAGGCCTGTCCTTCAGAGCCTGTTCCGTAGGGGAAATTACCCTATAGTGACGACGTCCTCCTTGCACATAGGCACAGGGGGTGTTTACGCCTGCAGCAGAGAGAAATTTTGTTGTACCTACTACTCTGCCGATGAAACTAAGCGCATCTACTAATAGTTCATCAGGAAGTCCCGAGGGAACGGGTGTCAGAGTGACGGTAACAGGGCGCTGAATAGATGGTGTGGTTGCAGATGCACAGTACCAATGTCTACACCATATTGAAGAATTTTTTCAACAGCAGATTTTAGGGTAAAGCGCACTTCGATTCCCCCACCAAAACGGATGGCTGGTTTGATGGATTCTCTGGAAACAACCATTGAAATTGCATCCAGGTACCGAGGGATTGGGGTGTTCTTTAGGGCAGGAACATAAACAGTGAAAGATAAATTTTCTGAGAAACGCTTACCTAGAACAGAGTCATCCGGAACTTTCAGTCGTAAAACTTTATCCACACGTGTAATCGTATATTGAGAGTCTATTGAAGCTGCAGAAGGTACATTCGCAGGACGGACAGCAGTCGCATAGGTGCTGAGAGGGGGTGGGGGTGGGCCCTCGGCTCCGACCCCTTCATTCACATTTTGTTTCACAACACTTAACACACTTTCCGAAGAATGAAAAATCACAGTGGAAGTATCCATTACTGATATATCCTTTGAAGCAGACACACTGGTCGTTGATATAGAAGATTCGAGTAGAATAGACACAGAAGCATCAGACGTCGACTTAGACGCTGAGGTCGTAATCATCTTGACTACTAACACTGAACTTAAACTAAAACCTAGTGTTGCGGCTTGCAACACTAAAAACAAAGGAACCCACCTTCAACAGTATGCTTGAAGGCATAGGTACTCTCCTTTAGTAACCTTGTAACACTGAAGTGAGTAACTGACCTAGTCACCCACGTCGGTGTAAAATACACCAAAAAAAAAAAAAAATAAAGGCTGTCCCGACGAATTTGTAGGTCCAACTTAAGCATACAACATTCACAAAACTAAATAACATAAAATACCTAACAGGAAACTCCAAAAAACAACTAATATCACTCAAAGTGCAGGAGCACAAGTAAACGTGACCGCCCGATCAGAAACCATCGCTTAGACCACTGCGCCACCGGTGCGGCAAACTTTTTTTTTTTTTTTTTTTTTTTAAATTTCAACACCCATGGAGCACTTTAGGTTAAAAATTGGCACTGATGCACGTCTTGGGTACTTTCGACCCCCCACCGATACGAAATTTAATTTAAAAAAATGGTTTTATTTACTTCTATAGTGTCTAATATGTTCGTATACATGGTATGGTCAAAAGAAGTAAAATTACTATAATTTGACTCCTGGATTTTCCTGTGGAACCACAGCAATTCTCATTTTCAGTTTGCGCCGAATTGTGACTCGAACGCTATATGAATTAAAAGAGAACATCCGCAGTAAATGTCGCAAGGTAACGCTGTCTAACATTCAGGGATCCCTAACATTTAATTTCCCCTAAATTCAAGTATTTGTGTTAAACATACAGTGCATTTAATGTAAAACACATTAATAAAAAAGTGAAAGAACTGAAAAAAAGGTGTGTTTTTTATCTCAAAGAACTTTGTACAGAAAACATTAAATAATGCTTTTCTCTCAAAGTCTTAGAACACTGTACTAAGTATTTGAGCAATTTATTGGTACAACATAGCTAAAAAGCTCAGTTTGGTCGTAACTTCTTTATCATATTACAGGAATATGGGAGCTTAAAGTTACCAGACTCAATCAAAAAGTAATACATTTCTATAAAAATGTTCACTGAATTATTTGACGCTTATGTTGGTTGGTTTCTAAACACTGAAACTCAACAGAAGTACTGATTTCTTTAAACACCCTTCGTATGGCTGAGCTTCTCTATTCCAGTAATTAGTTACGAAAAAATTGTCTGCTTTAAAAATTTGCTGAACTGTACACTTTTACTTTTGTGAGGCAAATCATTCTTTCCTCCAGATACAGAGCTTCTAGTGACGTCCCCCGTAGACTTTACCCAAGTTTATGCGCTTTTTAAAATATTTTCTATTATTGTTTCAGTAACCAAAAAAGAATGGCGATCAAAGTGTTAAACCATTTTTTAAGACAGCTCAATAAATTCCTCCCGGACAAACTTCAAACTATCACTCGACCCCTTAAAAATAATAAGAGATCAAATTTTAGTTTAATTAAGAATAAGTGACAAATGAAGACAAATTTTCTCTTAGATTTTAAAAACTGAACAAGAAAATAGGGCTGCTAAGAAATAGTGCGAAAACAAATATATTACCTTGCCAGGAGAAATCCGTTCACTTATTGATGAAAATATATTTTGTCTACAATGGCTCTCTGAGTAAATTCTTTTGCGACGTTGACGAGGTCTAAATCACATGCTATAGCTCCTTGTTTACGTGTAAAGTAGCCAAATCATTTAGTCGCCGTTGCCCTGTCGTTGACCTCAGTTTTACAAACTTCAAGTATTCCGAAAGCAAAAGACAGAGGAGCGCGGTCATCACTGCTGAAGAGGTTTACAACATCTCTGGTAGTGTGCATTGAAATCTTTTCAGTCTTGAACACGTCTAAAAACATATCCCGATGCAGAATCAGTTTATCTTCATCGAAATCAGATCTATAAAAGGCTATAATGTCCTTAGTGCTATTTTTAACCGTAGCAAATGGCTCCATCTTGGCGAGATGATTTATCACTTGTTTTTGAAACCTGTTCTGCAACGAGTTTACAGTAATGCCAATAGTTTCGAAGAACAGCTTCCTGTTTTTTTCTTGGGGAGACTGGAAAACTTGGGGTTCACTTCAATCATCAATGCGTCGTTTTAACTTTGGCTCATCTATGTCTAGTTCTTTTGCCTTTTGTATTAAATCGTCCCCTAGCGAATCAAACCCACTCTCTGAGCTATAAGAGAACTCGTCAGAGTCTCTATACTTGATTTTGCTTCATGAAGGTGGAGAGACGTTTTCTGAATTGCTGAATTAAATGATTCGATTCTCTGAAAAATGACAGTTACCATTTCAAGTTCAAAAAAAACAATTGAAATTCTTGCAATTTGTGGAGACACCCACTCGCCTTTGCTCCCACTTCATTTCTTTCTGCTGAAAGATCTCCCAGAAAAAGTAATACGGTGTCATAATTTGCTTCAAGGGGTTGCAGCGAATTTACTTTTAGATACCAACTTGTGGAGCTAAAAGGCCTCAAAGACGTCTCACTTGCATCTTGAAGTGGCTTGAAAATTGCAAGTCGTTTAGGCGAATTTCCGATAAAAGATATGAGTTCACGCACAAGAGCTAGAAAATCTCGCAAACAATCGATGATCTGCATAGCATCTTATACAGCCAAATTTAACATGTGGGCTACGCGTGTACAAATATGGCTTTTGATTCTATTTTCAACAGCCAACTTTGTAAACTTATCAAGTGTCCATTTACATTAGCTGCTCCATCGCAACATTGCCCGCAACAATTCCGTATATCAAGATCAAATCGTGCTAATATATCCTGAATAACAGAAAATAGAACATCTGCGGTCGTGTTTGGTGTTTCATAAAATCCTAAGAAAAGTTATTTCACTTTTAACCTGGTGTCCACTATACGAAAACAAATGGATACCTGTTCTTTAGTTGAAATATCACAAGTTTCGTCGATGACCAAAGAATAAATGGCAGCATTTTTTATCTCCAGCAGCAGCTTTTTTTGGGCATGATCAAGGAGGTTAAAAGAAAGAGAAGATGGCAATAGCCCTCTCCCTGTGCTTCAGCGGCATGATTCGACCAAGACTTGATTAGACATAAGGCAAAAAATATCATTGATGATGTGCGATATCCATTTAAATTTAATGCGGAGGAGCCAATATTTCAGCTCTGGGACATCATCTGATCGAAGGTTGAGTAACTGCAAAGATTCGGACTTGCGTCATGACCACGAATGGCTAAACCTTGCTCGAGCCAGAAATTTCAGAAATGAAATAATTTTCATGAGTGCCTGCCTTGCCTCTTTGATTTCGTTTAGCTTACTGTTTGACAGGGACGCCGCAACGTTTACTTTTATTTTCACGGAAGAGCACAAACAAACTGCTGTTCTATGTAGTGAACTTTTCTCCTGAATCTTGAACCGTTCGATTGCTTTTTTGTCAAGGGGAAAATCCACCAGTAACGAAGGCGCGAAATACATTTTGATCTTTTGCTGAAACTGGAAGACTCGCCTTTTGTTCAACAGCGAGCGTACAAACAGAGCAAAACACTCTGTCTACGTCTGAATTATAAGCAATCCATGCATATGCAGTATAACCTTTCCACTTTTGTTGAAAACATCTTCCCTTCTGTCTTTCCATTTGTTTTTCGCTGAGCAAAGAATTAGGCAATGTACTCGTGGTAGAGCAAGTTGTGGTTGTAATACATGTGTATTACTCCTCCCTCCATTACTTTCGGCAAAAACAGGCGTATTACATTTGGGTAACTTTATAACAAATTTCTCCTTTTTCAACACTTTTAAAAATGGGAAAGGGAAATCACGGAGCGTCGATTGAATGTCTAGAGATCCTAGTCAAGAACGTAACAACGGAAAGCAAGGACAATGCTAAATGTTCATCAAAACGACTTTACTCTTTCAGATCTCCGTCCCATAAACTCTCTCCCCTAATGAAACGCCGCATTAGTAATTGTTGACCCTCCACCTAAGTACCTCTCCTCCACCCCCACAACCTTCGAAGAAAGATGTGCTATATAAGTCTGCACTGACCGGGCTGCTTTGAACAAGCACAACTTCACTACTTAACGGAAAACCGTATATTCCTTCTGCTCTAATTTTTCTGTACTCTTCTTTCGTGCTTTTCTATCAGGGCATTCTGTTCCCTATTCTCTTATTTTCACTTTTACCTGGCAAAAGGCGCAGAGCGCTGTGGGTTCAGGTCTCTCAACCTAAGCTAGGAACTCTTCTTCTTCTCCTGCTTTGAACAAGCCCGAACCCGGCTAGACAGTGCGGCTCGGTTCCAACTTTGAGCCACCAATGAAACCCCTATTCGAGACGAAATGGGTGATCCGCAGTAGACTGTCCTTTCATGCCACAGACTTAGTGAGGCGACAACGGTAATCCGGAACCCTATTCCCCAAACTAGTAACAGGCTGTTTCTAGTTTGTCCCTCTCGGTCACCCTCGCTAATGGTTTCTTGAGGCGATTAGTGAGAGACTTAGCCACCTAAAATCGTTTCCCCGTCATTTCTAGTTTCCGACCATCAGCGGGGTAAAAGAAATGAAGCAATGCAATAATTTTCCTCTACTGGCAGCCCAAACATGACATTTTGCTACTCCTTCTTTGTTAACAGTCAGCTCCCCATTGTTTTCCATTAACAAGAAAAAAAAAATAATATATAAAATAAATAAATGAAAAAAAGGGTAGAAAACTTAGTTTTCAATGGGTGCGCAGGCCCCGGAGCACCCACACAGTAGGCTCCCCTGACCTCACCCCACCCCCTCTCTGTTTCCCTCTCTTTGTCCCTCTCTCTCTCTCTCTCTCTCTGTATGTATGTACGAGGTCTTTCTTCAGGTAGTAAACGAAGTTTAGTGACTTCACACTACCTAGTGTTGTAGCAGTAAATATATATGATAAACATCCTCATTGCATTAAAGAGAAATTCATAGTCCTGGGAGCAACAAAAATCGCCTTTTCTTAACTACACAGATCAATCTCGAAGAATCATAACTTCATTTTGTGGAAATGCAAAATTTTGAAGCTTACAAGCTGGCATAACGGAAATACAAGATTTTGCATTTGAATATGTTATGTGACGCACATTCTATAAAATTGAATTTTCAATTCTGGTTCGCTGTTCTTATTGAAATTATATAACTTCTCGTTATCTTTTCTTAACTTAACGTCAGATCATCCAAGAGCTTACGTTTTCAGCAATTCCTGGCAGGCAGTCAAGTCGAAAAGGCATAGAAAAAAGGTCATTGTTTGAACAAGGGGTATGGTATGTGTAATTCTGCAATGGAGCTTGCCGCTGTTTTGTCGAAAGGTTATAATTTCCTTAAGCCTTGTTGTTATTCGGTGAAGCGTTTGTTACTATATTTACCTTGGTTCATTTGCTCACAGTGCTGTAACTTCGAATACACGAACTTGGATTTTGGCAAGAACAATGAAGAAAGGTACTGTAAGTTTTAATTATCTCTTTTATTATATTCTCTTTTGTCTTGTGTAACTATTATAGAAGTATTGAAGAACCTACGTTAGGACATGATAGTTCTTAGTGCAATGAATGCAGAAGTCGGATATTAATCGAATTCTGTCTGTCCACCAGTGTTGTTTGGTATTAACACACCGTGCGAAAACAAGGAAGGCATGCCGATAATTTTTTGAGTTCTAATGCCACGAAGAGTGTATGTTAAGCGAAAAGCTATTAATAAGAAAAAGAAAGAAATTGTTTAGCAACTGTGTGATTTATATATATAGAGACAATTTACGTTCCAAGTTTATTGTACCAATGATGAACAGCCAGTGGTGTGGTGCTAACTGAGAAAGTACAGGAACGCTCAGTGCCTTTACGTCTTCAGTACCTTTTCCTTCTGACACCCCTACCCATTCCGCCTTTTCCCTTTTTTACTTTCTTATATTTATAGTATAAGAAAGTACAAAGTACAAAACAAATAATCACTCCTATGAGAGGAGAGTGGGGGCCCGAAGTGCTTGCTTTGGTTGTCCCCTCATCCGTAGGGCGTTTTTTTCAATTTTACCAATAAAACCGGCATGTGTGAAAGCTCACCCAAAAATTGCACGGCGGGACGGTTTTATTGCTTCGACGGGTTTTTTCCGCCTGTGTGAAACGGGCCTCAGAGAAAAAAATTATTTCTTCTGCTTCCAGCATAATTAAAGGTCACTCGTAACTGGGCTAAATTCACTGAGACTCGCAAGTAGACTCCTGAGTAATGACTAGATTAATTAAATTCCCAATTACAATGATTTCCCCACTGCAATATCCCCACCTCAACGTTCTTAACAGAAGAAAAACAAGTTTCAAAGGACTGCCAAGTGAGAAGTGATTTAGAGACTAACTTTACCTCCAAACAAACATGAGACGTTGATTTTACTAACTGCAGTTTTTAATTACTTTTTTTTTTTTATCGAAAAAGGATTATAGGACATTCGCATTTTAAAAAGAAAACAAATTACGTAGTATACGGTTTACTGGAACGTGTGCCAATTAGAAAAAAAAAAAAAACCGGAACACCGTTTCTGCCCCACTACACCACTGAGAACAGCCAGCAATATTCCCTCTAAGCAGCCATGGGCAATGCGCACCTAACTCGATGAGCTGGGCAGGCATCAAAACCACGTGGGCAAAGAAATTTTATTTTCACTGCTTTTGTTACTAATGTAGTAGAAGTTGGAACCTGGATTGAAAGCCTTACTTTTTAGATTTTTTAGTGGTTCTAAACAACTCTGATTCTTTCATTTAGACATTATTAAATTAAACAAAAATTACAGCACAAAACGAACTCGAACGCAAACACAAGGCGTCTTTCAGCGTCTTTTATGTTGGAAGAAATCTGCCTTATTATCAGACAAAGTTTTGAGCAAAACCCTTTTACTAGCGGCTTACAATTTAACTGAACAGAACGCCCCCCCCCTTCCCCAACTAGCATGGGTGCATTAGTTAGTACAATGAACTTGGTTACGGTTTGCTGTGATTGGCTGCTGGCGTTGATGTGTTGTTTTGAAAAAAGACTCAATATCTGCCTCTTTCTCGTCGTGGGAAAATCACTAATCCGCATTCTCGCGTTCACTATCTGCTCGCACGAGGCTACTTTGCAAGAAGCCTTTGAGAATGAAAAGGACAATGAGACGAACTTAGAAGGAGGCGAACGGCATTTAAGAAAAGTGTTGTTTTGACTTTTGAGAGCTCTAATTTTATTTATTTATTTATTACTTTTGCAGGCAATTGATTTTCAACTTATGAAAATTAATTATGGATTTGGGAATTTTAATCTAAAATGCTTACTGAGCGGGAGATACGGTATTTCAGCTGCGCTTCCGCGCGCACGCGTCTTAGAGAGAACATTGACAGCCAGTGATTTCTCGCTACGTAGGACGGCGGGGATCAAGAAACTAAAAGTTATGCTTTTGCTATACTAACGTGATGCTTTAAAAAATTGTCTCCCTGCTGATTGGTACTGGTTCTTGCTTCGAAAACCTGTAATACGCTACTGCCAACTGAAAAGCATTTTACGCACATAAATTGTGAATTTTTTGGATTTTGAACGAATATTTGCTCGAGTTTTTCACACAGAATTAAGAGATTGCATTTTAAACGACAACCATGTAATGATTTGTTTGTTTTTTTTCAAATTTAAATTACGGGGTATTATTCCGAAAAAAAATTCCCTTTTTCTTTTCTCTCCTTTTTCTACAGGAAGGTTTAGTGGGACGAAACTACTAGAAATCGGCAGTGGACCCACTGTTCATAACATCGCTTCTGCCAGCGCATATTTCAAAGAAATCGTTCAGAGTGACTACGTGGAATCCAACTGCGAAGAGCTCAGGAAGTGGCTAAGAGGAGAATCCAAACTGGATTGGTCGTCATACCTAGAGGTCGTGGCTAGAGTCGAAGGTTTCACGTGAGTTCTCTTTTACGCATTAGAAACTGCATTTTTGTAAATTCTGGTTTGACTGACGTTGCTGCCATCCCCAGAGAATGATTCACACAGACAGGTACATGTCCATGATTTCTGTTTAGGGAATAGGTCCAGAAAAATTTTCATACTGTATGTGCGCGTGTGTTCAATATATGGTTTTTCTAATTCTTTGAACACAGAGAGAAAAAGAGCTATGTGACGTACTACAGAGGTGAAAAAGTGTAAGACGACAAATCTGCAGCGAAACATTCTGTCCGCGTAGCTCAGTTGGGAGAGCGATTTACTCCGGAGCGAGGGGACACAGATTCGATGCCAGTCGCGGAAAAACTTGTGCTTTCACAGCTATTTCTTAAGAGTTGCTTAAAATTTTACAAAACGACTTCTTGCGCAATGGTCCCTTGGTAGGGATCCCAGATACATTGGAAAAAAGTACGGGACACTTACGATTGAGGGTGAAAGTTTAGTATGCGCATCCATCACATATGCCAGTCTTACAAAATGATTCCAACTATTCTTATTAATCAATCAGTCTTGCTCACTCTTGCAATACTTTTCTGAAGAATGAATTTCACTTAACAATTGTTTCTTTTGAAGAATCATGTCATGAAAAGCTACACAATCCTCATTGAAGAATGATTTTACAGTTTTTACAGACAATTTGTTTTTCTCACCAATCCGCAGTGCGTTTATGCGAGAAAAGAACCTTTCGACACACGCATTTGTTCCAGGGATACACATATCGAACTCCACTACTTTCTTTAAATTTGATAGTTCTCCTCCAACATTTTTTAAGAGATTCACCCGGACTCCATCTAACTGTTCAGATTTCAACATGTCCTTCACTTCACTATGTTTTTTTGGACTTCAGGGCTGTTTCCACTACCATTACTTCATCAAACAAATTAGATTCAACAATGTTTGATATGGCAGCGGTTTGATTAATAGTTGGACTGTTTGAAAAAAAATTCCCAAGATAATCTGTTCTCAGTTTCACCCAAGACATATTGTCTAATTTCAGCATATACTGTGACCATTCTTTTATATATGACACAGATGAGTTGTAGAAATCAATTTTATGAGATTGTATTACTGACTGCATCCACCAGGTGTCGAGGTCACGTGCTCTCCTACCCTCCGATATCAATCTGCCACGGCTGTGCTTGCCTACGTAATGAGAGCATTGACCACAGAGTTAGACACGGGAGATAGCGTCACGTGACATAACAGTCAGCTTGGGGGAAGCTTGGCGTGTAGGTTAAAAAATATGTTTGTAAAATAATAGAAATTGTAACTCATTGATTTTGTTTCTCGGTCTTGAACTCTGAAATACAGGACAAAAAGCTGTCCCGAAAAGTTTTCTCGGGTCAACGGAACGCATTAGCCAAAAACGGGACGATCCCGTATTTTATGGAACGTCTGGGATCCCTATCCCTTGGACACTAAAACAGGTGCTTTGTGAGGCAGTCCTTCACCAAAAATGTCTGAGATTATATGAAGAAGTCTCCGGCTCTCCCTCTTCCTGAATGCCTTCTCCGGTCATAAAATGTAGAATAAGTAAGTAACCAGAAATGTACCGCTAATTGCTCACACAGATCACTAACTCGTCTCCAACACCGCGCGGGTGGGGCTACTGAAAATATACTTAGACATTGAAAAAAAAAGAAACCAGACCACAGTGAGATTTTTAAAGTAACTGTGAAGGCGCGATTTTTAGCATAACACAGTTAAAAAGCTGGCCTATTAAACTACTTTTCATCTTCCACCCCAGTTCATTATGCTTCACTTTCTTCGCATCCAAACCCAGCCCGATTAGTGCAAACCTGTACATCCAACTATCTTATACTATATGATTCCGTAGTGTCGCATAAAATTGCAGGACATAATAAGTACGTCGTACGAACTTGGGAAATGGCTCATTTTAGAGATCTTGGTCCCAAGACTCGGGGAAAAGTAAAAATGTTCTTCTAAATTTAATCAGCTGATTGTTGTATGTGTCACACAATCAGTCTGACTTCGTAATCGCAACGCGGGGCAGACCGTGCCCGAGCTCTGAGGCATGTGAAGAGTGCTTGCTTTCAGCCCCCTTTCTTCCACGAGTTGCTCGTGTTTGTCGCTGGTCGTTAACAACGAAACAAAACAAAAATATTGTATAGATGAGGCGATGCAGTGGAATCATGAAGAAGTGGGCGTTTCAAAAGTGACTACTCTATGGATGTAAGACTGCTCTGCTCCTAGAGGAAACGAAGGTAGTAAAGGTAATTTTTACTAAACAATTCGCCACCGGCTATCCGCTCCAATAAAAGTATTTCCCTGAGATCACTCTCTAATTCCATATGAGTAGCACATCCATATGAGTAACACATTCATATGAGTAACACAAAAGAAATCTCCTACATCTACGTAATAATCTTAGAAAAAAACTGCAAGTTAGTCACCCCTGAATTGAAGGGACTACGCCAATTTCATTTGTTCAACGTAATTAACATGTATTATTCACAATAAATATTTAGAATCGTGTAGAACGACAGTGTAAAGGTAATTTTAATAAAAACTTAATATTCTTAGCAGATGACTCACAAGTAATGATCTTTCTCTTATTTAAAATTAAAACTCAAATTAAGGAATTTTTATATAAATTGATAAAATTAGTAATAAAAATTTAGAAAAAAATACTAAATAATAAAACAAAAAAATCTGATTTCACATGACTTTTGAAAAATTTGAGGGTATCCTTCCCGGCTGATTTTTTTACCGCTAAATCACTTTTTTATTTAGAACTATTACATCACTGCTTCACTCTGACTCGAGAATGCGAATTCAACACTTCCGCTGCCACGTGAAGACTCGTAAGATCAAATAATGTTGAAGCTAGGTGTCCGTGAACTAACGTGGCACCACAATCAGTAATTCAACTATATCTTCCAATAATCTGGTATTAGGGGTTGTGTCAATGGTACTGCCGAGTTTTCGTGCTTTTTGGAGTACCGTATATACTCGTGTATAGGTCGACTTTTTTTAATGAAGTATTTAATTCGAAATTAGGGAGTCGAACTATACACGGAAATATTTCTGATAGGTTGAAAACCAAAAATTTGATGCCTTATGGAAATGCGCATACTTAGCTCTTTGCGCCATCAGTTCGTTTGCCGTTGTATATTTAGTCATTTTCCTGCTGTTAGTGGTACAGAAGAATATTATTGCTAAGAATTTTCTTGCCGCCCCGGTGGCGCAGTGGTCTAAGCGATGGCCTCTGATCATTCGTCCGTAAGGGGTCCGGGTTCGAATCCCGGTGAGGCATGGATGTTGTGTTTGTCTTACGGCACTGGTCCTCTCCCTTCCCTGGAACCAGTGACCCTAAATTAGGGACGGGCGACTGCTTATAACCCATTGAGTTGCTCATGGTGGTCGTTAAACCTCCAATCAAAAAAAAAAAAAAAAAAAAAAATAAGAATTTTCTTGATTTTATATGTACGAGTTTTTTTTTTTTTTTTTTTTCACTAATAGAAAAACTCATTTCGCAAAGATGTCTCAAAGTACGTTTTAGATCTGTTGATATGGCCTTGACTGCCCCGCTGGTAAATCACCCAGAAGAAAGAGGTGAACGCGTCAGCCAGTAGTTTAAGTTGCACCGTGCCGTGACTAGGACCGTGCTCAATTCTCGACTGCGGGATGAAGAGAGGAAAGGACAGACTATTGTAAAAGGAGACCGCTGCCCCTGCTTAGCGACGGCAAAGAGAGTTGTGACAATCTACGGAACAGCGGTTACTTGATCAATGCATCCCGAAAACGAAAGTGTTTAAACTTGGCCGATCGCTCAGAATAACACTGCCAATGATAGTAAATAAGTGCATTAGTTTAACAACCTACTTACGTTTGTTATTATATTGAGTGTGCCCCGGCTCTAAAAATCAAACAAACAGTAACCTTTTCTGAGGACTAAGTGCGAGAAAAAAGGATTGCATCTTTACTGAATGGGACGATGTTTGGTTTTGTCACTAAAGCAGATTGTTTGTCACAAACACGGTGGAGAGGGGGATGAAACTCGGGAGTAGATAAACGACCTATCTGTCAATCACACACTCGTACAACTCAGCAGTTGGCCGACAGCTGCTACGCTGCACAGAGTAGTGGGAGAAAATTTTATAGAACAAATTTTCTTCAATTTTTTAAATAGTTGCGTGCAAATTTTACAGTGTCAGCAATACATCAAAATAAAGATTAATTTTAAATTTTGAAGAAATCCATTGAGAGCTTTAAAAGTTACACATTTAATTTTTACGGCATGCATATTCTTGATGGGATGAAAAAACTATCAGGTTGACATCAAGACCTATTTACGCTTTATGTTTCAGGAAGTTTTTTTTTTTGTTTAAATAACGATGTGCCTGCCTTACGACGTTTGGTAAATGCATCACGATTCGTTTGCTGCGGGAGCAAATGCTTTACTCTCCATGAATGAAGTAACTGCAGAAAACTCGCTCGCAAAAAATGGGAGAATGGGGGGGGGGGGCTATGTAAAATGTGTAACCTTTCCCTGAAAACTCTCTAAACATGGTGGTGAGCCCATCACCTTCCCAGAATTGTGCCTCAATTCCACGCACATTTGCGGGAAACTGCCGCAAGCAACATTGCGAAAGCCAGCTACAACAATAAATAGTAGGTTCACATTTCCGCGTGCGGGCGCATCCTCGGAAAAGAAAAATGTTTTTTTTTTACTTATACACAAGATAGGTTGGTATACAAAAACTGCAGATATTCACATAAAAGTTGGGGGTCGACTTATACACGGGGTATACAAAAACTGCAAATATTCAGACAAAAATCGGGGGATCGACCAATACACGAGTATATACGGTAATCTTGGTACATTAGTGATTGCAAAACTGGTCTTTGTACCACGGAATTCCGGTATGATAGCTAACTTTTTTCAGTGTCCATTAAACAAATATTAACCACCGTGGTAGCCGAGTGGTCAAAAGCGTAGGTTTCTGGCTAATGGTTCGAACTATTCCCGAATGAACCATATATGTGCTTGTCGTAGAGCTGTGGCTCTCTCCCTTCCCGGAAAAGAGTAACTCCAAATTAGGGAGGGGTGACTGTTTATTGCCCAAATGGAAGTACAGTAGAACTCCAATTAACTCGGACAACAGCCCATCCGGAAATTCCGGATAATTGGGTTGCCTTTTTTCTGTAGGCCAAATACGTATTTATTAATTGAAGTGAGGAAATTTAATTTTTTCGTTTATCGTGTTTTATAATAACAAATGTTATACAGTTTAAAAAATAAATATCTACTGTAATACGTTAGTATTCTATAATATTTAAATGAACGAAAAAACTAAAAACACGTAAATAAATCAACAAAAATCTTAAATTTACTTGGCCTTGAAAGAAGAAGCGATCCGGATAATTGGAGTTCCGGATATCTGGAATCCGGATAATTGGAGTCTACTGTATTTTAAACCCCAATAAACAAAAATAATAAATAAGCAAATATTATTTATAGTAAAGTGTTGTTTGTCAAGAATTAATAAATAAGAAAAATTAAATAAGTTAAAATTTATGCCCTAAAAATTGAGTTGTTTGGAGCACTTCTTGTGCTTGATCTTGTTTGCGAACTTACTTCGGTCTCATCCTGGATGTTTCGTAAAAATTGATTTTTAGGTGTTTTTAAGATAATCAAAAATGCTTATAGCGTAGTAGAATCCGTTTATTTACTGGCGTAATTTTTGTTAACAGATTTTACTACGCTATAAGCGTTTTTGATTGTGCATAGTCTGGTGTACTTTCAACTAGTACTTTAAAGATAATTTTCAGCCATGATACGCAACAATATGTTTTGATGGGTACACCGAGGTTGCACTTTAATCGTGTTACTATTACTTACATCGACTTCCCGTATAGTTTTATAAGTGGTGAATATGATGTATCAGTGGAACTTTTAAATGGAAAAAAGGTGTATCAATAGGAAGAAGTTGCCAGAAAATGCAATACAGAGGCCCTGTAATTGTCAAGTAAGTTACTGCAAATAGTGCACATATCTGACTGCACATATCAAGCGTATATAAAACGTAGCAAGAAATTTGAATTTACTGGAAATCAAAGGTCGCACAGAATAGGTTTTGATTAATTCACATCTATGCCTTTCTCTAAGGCATAAGTGTGAACAGTGGCGTCTTAACGGGTGGGCCTACTAGGCCCAGGCCCAGGCCCAGGGGCCCCAAGTTGAGGGCAAAGTTTATTTATTTTATTTTTGTGTGATTTTTTATTTCGAAGTTTGGAGGTTAAAAATTAAGCAGTACATAACGCACAACAGTCAGGACGCGTTAAAATTTATTAATTGAAAAAAATAATTTATTAAGTCACTTCATTTAAAGCATTTCTAACGTTGCAAGAAATCATGTCTTGTTCTATGTCAAAATTCAAGTGCGCTCCCTTTCAATAAATCAGTCTTATGATCAAGCATTATTTAAAGACTGCAAAGGTTAATTCTCATTCAATTTCGGAGATTTATTGGTCGATTAAAAAAGGCGGTTTACACTCAACTTTTCCAAATATAGAAATATTTATGCGCATGTTCCTTTAGATGATGATCACTAACTTCACTGGTGAACGATCTTTCTCCAAACTCAAATTAATTAAATCAGCGCTTCGAAATTCCATGACAAGACTTCACTATTTATCGTAATTGTCCATCGAAAATGGAATAACGCAAGAATTAGACTTTTCCGGTGTGATTAAAGAATCTACAGCTCTCAAATCAAGAAAAGAAAACATTTAAATAAGGAAACAAGTGTGAGAAGCAGAAATTCCGGTATGTTCATATTCTTAATTTACATCTCTTTATTGAAAATTTGATGCGCTAACTTTGAGCACTGACGCTTAGCTTCAGAAAACAAAAATTTCTGTGGATTTGATTACGATATAAAGCTATTAATTATTATGCGCGAAAATGTTCATTTTAGTTTCAGTTGGCAGTTGCGGTATTCAATTTAAATTTTCCTTATTTTTTTCTGAGTTTGCTTTTATCAACAGATTATCGTTTATCAAAGCAACATATTTTTCTTATTGAAAAAATTTGGAAATTTAAAAATTAGTGTAAATAGGGTCCCCAAAAATAGTAGGGCCCAGGGCCCCCGATTTCGTTAAGACGCGCCCCTGAGTGTGAATAAGTCAGATTTACAGTAAATACGGAAGTACCAGTATTTTACAAATGAAAACATCGGTATATAAAAACAGCACGGTATAAAAGTATTCTGAGTACCGAAATTCTGGAATTGCAATCGCTGTGGTACATGAATGATTCCTTTTCAGCGAGGAAGTTGAACCGCAGTTCGGTTATTTCTGAAACATTAGAATGGTTATCCTTTTGCAAACTATTGTTTGTGTGTGTGTGTATGTGCTCGTGCCTGCATGTAAATTTTTACATTTATATTTGTATATTTGCTTTTATACTTTCATATTTTGCAGAGATTTGACGTCCGGAGTACGAGAAATTGAAGAGCGGATTCGGAAGAGCGTCAGATCTGTCGTTCGTTGCGATCTGCTGTCTGATCAGGTCGTTCCACAAGAAGTGACAACCGAATACGATCTTATCGTGACGGTACTGACTGTAGAAGCCGTCGCTAGGGATTTAGAACATTACGTTACGATGTTAAAAAGACTCAATCGTCTGCTACGCCCAGGTGGTGGTCTGGTCATGATTGGGTTCACCACCGTGACAAAATGGGATACGGAAGGCGGTGAATTCCACCACCTGCCCGTGACTCATGCAGACATTGACCAAGCACTCGACAGAGCTGGATTTATAGAAAAAGAATGGGAGGTTCTTCCTAATACGAGAGATAGGGCTTTGTTTGAATTTGAAGAATTCTTCTTCGTAGCATCTAGAAAGGCTTAAACATCAGTTATATGGTTCTCAATGTTTGAGAGTGGCACTTGCTAAAATTTTCAAATGCACCAGCTTGTTATTTAATGATAATGTAAGCATTTGCTTTACAGAAGGATTGTGAAATTGTCATGCATGTAAATATAAAACAATTGTGAAATTGTCATGCATGTAAATATAAAACAATTGTGAAATTGTCATGCATGTAAATATAAAACAATTGTGAAATTGTCATGCATGTAAATATAAAACAATTGTGAAATTGTCATGCATGTAAATATAAAACAATTGTTCTTTATAAGACATCTATTTTGTTTTTCATTTATTCTGCTCTCCCTCTCCCTAAGCGCGCGCACACCCCCACCCACGTACATGGAGACAGAGAGAGAGAGGGAGTCTAAAGTAACTTTAATTTATTCTTAAACATACAAGTGCAGCTCAAATTATAACGTCTACGTTTTCGTATACTTAGATAATTCTTCAACATGAACACATCTACACAAAATCAGGACCGGATTAAGTGGGGGGTCTATAGCCTTGGGGCCCACCATGACTGAGGGCCCGCGAAGCATGTCTGGACGAATAATATATAGATAGGTAGAGAGAGAGATTTATAAAATAGTTTCATTTTTGTCTCGTATGATTTCCACTTGGTCAGAAACTGAGGCTGAAAGACGAACAGAACTACCACATGGGCGCCTGCAGGAAATTTTTCAAGGGGGGGGGGGTCAAGTGTAATTAATTAAGGTTTGGCTAATATGTAGAAAACAGTAATTCGTGAAAATGAAAGATTAATACTATTACTATTACTTACTTACTACACTAGAACACTACTACTACTACTATTATTATTATTATTAATTGATACTGCTCTTGAAGAAAGTGTATGTAATAGTCATGTATTATCATGTACATTGGTAACTGTTTTTAAATAATGAACAGTGTTGAGCAGGGCCATGCCAAGCCTTCTAAGTTCAGCGCACACCACCTTGAGCGGAACTTATTTGGGCGTACTACCTTACGGTTTGCTTGTTTTCCAGTTCCAAATTTCCAATAAAATTGGGATATTAAATTGAACGACCCAAACTCCATCTTTCCTTGTGGTCCAGTTCTGTGAGTGTAAAAAAAAAGTAATAAATAAAATAAAGGGAAAAATAATTCTACAGGGGGCCAAGTGGCCCCTGTGACCCCCCTGTCGGCGCCCATGACTACCACCGAGGGTAAAGCTTTCATACCAGCTTTTTCACTACCATCCAACCACACCTATCAATTTGGCCGTTAATAATCGAAATCCCCTGTGGCTTCACATTGCACAAGAAAAAGGATATACTAAGAAAAGTATACAATGCTAAATCATCAGAAAATCCGAGACAAAATCTAGGAATTTTAAGCTTTTAACTCATGTTCTTGTGAGAATTATGATAAAGACAGTGACTTATAAAAACTCTGCAGATAATTTAGTAGTTACAGTTTCGTCTTTTAATGGACTTCATAATCCCGGTCATAAGTTATTTGGGCCCGCACGGGGATAACTGGTTTTCCAGTTATTTGGGGAGCGGCGCCCCCACGGCCCGAGCTGACCTTGTGACTGGTCAACATCTGATGTCATGCCACCGCTTGTTTTTTATTTCGGTGCTGTTGGAGTTTGCAGGGACGGCTGTTCATCCAGCTGTTGGGGAGTCGCGGCCCCACGATCCCGAGCTGGTCTTGTGTCTCGCTTTTTTGTTTTTATTTATTTTCTCCACTGGCTAGTTGCCCGTGTTGTTTACTCTACCTAATCGCTACCACGTTATGTACTAACACCCCGGTCTTGTAGTTTTGTTACCCTTCACCACTAACTGTTTTATATTAACCGCTCAGTTCGTAGGTTGCTGAGATTCCGTTTAGGTTCCCTTCCAGGATTTGTCTTCTTTGGATTTCTTTTTTCCTTTTAGCTGGTTTGGGTGCTAGACCTACCTGCATGTTTGCCGCGTGCGGAGACCCGTGAGGCGGAAATGGGATGTCTGGCGGCTGAGGTCGCAGGAGACCGATTAAGTGCCTCCTGTGTACCAACACTCCTCTTCGACCCCGGCTTCGCTGTAAACGGGAGGCTAGAGACTAACCCACCTCTAGTCAGAAGTCTTGTACCAAGTTGTGTACAGGGCTTTAGCGGCTTTTTTGTCGTATAGCACGGCAGGGTAAGCCCGGGGTTGTGGGATCATGCCAAAGGCGTTGGCATGACGGTACCAGGAGGCCGAAGTGTCCGCCGAGTGCGTGTGATCACAGCCAACGGATTATATCTGCAACGTATAAGCACCAGAACTGTGTCCAGCGTCATTTTCTTGGCTTGCGGACCTCCAGTTCTCCCTTGTAGGGCTCGGTGATGGGTGGAGTAGTCTGCAGACGAATCCTTCTTCTTTTTTCCATGGGTAAAACCAAAAACAAACACTCCAAATTCAAGTCACCTGAGAAAATGATCGTTGACAACGACTCTCCTTCGTCTTCTCAACCTACCAAGTCTCATAACCTTAAACGATCTTTCGACCATGACCTGGACCAAGAATGTGGAACCTCTTCTTCGGCAGCTGTACCAGTCGCTCCGAAGCGTCGTCTCCCCTCGATTGCTGTGACTACGCATGCTACACACTTAGTTGTAGAATCCATCGATCCGAATGAGAGACTGTCCACCAGATCTCCCTTTTTCATTTCTAAAGCTTTGGACGCTGCGGTTGGCCCCTTGAAGTCTGTGAGGAAGCTTCGCTCTGGGGACCTGCTTGTCCAAACTTGCAGTGTTTCTCAGAGCAACACTCTTATGCACCTCACTAGTCTTCAAGGCATTCCTGTCAAAGTGGCACCTCACCCGTTTCTTAACACCTCTCGGGGTGTTATTTCGGAGTTTGATCTCTTGCCATGCAGTGAGGAAGAATTGGTGACTGAACTTGCAGATCAGGGTGTTATTGCTGCACGTCGTATGATGTTCCGGCGCGATGGTTCCTTGATTAAGTCTAAAAATGTAATCTTGACTTTTAACTCCCCGAAAGTTCCGACCGAAATCAAGGCTGGCTACTTGGTCTGTGGAGTTCGCCCGTACATTCCCAGTCCTCTGCGCTGTTTCTGGTGCCAGAGGTACGGGCATTCACAACGATTTTGTAAGAGTTCCGCTCGTTGCGCAAATTGTGGCTCCAGTGCACATGACGGGGAAGGTTGCACTTCTGCGGCCTGCTGTGTTAACTGCGGTGAGGCCCATGCAGCTTACTCCCGCAACTGTATGAAATGGAAGGACGAGATGGCGATCCAGCGCCTCAAGACCATGGAAGGCCTCTCGTACCCTGCTGCCAAGGCCAAGTTGGGTATTCCCAACAACCGACAGCGTACTTTTGCCGCAGTAGTTCAGTCTCTGCCACAACCCGTGCAGCCCTTTGTTCCGCGCCCTGTAGCTCTCGCCGCACTTGCCAAGCGATCTACAGCTGAACACGCGACACAGGTGGATTTCCCCGAGCTCCAGGTTTTTCGAATAGCTGAGTCTGCGCCTTCTCTTTTGAAGACGACCGACTCTTCCAGTTCCCAGCAGAAAGCCTGCACGTGCGGAAGACCCGGCCCTCAATCCGCAAAGGTGTGCAGTGTCCATCCAACTGTCGCGGTCCACCTGACCAACATTGCAACTGTCTCGGACTCAGCGAGGTCCCCACCCTCAACCAACATTATAGAGGAACATAGGAGGGAGGAGAGTGACAGTTCGTCCCCAGCCTCAACCAACATTGCAGAGGAACATGGGGGGAGGAGAGTGACAGTTCGTCCCCAGCCTCGGCCAGCATTGCAGAGGAGCTGGGGGGAGAGTGACAGTTCGTCCCCCTCCTGGTGACTCATCCTTTGTGTAGTTGTGTTCGATTTCGTGCTGTGTTTTGTCTTTCTCATTCCTCAGTTTTACTTAGTCGGCTTGTTTCTCACCATTGTGCCATGTTTTTCATACTGTTTGTTTCATTGTCTTTTTTGGCCCTTCCTTCGTACTCATGGTTCGGTTTTACTTGGTCGGCTAGATTTGGGGTTTTATGATCCCGTTTTTTAATTCTGTCTGTTTGTCTTGTGTCTGGCGCTCTTTGGCCAACCATGGCCCTTGCGCCAATAAAATCCACTAACCAACCAACCTAAGTTATTTGGGGCCTACTCAAATGTCTTAGCCTTGGGGTCTACTCAAATGTCTTAGCCTTGGGGTCTACTTAAATGTCTTAGCCTAGGAACTCACTAAGACCTTAATCCGGCCCTGCACAAAATGCTTCATCATATTTTGATTCATTGCATTTTATGGAGGTGTGCACAGCCCACTGCTAAATGATGAAATTCGCTGTTGATCTCGGCTCATACCAAAACTGGCATGGTGTAAGTACCAGGGCCACCATTGTGGGGCAGTGGTGTGTGCGCCGGTCTCTGACCATTCATTCGAGATGGGCCCGAGTTCGAGTCCCGGTGAGGCATGGGTGGTGTGTTTGTCTTATGACACCGGCTGTCCCCTTCTCCTGGAACCAGTGGCTCCAAATTACGGACGCCGCTCCAGTGGCGCAGTTGTCTAAGTGCTGGCTAATGATCATTCGTCCGAGTTGGGTTCAGGTTCGAATCCCGTTGAGGCATGGATGTTGCATTTGTCTTACGGCACTGGCTCTCTCCCTTTCCTGGAACCAGTGGCCCTAAATTAGGGACGGGCGACTGCTTACACCCTATTGACTTGCTCACAGTGGTCGTTAAATTCCCAATCAAAAACCAAACAAAAAAAATTATGGACAGGCAACTGCCTACAGCCCATAGAGTTGCTCTTATGGTGGACATTATCCCCCTCCCGCCAAAAAAAAAAAGACAAAAAAAAAAACTATCATCGTAGATGTGAGATAAACTCAGTTTTGCTTTCAGCAGAAAAAATCTTATCAACTTGGCTGAGACTTTACCTTTTATTTAACTTCCTGCAGTCCTAATACACAAGCATAATTTCTTTTTTTTTTTTTTGTTAGAAATTTAACGACCACCGTGAGCAACTCAATGGGCTATAAGCAATCGCCTGTCCCTAATTCAGGGCCACTGACTCCAGGGAAGGGAGAGAGCCAGCGCCTTAAGACAAAATCCATGACTCACGGGATTCGAACCAGGACCCTTCTAGGACGAATGGTCATAAGCCAGCGCTTAGACCACTGCGCCACCGGGGCGGCTGAACAAAATATGCTGTAGATATTGCAATTTCACTCGCTGTTAATCTGCTTCGTCTACATTTATTGCTTGAACTGGAGAAACGTTGCTCTACAAATGACTGGTAGCTTTGCTTAATAGAACCGTTACCATCCTCCTGGAAAATTAAGCCTACGCACTTCATCATATCCATGAGATATTTAGGACAATCTTCCGTTATTTCCGTATAAATGCCAATAGGAATTTTCGTAGCTAGCTGCCAATTTCCTGTTCTCGCATGCTAATCTTGCTAATTAAAAGCGCCATTTTTAGTATGTGAAAAATGGTACATGCAGGCGGGCGAAAAGATTGCTATGTGCTATAAGTATCCTCCTGCCATCCAGAAAAAGGATTCACAACAAAATGGTAAACATTTAAAACATGAAGCTAACGTGTTTGTGAGAAAAAACAAATTTTATACCTTAAAACTCACCTCAAACTTGAGGCGAGATGCGATTAAGGTCACAGACTCCTAACACATAATTAACTAATTCACCAGTAGATAAGCCGGATAAAAATAAGAGTATAAAGCTGATTCACATGCCTAAATACTAGGTATGGTCGAAAAGTACCCAGACTGGTTGCATAAGTTCAGAATGGCGCGACAAAGCAGGAAGAAGTTTCGCACAGATTGATCAAGGAGCCTATTACGCATGTGCCGTGAGTCATGTCTCCCGTATTCGTCCGGGCTTTTTACAGTAGTGATTTATTCTTACGTGTGTTAAGCTGTTCGTCGCATTTGCTATGTTGGTAAAAAATTTATCAACGAATTTGTATCAGATTTTGTCAAAAACTTGGCGAAACTTACAAAGACACATATTTAAAGTTACAAAAAGCCTATAGGGAAGATTGTATGAGTCATGCACAAGTTTATGAGTGGTATATACGTTTTAAAGACGGTCGTGAAAGTGACGAGATTAATAAACGCTCTGGGAGATTTGCAACCAGAAAAAATGAAAACGATATCAAACTTGTGCGTACAATTGTGCGGAAAAAATCGCCGAATCACTATTCATGAGTTATCTGAAGACCTCAACATTAGTTTCGGTTCAGTTCAGTTGATTCTTACGAACGATTTGGGTATGAGACGCATCTCAGGCAAATTTCTGCCAAAACTGCTCTCAGCTGTGCTAAAACACGCCCGTTAGGGTGGAGCGAAAAACACTTTTTTTTTTTTTATTTGAAACGTCACCATGTGCAATAGTTGCGATTTTATTACTGAAATGACCCCCGAAATGTGGATGACATTATTTGATATCTTAGGCTGCCCCAAGAACCTCGAAGTTTGAAAGTTATAGGGAAAAATGGTTTTAAAACACCCACTTTCTCCATTTTGTAAATATAAAAAAGTATTGTGTCACCATGTTATTTAATATCACTTTTGAGTGTATATACACGGGTAAAAATTCAGCAGACGTGAGTTAATTTCTTAGGCTTCCCCAAAGAGCTCAAGATTTGTCATATTTCTCACAAAATGGCATAAGTTATGTAAATATGATAGACACCAGCCTTACCGAGTAGCATAACTTGAGAAGTGAGTTTATTTCACTTGGAAATCAGACTTTTTTTCAAAACTTGGCATGAGCTTCCTATCCAAAATTTTTACTCTGATGAATCCATCTCTTGCAAGAAGGCCGCACACATGAGCAGAAGAATCTGTTACAATATTAAATATCCTTTCTACTGCCTGAGAATGGTAGGGTATTTTTGTAAATTCGTGGCAAGAACTTGGATATTTATCCGACTGTAGCAATTCCAGAAGCTCATCGTCTTTCAATTTCCGTGTGATGGGAGGCTCAGTCACATTACATAACGAAGTAAATTTCTCCGTCATTTTTATACGCGCCGGGGTTCGAACCCGGGTCCCCTCATTCCGGAATAAGTCACTCTACCAATTGAGCTACGCGGACATTTTATTCTGATTCCTATCTGCCTTTATGTCGTGTGCGTCCTTCAGGCAGGTACGTCACATCTCCTGGTACGTTACAATTACACTCTTGCCAGTCGATTAGGTCGATGTAATCATTGCTCTGGAAATTCAGCTTAGGAATCCGAAACTTTCCAATGGTAGTTGTTTGTTCGGAAGATTTCCTGGCCTTCATGATACGTCGAACAGCAAGCTCACGGACATACCTTCTGTCGTCAAACAACATTGCAGCGAGCAAGTTTTCTGCATGGGCAAAATACGCGTTGTCTTGGACGACTCTTTTTACGATATCCTTTAAATTATCTGGAAGATACTGAAACCTAGATATAAAAAGCTGCAAATTTCTTGGACCATCTTTACAGGTACCGTTACATTTGATCGTGAACCACGATGGTGCATATACTTTAATCATGAAGGTGGTTAATGAGACAAGTTGTGGTGTTAGATCACTAGTTCCAACAAACAAACGCAGAATGCAATTTTCGAGGGTCAGCCAACGGGAATGTGCAAGTGCTCCAGAATCCCGATTCGCCAGATCTTGTGGGCAATCACCTGCAGAGACTGCCTTACAAATTTCCCACAAATAAAGTTGATCCGTGCTAAGATCTCCATAGTTAATGTCGTACTGAAGCGAAAATTCAATTTTCTGGAAATTAACGATTGGAAGGTTTGCGCACGTCTTCAGGAGCTTTCTAATCAATCTACTAAATCCTCTTGGACCTGATGTTTTCCCGCCGAGTGCTTCAGTGAGGTGGCATAAAGGCAGTTCATTAAAATGAAGTTAACATATAATCCAGTGTACGGGAGAATTGAGCTTCTCTTCAAGGTGCCTAATTATACCTGAGTAGGGGGATATGAGAAAGCAAAATCCTCCGATCCAGAGGACTAGTGGAGAGCAAAATCCTCCGATCCTGAGGACTAGGGGAGGGGAGAGGGGTTGTGCCGAACGGCGAGGTGGGGGGGATCCTCCCAGAGGGGGATCCTCAGAGAGGGGTCAGCGGAGCAGAGACGGGTCAATGAGTGGATGGGGATCGGTAGCTAGGGAGTTGCTTGGTGAATGAAACCAAAAAAATAAATAAATAAATAAATAAACAAAAAAAAAAAATCCTCCGATCCTGAGGACTAAGCGACGTAGGGGAGAGGGGTTGTGCGGAACGACGAGGTGGGGGGAACCTCCCAGAGGGTCAATGCTGAAGAGTTGCTTGGTGAATGAAACCAAAAGAGTGACATCTTGTTTAATTGGTTGTATCTGCTACTGCTAGGGGTGTGGCAGCTTTAAATTTGAATCTACAACTTCGCAATAATAGTTTTTGTTATTTAACTACGAGAACGATTTTTTCAAATTTCGGTTTCACAAAAACCACGAAACTTCCATAGAATAACATGGGAAATGTAAATCTACTAAGACGAATTTCTGAAATGGAAGATTTTACCACATATCCTTATTTTGAAACTTCATCTTCTGCAAAAGGTGAACTCTGACTCCTCTGAATTTTCGTATGCAAATTTTTTGATTTGACCATTTTACATGAGATTAGTTTTGCTCATAGTAAATTTTGATAAGGACGAAAATTGATTTTGACGTTTTTAGAAAGAGAGCGATTTTTGGAAACTACAATTTCACAAATTTATGAAACTTCCATAGAATAACAAGAGAAATAAAAATCTCACTAAGTCGATTTTCTTTAAGTAGAGTTCTGACTAAAGGTCATTATTTTGAAACTGCATTTTTCATAAAACGCGGAAATCCGATTTCATCAAGTTTTCATAGGGTTAGTATCTTAGTAATAATTTTTGACGAGGTTATTTTTTTTATTTTTTGTCTTTGCAAAATATATGTAGATGTTCTTTTACTGAGAGCATCATCACACGATCGTAAAAATCTGTCTGCACGTATTCCTCCAATGTGGGAGGGCGAAAAAGTTCTTTTGGATCTGAATGGATTCGATTTGATTTTGACGTCAATGGTATCAAAGGCAAGCGCCGTATCCACCGAACCAACAGAACTTTCTTCACTCTTTCAAATATTTGTTAATTTCATGAATTTAACAATTATCAGTTCCAGTTGTGTTTCCTCAAGAATTTAAAGATATCAAGTTCCAAATTACGCCATTTCACAGTTTGTTTGTTTCTTCAACACCTTGAGTGGTTAAAGATTTTTTTTTCAATCCATACCATTGTATGATTCTTTCTAACAATTTAAGTGTCTGAAATCCGTACATTCGAACTCCACACGTGACTGAACGAACATGAATTTTTCTGCCGCGGTTGATTGTCTCACATTTACGCGTTGTAATGGAGAACGTGATGAAACAGCCGTAAGTAGGATATAAGTGGGGATACGAGAACAGAAAGAGCCGAGAGCAGCGAAGCTGCTATCGGCTGGGGGTTATGGACGGAAGGGGGAGATAACGGGAGAGTGAGAGAGAGCGCGCTGTCGAAGTTGCTTGCATGACGTCACGTGCCTCGTACAGTGGTGGACAGTGACTGTGGACTTTTTCGTTTGTGTGTTATTATTTTACATTAATGGGAATTCGGGAACAAATAGATAGCCGAGAGGAAGGGATTTAGATTTGCGCCCTTCTTGGTAATGACAGAATTTCATTGAGCGTTAGGACGCAACTTTGACGGGTGTAAAGTAATTTTTGGAAACAAGGGTCCGCCGAAATTTCTAGATGCCGGAGAACGAATTGGGCATCGTGCTGTATTTTTGTTCTTTTTCTGTATAAGTCATGTGTGAGAGACGGATCCTTTTTTTTTTTTTCAGCGACATGTATCATTTGCCATTAAATTTCCATATGACTTTTTCCGTTTATGTTAATCTGATATTTCGATTTGTATAAATAACTGAAGTTGTAATTTCTTGATAATACAATTTCCCGAAAACATGAAAGTTTCATAAAACAGGGTGGAAAATGGGGCAGTACTGAACTGAAATCCACCTCTTCCGGAAGTTGAAACGATGTTTAGGTTGAATTTTGAATTCTGTTACAATATTAATTCAAAGAGAATCGTGCTTATGTTTAAAGATGGAAACGCGGGAATTTAACACATGTTAAAATTACTACAATCTTTCGTTACTAACGTGATGCTTACAGAATTGGGCCTACTTTCCTCAGAGGTTCGATAACTTCGTGAATTTAACGATTTCCATTGATCAAAACTTTGCGTATATTTCATTCACTCACTGACCAGTTCTAACATCTCAGATATCACACGTACATGTGAAAACACCAGTGTCTGCTCTATTTCCTCTAGGCGTTAACTTTCGTTTCCTTTTACATTCGTTTTAAGTAGACTATCTCTATCACATCTGTTTTCAGAGATACGCTCACACCATTTATTTGATTACTTCAGGAACATATTAGTCTTGAACATAGAGAACAGTCAATCGTATTCTAAATATGCTTTCTCTTGATTCTTATAAACGAACCAACATCAAGAAGTCTCCACACTGAAACGAACATCATCAATTCCTTGCTTTCATGTCTTTGCCACATCAAATTCTATAGTTCCACAGCAATGATGTTCTTAACGCTTCACCTTGTATACAAACATTTTCCCTCTAATCTAAGAAGTTATTTTTCCAAAACAATAACTAAACATCTTAGAACAATACAGTGAAAAATGCAGTAGTGAAGAATACAGTGAACAATTCATAAATCTTAACAAAATGAGTTTATACTTAACAAATGTTATTAGGTGAGAGCAAGCTAAGTCTTTCAGAAAACATTTACGAAATCATTATTATTTTTATAAAAGCTAGCATTGAAACGTTCATTTTTCTAAAAGGCGAAATTTGAGCTCATAAATTTTCAGCAGATCAGTTTTCTCTTACATAAAATTTCTTCGGGTCAGTTTCTTTCATGAAATTGTCAGGTAAATATTTGAAAAGTTCATTTTTCACAAAGTTCGTTTTTGACTCGAATAAATTTCAGCAAGTCAAAAATGGTTTTGTTGTTTTTACAAAGAGGGCGATTTTCTAAATTTTCCTTTTTTATAATCGCAAAAATCTCATAAAATAACACGGGAATGCCATCCAACTAAAAGTCAATATTTGAATCATTCATTTTTCCTTAAAGTAAAAAATTTTAAACGATCATTTCTCCAAAAGTCAATATCTGATTTCACAAACTTTTTACCAGATCAGTTTTTTTTTCATAAATTTTCTTCAGTTTAGTTTTTACGATTAAATATGATCTTGACTAGGAAATTAAAAAAAAATTGTTAAGTAAAGAACCTGATGATCTGAAAATAAAATTGTATAATCAGGTTTTAAACAAGAAAATTCACACAACTTTCAACTCCATAGTGCAGGAAATTCCAATTCAAGCGGAGGAAATAGCGTCGAAAATAGAGGGGTATCCAAAGAAAGAAGATATTTCCGAAGCGCAGAGAGAAGATTATGTGGAAGACTTCATCATTCAATCTGTTCCTCAAAATTTAAAACGCTACGCTCGAAATGTTTTAGACCTGTTCAAATACAATTCTGACATCATATCTTGGACACCCAGAGCTGAACTCAAGTACAGAGGACACGTTGTGAAAAACTCCAATATTGTTGATCTTGTTGACTTCATGTTTCGAAGTAAAAGTTCTAAACTACATGTACCTTCTGAATTTACTAAAGCTTTAAAAGACATTAATTTACCATCTAAGTATATAAAAAATAGAAGTTTTATGATAGGTTCTGTTCAAGAAGGAAAATCTATGTTGTGTGATGCTTTTCATGAACGAACTGAACTGAAGAAATATGTAAGGTCTAAGAAAATCGAGAAACCTAAAACTTCAACTTCGCAATGGATATCATATTAAAGATATATTAAATCCACTTCTACTGTTTTCGTTATTGTTCAAATAAGTTCATTGGTTTTTCTTTCTTTTTTCTTAACAAGATGTTTCTAATTACAGATGAATACAGTGCTTTGAAACCGTAAGGTAAATCATGCTTTGAGGAAAGTAAAAAATGTGTAAAATAGGTAAAAAATAGCATGTGAATATTATTGTTTAACATCAGTATTATTTGCACACACGTTATAATGCAAAAAAATTATTGTAATGCACATCTTGTCTATCATTATCACCAGGAGTTCACACTTAAACGAATGTTGCTCGTGTTTGTACATAAATTATTTGGTGTCCTTTTTTTTTGACTCCGTTTCCACATCACCCAAGAGGTAGAAGTTCCGATGCGTTTTTTATAGAGGTATCGCCATTAGCCCTATAATCCTCTTTTTTCTATATCACAAACACGTAAACTTTAGCACATGGTTTCCATCATTCTTTTAACTTCAGCAAGAATCTCTTCCCCCTTTATACCAGACAGGAGCTCTTGAGAAATATTCGTTTCTTTACATGCGCTAATAAAGGATTTCGCAATACTAAAGGGGCTTAGACGAGCCACCGCTTCCTCGAAGTATATGCTGACTTTCATTTCAAATTCTGTGTTTATGCAAGTATGTTGTAACTGATTGTGAGATACGTATTCAAGTTCTCCCGACAAACATTCTGGACATTCAAATACCTCGCCAACGCTGTCACTAATTTAAGTCTTCAGAGAGTCCATCACAACAATTCTTTGTTCCCACTCATCAAGCGTTGTATACCCTCTGTTTCTAGTTTCAGAAAGCACAATCTGCTGAAATTCTAAGCCGAACAGTAAATTCTGCACACTGGCCCACACATCATCCAAAATTGTTCTCAGTTCTTAAAATTGCGTTTTGTTCAGTGCAATTCCAGGAGTAAGGTGAAAATCTCCACTAGCATCCGAATACTGCTTCTGGAAGCGATGAATTTTTCCATCACATGAAGTTGACACAAAAAGTTTACTGCCTACACTATACGTTTTCCCTTTGTTTCCAAGTCGAAAAACACAGTCTCTCAGTTTGAGGAAACAGCTTGCCGACAGTGTTACTCCGCATGTTGTTGGAATGAACACTTCCCTTGTCCATTTGTATACTCTGATGTGTACTTTTATGACAGAACAAAAAACAGACACCACCATAAAACGGTTGCCTCCAAGATGAAAATGGTGAGGAGGGAGTTTGTCAAGGGTAAATCCTTTGGGTAATGCCGACATTAATGGAATCTCGGTGAGAGATGGAGGTAAAACAGTAATATCAGATGAGGTGGTAGCTACAGATGACGAATTACTCACAACACATGAATTATTAGCTAAACTTGAAGATCCAATATCAGTAGCAGTAACACATTGCTTCTTGGCGCTAGTAGTTAATTTACTAAATCGCTTCATGCTAGAATAATCTCAACTGAAAGGGGTAAAGATAAAGAAACAAAATCCTCTCTTACAGATGATTATGACTAAGAGACGTTGGGTTCTGATGCAACTTCGATGTTAAACGAATAATGATTCTGATTCGATCTTAAACAAATAATGGGTTCTGATTCGATCTTAAACGAATAATGGGTTCAACTTCGATCTTAAACGAATAATGATTCAACTTCGATCTTAAACGAATAATGGGTTCTGATGCAACTTCGATCTTAACCGAATAACGGCCATACAAAGACGAGCTTCTTAAGGCGTTGTTCCACGTCACATAACTATATGGGGTGAGCCGGTCTTTGTATGACCGCCTTGAGTGTTAGGGGACAGAGGGAGCGTTGTTTTTAAACGTCGGGTTGTAAATAAGATTGACATTAGTTTGCTTGTTTTGAATGAGCGCCTTGAGTGTTAGGGGACAGAGGGAGCGTTGTCTTTAAACGCAGTGTTGTAAATAAGATTGACATCAATGAATGACCGCCTATAGTGTGAGAGAACAAGGCTCTTGGTTTTAAAGGAAAAAACTTCCCATGTTCACCTTTAGGAAGGTTAGCATCTGATAATCCCCCCTCAACTCCCCTTCCGGTTTGATCCACAAACATTTCCTAGTGGAAATCCGGCAACATTCAGTACCAAGTTCTCGAACGAGTCGGACGTCTCTGTTTTAAATCATTATTCGTTTAAGATCGAAGTTGCATGAGAACCCAACGTCTCTTATTCATAATCATCTGTAAGAGAGGATTTAGTTTCTTTATCGTTACCCCTTTCAGTTGAGATTATTCTAGCATGAAGCGATTTAGTGAATTAACTACTAGCGCCAAGAAGCAATGTGTTACTGCTACTGATATTGGATCTTCAAGTTTAGCTAATAATTCATGTGTTGTGAGTAATTCGTCATCGGTAGCTACCACCTCATCTGATATTACTGTTTTACCTCCATCTCTCACCGAGATTCCATTAATGTCGGCATTACCCAAAGGATTTACCCTTGACAAACTCCCTCCTCACCATTTTCATCTTGGAGGCAACCGTTTTATGGTGGTGTCTGTTTTTTGTTCTGTCATAAAAGTACACATCAGAGTATACAAATGGACAAGGGAAGTGTTCATTCCAACAACATGCGGAGTAACACTGTCGGCAAGCTGTTTCCTCAAACTGAGAGACTGTGTTTTTCGACTTGGAAACAAAGGGAAAACGTATAGTGTAGGCAGTAAACTTTTTGTGTCAACTTTATGTGATGGAAAAATTCATCGCTTCCAGAAGCAGTATTCGGATGCTAGTGGAGATTTTCACCTTACTCCTGGAATTGCACTGAACAAAACGCAATTTTAAGAACTGAGAACAATTTTGGATGATGTGTGGGCCAGTGTGCAGAATTTACTGTTCGGCTTAGAATTTCAGCAGATTGTGCTTTCTGAAACTAGAAACAGAGGGTATACAACGCTTGATGAGTGGGAACAAAGAATTGTTGTGATGGACTCTCTGAAGACTTAAATTAGTGACAGCGTTGGCGAGGTATTTGAATGTCCAGAATGTTTGTCGGGAGAACTTGAATACGTATCTCACAATCAGTTACAACATACTTGCATAAACACAGAATTTGAAATGAAAGTCAGCATATACTTCGAGGAAGCGGTGGCTCGTCTAAGCCCCTTTAGTATTGCGAAATCCTTTATTAGCGCATGTAAAGAAACGAATATTTCTCAAGAGCTCCTGTCTGGTATAAAGGGGGAAGAGATTCTTGCTGAAGTTAAAAGAATGATGGAAACCATGTGCTAAAGTTTACGTGTTTGTGATATAGAAAAAAGAGGATTATAGGGCTAATGGCGATACCTCTATAAAAAACGCATCGGAACTTCTACCTCTTGGATGATGTGGAAACGGAGTCAAAAAAAAAAAGGACACCAAATAATTTATGTACAAACACGAGCAACATTCGTTTAAGTGTGAACTCCTGGTGATAATGATAGACAAGATGTGCATTACAATAATTTTTTTTGCATTATAACGTGTGTGCAAATAATACTGATGTTAAACAATAATATTCACATGCTATTTTTTACCTATTTTACACATTTTTTACTTTCCTCAAAGCATGATTTACCTTACGGTTTCAAAGCACTGTATTCATCTGTAATTAGAAACATCTTGTTAAGAAAAAAGAAAGAAAAACCAATGAACTTATTTGAACAATAACGAAAACAGTAGAAGTGGATTTAATATATCTTTAATATGATATCCATTGCGAAGTTGAAGTTTTAGGTTTCTCGATTTTCTTAGACCTTACATATTTCTTCAGTTCAGTTCGTTCATGAAAAGCATCACACAACATAGATTTTCCTTCTTGAAGAGAACCTATTATAAAACTTCTATTTTTTATATACTTAGATGGTAAATTGATGTCTTTTAAAGCTTTAGTAAATTCAGAAGGTACATGTAGTTTAGAACTTTTACTTCGAAACATGAAGTCAACAAGATCAACAATATTGGAGTTTTTCACAACGTGTCCTCTGTACTTGAGTTCAGCTCTGGGTGTCCAAGATATGATGTCAGAATTCTATTTGAACATGTCTAAAACATTTCGAGCATAGCGTTTTAAATTTTGAGGAACAGATTGAATGATGAAGTCTTCCACATAATCTTCTCTCCGCGCTTCGGAAATATCTTCTTTCTTTGGATACCCCTCTATTTTCGACGCTATTTCCTCCGCTTGAATTGGAATTTCCTGCACTATGGAGTTGAAAGTTGTGTGAATTTTCTTGTTTAAAACCTGATTATACAATTTTATTTTCAGATCATCAGGTTCTTTACTTAACAATTTTTTTTTCATTTCCTAGTCAAGATCATATTTAATAGTAAAAACTAAACTGAAGAAAATTTATGAAAAAAAAACTGATCTGGTAAAAAGTTTGTGAAATCAGATATTGACTTTTGGAGAAATGATCGTTTAAAATTTTTTACTTTAAGGAAAAATGAACGATTCAAATATTGACTTTTAGTTGGATGGCATTCCCGTGTTATTCTATGAGATTTTTGCGATTTTTAAAAACAGGAAAATTTAGAAAATCGCCCTCTTTGTAAAAACAACAAAACCATTTTTGACTTGCTGAAATTTATTCGAGTCAAAAACGAACTTTGTGAAAAATGAACTTTTCAAATATTTACCTGACAATTTCATGAAAGAAACTGACCCGAAGAAATTTTATGTAAGAGAAAACTAACGCCAAGAAATTTCATGAAAGAAAAAACTGATCTGCTGAAAATTTATGAACTCAAATTTCGCCTTTTAGAAAAATGAACGTTTCAATGCTAGCTTTTATAAAAATAATAATGATTTCGTAAATGTTTTCTGAAAGACTTAGCTTGCTCTCACCTAATAACATTTGTAAGTATAAACTCATTTTGTTAAGACTTTATGAATTGTTCACTGTATTCTTCACTACTGCATTTTTCACTGTATTGTTCTAAGATGTTTAGTTATTGTTTTGGAAAAATAACTTCTTAGATTAGAGGGAAAATGTTTGTATACAAGGTGAAGCGTTAAGAACATCATTGCTGTGGAACTATAGAATTTGACGTGACAAAGACATGAAAGCAAGGAATTGATGATGTTCGTTTCAGTGTGGAGACTTCTTGATGTTGGTTCGTTTATAAGAATCAAGAGAAAGCATATTTAGAATACGATTGACTGTTCTCTATGTTCAAGACTAATATGCTCCTGAAGTAATTAAATAAATGGTGTGATCGTATCTCTGAAAACAGATGTGATAGAGATAGTCTACTTAAAACGAATGTAAAAGGAAACGAAAGTTAACGCCTAGAGGAAATAGAGCAGACACTGGTGTTTTCACATGTACGTGTGATATCTGAGATGTTAGAACTGGTCAGTGAGTGAATGAAATATACGCAAAGTTTTGATCAATGGAAATCGTTAAATTCATGAAGTTATCGAACCTCTGAGGAAAGTAGGCCCAATTCTGTAAGCATCACATTAGTAACGAAAGATTGTAGTAATTTTAACATGTGTTAAATTCCCGCGTTTCCATCTTTAAACATAAGCACGATTCTCTTTGAATTATTGTTGTAACAGAATTCAAAATTCAACCTAAAATCGTTTCAACTTCCGGAAGAGGTGGATTTCAGTTCAGTACTGCCCCATTTTCCACCCTGTTTTATGAAACTTTCATGTTTTCGGGAAATTGTATTATCAAGAAATTACAACTTCAGTTATTTATACAAATCGAAATATCAGATTAACATAAACGGAAAAAGTCATATGGAAATTTAATGGCAAATGATACATGTCGCTGAAAAAAAAAAAAAAGGATCCGTCTCTCACACATGACTTATACAGAAAAAGAACAAAAATACAGCACGATGCCCAATTCGTTCTCCGGCATCTAGAAATTTCGGCGGACCCTTGTTTCCAAAAATTACTTTACACCCGTCAAAGTTGCGTCCTAACGCTCAATGAAATTCTGTCATTACCAAGAAGGGCGCAAATCTAAATCCCTTCCTCTCGGCTATCTATTTGTTCCCGAATTCCCATTAATGTAAAATAATAACACACAAACGAAAAAGTCCACAGTCACTGTCCACCACTGTACGAGGCACGTGACGTCATGCAAGCAACTTCGACAGCGCGCTCTCTCTCACTCTCCCGTTATCTACCCCTTCCGTCCATAACCCCCAGCCGATAGCAGCTTCGCTGCTCTCGGCTCTTTCTGTTCTCGTATCCCCACTTATATCCTACTTACGGCTGTTTCATCACGTTCTCCATTACAACGCGTAAATGTGAGACAATCAACAGCGGCAGAAAAATTCATGTTCGTTCAGTCACGTGTGGAGTTCGAATGTACGGATTTCAGACACTTAAATTGTTAGAAAGAATCATACAATGGTATGGATTGAAAAAAATAATCTTTAACCACTCAAGGTGTAGAAAAACAAACAAACTGTGAAATGGCGTAATTTGGAACTTGATATCTTTAAATTCTTGGGGAAACACAACTGGAACTGATAATTGTTAAATTCATGAAATTAACAAATATTTGAAAGAGTGAAGAAAGTTCTGTTGGTTCGGTGGATACGGCGCTTGCCTTTGATACCATTGACGTCAAAATCAAATCGAATCCATTCAGATCCAAAAGAACTTTTCGCCCTCCCACATTGGAGGAATACGTGCAGACAGATTTTTACGATCGTGTGATGATGCTCTCAGTAAAGGAACATCTACATATATTTTGCAAAGACAAAAAATAAAAAAAAATAACCTCGTCTAAAATTATTACTAAGATACTAACCCTATGAAAACTTGATGAAATCGGATTTCGCCTTTTATGAAAAATGCAGTTTCAAAATAATGACCTTTAGTCAGAACTCTACTTAAAGAAAATCGACTTAGTGAGATTTTTATTTCTCTTGTTATTCTATGGAAGTTTCATAAATTTGTGAAATTGTAGTTTCCAAAAATCGCTCTCTTTCTAAAAACGTCAAAATCAATTTTCGTCCTTATCAAAATTTACTATGAGCAAAACTAATCTCATGTAAAATGGTCAAATCAAAAAATTTGCATACGAAAATTCAGAGGAGTAAGAGTTCACCTTTTACAGAAGATGAAGTTTCAAAATAAGGATATGTGGTAAAAACTTCCATTTCAGAAATTCGTCTTAGTAGATTTACATTTCCCATGTTATTCTATGGAAGTTTCGTGGTTTTTGTGAAACCGAAATTTGAAAAAATCGTTCTCCTAGTTAAATAACAAAAATTATTATTGCGAAGTTGTAGATTCAAGTTTAAAGCTGCCACACCCCCTAGCAGTAGCAGATACAACCAATTAATCAAGATGTCACTCTTTTGGTTTCATTCACCAAGCAACTCTTCAGCATTGACCCTCTAGGAGGATCCCCCCACCTCGTCGTTCCGCACAACCCCCCTGTCCCCTACGCCGCTTAGTCCTCAGGATCGGAGGATTTTTTTTTGTTTATTTATTTATTTATTTATTTATTTTGGTTTCATTCACCAAGCAACTCCCTAGCTACCGACCCCCATCCACTCATTGACCCGTCTCTGCTCCGCTGACCCCTCTCTAAGGATCCCCCTCTGGGAGGATCCCCCCACCTCGCCGTTCAGCACAACCCCCTCTCCCCTCCCCTAGTCCTCAGGATCGGAGGATTTTGCTCTCCCCTAGTCCTCTGGATCGGAGGATTTTGCTCTCTCATATCTCCCCTACTTACCTGCATTTGTGCCGCGGTATTAGTCACTTCCCCGTCACTTCCAATAAAGACTAACTCCGACAAGTCAAATGCCTTTTGGTTCAAGAAGCTGAAGATACCGTCGGAAATGTCCCCTGCATTCTTGCTCTTCGGTGCAAAATGTCCCAAATAGACTGAACCCGGTTCTTCAACAAGTGTTATATGCTCCTCCCATTCTTTTCGCTTGTACCACTTGCCATCATCTGTCTGTGTATTCGTAGGAGTTTCATCCCTTCTTCCGTCCAAAAATAAAGCTGCAATCTTGCGACCAGTCAAGTTTACCTCATCTTGAATTGTTTGACGGGTCTTTTTCCTTTCTCGTCGTACTTTATGCCGGTCAATAACAGATACATTACATTCTTTCGAATGAACCGGTTCACTTACATCATGAAACAACGCCGACGCAAGATCAGCTGCCGCTCGGTCGCTGATGCCTCGCCTATCGCACTTTCTAGAAAATGCAGACAGTGTCATCTGACGCCTAGGTTTCGAAAAACGACGTGGAGTGAAATCGTAATCTTTCTCCTAGGTCAACAAATGACTAGGATCCGGCTCGTCTGGTTTTCCTGCAGAATTAGTATTTGTATCCTCTTCTGAAGGATCATCCTCGATTCGCAGGGCCGATTTCAATGATGCAGTTTTCTGTAATTTCCTACGGACATGCTCTTCCCTATCACTCTTTCGAGCTGATCTTTTCTTCAGTACACTGGTGGTTTTTGCGTCAAGCCCACCTACCATCATTCTTCTGTTTGTTCTCCGGTCCATCAGAAAGTCTCGCTCTTTCACGGGTATCTTTTTTGCAGAGCTGCATTTGCAGGTTCTAAAACATTTGCACTTGCACGAGCATATGTCAAAGATACGATGCGAATCTGCACGAAAATGTTCAATCTTCTTTCGGTAGGTTTCATCCATTCTTGCAGCGTGTTTTTTCAGCTTTTGGATTGCAGTGTTGTACGCGGTAATACGCTTTGCAACAGATTTGTGGAGAGATGTCGGAAGAGATGCTTTCTTCCATATACTTAGCACTTTGTCCGCGGCAATACTTGCTATTTCTGCTGCAGCAGGCTCATAATTTGCACCTTCCTGCCTAAGAGTATTCCTCACAAGGTAGTAATGGCGCATTACATCTTCGTACGTAGGCAACACATTTTCATGCATCTCCTTATAACTCCCGAGGATAAGGCAATCAGCTTTATTTCTTGTTTCAGTCATCTTAAGTAGTTGGACGACAAAACAAAAATACCGGTACGATCCAATCAACGTCACTAGGAGTGAAAGAAACTGTTGCATCATTATGACGCAAACACGCCAACACTCTCTCCCAAACGGACCTGTGCGACTGTGATGAAATGACTCAGCGAGTTGGCAAACAGAGCTCCGCTGTGAGAGAGGGGGTGGGCTGAGATGAAAAAGGTAACAAAAACAAAGCAGAGCGCAAAACAGCAAGCTATGTTTCTGAAAATCAACAAGAGGTTTCTAGAAAGTATGAGAGGGTGGGGGTTGTTAATGTTAAGCCCAAATTGGTAACAATAAGGCTGCTGTCGAACTTAATGCTTACGCAACTTATCATGCCATTTTTGGCAAAAATTACATAATTTAAGGGATCTGGGGAAGCCTAAAAATTAACTCATGTCTGCTGAACTTTTACCCGTGTTTATACACAGGTAAAAGTTCAGCAGACATGAGTCAGGTGACACAGTTTTCTTTTATATTTACAAAATGGAGAAAGCTGGTGTTTTTAAACCATTTTTCCCTATAACTTTCAAACTTTGAGGTTCTTGTGGCAGCCTAAGATGTCAAATAATGTTATCCATATTTCGGTGGGTCATTTCAGTAATAAAATCGCAACTATTGCACACGATGACGTTTCAAATGAAAAAAAAAAGTGTTTTTCGCTCCACCCTAACGCCCGTGTTTCAGCTGCTACCGACCTGCTTGAGTGCGTCGAAAACTTTAAAAAAATTAGAACCGGTGATGATAGGTCAGAGATAGGGAACCTTTTCCGACTAGCGTGCCACTTATAGTTTGCTCTCAAGTGTCGACTGTGCCGCCCCTTGTATGCGTTTTTTTATTTTAAAATTAACATTAGCGTAAAACTTGTTGCTGAATGCTACTAGCCAAGCCATTTATATTCAGCTCATAACCTATTGTCTTCAAGGTTATGGGCACCATCAATAGTCATAAATACTATGCATTTCATTTAAGTCAATACCCATTTTTACTACAAATTTCTGCTTCACTTCACTTCACACATTATATCTTTCCTTGTGATTGTAGTTGGTAAACTCAGCAATAAATCCCCCCCACTCCCACCCACCCATTACATTACCACAAGGAAATCTAACAAAAATGTCTAACCTTGCTTGGGACGTGACATCAGTGCTTTAATCAAGACATATTGAAAATATATCGGCGTTGTCCAAATAAGATTTAATATGACTTGTAATATCTTCACTCATTCCTGTTATTCTATCTTCAAGGAGTTCCTGCTGCCTGTTATTTCCTTAATTCTATTCACAATGTGTTGCTTGTTGGGAAAATCTTTCAATAATGTGTGAGACCTGGCTAAGAAAGCCGCCTTCAAAAAATCACCATCACAAAGTGGCTTCAAACGCTGTGCAATACAGCAAAATAGATGAAAACTAGCAGCAGGAATATTATTTCTTGGCTTGAAAGAAGATACGGAACAATTTGATTGTTTATCATATTGTTTCAGTTTTTGTAAAATGTACTCCCTTCTTTCTTCATTTGACATGGAACAAACATTTTTGCGATTCCTCTCAAAATGACACTATACATTGAATTTGCGGAACACTACTGTTTCCGTACAAAGGCAACAGAAAGCTCAATTGTTTTTCTCAATGACTCCGAAGTCTACTGTTCTTGAAGTACTCGGCCACTGTCTTTGTTAAGTTTCTGTTTTTTGGAACCGAAGACATGTTTCCATGGTCCGGATACAAAAACACCAGCAAAGGAACAATTATAATACACAAGAGAAATAAGCAGCAGCTACAAACAAATCAAAGTTCTTTGACAAACTGAAACTCTGGACTGGCGTTGCAGTGTTACCAAGTTATAAATTTGAAATCTCTCCATTCATTGTTCAAGGTTACTTTCATTTCTCGCAGGAACTCTTTGTTTCACGCACGTCTTCCTATCAGATTGGTTTTCTCTCCCTGCTGCAAAGGTAAGGGAGAAACAGGAGAGATGGGATCTTGAGCTGAAGCAGGTGTCGACGTCTCGTGGTGGAAGTCCGTAGGAGCAGAATGATAAAATAATTGGGTGCATGCGATGCTTAACTTTTGGGAATTAATGCATAAGGCGATTAAATGATGTGAGGTTGATTTATTTACTACCCCTTCGGAGGAAACTTCTTGGCTAGATTAATTTCCTTGTCAAAGCTCAGTTATGTGCAGGAAAACACTACAGACATGCTGTTGAAAAATTATCTCTAAAAAAACAAAATTTTTATTTAATGTTAATGTTTTGATATTGGTGTGCCACCCAAATCGTGTTCGTGTGCCATAGGTTCGTCATCCGTGTGATAGGTGATGGGTTTATGGGTATGACCCCGAAACTAAGGTCTAATCTCCATAGTGGAAGACCCCAAACTCTCCCCCCCCCCAAAAGAAGCAGACAGAATCGCAGCAATGTCAAAACGATGCTGTTTTTTTTTCAATCATGAGAGAATTGTGCATCATGAATACGCTCCATCAGGCCAGACAATCAACAAGGAGTACTAGTGTCAAGTTTTGCGGGGTTTGAGGAACGCAGTTAGACGCAAAAGGCCGGCACTGCATGAGAGTGGCGAGTGGCAATTTCACCATGAAAACTCGCTTGACCATGCATCGCAATTTGTGCAGAAGTTTCTTGCTAAGCAACACATTGCACAGGTCCGACAGCCGCACTGTTCGTCGGATCTTGCTCCCTGAAACTTTCTTTCCCTCCCCAAAAATCAAATACTACTTAAAAGGAAAAATATTTCGAGATATTGAGAAGATAATGCGACGAAGCAGCTGTTCACTATTTCAGAAGATGACTTCAAAAAATGCTTCTGGCAGTGGAAACAGCGGTGGCTTGTGTGTGTAGCTTCCCCTACCGAAGCTACGTCTTATACTTCTTTTTTAATAAATCCAGTCTGAATACTTTTTGATCACCTGGTATATGCCAAGAATCCAGAGAATTCTTAAAACAGCACTGAACACAGAAAAAAATGAAGCTTTTTCGTTTTTAAACAGCAAACATGAAGATGGCGATGAATTTGTTTGCAAACGTCATGAAATTCAGCTTATAGGTAGTTGTAAACCCACACTAGAAAAATGGTGAAAGTAGAATATCCAATATCGGAACCACAATGGAAACAGAAAACTCTAAAGTTTCAGTGGAAATAGGAGAAAAAGTCCATTGGAACAACAGTGAATACAGGTTCGTTTGTCTGGGTTAATGACCATCGTGAACAATTCAAATGGCTATAGGCAGTCGCCTGTCCCGAATTTAAGGCCATTGGTTCCGGGGAAGGGTGACAGCCAGTACCGTAAGACTAAAAATACTCCGTATGCCTCACTTGGGATTCGAACCTGAACCCATCTAAGACGGATAATTAGAAGCAAGGGCTTAGATAACTGCGTCACCGGGACGAGACGGTAGTGAATATAAGAAACCCCACAATGAAACCACAGCGTAAAATATACCAGCAACCTGAACATAATTTTCTTAAAACATATGTTCACGTAAGTTTGATTCCATCCTTGAATGTAAAAAAAAAAAGCAAAAAAAAAAAAACCCTTAAATACGGAGAAAAAAACAGAAAAAACATACATACATACATACATACAAAAGCACATGCTGCGACTTTTCTTAATACTGTAACACCGCTTGAAAAGACTGAAGGTTAACAAGAATCACACATCCCTGAATTCCACTGGTTTCAGAGAAAGAAGACGACAATCAAAGTCACAGATTCAACATGATGCCTTAGGTCAGACCTGGGAACGGAACTACACCTATTTCAGGGACAGAAGTTGGGACTCCAACTAAACACAATGAGTGGCCACTTTATTATGACCACCCCATCAGTACTTCGTTGGGCCACCTTTTACCTCTAATACTGCTTCCATTCTTCGTGGCATGGACTCCACGAGATGTTGATAGGTAGTTTGTGGAATCGGAGACAATGTTTGATGAATAGCACTTTCCAAGAGTGTAAGATTGCCGGGTTGTGATCCAGCTGTCTGATGACTCGTTCAACTTCATCCCACAAATTCTCAATGGGGTTCAGATCTGTATATTGTGGGGGCCAACTAAGCAAAGTAAACTCACCGGCATGTTCCTGAAAACAATCCTGTGCAATACGAGCACTATGGCAGGACGCATTATCTTGTTGAAAGTAGCCATCGCCATTGGGATTAACCATCCACAAGACAGGATGCACCTGGTCCGCAACGATGTTTAGATATGATGTGCCAGTCAGACGTTGATCAACACGAATTAAAGGGCCCAAAGCATGCCAGGAAAACATTCCACAAACCATAACTTTGCCTCCACCAGCTTGAAGGGTTGTAGCAACGCATTTGGGGTAAATGCTTTTGTGCTGTTTCCGCCAAATTCTCACTCGGCCATCAGCATGGTGCAACTGAAAACGTGATTCATCGGACCACATAATTTGTTTCCAGTTACCGACTGTCCAATCCTTGTGCTCCTGTGCGAACTGGAGACGTTTTCTCTTGTTAACTGCAGACAGCAAAGGTGTTCGAACAGGCCTTCGGCTGCCATATCCCATCCGATGCAGTGTATGGCGAACAGTGCGTGCAGAAATCATTTGAGGGGATCCTTAATTAAGACGGTCTGTAATTTTCTGCACTGTTGCCCTTCTGTTGTCTGTTATCAATCTGGACACTCTCCGCTCTGCCCGAGCAGTCACTAGTCGATGATGACCACACGTTGCACGTAGAGACCCAGTTTTTGGCTAACAGTCCAGTCTTTAAACACTTTAACAACAACTGCTCTGGAACATTTCACGAATGCGGCGGTTTCGGTGATACTCGCTCCCCGGCTCTGAGCTCCTACAATCATCCCACGTTGAAAGTCCGTCAAATCGCAATTTTTACCCATCTCGTCACCCAGAAATCACTACTACTATACTGTCGCAAGCACTAAGCTTTCCCTTTTTATACTAGCCTTGCCCTCTGGCGGCAACAGCGGGCAGCCATAGCTCATTTGCTTAAAACTGCCATGTGGTCATAATAAAGTGGCCACTCAGTGTATAACATCACTATTCTGGTGGATGACATCATATTTCCCCGACCAGCTTCATTTCTCCCTCGGGAAATTTTACTCTGTGTGTGTGTATTTGCGAATTCTTCTTGTTTTATTATTCCAAAATGTTTCATAGATGATTCTTTAGTTTTCCCACTTAATGAATTTTTATTTAACAACGTTCGGAGACTGTGGTTTCATATGCATGTTAGCCAGGGAATATCCGAAGCTCATTGTATTCGTAATTCCATCGAGAATTATTTCTTAGCCTACGATTTATTTTGGAATGCAATGTTCGCTCCTGATTCATGCATTTCTCTTTCGTCTCAGTCCTCTACTAGGGAATTTTATTGTTTTATTTTTACTTAAACAGTTCTTTTTTCTTTATTTCATAAATTATTTTTCCATTCACCGAAGTTTTTCATATGAACATTTCTTCTAAAAATCGCTTTTAAGAAACGTTTTTATTTCTTCTTTTTTCTCTTAAATAATTTTTCTTACTTGATTTTAATGTATTCCTACATAACTTATAATATTTTAATATCTTTTTTCATGTAAGTGTACGTGAATTATACAGATCTTCAGTGGTTATACATAAAATTCGATTGTAACAGTATTTTTTTTTTAACAAAAGGTTCTTCACTATTATTTTTTGTCCCTATATTTAACGTAAGCTATTTTCTGAAATGCTATTCTATACTAGTATTCATTAAGCTTCACGGTGTATCGGCATTACGTTTTTCAAACTTCTCGATGTATCGGCATTATTTTACTTCTACTTTTATTAAGAATTTATTCTTCCATTTCTTTCCAACAAACGTTTCTTCATTATTATTTCTTTTCCCTATGTAACCTGAATTATTTTTTAAAAATGCTATTCTATGTTTGCATGTCATTAAACTTCTCGATGTTTCCGCTTTATTTATTTTTTCAAACTTTACAAACTTCCGACCACTTTTATTCGAACTTTCTTTTTCGATTTCTTTCCAGCAAACGTTTCTGAACGACTAGATATTGCAAGATGTACCAAAACTTCAAATTTTTGTTTCCCTACATAGCTTAAATTATTTTTCTTACTTGCTTTAAAGTATTCCTAAAAGCTTGCATGCACGTGAAATATGCATTTTTTTTTATTCTATCCTAGTTTGTTATACTGTTTTATTCATTGAGCCAACAGAAAAGCGTTCACTCTCAAGACATACATTCTAAAAAGTTCGTACTTATACTAAAATTTGTATTCTTTGCCATATATTTTCTGTTCATTTTCCTAACTCGACCGAAAAAACATTCATTCTGGAAACAGCGATAAAGCCCGTACTTCCACTAAATATCATATTCTTACCGATATTTTTTTCTCTGTGTAGCATTTTGCTAGCTCATCAGAAATACAGTTATTCCCAACACATAGCTAGAAGATCATATTTCCCCAAGCAAAAGTAATCTTTTAAGAAAGACTTACTTCTTTTTCCCTGTATAACGACTTAATTTATTTTTCAAATGCTATTCTGTTTACGCATTTGTTTAAGTTTGCTTTGTAATTTCTTTATACTCTACTCCTACTTTTTTTTTTTTTTTGTTCACAGTTTTTTTTTCCTGTTCTTTTCCAACAATTTTTTTCTTAACGACATCTCCCTCACTTTTCTATAAAAATTTTCCTAACATCAGAAATGTAACAAAAACTTCAGATATTTTTTAGTCTCTCCAACATTTATTCTCATGTCATATCAACTAAAATATCATACTTTCATCAAAAATCATATTTTTAATGAGTTATTTTTACTTTTTTCATGTACACAGTGCGTCAAAGAATTTTTAAGACTGGCGCTATATTTCAGCCTACGGTGGCGTTACCAGTGTAATCGCCAATGACCATCTGCTTGCTTTCTGCCAAAAGCACTGCACAGTTGTTAAAGTAACTCAAACGAAACGGCCGTTCATTAGAGAAGTAAAATTTTTTTCGTGTAGAATTATTAAGATGGAACAAAGGGCTGTTATTAAATTTAACGCGAAACTTGGTAAAAGTGCCTCGGAAACGTACCAAATGATGAAACAAGTTTACGGTGAGTTTTGTTTAAGTAGATCAAATGTTTTCCTGTGGCACAAACGTTTTTTGGACGGAAGAGATACGCTAGAGGATGATAAGCATACCGGAAGACCAAGTTCATCTAGGACACCTGAGATTATTAAAAAAGTGCGTGATTTCGTGGAAAACAATCGATGTGCGTAACTAAGAATGATGGAAGAGTCTTTAAACATCAACAAAGAAACGATTCGAACCATCCTTCATGAAGATTTGGGCAAAACAAAAGTCTGTGCTAAATTTGTTCCACACACGTTAACCAATGAACAAAAATCAAGGAGAAGTGCACATTGCAGAGACATCATTTCAGCCGCTGAAAATGATCCAAACTTCGTAAAAACGATTGTTACAGGTGATGAAACATGGTGTTTTCAATATGATCCTAAAACAAAGCGACAAAGTGCGGAATGGAAGTCAAAAAACTCACCACAAGCCAAACAAACAAGATAGTTCCATCGAAAATCAAAACAATGCTCATTACATTCTTCGATAGTAAGGGCATTATCCACAAATAATTTGTTCCAAGTGGACAAACAATTACTGGTGAGTTTTATTTAAATATTTTGAGGCGTTTGATGGGCAGAATTCGTCGCATTCGTCCAGAATATCGGGATGAAAACAGTTGGTGTTTGTTGCACGATAATGCACCCAGTCACACCTCACTTCTTGTTCATAGATTTTTGGCGAAATATAACGTCTGCATGTTGAATCATCCACCGTTTTCGCCTGATTTAGCACCCTGCGACTTTTCTTTATTCCCAAAATTTAAAATTACGTTAAAAGGGTGTTATTTTGATGATATTTCGACCATACAAACAGCTTCGACGCGTGCTTTGGAGGCAATTCCGCAAAGTGAACTGGAACAGGCATTCGAATCATTATTAAATCGCTGTAACAAGTGTATTGAAGCCGGAGGGACTTATTTTGAATAACAAACCGAAATAAATTATTATATCTTGTTTCTATTTCATTTTACAGACCCAGTCTTAAAAATTCTTTGCCACACTGTGTATTACTAAATATTTATTGCTAACTCACCTCACCAAGGTCAGTACGAACACAGTTAACCACATTCCTTTCTCTCATTTGTTTCGCTTTATATCGAGATGCGTCAAAACCAAGAAGGTGAGAATAATATTTCTGGAGATGCCCTGATCTCTTAACCGTGAAGCCGCAAGGCGCGAAAATTTGCCATTGTTTACATGATACCTGTGAAATTTCATCTGTTTGTATTTTGGAATTGCGTGGTTTTGGGTTGCAGAAACCGTGTTAATATCAAACCGGAATGAATTATACTTCTTACACGAGTGAAGTTTACAATTTTAACGTTATGTTTTGTTTAGAATTCGCACCAATGTTCGTGTATTTCAATTTAAAATAAAAATGGGAAGGAGCCTCAAAATAATTAAGAATTTTATAAATTCAGCATTTTCTCACACATTGGCAACAAGTTACGATGCGAAATTGGAAATATTTGCGACGAAAGAAGGCGATTCGGCCAAAACAAAATGCATTGCAATAGCATTGAAAACCATCAGCTTCCCCACACTTTGACGGCCGTCGCTCGCTGTTATAGGCTTCACTCAAAATGGTGCTGCTTCATTAACAAGGGCATCTCCATAATATCTTATTCAAACCTCCTTGGTCAAAACTTCGTGTATATTTCATTCACTCAATGACCAGTTCTAATGTGTCAGACATTACACAACTTGTGAAACCTCTGTGTTTGCTGTATATCCTTTTAGGCGTTAACTTTCGTTTCCACTTACTTTCGTTTTAAATAGGTGTTCTCTATCGCAACTGTTTTCCTGATCACATCTCATTTATTTAATTACTTCAAGAACATGTTAACTTAGTGAACAATGTATATCATTTCATGCAGTCTTAACAAAATGCGTTTATGCATACAAATGTTATTTTCGCTCCCATTCACGTCGAAGATGTGAGAGCAAGCCAACAGAAGTCTTTCAGAAAGCATTTACAAAGTTATTTGACTTTTTTTTTCATAAAACCCTATATTTGAAACGCTGGTTTTTTTAAATGTCAATATTTGATAAGTTCATTTTTCCAAAATGTCAATATTTGAAACGTTCGTTTTTGAATCGTATAAACTTTAACAAGTCAAAAAACTGTTTTGTTGTTTTGACTAAGAGGGCGAGTTTTTAAATTTTCGTTGTCTTAAAATTGCAAAAATCCCATAGAATAATATGGGAAATGCCTTCCTACTAAAAGTCAAGATTTGAATCGATCATTTTTTCTATAAGTCAATATTTGAATCGTTCACTTTTCTAAATGACAATATTTGAAACGTTCATTTTTCATATTGGATCACATGACTAAATCAATTTCTCGCATCTCGAAAAAGTAGACATCAAACTTTCTTATTCTTCCATTGCAACTCTCCAATACATCATCATCATCATCATTGTCAACCATTATCAATCCACTGCTGGACGAAGGTCTCCCCAAGTTTCCTCCACAACGGTCTGTCTTGTGCCAGTCTCCTCCATGTCACTCCCACATACTTTCGAATTTCATCCACCCATCTTCCATGTGGTCTTCTTCTGGGTCTTTTCCTGTCCCTTGGAATCCAATCTAAAATTTCGGCTGTCCATCGATGGTCTGTTCTTCTGGCAGTATGTCCAGCCCATTGCCATTTCAGGGATTTAACTCTGATCATGATGTCTTCCACTCTTGTCATTTTTCGGATCCACGAGTTCCTCTTCTTATCTCTCCTGGTTATACCAAGCATGCACCTCTCCATGGTTCTTTGAGTTGTCTGCAGCCTTTGTATGTATCTTTTAGTTAAGGTCCACGTCTCTGCACCATACGTAAGCACTGGAAGGATGCATTGATCAAACACTTTTCTTTTAAGACATAATGGCATATTGCTCTTGAAAATTATGCTGTTTCTTCCAAAAGCTCTCCAGGCAAGTTTTGTACGCCGATTAATTTCTTCATCAATGTGACCCTCACTAGATATCTGCTGTCCAAGATAAACGTACGTGTCTGTTATCTCCAGCTTTTCTCCATCAATCGATAAATCCTCATTTCTTGTAAAAGCATTGTACATCACTTTTGTCTTCTGAAAGTTCATTTTTAATCCCACTTCTTTACTCTTGTCAGCAAGTTCCTGGATCATACTCTGCAGCTCTGATGGGGTAGTTGCAAAAATGACTACGTCATCAGCAAAACGAAGGTGGGTTAGATAATCTCCATTAATCTTTATCCCTTTGTTTTCCCAGTTCAGTGATTGAAAGACATTTTCCAATGTGGCATTAAAGAGCTTCGGAGATATGGTGTCACCTTGTCTCACTCCCTTTCCAATTTTTATGTGTGTTGTATTTTCAAACAGCCGAATCTTTGCACTTGCATTTTCATAGATGTTATTAATAATATTAATGTATGCATCTTCAATACCGCAGGATTTCAGAGCCGTGGTAACTGCTGATGATTTCACCGAATCAAAGGCTTTTTCATAATCGATAAAAGCCATGCACAATGGAAGTTCATATTCCCTCGCTCTTTCAATTAGTTCTCTCAGTACGTGGATATGATCTATTGTGCTGTAGCCACTCCTGAATCCAGCTTGTTCTCTCGGTTGAGCCATGTCCAGTGTTACCTTCAAGCGGTGTGAAAGAACTTTAGTGAAGATTTTATAAACCACTGATAGGAGGCTGATAGGTCTGTAGTTCCTGAGATCCTCAATGTCACCTTTTTTATGTAGCAGGATCATTGTAGCATTGTTCCAATCCTCAGGAATCTTCCCTTCATTAAGGCATCGAGTGAAAATTTGGGCGAGTACTGTTTCAGTTTCTCCACTTGCTTCTTGTATGATGTCTATAGTAATTCCATCTTCTCCTGGAGCTTTCCCCCGCTTCATGTTCTTGATTGCATGAGCAACTTCTGCTGGGAGGACTGGAAGAACTCTGGTATCTTTCATGATGTCTGGAGTACATGTATCATCCCTTTCATATAATTTGGAGTAGAAATCTTTCACTCTTGTCAAAATTTCGCCTCTATTTCTTGTTATAGAACCATCTTCTTTTCTCAGAGCCATAATCTGTTTTCTTCCCTTACTGAGATGTCCCTTTGCTATCTTTAGGCTTTGGTTGTTTCCAATTGCTTTCCTCACTAGCTCACAGTTGAATTTCCTTACGTCTTCAGTGATACTTTTTCGTGCTGTCTTGCATAGCTCTATATATTCCACTTTGGAAGTCACATCTTCTTTAGTTGTCCTCATCTCTCTTCTTTTTTGCATCAACATTTTGGTTTTTCCTGATAATTTGTTTACATGCAACTTGTTCTTAGACCCAGCTAATTTTGTTGCTGTTTCCATAAGAGCTTTGGTTACTTTTCTGTTAACTTCCGAACAGAAATACATACCTTCTCAAAACTTTGTAAAATGAGTGTTTCTACATACACTGTTCTCCCCTCTGACTTCATTTCTTCCTATGCGAACAGAAATGAACTTGAACAACCGTCTTAGAAAATACCTCGTTCACATTTTCCCTCCCGACTCGTGAAAGAGCAATCACGTTGCCTTTTCCCGGCAACAGTTCTCAAAATTTAATGTATCACGACTTTTTAATGAAGAACATTAAAACCAAGTCAGCTTAATGGAATAACTTTTTCAGCTTTAACATTCCTTCAATTTATGGAAAAAGCCCATTGGATTCATTCACATCCTCACAGTTTCTTATATTTCAATCTCAAGTAGGCTCGGTTCATTTTTTTCAAGAAATCACTTCCTTCACTTTTTTTTTCAACCTCCGCTGGTAGAATCCAACATCTTTTTTTCCCTTGAGCACACACAGCCTATGCCTATTAAGCTTGAATTTTCAATCAAAATTACTGGAACATTTGTCTAAACCAATTTCTTTCATCTCAGAAAAAGTAGCCATCAAACTTTTTTATTCTTGTATTGCCCCCGTCCGGTCCTGCAGGACTAGCAAGAAGGAGCAGGAGGTTCCTGGGGCGTACATAACTATTTATCGAAGAATTGAAAAGAATCTTAAAAATGCATGAAAAAAACAAAACAAATTCTTTCAAATGAAAAATCATTCAACATTTAAAAATCAACCGAAGGAAATAGAAAGAAAAATTCACAAGATGAGAGATTGAAAGAAAAGTTTCCACAAACATGTGTTAAATAAAAAAGATGAAACATTTGTAACGTCATCCATCCTCCGTACCGAGATAGTATTGCGAAATATTAATTTAATTCCACACAACCAACTCCCCACTCCTATGATGTTATCTATCCGCATATTAAGACGGTGCAGTCTTGTCTCCGAACCCCCTACGGAACCCCCATGACGCTATCAACCCCACGCAATCATCCAAGATGGCGTAAGATGTGATCCACAACTACCCCATGATCCACCACCTGCCAACGTGGTGGATCCCATAGGTTAACATTGATCCACCACTGGCGCAGAACCCCTCTTTCCTATACTACTACCGTCGTCCAGCCGTGTTTCGTCCGCAGCTCAATGATGCCAGAGGGGAGCGGAGACTGTCGCGCATTGTTCACAGCGACCGCAGTGCCACAGTGCGACAAATCACCCGGAGATACAACAGTGGTGATCAGGGCAATGTGTCACACCACACAGTTCATCGCAGCCTTCAGGGCATGGGCCTGCGTAGCCGAAAACCCAGCCGGGTTCTCATGCTCACTGCACGTCATCGCCAACAACGCATGAAATGGGCCCAAGATCATCGAGATTTGACCGTGGATGAATGTAAGTGGCCTGGTCTGACGAACCAATATTCCTGGTGCATCACATAGACGGCCGAGCGCAGATATTCCGATTACCAACGGAGGCTATGGCGCCTAGATGAACTGTTGGGCGGAAACAGGCAGGCGGCGGAGGTGTTATGCTGTGGGCGATATTTTCTTGGGACATTTTATGCCCTATTATCTCAATAACACAGTCCCTGGCAGCTGTAGGGTATCTGAACATCGTTGCGGACCAAGTTCATTCGTTCATGACAACTGTGTTCCCTGCTGGTGATGGCCATTACCAACAGGATAATGCGCCATGTCACACTGCCAGAATCGTCAAGGAGTGGTTCGAGGAACATGCTGGTGACTTTCTGTTAATGCCCTGGCCTCCAAATTTACCTGGCATGAACCCAATCAAGCATTTGTAGTTTGACTTGGAAAACCGGGTTCGCGCTAAATCACCACCACCTTGAAATGTACGGGAACTGGAGGACCTGCTGTTGACATTTTGGTACCAGATACGCCACGATACCTATCGCCACCTCATCGAATCGATGCCTCGCAGAGTCTCTACTGTTTTGCTGGCTAAAGGGGGTCTTACAGCTTATTAGGTAGGTGCTCATAATGTAATGGCGCATCGGTGTACAAATAAATATATTTTCAAAATCAGAATGCACACGTGGGATTTGTTGGTTGCTGTATATAAAGGGGGTGTTGGCACACCGGTCAGACCAAACCGGAAGCAACTGTTTTATATAGCTGAACCGATGTACTTTCAAAGGCACATGGTGGTTGCACACCACCTGAATAAGCGGCTGTGTCGTGCGTAGCTGAACTGATGTGCTTAGAAAGAGGCATAGTGTTTGAATGCCACCTGAGTAAGCAATCTTGTAACATTGCCATTCTTGGATTGGATTCTTTTTTTTTTTTTTTTTTTTTTTGATTGGAGGTTTAACGACCACCGTGAGCAACTCAATGGGCTATAAGCAGTCGCCCGTCCCTAATTTAGGGTCACTGGTTCCAGGGAAGGGAGAGAGCCAGTGCCGTAAGACAAACACAACATCCATGCCTCACCGGGATTCGAACCCGGACCCCGTTCGGACGAATGATCAGAGGCCAACGCCTTAGACCACTGCGGCTTGGATTGGATTCTCCAAATTCAGTGTTGCTGGTGTACTTTATCGGTGGAAAGCAGACGGAGCCACAACAGCAAAGCCACGCTCTGGTAGGCTGCACAAACTGAGTCATCGTGCCAAACAAAGCTTACCGGAAAAGGGAAGTAGACACACATGTCCTTCACCACACTCCTGGCTGACGATGTCACACACCCCGTTAGAACAGCTATCTGCACCAGAACAGTCCATGACGAACTGCATGCACAAAATTACTATGGTAAGCTAGCTGTGCACTAGCCCTTCATCACTCAAGGCAAATGCCAGATGATGACTGCAGTGGTGCCTCGCTCACCGTTTGGGAACAGAAGAGTGAAAGGTCATGTGGAGTGATGAATCATACTACTCACTCATTTGTTCATGTGGACGTGCGTAGGTGTGGTGTTTGTCTGCGGAACGCTGTCTGGCATATTGCATTGCCCCTACAATATAGTTTGGAGGGGAATTTGTGATTGTGTGTTTCTAAAGGGAAGGACTCGGTCCCCTGGTTGTGGTACCCTCTAGCCAACAGCCATCAAGTACAAAGAAAAATTCTAAACGATCCTGCTTTACCTACACTGTGGCAGTACTTCAGAACAGATTCTTGCTTGTTTCAGCAAGATCAAGCACCTTGTCTTACTATAAGGTTCATGACCAGGCCTGGTTTGAGAAGCAGTACCTCCAAGTGATGGATTGGCCAGCCAAAGTCTTGATCTAAATTCAATAGAACATTTGTGACATCCTGAACCACTGAATTAATCATGGTCAGTAAGACCTTTCTCTATTGCACCTGGACTGTGAAAAGCATGCCTAGAAGGGTTTGGCTAAAATTTTTGCTTTCATACAACCTAGGAACCAGAATACTTCTTTCTACACAGTGTATATGATGAGCACAACTCAGTACTCTTTAATGATTGCACAATTCCTTTGTAACCAAATTCTGTGCAGTTTTATCCACTTCTTACTATTTACAATTAACTAAAAGCATAGCCTCATCACTTATTTTTTTGCGATTTTGATCTGAAAAAACAACAATTAAAAACACACTTTTCTTTCATACAATTGCTTTTCCTGCCTTAATAAAGTTATTAACAGACTTTTTTTTTTTACCCCCATTCAGTTCTTTTGCTTGACTGGCTTTTGGACAAAATTGTTAAAAGCTGAAATTTTTTGTTTGTTCAATTTCTACATTTGCCTTTCAACAGTCAATTATTTCCATTTGCTTCTGTTTGAAGATACAATTTGTTGTCATCGTTTTCACTATGCTAAACAATTATTTTTCCATTCCCAGTGAAATTAAGGAGATATTAAAATGCATTCATGAAAATTCTGAAATGTATTCACCATCATTATTTAACACTATGCTTGCTCCTGCCACTTACTTTTACAAGTATTACTATAAATGATTCCATTTGTAAAATTTTTAGGCTTAATTTCAACCCATCAGCAGGACTGACTAATGCAGGTGTTACTGCTAATGTGATAATAATACCCATCCTTCCTGTTTGTTCATTGCAGCTCCTCTTGTTCATTGCAGCTCCTCTTCTTCATTTCCACGCCTTCCTCAATTTTTTTTTATTGGAGGTTTAATTACCATCATTAGCAACTCAATGGGCTATACGAGTGGCCCGTTCCTAATTTAGGGTCACTGACTCCAGAGAAGGGAGAGAGCCAGTGCGGTAAGACAAACACAACATCCATGCCACACCAGGATTCAAAGCCGGACCCCTTTCGGACGAATGATCAGAAGCCATCGCGTAGACCACTGCACCACTGGGGCAGCCCTCAAAACTTCCTTTTCACAAAGTGCTGCTGATCTGATAGAATTCTTATAGAGTCCCAGTTGATTGAATGTTTGGTGTATCAAATGTGCTCACAAAGTCCTATTTTGCTAGTAACATTTTTATAGCGGTTTTCTGTTCTGTTATTCAGGTTTTAAGCTGTCTCCCAGTTCCTTCTGTTCTGTTATTCAGGTTTTAAGTTGTCTCCCAGTTCCTTCTACATAGCTTAACACTACTCCTTGCAGCAAAACATTGTCTTTTCGCTTTATGGAAGGGAAGATATTTTTGTTGCTTAAGCCTGGAGCAAATGAAACGCAGAGAATTTTATGCTCATTCTCTGAAAACTTTTCTGATAAACCTTTACAGTAGGTAACTTTTCTAGTTAGCTTAATGATACTGCTCGACAGTTTCAATTTAAATCGATTTTTTAATAAATATTTTTTAATTACTGTAGAAGGAAATTCCTTTTTCTTTATAGAGTTCCTTAGATATTTCAGAAGAACTCAGTTCAACTATTTGATCCAGGAATTCTGCAGACACATTATTAGAGGTCTTTACAGGCCTGGCCTAACTGGGTTTTTTTTTAATCAGTTAAGTAAACAATTCTGGGCTCGGGCCAAGCCTGTAGTTAAAGGTTTAGCATTTCACTCTTGCATTACAAAAATCTTTTTCATCTCACAAAACACAGACTGACGTGCTAAATATAATCAGATTGCAAAAGTTCACTGAGTGAATCTGCCACTGGATGTGTTGCTTAATTAAAAGTTAAAACCAACAAGTGAGGCAGTAAGATGAGAGTCTGAAATGGGATGGTTTATTTCTTTTAAGGTTGAAATCAAATTCCGTTTTCACTTTGCTTGCTTTAGCGACTAAAACACATGGCTGTTTTTCTTTTCCAAGAAATGTTTGGAAAAACAGATATCAGCTTCTCTAAACCAAAACGAACTTCTGGTGCCATTCCTTGCTATAGTGGAGAGGAGGAAACTCAAAGTATTTGTTTACATATATGGAGACCCAGGACTACCTTGTTTGTTTTTAAGCATAGAAGAGAAAGCATTTACATTTGCAACAGATGTAATTCAGGCATAAATCACAATCATGAGAAGAATTCCTACAAGAAATTGCACATTTCTCTGCATGACATTCCCTCTACAATGTATTTTCTTCCATTTTAGAGTTTCCTTTGAAGACGTCTCGTGGGCCACTAAGAGGTTCTCCACGGGCCACGAGTTGAAGACCACGCCTGCTCTAGAAGAAGACTTGTTATTTGCAATAAATGGCAGAGAACTTTTGATGAAAAGTCAAAACAGGCAGGGCCATAAACTGGAAATTCTGAGCTGTGCCGGGCTCCTGAAGTTGAGGCCCGGACAGGGCGAGGATTTTCAAATTAAACCTCTACACGTTATATTTAATGTAGGTGAGATGGTAAGAATGGTAGTCCACCTTTATACTTTTTAAAGATTCAGAAACTCCAAAACTATTTGTCCAAAAATACATTTACACACCACAATGGAACCTAATGTTATACCAAGTTTAAACTATGAGATTAAGATTCAAATCTTAAAAAAAATGTGTTTTAGTAAGATTTGGAGCAATGGCTGCAGAAAATAATGGTAGAAAAAAATAGTAATACCATCATGGAAAAAAAAGTTGAAAAATACATACAAAATACTATCATGATTAACAGAAAAGTAACCAAAGCTCTTATGGAAACAGCAACAAAATTAGCTGGGTCTAAGAACAAGTTGCATGTAAATAAATTATCAGGAAAAACCAAAATGTTGATGCAGAAAAGAAGAGAGATGAGGACAACTAAAGAAGATGTGACTTCCAAAGTGGAATATATAGAGCTATGCAAGACAGTAAGAAAAAGTATCACTGAAGACGTAAGAAAATTCAACTGTGAACTAGTGAGGAAAGCAATTGAAAACAACCAAAGCCTAAAGATAGCAAAGGGACATCTCAGTAAGGGAAGAAAACAGATTATGGCACTGAGAAAAGAAGATGGTTCTGTAACAAGAAATAGAGGCGAAATTTTGACAAGAGTGAAAGATTTCTACTCCAAATTATATGAAAGGGATGATACATGTACTCCAGACATCATGAAAGATACCAGTACCAGAGTTCCTCCAGTCCTTCCAGCAGAAGTTGCACATGCGATCAAGAACATGAAGCGGGGAAAAGCTCCAGAAGATGGAATTACTGTAGACATCATACAAGAAGCAAGTGGAGAAATCGAAACAGTACTCGCCCAAATTTTCACTCGATGCCTTAATGAAGGAAAGATTCCTGAGGATTGGAACACCGCTACAATGATCCTGCTACATAAGAAAGGTGACATTGAGGATCTCGGAAACTACAGACCTATCGGCCTCCTATCAGTAGTTTATAAAATCTTCACTAAAGTTCTTTCACACCGCTTGAAGGTAACACTGGACATGGCTCAACCGAGAGAACAAGCTGGATTCAGGAGTGGCTACAGCACAATAGATCATATCCACGTGCTGAGAGAACTAATTGAAAGAGCGAGGGAATATGAACTTCCATTGTGCATGGCTTTTATCGATTATGAAAAAGCCTTTGATTCGTGAAACCATCAGCAGTTACAATGGCTCTGAAAACCTGCGGTATTGAAGATGCATACATTAATATTATTAATAACATCTATGAAAATGCAAGTGCAAAGATTAGGCTGTTTGAAAATACAACACACGTAAAAATTGGAAAGGGAGTGAGACAAGGTGACACCATATCTCCAAAGCTCTTTAATGCCACATTGGAGGGTGTTTTTCAGTCGCTGAGCTGGGAAAACAAGGGGATAAAGATTAATGGAGATTATCTAACCCACCTACGTTTTGCTGATGATGTAGTCATTTTTGCAACTACCCCATCAGAGCTGCAGAGTATGATCCAGGAACTTGCTGACAAGAGTAAAGAAGTGGGATTAAAAATGAACTTTCAGAAGACAAAAGTGATGTACAATGCTTTTACAAGAAATGAAGATTTATCGATTGATGGAGAAAAGCTGGAGATAACAGACACGTACGTTTATCTTGGACAGCAGATATCAAGTGAGGGTAACATTGATGAAGAAATTAATCGGCGTACAAAACTTGCCTGGAGAGCTTTTGGAAGAAACAGCATAATTTTCAAGAGCAATATGCCATTATGTCTTAAAAGAAAAGTGTTTGATCAATGCATCCTTCCAGTGCTTACGTATGGTGCAGAGACGTGGACCTTAACTAAAAGAGACATACAAAGGCTGCAGACAACTCAAAGCAGCATGGGAAGGTGCATGCTTGGTGTAACCAGGAGAGATAAGAAGAGGAACTCGTGGATCCGAAAAATGACAAGAGTGGAAGACATCATGATCAGAGTTAAATCCCTGAAATGGCAATGGGCTGGACATACTGCCAGAAGGACAGATCATCGATGGACAGCCGAAATTTTAGATTGGATTCCAAGGGACAGGAAAAGACCCAGAAGAAGACCACATGGGAGATGGGTGGATGAAATTCGAAAGTATGCAGGGGTGACATGGAGGAGACTGGCACAAGACAGACCGTTGTGGAGGAAACTTGGGGAGACCTTCGTCCAGCAGTGGATTGATAATGGTTGACAATGATGATGATGATGATGATATGATGACATGTAATTAATTGACAGTGCTGTATTCAGGCATCTTTTCAGGGATGCCTAGCCCCACCTCCATAGATTTTTGAGTGATCTCTTATATTTAGTTGAATTGTTTTTGTTTATAGCTGAATATTTGGAGAACTTAATTTAAAAAAATTAAGAAAATCAGGGAAAATATTATAAGAAAAAAACAAAAAAACATCCACATGGAGTTCAATCTGAAATTTCTACCATCCTTCAATAAAACATTAAACAGTCCTCGCTGAAGGGGTAATTTTTCAAGCACTGACAACTCTCTAACTTCCACAATAAAAACCTAATTGCACAGAGTAGAGACGTTTATACTGTAATACATCATTATACTTTGGAAGCTTGCATGCAGCTTCATTTCAGTCTTCTAGATGCTGACTTTCCATGTATATGGTTAAGCCTCAGTGTAGCTAACTAATGTGACATTAGGGGCTTCCAATACCACAAAATATTTGCTACCTAATTTTTAACAATAGTAATTATTAGAAATTATTTCCATAAAAAGGTTTGTTTCTTTTTTCCCTGGCAGTGGGTAGTTTACACCCTGTGACAAATAAATAAATAAATAAATAAATAAAGGCACCTCAAGCTGGCATCCAAAAGGTTAGTTAGGTTTTATTTACTATTATGTGCTAATCTAAATAAACTAAAGGGACTGAAACCAAGAGGCAGGGGAATGGTTTACAACATGCGTTTTCAGGTAACACTGTAATGACTCCTTAATAATCAGAAACACGCCTGTAGTAATGCGAGGATATTTTTTTTTACCACTCCTAATGTTTTGGGGATGATTTTCTTCAGCACAGCATTATTTTACTAGCATCGTCAATATTTTACATAACCCCATTGTGAAATCCCTAGTGCATTACTAAATTAAAGCAAAGGTATAACATTTTTACAGTAATCCCTTGTATGTGCAAATTTCTTGAAATTTGCATTTGCGATATACGAGCATAAGAAAAATTTTATACTCTATTTGAAATTATTATATGTATTAATTAATGTATATATAAATAACAAATTGTGATTATATGTATATAATAATTCAACAAGTTTCAGTCCCCCTCAAAATTTTTAATTGACACCCCCCCCTCCCAAAAAAAAAAAAACTCTGAAAGCAATGCTGGTTATTGGTGACCTGTGATATCCCCCCCCCCCAACCATATATGCACTTAAATACACCTATGAATGAGTTTAAAGTTCTACAAATATTTTAGCTTCCTACTTGGTTACAATACAAAGAAAGGTGCAGCAGTGGTGTGTGTGTGTGTGTGTGTGTGTGTGTGTGTGTGTGTGAGTGTGTGTGTGTGTGTGTGTGTGTGTGTGTGTGTGTGTGTGTGTGTGTGTGTGTGTGTGTGTGTGTGTGAATGGGTGGGCTACTGCTATGTGCAGGTAGATGCAAAGAAAATAACACTGACTAGTTTATCTCAACAAATGCATACTTGGAGCAATTTTATTTCTACAGCTCTCTATAAAATATATAAAGGTGCAGGTACCTTGCAAATGTAAGTCACAAAATAATAATAATCTACATGTGTATCAAAATTAACAAACAGAAATTCATTTTGAATAACTGATCAATAACAGCAGTTATTATGAATTATTTTATAGCATGTTCATGAGTGAAAAGACTGCAAATCATTGAAAACATCACAAAAATAGCTAAGACTACCTTTCCCAATGAAACATATCAATGAATAACATTTCATGTTCTTACACATCATGTGGACCAACTCAATAAATACATGATATTATAACTTTTACCATGATTATGATACAGTGAATAATGATGGACTGACTACAGCTATCTCACATGAGTGAGCTTGTGATTGTTCAAATTTTCTTCTGTGATAAAAATTTTATTACAAAATTCACATAGATGTTGGCTGTTCTTTGTATGTATCCGCAAGTGCCTGTTTAAGTTGTATTTCTGCGTGAAACCCTTGTTGCAAATAGCACAGATGTGCGGCCGGCCACTCGTGTGAGTACGCAAGTGTCTATTTAGGTTACTCTGATGAGTGAAACCTTTGTGACAATAATCGCAAATGAACTGCTGACAGCCTTTGTGAATACTCATGTGACGATTCAAATTGTATTTCTGAGTAAAAGCCTTTTTACACAATTCACAAACAAATGGACGGCTCTTCTTCGCATAGACAGGTGCGTTTTGCACAGGCTTGTTTTCATCAGGAAAACCCTTAGGGCAGATGTCACAAATGTATGGAAACCTGTTCAGGTGGATTGTTTGGTGACGATTCAGGTTATATTTCTGAGTGAAACTCTTGTTACAAAACTGGCAGACATATGGACGGATTCTGTTGTGGGTACGGAGGTGTCGGCTAAGGTTGTATTTTAAAGTGAACCCTTTGTTACACATTTCGCAAACATAAGGGCGATCACTTGTATGTGTGCGCAGGTGACGATTTAAGTTGCTATCATGCGTGAAACCTTTGTGGCAGAAGTCACAGTTATACAGACGACTCTCTACATGAGTTTTCTTGTGCCTGTTTAGGTTATATTTCAGGGTAAAGGCTTTGTGACAAAACTCACAGGAATAAAGCTGGTTATTTACCTGAGGTGGCAAGTTTTGATTAATGTTACATTTTGGGGTGTAACTTTCATTACAGAAAGAACATTCTTGAGGCTGTTCTTCAGTCTGTGTATGTATAGAATGATTTAAACTACCCATAAAAAAATGCTAGCTGGATAGTTCTGAAAAGGAAAGTCTTAAATTCCTTTATCAGAGAATACACTTGGAAAATAATAGTCACATAAAAGAAATCTCACAGATAAAGATGACAAATATAAAAGCATTCCTCAGAGGTGAAAGGAAACTGCATCATTATACTTTTGAACAATTTGAAATTTCCTATGAAAATTGAAGCATGGCAGTTATTTCTTCATGTGGACTGGCTGAGAAATAGTTAATATATTAAATTACCCTGTACCCTTTGTCTAGTTCAAAACACAGAAGTCACATCAGCATGTGTTTTAAGTGGTAGGCTATGTTCAACAGCACCTTGTAGTAAATAAAAGATCAGCAAAAATTTTATCTGCAAGAATATGCAGATTGAGAAACATCTGTTATGTCATCAGGAACAAATGGGACCACACTGTAACCCGTTATTTTTGACACATGAGTAAGGACATCAGAAAAAATTCCCACAGAAAGTACTTTCCATAAGTCAGCTATCACATGAAAGTTTTGAATTCACTGTCCATTAAGACTTGGGGATTTAAAAAGCACCATAAAATATGCTTCAAGATTATAGTAAGCTTTTCAGCTTCATGTGAACTTAAGTGTTACATAATTGGTGACAGCTTTTGTGCTTTAACACTTAGTTCAGAATGCCTTCATTTCATTTCAGGATTTTGAAAAAATTTTGAAGTTGTAAACACTCATGCAGCTTCAGTGTGCATACTTCCGCATAAACGATTCGCATCACGACACAAATCAGCAGAAACTAGTGTTGCTCTGAAAGAAAAAAAGTTATTTTAATAATCAAATAAACTAAAAAATAAAATGAAGAATAATTGAAACAGTATATATCAGTTGTAAAATCTCATGCATTATCTTAGAAATGCATGGCTTGCCTTTCTTTTTCTTTTTCTTTACATCATGCATTTGTTAAAGTTAAAATATAACTGCAGGCATACCATTTGAATTTGAAATACAATTTTATCCCAAATAAATTCATTAATGATTTGAAGTTTGGAAATATCTCTGCAATTTTAATTAATAAATTTGTGTGTGTGTGGGGGGGGGGGCATTCCCAAAAAATTTGATTGTTTTTTTGTTTTGTTTTTTTGGCTGTCTAATTTACTGTGACACTTTGAATTTCTCATTCAGTACTGCTTTCATGACACGGCACAGCTAACAGATGTGTCGGGGGGGGGGTCCTTTACCAGTAATTAGAGAGAAGGGAGAGCTATGTCCTTGTGTGACCCTTATCCTTGAACAACACCAAACTCTATCAGTCTTTGTCACAACATGGATGTTGTGTAACAGAGCTAGAGCGAAGTGGGAAAGGATATGGCAGAATATTCAAGGTGCAGACAAACATAGGGTGGTCGGCATGTTCAGCATTATCCCATGGGATCAGACCTGTTCAGAATGTGGGAAAGCAGCCCCATTTTTGTTTTCTGGATGCATACATATACAGACTTTTAACAGACTGCAGAAATTCTCATGTATCTTCCAGGTTTAAAATGTCATTATCAAAGCCAGCAAAACTGCATTCTTACAAAAGTTTAGCGTCATATATTTGAAGTTGAAAAAGGTTTGCAAACTAAAGGGAATACTGCCAAAGATTTTGGTATTCCAGCTAGCACACTGTTAACATATTTAAAAAACAAGGAGGGAATTCTGGAAGTATATCAATGAAACAACTACAATGCACAGAAGAAATGCCTATGTGAGGCTGAGCATCTTGAAATTGAAAAGTATATGTGGAAATGGTTCAAACAGGCACAGTACAATAGTACACCTCTCAGTGGTCTTTAAGTGTAGTATACAGCAAAACTTCTGCAAACAAATATGAATAGTGAATTTTACAGCAAGTACAGGGTGGCTTGTTGGATTTAGTGAATGAAATACCATACCTTTTTGAAAAGTATGTGCTGACGGTGTTGCCGCCAATGAATCTGATTGCACGGAATGGTTTGCAAAACCGCCTAAACTAATCCACAATTACAAACCTGGGTATATTTTTAATGCAGATGGAACAGGTTTGTTTTTCAAATGCGCTCCAGATGAAACATTTATTTGTAAAAGAGATACCTGTAATGGAGAAAATAAAAGCAATGAACATGTAACAACACTTGTTGGACCAAACATGGAATTAGACAGAAAAATCACCCCTTTTAAAAAAATGGTTTGGAGAATTGGCCAAAACAAGGTGCTTGCCCAAGGTTAGATCTTTGCTGCAAAGTATGTTGCTAATAGAAAAACCTACATGACGACTGAATTTTTGGGTGATTGCTTGACGGAAATGAGCAAAAAACAAGCATGCTCAGTGCTGTGTTGTTTATTGACAACTGTTTAGCCTACAGTGTTCAAGCAACATTCAAGACTATAAATCTTTTCATTTTCATTCTTTCCCCATAACATGACTTCACATGTTCAGCTAATGGATTAAGGTATCCCCTCAGAATTTAAAACAGTTTTACTGCAATGCAGCTGTTTTCAAATTTTTAAATAAAATGAATGACAATGGAAAAAGCTCCATTGATCTTTTGGGTGCAACACACATAATAAATAAAGGATCTTTGAAATCAAACAATAGTTAATTGCTTTAGGAATGCTCATTTCCAGTTGAATTTCAGTGAACAGTTCAAAAATATACCTCTAACAGATCTGTTGGTCTTACAGAAGAATGGGATGAACTTGCACAAAGAAACAGGAGTTTTGTTTGAAACATTTACAAGTATTACAGTGAATGATTATATAACTGTGTGTGTATGTATTACAGATGTAGACATAGTTGCAGAAGTGCAAGGAAAAAGATGTCGACATTGTTGAAGAAGTGCAAGGAAAGAGTGAACCTTTTTATGATGAAGAACCTCTACAGAAATGCCAAGATGTTGTATCTTCTTTTATACAATCATTGAACGCTATATCACTACTCTGAAGATTCATTGAAGGCCAAGAAAATGCTCATTACCAATGTTTCAATTTTTTGAGAAATAAAACAATCTAGTATTTAAAAAAAAGACAACACTGAAACATTAAAAATAATCAACTTTATCACCAAGACATGTAATGACACTGGATTGAAACTTTTCGGAGAGTTTTCTCCGAAAATTTACTATTAATGAAAAAATTTCCTAGTAAAATTCCCATAAAAGTTGCTTTAGATTATTAATTCAATTAAACTAGGAAGCCATTTCTCAACATGAACTTTTTATTTTATTTTATTGATCATTCGATTTTTTTTTTTTTTTCTTTCCTTCTGGTTTGAATTAACCAAGTTCTAGCTGTATTGCTCTAGAAGAGTTCCACTTCTTGAATATTTGTCACTTGCACTCTTACATTTTCAACTTGAAATGTTGTGTCTTATAGATGGCTGGTTTATGTGCGTGTGCGCGCGCGCGTGTGTGTGTGTGTGTGTGTGTGCGTGCACACAATCGAGTCACATTATTGTGATCATCACCTACTTTTGACGTCAACAGCATGTAGCCAATGAAAGAAGGTGCGTGTCATGATCTGGTTTGGAGGGTATATAAGGTGTACTGTAGGCATTCTAAAAACATATCACTTGTTGCTGTCATGGATAAAAGGAGCGATTTATCAGATTTGCAAAAAGGGATGATTATCAGCTTTCGGGCCAAGGGTGGCAGTATTTCTGAAAAAGTGTAGTTTGTGAATTGTTCGTGTGCTCCTGTGGTTAAAGTATATCGCGAATGGAGAAATGGCACCATTTACGAATAAGTGATGTGGAAACTGCGGAGCACCACGTGCCATTGATGCGAGAGGTGAACATTGGCTTCGAAGGTGCGTGAGGGCCAATCGATACGCTACAGTGGAGCAACTCACTGGTGGGTCATTCCATGTCCCCCACCCATCTCAGATTTTTGTGAAAATTGGCATAAAGTATTGTACTGGTGAGATATGAAACCAGTTAAAATTTAAGGTCAGTTGGTCCAGTAGATCTTTAGTAATGCGACTTTAAAAATTGGGTAGCTCTGCCTTTGAAGTTTCACAACTACACTGTAGGACTAGATATTTTATCATTTTTTTTTTTTTAGCCCACTACCCAAAAAAGGTTATGAACCTCTGCATTTAACCATCAGAAATTAAGCCTATTAATAGAAGTCCTTAAATGAAATAAATCTCAAAGTTGCTGAAAATTCAATTGCAAATATCATTTAGTATAATCAACTAAAATAGGAAAGGATTTTTTTTTATAAAGTTTTCTAAAAATAATTACATTCTTATACACATTTGTTTTGCTCACTGGGGGAAAAAATCACATTTCTATCTATATTAATTCTCTAAAAATTTAAAAATATTTAAAACATGAATATAGGAACATGATATGTTTTTTATCTGCATTTTGATATTCAATGTGGAATTGATATTATTGCTATTTTAATCAATGTCTATAACATGTTCTTGGTAAATCCCAAATAAAGCACATTAAACAAATGTTCTGCACCAGTAACTCTTGCAATATCTAAAAGACTACTTCAAAAAGCCAAAGCAGTTGAAGACAAAAACTCTTGCATTGCTCTTACCTGCGGATGGCCATTGGTCAACTACTGAATGAACATATTAATTTTTTACAATTATGTTTTGTCTTGAGTCATTAAGTTTCAAATGTACATTTCTATCTTGGGTGGCATTCAGCCTTTCTGAGAATTCAGTCTATTAGGAACAGGTGGTGAAAATATATCAAATGGGCCTTGAATGTCTCATCATCTCTCTCTTCTCTCTCTGTCACACACTCACTCAATCACACACACACACACACTGCTCAATGCTAAATAACTATGAATGTATGACATGGAAATCACAGAACACATTTTAATTTATGAAAAGACACATAACTATTAGGAAGACAACAGTAAAAAGCTAAATTCATGCCATACAAAGTTAGGCAATGTAAAATCAAATTAAAGTATGACAGCTTTCGAACTGTATCTCCAGTCATTTTTAACCAAAGTCTGGCAAGGATTTCTAACTAAACTATTAATATTTAATAATGATGAAAAGACTTAAGATACAGTCTGAAAGCTGCAATACTTTACTTTTACGTAACTATAGAGTGAATTTAGTTCTTTTTACTGTTTTATACATATCAGCTGAAAAAGCCAGCTTTTTTTTTTAAAGGTCTCTTATCAGAAACGTTGGGTAAGGTCGCCACAAAGCTTATAACTGATAGTGCACCCACATCACTTCAATTTAATATAACACCTTGGAAAACTAGGAAAGAGGAAAGAAAAATCATATATTTAAACCTACAAACCCTTACAAAAATATGTTCAAAACATTTTCCTGTACACAAAATAAGCCCACATGTGCGTGTATGCACGCTTCATTTTTAATTTTTGTTTCCACGAAGACATATATCAAATTAAAAATTAGCTTTGGTGATGGCATTCATAATAATTTTGTCATTCAATGTTTCATCCTGGCTAGGATAAAATTACCTCCATAAACAGCAGTTGTTTCATTGTTCCCCAGAGGGTGTATGTTAAGGGCCTTAGGAGACAAAACTGCCTTTGGAATGAGCTTGTGATTAAATACATCATGGAGTAGTAACATAGACATTAGTGGTATGTGGAGTAGCATGGTCATGATAAAAATATACACACTGCTAACTTCATATTCAGTCAACACTCCAATAAAGGGGGATAATTTTTTTTTTTTTTTTATTGGAGGTTTAACGACCACCGTGAGCAACTCAATGGGCTATAAGCAGTTGCCCGTCCCTAATTTAGGGTCACTGGTTCCAGGGAAGGGAGAGAGCCAGTGCCGTAAGACAAACACAACATCCATGCCTGACCGGGATTCGAACCCGGACCCCTTACGGACGAATGATCAGAGGCCAGCGCCTTAGACCACTGCGCCACCGGGGCGGCTAAAGGGGGATAAGAAGACAGTATCATTCTTCACTTGTTTTCTCTTGAAACATCTTTGACCAGTTATTTAATCAACATTTACAACACAAAAAGCTGACTGAAAGTCTAGTAAGCCAGGTGGAATAAGGGTCAGTCTGGATACAACAAATTTACATTAACAATTTTCCCATTTCCTCTTTTTCTACAGTTTTGTGTTCCTTTCCCATTTGCACATCACAACCCCAATATCTTTCATATGTTGCTGCCTTTAAGACTGGAAGAAGGCTAAGAATAGATACCCCCTCAATCCTAACATCCCCAACCATTCATATTCTTTAGATGGAACATGAAAGACCTGCTCCACCAACTCAATGCTGTATAGTGAGTGGATAGTCAAGTGCACAAGAGAACCAGTTTCATCTCAAATATTCACTGCTGCTGCAAGGAAGCTTGTGGGGCTGCTGTGAGAACAGTTGGTTCCAATTGTTCAGTGCTTCTAAGAATAGAACAGTTGGTTCCAATTTTCAGTGATTCTTTTCCTATACTTCAGTAACTGTTTCCTAAGCTGATGCTGTCAATTTCCATTCATGTGGGTAAGACTTCAGGAAACACAATTTTTTATTGCAGTGTCAAAATAGATTATAAAATCGAATTCATTTTAATATCAAAATGATTCAAGTTTAACTCTTCAACCCCAGAACTATACAAATTGAACTCTCTCAATCATCTTAATGAAAGGAAAGGAGACACATGAACAATTCAAATTGTTAATCTTATTGTGTTTTGCAAGTAACCAATAATGAACAGTTTATTATTTAATTAAAATATTGTGTTTTCCTGATAAGATACATCCTTATTTTTTGAGAAAAATCTAAGAAAAAAATATAATGGCATTCCAAAGATTTTTCTTAAAAAAAAATTTAATTTTATGCGTAAAAACAGCAGCCTATGAATAATTGAATCTTTATGATTTGCAAAATTAGCAATATGTGATACTGTTGATGAAAAACATCAATAAATGCCACTCAGTCCATCAGCCAATGGCGTACATGCACTGCAAGATTTGCCCATGATGTCACACTTTCATACAGCCAATGGCCTTCATTATTGGTTCGGATGGTAATCTAAGCCATATGACTGAGATACCAAAGTAAAATGGCCTTGGTCAAAGCCTGTTGGCAGTCTGTGGCATTACAATTCCTAGGAACGGAGAAAAAAAGTTTTAATCTAAAATTTGCCAAGAACCATTCGAAATTAAAAAAAACTGTCAAAGAAGTGAATCGGTTAACCTCTACAAATTGTTGGGAAACAGCAAGAAAGGAAGACTGTCAGATATGATGGCATCTTTCGTCATAAACTTAAAATAAAAGTACATTCTCCCAGTTAAAGTGCACGTTTCACGAATAGATTTTTCCAAAACTTACTTCAAAATTACGTCTCCATTTATGTTGCTGTGAATGAATAGGATTTTTGCTTTTGTCTACTAAAGTTTTACGTAAACTGAAGAACAAGCAGCAGTAATGATGTACCCCCAGTTTGCTGGTGGATGCCTTAAACGTTTGCTGTGTGTGATGCCTCGTCCTGAGATGAGGTGCATTCCCTATCACTTTGCTTTTTAAAAGAATTATGACAGTCCTTTTATGTCTGTTTCAGATAACTGTGAAGAACATATGTGGTCAGAGCCCATTTTAAGGGCCCGGAGCATTTCTCCAGGCTCTTGAAATGCTGAGCTGGGGGCTGTAGCCTCAGCCCAGTGTGTGTTTTAGGGGGAGGGGGTGCAGATAACACAGCAAAAACTATCAGAAACTGCATTGTGAATTTTTTTTTTTTATTTCTTTCCGCTTTTTTAGGAGGAGTCCACAAAAAATACATTCGGCCTCAGTCCATCCTCAAATCTTTCGAAAGCATTATATAGTAACTGGGGGAAATTTTCATACATTAAGAATTTGTTCAAATCATGGTATCTGGATCATATTATTTTGCCCACTATTTTGATATAATTTTAACAAGCTAAACCCTGGAGGGGGAGAGGGGTTAAAGCAGAACTGAACTGGTATCCATTTTTCAACCATGTATTTTTACGTTTTCTTGCTAACACTGATTCGTCCATGAAACATGGGATACACGCTTCAAAACGGCAGGGATATTTTTATGGCTTCCTCATTATATTTTGGGAATGCTTTTTCCTGGGTATTTTTATTCATTCACTTATTTGTGAAATCTTAGATGTGCCACTAATACTGGGTGGGGCCCTTAAATACTATCCAGCCCCGGGGACCCATCTCCTTAAATATGGTCTGTATGAGGTATGTGCTTAAACTGTATTTTACATCATTGGCTCACAAACACACAGGTATGCACACTGGCACAAATACACGTCTAGCACGATGGTCCCGGACGATTGGTCCAATGCCGATTCGTCCAAAGCGACGATTGGTCCAATGCCGATTGATCCAATGTCCGATTTGCCCAATGCCGATTCGTTCAATGGTACGATTGGTCCAACGCCGATTCATCCAATGGTATCATCTTACCAACGGTAAACTTTTTTATTTTCCAGAAAGGAATAATAATTTAAATTATTCTCCTCTTTATATCCTTTAGAAAGATAATTTCCGTATATTTGGTAATTGTAAACATTTTACATAAACCTGGTAAAAGGAACTCAATGGAGCATTTCTCAGCTGTTTGCAAAGCACCTAGGTCGCGGGCCTTTTCAGAAGATTTTAAGTTACAACCTAGATATTTGGTAGTTGTAAACATTTTATAAAACTTTAAAAAAGGCATTCATCGTATCATTTCTGAGGTCTTTGCAAGGCACATAGGCCGCAGGCCTATGAATTTATATTTCGTGCTTAAGTGAAAGCGCAATATTATTAACTTGATTCAATATGTAAACGTTATGAATATGACAGTGGCAGAATATAAACTGTTAAAAAGGCCTATGAATTAATATTTCGTGTTTAAGTAAAAGTGCAATATTATTAACTTGATTTAATATGCAAACATTATGAATATGACATGGCTGGAATAAAAACTGTTGAAAAGGCCTCTGTTCAAACCCCGACCAGTTGTTTCCATTGGGCAGTTGGCGGAAAACCCCACTGCATTCTGCAAACAGAAACGGATCACTAGTATTTTATATTATTTCATGCAAAAGAGAAACATTGAAGTTGATAGAACGGCTCGTACATCAGTATAACTTCATACGGCAGCAAGGACAGTATAACAAGAAAACGCGATTCCAAAAAAAAAAAAAAAAATATGTAACCACAATATTACGCATGAAATGCAACATTATTTTACATTCTTTGGACTACCGGTACTTTCATATAACATCAGAGATAGAATCGGAACAGATGAGACTTTTATAGCACGAGTAGCACTTCGGACAGATAGGACGGAATTGGATCAATCGTCCATTGAACGAATCGGCATTGGACCAATCGTCCCATTGGACAAATCAGCATTGGACCAATCGTACCATTGGATGAATCGTAACTTTGGACCAATTGTCCATTGGACGAATCGTACCAGACCCCTAGCACAATAGTAGACACACTCATAAAAAACATGTATGCACAGTTAACAATGGATAAACATAAAAGTATACTACATACAAGCATTCACAGTACAATAACATTGTACAAAAAGTGCAGAAGAATATCAATTGCTGTACCTAAGGTAAAGCAATAACATTTTTAGCTCATTTAGCAGTCTTTATAGAAGTATAAATTTGTAGTATAAATATGTAAGGTCAGGTGATGCGCAACATCACAGCCTCTAGTTGACAAATGTCAATCCCGCCTTCTCGTGGTGCATCCTGTTCACACTAAAGGGGCTCTGACGACCGCCAATAGCGGTGTAACTATACCATCAGGATTAGAGGAAATGTTATAACACACTCACCAACCAGCTTGGCCAGTGTGGTGAGTTATGGCCAAACCCCTCCAAAATGACTCCACAACTTAAATCTTGGCCCTCAGTCTCCGGCAGCTGGAATGTACCTGGTGAAGGCAACGGCCAGTGCGACATGAAGGCAGAGGGTGCTAAGAATCACCGGAGAATCGGACTAGGCTGCCATTTGATGCTGACCTTGGCTACTTACAATGGATGCTCCCTATCTTCTGATTCAAGGCTTCTTGAATTGGAAGAGGAACTACAAAGAATCAAGTGGGACATTGTCTGGCTAAGTGAGGTAAGGAGAAAAGAAGATCTCATTGAACTGAAAAGTGGGCATCTCTTCTACTATTGTGGGACAGATACTGGCAGAACTAGTGGTGTTGGATTTATAATAAGCAAGAAACTGAAGGATAAAGTTGTAGAAGTTGAAAGTTCCTCAGACAGAGCTGCACAACTCATTATCCAACTCTCAAGAAGATACCAGGCTCAGATTATTCAAACTTATGCACCCACCACAAGTTATCCTGAAAAAAGAAATTGAAGAATTTTATGAGGAAATTCATTATCTAAATAATAAAGGCAAGCAGCACGTGAAGATCATTATGGGATATTTCAATGCAAAAATAAGGCAAAGGCAACAGAATGAAATGTCAGTAGGTAAATTCAGTCACAGCAACGGAAACCAGCGTGCAAATACTCTCGTAGAGTTTGCAGAAGCAGAAGGGTTTTTCATCATGAACTCCTTTTTCAAGAAAAAGCCACAAAGGAAATGGACATGGAGGCATCCCAATAGATGGACAAGTGAAATTGATTTTATTATGTGCAACAAGAAATTTGTCATGGAAGACTGCAGTGTGCTGATCAAGTTCAACACAGGTAGTGACCATAGAATGGTAAGATGTAAGATGCACCTCAATGCTAAACTCGAGCGTGGCAAGCTCATAAAACAAACAAAGTGTATTAACGTGACCAACCTTAAAAAGCATCATAATACCTTCAAATTAGAACTGAGGAATAGATTCTCTATTCCAGAAGGTCTAACATCAGAAGAAGTGGACATCTCTGAAGTTAACAGAAAAGTAACCAAAGCTCTTATGGAAACAGCAACAAAATTAGCTGGGTCTAAGAACAAGCTGCATGTGAACAAATTAACAACAAAACAAACACAAAAAACGTTGATGCAAAAAAGAAGAGAGATGAGGACAACTAAAGAAGATGTGACTTCCAAAGTGGAATATACACTTGCGCATAGAGCTATGCAAGACAGTACGAAAAAGTATCACTGAAGACGTAAGGAAATTCAACTGTGAAGTACTGAGGAAAGCAATTGAAAACAACCAAAGACTAAAGATAGCAAAGGGACATCTCAGTAAGGGAAGAAAACAGATTATGGCACTGAGAAAAGAAGATGGTTCTGTAACAAGAAATAGAGGTGAAATTTTGACAAGAGTGAAAGATTTCTACTCCAAATTATATGAAAGGGATGATACATGTAATTCAGACCTCATTAAAGGTACCAGTACCCAAGTTCTTCCAGTCCTCTCAGCAGAAGTTGCACATGCAATGAAGAACATGAAGTGGGAAAAAGCTCCAGGAGAAGATTGAATTACTGTAGACACCATACAAGAAGCAAGTGGAGAAATTGAAACAGTACTCGCCCAAGTTTTCACTTGATGCCTTAATGAAGGGAAGATTCCTGGGGATTGGAACAATGCTACATTGATCCTGCAACATAAAAAAGGTGCCATTGAGGACCTCAGGAACGACAGACCTATCAGCCTCCTATCAGTGGTTTATAAAAACTTCACTAAAGTTCTTTCACACCGCTTGAAGGTGACACTGGACATGGCTCAACCGAGAGAACAAGCTGGATTCAGGAGTGGCTAAAGCACTATAGATCACATCCACGTACTGAGAGAACTAATTGAAAGAACAAGGCAATATGTACTTCCATTGTGCATGGCTTTTATCGATTATGAAAAGGCCTTTGATTCAGTGAAACCATCAGCAGTTACAATGGCTTTGAAATCCTGCGGTATTGAAGATGCATACATTAATATTATTAATAACATCTATGAAAATGCAAGTGCAAAGATTTGGCTGTTTGAGAATACAGCACACATAAATGTTGGAAAGGGGGTGACACAAGGTGACACCATATCTCCCAAGCTCTTTAATGTCACATTGGAAAATGTCTTTCAATCACTGAACTGGGAAAACAAAGGGATAAAGATTAATGGAGATTATCTAACCCACCTTCGTTTTGCTGATGACGTAGTCTTTTTGCAACTACCCCATCAGAGCTGCAGAGTATGATTCAGGAACTTGCTGACAAGAGTAAAGAAGTGGGATTAAAAATGAACTTTCAGAAGACAAAAGTGACGTACAATGCTTTTACAAGAAATGAAGATTTATCGATTGATGGAGAAAAGTTGGAGATAACAGATGCATACGTTTATCTTGGACAGCAGATATCAAGTGAGGGTCACATTAATGAAGGAATTAATCAGTGTATAAAACTTGCCTGGAGAGCTTTTGGAAGAAACAGCATAATTTTCAAGAGCAATATGCCATTATGTCTTAAAAGAAAAGTGTTTGATCAATGCATCCTTCCAGTGTTTAGGTATGATGCAGAGACGTGGACCTTAACTAAAAGATACATACAAAGGCTGCAGACAACTCAAAGCAGCATGGAGAGGTGCATGCTTGGTGTAACCAGGAGAGATTACAGGAGGAACTCGTGGATCAGAAAAATGACAAGAGTGGATGACATCATGATCAGAGTAAAATCCCTGAAATAGCAATGGGCTGGACATACTGCCAGAAGAACAGACCATCGATGGACAGTCAAAATTTTAGATTGGATTCCAAAGGACAGGAAAAGACTCAGAAGAAGACCACATGGGAGATGGGTGGATAAAATTCTAAAGTATGCGGGAGTAACATGGAGGAGACTGGCACAAGACAGACCGTTGTGGAAGAGGCTTGGAGAGACCTTCCTCCAGCAATGGATTGATAATGGTTGACGATGATGATGATAGAAGTATATGTGCATATACATTAATGGCAATTAATTATCTTCAACAAATAAGACAGAGGGAGATTTTGACACCAATTTGGGAGGGGGGGGGTGCATTTTACATTATGAAAAATATGATAATCTGCAATTTCAGCTATTTGTTTTCTAGGGGAGGGGGATAACCATAACAAATGGAAACAATAGTTCATTTTAATTCAGCTGAGATACAAGCAAGAGATTGGCAGAGGGCATGCATCCCATTGTAGTTCTGGTGGCTTTGCAAAACCAGGGGTGAGTGCCATCCACAGAGTCTTGGATGCGCTGCCAGTGAGATACAATTAACATACAACAGCTCTCTCTGTCTGTCTGTCTGTCTGTCTGTCTGTCTCTCTCTCTCTCTCTCTCTCTCTCTCTCTCTCTCTCTCTGCCACTCCAAATCAGTCACAGCAATTTTAATGGTTATGTTGAACAAAAATATCTGTTTCAGCTGCTTTTAAATAAGTTTTTAGTGGGTGGAAAATTACATTTCGTAGGCTTTTGGAGTGGTTTCTTATGAATGTAACCAGAGGTATAACTAAACTTTTCTGAGCCCAGAGCAAACTACAAAATATTGCACTCCCCATCTATCTTATCTTATATATTCATTTCATGACCTTCACACGTGCCATCATTTACCTGCAGTTCCTTAGATTTGCATAAAGATGTGCGTGCTAGTCCTAATGTTTTGGCTCTTCAGTTTTTTATAGAGCTATGCAAGACAGTGTAAAAAGTATCACAGAAGACATAAAGAAATTCAGTTGTGAACTTCCTCCAATCCTCCCAACAGAAGTTGCACATACAGGGTTCCCACTCAAAATTAATAAAAAAATTACCTGACTTTTCCAGGTTCTCCAGGTGGTTTTCAAAGTTTTTCAGAGTGCCATGTTGCAAAGAATTGTTACATTTCATTCCATTCCATTCATTTTTCTCATCAAAGCACACACTTATAAATTCTTTACGTAATTTGTCTGTATAAAGTTACCTGCTTTTCATTAATAACAACTAACTGTGCACATTATTTCCTGTACTAAAGTTCCGTGAACTTTTGTGAATACTAACCTTCATGGAATTTGTAAATACATTCCCATAGAAACAGGTCATATGTAAGAAAAAATCTGTCAGTTGAATAGTTTCAGTTTTTCTATAACACAATCCAGCTAAGCTGAATGATGAAATGGCTCTGTTCAAAGAAACATGTTTCAAGAGAACCAACAGACAAAGGACTTTGATCCATCATTTGGTTGGTTCTCTTGTGAAGTGTTTCTTCAAGCAGGAGCCATTGTGCCTAATTGTTCCATGTTATAACAACTGCCTGCAGAAATTGAACAAAAGTTTAATAACTGGCAATTTTAAAAATTCAATTTTGCATCTTTTTTTAGAGAATAAAGGAAATACTTAATATAACTGAAAGTAAGATCTACCAAATTCTAGGCAGGAAGTAATTGCAAGCAAAAGTTTGAAATCTTGAAACAAAAGTTTTTTTGGCAAAATAAAGTATCCATTGATTTTTACAAAAAAAGGGGGGGGGTAATTTTTCCCTGAGTTTTCCCTAATTTTTTCAAAAAGGGCAATTTTCCCTGAGTTTTCCCTGATTTTTGGAACCATTTTCAAATTCCCTGAGAATTCCAGGTTGAGTGGGAACCCTGACATACAATTAAGAACATGAAACAGGCAAGAGCTCCAGGTGAAGATGGAATTATCATTGACATTATGCAAGAAGCCAGTGAGAAAAAGAAATGACACTCACCAAAGTTTTCACTAGATGTCTCAATGAAGGGATGATTCTTGATTGTGACAATGCTACAATGATCCTGCTATGTAAAAAAAAGTGGTATTGTGGATCTTGGGAGAACTACAGATCCATCAGCCACCTATCAGTGGTTTATAAAATCTTCACTAAGGTTCTTTCACATATTCTTGAAGGTGACACTAGACATGGTTCAACCGAGAGAACAAACTGGATTGAGGAGTGGTTGCAGTACTACAGATTACATCCATGTTCTGAGAGAACTAATTGAAAGAATGAAGGAATATGAGCTCCCATTTTAATATTGTATAATAGATGAATAACAGATCCTCCAGCAAATTCTGTTTCTCACATTGTATATATTATTAGGACAGGGGTAAGCTTATATGCTGTTGTATATACATAGCAAATTTTCAAGACATGAAAAACAAACCTAGGTAAAAAGATTTGACAAATATTAAGAACTCACCAAATCTATTTTTTCAGTTGCTGTTCATAATTTATTATCATTGTTGATGCATAACCAGTAGGTACAAAGACCAAAAGATATGGAAGATGAATGAAGTAAAGTTTTAAACCATTAATTAATAAAAAACAGCTAAAAAAATTAAACGAAGGAAATAAAGTTGAAAAAACAATTAAAAACGGATAAAAACGAGTGTTACAATCTTGAGAAAAACTTTAAATTTAGCTATGTGTATAAGCTATATCCTCCACTGTGGTGTTCAGACGTGTTTCAACCATGTCAACATGGCCTTTCTCAGTGGTCGACAATGTCTTTATTAACATTGCTACTTCTTCACAGCCAGTTCATCATACCTGGCAACATCATGATCCGCATCGCGCATGTTGCTCCATCTGGTGGATGTTTATAATGTGATTTCTTCAGTTTTATGGTTAAATTTCTGTTCCAACCAATTACACAGGTCTGCAACCAAAAAACTGCACAGGATTTTTATACTGTTTCGTACAGATTTTTACTCACTGAAACCGGGGAAAATACTCAAAAAATTCCATCACGTCAGGTTTTCTTCCAAAACTCGTGTTTGTAGTTTCATTTAGAGTGAAACTCCCGTTTAACTCGAAATCTGGTACCCTATTCTTGATTCTAAAAATCCTATGCAAAAGTGATTACTTACCTTCATTTAATATGTATTAGAATGAGTCTCAAGAATAACTTATACAAAGAGAAAATGAGCAGAAGGGGTGGGGGCAGTGGAGCAGTGGAAGGGTGGCAGGGCAAGGGTAGTGTTGGCGGTGTGAGGAAGCTCAGGTTGATCATGTCCCAACCGCTTTAATTTGTTTATAGCGAAAAGTGAGGAATCTTACTGGCTGGGTTGAGGATGTTTATACACGTTCTCTAGGGTATTAGGAATGAGTATAAACAAGCGTATTGTCAGATTTGATCATGTTTCAAATAAGAAACTTTTTGCTGTTTTGTTTTTTTATTTACATGCAGTGCCATTTTGGAACATTTTTTATCGAGCCAGAGGAAGAAGCAGGTGTTGCCGATACTACAGAGAGAGATGATCGGCAGACACGCAGGTGTCAACATAACCTTGTTCGCTCTCGTGTTCACCTATGTTTTACGTGTTATTTCACTGGTCTTTTTGAAGGGAGCGAGGCTAGTTTCCATTTGCTTCACCACAGGAAAAGCGTTTGCTTCTAGATGTACGGAGAGTCAGTGTGTGTACTCAATGCGGTGTATACAAACAGCGAGGAGCCACAATCAGTTTACATTGGGCATTCAAACGTGACTGTGCTCGTGTTGTTAGTTATATACGTATTATGGCTCCAAGAGGTTGTGTTATTTCTCCTGACAACTTTTGTTTTATTTGTGGTGAATACACTGTTAAAAATCAACAAAGAAACATAAGTGATTCCGTGAAGAAAGTGTATTTTGCTTACTTCAAGTTGAAACATGGGGATCAAGACAAAGCCTGGGCTCCTCATAAGGTGTGCAGAAGGTGAGAGGAAGATCTCTGTTTGTGGTTTAAGGGTAAGAAACACTCATTTCGTTTTGGCATTCCTATGATGTGGCATGAAAAGCAAAACCACACTACCGACTGCTATTTCTGTTCGGTAGATGTAAAAGGTTTCAATACAAAAAATAAAAATAAAATATCTTACCCAAACCTAAATCCAGCTATTCGTCCAGTGCCTCATAGCTCTGCAATACCAGTTCCACACCCACCTTCCAGTTTGGATGATATCCTGAGTGATTCTGAGGACGGAAACACATTACCTCCCCAGGACGAATTTAGTTCAGATTTTTCTGTTGATGAGGGACCTCAACTTTTTCATCAAAGCAAGCTCAATGACCTGGTTAGAGATTTAGTTAGGCCTTTCATAAGATGCTGCCGAATTGCTGGGGTCAAGAATAAAAAATAAAAACCTGCTATCACCTGGAACCTCATTTTCGTGGTACAGGCACAGAGATAGAGAGAGAGAATTCACTACATTTTTCTCCAAAGAGGTAAATCTAGTTTTTTGTAGTGATGTTCAAGGGCTAATGAAGTGTTTTTAAATAGAATATGATTTATCTGAGTGGCGCATATTCATTGAATCCTCAAAAACAAGCCAAAGCAGTCTTCCTGCATAATGGGAATAAATTTACATCACTTTCTGTAGGACACTCGGTGCATTTGGAGGAAAATTATAACGATGTGGCAATGATTCTTAAGAAAATAAAATATCAAGAACATTGCTGAATGCTTTGTGGAGATTTCAAAATACTAACCGTGTTGTTAGGCCATAACCGTGTTGTTAGGCCAGCAGGCAGGTTATATGAAATATCCCTGCTTCCTTTGCTTGTGGGACAGTCGAGCCAGAGATCTCCATTGGACAAAAACTGACTGGCCACTTCGAGACGCCTTAATCCCCGGCGAAAATAACGTCATTAATACAACCTTGGTTCTTCCTGAAAAGAAAGAAACCAAAAAGGTTTTATTACCACCTCTTCATATTAAATTGGGGCTTATGAAGCAGTTTGTGAAATCACTGCCAAAAGATGGGGAATGTTTCAGATATCTGTGTTCCAAGTTCCCAAAACAGTCTGAAACCAAGTTGAAAGAGGGAGTTTTTGCTGACCCCGACATACGAAAATTGTTATCCGATCCCCTCTTTTCAGAAACAATGGGAGAAAAAGAAAAAGAAGTGTGGGACTATTTCAAAGACGTAGTGCACAAGTTTTTGGGTAATACTAATAAAGACCCTCACTACTAAAGATTAAAATTAGCAGTCGCCACTTGCCACATGGCGACTGGATAACACAAAGTGGCCAGTAGAAAAAGTTAGTTTAGTCGCCACGCTTGAAAATTTTTCAGCCAAATTATTTTTTCATTTATAGAGTTCATTTGCAATTTTATAAACACTTCTGTTAATTAGAAAATACATCTTCAAATCATCCAACTCACGCGTGGTGAAAAACAGCCCTTTCCTCCGCAAATAAGTGGGTGCGGTCTCTTTATATTGTAGATTCACTTTTCAAGAAAGGGAGTGGCTATTTTTGTTTTCCCACTTCAGTTGGGGCACAAAGTAACCATATTGAGAATGTACATCTGTGGCTATAGATGGAACTGTTATGTCACAAGCCATCTCAGCAGCTTGTTTTTTAAAGTACTAAACTTCTCTGAAAATGCATGGTTTCTCATAGTTTAGGCACTTCTAATTTATTAACAAAAAAGGCAAACATTTTTCCTTTTGTTTACAAAAAGAAAAAAGTTCAAAATCAGGACTTCACTTTTCGTCCATCTTTCATTCAACATGGAGTCATGTTTCCTTTGCACGTGTGTAAGCAGTAGCTTTTGGAACATTAATTTCGCTTTAAACAAAATAAAAATAAATTCTTGCTCTGCCCCTTAATACAGCAAAATGTTACTAAGGTATGGGGAAAAAAGTTTTTCAGCACAATTAAATATCAAAAAACGTTACTCCATTGTTCACTCTGCTGCGATGATAATTTTACAGATCACGGAAATTACTGATTTCATCATGGCCAGATTAAGTACTGATGTTGAAATTTAATTTAGCTTTAAAAAGCGAAAGCGGAAAAATATTATCTGTACAGATTGGTTATGAAGAACATGCTGATAGAAGTAGCAAAAACTTCACTAGAAAAAATTCTTAAAATAAGAAGTTGTTCTTTTTTATTGTTACCAAAGATATTAAAAACGAGAAACATAATCAGAAAAATATAAAAAATAAGAATATAACCAGAAAGGGAGGAAAGGCAGCTTAGGGTAAAAAAAAAAAATTGAAATTTAGAAAATTATGGAACGTTTTCATCCGTGTTAAAGCAATCATTTTCGGGTGGCAAACAGCATGAAGAGGCCAAAATTATATTGAACAAATGTTACGATATTAGAAATAACCAATAAACAATCCCAAAAATGTCTAATAAATGTTAGAATCTTGAAAACATGAAACTAAACTTTGTACAAATGTTGAATAACATTTCAGAGATTTTCTACTTCCGCTATATATTTGATGTTTCCAGTACTCCATAGTGGATCAACGATTCCCGTACTGACTACAGAAAATTCATTGCACTTACAGTATCTGTGGTCAGTGGTAGTAGCAAACAAGAAAAAAATGATAAATCGTTAAAATTCTATTTATGCTGGACGTTTTGTGAGGGGAAAAAAATCCCCCACATTGGGTTTGAAAACTGACATAATCTGATTGAATCAGGACATTTGGCAACTGTGCATGTGTTTTTATCGTCACTACTATGTTTTCAATACATATGAAGGTTTATCATTGACTTTAACATAATATTTATTACAACCAAAATAGGAAATTAGTAGATTTTTTTCTGTATAATGGTTAGGAATTGTTGTGAGTCTGTAAAAACAAGGTGACCAGGTTGATATCCCATTTTCTCCCAGACTAATAAACTATGGCAGATGTATAGCCATGATTCAGTACTGGCAACCACACAGTACCACAGAATGATTCTGCCATGAGATGTGAAATTCATTTTTGAAAGCTCTATAGCCTGTTTTTATTTTGACACCAAGAAGAACCTAACCAAAAACAAAAAGTAATGAAAAGAAAAATTTGTAATTAGCAGAATGGAAGCAGCTTCAAAACATGTCTGTTTATTTTTGACCACCAATAACACACCAGAAACTGCTACAGAAATTGAAAACAAGTAATTTTTAGTACAAGAAGGTCATTGCACGAATTGTTGAAATACTGCTGACCATTTTGCCAAGCAATGCAGAAGTTAAGAGAATACAAGCATCATGGGCAATATTCTTGATGACAAGACAATGCTTATGCAAAATATGACTTTAGAAAATAGGCAGCAATTAAAGTAAGCCAAAGTATTGCTTGAAAATTTTGACCCATCCATTGCTATCAATTTATGGTGAAGAGATTTTATTCAAGAACATAGAGTGAGACCAAATAAAAATGATTAAATTATTTTTTCAATAAGAATTGTTTGTCTAGAAAATGTGGTTGACCTTTTGTTGAAAAAATATATAGCTTTTAAGATTATATTTATGCATTTAATTGCACTGGGCAATAGAAAGTTGGCCCTTGTAACTACTAAGCTTGAATTTACCTATGTCTAAATATATGAAAGATATACAGTGCAGTGATAAAATGTGTATACAACACAAATAACCATAAGTAAAGTGACCACAAGATCTTGACCATCCACTGGCCAATGGCCACTAGAAAAAATCACCAGTTTTGATCTTTACTCACTACAAAAATATTGTACAACACATGTTGGCTGCGTATAAAGCTCAAGGATGCAAGATGAGCTTAAAAGTTTATTTCCTACACTCCCATGTCGACTATTTTCCCAAAAACTTGGGAGCCCTCAGTGAAGAGCAGGGTGAAAGATTTCACCAAGATGTCCGTGATATCGAGAGACGTTACCAAGGACGATGGGATGTCAATATGCTAGCTGACTACTGTTGGATGCTCAAGCGGGAAACAGAAAGTGGAAAGCGGAAGCGTGTTCGGAGAAGTATCAAAGAGAAAAAGAAAAGGTTTCATAGGCAAAAAGAATGAACACGGAATGTTAAGTACATTTCATGAAGAAATTGTTTGTTTATTATAAGAAATATTTTTTAGTTCATTGTAATGAAATGGTGGTTTTCTCATTATTGTTATGCTTTTTTTATACAAACACCTTGTATTTTGCAAAAAAACTGTACATGATGGAGGGAAATGGAGGTTATTTTTTGATTCAGCACGCTCGAAAAACATAACATTTACCAAAAACATCCCATGCAGCTGAAAATTTTTTTTTTTGCAGACCTGTGTTATTGATTTACTGAAGACTGAGTGTCATAAAGCTGGCCTTTGGACTGCTGAAAAAGTCCATACTGACACATTATTAACTCTAAATAATGACCCCATCTCTGTCTTAAATAAAGCAGGTGTTTAACAAATTCCCGTATTACCACAAGCCAACAAAAGCTGCAATAATGCTATCTATGTAGGAAGTGTTAAAAGGAACTTGAACATTAGACTAAATAATCATATAAATAACTGGAATAAAAAACAAATAAAAACATTATTAATACAATATTGCCTCAATAATTCTGTACCCAACTGGAAACATACCCATATGATAACTTCACACCACAAGCATAGACAAATTTTAATATCTGAAAGCCATCATCACTATTGAGAAGACTAAGAAATACAATTGTAATACTAACTTGCTAACTGAACTATAATATGCATGGAAATACTTGATTAAACAAGAAAAAACAGAAATTGAACTGTAAAACTGAAGAAATCACAGTATAAACATCCACCAGATGGAGCAACATGTGCAATGCTGATCATGATGTTGCCAGGTATGATGAGATGCCAGTGGTTCCATCTGACAATGAAGAAGTAGCAGTGTTAGCAAAGACAACATCCACCACTGAGGAAAGCCTTGTCAACATGGCTGAAACATGTCTGGACACGTTGGTGGAGGATATAGCTTATATACATACATAGCTGGATTTAAGGTTTTTCTCAAGTTGTAATGCTGTTTTTTTCAATTTTTAATAATTTTTTCAACAACTTTGATTTCCTTTGTTTCATGGGGTTTTTTGCTGTTTTTTATTCATTAATGGTTTCAAACTCTACTTCATTCATTTTCCATATCTTTCGGTTTTTGTACCTACTGAATATGCATCAACAATGACAATAAATTATGAACAGCGACTGAAAAAATTAAGATGTGGCGAGTCTAAATTTTTGTCAAATCTTCTTACCTGTTCATTTTTCACATCTTGAAAATTTGCTATGCACATACAACAGCATATAAGCTTACCATCGTTCTAATAATATATACAATGTGAGAAACAGGATTTGCAAGATGATCTATTACACATCAGAAGTATGTTTGACAGAGAGAACAAATTAGATGGTGAAATTAGTAGGCAAGTGAATTCTCTGTCAAAAGTCATAGCTGCCTTAGGATTTCACAGGAATGATGGGTTCTCAAGGAAGTCCCGAATGGCTGTGTATGTATTTCAGTGAAACCTGGGAACTGCAAAAGAGATATAGGCACAGTTGTATAAAAATAAAATGCATCTGCGTACGCAACCACTGAAACAGAATACATGCTGCAAACCCTCGAAGCGTGAACAACGATATAAATAGAAAAAGATAATGTAAAGAAAAATTAATAAAACAATAAATAATTATAGATGAGGACAAAATAAGTATATTACAATTAAATGTGCAGCAATGTGTGTAAAATGGACCTTTATGGCAAAATATTAAAATATTGGACACTATGAACCACATAAAAACAAGAGACTAAAAGAAAGTCATATAAAAGAGACTTAAAGAAAGTTCTTATATCCAGAAAAAGTCCTATTAATGAACCTTCAAAAATTATAAATAGCATTTTCAACAACTTAACTCAAAAAATAGTAGACTTACAAAATACATAAGGAAAATATTTTAAATTTAATAACTGGCAACTGCCAGAGGGACCTGGCAATAAAATTTAAATTCTTTCTGTGTAAACGAAACTTTTGATACAGTTCCTATACATTGAGAACAGACCTTGATAAAATCTAGAGGCCAGAAACGTCTGTAAAAACAAAAGAACTCAGATGTGAAAATTGAAAAGTTCTTCAAGTTAAAATAGAATTAAGTATATTAATCTGAGTAAAGCCTTGAATAAGTATTTTAATTGCTGTAAATAACATTTTTATTTTTTCTTAATCTACAAGCAAAAACTATCTGCAAAATCTGCTAATAATTTTGAAACTATCCACGAACAGTGTACGCGCGTACGTCTACATTCTGCTACTCTGGATATAGGAGTCATTTGTGTGATGGGGAGATGCGTTACTTACGGGGAGTTTGTGGGCAGACATGCTCTGATCATGTGAAGAATAAAGATGTGTTACAGGTGTGTAAAGTGAGGCAAAATGTTGTTAGTAAGGTGGAGACTAATATTCTTCGGTGGTTTGGTCACATTGAAAGAATGAATGATATGGTTCTGACTCAGAGAATTTTTCAGTCTAAGTGGCAGGAAAGAAAAGTAAAGGAAGGCCAAGGAAATCATGGGAGGACCAGATTCAGGAATGTCTGCTTGAGAAAAAGATTATGAAGTACAAAAGGTCTTGTGTGTGGCGTGTGATGGATGTTAATGAAGCTTGAGCTGTGTGCCAAGATTGCTGTAATTGGAAACATTTGATACACCAACAGTAAGTAAATTCTAGTTCCATCAGTTAAAATGTCTACTTGGCAGATGCCCTTTCTTTAAGAAGCTAACCTCTGAATCTCAGAGAACACCTTTTTTTTTTTTTTTTTTTTGATTGGAGGTTTAATGACCATTGCGAGCAACTCTATGTGCTGTAAACAGTTGCCCGTCCCTAATTTAGGGTCACTGGTTCCAGGGAAAGGAGAGAGCCAGTGCCGTAAGACAAACACAACATCCATGCCACACCGGGATTCAAGCCCAGACCACTTTCGGACGAATAATCAGAGGCCATCGCTTAGACCACTGCGCCACCGGGGTGGCAGAACAGCTTAATGATATGTATGTATCTACCTATTATTCATCTACAATATTAAAATGCTTTATCCATGTATTCCTGCACTAAACTTAGCTTTAAGGTTATGTGCTTAGAATTAATGAACTCCCATTATTGTACATGGCTTTTATTATGAAAAGGCCTTTGATTCCATGAAACCATCAGCAGTTATGTCTTTGAAATCTTGCAGTATTGATGATGCACATATTAGTATTATTAATAACATCTATTGAAATGCAGGTGTGAAGGTTCGGCTGTTTGGTAATACAGCACCAATAAAAGTTGGTCCAGTCATTCATGTGCAGGAAAAACTATGACATCTACCACCTACCTAAACATCATTGTAGACCAGATACATCCTTTCATGGCAAAGGCATTCAAAACTATGACATCTACCACCTACTTAAACATAATTGCAGACCAGGTACATCCTTTCATGGCAAAGGCATTCCCCTTTAGTAGTGAGTAATATTTGCACTATATTATTTATTTAAATTTAGATTAAAGTTTATGCTTCACTGTGCCCTGCCTTGTAGAGCCGCGGCTTAGTGGTTAGTGTTTCAGACTATCGATGCTGGGTCCCCAGGTTCTAGCCTGGGCTGATCTTTCAGAGATGGTGTGATTTACTAACAATCGCTGAATATCCGCCGTGCATCGGACGAGCACGTAAAGTGACGGCCCCCAGGCTGGACCCACGGGTTAAATGGGTATCCTTTCCTATGTCCTCCCTGAAATTCTCTCACCCATCTATGTGCAATATCGTACTTGTACGGTGGCGCCATCTACTGTACTCTAATCTCACTACAAACTGTTCTGTCAAAAGTCGCTAGACTTGCTCTCATTCCTTCCGTTTCTGTGTCCTGCCCAAAAGGCAATCTCGCTGTAGGTGGCTGGGACCTAAACTCTACTCCCTGTGGACGGAAGTCCTACATGAAAATGACAAACCTACTGCTCTCTATACTGCCCTGCAGGAGGGAAATACAACTAATAATGTGTGCATGCAGTAAAATAGGAAAAAAAGAACCTCTGGATGTGTGTGCATGCAGTAAAAATAGGAAAAAAGTTGGAAATTTATGACAGAAAGTAATCATGAAATTTCCCATTGCATGTTGGAGAAAAACATCAATACATAAAATGTGGAAAAGTATTAAAGAGGAAGAAATGAAAAAATTATCACCCTCATGCAGCAGCAAATAGCTGCTGGGCAAAGATATTTCAAAATTCTCCCTAGAAATTTGCTTTGAGGGTATTTTTTCATTTTTCGACGACCGTTTGAGTGATTTTTTTTTTTTTTTTGATTGAAGGTTTAATGACCACCGTGAGCAACTCAATATGGGCAAACGTTAAATGGGTTGAATTTTCCAATTTCCTTATCTTTATTCATAGATGTCGATCCTGATTATAAGATGAGGCAAGTACAGTTAGTGTTCAGCAGTCGCCCGTCCCTAATTTAGGGTCACTGGTTCCAGGGAAGGGAGAGAGCCAGTGCTGTAAGACAAACACAACATCCATGCCTGACCGGGATTCGAAACCCGGACCCCTTTCAGACGAATGATCAGAGGCCATCGCTTAGACCACTGCGCCACCAGGGCTGCCGTTTGAGTGATATCTGGGTTTTCGTGGGCCATTTGATACAAGTACCCAAATGGATCAAAAGAATGACAAAGAAATTTCCTTATTGTCCTAACATGCTCTCTAATTTCTTTTATCAAAACCCCAAAAATTTTCCCAGAAATTCTCAACACATAAATTCAATTTCCAATGCAATTTATATGTTCAGAGTGTCATATAAAAAGGGTTAGATAACAAGGCGCAATGGAAATTTACATATGGTGTTTGTAAATGTTACTCATATCAAAATTTCTTTTTGTGCCCCACTTGAAACAGAGCTATGAGCACCCATGTTAAGGACCACCAACTTCTGGAATACATTATTCTGCAGGACCAGTAGTTTTTTTGTTTTTTTTCAAAATTTTACCTTTGATAACTATGTCTAAATATTAGGTGTGCAACTTAATTCTTGCCCACAGGCACAACATGTTGACAGCAAATTATAGCAAATCGAATACTTACCTAATCAGGGAAATAATCCCCGTCATGTTGGATACATTTGAGCCATCGGTTAGGGAGCTGCCGAATGCCACTGCGGAAAAAAACAGGGCTGTTTCAAGTTGATAAAGTCATCAATACTTGTGTGGACCTCCTTGACAGAAGTGAAGCATAACACTCAAGTGATGTTGCAGGGAGCGAAAGAGGTGATAATCCGACAGAGCGAAATCTGGAGAGTTCGCCGGGTGGGACAAAATCTCCCATTCCAGATCGGTGATCGTGCTTTAAGTCGTTTTTGCGGTGTGAGGACGCGTGTTATCCTGAAGCAACAGGACCGACCTTCTGCCCTTGACGGTGTATGGCCTTTTCGCTTCCATTGTGTCACTCACACGAATGAGTTGCTGACAATAACGCTCAGCATTGACCGTTTCACTAGGTTTGAGCAACTCGTAGGGTACAACACTGCACTGATCCCACCATATGCACAGCAACAACTTCCTGGCATGGATATTTGGTTTGGCAGTACTGGGGGTAGGCTGACCTAGATAAAACCACAATTTGCGCCGCTTAGGATTATCGTAGAGGATCCACTTCTCATCACAGGTCAAAATCTTGTGGAGGAAATCCTTCTTCTTGAATCTGGAGAGCAAGGACACAGCAACATCGTAGAGCCTAGACTTGTTCGCAGCTGTGAGTTGGTGGGGCACCCAATGGACCTCTTTGTGAATCCGTCCACGCTTGTGCTTGCCGTATAACTCTGAGTTCCTGGGCGAGCTCTGACTGTGTGCGACAGGGATCCGCGTCCAACAGTTGTTCCAGTTCCTCATTGTCAACTTTCTGTGGTTGTCCCGGACGTTCTGCATTACGGAGATCGAAATTTCCATGCTTAAACTGCTGGAACCACTTCTTACACGTACTGTAGGACACAGCAGCCTCACCCAAAGCAGTACAGATCATTTTGTGGGCTTCTGCAGCTCTTTTGTTCAGCTGAAACGCGAGCAGGAGGCAGTGCCTCAAATGTTGCTTCTCGAACGACATTGCTTTCCTCGTCAACTTTCGTCCCTTCTGTCACTACAGCTGTGAGCGGTTACAGTTGCCTGGAAAGCTGTTGGATGGCGCTGCAATCAGCCATATTTGCACACAGCTATTTGCATTTGCCGACGTTCTATGATCGCTATGCGGTTAGGGGTCGAGAATTAAGTTGCACACCTAATATATAAAATATACTGTGCAACAAACATCCTAAGCAAGGTAGCCACTAGATTTTAGATTTTGATCATCCACCAACTACTTGGCAAAATTGGCAAGTTTCAGCTACAGCTGCAACAGGAAATTTGCAATTAAAAGTTCTAAGAATAAAAACCTGTCTTTTTTAATTATCTGTTCTGAATTTTTGTTTCAATAATTGGAAACTTTCCAAATGCTAAAAACGGCATTAAATAAAGACGCTATCATAAAGAGTAAAATTCTGAAAAAATTCTATCATAAAGAGTAAATTCTGAATTCTGTATATTTTAAAAAGTAAAGAAATATTTTACAAGTATTTAAGTCAAAATATTCTCATATTGGAGAATATCCTGCAAAAGTTTGCACCCAAGAATTTTACAACACTGTATGCAACACTCATTTGGTTTATGATTGCCATATTTTTGGCTTATAAGTCAATATGGGCAAACGTTAAATGGGTTGAATTTTCCAATTTCCTTATCATATTTTTGGCTTATAAGTCAATATGGGCGTACGTTAAATGGGTTGAATTTTCCAATTTCCTTATCTTCGTTCATAGATGTCGATCCCAGGGGCGGCTCCTGCTGGGGGCTGCAGCCCCCCCACCCATATTACGAAGCACATGTTATAATTTTTTCTCTCTTTCCTGCCGTTCATAGTTCCCTGACGGCCTAACCTTATTTAGTTTCCGTGTACATTGTACAACTGCAATATACGCAATGCGCGAGACTGCAAAATTCGCAGCTCTTTATCTAAGCTGAAATTCCCGTATGTAACATCTGTGTGTTTAAACTTACAAGGTGGAGATACAACTTTACCAGGACTGGTATCTCTGCAGCCCTCGCTTCAAAATATCTTTTCATTGGCTGCTGTTAAAACAAACTTCGTGGCTCGTGATGTCGATCGCCTAGGGTGGGGATAACTTGTGCAGGGATCAGAAAATCTAATGAAGGGAAGCGTCCCTCTCTGAACCCCCACTGCAATTCCCGTTCCCCAAAAGCTTTGGAAGACTGAACGGTGTGTGTGGGGGGGGAGGTCACTCGAATGCATTTCTTGTTTTTCATCGGAGACTGCAGTTCCTGCAGCCCTTAGTACTAAATCCGTTTTCACTTGCTGCCGTAAAAACAGTCCTCGTGATGACGATCGCCTAGGGGTAAGCTGGACGGGTAGGGCGCATAGGGCGAGGGTGGTGAATAGAGAAATTTCCCGCTCAGAACCCGTTCTGCGATTCGTCTTAAGCTTTGGGAACATAAAAGAGAAGGGAAGGAGGGTCACTCCAATATATTCCTTTCCGTGTTTCTCCGGAGAAGAAATGTTGATTATTTGACATTCGCATTAGCGGTCAGTTTGCTTTTGCTGTTCGAGAGTTCAGTTCGAAACGTTATTGTCCCTTGCGTGTCATCAAATTCTGTAGTTAGTATGGCGCACACTATGGAATATCTGAAGCAGATTCAGTTCAGCAATTTGACATTTCAAGAAAAATTAGACTTGAAAAACTTTGGTAGACCGATGCCTGATTTGAAAATAACGCAGATAGCACATAGCCGAAATAAAAGTTATCAGCGTAATTTTAACACTAAGATGTACATGGAAAATGACTGGATTTGTGGATGCGAAGTCTCAAACTCCCTGTTTTGCTTTCCATGTCTGTTGTATGGTGGGGACTCTGTGAGGACCAAAACAGGTGTGAACGACTTAAAAAAACTCTGTGAAAAACTGAAAAAGCAAGAAAATTCTACGAAGCACATAGAAAGTTCAGTGGATTTCGCGATGTTGGGGAGTGTCAATATTGCTACGCAAATGGATAGTGCATACAAATTGAGCACTGAACGCCACAATAAGGAAGTCGAGAAAAACAGGTCAGTGTTTTAAAAAATTACTGATTGCATCAAATTTTGTGGAAATCACGAGCTTGCACTAAGGGGCATGATGAAACATCGGAATCCTCTAATTCCAGAATATTTCGAGGTTTACTCGATTTTGCTAGTCAGTCAGACCCAACAGTCAGGGAACATTTGGAGAATTCAACAGTCTTCAAGGCACATCAAAAACAATCCAAAATGAGCTCTTGGAGTGTATGTTAGAAATTTCACGCCAACAAATAAAACAGGAAATTGATTCTGCACAGTTTTTGTCCATTATGGCAGATGAAACCACAGATGTATCGGAAATAACACAAATAGCAATTGTATTCCGATATGAGTTAGAAGGTTGCGCTGTCGAGCGTTTCTGGGGCTTTTATAATCCTTCTGGGCAGGATGCTGCTTCCATTTCAGGATGTCTTCTAAAAATGTTGGAAGAAATAATTCCCAATGAATCTCAGAAATTAATAGCACAGAATTATGATGGTGCAGCTGTGATGAGCCGTGCAACTTCAGGTGTCCAGGCCAGGGTGAGACAGATATATTCTAATGCTTTTTATATTCATTGCTATGCTCATCAGCTAAATTTAGTGATGGAGAAAGCCGCATCACAAAACACTAAAGCCAGGATTTTTTTTTCAAACTTATCTGGAATACCTACATTTTTTTCACGTTCACCACAAAGATTAGCAGCTCTTAACACTGTTGTTGGAAAGAAAATTCCACACTCGGTGACGACCCGTTGGAATTTTAATATTCATACTGTGAATTCTGTTTTTGAACAACAAGTCAATCTATTGGAATGTTTTCGATCACTCAAGGAAAGTAGTACATCTCCAGCAGTTACAATAAATGCTGCAAGTGGGCCTGAACGGCTATTGAATTTAAATTCTGGTTGACATTTTTTCATAATCTTATGCCTCACGTAGACATATTATACCACCAATTGCAGAATCGTCAAACGGATGCAGTGAAGACAAAACATTGTGTTTCAGCTTTCATTAACACTGTGCAGAACATAAGGGCTCATATGCCAACTGACAGACAATACAGACTGTTCTGAGGACGAAACTCCGGATCAGCCTCCCCTCCAAAAAAGAGACGGGTCGAGCAGAACAACAATATTAGAATAGTTGCCGCAAAAGAAGTATGTGATCTAATTATCACTCAAGCCACTGAATGGTTTCATTTCACAGATCATCTTGAAGCTGCCAAACTTTTTTACCTGAAAATTTTGCCAGTTACGCTAAGCAGTTTCCAAACCATGAGATGGACATTGCAGTAAAACGTTTTGGAGTGCTAGAAAAGGAAAAGCTGTATTCGGAGCTCAGCGTGTTGTATAACTGAAGCGATTTCCACAATATTACAAGTGCAACTTAGCTGTTACAGTTCATGCTGAAAAATAATTTGGAAGCATCCTTTTCAGAAACTGTGAAACTTCATCGCATCTTAGTTACTATCCCAATGACCACTTCAGAGCCAGAACGTTGTTTCTCGTCCCTCAAGAGAATCAAGAATTTTTTAAGGAACAATATGGGAATAGATCAACTGACAGCACTTGCAATGTTGTCAATAGAAAAAAACATTATTGCTAGCACCAAGAAATTCAACGAACAAGTTATTGATATGTTTGCTAATCGTCGAGATCGGCGCATGGAATTTATTTACAAGTGACAGGTATGTATGTTATCACTGCTAAAAAAAAATTTACACGCTTTGCTAAAAACTGCTAACATTTTTATTTTGTGTGTATTTTTTGATCCTATGTGGTGCCCTGTTTAGTGTTGATCACTATAAAATATTTTTAATATCTTATATCTCAAACAGAATAACTTTTTTTTTTTCCCAAAATTTAGAAACATTCTTTTGTGACCGATAACATTTAAAAATCGTAATGTTTAGGTACAATTAAATTTGCAACATATTTCATAAAGGAAATTAGAAAATTTTTTAAGTCACATTGGAACAGGTATTTTAGGTGAAGCCAAAATTATCGGTATGATTGATCCTGAAGCACAATAACAGTTTGTTTGATACAGTAACATTTCAAGTAGTTCTTAAGCCCCCCCCCCCCCCCCCCCAGGAGTGATGAAAGTCCTGCATACTCGTATCTTTAAACTTACATTTCTAAACAGTCTTCACTGCTTTAAAAGTTCGTTAACATCTAACATGCACTTCGTAAAACATAAATTTACTAATTTAAGCAGTACTGAAGTTTTAATTACGGTGAAATTCCTTTGTATCATATTTATTAATCAATTTAAAAAAAAAAATATTTTGATCTCCCTATCACTGCAAGTCATTTCTCAATTTTAACGCTAGGAAGTAAATTTTTTATTACTTTAATTAAAATTAAGAACTGTTTAAAAATTCTTAAAGCACTTGAAGGAAGTCAGAAACTGTTAAATTTGACATTATTGACATTTCCCGCTTGCACTGCAAATTTTCTGCGGCTTCCGCTAAATATCAGTAAATTACGCAAACCATGTGTTTTTGTTACAAAATGTATTCTTGATATTCCTTGAGCAGTGGAAAGTTACATAACTGCCAGTATTCCAATACGGAGTGCGCTGGGCCGAGGTAACTCAGTGGCAGCATGCTCGCCTCCCGACTTGAAGGGTTCGAGTCTCGTTGCCGCTGAAGACCTGTCATGGTTCGGAAGTGATGTTAGCCGGCGGTACCGGGGTAATGACTCCTCGTTATAAATAAACCTAACTCCCATCCTCCGATGTCTGGCCCGGGCCGTTTAGCCCTCAGTGTAGCATAAATAATCACCGGTGGGGGTCAGCTAATAATGTTTTATATATATAATGGAAAATAAACCAGCAGGCAACCGGTGAAAGAAAACATCAAAGTGATTTACTTGCATTTGGAAAATAAGTGTATAAGTGCAAACTGGATATCTTTTGCTTGTTAAACTTTTAATTAATCATCTCTGTTAATGTAAGTATCGGGAGGGAAAAAAGCTGAAGTGTATCTGTGAAATTAAGCTCTAAGCATATAATATTTTTTATTCATTTCAACTGTATCACACAAAAATTTGGCTGTATGTGTACACAACACAGCAATAAATAACCCTTACCAAAGCACGAACAGACGCAAAAAAATTTATCTTTGAGAAAGATATCCATAAAATTCGGATGCAGCCCCCCCCCTGTCAACTAGGCACGAGCCGCCACTGGTCGATCCTGATTATAAGTTTAATGAGGCAAGTACAGTTAGTGTTCTGAAATTCTGTAACTATTAATGTTTCAGTAAATATCAAAAGGAAGAGAAAGTGAGGTAACTTCTCCATTTTTCTTTTCCATGAAAAGTTAAATTTCGTAAGCTTATTATTTTTTTACAAACATATGCCACTGTACTTTTTTTTAATTATTATTGGCTTATTTGGATTTTTAATAATCACCACGAGCAAATTGATGGGCTATAAATTGTCTTCCGTCTTTAATTTAGTGCCACTGGTACCAAGGAAGAGAGGCAGCCAGTGCCTGAAGACAAACACATCGATGCCTCACTGGGATTCGAACCCAGAACCATCTTGAGCCAGTATTCCTTTCCCTCTGACCAACAGTAAGAGAAGCGGCCACATAAAGAAGAAGAGAAACGAGGTCACACAAGTGTGCTAAATCAAGTGAAGCTTGTGATGTGAGTTATTGTTCTCTGCTTTCTTCCAAAGTCTGACTGAAATCAGAAACCAAAGGAGCTCATGATTTCAATCAGAAATACGAAATAAATTAAGATAAGCAAATGGTAGCAAATGCCAAGTTTAATTCAGTTAAAAAATAAATTCAGAGAATGACAAAGGTGGAAAATGACTGCCTTTGCTAGCAGCTGGTGGCCACTGCTGTTCTTAAAGAGCAAGCACTGCCAGCTGTTGACACAATTGCCACCCAGGGTTCATCCTAGGACTAAAAAAGAGCATGGTGCTTATTATGGAAAAATGGTCAGATTACACTTTCAAAGGGAATTGGTGTATCATCAACCTTAAAAAAACAAAACCGTAGAAGCAGCATAAATTCACTGCAAGAGTTAAAGAATAATTCACTGGTGATATGAAAATATTATTATAAGATATGTATACAAAGACATGTCAGAATAATATGACCACCCTCGGAATCACAGTGTACCCGCCCAGTCACATCATAAAGTGTTGACCACAAGGTTGACCGCATGGAGCATGGAGATATAAGCAGCCGGCCAGGACAGATGAGCCACAGTGCATTACATGAGGACAAATGGGCAAAGGCCGTGATTTGACGGACGTGCAAAAAGGAATGATCATCGGCTACTGCGTCAAGGGTGGAAGCATCTCAGAAACAGCAGACTGTTCGGAAGCTGCTGTAGTAACGGTGTACCAAAGAATGGACTGCTGACACACCAAGTACCTCCCGATGTCACAACTGTGATTCCCCTAAGGCCATCAACCCCAGAGAAGAACGTAGCCTCCACCGACTGGTAAAGGCCAACTGACGCATAACAGTACATCAACTGACCAAGCAAATGAACGCTGCGTCACCTAGGCCATGTGCCCAATAACAGTAGAACAAACCCTGTTACGCATCGGTCTCCAGGTCGAAGCTGCGTCAAGGCGCCCATGTTAACACACATCCATCGGCAATCACGCCTACAGTTCGCATGAGACTACCGTCATTGGACAGTGGAAGAGTGGGGAAAGGTTGCCTTCAGGGGTGGGTTGGGACAACCAACCAGGCCGGGAAATTTAGTCTTGTGGTCCACTACAGCAAGGATTACAACTCCTCCCCAATCCAATTTCTTCAGACCCTATAAAAAAAAACCCTAAACACTCCTTCATTTGAAGGTGTGTGTATAAGTTTAAACAAAATTCAGGAACGAAAAAAATAATTTAATATTTTATCGATGGACAGCAAAAATTTTTAGATTGGATTCCAAGGGACAGGAAAAGACCCAGAAGAAGACCACATGGGAGATGGGTGGATGAAATTCGAAAGTATGCGGGAGTAACATGGAAGAGACTGGCACAAGACAGACCGTTGTGGAGGAAACTTGGGGAGACCTTCGTCCAGCAGTGGATTGATAATGGTTGATGATGATGATGACACAAAATTATGCATAGCAGTACTGCTATGCAACGAAAAAAAGTATATCCAACGTTGTCTCCATTCTCCCTTGGCCGGAGGAATCGCCTGACCTCAATCACATAGAGCACTTGTGGGACAATTTGGATTGATAGGTTCAACGTTCGGACCTGCAACCATGTCATCTCCGGGACCTCCAAGCTCTGCTGCAGTGCGAATGGGCACGTGTGCCTCGGGCAACCTTCCAGGGCATCACTGTGTCCATGCCGCTTGCCGCTGTCATTACCGCTGTCATTACGGCCAAGGGTGGTTATTCCCATTATTAGGTAAGTGGTCATATTATTCTGACACAACTCTATATTTGGGGCTTGTAAACTTTCATGCTGGTTCACCAGTCAGGCAAATATGCCACTTGCCAGCTGAAAATTGATGGCCCTGTGGGGCTGATTTTTAGCTGGTGAGTAGGCATCTTTTCAAACTGCATTAGGGGAAATCATTCTACTGGGCTTGTGGCTTCGTGTTCCTTCTTAAGCACACCGTGCCAGGATGTTTTGACTCAGGGGATTTGTTGTCCAGTTTCTTTCACAGAGAAACTGGTTTCCCATGCTGGTGCACAATCACACATCACTTTGGTGAATTAAAGTAAGCTTTATTAAGAAACTAATACTTTTACGCATCCAACAATAGGCATAATAACGTATAAATAACTGCCGAATGAATTTAAACTGCTATATTTAATTTTTTTACTCATCAACTAAAACTTTCCACTCATCACAGACGAGTAGACGCTGCCATTTTTCAAGCCCTGTATATATTGTTATCAGGGAGTGCTAATTTAATTTGAGAAAATATTCTTTCTGCTGTAGCATTTGAAATTGGTAAGGTACATGCAATGTTTAAAAGTTTCTGTATTGGTGAGAATCTTCTATTCACAGTTCCTTCTGATTTTGACAGAATTGAACATATTTTCAGAACAGGCAAATTACTACTCTCAATATCAGTTTAGACAGAAACATTGATTTGTACTCATCCCACTCTAATATTAAATCATCATCTAGATTGAAGTACTCAGCCAGCAATTTGCATCATTTTCTTGTATTTTTGTCATTTTCTTGTACTTCAGTAATGCCATAAAGGCTTAGAATGGTTTCTGATCCTAATTTTCTATGATCTAAGATACCAAGATTAGTAACAATAGACTGGTTTGCTAACAGTCTAGAAACGGTTTCATGCAAATGATCAATAAATGCATGTGCATCTTTCAAATAGGCCGTTTGGGGTAGAGCGGTCATTTTAGGCTTGAGGGCAGGCAGGGTGGGATTTTTAATTAAAGGGCAAGCTCGGGGGCAGCACCCTTTTAAAAACAACTAGGATGAACCCCATGTCACCAGCCAGTCAACTGCATGATTGCAATGTGTTTCAGAAGATAAATTATTGTGAGAAAAACGATGCACAATAATTGTAATTCGGATGGTTTGAAAACCAATCTTGGCGGGATCACAAGGGGGATAGAATTAACGAGTAACTGCTGCCACTCTGAATCAGATGCGATGATTTTAATTAGATTTCTGCTGAACAGAAATATCCATTTCAGTGCACTTTTGAACAAGTTCTTAGTGAAAGCAATATTACTTTTTGTACACTATTGGAATGGTTCCTTATAAACATAATATTGCATTTTGGATGCTTGGATCATAACCGAATCTAAGGCACAATATTTTTTTTTCTCATTGACAAATTTCAATGACCAAACAACAGGTGCATCATCATGGCATGCAAGCTGAGGCCCAGATTTCTAAAGAAAAAGTCTCATTTTCTACACAGGAAAATATGGCATGTGAAATGTAATCACTAAAAATGTTACAATTTGAAGAGAATTATCTGGAAAATGTAAGGAAATGCTCATCCACAGTTGATTTCCTTGAATGAAAGGAAAATGTAAATATGTTCAGAGATTAAAAAAGAAACGGATACAAAAAAAAGGGGGTTGAAACAGCATACAGATTGATTTCATTTCAAGTAGAAACCAAACGATTATTAAAATGTGCATCTAATCTTGCATTACATATCTGTGTGGTAGGATTTTTTATTTAACTTTTTCATTCTCTTTTTAAGAATACTTTAAATTTTAAATAAGTTCCAGACAAAAAAAAAAAAAAAGTGATTTTGGTAAACACAGAATATTTAGTACTAAGAATGAATTACAAAAAGACCCTTTCTGAATGTCTATAAATTCTATTTTCCAGAATGACTAATATAGCAAATGTTGCAAAGCATTAACCCTCCTAGTGGCAACACAAGACAGATCTGAAGCGCAGCTTTACGTGTGTGCAACAGCACGCCCAATGGTGTGAACTTGGTGACCAGAACAATCCCTGTTTCATCACAGATAAAACCAGTTTTCCTTCCCAAAATTGTCAGCAGTTTTTACAGGAAACACACTTCAGGTTTTTGTTTGCACTGTCGAAATGAAATTTATTGCACATGTAAAGTATTTAAAAAATAAAAAAAAAGTACCTAGACGTGTGCAAGCCATCCATCTCGAATTTTCGCTTTTACAGATTACACAAACACTCAGGGTGGGGGACTGTTTAGTGTTTCTTCTTACTTTTTCATTTTTATGCATCATCAATATATTTGTGTGCAGTGTTTATTATTATTATTATTATTTCTGCATTTCTGATACTTCGAAATGCTTTTATTATGGGAAAATTATTATGAGCTAAAAAGAAAATTTTGTGTTATTAAATTTTGTCTTTCCTTTTTTTGTTCAGAACTTCAGTTTTAAATTTAAAACTTTTAACAAACTTGCAAAATGCATTTTTTAACTAAACATGTATACCTAAAGAGAAATATCTTAGGGAAAGTGCAAATTGTCAAAACTTATTGAAGTGTTTTTTTTTGTTGTTGTTGTTGTTTTTTGTCATTGATCAGTTTATTATTTTAATGTAAAATTATATAAGTATTAAGTGAAATTTCTAACTTTGCCCAGCTAAATAATGTCTTTTTTATTAGAAATCTAATTAAAAAATTTAATTATACATAGCAGAATTGTACTGAAATTACAGTGATAAAAAGTTTTGACCACGGGCATGCAAGAAATTTACAAGCACATCGAACTTCAAATTAAAATTGTGGTGCAACAGCCAGAGGTAGGCCCCAAATTTTGTATACACACTGTAGAAATGGTAGTCTATGGCTTAAAACCAAAGAATTCCAAAAAAACATCACCTCTTCCATAGCCCCCCCCCCCCCCCACACACACACACACAGTCCCTATTTGACTCATTTTCAGTAGGGTTGGTGCAGCACTACATTTTCAGCAGTGACAAAACGTTAATAAGATATAAATTTGTATTTTTTTTATGAATGTTCAACAAACTGTTATTTTTTTTTTTTTTTTTTTGCTTTATGACAAACCCATGCCCATTTTTGAAACTTTAACAGCAGCAGAAAAGGCATTTTCAAGAAACCATTTTCAACAGAGGCATTTAGGAAATACTTTCTCCAGGCTAGTGCTATTTTTCTCGGGGTATTTTTTTCGCATACCAGCATAAAAAACCATATGCAGAGTTTGAAAATCGTCAAAGATTATATATATTGCTTTAACACTTTAAGTGTAAATAATGGAATTAATTATGCCAGAACTAAAAAATTAGAAACACAAACAATGAACATTTTAATCCTGTATTGAAATCATATACATAAAATGGAAATAAATGAGCTTCTGATTTGTTTTTTTCTTTTTCTTGTATGACGGACTGGCCTGCGTATTTGTTAGTTTCATTTACAATAGGGTCCACTAAATCATCAGAAAAAAAAATAAAAAAATTGAAGAATTCCAAAGGGTCTTTCTTGTTTGAAATGCTGGCTTTTAATCCAGGATTTCCTGCAAAGGGGAATCTGGGAGAGGGAGGTGGCATTGCATATAGGTTTACTTTGCACCACATTCTAGCATCACAAAGTCCATCATTCTCTTTCGAAATCACTTTTGGATTCATCACTACTGTTATTGTTGCTTGAACTGGAAGATGAATTAAAAAAATTGTCCGTATCACTCTCCATTTCAACTGAATAGCTTGCTTACACAAATGCAGAAAAATTAATTTCCCGTAAAATAGCAAACGATCCGCACACTTTAAAATTCACTTTCGAGAACAAGCTAGTAACAAAAAACAATGAGAAAAAGGATTGTTTGTTTACTGCGACTTGAAATATGCTTATGTGAAGAAATGTTTAGATAACATTTAGCAGAAAAACAGGTGCAACTAAGAAGTCTAGAATTATGATTGTTTGTTCAGTTAGAATTTAAGGCTATTCATAGCATAGATAAATGATGCTTAAAATTCCAACAAACAGTAAACTACAGAAAAATTAAACCTTCCATTTCCGTACGATTGAAATATCAGCTAGTCCAGATGGAACACTGATTACAATCTCTTGAGGAAATGTGCCCCTTGACAAAGAACGAGCTAAGCATGTTTAAGCCACTGGCAGAGTAATCCCACAAAACGACCCCACCATATTTAAGCCGCTGTAAGAGATAGCGGGTGTCCCTGTGCTGACCACGTTCAAACCGGTAGGGGAACAGATATCAGGGAACGACCTATGCACGTCTAAGCCACAGTGGGACCAGATTACTGTGAACAAGCTGAATATGTTCAAGCCATTGGGATGATTAAAAGGAGTATATATTACAGAAATTCTGATCAAGATCAATGTAGCTAAATTTATACCAGTTTTATTGAAAATAAACAAATTTTATTGTTATTTTCTTTTTAAAGTATGGGAAGCATGACCACACACCAAATTTTCTATACCCATCTCAAAAATAGCTTATCAGCTTTCTGCAAAGCTGAATCATGCTCACTGTCATAACAGTGATGGAGGTATCAAGTGTTTCAAATTATTCAAAACTGAAAAAAAATTCAAAGTGCTAAATTAAAACATGTTTAGGAAATAACAGATGAGCATTCCTATAACTCGGCACTCACGTAATTCATCAGATCACCAAGCTTAGTTACCAGAAATCATTTTAGATTGAAAGTGGGTGCGGTGTGTTGCCTCATTTGTGATTACATTTACATTTAATTAAAGAATGGTTTATATCGCACAAGGTGCAGTGAAAGCTCAAAAATCGCTGTTATGGCAAAGATCTTGTAAATAAAATTAGAAATCAAAAGTCGTGAAAACTTTATCATGACTTAAAATCATACGGTAGGCCTATACCTGATGTACGACACAGATACCATACTTCAACGTCATTACATTTTCTGTAGAAGTTGTATTCTGTGCGAATCATACGATATTTAATTATTTCATCAACTCATGCAACAAAATTTTCAAGAACTAAAATAACAACTCACTACGCTTTACATAAACACTCCATATGATTACTGTCAACAATCACTGAACTGAATTAATGCTGCCAGATGTATTAGAAATGTTCTCTCTTTTTTTTTTTTTTTTTTTTTTGTTGTTGATGATGATGAGGCTTATAGACTGAGGTTTGTGCCTCACAACAACTAGTTGGACCAGCTGTAATAGCGAAAATGTCTCATGATCACGATGAAACACTAAGATGCACAACAGCACGCAAAGCACGGCAGCATCACAAAAGTCCATCATGTGAAACGCTCATGAGTAGAGGAGAGTTAGAAATGGAGTTCAAAGTGAGAAACGTCTGGAGAGAACTATAAATTTCTCCAAGGCCCGAACTTTTCTTTTTGCCACGGAAGCGTCCGGAATGTCCAATAAGGAATACGCTTGAGAAGAGACTGAAGTTGTATAAGGAAGGGTTCTCATGCCGAAACAAACCCTCCGATATGCGCTGTAAGCCGGGCAGGAGAGGAGGAAGTGCGTCACAGTCTCAGGACCGGAGCCACAGAAGCACATCGGAGAGGGACGTTTCCGAATCAGAAAAAGGTAGCCATTTAATGGTGCCATGTCCGTGCGTAATTGCTGAATGATATCCGCTGAGGAACTCCGATAACAATGTTAGCTAGGCCATCTATGACGACAGCTGATGTACGGATATCGATCTGCCCACCCGGACGAATGCCAGGCTGAAGCTGAAGCGGAGAGGATCATGGAACCACTATGCCGAGCAGCGTCGGAAGCTGTAACAGGGAGGGGGTACTGGGCCAGGCCCTCAGCATGGCCCCGTCGGGCGGCAGCGTCAGCGGCCTCATTCGCTGGTAGACCGACATGAGCCGGGCACCAAACGAGCACAATGTCCTCGTAGAAAGAGCGTAGGCGTTGGAGAGAATCATGCAGAAGAACGATAATGTCTTGAGATTTGCGGTTTAATGCCAGCAAAGCTTGGATAACAGAACGACTATCAGTAAGCAGCAAGAGGCCACTGCACGGGCCGGGAGCAAATTCAATTCAAGCAAATTCAAATTCAAGTTACAGCGCCACGCTTCAGCCGAGAACAGTGAAGATACAGTCGAGAAGGAGAACGAACGGCTGGAGTTGTTCCGTGGAAAGAAATGTTCAATCGCCACCGAGGAGTTAATCTTCAAAGCGTCAGTTGCAATGATATGGTACGACGCTGAGTACTGGGCCAAGAACTCTCCAAAGCGATGTCTGAGGAGCATCGGATGCAGATATCGGTGCTGAAAAGAGAGACCCGAGCAGATAATTGAGTAGCGTGGAGCAGACGAAACAGGAAGAGCCAACACATCCTGAAGAAGATCGCTGTTGTCAAAAACGGCTCCTGTCGGAGGCGACTGTGCATGGTTCGAAAGGAAAAGCCATAGGACCTCCAAGCATAGAATGACAAGGTGTCCTCTTCCATAAGAAGATTAGCGATAGGAGAACGCTGACCCATCGATAGTTGGCGGTACAAAAATCGGACTGTCAGGTAGGTGGTTCGAGAACGAACGCTAGCGATTCCACATTCAGCACGCAAGACCGCAACAGGCGTCGAGCGAGGGAGGTGAATGGCTGCTTGGAGTGCATGGTTGAGCAGAACCTCTAGAGAATCGTAGAGATAGTTGGGGGTGCAAACAGGACTGGAGCCGCATATTCTAGAATCGGCCGAATCACAGCAATGACAAATGCAAGAGTGTTGGGGAAGCCAAGACCCCACCGGTGGTGACAAACAACTCTAGCAGCAGACAAAGCTCGGAAGACTGACTTCTTAACGTGCGTGAGGTGGGAAAACCAAGTCAGGGAGAAGTTAAACTAGATCCCTAAAATCTTGATTGAGGACTGCCAGGCCACGGCGTCGGAACCCAACCGGAAGGAAGGGGCCGGCAACCGGCACTTACGAGACGAGAGAAGTCGCCCGCGAAGCTTTTAGAAGGACAGAGACTTAAATCCCTGGAAGATGCCTACCGCACAATGGAATCCAAAGTCGATTGCATGTAACTAAGGGCCGCAGCCCGGTTGGGACTATAGGAAACAATAAAAATGTCGTCTGCAAATAAGAACATGTGAACATTCGAATGACAGCAATCAACCACATCATCAATGTATAAGTTAAAAAGGATAGGCGAAGTGGGACTACCCTGAAGAACACCACGACACTGCGGAAAGGAGGATGACATCAGTCCCCGCCATTGAACACGAAATCTGCGCAGAGCAAGAAAGTCAGCCAACCAACGGAGAAGACGTCCACGGATACCCAGAGACGCCAATTTACCCAGGAGAGCAGGATGACAGACCGAATCATATGCCGCCTGAAGGTCCAAAGAAACCAGAAAAACAAAATTATGTCGAGCTCGAGCCACCAAAAGATGACGTTGAATCGACAGAAGGCACGCCGATGTTGAACGTCCTGGGAAAATGCGAACTGCAGCTTGCTGATCCGTTGATGAGGGAGAATAAAGTCCGTTAAACGAGAGACCAGGATTTTCTCCAAAGCCTTCGAAAGAACCGATGTGAGGGGGATCGTTCGATACGATAAGTCGAGAGCAGATTTGTTAGGCTTCTTGATTAGGATAACCCAAGACTCCTTCCAGCATGAAGGTTGAACGCCAGCATCTCAAAAGAGGTTCAGGAGGTCAACCAGCCATGACAAATTCCACCTCCATATACGTCTCACCAGGTTGTAAGTAAACCCATCAGGGCCGGGTGTACAGCGTCGGGGTGATCCATCAATAGTCCTGGGTACTTTTTTTTTTTTGATTGGAGGTTTAACGACCACGGTGAGCAACTCAATGGGCTATAAGCAGTCGCCCGTCCCTAATTTAGGGTCACTGGTTCCAGGGAAGGGAAAGAACTAGTGCCGTAAGACAAACACAACATCCATGTCTGACGGGATTCGAACCCGGACCCCTTACAGACGAATGATCAGAGGCCAGCGCCTTACACCACTGCGCCACCGGGGCGGCCCTGGGTACTTCACCGGCTGTAAGAAACTCATCCATCGCCAGGGAAGAGTCATCATGGGCAAGGGAAAATGAGTGCACCGGACAGCAGGAGGCTGTGGAAAAGAGATCACCAAACGCCGAAGCCTGCTCCACTGGATCTGCAACCAGGGTATCGTCAATCCGAAGAATCAGGTGATCCGGGCTCAATCCAACATGATATTTCAGGCGGCGCAGGAGGGAGAAAACGAATCCTTTCCTTAAGGTGTCGTTGCATTGTGCTTTCCAGTAGGCACGTCTCTTAAGTTTGAGGAGGTGGCGAAGATTCCGTTTTTCTTGCCAATATAAGTCCAAGCAAAGAGGCAGCCGGACGACTTGGCACAGCTAAGGACGCGACGTTTCTTGAGAAGACGCTGAGCACACTCAGCGTCCCACCAGGAAGGCCAGCGTCGATGCAGACCGCTGGGCTGACGAGAAGCATGAAAAATCTGGGAAATGCGGCCCAGGATCAGAGCGGCACCGTCAGGAGTGGAAGGATGTTTATCTCGGATAACCTTCTGAATGGAAGGCCAAGCCACTGACCACGCAACTGGCTGCAGACCCAGTGATGGAGGGGGAGGGGAACCAAACATCCCCGCCGCCAATGTTGTAGTGACAGGATGATGGGTGCTACCGTAGAGATCAATATCCACTGAACAGGGACAGCAAGGAACCAGCGGAGGAGAGCACAGGGTGATGTCCAAAGCCAAGCAACTTGACCCCCTGCAAAAGGTAGAGGCCCCCGAGTTAAGGAGACAAAGATCTTGGGAGCAAAGCCAGTCCACACACTCATTACCTCCTCGGCTCGGAGAAACAGAACCCGGCTCGGTGAAACAGAACCCCAGCTGGGGTGGGGAATGTTGAAATCCCCAACAACCATACAGCAATCAGTGAAAAGTTGTTCGATCCGTCCAAGCAAGAGGGCCGAGAGGGGAGGAGAGGGAGTGTATATATTAATAACCCTTAGCGTGGTTTCGCCAGAGAAGATATCCGTAGCAAGAAGCTGTTCGTTCGAATCCGAGCTGAAGAGGTCCACTAATCTGGAAGAGATATCCGACCTGATTGCAGTAAGGAGGCCATCCCCCAGCCCTTGCCCCCGATCACTTCTATACGCCGTTCGGCCTGGGAAGGAAAAAGAGATATCCGGAGATAGCCAGGTTTCTTCCATAGTTAATATCGTGGCTGTAGCAAAAATAGAACAGTCGGTGAAATTAGTTTTTTTCGAGCGAAGGGACTGGGCTCTCCATTGGACCAGCGACCAACTCTTCATGAAGAGAGAAGTGCTCCGCTAGGCCGGATGCCGTCTTGAACTGCTTGGAACAGAGACTACATAGAAACTTTCCATCGTCACGATGAGCTTTTTGGTGAGACAGCAAGGCCGGACGAGAAGAGAAGAGCTTGGCACACGGAGGACACAAGAATTTCTGAAATGAGAAAGTTTGACTGATTCCGCAGCCGACTCCCCATATGGAACCTCAGATTCCCCGCATAACATGAATTCATCGGCACTTTGGCCAGTGTCAGAAGGTTACTCATCAAGCATTGAAAATTCTGGGCTATCTGCAACTGTAGTGGGAGGATTCTGCAAAACGTCAGCCTGTGGCACCTGTGCAGCGGTTGAGGTGGGACCAGCATGTAGGGAAGAAGAAGAAGTTGAAAGAAGATTCGTCAATGAGTCCAATCTACTGGCGAGTTTGGAGATGATGTCCAGAAGCTGAGGAAAGACAGAGGAGCAAGTCCACGGAGGGTGAGCCTGTGTTCTTACTTTTCGCGTTCCATTCGCGTTCCATTTCAATTTCAGTAATTAGAGGTATTTATATTTAACTTCTTACCTCTTCCGTGAGTCCGTACACGGGACCTCCTGCAGTCGGGAACTTCTTTATCCAACATCTATGCACACGGTTGAATACACAAGAACATCATATTCTAAGACAGTTCCACATCAAAGGTATACTACTAATTTATTGCAGATCATTTTATACGAATTAGATGTAATTACACAAACACTCACAAACTGAAGATTTCGTTCTTTTTCTTTCGCGTTATAAGTCTTAATATCAGTTCTTACATTACGACCTCTGCCGTATTATCTGTTCTGCCCTTTCCACACGTCCTCACATGTGCGCCATCTTCTCACATCTGACGTTGGCCGCCTCCGCTGCGCCCTCTGTCCGTGAAGACCCAACATCCTCCGGCCCCAAAGAATTGGGTTCAGTCTTTTCTAAGTCCAGCTCGAGAGGGTAAAGGTTTTGTACTGGTCTTTTGATCAATGTTTCATTAGGCAGTCTCACTGTACATGAACGTACCTTTCCGTCACGTCCCACATGGACTTGGCTAATGATACCGGTTTTCCGCATCAGTTTAGGTAATCTTTCATCTTTTACATGAACTATGGAATCCATTTTCACCTCTAAACCCCTTTTTGCAATCTTCAACTGGTGGGCTGATTTCAATTCCAGAAGATATTCTTGTCGCCATCTTCTCCACAGTCTCTCCATAACTAGTACTCTGTGTTTGTATTTCCTTGTAAGGTCGCTTCTTTTTCATTCCTCAGAACTTGGTTTCCCATCAGGAATTGTTGTCAATCTTCTTCCAATTAAGAAATGCCCTGGTGAGAGTGATTCAGGCTCTCCTGGTTCGCTATATACAAATGTCAAAGGTTCAGGATCGCTTCTACTTCAACAAGAGTAGTTTCCAATTCTTCATATGTTAAAGAAGCTTTTCCCAGTATTCTCTTTAGGCATGTTTTGATCGAGCGAACGAGCCTCTCCCAAAAACCACCCCACCATGCAGCTCTTTCAACAATGTACTTCCATCTTATTCCTGTTTCTCCATAAAACTTTAAATTTTCTGGATCGGGAACCATGCTCCACAGTTTGGTTAAATCTCGGTTTACCCTTTTAAATGTTTTCGCGTTATCTAGAGTGTCTTACAAATTCCTCTTCTTGCTAAAAATCTTCTAAATGCCAACAGAAAGTTGCAAGCTGTTAAATCAGATACCAATTCCAGATGTACAGCACGAGTAACTGCACAAGTGAATAAAGCGATGTAAACCTTCTTATTTTCATTCTTTGTGAATAATGGTCCTGCAAAGTCCACTCCACATATTTCGAAAGGAGAAACTTCCTTTAATCTGTCCGGTGGTAAGGGTGCCATATCTTGGTCGAAAGGTTTTGTTTTAAATTTCCGGCAGTTAAAACAACTATGTATAACGCTTTTCACTCTTTTGCCGTCCCCGTAGAATCCAGTACCTTTCTCTGATTTGTGCTAAAGTCTCGGCAACTCCACCATGTCCTACCCTTATATGACTTCACTTTATTAATAGGTCTGACAAATAAATATTGGTTGTCAAAATTACTGGATGAACTTGGTGATAGTTCAAGTCTGCATTCTGTAGCCTTCCTCCAACTTTCATTATACCGTCGTCGTCCAGAAATGGATTAAACGTGTAGATTTTCGAATCGGAAGAAATGTCGTGTTCACAGTTCAAAGCATTTACTTCGTTTGGAAAACACTCTCTCTGGGATTGTTTAACCCAATAAATTTCCGCTGAGTTTAATTCTTCAACTGTCAGAACTCCTGTTCTTTTTGAGTCCTTATTTCGAACATTATGTACGAATCTTAGAGTCCATGCTGTCACACGAAGAACAGTTTTCAATTCACTGTTTTTTCTAATATCAAAAATAGGGGTCCTCCCTTCTTCCGTTACACAGCTTACTTGAAGGGTTTCTTTTCTCTTTCGTTTTCTTTCTTCCCTTGCACTGTCGTCTGTGGACAAGTCAGCTGGTAATTTTGGCCATGATGTTTCCTCTCTAATTAACCATTCTGGTCCATGCCACCAATGACTATTACTTTTGATGGTTTCAATCTTCTCTCCTCTGGTGAGTAAGTCTGCAGGATTCTCTTTTCCTGGGCAGTATGCCCATGATAACGGATCGGACTTCCCTTGTATTTCTTTTATCCTATTTTGCACAAACGGCTTCCATTTTTCGGCATTTCCTTTTATCCAATGCAAAACTGTACTGGAGTCTGTCCAAAAGTTTAAGGTTAAATCAAACTTCTGCTTCAGTTGCCTTTCAACAGATTCAGCTAGTCTAGCTCCTATTAACGCCGCCATCAATTCTAGCCTAGGTAAGGATAGTTTCTTTAAGGGTGCTACTCTTGCCTTTGAAATCAGATTTCTTGAATTTATTTCATCTTTGGTTTCATATCTCAAATATATCACTGCACCATAAGCCTTTTGACTCGCATCTGTGAAACAATGCAACTTGATATTTCTCAATTCCTTTTCTTCGATGTCTCCGAAATAATATCTTGGTATGTCAACATTTTCCATCTGTGATAACTGTGCACCAATCTTTCCAATTTTTCTCTAGTTCTATGCACAATTCTGCATCCCAATTTGCACCCGATTTCCAAACATTTTGCAAGATAATTCTGCCTCTTATTGTAAATGAACTTAAAAAACCAATCGGGTCATATAGACGACTAACAGTCTTCAGAACTTCTCTTTTGCATACCTTGTCCTTTCTCTTTCTCATATATGCAATCACTTCAGAAACGTCTATTCTTATAACATCCTTCTTTCTATCCCATAGGTATCCCAAAACTTTATTGCTTGCAGCACATTGAATATCATTTTCTTCATTATTCCACAATTGTTGAAGGGATTCGCTGTTTGTTCTCCATTTTCTCATGTTAACGTTTCCCTCATTCAAAATACATCTAACGTCTCTTGATAGTATCATTGCTTCATTTTCATCTGTTGCTCCTCCAATTAAATCATCCACATATAGACAATTCCTCAGTAGCTTGTATGCATCCTCATACTGTTGTTTATATTTGTCTATGTGAACTCTTAGCGTTGCAGCCAGCATAAATGGGCTTGACTTAGCACCAAATATGACTCTAGTCATTCGTACTATTTTTACTTTGAGGGAGTCGCCGTCATCTATTTCCTCGTCAATCCACAAAAATCTAATTGCATCTCGGTCTTCTTTGGCAAGAGCAATCTGTAAAAATGCCTGTTGAATGTCAGCTGTAAATGCGACCTTATTGTTACAGAATCTGATCAACAAATCCAGCACATCCGGATTTAGGTTTGGCCCTGCGAGTAAACAATCATTTAATGATGAACAGTTCTCGGCATGAGATGACGCATCAAATACTACGAGTAATTTAGTGGTATCCTTGTTTTCCCTGATTACAGCCTGATGTGGCATGTAATATATTACATTGCTACTATCATCCTTTGTTTCCTCTATAATTCCTTCTTTTAAATAATTTTTTATAATATTCTTATATTCTTTGTAGAACTGTGGATCCTTATTGAACTTCCGAACAAGCGATCTCAATCGTTTTTCAGCCAAGTTGTAATTGTCCTTCAAATCTTCTATTTGTTGATTCCACGGAAACCGTGTCACGTATCTGTCATCTTCCTTTTTCAGATTTTCTCGAAATTCCTCATAAATGCGATTATCTTCTGTTTTATCAGTTTGGTCGATACTTTCCCTTATTCCTAGCGTTTCAAGATCCCAAAAGTTCTTCAAGATTTCGTTCATTTCAAAGTCAGTTTTACTTATACTTGTGGCACTTTTCATAACATTAATGACAGACTGTGACGCCAACGCATTTGACAGCGCCGAGGTGCCACTAAATGTCCACCCAAAAATAGTTTGTGAAGCGACCAAGGATGGCGTTATCCTACGCACTCTTCCGGTTACAACCTTCCAATAATAGTCAGCTCCGATCAAAACTGATAATACTAAGTTGTTACAGTTTTCCGCTCTATCTGCTAACAACATTTTTTCTTTTTCACAATAACTTCGTATTTCTTTCCCTGGAGTACTTATCAAAGCACCGCTAATGTTATTTGTTTCCAAAGCCTGAATCTCGATTCTGCGTCCAGTTCTTGCATCTTTTAAAACCAAGCGAACTCTTTTTCTTTTCTCTGTTACTGGTGAATTCGCGGCAAATGAAAATATCGTTAATTGTTCTTCTCCTGTCACTTGTAACTTGAGCTCTTTAGAAACAGTTTCCATAACAAATGTCCGTTGCGAGCCTCCGTTCAGAAGAATTCGCACGCTACGACTAGTTTTTCCCACTGCCTTTAGGGTCATGGTAGGTAACAAAACACCGTCCTCTTGCTGAAATGCGTGTGCAATATGTTTTACAGCTGAGGTGCTTCTTTCGGCATCGCACATGAAGGTATTGTGCTTTCGATGACAAAGTTGACACCGATCTTTTGATAAACAAAACTTCGCCAAAGGATATTTTTTAAAACAGTTAAAGCACCTTCCTTGTCGCAATAAATTACGTCTTTTTTCGCCTATTGTTAAATGACATCTGTCTAAATCAGGGGTGCACAACCCGCGGCCCGCGGCCACTTGCGGCCCTCAAAGTCAGTTTATGCGGCCCGCGGATAAATATTTTATACTATTGAAAACGTGAATATATATATTGTGAATGATGAGTTTTTTTCCCATTATTGTAGGCCCTAGTTGAAATAAGAAAATTATAAAAATGTTTGTTAAAAATAAATTAAAAAGTAAACAATTATTGGACAGATTTTAAGTTTTGCATAACCAGACTGCTGCAAGGTTCAGACTGACTGTGGAGTCACTCTTGCAATACAAGTGGATGTGAGCACGTGACTGACACACCGACTCGTCGTTGTGCGGCAGGGGAGGATGAGGGCGCTGTGTGACCTTGAAGTGGTGTAGCGCGAGGCTATTTATAGGTTTGTTATTTCTGACTGGACGCCACGTCGTGCACTGGGAGTATCATTGTTGTCGTGGCACAGTTCACGTTTGTGAGTTGTTTGTGTGTTGTTACAGCTTGTGTGCAGTTTACAGAGTTTCTACATTATTATTATAATATCAGTATCATGTCTGTAAAAAAGCGTAAAGTGACGGACGAGTGTCGAGTGTTTCAAGAGACCTGGAGTGAGAGATATTTTTTTATTGAATACAACAGCAAAGCAACGTGTTTAATTTACAAAGAAACAGTTGGTGTTATGAAAGAGTACAATGTAAGAAGGCATTATGAGACAAAACATGCTTCAAAATACAACGAATTTTCTGGTAATATGCGAAAAGAGAAAGTAAAAGAACTGCAGAGAAAATTAGAATTTCAACAAAATCTTTTTCGTAAGGTTAACGATGAATCGCAAATTGCGGTAAAAGCAAGTTTTATTGTGTCAAAGATTTTAGTAAAAAGAATGAAGCCGCTTCAAGATGGCGAGCTAGTTAAGGAATGCTTGGAAGAAGTGGCAAATGTGGCATTCCCAGAGAAAAAAAGTATTATATCAAAAATTAGCCTTAATCGAATGACAGTTTCCAGGAGGGCAGAAGAAATGGCAGTGGACATTGAGCAAACACTACAAGAAAAAATATTGGATTTCAAGTACTTCTCACTGGCAATCGATGAAAGCACAGATGTGACTGATACTGCCCAGCTTTGTATTTTTGTGCGTGGTGTTGACGAGAATTTTCATATTTCAGAAGAATTACTGGCATTGGTTCCTATGAAAGACACAACTAAAGGATGTGATATTTATCGTGAAGTGAAAAATATTTTAGAGAAGTTTAATTTAAATATGGAAAAACTACATGGCATATCAACTGATGGTGCACCTGCCATGGTTGGAAGTAAACAAGGGGCTGTCAGCTATTTTGCTAAAGAGTGCAGTGATCTAGTTACTATTCACTGTATTTTACACCAAGAGAATCTGTGTGCTAAAAGCATACGTATGGAGCATGTGATGAAGGTTGTGATTAAAGTGGTCAATTTCCTTCGTGCCGGAGCTCTTAATCACCGCCAGTTCAGAGAATTCTTATCAGACATGGAATCCCAATATGATGATGTTATTTATTTTACACAAGTTCGTTGGCTTAGTGCTGGGAAAATGCTGAAACGAGTGTATGACTTGCATCAAGAAATCATAATGTTTTTACACAGTCGTAATGAGTCTCAACTAGCAGCACATTTTGAGAACAGCGAATGGGTGAGTGATTTATGTTTTTTAGTTGATATGACCCAACATCTCAATGAATTAAACATTAAGCTTCAAGGTAAAAACAACATGATCAACAACATGTGTTACATATTAAAATCATTTGAGGTTAAACTCAGTTTATGGCAGTCACAACTAAGCAATGGACTACTAGCAAATTTTCCAACAATGAAAAGTTTTGTTGAAAGTTCTGAATTCCATGTAAATGTGGCTAAATATGCATCTCTTGTAGTGGACCTTCACAATGAGTTTAAAAGACGATTTGAAGATATAAGAAAATTTGAGGTTTTGTTTGATATGTTTTCTCTACCATTCACTACTGACGTTGCGTCAGTGCCACTAGATTTCCAGATGGAATTAATTGATCTTCAGTGTAACAATGAGTTAAAAACAAAATACTCTGAAGTTTCTCTCCTAGAATTTTACAAAAATTACTTACCGAAAGAAATGAAATTGCTCAAAGATCATGCTTTAAAAACTGCAACGTTGTTTGGAAGTACCTACTTATGCGAGCAATCGTTTTCTTTGATGAAACAAATAAAGTCAAAGTGTCGTTCCCGTTTAAGTGATACACTATTGGAGGGAAACTTGCGCATTACCATCTCTAACATTGAACCTGATATTGACAGACTATTGAAAAATAAACAATGCCAAGCATCTCATTAGGAGCATTAGGCTACTACTTGATTTGATGGTCAGTTTGACGATATATTGATTTTAATTTTTTATATACTTTGATGTTAAGAATTCTGTTTTTTGTAAAAATAAAAATTTTACAACCTTGTGATAGTATTATTTTATTTTATATATACCCCTAAACCTTTTCCAGTTAGGAGTAAGTTGATTGTAAATCAGTAATTTGATAACTTAATAACGCAATTTGCCAAAAAACTTCAAAAATGGATTTAAACCATTTAGAGGACACAAAAATGGTATTGAAACACATTTTTTGTCTGCTGGTAAAATAGATTATTCGGATAATAGTAAAATTAGCTTTAGCGGTAGGGTTTGGCAAGTGCCTATGTGAAAAGGTAACTTGCGGCCCGCCACTTATTATGTAAAAATAAACTTGGCCCCCACTTATAAAAAGGTTGTGCACCCCTGGTCTAAATCATGATCCGACGAACAAAATAAACAACTTTCTCTAACACAATGCTCGTTATTTCTTTGAACATTGACCGCAGCCAATCTGTCTTCAACGCGTTTTACACAGGACTCTGGGTTATTTTCTACAGTAGCATTCAGTTCGGCGGTTGAAGGAAACGCTTTATTTTGCTTCATGAATTCTTTCGCGCGCTTGTGATCAGATCTGATGAGCATATTGTTTACTGCCTTAACACTCTGAGAAAGATTCGGTTTTAATTCTGTGTTTCCGCAAATTGCCTGGGTGCGCTCACGACTTTCAATTTCTTTTCTTACAAATTCCATAACTTCTTCTATATTCCAAATCTCATCAGCTTCCCGAAGTCTGTTGAATTCTAGTACTAATTCTCTGGGAACTAATTTCAATATCATAGGACACAACGAACTTCCATAAGTGTCGGAGATTACTCCCAGCGATTCGAGGCTTCTTAATTGGACTTCGCAATTATCATACAGCTTCCGCAGACCAAAGGTGTCAGTTAACCTCTTAACAGGTGGTAGAGACAGTAACTTATTCATATGTGAACTTATAACAACATCTTTTTTTCCGAACCTATCCTTCAAAATTTGTATGGCCTTGTCATAATTTGCTTCGGTGATAGGTAATCCAGATATTGCAATAGCAGCTGCTCCGCCCAAATAAGATTTCAAGTAACTAAACTTGTTCAAATTATTTAAACCCTCATTTGAGTGTATGGTCGTATCAACCTGACCCCAAAATTCCAACCAATGCGATGGATCTCCAAAGAATTTTGCAAGCTCTGATTTCGGTAATCTTATCGCTGCTCCGGGTATATTATAAAACCGCAATGTTCTATTCTCTGTTTCGTTCGTGCCGCTTTCTTCGGTGTTTCCGACCATAGTTAAACAGCGCTGCGCTTTGGTTTTCCATAACAGCACGTTTTCGTAGTATTCCTGACTAGCACAATAATCGTCTTCAAATTCTTCTACAGGAATAACTCGCTCAATTTGTTCACCAACAGAAATCAAATTTATTCTTTAATCAATAACTGAGCTAAATTATTCTCGATAACTTCCCTTTCAATGGGATCCTCTTCAAGAGCTTCCTTTAGTTTATTAATAACAATGGTTGTTAATCTGCAATTAACCGCTCTTTTCTTTTTTAGTTTGTCTAAATCCTCCGCCATTACTTATTTTAAGCAACTTCAGTTTCACACTTCAATTTCAATATTGGTGAAAATATTGCCTTCAGTTTGAATTTGCAAGAGAGCCCCACGTTGGGCGCCATTAATGTTCTTACTTTTCGCGTTCCATTCGCGTTCCATTTCAATTTCAGTAATTAGAGGTATTTATATTTAACTTCTTACCTCTTCCGTTAGTCCGTACACGGGACCTCCTGCAGTCGGAAACTTCTTTATCCAACATCTATGCACACGGTCGAATACACAAGAACATCATATTCCAAGACAGTTCCACATCAAAGGTATACTACTAATTTATTGCAGATCATTTTATACGAATTAGATGTAATTACACAAACACTCACAAACTGAAGATTTCGTTCTTTTTCTTTCGCGTTATAAGTCTTAATATCAGTTCTTACATTACGACCTCTGCCATATTATCTGTTCCGCCCTTTCCACACGTCCTCACATGTGCGCCATCTTCTCACATCTGACGTTGGCCGCCTCCGCTGCGCCCTGTGTCCGTGAAGTCCCAACAGCCTGTGCCGCCACCGCATATGAGGCCTGGTGGCCTTGACGCACAGAGTCCCGAGCCTCTGGACAACTTAGATGCTTCGTAGCCATAATATCTAGTATCCGCTTTTCTTGAAGAAAAATTGGGCAGTTAGTGTCAGAAGCAGGATGTGAGCCCTCGCACAGGACGCACTTGAAGCTTGACGCTGAGCATACGGAAGAGTCATGACCTTCACCACAACGAGAACAGCGAGAGGCACTACGACAGGTTTTTTTATTGGAGGTTTAACGACCACCGTGAGCAACTCAATGGGCTACAAGCAGTCGTCCGTCCCTAATTTAGGGTCACTGGTTCCAGGGAAGGGAGAAAGCCAGTGACGTAAGACAAACACAACATCCATGCCTCACCGGGATTTGAACCCGGACCCCGTTCGGACGAATGATCAGAGGCCATCGCTTAGACCACTGCGCCACCGGGGCGGCTACGACAGGTTGACAGCAAATGTCCATAACCGCTGACAATTTTTACACTGCCTAGGCGAATCCAAGAAGGGTCTGACCGCACACCTCGAATACCACAGATAGATAGTGTCTCGTTTAGTAAAGCCCAGTTCCTTCACTAGGACCAAAGAAGTAGGGACCCTCGAGGAATTTACTTAACGTCGGAACCGAACAACACGAAGACAGTTCACTCCACGGTCCAACAATTCCGTAGCAATCTCATCTACAGAGGCTTCAATGTCCACATCTTGAACTAAAAACTTTGTTGTCATAAGCTTAGTGAGGATCTGAGTTTTGACAGAGACCTGAAGAAAATGAGAAAGTTGACATAGTTCCAGCAGACATATAGATTAGAAGAGCGCACCAATAAGTCACCCGAACGTAAAAACTGAGCGTCTGAAATCGAGTCATGCATTGAAATATTGTCCACGAAGAACCTCGTAAACAACATGGTACGGACTCTGGGTAGCTCCCCAGAAGTCGCGGAAAGAAGTTTTTCCCCACGAGTCACTCCACTCGCAAATGCCCTACGCAGCCATTCCTGAGGAGACCATTAAACCGAACAAACAAAATCATTAACTGGAACTAAAGAACCACCCAGCTGACGAAGCTCATCACCCGGCGAAAAACGCATTCTTTTAGCCGGTGTAGAGGAATCAGAGTCCCCCATCCTCGCCGGGCCAACCGGCGGTAGCAGGGGCCTACCCCGAATCAACTGACCACAACAAACAAGAGCATGCAAAGTAAAATATCCTAACTTGGATATGGGAAGAGCCAACCGCACGCAAAACCTTAGCAGGCTAAGAAACGAAAATAAAATAGAACACAGAGAAGCAAAACGCCACGAAATAGCAAGCCGCTATCACAGAAATGCAACGAAACGAGAACGCTTTCGCCAACGACGACACACCCGAAACACACGGTATCATACGGGGCCCACCGACTAGAAGCAGGAGAGCCAACTTCACACACCGCACTTGAGTTGAGTTCACCTTCCAATCCCCAAACCGGGTTCAAAACAGCGGAAACCGGCAGACACATTATCCCTTTTTTAGATTGGGATCTAAGGCCTATAGACGAGCCTTTTGCCTCACAGCTACACGTGCAAGATAGTGCATCCAATCAATGAAACATTTGGTGACATTCTCTTCTTATTCTCCTAGATATATACACAATATGATATCCTGGTTGTGGCAGATTATACTGGTTTGGTGCGAATCAAATGTCCGGTGCGAACGAGCAATGGAGCCACCACAGGTGTTGAAGAACAAGGTTCAGGCGTGGCTTGTTTAGAAGTAACGGGGCTTGTTTGGAAGTAACGTGGCTTGTTTGGAAGTAACGTGGCTTGCAAAGTTAACATGCAGACGACGGATTTGAGAGTCATCTTCCTGCATGAATGTAAACTGGGCCATTCTGCAGGACTTACCACTCGAAACGTTAACAAAACTTTTTTTGGAAGAATACAGCCAAGGAACGAACCATTCGGCGATGGTTTGTGAAATTTCGAAGTGGAGATGCGGACCTGCAAAACGAAGCACGTAGTCACTGACCTGTTGCTGTTTCTGACGATGTTCTGTTACGTGTGGTCAGGGCCGGATTCAGGGGGTCTATGGGGGCTATAGCCTTGGGGCCCACCATGATCAAGGCCCCAGGAAATACCAATTAAAATATATCGAACATTATTAACAGTATTTTGGAGCCCCAGGGCAAATAGATAGATAGATAGATAGATAGATAGATAGATAGATAGATAGATAGATAGATAGATAGATAGATAGATAGATAGATATAGAGATGGAGGGGGGAGAGGTTTATAAAATAGCTTTACTTTTGTCTCGTGTGATTTCCACTTGGTCAGAAATAGAGGCTGGAAGACGAACAGATTTCAAGGCAGTGACTCACCAAGCGTTAAGGTCTCATGTCTCTGTGTACAGCGGAGCGCCAAGACAGTTCCAGCTTTTTCACTACCATCAACCCACAGCTCCCAGTTTGCACTTGGAGCCGCTAATGGACGAAGTAATCTGTGGCTTCACATTACATAACAAAAACGATGCACTAAAAAAGTATAAAATGCTAAATCATTAGGAAATCCGAGACAAAATTTAGGTAACTTAACCTTTTAACTCGTGTTCTTGTGAGAACAATGAAAAATACAGTGACTTATGAAAACTCGACAGATAATTTAGTAGTTAGAGTCTCGTGGTTTAACGGACTTCATAATTATTTCCCGTCATAAGTTCTTTGGGGACCCACTCAGATGTCTTAGCCTTGGGGCCCACTAAGGTCTTAATCCGGCCCTGCGTGTGGTTGAAGTGGACTCCCCAAAAAACGTGCCATGAGATAGCGGCAGAGGTAGGTGTCCACCACACGACAGTTGATTGGCGTCTGGCTGCGCTGGGTAAGATAAAAAAACTGGACATGTGGCTGCCGCATGAGTTGACAACTGCCAACAAGACTAGGAGTTTGCAAGTCTGCACGTCGCTTCTTGCTAGGAATAAACAGGAACCCCTGCTGCATCGAATCGTCACCTGCGACGAAAAGTGAGTCCTTTATGATATCGGATACGATCTGCACAGTGGTGCAAGGCACAGCCTGCTGGACGGCATCCTAAGCCACCCTACACACCAAAAAGATGGTGCTCCTTGTTTGGTGGCTCACAGCGGGGATAATTCATTGGTGTTTCTTATCAAGAAGCCAAACCATCACTGCAGAACGTTATTGTGCTGAATTACACCAGATGCACAGGAAATTTCTGCAGAAACAACCGACTTTGGTCAACAGACATGGTGTTCTTCTGCTCCAGGACAATGCCTGCCTTTATGTCACACAACGAACGATGCTGATACTAAGTGCCTTGCAGGCTATGAAGCATTGTCTCATCCTGCCTATTCTCCGGACTTGTCTCTGACAGACTATCGTCTGTTTCGTCGCCTGGATCACTTCCTGTTCGGGAAACAGTTCACGACAGACAACGAGGTTCCAAGTGCAGTCGATGACTTCTTCGGGTCCCAGCCACAAGACGTTTTACGTTCCTGGACCATAGCCTTACCAGATTGATGGCAACGATGTGTTGATGCCGAGGTGGATTCTTTTGTCAAGGTAAGTTGTCTTACTTTTCTGTTCTCGCCGTCCACGTGTGCTGGTCCTTTGCCGGACATTTCATTCGCACTAACCCAATATTTTTAACCTATGGTTGCAGATAAAATGCTGGATTTTTCAGACTCCTGCAGTTGGCAGGAAATTTAGGAATTGACCAAGGAGGTTAGAATACGATATCTGAAGATACCCTTGTTAATGATGCAGTACCACTTTGTGTGAAGCCTATAGCCGCGAGCGACGGCCGTCAAAGTGTGGGAAAGCTGTTGGTTTTCAAAGCTAAGGCCGGCTAATGCAATGCATTTTGTGTTGGCCGAATTGCCTTGCTTCATTGCCAATATTTCCAATTTCGCATCGTAACTTGCTGCCAATGTGTGAGAAAATGCTGTATTTATAAAATTCTTAATTATTTTGAGGCTCCTTCCAATTTTTATTTTAAATTGAGATACACGAACATTAATGCGAATTCTAAACAAAAAATAACGTCAAATTGAAAACTTCACTCGTGTATGAAGTATAGTTCATTCCGGTTTTATATTAACACGATTTCTGCAACCCAAAACCACGCAATTCAAAAATATACACAGTTGAAATTACATAGGTATCAAACATGTAAACAACGTGAAATTCCACAACTTGCGGCTTCACTGTTAAGAGACCAGGGCGTCTCCAGAAGTATTATTCTAATCTCCTTGGGATTAACACATCGCGCGATGTGACTTAACTGTGATATGTAAATTTAAAACTTTAAAGTTGTCCCTGTAAAACAACAGTCATTTGTCAGTGGCATCATCTCCAATGTGATTGTGCTACAGTGAAGAAGTCGATGGGTCAGAATCAAATTTGTGACATTTTCTTGTATGAGCTTAAACTTAGACACCCTGCTCGAAAGCAGCTCGTAAAATCAATACAGCATTTGGGGAGGCACCGTTAGTGAACGTAAGAGACTGGAATGAATTACACGTTACACATGGAAACCAGCAACCAGTGGCAGACTGGTGACCCATAAACGGTCCTGAAAGCTCATTCTGAGCGGCCCATTTATGGGGGAAATGATCAAGCCCCCCCCATTCTTAAAAAAGACAAAACCTGTATCTCATCTTCACAGTTTACTTTTTAAAAATCCTTTTTAACACAAGTTTACGAATCATTGCAGTTTTTGTATTGAGGCAATAATTAAAAACATTTTACCCATTTTTCTGGACCGAAGATCCCTAGTAAAAGTTAATGTAAAAACAAAATATCTTCCGTTGCTTAGAAGTAATAAATAAGGTAAATTCTTCGAGAAAGATTGTCAAAGACTTTTTTCCATTCTTATACAGGGTGTCTATAAATGAAGTATACAACTTCAGCATGCTATTAAAAAAATACGATAGTGAAAAACTTACTTTAAACGTCAAGAGACGTGACAAATGTTAAAGTTTGTTAAGTCAGATGATAGATGGCGTCAGGTGTCTCACATAATGAAAAAATCTCGTCAAACACGGAATACAACGGACATGCCTTCCTCAATGGAGAAAGCAGCCTCGGTAGCACATTACATCGATTCGACGTCGAAGTTTTGATCGATTTTTGGTCGATATGAAACGTCGATTATAGATATCCATGTCCACTTTTGTTACGTCCTTTCGACGTCGAATTTCAAACCTATTAAGTCGATATCAAGTCAACAGTAGACGAAGATTCGACCTTTCGAGAGAAACATATGCATCGTTGCTACGTAGTGAAGACGTCGATTCTACATTGATGTTACGCAGTTTAGTCATCGATTCTAGTAGTGTTGTAATGTCGAATCTACGTTTACTCTACAATTTAGATGTTGAAACATGAAATTCTGAACTTTTAATCGTGGCATAAAACGTAGAATGCATTCTTATTTGTAGTACGAATTTACGACGCTACGATTAAAAGATCAGATAATTTTTTTATTATTATTTCAACATTCGGATGCATTCGAAAAAACACATAATTCTCAAAAATTTCATAGAATTTTTGGTGATCTGTCATTTCACAGAATTTTGGTGATCTGTCAGCATCGCGCTAGGCCTATCCCTAATTGGGATATGCGTACGTACAAATTATATATATCTTAAAAAAGTAATCAACTTCTTCTAAACATACTAAAGCAAGAAAAAAAAACTTTTAACTTACCGACGAAAAAGACGACAGGTAAGAATCTCGTCTTAGAACAGAAATGATACAGCCGACCAACACCCCAGCATCCAAAAAGTTTGTTTGGCGTAATGGTTACAAAGGCCCATGCGTGCGATGGTTACAGATCGCATAAAAAACATCGATTATTTGACCTAATGGAACTAAAGGGATAAACTGCGTAAAACCGTCTACATGTAAACTGAAATTGAATGTAATAATTTTTCTTGACGTTCCGTCTCATCGATTTTACGTCGAAAACTATTCCTCGATGTAATATCGACCTGATAAAACCAAAAATCGATGTCGATTCGACATTACTGTGCTACTGGGGAGAGTGTCAAAATCTTAAACAACAGCTCATCGTAAGTTCAGAACGGAGTGCAAGAGACCGCCGCCGACACGAAAGAGCATCGGACAATGCGTAAATAAATTCAAAGCAACAGGAAGTGTCTTGAAAGGCACTTGGATACCTTCTATTTCGGACGAAAAGGGGGAAGACGTGCGTAAGGCTTATCTAAGGAGCCCGAAGAAGTCCAGCCGTGTCGCCAGTCGTGAACTCGAAATACCGCGAGCACTGTGGGCTTTATTAACGATATTGTGTACAAGAAGAAAGTTACATCTACCACTGAGCTCAAAGAACGCATTACTGCATGCAGCCTTTCTCCTTGTTACACCTGACATTCTGCAACGAACGTGGGTGGAAATGGACTATCGCCAGGGGCGAATTTGGTCAACTAAACCAGGCAGAAAAATTTAGCCTTGCGGTCCACTAAAAAAAAAAAAAAAAAAAAGGCACCTCATAAATTTCCTCATGAACAAAAAAATTCCTTAGATACCGGATGATAGAAAACTGTTGAAATAGGTAATGTAAAACTAATTCACTTGTTAACAATTTAATGATGAAAGAGCTTTAAATATTCGCTTATGATTTAATGTAGCAGCAAATCAGATTATTTTCTTTTTAAAAAGTTGGTTTTGACCTAAAAAAAAAAAAAAAAAAAAAAAAGAACAGGAGACTTTTGCAAACCCCATTTCCAACTAACTCACCATGAAGATCATTCTGAAAGTTTAAATGTGCAAAATAGCAATTTTCCTAGGCAAATAATTTTAATTTTATTTTGTCACTGATCGCCCAACTGCGCAATGGTATTGGCATCTACACCTTGAGGAGACGCCTTTTTTTAAGTCTACCCATAACTTTTAATCCACGAAACAGAATTCTGACCCATGAGCCTCTATTGGTAAAGTGTTGTTTCTTTTAAGATAAATGTGGGTGGGACACAGATTTCAAAATACTTCTGCGGGAGAATCACTCTCTCGGCTCTGTGTCAGTCTGTGGAAAAAGGGATTGGGATGATCCGCCATTACAATTGGTACTAGTGTCTCCAAGATTACAAAAGGAGGGTATAGCATACCTGTAACCCTGGTCTCCAAGTGCAATGACTTACGTCTAATTACAGTTAGCTTTAGCGTAATTAATTTACAATGGAGGGCGTGGTCCGGTGGCACTTTTCTCTTATAGTTACAGAGAATTTTGACACTAAGAGCAAGATCCCAACATACAGTACGGATGGAAAGAAACGTTTGAAACTTTTCTTTTTTTCGGAAGCAACTGTTCGGCAGAAATAAAGCTCAAATGAGGTTAACGATTGCTATTCATATAGGTATCAAAAAATTATTTGTTCGTTCCAAAAAATCCGGAGATCCGGGTTCGAATCCCGGTGATGCATGGACGCTGTACTTGTTTTTTGTTTACAGCACTGGCTCTTTCCCTTCCCTAGAACCAGTGGCCCTAAATTAGGGACGGTAGACTGCTTATATCCCATCGAGTTTTTCAGGGTGGTCGTTAAACCCCCAGACAAACAAACAAAATAATTCAAACAAAAAATATACGAGAAGCGGACCATTTCTTGAGTGGCCCACCGGGAAATGTCCCGGCTTCCCGGTGGGCCAATCCGCCCCTGACTATCGTTTAGACATCCTGCGAGCAACCAACGGAGCAGACGTGGAGACTACTGATATTTTTAAAAAAACTTTCGCAGTTACCATGTGTTTTGACTTTAAAAGTAAGTTGTTATTTATTGTCAATTTTTTTCAATAGCATACTGAAGCTGTATCTTCATTTATGGACACTCTGTACATTTTAGTACGGTAACTGAATTCAGAATATGCAATAGTTTCTTCCCTTTTAATGAGAATGGAAATCCGAATGCTCCAAAAATTAATTTCTTTTTCAAGACTTACCTATCATTAATAAAATAATTACGAAAAAATCTCTGAAAAAAACTGAAAATGTCGATAATTGCAAAATTTTGGGTTTAAATTTATAAAGTGAGGTAAAATTTATTTTTATTTAATTACTCTCAAATGAAAAAAGTATTTTTGCTGTAACTGAAAGAGGATTTCCAGAACCGCAGGTCAAGAATTCGTGTAATTGTAAGATGCAAAAAGTAGTAAACAAGTAAACAAGATGCAGATCTCGTAAAAAAAAAAAAAAAACAAAAAAATTCATGTACATATAACTCAAAAGCAATCCCAAAATTTTTACCATACGTGAACTTAATGCATTACCGTACATAATGAATTACAAGTTTCTATCCCGTACTATTGATAGCATATTATTTGATTAGTTGTATTGATATTATACAGTACAACTGCAATTGGCAAAAGCGGACTGAGGTTCAGGATGTCAGCCCAAAGGGACGGGACTTAAATTTGAAAGTTCAGAAAGGGGAAGGGGTGTATTAAAAATAGGGTTGGCTCAACAGAACATTTGCTACGAAGCTTTTTTTTTTTTTCTTTTCTCCTGAAGCAGTTAAGTGGTAAACGAACTTAACTTGTTTTTTTCTAAAAGAATATTTAAGTAGAAGTATATAAAGCTTTTTTTTCTTGAGTTAACATAAGGCCTACTGGCCCAGAATATTGCAGCCTACCGGGAATTCTCCAGGGTATCTCGGCGGCCCAGTCCGCGCCTGCCAGCAACCTCAGTTCAAAAGACTTTAGTATGGTATGGCGAACAGCAAAAATAACTGTAGAAGAGAGCTACAGCCTCACAGAACGAGCCGCCACTGCCCCCAGATCTCTACAAAAGTAGCTTGTTAAAATACTGTGATGTTGAGGTATTGGCGTAAGAAAGGGAGCCTTGATATCTTCCCATTGGATATCAAGGCACATTTTTCTCTTGAACGCCGAATTACATGAGTTCTTTTTCTCTTTTAAAAGCCGAATTTTAAAACTTGTTCATTAAAAATGTCGAGTTGAATCTGAAAAACCGATAAAAAAACTGACTCAAATCATGTTTTTTTCCAACGACGTCGCGGATTTTTTCGAATCCCTTTGAATTCGTATTATTGGCTCATTCTTCCGCGTGCAAGCAACACACCCGCAGGGTTTACTCGCTGTCGCTCACACTGCTGGAAGATGCCTGTTATGTCGTCGTTCATTCAAAATCAGGCCCGCACAGGGTTGAAGAAAAAAGACTTCTTACCTGCCACTTAATTATGAACGTCGACTCGTGTATATCCCGGGGGTTGAGGATGCTGGAACCAGCTGACAGCAGCACCTTCGATGCCGCCGCTGGAGATTCTTCAAACAGCAACTATAATCCTTCTTGTAATTCCGAAGTCTACACAATGATTCACTCAACACACAATAAGAACATCTAACATACAGGGTGTCCACAAAGTCTTGTTACAGCTTTGCACATTTATTACGGACACCCTGTACTATGTAAGTTCATGGTATTTGTTGTGAAATATACTGTAAATATGAAATTTTTAATTGACATTATCGGTTTTTGTAATGGGTACCTCACTGACGAAGCAGGTGCTGCTCCATGAAAATGTGGTCCCCACAAGAGAGAGCGCAGTGCGTCGCTTGGTTGATCGAAACAAAATATTATACACAAACGCAACGACATTTCCGGACTAAGTATGGGAAAATACGCCATCTGGTCCTAGTATCAACCAATGGCACCAGAAATTCATGGAGACTGGGTCCGTGTTGGATCAAGATCGTAGTGGCCTCCCACGAACATCGAATGAAGACATCGAACGTGTTCGTGATTCACTTTCTCGAAGCCCGAAGAAGTCCATTCGTTCCGCTGCCCGAGAACTACAAATGCCTCGGTCCACGGTACACATGGTGCTACATAGACATCTACGCTTATATGCATACAAAGTGCAACTGTTACAAGCACTTGAGACGAACGATAGACCATGACGAAAAGAATTCGCAGTAACGATGCTGGATATACTGAGTGCAGATCCCGAGTTTCTCACACATGTTTGTTTTACGGATGAGGCAACTTTTCATGTATCTGGGCAGTTAAACAGACACAATGTCAGAATTTGGGGGTCTGAAAATCCTCATGCGTTTATGGAACTTGCGAGAGACAGTCCTAAAGTGAACGTGTGGTGAGGTGTTATGCATAACCAAGTCCTTGGACCATTTTTCTTCTGTGAGAAAACAGTGACGGCAGATGTTTACCTGGATATTTTGCGTGAGTATGTTGCGCCACATTTGGAGGACCTTCAACCAAGCGTGATATCTCAACAGGACGGTGAGCCACCACATTGGGGACTGCACGTTCGGGGCTTTTAAACACAACATTCCCTGGGAAGTGGATTGGACGGGATGGTCCAATTCCATGGCCACCCCGTTCCCCCGACGTTACACCAATGGAATTTTTTATATGGAGATATATGAAGGATATCGTGTATCGGACAAAGGTGCAGGACATCGATGACCTGAAATCGAGAATCAACGATGCCATTTCGACCATTACTGAGGGCATGCTGCAGCGCACATAGTTGGAACTGGAGTTTCGGCTAGATATTATACGCGCAACAAGTGGTGCGCATATTGAGCTTTTGCAATGAGGTAGAAAAACTTTAGTCTTTGCTCTTGCTTATGTGCTCAACCACATTTGTTTATCTCATGCAGTGTATCCGTAATAAATGTGCAAATTTGGAAAGAGACTTTGTGACGCCCATGTGGCTCAGTGGTCTAATCGATGGCTTCAGATCATTCGTCCGAAAGAGGTCCAGGTTCGAATCCCGGTCGGGCATGGATGTTGTGTCTGTCTCACGGCACTGGCTCTCTCCCTTCTCTGGAGCTAGTGGCCCTAAATTAGGGACGGGCGACTGCTTATAGCCCATTGAGTTTGTGACGTACCTACCAGCAGGACGCACACGGCATAAAGGCAGATAGCAGTCACTTGTTCCGGAATAAGTGGACTCGGGTTCGATTCCCGGCGTGGACCAAAAATGACGGAGAAATTTACTTCGTTATAAGTTGCTCATGGTGGTCGTTAAACGTAAAATAAAAATAAAAAAAGAGACTTTGTTGACACCGTGTATATTTAACCCACCAACATGACCACACACACTAGATATATTCGTATATAAAAACACCGACGTTGTTTACAATTGATGTTCCATCTTCAGTTCACTTTGCACTTATCTTTCTTCTCTCTTCACACAGGATGACAGCGCCCCCTATCAAAATCGTTTCCGCAGTTGCTCGGATTTTTTTCTTCTTCGGAAGTTGTTCTTGTTCCGACAATGCCATTATTAACAATAAGACAAGAGGAAAGACCACTGCGATAAAATTCTTATCAAGTAATGTGTGAAGCCGCTTTTTTTTTTCTTTTTTTTTTTTACCCTAGTATCAAAAAAATCAACGCTTCCTGTCTCAACAGCCACTCCGGAAAGTACATTTTCTACTCTCAGGCGCCAGAAAATGTATTTTTGAAACACAATGTCTAATTCTCGACTTTCCGGACTTGCTTTGCTGAACATTCATCGAGAAGTAGAAGTAAATAAAGGATCCACATTTTGAAGGCAATGGCGGTGAAGCGCCGTTACTTTGTACAATGATGCTAAGATATGTACGTACACTTTTATTAAAGTACTAGCAAAATTTTACAGTTTCAATATCCTGCACTATTATTTATTTCATAAAATAACTAATTTTAAAATTATGCTTTTATGAATAGCTCCGAAAAACTGAATATTGAGAGAAGTACTCTATTTTACATTAACCACATTTAATATATATATAGTTATTCACATTACATAAGGCTTTGTATCCAAATTTTGTAAATCAGTGTTTTAATTATCAATAAAATTGCTAATTTATTAATGAATTTATATAATTATTTTAAGTAGTGAATTATTGATAATTAATATTAATTGATAATATTAATTGATTAATTATTAATTGATTATCCTATAGATTAGCAATTATTTTCAGTATTTGGTATGAAACTACTTGACCCCTCCCCCTTCCCCATAATTTTTGAATTGCTATGCCCCTGTGTTGAGGTACAAATTATGCATCCCTTCATGTTGAATCTATAACAAGGTGACTTAAACTTTGTTATCCCTTGAAAGGTGTCAGAATTTTCTAAATGATATACTACCTCGCACAAGAGTTCATAATTTGCATTAAAAGTAATAATAATCAGGTCCTTCTCGACTTTGAAACCAGAAACGTCAACAACTTTTAGAAATGCAAACTTTGTCTAACAACCTCTTCCAAAGCACCTCAGCCTTATCGGAGGTGAAACTGCTTAAATAATATGTGCGTGCGTGCGTGCGTGTTCGATTCTTCTTCAACAATTTTCCGAAATTCTTTGAATCTTCGAAAAAAAAAGAAAGAAGTGTCAATAACACATCTGTAACTTTGTGTTTGATGTTCTCGAAGACATATTTTTGCTCGAATTGGTGAAATCAGCGACTGCCGGTAAAATATTCTTTAACAGGAGGTTCAATTAAATTTATTTACAGAAGTAAAAAGATATCTAGTCCTTTTGTTAATTTTTCTAAAACATGTACATGCTTGATTTTGTATCAAAGGTGAAAACCTTTGTTTTTTTTTTTTTCCTTTACGTTGGAGCAAAGTTATTCCTTCCAATGTTTCTTTTTTTTTTTTTGTTGTTGTTGTTATTAAGAGGTTTAGAGACCACCATGAGCAACCACAATGGCTATAAGCACATCGTCCGTCCTCATTTTCGGGCCACTGATTCCAGGGAAAGGAGACAGCTAACTCTATAAAACGGACACGCCAACCACGTCTCATCCGGCACTCGAATCTGGGCCCATTCGATGACTAGTCAGAAACCCACGCCTCTGACCACTCGCTAACCGAGGCTGCCCTTCGGATGATCTCTGACACTCAACGGAATAGTGCTTTGACGACTAGCTTTTATTTTTTCAACATTATTACGACTGTTTCGCAGTGTAGATTCTTGTATTTCTATAAGACGCGAACGATGCCACACCTTTTCATTTTTCTTTCAGAGCAGTGAGTCACACCAAACTATCGTTAAAGATTTAATAATGCTCTTTTCTGTTTTGTTTCGGGGTTTAGCGACCATCGTGAGCAATTCGGATGGCTACAATAAGTCGCCCGCACCTGATTTGGGGCCAGGGATGGGATACATCCAGGGCCGTCGGACAAATATACCACCTATGCTTCATAAGGGACTCGAACCCGGGCCCATCTAGGTCAAATGGTCAAAATACAGCGTTTCAGACCACTCGGCTTCTCGAACAGCTAGTAATGCTCTTCCGCTTTTTGTTCATCAGTATGCTACGTTGAAAGTTATATGGGTTTTCCCTCTAATGTTATCATGGAACTGTTCTAAGGGCAAATGGTAAAAGTAAACATAAAATCGCACGCGAAAATTTCACATTCCGAAAAGAGTTTTAGAACACCCACTTATCTTTCGTTGCCTTCCCGGGGGGGGGGGAGCATCCCAGGTGGTTCGTCCTTCTCAGAACTGAATGAGCTATTAGGGGAACTGAGTCTGATGGGGAGGAGGGGCAGAAATTTTGACAAAAAAAAAACAAAACCGAATCCGTTCGTGTATATTTTACCCGACGCTGATAAGGTTAATATATATTTTACACTCACGGACAATGAAATTTGCCCACCTAGAAGAAAACATGCTACAACCGCGAAACTTTGCAAATAGCTAGAGTGCGTGCTGGTATGCAAATGATATACGTTTGGTGCGAGTGCGCATGACCGCACACCCTTTGGTTGCGCTGCAAGCACGAACCGGAAGCCTTATAAACCGGCGCGTAGTCGATGCCTCATGAAAGCGAAAAGCACCGGCCGACGGATGCAAGAGTACAGAGTGACAAGAATGCCGGGTATAGACGCCAGAGACGTCGATTTACGTAACTTACGGACTTTGAGAGAGGCCTGATCATCGAGCTGAAAACCGCAGGGTGGTCGGCTCCCCGTATAGCCCACCACGTGGATCGCTCTGACCATACCGTCCAACTGTGTTGGGAGCAGTGGACACGTGACGGCACTGCCACACGGCGGAGCGGCTCCGGACGGACCAAGAGGACCACCGATAGAGAGGATCAACGGATCCTGCGCCAGGCACGAACGGATCCCACAAGGACCCGGTCCACTATACCGGCAGATATAGCGGCTCCTGTGTGCCCACGAACCATTTCCCGACGTCTCGCGGAAGCGAATCTGCGATGCGTCCCTTACGTGTGCTACCATTAACACCGAAACATCGCCGGCTCCGTGTGCAGTGGTGCCAGGCCAGAGCAACGTGGGACGCCACAGACTGGCGACGTGTGGTGTTTAGCGATGAGTGCCGCTTCGTTTTTGGGACAGATGAACATCGTGTCCGGGTGTGGAGGATCCCGCGTCAACGGCACAATCCCAACTTCGCTATCGAGCGGCATACCTCCCCCACTGCAGGTTATGATCTGGAAAGCTATTGCTTACGATAGCCGATCAGCTCTAGTAGTGGTACGTGGATCATTGACGGGCCAGCGGTATGTGGATGAAATTCTACGGCCCCATGTGCTTCCATTCCTGGCCGGGATTCCAGGTGCGCTATAGCAGTAGGATAATGCCCGCCCGTACACGGCTCGGGTTGCCCAGGACTGCCTATACGTCATGTCCAGACACTTCCATGGCCTGCCTGCTCCCCAGACATGTCCCCTAACGAGCATGTGTGGGAACAGTTGAAACGCAAGTTGCCGCCGTGCCGCACTATATCCTGGATTTGGAGCACACCGTCCAACACGTGTGGGCCAGTCTGCCCAAAACCCCCTGAAGATTAAGAAAGCCTCCGAACTGGTCTGTGAAGTCAGAGCTAGTGGGCCGACCGACTCGAGCCTCGAGCTCTCCTTTCGTGAAAACGCCAACGAAGTACCGCGGTGTTTACGCAGGGAAATAATTTCTCGAGTATGATACTAGACAATTTGCGCACACAACAATATATTGACCATGGTTTTTTTTGCACTGTAATTTTCATCCTTAGGTAACATCGAAAGATTACATTTTTAGCTTTCATTTTTTTTTCTCAGTTTACAGCAATGATACCGGTAAATCGGGGAATTCCGAAGTTTTGCTCTTGTGGTGGGAAATGATTTCATGTACGGGTCTTAAAACTAAATATTTCAGGAAATTTTTCCTTTTTTTTTTTTTTTTTTTTTTTTTTTTTTTTTTTTTTTTGCAATTTGGCTAAAGAAACACAAACATAATAATTTTTTCACGCATAACTTGAAAACCCCAACATTTTACATTAAGCATTTTTGCAAATATGATTTTTTTAAGTGCGTGAATGGCGAATTTGTAGGACTTTATGAACATAATCATTTCACTTAAAACTTTTAGAAATTCTCTTCGCGTTCGATTTATTAAAAAAAGAAAGATCGTTCTCTAATTACGTAACGAACGCGAAAGCAAAATTTCTGATTTAGTGAGTATATTTCCAGAAAATACGGTAAGACGTGTGCTTAGATCTTGCAACTACTTCTAGAAAGTAAAAAAAAAAAAAAAAAAAAAAAAAGACATTATAAATTAAAATCCCCCAGGAAAAAGGTCTTTGTTAGATGACTATGGAAGGTATTAATTTGGATATCTTCGAATTTATACCCATAACATTGCAAATTTTATGTTGGGAAATCAGAATGTCACATCCTTTTTTCCCCCAACTTTGCAAACACATATTTTACACAAAATTACACAAAAGGTATTAATTTTCTCCAGCAGTATATTCGGTATCACTCGACTGTAAAGCCCGAAGCTTCTCTAATGCATTTCTCTTCTGTTTTTCCACAGATCTCCATAAAAGTGGTATCAATACAATCTTCAGTTCAGAGGAAAGAAGGTTCACACAAAAAAAAAATTAGATAGACAACGGATTTAATTCATTATAAGGCAAACTTTTTTTTTCATTTTTCAACTGAAAATATCAATTAACACATTAACAGACTCCCCCAAAACGTAAAACACAAGTATCAACAAATGTGTTCCTTCATTATGCATAAGTACTTTTTTGCACGATGTGCTTCTTGCAGAGAGAAACGTCTCACTGCCGATATTCTTGAAGCTATCCTTATACATGTGAATGATGTGACTATGAATTCAACTAGGAATTAAAGTGCTACTTTGTAGAAGAGTTTAATGTAGACAACTCAAGTTCATAGTTCTTTAATCGGAACCTCAAGTTATACTTACTTTAACTTAAATTGTACGCAGAACATTCTATCGTGAGAACAATCAGGCTTAACTAACCTTTGAATTCACGGTGGGTTCAGAATCCTTTATTGGTACGGAAGAAATCCATCTTCTTTGAAGGCTTTCATCTTTAGAAAAGCTGAAAACAGTGACTTTTAGACGTGTTTGTAATTAGATCTACATAAAAGCACCCGATATTTTCCACGAATGTTGTATAAAAACGCTAATTCACGTGCACGACAACCGAAAGCTCAACGCTGACCAATGCCGCATGAACGCGAAGCTAATATCGGCACTCCCTTTACGTTTGCCCTTTGACCCCTCTGGAGAGAGGGATTGCGATGGCCCTCTGACGGGGACGTCACACCCCTTCCCATTTCGCGCGCTCGTTCTTTCTCTCCAGGGGGTTTTGGTCTGCCGCAGGACAGCATCAGGGGTCTGTTCGCCTCCATGCCGCACCGTATTGCAGCATGTATCGCCGCAGGAGGCGGTGCGACGCGCTATTGAAGATGACAGGACTGCGTGCCATCAGATTCCTCTGTAATTGTCCTGCAGCTCTGTTTTAGCCATCATGTGTATCATTCATCTGTATCATTACGTCCATAAAATTTCAGTTGAATCCGCGATGCTTCATTCTTTGGGCGCAAATTTCATTGTCCGTGAGTGTATGATTACAATAGTTGTGATGTTGAGATAGAATAAATAAACAACGTTTATTTACAATTATATATTTTATTTTAAGATCGATAGTTTCTCTGAGTGTTTGGCTCGGCTTCATCAGGACAAAAGCTATTTGTCCTGATCTGAACCAATGCCTTCATCAGGACGAATGCCATTTGTCCTGATGAAGCAGAGCCAAAAGCTCAGAGCAACTATAGTAGATCTTAAAATAAAATATCCAATTGTAAACAAACGTTGCTGATTTATTCTAGCTGATAATGTTATCCCCAGTAAAAAGGCAGTTTTCAGATGCACACTGTACAAAGTACAGTGTGAACATAGCATTTATTCAGTTATGTAGTATGGGAACCATGGATACGAATCTTCCTGCCCTTTGACAGGTTACTATTTCTTTGTTCTTCGCAATTGTAGCTTACCTACGTCATTTTTTCTGTCATAAAGTTCATAAACAGCCTTACGACAGACTGCTTATGAATTTTAGTTTTGTTACCAGACAAGGAATATCTATATTCCTCTCTCTCTCATATTTGTAAACTATAATTACAGAAATTCCGTTCAAACAGAAGTCATTGCTCTTTCCACGTTTATAAGTGAGTCACAGAAAAATTATCATTGGCCGCCACCGGGAATCGAACCCAGGGCCTTCCAGTTACGCGCCGGACATGCTTCCACTGCACCACATCGGCCGCGAATTCCTCCAGACTCAAATACACTAACTGCCAAGCCGCTTAGCAGGTTGCTTCTTGGAGCCCCGCACAATGCTGGGGATTCACCAAAGATGGTAAGCAGCAACTTAACAAATAACTAGAAGGCGAATGTTCGAGAGCCATGTCGATCCCCACGGCATTAAACTTTCCATTTGTTCTTCGAAAAGCAAAATGACTTTTTTTGAATCGGTCAAATACATCAGGATAACGAGTCTCAAGGTTAAGCATTTGCTCGAAGAACAGTGAACCCCATCCCAAATATTAGCTGACTCTATCAAAAATTTGAAAAATTGGAAGGACTTCCTTCACTGTTTGCATGTAGAGGTTCCAGTTTCCCTCCCTGTCAGCTCTTATGAGGTTCTTCAAAAGACTTATCAGATACAAGAATCCCTCCAGGTATTTGCACTGCTCAGAATTCTTAACTTGCTCCTGTATAAAAACATTCAATGATTTCAGTGTTTCTTCTGATGTTGCGATGATCTCTTGGAACTTGAGTTCTACTTCTTCCGTTGTTGAGTATTGCATAGAGTTGAGCACATCACCAACTTGTGTAGCTAATTCGTCATCATCCTCGACGGTACTCAAAAAGGCTCTCCATTTAAGCCTCTCTACCTCTTCTGATAGCATAAACATTCCTTTTATTGATCTTACGTAATTGCTACCTTTGAGAACACTCTCTACTACAATACTTTTGGACCAAACACATGGTTTTAAATAAGGACGTTCTCTAACCCTCTACCCTTTATGTATTTTCCAATACATGCAAGCAGAATTTTAGTCATATGGAAGGATCTCAGGAGTAGCACAAGGTCTGGGAATTCACTTGTAATCAACTGAATTTCTGCGGTAATATGGAAAACGCTTTGATCACATGCAACTGGCAGTACTTGTTGATTGAGATGTAAAAGCAAGCTTTGAAAATTCTTCATACATGAATACACACTATCATATGTTGTCACTGGGTAAGGCAGTATTGGGAGAAAACCAACATGTTGTAGCGGAACATCTGCCTTTGAGATGATAGCATGAATGCCAGAGCATGTCGATGTACTTTGGTTTGTTAATCCTCCAATACTTTGCAACATACTTATCACTGTCTCTTCCTTCTTGATCTCTTCACATAGTAAAATGTTAACCTCTTCAATGATTTTGAAATCTGGAGGAATATTCACTGGTGTAGATGGCTTGCTTACGCTTCTCATGAATTGAATGGCCAGTCATCAGATGCAGAGGAGTCTTATTTCATCCCTTATGAACACTGTAGAACAATATCTGAAAAAGGGCTTTGATTCTGCGTGTTATAGTGGTCTCTGTTTTCTCACTGACCTCTTCAATTTCATCATTGTCTGTTTCCTCTTCTACTTCTACTTTACCTGAAGTCGTATATTGTTGATTGTTATCATTAATGTGGAAAGGATGGTTAGTTTATCAACATTAATTACGCGAGACAAGAAATCAATTAGTGGGATTGGCGTGTTTACCCATGATTTTTCTAGCTGGTTTGCATCCCCAAACTCATCGTCAAGGCTGAAATCTGTTTCCAGGAGCGATTGTCTAATTATTTTGCCAGCCTCCCTAACACAATCTGCAGATCGTAGCTTCTCTGCTACTTGATCAACAGTGAGCTTTGACGAATAAACAAGCTGGGACTGATTTTTTTGTGGTGGTTTGCAGAACTGAATGTTATCCCCAAATATTTTTATCATGTACAATTTTACCTCTGTATTTGTAATCGACTGTTCTCCAGGCTGTTTGTTGGCATAATCATGAATCTCACTAAGTGTTAGACCATAGCCACGAACCAGAATGTCTTGAAAAAGTGGTTCAATATCCTCTATTCTTTGGCCTTTGGTTTGCGTTTGTTGTTTATTATTTGGCTGATTTGGTTTTCTATATCTTTGGAGATACGCTTCAAGACAGAGCTTGTGGGAGTATAAATCTGCTCCAAACAAAGCCGATTGATCTTCAAGATCACAAGTTCTGCTGTATACATGTGTACATCGTCCTTGAAGAACAGAGTGGCTGCAAAAAATGTTTTAGCCCAATTGGTGTCACTAACTCTATATTTTTCTTTGATGTTCCTGTGTTTCTTTTTTCCGTAAATAATACATGAAAGTTTTGTAGGTTCCACCTTATTAGACGATGGCTAGTTACGACAAACAACATCAGCTCTCCGATTTTTGTGTGGTGATTTTGCTGAATCTTGGAGTGGGCCTTCACTTGATTCTTCCAGTTGTTTGACTTGCTACATTTTTCCTTTTTTTCTGAAGCAAAGTTTTCTTTAGTGTATGGGATTTATAACATGCATTTGAACAATGGTACACGAACTCAGAATCACGTCCAAGGAGACTGATAACTTCAAAAACATCAGCTTGTCGTATTTCAGCTGCAGCCAAGATTTTTTGTCTTCCTTCTGTTGTAGTTGTTGTCTTCTCTTTGTTGTTGTGTTTTTGGCATAAAATGCATTTTGATATGTCCGCATCTATTGAAGTTCCACTCGCTCGGCACAGATGTGGGCCAACAAGTTGCTTGTTATCCTCGATTTCATTTATTCAGCGTGAAACAAACAAAATTCACATCAGTTAAATTTTTTGTGTAGCTAAATATAAGTATCCTTTCAAGAAATCACTAAATAAAATAAAAAAATGGCTAAATTTTCATAAATCCGTTTTATTACTGGTTAAATAGTCTTATCTTATAGTAAATTTTATGAAGAATCTAAAAACCATGTCGTATTTTGTACAGGTAGACTGGAAAAAACAGAAAATTACGAAATTCAATACTAACTACTGCGCGTATATGCCGAAACAAAATGGCGTCCTATAAAATTTATGCCCGGGTTTCCAGATGTCTATCCAAGATTTCACCCTTCCTTTGGGCATGCCCTAACAGGATCTGAAGACAAACCTCGTCCATCTCAAAATTTCGACGGGTCTTATAGCCAGGGATTAGACTGTAACTCAGGACATGTAATGTGCGCCGTAGCCTTCGCTCGCTAACGCTGCTAAAGCCTCCAACATTTAACCTGGATGTGATTTGCGTCGCCGTTGCCAAGTGGTCGGTTTGTACGAGCCTGGATAGTTTACGTCGACCCCGGTCATCAATGTTGTGTGATCAGCCACCATTTGCTCTCTGGGCTCTGGTACCTCCGTCGATAGTACACTCGCAGTACACCCTTGATAGCATTGCCCTCAAGAACCTTAGGCTTCTTACCACTTGGGCGACAGAATTACACGTATGTCTTGCGCCGACAATGCGACCACGATCGAAATTGCTGAGATCACCACGTTTACCATATTCGTCGATCGCGATACACTTTTGGAAAGCTCTGCTGTCCGCATATTTATCGCCTGCGTTCGGTTTGGGTTTGTTTCATTCTGCGCGGGGAATGTCCATGTCAATTGCCCATCACCCCAATCTAATGTTTTGTCTATTGAGTGTATAAGCAGTTACACGTCTCATAATTTACAGCCACTGGTTCCGGGGAAGAGAAAGAGCCAGCGCCATATGGCAAACGCACTACCCATGCCTTAGTCGGGACTCGAACCCAAGCCAACTCGAACGACTAGGCAGAAATTCACGGCTCTGACCATTAGGATACCAGGATGGTTGGAAGTTCGCTGATTTGTCTCAGTAAGTAATTCTATTCCCTATATGAATATATTCACATTAGCACCCAGATATTATTTTTTTCTTTCCATTAAAGATATTGGATTAGTACATCCCTGTAACCGACAAACCACAACACATGTTGAACAATTTTCGCGTATTTACACACAGTCGAGTCACATTATTGTGGCCACCTCCTACTATTGACGTCAACAACTCGTAACCAATGAAAGAAAGCACGTGTCGTGAGCTGGCTTGGAGGGTATATAAGGTGTGCTGTAAATATTCTGAAAACATGATAGCCGCGGATGGCTTAGTGGTTAGTGTTTCAGACTATCGATGCTGGGTCCCCAGGTTCTAGCCTGGGCTGATCTTTCAGAGATGGTGTGATTTACTAACAATCGCTGAATATCCGCCGTGCATCGGACGAGCACGTAAAGTGACGGCCCCCAGACTGGACCCACTGGTTAAATGGGTATCCTTTCCTATGTCCTCCCTGAAATTCTCTCACCCATCTATGTGCAATATCGTACTTGTACGGTGGCGCCATCTACTGTACTCTAATCTCACTACAAACTGTTCTGTCAAAAGTCGCAAGACTTGCTCTCATTCTTTCCGTTTCTGTGTCCTGCCCAAAAGGCGATCTCGCTGTAGGTGGCTGGGACCTAAACTCTACTCCCTGTGGACGGAAGTCCAACATGAAAATGACAAATGCTCTCAGTTCTGAAAACATGGGCCGCGAGTGGCCTAGTGGACAACGTTCGTGACTGCCACGGAAAGGACCTCAGGTTCGATCCCAGCCGCGGTACGAACGCTCGATCCACTAAACATCCTCCTTGAGTCGGATGGGCACGTTAAGCCGTCGGACCGCGGCTACCCCCCCCCCGCTAATAAACAAGGGCGTCTTCCTCCCCCTTTCTACTTCGCTTCCGTGTCACTTTTCTAACGGGCACTCTAGCCCAAATCACTTAGCAGACACTCCCTAAAATCCTCTACATATGATCGTATCTAAAAACATATCGGGTCGCGGATGGCCTAGTGGTCAACGTTCGTGACTGCCACGGAGGAATCTTAGGTTCGATCCCAGGCAGGTGCGACGCTCGAACCACTAAATATCCGCCGTGCGTCGGATGGGCACATTAAGCCTTCGGACCCCGGGTACTGGCCCCCCGGTAATAAACAAGGGTGTCTTCCACTCAATTTATACCTCGCTTCCGTGTCACTTTCCTATCAGGCACTCTAGCTCAAATCTCCTAGCTTCCTCTTTTTAAGGGTTGTTTAAGACCTGAGGACAGACACCCCCTTCCTAAAATCTTCTACTTATGATCTGATCTGATCTGAAAACATATCACTCGGTGCTGTCATGGATAAAAGGGACGATTTATCAGATTTGCAAAAAAGGATGATTATCGGCTTTCGGGCCAAGGGTGGCAGTATTTCTGAAACAACGCAGTTTGTGAACTGTTCGCGTGCTGCTGTAGTTAAAGTGTATAGTGATTGGAGAAATGGCACCATTCCGAATAAGTGGTGTGGAAACTGCGGAGCACAACGTGCCATTGATCTGAGAGGTGAAGGTCGGCTTCGAAGGTGCGTGAGGGCCGATCGGCACGCTACAATGGAGCAACTCACTGACCCAAGGAACCAGGGGGCTACCGGAAGTGTGTCTAAAACGGCAGTTCAGCGAACCCTGCTGCACATGGGGCTCCGATGCAGACGGATGGTCACTGCACCTATGCTAACGAAGGTGCATCTGCAATAAAGGCTTACACTTGCACAGAAGTATCGGAATTGGACCTCCGCTGATTGGCAAAGGATTGCCTTCTCCGATGAGTCACGTTTTCTGCTTCATCGAAGGGATGGAGGTTGGCGTATAAGGCCAGAAACATAGGAGAACAAACACTCTTCAACCATTGCTGGAAGAACACAAGCTGGTGGGGGCAGCGGTATGGTCTGGGGAATGTTTTCGTAGTATTCTCTGGGTCCACTCATACCTGTGGAAGGCACTATGGACCGAATTCGTTATGAATCCATCCTTACAGACCACGTACACCCGTACATGCTGATTGTCTTTCCTTGGGAGAATGGAATCTTCCAGAACGACAATGCGACGCGTCACACAGCTGGAAATGTCCGAGAGTGGTTGGAAGAGCACGATGAAGACTTCAAAGTTCTTCCCTGGGCCCTAATTCCCCAGACTTAAACCCAACTGAGCATCTGTGGTGCTCAGTTGGGTATAAGTCTGGGTCGATCGTGTTGTTCGCTCCGTGGATCCTCCACCACGCCCCCTTCAGCAGCTGTCAGATGCACTGCAGTCAGCATGGCTCCACATACTTGTGAACACCTTCCAACACCTTATGGAGTCACTCCCAGCTCGTCTAGCTGCTGTCTGCGCTGCCTACGGAGGTTACTCTGGATATTAGCTGGTGGTCACATTAATGTGACTCGACCGTGTATAAGCAAAATTCCTTCTAATGCAACAATCTTGTTACGAGTTCATTAAAAGAAATGAACTCGTAACAAGATTGCGGAGTACTGAAGGCTGTATTTATTCATCGCGGGAATATTCAGGAACGAAAAAAACAATTGCATTCAGAAAACGACGCTAAAGATGCTGAAATCTGTTAAAAAACAAAGCAGATAAAAATGCATGCGAGTGCGATGAAATGTTGAAATTGTCTTTCATAGCATGTTTGCCATACATGCTATCGAAGCGAGACAGTACTTCGGAGTGAGCTTTAACCACCCCCAGATATTGTGTCCCTCTACCCCCGGGCTGAGAAACAAAATGATCGATGCCAAACTTTTTGTACGATGAAAGGATGTTGTGAGTTTATAGGTTGTTTTACAAGGTAACGAGTGACAGAGCAGGTTTGACTCAAGGCATATTTGCACCCCGATGCAAAGTGCCATCTCGGCACCCCTTTGGAAACTTTTCGTTGGCGAAAATTTATATAATGTTTTCGAATTTAACCTTCACATATTTGGCTGTTGTGAGTCGTTCCACTTCCAAAAATTTAGAGATAAGGTGTTTTAGTATTTTTCAGGTATTTATTAACACAAATTGTCACGGGGTAAAAGGTATTTCATTCACGTTAAAAGTACTGCATATAGGAACTTCCCGCCTCTTAAAATTACTCGGTGCAGTAGATTCACCTTTCCGAATCGGCGCCCCTGGTGCTCTTCTACACTCATTATACAGAAATATAAAAAAACGCAAGAAATTTCTTAACATCCCTTGCATTTTATTCGCGAGAAAAGAAAAACAAATTGGGGAGGGGGGGTGGGGGTAAGAGTTTCGGGAAATTTTGTATAGAGCGAAATTCTGCCGCTCCGTTAACTGTCGCTCCAAGCAGCTGCTTCCTTTGTTTAATGGGAAATACACACTGAAGCCTAGTCCGGTCCTCCGGGGATTCTTAGCACCATCTGCCTTCATGTCGCACTGGCCGCTGCCTTGGCCAGGTACATTCCAGCTGCCGGAGACTGAGGGCCAAGATTTAAGTTGTGGAGTCATTTTGGAGGGGTTTGGCCATAACTCACCACGCTGGCCAAGCGGGTTGGTGAGTGTGGGATAGAATTTCCTCTAATCCCGATGGTGATTGTGGCTTCTTGAATTGGAAGAGGAACTACAAAGGATCAAGTGGGACATCGTGGGGCTAAGTGAGGTAAGGAGAAAAGGAGAAGATCTCATCGAACTGAAAAGTGGACATCTCTTCTACTATCGTGGGACAGATACTGGCAGAACTAGTGGTGTTGGATTTATAATAAACAAGAAACTGAAGGATAAAGTTGTAGAAGTTGAAAGTTCCTCTGACAGAGCTGCACGACTCGTTATCCAACTCTCGAGAAGATACCAGGCTCAGATTATTCAAACTTATGCACCCACCACAAGTCATGCTGAAGAAGAAATTGAAGAATTTTATGAGGAAATTTGTCATCTAAATAATAAAGGTAAGCAGCACTTGAAAATAATTATGGGAGATTTCAATGCAAAAATAGGGCAACGGCAACAGAATGAAACTTCAGTAGGTAAATTCGGTCACGGCAACAGAAACCAGCGTGGAAATACTCTCGTTGAGTTTGCAGAGGCAGAAGGGTTTTTCATCTTGAACTCCTTCTTCAAGAAAAAGCCACACAGGAAATGGACATGGAGACATCCAAATGGGACGACAAGTGAAATTGATTTTATTATGTGTAACAAAAAATTCGTCATAGAAGACTGCAGTGTGCTAAACAAGTTCAACACAGGTAGTGACCATAGATTGGTGAGTAGTAGAAAAGGACGGATCCGAGCTTAAACCGGAGCCATAGACTTAACATTAGGTGTCGGCCGGAGCAGCCGGAGCCAGCTGGAGCAAGCTGCAGCCGAGCAAACGGAGGGGGGGCGTGGTCAGTAGTAGCCATCAGGAGGATGAGGGGGTGTGGCATGGGTGAGGATGTAGGTGGCGCTAGTGTGTTGTGACGATGCTGATGTACTGCCCCCTTGCGGTGCTTCTTGGAACTTTCGATTGATATTTGATTTTGAGAGATGGCAACGCCCGAGTGAGAAAGGGGTTGGATATAGGGGGATGGCAACTCGATGTGTTGCCCCCTAGCGGTGCTTCTTGGAACTTTCGATTGATCTTTGATTTTGAGGGATGGCAACGTCCGAGTGGGAAAGGGGTTGGATATAGGGGGATGGCAACTCGATGTGTTGCCCCCTAGCGGTGCTTCTTGGAACTTTCGATTGATCTTTGATTTTGAGGGATGGCAACGCCCGAGTGGGAAAGGGGTTGGATATAGGGGGATGGCAACTCGATGTGTTGCCCCCTAGCGGTGCTTCTTGGAACTTTCGATTGATCTTTGATTTTGAGGGATGGCAACGCCCGAGTGGGAAAGGGGTTGGATATAGGGGGATGTCAACTCGATGTGCTGCCCCCTAGCGGTGCTTCTTGGAACTTTCGATTGATCTTTGATTTTGAGGGATGGCAACGGCCGAGTGGGAAAGGTGTTGGATATAGGGGGATGCCAACTCGATGTACTACCCCTAGCGATGCTTCTTGGAACTTTCGATGGATCTTTGATTTTGGGGGATGGCAACGACCGAGTGGGGAAAGGGCACTGCGTAGGTGTTAGATATGATGATGCTTCTTGGAACTTTATTATTTCGAAGGATCTTTGATTTTGAGGGATGGCAACGACTGAGTGGGGTCCGTTGGGAATTTCTGCATTTATTCCTGTGTTTTGCAAGCAAGATTTCCCCTCTTCAATACTATTTTTCCCCCGCAGGAAATGTTTGCGTAACGATGCTGGGGAATTTTCTTTCCAAGGGAATAAAAATGCTCCTAAGGTCTTAGCGAGGTTCTAACTGACGATGATTTGGTTTCCAAAAATAGTCAGGGGGTCAAATGGTTTTCGTGTACTACGTATTCCCTATATATATATTTTTAAATTACTTTTACGTTATTTCTTCATGTGTTTTTATATATTTTTTGTATGTTTTGAGGGAGTTTTTTCGTGTAGATGTAATGAATTTTCTGGGGAACTTTTCTTTTTCCTCCATTCAATTTTATTTCAGACCATGAGACGAGGAAATGCTTCTTTAGAAATTATTTCGTTCTTGTTCGCAGTAATTACTGGACATAGACTTCATGTTAATTCTGAGTCTTTCACCCCTGCAATAATATTTTCTCGTAATTTTTTCGTATGTTCAAGAACTCTACAGATCTTTCCCAGTTAAAATTCTGCTCAAACAATATTTTCGGTCTTTATTTCCTTATAGCTTCCCAATTTCCGATATTTTTCTTCCTCTATCTTTGAAATTTCATTAAACTTCTCAATAGGTCAGGATTCTTTTTTCTTGGACAAACTTATGAGGCCTTTTATTCAGACTATCTTTTTTTTTTTCCATTTCATTTCAGCAAACGATTATTTTAGATGCAACAAATCGTCAGATTTTGGTTTCCTTATATAGCATATTTTCCAACTAGCTTAAAAATATTCCTCAAAGCTTGCATGTATGTCAAATATACATTTTTTTTTATTCTTTCGTAGTTAGCCATACTTTTCGTGGACTGCCTCGACAGGAAAGCATTCAATGTCAAGACATACAATCTAAAACCTTTTTCTTTCGATAAAATTTGTATTCTTTGGGCTGAATATTTTTTCTGTCTCGTCCGAAAAAACATTCATTCTAGAGGCAAAGCGACTAATTCCGTTCTTCCCATAAACATTATTTTTTTTATTATATTTGATATTCAGAGTTGTATACATTTACTATCCAAAAAAGAGATATATTTAATGTAAAGGTATATTCTTCCAAGCTGGGGAAATATATGTATATCTTAGTTCATTTCCAGTTAAAGGAAATGCATCTTTATATTTCAATATGAAAAAGAAGCCCTATAAGTGAAAGCTCAACCTAAAGACGGATAGATTGTTCACACTCTCTCTACTCTATGACATTTCTTTACTGAATATACCATGGCCTTTTTTTTCATGAACTGCTTTAAAATCTTCGTTCTCACTTTACTATTGTCAGATTCCATGTCCCTCCAGTTCTTTACTGAGAAACAGAAGCATTTATTCAATTTTAATTTATTAAGAGAGTAGAACTCTTTTAGGCTTTCGAAGTACTTTCAAGTCTTTCATTACGAAAATTTTCATTGTCATGAAAGAAGCCATAATCGAGATGATTTACTATCGTTTCAATGAAAGTGTTTACGCATTCATTGCTATGATGTCAGATTTCATTTTCTTATACTTCGAACAGAAATGAGTTTGAATCATTCGTCGAGAAAACATTTCTTTCATATATATATATATATATATATTTTTTTTGCCTCCGAATCAAACGAACTCAAAAAATAAGAGACGCACTTTAATATTTTTTCCTCTTATGAGAGGAATACGGGAATATGATACCAAAATTAAAGAATAAAGAATATCGACTTTCCTCTCAACACCGTACATCTACGTTTTATTTTTATTTTTTTTATTTTCAATAAGCTATTTCTATATTTTTACAACTGAATAGAATTATTTATTGAAAAAGTCTAAGTAAGACGAAAAATGGTTTTGTTGATTGCCTAAGAGGATGATTTTGGAAATTTTCGTTTTCTGGTAATTGTAAAAATCTCATAGAATAACATGGGAAAACTAGCATGCATAAAAGACTGTTTTGGATCGAGTAAATTGAAAGAATTTTACAAAGTTCATTTCAGAAAAGTACATTCCTTCCTAGTGTCAAAAACGAATCACTTCGTTTTTCTAAGATACACTTTGGAATCTTATAAAAGTGCATAGGGTCAAAAACGATTTTGATGATTTTACTAAGATGACAGATTTCGGATTTCTTGTGATAGAAAATACAGTGAATTTCCCATTGAATAACATGGGAAACTGCGAAATTTAAGAAGCACGTTTTCGTTCAAGTAAAATATTTTAAAAGTCTTTTTTCGAATCAGTTGAAAACAGACAGGGTGTGTTTCTGAACAGTTCATTATTTCCCAAGATCAAAACGAATCACTTCGTTTTCTTTTCTTTTTTTCCTAATGTGCGTTTCTGAAAGAAGTAAAAATAGTTTAGCTAGAAAATTGGAAAGATATTTTTATGAATCCTAGACTGGTTATTTTCGTATAGCTAGAAGGGTCTTCAGTGAGAGCACTTATTCTCTTTACAAACTAAGAGAATGAAGTGTAGTCAGTTTGAAAAAATTCAAACTCCCCTAAATTTAGCCTTTTGTCCTGGTTTCGACTCAATACTGTAAAGCATTGCTCTCAGACCAGTTGAATTCCTGGCCCTTAATGAAATACATTAAGCCTTTCCCTTAAAAATAAGCAATATCTTCTTCAATACCAGATCCCCAATAAATTTCTTTAAGAGTTATTCATTCCCACTTTTACTTTTTAAAACTTAAAATTCATTATTATTTAACTCATTACAAAAAATGAAACTCATTCATACAGAAAAAATATAAATGAATAAAAATAAATAAAGTAGTCCTAAAAAGGACTGTTTTTCTGGAGTCCCCTTCATACAGCTGCTCCATGATCGGTATAAGGAATTTTTTTTTACCTGCTGATATCTCAGCACATTGACTTCACAGTCTCTAGCAAGTTCTTTACAATTATACTTTCCAAGAACGCTTTGGACGGGACATGGTCTCCAGTGACTGCAACAAAAGATTCTGCTAGAATCTTGGGGTTAAGCAATGCAACGGCATCATCGAAATACTTTTGCCACTTGGATTCGGGGGTGGCATATGCACAGCTGTGGGCCGTGATGTTTGCGAATATGCGATTTGGGGGTTGGTGGCACTCCATACAATAATATAAGTTATTGACATGTTCCTGAAGGCGATCCCTTACCATGTCAGCAAGCATGATGAAAAACTCTTCATCTGAGATGGAAGCAACAGGGGAAGAAATCCTTGGATGGTACAAAACAGCCTTTCTAAAGACAGGTCCAAATAGTAGTTGAGTAATACTGTCCCATATTTTTCCACATTGATCAATAAGAGTTCCAAATTGTTGACAAGTCAGCTTTATCGGAACAGGATTCAATCGACGAAAACCATGAATTCTGGGGGAAAGCACTTCTAACGTGTAACTGCCAGAAGCATCTAAGAGGGAAGGACAGCAGGAAACGATAAGTTCACGATTAATCAAGATGTCACAATTCATGCCTTGAATCCAGTGTGATTTTCCCATGAATTTTCGGAACGTTGAAGCTGACATTGTTATTCCATTCTTAGAAGGGTAGAAAGATTCCCCATCTTTCCTATAACTTCGAATATGAACTCTGATTGTATTATGGAAATCAGACACTTTAACGAATGCGTTACCCCCTAAATGGAAATGATGAGGGGGATATCATTCAAAGAAATTCCCAATTCAACACATGACTTGGAAGCTTCAGAACATACCTTCTTTGCTACAGCATCGGAAACTTTAGTAGAGGAAGATGATCGCTTCATGTTAAAAGCTGGAGGAAGAGAATCGAAGGAAATTGCTGGAAGCGTTGAGGTCGGGAGCGAAGGGTGCTGACGGGTCGAAGACAGAGAACAGAATGAGTTAGCTTTGAATTGTTCAGGCAAAACTGATAAGAGGTTGGAGTTCGTCACTTGTTTACTGCTTGAGAGGTAAAGAGCAGAGTCATGGGGAAAAGAACACTCGGTTATCATCTTTCTAAAGGTCAAATTCAATCTAATGTTTGGAGCATTCTTTTGTCGAGGCAGACCATGACTCCAATACGAATTAGTTGGTGGCAGGATCTGTAGTAAAGTTCCAGATCTCAAAGATAAGGAAACTGGTTTAAACCCGTTTCGCTTGAAAACAAAGTCTCTTTCTTGTCCGAGAGATACTGATGCAATACAAGACAAAGGATCTAATTCAGCTTCGTCATCACGATGATAATTGATTCTATCATCTCCATTTCGATATTTATTAATTAAAACAAAGTTGAAGGATTCACCACATTCTTTCTCAACATAAAGCTTGATTTCCTGAAGTAACGGCGTCCAAGGGTTAGGTTCTAAGCACAAACCGCTAAAAGTGTATTTCAGATTGGGGTCCCCGAAGGCAGCATGTTGTCTGGGAATGGAATATGATTTTCCATAAATTTTGATCTTGGAGAATTCTCCACTTAAATATTCCACTTCTTCTTCCAAGCGGGAAAAGTAATGAATAGCTTGAGTTGAGGAGAACAGCTGAGAGTAATGGAAATGAAGTCTTTCCTTGTTATGTCGAAGAGGCAGCATTTTTTTTTTTCTCAGGAAGGGAAACAACTGAAGTCCGTCCACTAAATTAACTGAATTGAGAATGAAGAAGGAGAGCTTGAGATAGGCTGACGAGTGACCTCATGACTCTCAAGGTGAAATTCATTATAGTTTTGATAAGAACTTTTTTCCCCCATGAGCTAAGAGATCCGTCAGAAGAATATTCTCTTTGGGAAAACTAAGAAATCCCCCTCCCCCCATAACTAACATGAAAAAAAAAACAAAAAAAAACAAGGTTTTATCTAGAAATTCGTACATGAAGAAATTTAGAAAGCTTATGTTCCTAATAGTCAATCTATAAAGTTAGAAGACAAAACATTTACTTGGTAGAATTAAATAATTCCCCACAGAAATGGAGTTGGCAACACTTGACTTTAAAAAATCTCGCTGAATGCATCTCCGACAGGTCCTCGAAAAGTACTTTAAAAAAAAACAGAGGAAATATTGAGGGCAAATGTAGATTTTCATAGCAACGTGATCACCTGAATTCACTAGAAATTCAGACAGCTCAAGACGTAGGTAGCATCTAATTCAACTCTGAATCTAAAACAATGGACTGGCTCCACACATTTTTAAGATGAGGTATATTTGAGAGGAGGATTTTCATGTAAAAAAATCTTTTTCCTGCATTAAATGATTTCAGGAGTGCAATAACTTGGGAAGCAACTTGAAAATCTTGATGAGAGTAAAATCTTGAACATACGTATTCACGAATTCCAAGTGAATAAAAAATCACAACTTGTTCATGAGAGTAAAATCTTGAACATGCGTATTCACGAATTCCAACAGGAAAAGATTTCATGAATAAAAATCTTGGAAAGCATCCTGAAATTCTTCATGAGAGAAAATTAAAAATTTTGAGACGGTGCATTCTTCACGTGAGCAAAACAATAATTTTGATTAAATTTTCTTCGAAAAGTTTTTCTAGAAATCCAAGCGAGCAGCAACAAAATGACGGAGACATAGCATAGAGCAGAGAATTTTTTTCTTGAGTGAAATCTTCTCGAACAATGAGTTAAAGACTTGAAACATTCTGTAATTCTTCCTGAACAATCTATGCCGTGTGGACCCCTTCATGCCAAGCGCAGTTTATTAGCATGGAGTGGTTCGAATACAGGCAGCTATTTTGTTTTTATTTTTTTCTTGGAGGTTCTCCAGAATTTAATGAAAAATGACCGTAGGGGAGGGTATGTATATTGTCCGAGGATACGACTCGCTTGTTGTCATATGGGGAAAGAGATGTTTTGTTTATGACAACAGTAAAAACAGAATGTTTCAAGCTTCGAATGCTATAACTCATGTTCTTTTTTCTTGCTTGTGAAAGAGTGAAGACTTGAAGTCGTTGAGGCGAAGTTGCTGTGAAACGACGGTTTTGCTCACGCCTTTGGCTTTCTTAACTTCTTCTTCATCTGTAGCATACGCATACATTTTTGGTCTAAGACCAACAAATTCTTTTATGGCAGTTCCATGGGTCTCATCTTTAAATTTCCCAATCACTTTTTTGTTTTTAAGACAAAATAGAGGGTGCGATGGGGGTAGGAACTGGTGTCTATGCATTTTAATGTCACCCACCTCACCTTCAACAAACCCATTTATTTGGGAGTCGCCATTCTAGACATCTCTAAAACTAGGATGTACGACTTCCATTATGAGGTGATGAAACCTTTATTTCAAGAAAACATTTCCATTCTTTATATGGATACTGATAGTTTCTTCTATCACATAAAAACAGAAGATCTATATAAAGATATGGAAATGTTTTCTTGAAATAAAGGTTTCATCACCTCATAATGGAAGTCGTACATCCTAGTTTTAGAGATGTCTAGAATGGCGACTCCCAAATAAATGGGTTTGTTGAAGGTGAGGTGGGTGACATTAAAATGCATAGACACCAGTTCCTACCCCCCATCGCACCCTCTATTTTGTCTTAAAAACAAAAAAGTGATTGGGAAATTTAAAGATGAGACCCATGGAACTGCCATAAAAGAATTTGTTGGTCTTAGACCAAAAATGTATGCGTATGCTACAGATGAAGAAGAAGTTAAGAAAGCCAAAGGCGTGAGCAAAACCGTCGTTTCACAGCAACTTCGCCTCAACGACTTCAAGTCTTCACTCTTTCACAAGCAAGAAAAAAGAACATGAGTTATAGCATTCGAAGCTTGAAACATTCTGTTTTTACTGTTGTCATAAACAAAACATCTCTTTCCCCATATGACAACAAGCGAGTCGTATCCTCGGACAATATACATACCCTCCCCTACGGTCATTTTTCATTAAATTCTGGAGAACCTCCAAGAAAAAAAATAAAAACAAAATAGCTGCCTGTATTCGAACCACTCCATGCTAATAAACTGCGCTTGGCATGAAGGGGTCCACACGGCATAGATTGTTCAGGAAGAATTACAGAATGTTTCAAGTCTTTAACTCATTGTTCGAGAAGATTTCACTCAAGAAAAAAAAAATTCTCTGCTCTATGCTATGTCTCCGTCATTTTGTTGCTGCTCGCTTGGATTTCTAGAAAACTTTTCGAAGAAAATTTAATCAAAATTATTGTTTTGCTCACGTGAAGAATGCACCGTCTCAAAATTTTTAATTTTCTCTCATGAAGAATTTCAGGATGCTTTCCAAGATTTTTATTCATGAAATCTTTTCCTGTTGGAATTCGTGAATACGCATGTTCAAGATTTTACTCTCATGAACAAGTTGTGATTTTTTATTCACTTGGAATTCGTGAATACGTATGTTCAAGATTTTACTCTCATCAAGATTTTCAAGTTGCTTCCCAAGTTATTGCACTCCTGAAATCATTTAATGCAGGAAAAAGATTTTTTTACATGAAAATCCTCCTCTCAAATATACCTCATCTTAAAAATGTGTGGAGCCAGTCCATTGTTTTAGATTCAGAGTTGAATTAGATGCTACCTACGTCTTGAGCTGTCTGAATTTCTAGTGAATTCAGGTGATCACGTTGCTATGAAAATCTACATTTGCCCTCAATATTTCCTCTGTTTTTTTTTAAAGTACTTTTCGAGGACCTGTCGGAGATGCATTCAGCGAGATTTTTTTTTAAAGTCAAGTGTTGCCAACTCCATTTCTGTGGGGAATTATTTAATTCTACCAAGTAAATGTTTTGTCTTCTAACTTTATAGATTGACTATTAGGAACATAAGCTTTCTAAATTTCTTCATGTACGAATTTCTAGATAAAACCTTGTTTTTTTTTGTTTTTTTTTTCATGTTAGTTATGGGGGAGGGGGATTTCTTAGTTTTCCCAAAGAGAATATTCTTCTGACGGATCTCTTAGCTCATGGGGGAAAAAAAGTTCTTATCAAAACTATAATGAATTTCACCTTGAGAGTCATGAGGTCACTCGTCAGCCTATCTCAAGCTCTCCTTCTTCATTCTCAATTCAGTTAATTTAGTGGACGGACTTCAGTTGTTTCCCTTCCTGAGAAAAAAATGCTGCCTCTTCGACATAACAAGGAAAGACTTCATTTCCATTACTCTCAGCTGTTCTCCTCAACTCAAGCTATTCATTACTTTTCCCGCTTGGAAGAAGAAGTGGAATATTTAAGTGGAGAATTCTCCAAGATCAAAATTTATGGAAAATCATATTCCATTCCCAGACAACATGCTGCCTTCGGGGACCCCAATCTGAAATACACTTTTAGCGGTTTGTGCTTAGAACCTAACCCTTGGACGCCGTTACTTCAGGAAATCAAGCTTTATGTTGAGAAAGAATGTGGTGAATCCTTCAACTTTGTTTTAATTAATAAATATCGAAATGGAGATGATAGAATCAATTATCATCGTGATGACGAAGCTGAATTAGATCCTTTGTCTTGTATTGCATCAGTATCTCTCGGACAAGAAAGAGACTTTGTTTTCAAGCGAAACGGGTTTAAACCAGTTTCCTTATCTTTGAGATCTGGAACTTTACTACAGATCCTGCCACCAACTAATTCGTATTGGAGTCATGGTCTGCCTCGACAAAAGAATGCTCCAAACATTAGATTGAATTTGACCTTTAGAAAGATGATAACCGAGTGTTCTTTTCCCCATGACTCTGCTCTTTACCTCTCAAGCAGTAAACAAGTGACGAACTCCAACCTCTTATCAGTTTTGCCTGAACAATTCAAAGCTAACTCATTCTGTTCTCTGTCTTCGACCCGTCAGCACCCTTCGCTCCCGACCTCAACGCTTCCAGCAATTTCCTTCGATTCTCTTCCTCCAGCTTTTAACATGAAGCGATCATCTTCCTCTACTAAAGTTTCCGATGCTGTAGCAAAGAAGGTATGTTCTGAAGCTTCCAAGTCATGTGTTGAATTGGGAATTTCTTTGAATGATATCCCCCTCATCATTTCCATTTAGGGGGTAACGCATTCGTTAAAGTGTCTGATTTCCATAATACAATCAGAGTTCATATTCGAAGTTATAGGAAAGATGGGGAATCTTTCTACCCTTCTAAGAATGGAATAACAATGTCAGCTTCAACGTTCCGAAAATTCATGGGAAAATCACACTGGATTCAAGGCATGAATTGTGACATCTTGATTAATCGTGAACTTATCGTTTCCTGCTGTCCTTCCCTCTTAGATGCTTCTGGCAGTTACACGTTAGAAGTGCTTTCCCCCAGAATTCATGGTTTTCGTCGATTGAATCCTGTTCCGATAAAGCTGACTTGTCAACAATTTGGAACTCTTATTGATCAATGTGGAAAAATATGGGACAGTATTACTCAACTACTATTTGGACCTGTCTTTAGAAAGGCTGTTTTGTACCATCCAAGGATTTCTTCCCCTGTTGCTTCCATCTCAGATGAAGAGTTTTTCATCATGCTTGCTGACATGGTAAGGGATCGCCTTCAGGAACATGTCAATAACTTATATTATTGTATGGAGTGCCACCAACCCCCAAATCGCATATTCGCAAACATCACGGCCCACAGCTGTGCATATGCCACCCCCGAATCCAAGTGGCAAAAGTATTTCGATGATGCCGTTGCATTGCTTAACCCCAAGATTCTAGCAGAATCTTTTGTTGCAGTCACTGGAGACCATGTCCCGTCCAAAGCGTTCTTGGAAAGTATAATTGTAAAGAACTTGCTAGAGACTGTGAAGTCAATGTGCTGAGATATCAGCAGGTAAAAAAAAAAAATTCCTTATACCGATCATGGAGCAGCTGTATGAAGGGGACCCAGAAAAACAGTCCTTTTTAGGACTACTTTATTTATTTTTATTCATTTATATTTTTTCTGTATGAATGAGTTTCATTTTTTGTAATGAGTTAAATAATAATGAATTTTAAGTTTTAAAAAGTAAAAGTGGGAATGAATAACTCTTAAAGAAATTTATTGGGGATCTGGTATTGAAGAAGATATTGCTTATTTTTAAGGGAAAGGCTTAATGTATTTCATTAAGGGCCAGGAATTCAACTGGTCTGAGAGCAATGCTTTACAGTATTGAGTCGAAACCAGGACAAAAGGCTAAATTTAGGGGAGTTTGAATTTTTTCAAACTGACTACACTTCATTCTCTTAGTTTGTAAAGAGAATAAGTGCTCTCACTGAAGACCCTTCTAGCTATACGAAAATAACCAGTCTAGGATTCATAAAAATATCTTTCCAATTTTCTAGCTAAACTATTTTTACTTCTTTCAGAAACGCACATTAGGAAAAAAAAAGAAAAGAAAACGAAGTGATTCGTTTTGATCTTGGGAAATAATGAACTGTTCAGAAACACACCCTGTCTGTTTTCAACTGATTCGAAAAAGACTTTTAAAATATTTTACTTGAACGAAAACGTGCTTCTTAAATTTCGCAGTTTCCCATGTTATTCAATGGGAAATTCACTGTATTTTCTATCACAAGAAATCCGAAATCTGTCATCTTAGTAAAATCATCAAAATCGTTTTTGACCCTATGCACTTTTATAAGATTCCAAAGTGTATCTTAGAAAAACGAAGTGATTCGTTTTTGACACTAGGAAGGAATGTACTTTTCTGAAATGAACTTTGTAAAATTCTTTCAATTTACTCGATCCAAAACAGTCTTTTATGCATGCTAGTTTTCCCATGTTATTCTATGAGATTTTTACAATTACCAGAAAACGAAAATTTCCAAAATCATCCTCTTAGGCAATCAACAAAACCATTTTTCGTCTTACTTAGACTTTTTCAATAAATAATTCTATTCAGTTGTAAAAATATAGAAATAGCTTATTGAAAATAAAAAAAATAAAAAAAAACGTAGATGTACGGTGTTGAGAGGAAAGTCGATATTCTTTATTCTTTAATTTTGGTATCATATTCCCGTATTCCTCTCATAAGAGGAAAAAAAAATATTAAAGTGCGTCTCTTATTTTTTGAGTTCGTTTGATTCGGAGGCAAAAAAAATATATATATATATATATATGAAAGAAATGTTTTCTCGACGAATGATTCAAACTCATTTCTGTTCGAAGTATAAGAAAATGAAATCTGACATCATAGCAATGAATGCGTAAACACTTTCATTGAAACGATAGTAAATCATCTCGATTATGGCTTCTTTCATGACAATGAAAATTTTCGTAATGAAAGACTTGAAAGTACTTCGAAAGCCTAAAAGAGTTCTACTCTCTTAATAAATTAAAATTGAATAAATGCTTCTGTTTCTCAGTAAAGAACTGGAGGGACATGGAATCTGACAATAGTAAAGTGAGAACGAAGATTTTAAAGCAGTTCATGAAAAAAAAGGCCATGGTATATTCAGTAAAGAAATGTCATAGAGTAGAGAGAGTGTGAACAATCTATCCGTCTTTAGGTTGAGCTTTCACTTATAGGGCTTCTTTTTCATATTGAAATATAAAGATGCATTTCCTTTAACTGAAATGAACTAAGATATACATATATTTCCCCAGCTTGGAAGAATATACCTTTACATTAAATATATCTCTTTTTTGGATAGTAAATGTATACAACTCTGAATATCAAATATAATAAAAAAAATAATGTTTATGGGAAGAACGGAATTAGTCGCTTTGCCTCTAGAATGAATGTTTTTTCGGACGAGACAGAAAATATTCAGCCCAAAGAATACAAATTTTATCGAAAGAAAAAGGTTTTAGATTGTATGTCTTGACATTGAATGCTTTCCTGTCGAGGCAGTCCACGAAAAGTATGGCTAACTACGAAAGAATAAAAAAATGTATATTTGACATACATGCAAGCTTTGAGGAATATTTTTAAGCTAGTTGGAAAATATGCTATATAAGGAAACCAAAATCTGACGATTTGTTGCATCTAAAATAATCGTTTGCTGAAATGAAATGGAAAAAAGATAGTCTGAATAAAAGGCCTCATAAGTTTGTCCAAGAAAAAGAATCCTGACCTATTGAGAAGTTTAATGAAATTTCAAAGATAGAGGAAGAAAAATATCGGAAATTGGGAAGCTATAAGGAAATAAAGACCGAAAATATTGTTTGAGCAGAATTTTAACTGGGAAAGATCTGTAGAGTTCTTGAACATACGAAAAAATTACGAGAAAATATTATTGCAGGGGTGAAAGACTCAGAATTAACATGAAGTCTATGTCCAGTAATTACTGCGAACAAGAACGAAATAATTTCTAAAGAAGCATTTCCTCGTCTCATGGTCTGAAATAAAATTGAATGGAGGAAAAAGAAAAGTTCCCCAGAAAATTCATTACATCTACACGAAAAAACTCCCTCAAAACATACAAAAAATATATAAAAACACATGAAGAAATAACGTAAAAGTAATTTAAAAATATATATATAGGGAATACGTAGTACACGAAAACCATTTGACCCCCTGACTATTTTTGGAAACCAAATCATCGTCAGTTAGAACCTCGCTAAGACCTTAGGAGCATTTTTATTCCCTTGGAAAGAAAATTCCCAGCATCGTTACGCAAACATTTCCTGCGGGGGAAAAATAGTATTGAAGAGGGGAAATCTTGCTTGCAAAACACAGGAATAAATGCAGAAATTCCCAACGGACCCCACTCAGTCGTTGCCATCCCTCAAAATCAAAGATCCATCGAAATAATAAAGTTCCAAGAAGCATCATCATATCTAACACCTACGCAGTGCCCTTTCCCCACTCGGTCGTTGCCATCCCCAAAATCAAAGATCCATCGAAAGTTCCAAGAAGCATCGCTAGGGTAGTACATCGAGTTGGCATCCCCCTATATCCAACACCTTTCCCACTCGGCCGTTGCCATCCCTCAAAATCAAAGATCAATCGAAAGTTCCAAGAAGCACCGCTAGGGGGCAGCACATCGAGTTGACATCCCCCCTATATCCAACCCCTTTCCCACTCGGGCGTTGCCATCCCTCAAAATCAAAGATCAATCGAAAGTTCCAAGAAGCACCGCTAGGGGGCAACACATCGAGTTGCCATCCCCCTATATCCAACCCTTTCCCACTCGGGCGTTGCCATCCCTCAAAATCAAAGATCAATCGAAAGTTCCAAGAAGCACCGCTAGGGGGCAACACATCGAGTTGCCATCCCCCTATATCCAACCCCTTTCCCACTCGGACGTTGCCATCCCTCAAAATCAAAGATCAATCGAAAGTTCCAAGAAGCACCGCTAGAAGCACATCGAGTTGCCATCCCCCTATATCCAACCCCTTTCTCACTCGGGCGTTGCCATCTCTCAAAATCAAATATCAATCGAAAGTTCCAAGAAGCACCGCAAGGGGGCAGTACATCAGCATCGTCACAACACACTAGCGCCACCTACATCCTCACCCATGCCACACCCCCTCATCCTCCTGATGGCTACTACTGACCACGCCCCCTCCGTTTGCTCGGCTGCAGCTTGCTCCGGCTGGCTCCGGCTGCTCCGGCCGACACCTAATGTTAAGTCTATGGCTCCGGTTTAAGCTCGGATCCGTCCTTTTCTACTACTTTGGTGAGATGTAAAATGCACCTCAACACTAAACTTGAACGTGGCAAGCTCATAAGACAAACAAAATCTATTGACATAACCAACCTTAAAAAACACCATAATACCTTCAAGTTGGAACTGAAGAACAGGTTCTCTGCTTTAGAAGGCCTAACATCGGAAGAAGTGGACATCTCTGAAGTTAACAGAAAAGTAACCAAAGCTCTTATGGAAACAGCAACAAAATTAGCTGGGTCTAAGAACAAGTTGCATGTAAATAAATTATCTGGAAAAACGAAAATGTTGATGAAAAAAAGAAGAGAGATGAGGACAACTAAAGAAGATGTGACTTCCAAAGTGGAATATATAGAGCTATGCAAGACAGTACGAAAAAGGTATCACTGAAGACGTAAGAAAATTCAACTGTGAACTAGTGAGGAAAGCAATTGAAAGCAACCAAAGCCTAAAGATAGCAAAGGGACATCTCAGTAAGGGAAGAAAACAGATTATGGCACTGAGAAAAGAAGATGGTTCTGTAACAAGAAATAGAGGCGAAATTTTGACAAGAGTGAAAGATTTCTACTCCAAATTATATGAAAGGGATGATACATGCAATACAGACATCATGAAAGATACCAGTACCAGAGTTCCTCCAGTCCTTCCAGCAGAAGTTGCACATGCAATCAAGAACATGAAGCGGGGAAAAGCTCCAGGAGAAGATGGAATTACTGTAGACATCATACAAGAAGCAAGTGGAGAAATCGAAACAGTACTCGCCCAAATTTTCACTCGATGCCTTAATGAAGGAAAGATTCCTGAGGATTGGAACACCGCTACAATGATCCTGCTACATAAGAAAGGTGACATTGAGGATCTCGGAAACTACAGACCTATCAGCCTCCTATCAGTAGTTTATAAAATCTTCACTAAAGTTCTTTCACACCGCTGAAGGTAACACTGGACATGGCTCAACCGAGAGAACAAGCTGGATTCAGGAGTGGCTACAGCACAATAGATCATATCCATGTGCTGAGAGAACTAATTGAAAGAGCGAGGGAATATGAACTTCCATTGTGCATGGCTTTTATCGATTATGAAAAAGCCTTTGATTCGGTGAAACCATCAGCAGTTACAATGGCTCTGAAAACCTGCGGTATTGAAGATGCATACATTAATATTATTAATAACATCTATGAAAATGCAAGTGCAAAGATTAGGCTGTTTGAAAATACAACACACATAAAAATTGGAAAGGGAGTGAGACAAGGTGACACCATATCTCCGAAGCTCTTTAATGCCACATTGGAGGGTGTTTTTCAGTCACTGAGCTGGGAAAACAAGGGGTAAAGATTAATGGAGATTATCTAACCCACCTTCGTTTTGCTGATGACGTAGTCATTTTTGCAACTAGCCCATCAGAGCTGCAGAGTATGATCCAGGAACTTGCTGACAAGAGTAAAGAAGTGGGATTAAAAATGAACTTTCAGAAGACAAAAGTGATGTTCAATGCTTTTACAAGAAATGAAGATTTATCGATTGATGGAAAAAAGCTGGAGATAACAGACACGTACGTTTATCTTGGACAACAGATATCAAGTGAGGGTCGCATTCATGAAGAAATTAATCGGCGTACAAAACTTGCCTGGAGAGCTTTTGGAAGAAACGGCATAATTTTCAAGAGCAATATGCCATTATGTCTTAAAAGAAAAGTGTTTGATCAATGCATCCTTCCAGTGCTTACGTATGGTGCAGAGACGTGGACCTTAACTAAAAGAGACATACAAAGGCTGCAGACAACTCAAAGAAGCATGAACAGGTGCATACTTGGTGTAACCAGGAGAGATAAGAAGAGGAACTCGTGGATCCGAAAAATGACAAGAGTGGAAGACATCATGATCAGAGTTAAATCCCTGAAATGGCAATGGGCTGGGCATACTGCCAGAAGGACAGATCATCGATGGATAGCCGAAATTTCAGATTGGATTCCAAGGGACAGGAAAAGACCCAGAAGAAGACCACATGGGAGATGGGTGGATGAAATTCGAAAGTATGCAGGGGTGACATTAAGGAGACTGTCACAAGACAGACCGTTGTGGAGGAAACTTGGGGAGACCTTCGTCCAGCAGTGGATTGATAATGGTTGACAATGATGATGATGATGATGATGACACACTGAAGCGGGATGAGAGTTTCATTCCCTCGGAAAAAGAAAGAAGTGAAAGGGAAAAAACAAAACAAAAAACAATGTGGTGATAGATGCGACAAAGTGAAATAGCCTGAGGCCAGAGGCGTAACTAGGTATTTTTGCTCCCGAGACAAACCGCAAAATGTTGCGCCTCCCATCTGTTTTTCTGTTACACGCACACACGCGCGCGCGTGTGTGTGAGTGTGTGTGTACAGCTTTGCGCATGTTTCGGAGTTCAGACTTTCAGCATCACATCAAACGGGTCAAATGTAAATGGCAGTCGTGACTCGCAGTCACAGTAATGATAGAATAGGCCTCAGAGAATCTTCAACAAAGTGAGCGACATCCGTATATACATCGAACTAAAGAAAAGCGACATCCTTATGTTCTACATGCAACTGAAAAGAAACGATATCCTTATCCATCCAAGTAAAGAAAACCGACATCCTTTTCCATTCAACTAAAGAAAAACTGTGGGCTCTATTGTTTTCCACAAAGGCCGCAGTTCTTCTTTAGTTCGACGAACTGTGCAATTGCGCCTTCATTTCTGAATGTAAGTAGCTAGCATCCCCTGAACATCTTGAGGAAGAAATTTGAACTTTAAGTGTGCCAGAAACTGGTATAAAAGTCTAAATTCCAATTTTAGTCAGACTGCAAGCAGTGATTTTTGCGCCCTCACTTGCGCTGCGCTCGGGGCAGCCACCCCGTCTGCCCCGTCCTAGCTACGCCTCTGCCTGTGGCCTAAGAGGCAGGTAAGAAAAATTGGTCAGTTCTTCTTTTAAATAAAAACCGCACCTTGTTCTCTGCTATGCGAAATAAGGGTGTAGGAGCACCAGAATTATTTTATTTTTCGCACAGAAGTTATTCAACATTTTAAATTTTACCGGAGTTGCGTCGTCAAAGTTGCCGATCTAGAGAAGGTGCCGCAATGACTTGCTTACCTTGCTTATTGGCTTGATCTGGTCTTGCCTAGCAGGCGCGACATTACAGGTGGGCTTCAATCCACCCAACTTTTCTTTGAGCCCACCCGTTAGCCCCCTCCCCAAGAAATATTTAAGCACTCAAAACATGTGGCGGGTGCAACCATTTTAAGATTTTAGAGAACTCGGATGGATAAACGTACGTGAATTTTTCGAATTCACAGAAATTTGGTCATATAAAATGAATTTTTTGTTAAATTTAGTGTTTGTATTTCCGGTTAACGGAAAAGTCCTCTGAGCGAATGTCTAAGAAAGAGAGTAGTAGAAAAACGCAATTTTTAATGTAGACATTTGACGTGGACTAGGAACATCAAACAGAAGTCATCGCTCTTTCCACGTTTATAAGTTAGTCACGAAAAAATTATCATTAGCCGTCACCGGGAATCGAACCCAGGGTCTTCCAGTTACGCCCTGGACATGCTTTCTCTGCACCAATGAGAATTTTTCCGTGGCTCACTTATAAACGTGGAAAGAGCGATGGCTTCTGTTTGATGTTCCTAGTCCACGTCAAATGTCTGTATTAAAATGTCGTTATCCTGATGTATTTGACCGATTCAAAAATGGTCATTTTGCTGTTCGAAGAACAAATGGAAAGTTTAATGCAGTGGGGATCGACATGGCTCTCGAACAAAGAATAAACCGTTCACAGAAGTCAGCCGGAGGGATCATTGGCCAAACAAAAAGGAAGGAATACATTGCTGAATGGGAGCTTGCTTACCATTAAGTCCTCCTCATAAGAAAAACATTTCAAAGGCTGCTGAATATTACACCAGTTGACTATGAGCTGATAATGAATCATGAGTTAACAGGAAGTCTCAGAAATAGAATGGAAGCCAACATCCAACAGATGCTCCAGTATGTTGAAATCAGAGAAAACCCATACCTTGTAAAAGGTAAAGTTAGGCTTTACAACAGTGCTAAGAAGATGCTCCAATTTGTAGTGACAGCACAAGAAGTTTTCTGCATGTTTCGAAAGGAAAGGTTTATAACACGCTCAAAGCCACTATCAGCGCCTACTCACCAGCAAAAGCTACCCTCTTTTCTAAGTGTAGCACAACCAGATATGCAGACAAAAAAGCAAACTGTGAAAAATGCCATCAAAGACCATTTGCTGGTTCAGAGAAAAATTGATATTGCGAAGGAGAGAGGAATGACAATGACAGAGATTCTAACCTACGATTTTTCACCTTCTGCCTTATTAGACGAGAATGGCGCTACTATCAAACCCATGAAGTCTCAACTCATGTCTGTGTTGAAAAAATTAGACACTACTGACAGAAATTTCCAAAAACAGCATACCCTGAAAAACAATGTGGTTGTTTATGTCATGAGTCAGATTGGAAGGCTGCCAGTTAAGGGAAATGACACATTTGAAGATATGTTTACAATCTTTGACAGTAATTTTAATAATGTTTGTAAATTCAGTCGTGTGGACTATGTTTTTGACAGCTACCTTCAATCGTCAATCAAAGATGCTGAGAGAGAAAGAAGATCTTCTGTGCAACCACTACCGTTGACATCCATTGCTATATACCATTACGAAGCTTCCTGTACAGATCGAGGGCAGCGGGTAGCCTAGTGGTAAGCGTTCGTGACTGCCATGGAGATAACCTCAGGTTCGATCCTGGGCAGGTACGAACGTTCGAACCACTAAATACCCGCCGTGCGTCGGATGGGCACGTTAAGCCGTCGGACCTCCGGGTACTGGCCCCCCGGTAATAAATAAGGGCGTTTTCCTCCCCCTTTCTACCTCGCTTCCGTGTGACTTTCCTATCGGGCACTCTAGCCCAAATCTCCTAGCTTCCTATTTCTAAGGGTTGTTTAAGACCTGGGGTCAGACACTCCCTTCCTAAAATCCTCTACATATGATCTGATCTGTACAGATCGAAAGATTTTGGGCATCAGCTGACAACAAAATTCTGATTCAAGATGCCCTGAGAGCGAGTTTCTGAAGACAGTAACAGTTAATCGACAATGGGAAACTATCCTCAGCGGCGTGTAGCTTGAAAGTGGACATATACTCCCGCCTTAGCGATAAAAGATAAAAGCTTCACACAAATCAAGGACATTCTTCTAGTAACTGTTGAGGAGGCCGACTTACGTGACATCCCTCATGTTTTCCACGCTGTTAAAGAAGGTTTACAGCGTATCGTTGTGCTTTCAAGTGACACAGGTGTTTTTGTGATACTCATTCATTTCTACAAGTTTCTTAATGAAAATGGACTCTCTGAACTGTAGATGTGAAAGTCGGCATCATATACGATAATTCATACTCTTGTGGACAAGATAGGTGCTACTACAGACGTCCTTCTTGCTACTCATTTTCATACAGGCTCTGATGTGACCAGTAAGATAGGCACCAAATTGTCATCGCTCAAGGCAGAACCAGAAAAATATCTCCACAATTTTGGCAGACGTTATCCTCCAAATAAGCAATCCTTTAAGTTAGCTGAGGAGTACTTGGTGAAGGTTTTAAAACCAGTATCCGTGTGCAAAACATTTGATGCACTTCGATTTGAAATAATGACGAAAGCTGGCATTCCAAACTTACAAGGCTTCCCTTGCACAAGCTCTTCATTACAAGGTCACCTGAAAAGATCATTTTACATGGTATACTCATGCTCTACAGTGTTAATGATGGACGACCCATTAGCCCCAACTAATTTTGGATGGACAAGCAATGCTGATGACGCATCATTCTCGCCAGGTGAACTACCTGAAGATATGATTCTTACCTGTACTTGCAAAAGCTGTCATTCAAAACGATGCAGGTGCTACAGAAACAATGTTTCTTGTACGTCATTTTGCAAATGGAACTTGTCTTGTGACATTCAGAAACATGCATAAAATACTTAAAATGATCATTTTACACTGTGCATAATTTGTGATTCCTTATGTATCGTAATTTAATAGTGATACTTCAATACATCATTATATATTCTTACCTTGTATTGTTTTTTCGGGTTTTTGTTTTGTTTTCTCCTTCAATATTCACAGCCAAGGGTCCCAGAGGTCTAAAAATAGTCCTAACTTATAGGATATTTTATGAGGAATCCAAAAAACGTGTCGTATTTTGTATAGGTATACTGGAAAGAACAGAAAATTACGAAACTCAATACTAACTATTGCGCGTATATGCCCAAAACAAAACGGCATCCTGTAAAACGTATGTACGGGTTGCCAGATGTCTACCCAAGATATTATTTTTCCTTTGGTCGTGTCCTAACAGGATCTGAAGAGAAACCTCGTCCACCTCCAAATTCCTACAGGTCTTATATCCAGGGACTGTATTATTACGGGAGGCGACGCCCTGCTCGTGTGCCATTGTTGACTGCTCTGTAAAAAACAGTTTGCCACTAGGGGGCGTAAGTGCATATTTCTATTTTTGACATATTTGCAATTGTATCTCCGCTTTTAAAAATCTATCTGAAAATTTTTCTTTTTTAGTTAGACGCCACTCACCGCGGAAAACATTTATGTGCACTTGTTTTCTAAAAATAGTGTTTAGTTTTCCCACTAGGGGGAGTTAATGTAAATCTCTATGATGATAATGTCTCCGCTTCTAAAAGCCGATTTAAGAAATTACTTTTGATACTAATAGGGTTTATGGCGAGGAATATATATATATATATATTTTTTTTGCCAATTTTTGTACCAAACAGTTTTGCCACTGGGAAGTGTTGATTCGCGGAATGGCTTTTGGTCAGGGGCGGATTGGCCCACCGGGACACTTAGACATTTCCCGTTGGTCCCCTTACGTATATTTTGTCTCTTTCTTTTTTACTTTCTTAAAAATGTTTTCAGTTCAGTTGTTTTAAACACACAACTAAACCATAACACTTTTTTTATAAACGAAATACACATAATGCAATTATAACAAGCGGGGGGGACTTCTATTTTGAATTAGGGGAAGAAATCCCCTGACCAGGCAACTGCTAGAATCCCAACTACAATAGATGGGCCATGTGTGTTTGCGAACTTCTGGGTTCACTTAGTAGCTGAGGAACGAGAATAAATGTACCGTATATTGCGGGAGAGCAGGGGGGGGGGGTGTACAAAATGTTCTATATATTCCACAAGGAAGGGAGGGGGTGGTTGATTTTACTCCTGTTGGTTGTAGGAGGCATTACTGCTGTGCACATAAAAGCAGAGTTCGGGCTCAATTTTAAGAGCCCGAGCCCGTCTGAGCCCAAAGTATGTCAGCCCTAGCCCGCCCGAGCCCGAATTTTATATTGTAACATAGAGCCCGGGCCCGAACGAGCCCGAAAACTATGATTAATCTGTTTAGGCATTAAAAAAATCTCCTCTTCCAAACTTCCACTCCTTCCTTCCCGTGCAATTAACAGATGTTTTTCTCAACTGCGGAGTGGGGAAGGGATGTCTATCTATTTCTATACGTATGTTAACAGCATTGGAGTGGGGCTGAACAGGGCTAAAAAATTTCACTGCTTTAGTTAAAGTAGTGAAAATACTCACCCATGTTTGATAAAGTTGCAGAACAATGCTAGGTAATGGTCATTATGGGATGTACTATCCATTGTATGACAACACAGAATTCAGAGTGAAAGCTAATAATATCAAGAACTTATTTTGAAATAACTGTAAAATTATTTGCGGGAGTGTTAATTTACGAACCCTTTCCCCCGAAATGTTCTACCTACACAGCCTACGCTCCTTGTGATAACTGACAATTGCTGCAGATGAAGGCATTTACAGAAATACCATTTCAACATGAAGTTGCAGAATGTTTTGTTTACGTTATTTAGTAAGGTGTCTTTACAATACATAACCGCAGCATAAAAGCACGTTTTGTAATTGAAACACATACGAATACATGATCACTAAATGAAGAATCTGTTCGCCACGATATTTAAAATTCTTTAAATTTCTAACTGTGATTGTCCACAATAGAAAAATTACAAAAATTGCAGTACAAATAGAAAATTTTACAGTGTAAAATTCTGTATTTATTTTCATTTATTTAAATTTTAAAATCATGTCTTATGCGAAAGGATATTTGGTAGAACTCCAATATAATTTTGGTAGTAGCAGTTCTCTCTCTCTCTCTCTCTCTCTCTCTCTCTCTCTCTCTGAAATATTTGCTGGAATTTCAGCCCACTTCGTTGAAAATTTAAGAACAGGAAACTCAAAGGTATGAAAACCAAGATTATTTTACAATCTGTCAAACATGAAAATGCTATATAAAATTCTTTTTTTTTAATTTAATGTTCTTACTTCAGCGTTCTTAAGAGAAAATTTTAAACAAATATAAATTTTGAGTGTGTCCAAAATTAGAAGCTTCTCCAGAACAATTACATACATAACTAACTAAACTAGTGATTTAAACCTGATTATTCGCTTTTCCCACGTCGATTAAGTGAGTTTGCCACGATATTTAAATAATTTGAAATTTCTGTGATTGTCCACAACGGAAAACTTCGAGTACAATTTTTCTGCGGTAAAATCTTGGCATGGGCCGATGAAAATTTTTCCGCAACACCCACTTCAATTTAAGGATGACGGGTGTACTTTTTACCCCCTCCCCCTACTATGCTTGCCACTGTTTCCAGAGCAACTGGACTTTTTGTTTTGTTTCTGAAATAAATAAAAAAACAATTGGTTTTCAGTTGTGATACAATAGTACCGCAGAACTACAACTGAACGGGGGCCCATTTGCAAAATTTTCCGAGGCCCTTTTGCGACAGCCAATCCGCCCCTGCTTATGCTCCATTGACGATTAAAGTTCTCAATTTGAACGTTATGTTTTGTTTTGAATTGGCACTAACATTTCATGAATTTCAATTTAACATAGAAATGGGACGGTGACTTGGCCGCCCCGGTGACCCAGTGGTGTAAGCGATGGCTTCTGGTCATTCGTTCGAAAGGGGTGCGGGTTCGAATCCCGGTGAGGTATGGATGTTGTGTTTGTCTTACGGCACTGGCTCTCTCCCTTCCCGGAAACCAGTGACCCTAAATCAGGAACGGGCGACTGCTTATAGCCCATTGAGTTGCTCACGGTGATCGTTAAACTTCCAATCTAAAAACAACAACAAAATTACTTGGAATAATTAAGAATTTTGTAAATCTAGCGTTTCCTCACACATCGGCCGCAAATTGCGATGCAAAATTAGATGAAACATTTGCCACGAAAGAATGCGATTCGGCCAACACAAAATGCATTGCAATAACCTCATAACCACCAGCTTTCCCACACTTTAATAGCCGCCGCTCACGGTTATACGAGTAGGCTTCACGCAAAGTATCACTGCTCGATTGACAAGGGCATCTCCAGATATCGTATTGTAACTCCCTTGGTCTTAACAAACTGTCGTCGATGCATTAACGGAAGAAATGTGTGTCTCCCGTCAGAACGACTAATGGCGACTGCTTTTTATTTTTATTGTTCAGTGGCATGTTTCATTGAATGCACAATAACTTCCAGATAATCTATAATACTGGTCACTGACTTGGAAGCTTGACCACAAAAATCTGTTTTGTCGGACGAATTTTGGTGCAGAGTGGCCGGCAACAGAAAATCCTTAAAACTCATTCTTCTGCCCCAACCTATCGAGTTAGACCCTATTGGGTTAGAATAGCTACAGTTAGGGCACCATACTGTAGGTTGTTAAAGCAGCACCTACCCTGGTTTCACGACTTCACAAGGACAAGTTTATCCCCCCTTTTCGACTCAATGAGGTTGGCCAGTGGAAAAAATGTCTGTGCCGTTCATGCTGTTGGGTCAGGTTAGAGTATAGAAACTCAAATTGTTTACAATTTTTCTCAGGATCGCTCTGTGGAGAAGAAAATTGAATCAATCTGAGACACAGATATAGGTGATAGATATTAAAAAATGCGAATCCTGAAACAAAATATTCTGGGATCTGGAGGGGATTTAAAATCTTAAAACCCTATCCTGATGGCGCCTATGTGTGTGTGTGACATAATTCTAATGACGTTCTCATTACACCCGAAAATTCGGTGTCATCCTTCTTGCTCTTTTTTTTTTTTTTTTTTTCAGTAGAGATTTTACGAGGGGTCCTAACAAAAGTTCTGCACACAGTCAATTTTTGAGAAAAATGTGAAGTAACGGAGAAAACTTACGTTATTACCATTCAATTTACTCCCCTCGGCTGCTAATGATAGCTTGGCAGCCGTGAGGTATGTCCTGGATGCCCTGTCGTACGTCGTCTTTGTTCAGCTGTCGTATTACTCGGGTCATGTCCAATGACAGTTCGTCCGGCGATTCGTTGCGGATGCCACGGAGCCGATTTTTTAACTTTGGGAAAAGATCAAAGTCGGGTGGACTGAGATCAGGGCTGTATGGTGGGTGGGATAAAGTTTCCCAGACATATTTCGACAAAAGTCCTCGTACTGAAGCTGCACTGTGACACGATGCATTGTCATGCAGCAAGATTACTCCCGCTTCCAGCAAGTTGGGGGAATTTTGGCGAATTTCCGGTCACAACTTTGTCCTCAGAAAGTCACGATAATATTGTGTGTTGACATTTTCCCCTACCGGCACTCGATCAGAGACCACAAAACCCTGGGCATCGTACGCAAAAATAATCATTTGCTTCCCTTTGTATTGTTGCCGAGCCGACGATACTTTGAGCCAGATTGATTGTGACTTCAGTTCTGGCTCAAAATCACGGGTCCAAATCTCATCAACGGACCTTATTGATGTGAAGTCAGAAGTGGATTTATGCGGACCAACATGGATGCTGATTCAATGTTTTCGCTATTTGATTATCCCTTACTGTTGGCTAATTTTTACAATCCTAACGTCATGGATTTTGCCGAGGAATTAATAGAGCTATAGGGCGAAGAAGAAGAAATTAATTTCTTAAAAGAACAAATCAAGGTTGCAAAAATATACCAAGACCATTTCGTGTTCGATTTTTATTTCGCATGACGCAGGAGACCATCGCCGTTAGTCATCATGAAGTTTTTAATGTAGCATTTCTCGTACACAGTATATTAAATTTTCATGTACTTATTGTCAGACGTTGGCGACATATCTGAAACATAAAATTGAGTACCTGGTTTTGTAAAACAAAAACATTTAGGAGCTCTGACAAATACTACGTAATAAGGAAGCAAACTAGGGTTCGCACGCTAGGCAATCTGCTTAAAAATAAAATAAATGCGTAACATTAAATAAAAGGGAAATTATAGATATGTTTGATTTATTCTTTGAGGAAAGTAGAACTTAATTCGTATTTTACCGATCCAAATATTCCATCAATTTTCTCCTACCTTTTTTTCGTGTTTCTTTTCTTTTTTTTTTTTTTTTTCTATTTTGAAATTCGAAGGAATACTACGAGGTTTCAACTGCCTTTGATTCGTAGTGTCATAATAACCAAAAGTTTTTTCGTTAAAGTGGACAGAACATATTGGAGAGTGCACATCGGATTGGAATACACAGCCATTCCTTTAATAATTTGTCTTTTTCAGAGGAAAATTAAGAAATGTTTTTCTTTCGTCTACACAATTTAGGTTGCAGGATTTATTAGCACAACCATACGATGAGCAAAAATTAGACATATCGCTAATAAATTTACGAAAATCGCGATTTTCCTAAACCCTTGCAACGTAACGCTATATTAAGCAATGGGAAAACGCATGTAAACACACTGTTGTTAGTCCTCTGCCACGGAAAGGCTTTCCCATGATGCAATGCGAGGTGAATAAGGTCCATTGCGACAATTCTGTTCAGGAAGATGTCGCCCTCCCTTTCGAACCTGTGGAGGTGTTCCTGTGCGATGCTCACTGTGGCTGCCTTCTGCTCGGGGGTGAGTTGATGGGGCACCCAGGGGGCGGCGATTTTTATTTTTCCCAGTGAGTCGGTCAAAATCCGATGAACAGACATGGTGGACAAATTTTCCTGATGAGCAATCTCCTCGACTGTCAAACGGTGATTCTCTTCGTTGCAACAATGGTGACAGATGTTTTGTCTTTCGCCGTTTGAGGATGGCCTGAGCAGTGATCATCTTCGATGCTGCTTCGGCCCCCGAAAGCGCGATGCTCAGCGTAAAATTGTGCTTCGATCAAAAGTTCCTTCTCCACAAACTTCTTCCAAGGCAGTGCGGATCTGTGTCGGAGAAGAGTTCCTATATTATAACACTGTGACTTGACCTGAGAAGCTGCACGCTTCCATTTCCAAACCATCCCACGAAAATGATAGCGCGTCGTTCTGACACCACTGAGTTGCTGAGAGTCTGACCTCGACATGACGCAATCATTTTCCAGATTGCATCATATGCTTCCGTTTTAGATTAACGTGTGCAGAACTTTTGTTATAACCCTCGTAATAGCGAAAACGCAGTTGCAAACACGAGTATAAATATGCCTTCACCCCCCAAGAAACAAAACTGTTCGTTATGAAAGTCAGTAAATATAATAAATTCAAATTATTCCTCACAATGTGAAACAGTTTGTCATACCGGACGTTTAAAAGCAGAGATATCAAGAAAAAAATTATATCCATTTACGCCTCCTAGCAAGAAGTTGTGCGCTGTTTAAAGTAGAAAGTGTACGCAAAATGATCTTAGTGGTAAAAAGTATCAGGCAGATTTTTTTTTTTTTCTAAAACCAGATCTTTAAAAGCTATGGTTTGGAAAATATATTTCAAGGTTAGTAGAATCTGCCTTTTTCTAGCGGCAAGATAATTAATCAGAAAAATACCAAACGCTATTGATCTTCTTTCTCCCAGTTCAGACTTACCAATGGGAATTTTTTTTTTAATCACACTAAAAAGAGGCGTAGAGTTGTGGTGAACACAGACAGACGAACGGACGAACACAGTGATATTATAAGTACGTGCCCCCCCCCCCAATAATAATAATTATAATAAAGGCGTGCTAAAAAAGTAACTGTAGCTATATCCAATGGTTTACAAACCCTGTGTTATTTAGTTTTATATTTATTTTTTGACCAGTCCCTTCCCACATTTTATATTTAATTGGGCAGGAATATTCAATCTTCAGCGGCAATTCCTAAATTCAGAGGTGTTAGGAGAGAGAAACCCAATTATTGAATCAAAAATTAATAAAGGTTTTATTACGCACATATGTCCTCGGTTCAAGGATGGTTGCAGAGGGAAGGGCACAAGGAACCCCCCCCCCCCCCGTCTTCTGAAGGGCAAAATTTTTGCATTTGCTGGATTTTTAAGCTGACTAAAAACCTCATCCATTTCTTTTTACTGTTAAGCTTGTAAAATAATCCTTTTATTCATCTTTTTCATTCGATCGAATCCATAGTGGTAATAAGCATGGACGCCCATAAGGAAGGGGGAAGGAGAGGTGGCTTTTGCCCTCCCCAGAAAATCGGACCATGCCGTTTCTCTTCTTGGAAGATACTACAGAGATTTCGCGATAACAATAATTCTGATTGCTAATTTTTCTGTAAAATTTCTGAATCCGAGTGCATGCAACAGAAATAGGAAAAAGTTGAGAATTTCCAGTAGAAAAGGGGAAAATTTTCAGTAGTAAGTAATAATGAAATTCTCCATTGTATCTTGCATAACACTAGCGTACACACGTAGTGTGAAAAATCATGAAAGGCGAAGAAATGTAAAATATATCTTCCTCTACAGCTGCTATTCACTGCCGGACAAAGAACATGGGAAGTTTTTCCGAGAAATTTGTCTTGAGGGCAGGGATGTATATATCATCATCATCATCATTGTCAACCATTATCAATCCACTGCTGGACGAAGGTCTCCCCAAGTTTCCTCCACAACGGTCTGTCTTGTGCCAGTCTCCTCCATGTCACCCCTGCATACTTTCGAATTTCATCCACCCATCTCCCATGTGGTCTTCTTCTGGGTCTTTTCCTGTCCCTTGGAATCCAATCTAAAATTTCGGCTGTCCATCGATGATCTGTCCTTCTGGCAGTATGTCCAGCCCATTGCCATTTCAGGGATTTAACTCTGATCATGATGTCTTCCACTCTTGTCATTTTTCGGATCCACGAGTTCCTCTTCTTATCTCTCCTGGTTATACCAAGCATGCACCTCTCCATGCTTCTTTGAGTTGTCTGCAGCCTTTGTATGTCTCTTTTAGTTAAGGTCCACGTCTCTGCACCATACGTAAGCACTGGAAGGATGCATTGATCAAACACTTTTCTTTTAAGACATAATGGCATATTGCTCTTGAAAATTATGCTGTTTCTTCCAAAAGCTCTCCAGGCAAGTTTTGTACGCCGATTAATTTCTTCATCAATGTGACCCTCACTTGATATCTGTTGTCCAAGATAAACGTACGTGTCTGTTATCTCCAGCTTTTCTCCATCAATCGATAAATCTTCATTTCTTGTAAAAGCATTGAACATCACTTTTGTCTTCTGAAAGTTCATTTTTAATCCCACTTCTTTACTCTTGTCAGCAAGTTCCTGGATCATATTCTGCAGCTCTGATGGGGTAGTTGCAAAAATGACTACGTCATCAGCAAAACGAAGGTGGGTTAGATAATCTCATTAATCTTTATCCCCTTGTTTTCCCAGCTCAGTGACTGAAAAACACCCTCCAATGTGGCATTAAAGAGCTTCGGAGATATGGTGTCACCTTGTCTCACTCCCTTTACAATTTTTACGTGTGTTGTATTTTCAAACAGCCTAATCTTTGCACTTGCATTTTCATAGATGTTATTAATAATATTAATGTATGCATCTTCAATACCGCAGGTTTTCAGAGCCATTGTAACTGCTGATGGTTTCACCGAATCAAAGGCTTTTTCATAATCGATAAAAGCCATGCACAATGGAAGTTCATATTCCCTCGCTCTTTCAATTAGTTCTCTCAGCACGTGGATATGATCTATTGTGCTGTAGCCACTCCTGAATCCAGCTTGTTCTCTCGGTTGAGCCATGTCCAGTGTTACCTTCAAGCGGTGTGAAAGAACTTTAGTGAAGATTTTATAAACTACTGATAGGAGGCTGATAGGTCTGTAGTTTCCGAGATCCTCAATGTCACCTTTCTTATGTAGCAGGATCATTGTAGCGGTGTTCCAATCCTCGGGAATCTTTCCTTCATTAAGGCATCGAGTGAAAATTTGGACGAGTACTGTTTCGATTTCTCCACTTGCTTCTTGTATGATGTCTACAGTAATTCCATCTTCTCCTGGAGCTTTTCCTCGCTTCATGTTCTTGATTGCATGTGCAACTTCTGCTGGAAGTACTGGAGGAACTCTGGTACTGGTATCTTTCATGATGTCTGGAGTGCATATATCATCCCTTTCATATAATTTGGAGTAGAAATCTTTCACTCTTGTCAAAATTTCGCCTCTATTTCTTGTTACAGAACCATCTTCTTTTCTCAGTGCCATAATCTGTTTTCTTCCCTTACTGAGATGTCCCTTTGCTATCTTTAGGCTTTGGTTGTTTTCAATTGCTTTCCTCACTAGTTCACAGTTGAATTTCCTTACGTCTTCAGTGATACTTTTTCTTACTGTCTTGCATAGCTCTATATATTCCACTTTGGAAGTCACATCTTCTTTAGTTGTCCTCATCTCTCTTCTTTTTTGCATCAACATTTTGGTTTTTCCTGATAATTTGTTCACATGCAACTTGTTGTTAGACCCAGCTAATTTTGTTGCTGTTTCCATAAGAGCTTTGGTTACTTTTCTGTTAACTTCAGAGATGTCCACTTCTTCCGATGTTAGGCCTTCTAAAGCAGAGAACCTGTTCTTCAGTTCTAACTTGAAGGTATTATGGTGTTTTTTAAGGTTGGTTATGTCAATAGATTTTGTTTGTCCTATGAGCTTGCCACGTTCAAGTTTAGTGTTGAGGTGCATCTTACATCTCACCAATCTATGGTCACTACCTGTGTTGAACTTGTTTAGCACACTGCAGTCTTCTATGACGAATTTTTTGTTACACATAATAAAATCAATTTCACTTGTCGTCCCATTTGGATACTCCATGTCCATTTCCTGTGTGGCTTTTTCTTGAAGAAGGAGTTCAAGATGAAAAACCCTTCTGCCTCTGCAAACTCAACGAGAGTATTTCCACGCTGGTTTCTGTTGCCATGACCGAATTTACCTACTGAAGTTTCATTCTGTTGCCGTTGCCCTATTTTTGCATTGAAATCTCCCATAATTATCTTCAAATGCTGCTTACCTTTATTATTTAGATGACAAATTTCCTCATAAAATTCTTCAATTTCTTCTTCAGGATGACTTGTGGTGGGTGCATAAGTTTGAATAATCTGAGCCTGGTATCTTTTCGAGAGTTGGATAACAAGTCGTGCAGCTCTGTCAGAGGAACTTTCAACTTCTACAACTTTGTCCTTCAGTTTCTTGTTTATTATAAATCCAACACCACTAGTTCTGCCAGTATCTGTCCCACGATAGTAGAAGAGATGTCCACTTTTCAGTTCGATGAGATCTTCTCCTTTTCTCCTTACCTCACTTAGCCCCACGATGTCCCACTTGATCCTTTGTAGTTCCTCTTCCAATTCAAGAAGCCTTGAATCAGAAGATAGGGAGCGTCCATTGTAAGTAGCCAAGGTCAGCATCAGATGGCAGCCTAGTCCGGTCCTCCGGGGATTCTTAGCACCCTCTGCCTTCATGTCGCACTGGCCGCTGCCTTGGCCAGGTACATTCCAGCTGCCGGAGACTGAGGGCCAAGATTTAAGTTGTGGAATCATTTTGGAGGGGTTTGGCCATAACTCACCACGCTGGCCAAGCGGGTTGGTGAGTGTGGGATAGCATTTCCTCTGATCCCGATGGTATAGTTATACCGCTATGGGCGGTCGTCAGAGCCCCTTTAGTGGGAACAGGATGCACCACGAGAAGGCGGGGTTGACATTTGTCAAGGAGAGGCTGTGATGTTACGCATCACCTGACCTTACATCCCATTTCCTCGGTACATAAATATATATATATATATATATATATATATAAAAAATTCGGGTGGGGACAGCGACCAACAATGGAAGTTTTTGAAATTCATCAGAACAAGAAAAAAAAAAAAGAAGTTAATGAAAAATGGAAGAAAAATTAAATCATTATTTTCTAATGTAAATTGATGCAATTTTATTAAATTAAAGCATTTTTTTAATGTGCGTCGTGTTTTAACAAAAAAAAAAAAAACTCCGGTGGAGGGCCAAGGCCCCTTGGCTTCCACTTTAAATACGCTCCTGCTTGAAGGTATTTTTTTCATTCTTGACCACTAGTTGAGTGATCTCTAATGTTTCGTGGCGCATGTGATAGAAGCGGCTAAAAAGATCAAAAGAACGACAAAGAAATTTCTTTATTGGCCTAACATGCTGTTTAGTTTCATTTACATTAATCTTTTTTATGTATTTTTTGGATCTTCCGGTTTCGAATTAAATTTATGTGTAGAGAGTGTGGTAAAGGTGTTTAGATAACAAGAAAGCACAGTGGAAATTTGCACGTGGTGTTTGTGTACGTTATTCGTGGTTACAATTTCTGTGTTTCCTATTGAAAGTTAGGTTAAAGCTAACCTCTAGATTATATGGGCGCCCATGATGATAATGTGTGTATCCCCCTTTTCAAATTTCTGGGACCGCCATTTCTTCGGTACATAAACACGATGTGACCAGGGCTTCCACTGAGCTTCTGTCATTTTTCCCTCTCAAGGAACAAAATATTCCTTTTTTTCCCTGTATCAAAATACTAATTCCTTAAAAATTTGCCTGCCCAAATTGCGTGGAAAAATTATGCTATACATCAATGACACTTTCAAAATATTAATTTTGTGACAGCAACATGAAAATCATGGGAGAGTTGTTGCACGTAGCCATTTAATAAACAATTCTATTTTTTTTTTTTTTTTAATTTTTTTTTTATGTTTACCGACCAACATGCGCAACTCAATGGGCTATAAGCAGTCGCCCGTCCCCCATTTAGGGGCACTGGTTCCAGGGAAGGGAGAGAGCTAGTGCCGTAAGACAAACACAACATCCATGCTTCACCGGGATTCGAACCAGGACCCCTTTCGAACCAACGATCAGAAGCCATCCAATCCTATTTAGATATAAATAAAAGTAAATGAAAAGCATTTCATTCATTTTCTTAGCTTTCTCTTGAGAAGAGCTTTAAATTAAATACGAAATCAACAGGGAAGAGCAAAAAAGTTGCTCATTTTTTGAATTCTCTTCAATTATTGAAAATCAAAAAGCTTGGGTTTCCAGTGACAAGTATTCATTTTTCAAATTTGTGTAACAAGTAAAAAATATCCTTTTTTTGTTTTTTCCCAGTGAGTTGCTTAATTTTTGTCACATAATTTAGAATTCATATGTAATTTTGCATTTTGTGTATGATAAAGGTATCAAAAGTAAAAAATCTATGACACAGAAACAAAAGGCAATAAATTATTGCATTGATCCTTCTTTCATGAGTTTAGTAATGGAAAAAATCAAATAACAGCGTTACATGTATAACATTTAAAATAGATACATTTTATTGAAACAATTATTTATCTTAATTATTTAAATATATATTGCACATGGTTCAACCAAAAGTGACAACTGAGATATATTTATGACTTTCCTATTTTCATGTTCAGGAACAAGAAGTTCTGCGTAAAAGTTTAAGGTCTTTCCATTTGAAATCAGGCAGGAATATCCTACTTGAAATCATACCAAATTTTGGTGGAATGTAACAGAACCTCTCATATTTTATTTACATCTCAATTTTTAAGAACTTTTTATGTATCTCTGCAAAGCAGCAGTCAAAATAGTTTTAACTAAAAAAAAAGGAATTTCATTTTTTTTTTTTTGTATGTATTCATCATTTCTTTCTTTTCTAATAAAAGGAAAGAAATGGTGAATACATATAAAATAAAACAAAATCTAAGAACTTCCCCCTCAGGAACAAATTTTCCTGAAAGCGGAAGCTTCGGATGGGACTGCACAAGAAGCATTTCATGCGCTCAAGGAATTATTTCCGCAGATGTTTCCTGAAATTCCGGCACTTTCCACTCGCGATGGCGTCGGCTTAGAAAGACACACGAAAAACAGGTTTAGGATCATCTCTAACTCCGTGGCAGACGACCCGAAACGACCATAAAGTTCTGAACATTACTGCTTTTAAGTACAATGTGCATGTGCGTCGGTGGTATAACGGTTAGCATAGCTGCCTTCCAAGCAGTTGACCCGGGTTCGACTCCCGGCCGACGCAATTTTATTTTTTCTCTTTGCAACAAAAAATATTATAATTATATTCGAACGAAATACTCGCATATTTTGCATGAGCCATTAGCATTCAGATCTACGCCGAACGCGTAGGAGTGATTCGTTGACCTAGGAACTGAAAGAAAAATAATTTATTCTTCCGAAAGTGTAATTATTTATTTTTACTTGAAAATATATTTTATGGATTACATATATTTCTATGAAGAAACGTATTTTTTTTAATTCATTCTAGCAAGGTACATTTTTCAGTTTATTCCGTAAAGACATGCATTTTGCCACTCATCGGCAGAGCGTCGGTGGTATAACGGTTAGCATAGCTGCCTTCCAAGCAGTTGACCCGGGTTCGACTCCCGGCCGACGCAATTAACTTTTTTTTTCTTTGCAACAAAAATTATTATAAGCGTAATTATATTTGAAGGAAATACTCATATATTTTGCGTAAGCCATTCGCATTCACATCTACGCCGAACGTACGAGCTATTTGTTGACCTAGGAAAATATTGGAAGAAAAATGTGAAAGTGTAATTATTTATTACTGCTTGAAAATACATTTCACGGAATACATATATTTCTATGAAGATGCATATTTTTTTAATTCGTTCTATGAAGGTACGCATTTTACCATTTATCCGCTGAGCGTCGGTGGTATACCGGTTAGCATAGCTACCTTCCAAGCAGATTGCCGGCCGGCCGATGCAAGTCTTCTTTTCTCTTTGTAACAAATATTGTATTATTATTAGAAACGAGTAATAGTTAGCGCATTTTGCATTCAGATCTCTGCCGAGCGTACAACTGATTCGTGTACCTAGGACAGGGCTGGCAAACCTTTTCTGACTAGTGTGCCACTTAAAGTTTTCTTTACTGCTTTCAAGTGACTAGTGTGCCACCTCACTTGCATTTTCTTTTTTTTTAATTTTTTTTACGTCATGAACCTTTTTTACTAATAACATAAAATTGACATTAACAGAATAGGTAAGTAGGTGAATTTTAAGACTAAGACAATTTCAATTTGAACCTGATTTAATTTGTAACAAGATAATTAAAAAATCATACTCACATAATTACATTGGCGTGAAACTTGTTGAATGCTACTCGCTCATGCTCGGTTCATAACCTATTGTTTTCAATGTTATGGACACTATAAGCAGTCACAGACACTATTTTATTTAAGTCAATTCCCATTTTTACTACAAATTTCTGCTTCACTTCACACATTATATATTTCCCTGTGATCATAATTGGCAAACTCAGCAATTTAATTAATTCCTCCTCATTACATTTCCACAAGGAAATCTAACAAAAATATCTAACCTATAAAATCAAAATATCTAACCAAAAATATCTAAATATAAAATTATTGTTTTCAAAAAACTAAATTTTTACTTAATGTTAATGTTTTCATATCAGTGTGCCACCCAAATAGTCTTCGTGTGCCACCCAGCGGCACGCGTGCCATAGGTTCGCCATCCCTGCCCTAGGTAAAGGTCACAAATTGCTGTTCTTCCGAGGAACACTTTGAATGTGTCTTGCTCACTCTCCCGGTGTGGCAGTTTTCCAAGTTTCCGAATGATGTGTGGCAGTTTTCCAAGGTGCCTAACGACGAGAAGGGGCTCTTTTGTTTGTCTGAATTTTCATGCCGGTTCATACTTAGGGCAACTGGCCACAAAAGTTCGAAGCGAAGGGGGCGGGGGGGATAAAGATTGCCGTTTCTTGGCCTATAGTACAGTAAGAACTGAATTGGGAACTCCAAACAAATTTCGGGAAAACGTTCTATGTAAGCCAAACGAGAATTGCTGTGTTCAGAAAGGACGATAAGATGGGATTTTTTAATAACGCTGCACTTTTACTTAGGCAAAACATGTTAAGTTCATAATATCTTTCTTTTACTTAATGAATTCATTGGCCCCACACCTTCGCCTTTTTAACAGCTTTTAATCCGCCAACTTCATGTTCATAATGTTTACGTATCAAATCAAGTCAATAGCATTGCGCTTTTACTTAGGCACTTAATATTAAATTCATAGTCCCCAGGACTAGGCTTTTTTAACCGTTTTTATTCTACCAATGTCATATTCACAACGTTTACACATCAAATCAAGTTAATAATATTACGCTTTTACTTAGGCATGTAATATTAATTCACATGCCCTAGGCCTAGGCCTTTTTAATAGTTTTTACTCGACCGATGTCATATTCACAACGTTTACACATCAAATAAAGTTAATAATATTGCGCTTTTATTTAGGCACGAAATATTAATTCATAGGCCCTAGGCCTAGGCTTTTGAACAGTTTGTATTATACCTATGTCATATTCACAACGTTTACACAGCAAATCAAGTTAATAATATTGGGCGTTTACTTAGGCATTCAATATTAATTACTATAGGCCTTAGGACTAGGGCCAACTAATTAATAATTAGTGCCTAATTAAAAATACAATATGATTAACTTCAGTTCATGCATAAACGTTATGAATACAGCATCGTTAGAATAAAAACTGTTAAAAAGGCCTAGGCCTAGGGCCTATGACTTAATATTTACTGCCTAAGTAAAAGTGCAATGCTATTAACTTGAGTTGATACGTAAACGTTATTGTTACAGTGGACACCCCCCCCCTCCTAAAACCTGAAGAAAACTCTAAAATTTGTCCGCCATGTCGCGTATTGTATGAGGCAGCTAGGAATCACAGTTCGGCAGACTCACATGTTCTTTTACAGTTCAGTTTTTTTATTTATTTCTCATTTACGTTGTTTTTCTTTCGGATGTTCTCTAAATTAATTAACAAAATTGCGGGATAATTGGGAAGTCGCTCCAATGCTCTTGAAGGCAAGAAACGCAATATTTTTGCCATTTTGAATTATTTCTACCTGTGGGAAAAGGTAGCACTCAATGGTTGCTCTGGAAATTGATAAGAGCAAAGCGATAGGCCCAGAAGAGGACTTCTAGATTTCTTGAGGAGGGGCCGATGTTACGACCCACCCCGCCATTAATTTAGTAATTAATGGGCGTGGTTGATGTGTGAAATTAATTAAGTATTAATTGTTCGAGGCTTGATTGGAGTTTAAAAGTGTAAACAGCAGATAAAGTTTTATCTGGGGGTTTGGAAAGAAAGAGGCGAAGAATTCTCTCTCTGGCTGGGTGGTCTCAGAATAGCTCTGTTAGGTCATAAATATCAGGGCGCAGCTGACGGGCAGCCTATGCAACACGGAAAGGGAAAGAGGAATACGTATCGAATGAGCCACTTGAGTAGAAATGAATGAAGATGGGGACAAAAGGTTTAGCGAATAATCGTAAATTCGTCGATTGTTTGGGGCATTTTCGAGAACAATTGCTCTCTGTGTGGTCCGTGCAGAAAAATAAGATTTCGCACTTAGCGTGAACATAAGGAAGAAAGTTAGTTGTCTGTGCGCTCTCCGATGTGAAAGGCTGGATGCCTTGGATCTGCAAAAAATGAATTGGGAAAAATGAAGCAGCAAACCTCCCCGCATTTGGTAAGAAATGGAGACAACTCGAGGCAGCTGGAGATGCCAGTTTGCCATAAAGACAGCAGAATGCCTAAATCCGCAGGATAAAGCAGAAATTTCTAGGCTGGAGCGTAATGGAACTCAGCGACTGTTTGGCCTAATGAAAGCCAAGTTACAGGGGAATTAAGAAGTCTGCGAGTGGACAGTGGTCATTCCTATGAGAAGCGAAGCCAAGCAAAGTCGGGTTCGGATGCCAACCACTGCAGTGTGGAATCGTCACCCCCATTCATCCCCTACTGTGGAGGAAGTGAAGAGATGCGCTTGTCTTACGGGGCGAAGCGGGCCCCATGTGTGCGTGTGTGTGGTCGCGTAAGCAGCGAAGCCACTACGTGTAAGTGCGACGGGATAAAAACATGTCGAAAGAAAAATATGAGCGTAAGAGCGGTGGCTTCGATACCTAACAAATATACAGGTGAAATGTTGAGTTGCCGATATACGCTTAAGGTAAAAGCACGTCTGATTTCGCTCGGCCGAGAAAATTAATCTTGGAAACCGCAACATCAGATGTGAGAGGGCCTATTTTGCTTAACGGCCACCTTCAAATCGTCACGAGAATAGATCAGTGTGCACTCTAATCATTGCAACAAAGTGCGGCGTGATATTACCATTTTTAATTGTGTGCTTCATTTACATCAAGCGTCAAAGTGAAGTGTTGAATCATCGGTGCTGCCACATGGTGCAGTGTCTGTGTGCGTGTTTTTTTTTTTTTGTCGTGTGATATTATGTGATGCACAACGGATTTGCACAGCAAAGTCACGAAACTGTAAGTAGATGAATATTTCCTTTTTCTTTCTTCGCACATTTGCGAACTTGTGCCATCCCGACACCCAAAGCTGCATGGACATAGATGCAGTAATGCTGAGTGACTGAACCTCAGAGGAAATACCTGCACATACAGATTTCAATTTCTTACAGGGCCCATTTCCTGATTACTTTTTTTACATGAATAAGGGAGAAGGTGTGGCCACAAATTCCGCTGGGCAGGGACAGTTTCTTTTAACTTTGGTTCAGGACCAACGTCAGCGGGGCAGGGTTCTGCATGTGCATGTACTTATTAGATTTAGTTAATTAACTTTGGCAGTATTTCGCACCTATAATCTTATACCGCAAATTAACGTGCTTGTGTATTTTGTGTCGCGAGTATTTTTTTTAATGTGATCGTTTGCATATATTTTTTTATTCTCTAAGCAATTGTATATGAATATCACCTGCAGCTCTATTTAGTGTGTAAACGAGTAGTATCTCTTGTTCAGATAGTCCGGTGGAGACTCAGTCGGCTGCGTTATCCGACAGTAAAGTGTGACACCGTATGCTGCCCACATATGAGGGGCAATTGTCTATGCGCCTAGAGAGCGCCGGATCTGTTTTAAATCTCGCAGAACGTTATTAAATGTTGTGTTGTGTATTTTGAGAATCATGTGTTATTTGCGAAAGTGAGTGTTGTACTGGCTGGTTGGGGATTGAATGTACCGGAGTAAAAGATCCGGACCACTACACTCAGTCACGAATTGGTGATTGCGGGTGAACCTCATCACAACTCTGATCCCAAAGTATCATTTTTTTTTAGATTATTTTATTGTTTATTTGTTGTTGTTATTTTGTTCACAAGGTGGATTCACCCAAGCCTTATGCTTCGGGTCATTCTTCAACTTTTCATTTTTGATGTTCTGGTGTGAATCTTTGAGTGCAGCAGTGCACCTGAGATTCTCACCTGGTGCCGTGGCCAACTAAATTGTACTTCAGGTCTCAAGCACCGTTACCGGCAGACTAGGCAGGAACACTGCTAGTGCCGTGTAACATTAATGGTGCCGTTGTCCCAGGATCGATACCTATATTTTGCAGCTAGCGGAACAACACTCATGTTCGTAAAATAAGTGCGAATTGACTGCCATTACTATTTTTATTTAGTTTTGTTCGGTGCGAATTTTGTATAATTTAGCATTAAGTAAGCCTTAAGCTGTTTTCTAAGAACTGCCATAATTTTAGTGGGTAAGAAAAACAAAATGGCTAACACGAAAAAATCGTCATCTGCGAGTCACATGGATTCAGATGATTCTGGTGGTCACTCTGACGGAGAACATGTGAGCACTGGGGCTGCAATTGTTCCGGAAGAGAGTACACCTGTTACAAGTACAGCGGGTACATCACAGCTGAGACAAACAGCTTTAGCCGCACCTATGGTTTACGGTGAGCAAATAGCGGGATGCATAAACATGTTGAGGCTATTTACAGGCACTGATCCGCTGTATCGTGCTAAACACTTTTTCAGGATGTCGAAAGTGTAGCGATGGTGGGTAGATGGTGTGAGCAAACTAAACTCGCGATTGCAAAATCTAAATTTCGGGAGAGAGCTGCTGAATTTCTATCTGATAGCGATGAGCTGAGGGCTGAAACCGAATATGTAAATTTTAAACGGCTTGTCATTGATCGCTTCCAAGCCGAAGAGCCATTGGTAACGCGAATGAAGCAGTTTATGAATTGTGTGCAATTGCCAGGACAAGACGTTCGGCAGTACGCAACACGTCTTAAGAGCGCAGCTACGAAATATCATGGTCATAAGTCGGATATGTCCGAAGAGACAAGGAAGCACAGGGATCAAGAAGCGATGTGCCAATTTATTTCAGGGTTATCTGAATCGATTAGGCGTTGGGTACTAACAAAATGCCCGGAAACTTTGGATGCTGCAGTTCTCATCGCAATTCAAGAGGAGGAGAATTTAGCACTCATGGGTAGAAAAACTTCGGTGAATACGGTGGAAGGAGGCAGAGGGGACGAGGAGTCGGTAATGCTGGCCCGCACTTTGCAACAGATGTTGTCGCGTTTGGAAGCCATGGAGAATACGGTAGGGCAGTTAGTCGGGAATTCTCAGGGAAGAGAAGACAGGAAATCGGAAGGGAATGAGAGAAATAGAGAGACATTTCAGCGATCTAACCCCCAGCTCTTCGGGGCGGAACGAGCTAGATGGAAGGAAACAAGGCCAGATGATCGCCGGGGTTTCGGTAATCGAAATGATTCACTCGAGGAGAATTGTGGATCGCAACAAACACGGCGCAGCAAAAGTAGAATTGTGTGCTTTGGGTGTGGATTAGAAGGCCACGTGATCCGGTTGTGCCCTAATTTGGATGGGTCAAATAGGACGGAGACAATACCCAAACAGGTATATAGCAGAGGAAGTGGAAGAGATTCTCATTACGAGGTATCAGGAAAATTTGGTACACAGAAACCAGATTCCAAGAATAAGTCTTTAAACTAAATAAGGGTCGATTTGTAAGAGGTATCTCGGCCCAGTCAGAGTTTAAATCCTCTCAGGTGCGTTATGTTTCTATTCAAAGTGGGGACAATTTGCCGATTATTAACGCAGATCTCGAAGGCGACAAAATTAAGTTATTAGTCGACACGGGATCCTCGGTAACTCTTTTGGCGAAAGATGCTTATTTAAGATTGAAAGGTCGCAGGAAATTGACTCCCATCAATTCAGATTTAAGGATAAAAAGCATCACAGGGGAAACCATTCCAACCTTAGGATGTTACAACGTAAACCTGCGAATCAAAAGGAAGAAATATCTTTGTCAAAGCCCATGTGTCAAAATACCCGCTGAGTGAAAATTACTCAGCATTGTTGGGAGGAATTGATGCGATGCGAACACATCACTTAACCTTCTCTGCCCATTCGAATCAGCTGTTGTTTCCCGACCCCCCACCCACGCAGTGCTCTCCGCAGAAAGAGAGGGACGCGGACGATATGCTTGAGGAGGGGTGACTGTTGCCTCCCTGGCGCAGAAAACTTGTGTCCCTCCCAACGCAGAAATGTTCCTTCAAGTGAAGTTGGGAACACCGCTTCGTATGAGAGTACAGACTGTCTTGTTTGAACCGCATCCACGTGCACGCAAAGATGGATTACTTTTGGCACGGTCTGTTAATAATGTCGCATCAAGTGGTTTATATGATGTAAAAGTAGCAAACACTAGTAGTTCCCCTATTTGGTTAAACAAACATACTAAGCTATTTCAAGTAGAACCTGTGGAAATCACTCAGAATTCACGGGAAATAGGTGTAACGCAACGCGGTACTTTGCCTGTGTCTGCCGGTGATTTTAAATTGGAGCATTTGAATTATTTTGAACGTGAGAAGGTTTTGGAATTACTGATGACATATTCCGATGTTTTTGCACGGGATCCCATAGATTTGCAGGGCACTGACCTCGCTGAACATGAAATTCATCTAACAGATGACAAACCCTTTAAGCTTCGCCCATACAATGTTCCGCATGCTCTTAGACCTGAATTAAAAGATCAAGTGAATGAATTACTGGATGCTGGAATTATTTCTAAGTCGGATAGTCCATATAGCTCCCCAATTGTCCTCATTCGAAAACGGGACAATTCATATCGTTTCTGTTGTGACTTTAGAAAATTGAATCAGATAACCAGAAAAGACAGTTACCCAGTCCCCAGAATACAACAGACCCTATCTCTTTTGCATGGATGCCGAATTTTCTCGAAAATAGACCTTTTGGCAGGGTATCATCAAATCAAAATCAGGGAACAAGACAAGCACAAAACTGCTTTTTCCTGCGAATTTGGTCATTTCGAGTGGAACCGTCTCCCGTTTGGATTGTGCAACAGTCCTGCAACTTTTGAAAGAGCTCTAGACTCATTGTTTTTGGACAAGCGTGATGATGGCATTCTAGTGTACGTGGACGATATTTTGTGTGCATCTAAGACCTTAAATGAACACTTGGAGAAATTGGAGTTAATTTTCCAACGTTTAAGAAGGCACAAGCTTAAAATTAAGCCAAGTAAATGTGAGTTTGCGACCAAGGAGGTTACATATCTTGGGCACCTTCTGGATGGTCAAGGAGTAAGGCCAAACCCTGAAAACGTGGAGGCCGTACGGGATTTTCCAGCCCCACGCACTGTTAAGCACGTCCGAGCCTTTTTGGGAATGGCGGGCTACTACAGGCGCCATATCAAAAATTTTGCATCCATTGCCCAACCTTTGACAAATCTCACCAGGAGAAATGTAAAATTTATCTGGGATGAGCAGTGTGAGGAGTCCTTCCAGCAATTGAGGAGGGCGCTCATAAGTGAGCCGCTGTTGGCTTACCCAGATTTCTCGAAAAGATTCTTCGTGACCACAGATGCATCCAAATTGGCTATTGCGGGTATACTCGAGCAGGAGGACGAAGAGGGCGTCAGACATCCTATTGCATTCTTCAGCAGAAAACTTAATCCCGCAGAACAAAATTACAGCGCAACTGAGCAAGAGGCTTTGGCAATAGTTGCATCCATCACGCATTGGCGGGAATATTTAGTGGGTAGGCAGTTTACAGTTATAACTGATCACAGACCCTTAAAGTGGCTGATGACGCTAAAGACTCCCAACTCTAGGCTTGTTAGGTGGAATCTCAGTCTATCCGAATATGATTTTGATGTAATGTATCGCCCAGGGAAGAAGAATACAAACGCGGATGTGTTGTCGAGGCATATTGCAGCAGTGGTAGCAAGTGATGCGGCTCCAGGCCCTACATTTGATGCTGAGGCCATAAAGGCTGCACAACGGGCAGACCCGAATTTGGTCGAAGTAATCGATTGCATCGAGGGGCGTGACTACTCTGCTGTTGATAAAATCACAGATACCTACTTCATGCGTGACGACCTGCTATATCATTTTTCCTTGCCAGCTAAAAACAGTCCACGCAGACTTGTTACTGAACAGTTGGTGGTGCCTGACTCTCTAAAGTCTGAGGTAATGAGAGCTGAGCATGATGGTATAAGCGCAGGGCACTTAGGGTTTGAGAAGACATTGGGGCGAATTAGACTCAAATATTTTTGGCTCAATATGTTTGCTGATGTAAAAAATTACACTGCTAGTAGTGAGGAGTGTTTAAAACGCCGGGGCTACAAGAGAAACCAAAAGGCGGGTTTAATTACCCCGGAAATAGTGCCAGTTCCGTGGTCCAAAATTTCCATGGACATCGCAGGACCTCTTCCCACGACAGAGAACGGGAACAAGTACCTATTGGTAGTCACCGACTCTTTTACCAAGTATATTGAGCTAATCCCCTTAAAATCTCAAACAGCCAAAGAAGTAGCTGAAAAATTCTCGACGCACGTTATAGCGAGACATGGTGTACCTCATACTTTGTTGACTGACAGAGGAACGAACTTTTTGTCAGAATTAATGTCCGAACTCTACAGAAGATTAGGCATTAAGAAACTGAATACGAGCCCGAGGCATCCGGAGACTGACGGACAAGCGGAACGAAGTATCCGTACAGTGATGCACTCCTTAGCGCTTTACTGTTCTCCGACTGGGAAAGATTGGGATAAGTTTACAGATTTTGTAGCTATGGCGTACAGAGCGGCCACTCACAGCGCTACTCGGGAAACTCCCAATTTCCTCATGTTTGGAAGGGACTTTAATATGCCTGGGCATTTGCTGAGCGAGGAAATCCCTTGGAGCTACTCTGAGCACCCGAATGATGCAGAGAGCTTGGTTATGCGAATGCAGGAAGCATTCAGAATTGTTCGCGATAACCTTGAAGAGGCAGCCCAGAACTCAAGGGACTATCGGGCACGGACGGCAGTAGATAAGCAAATCAAGGTGGGTGATCTTGTTTATCAACACGACCCTTCGGCGTCCAAGGCAAGATCGCGCAAGCTGATGAAACCGTCCATAGGACCCTTTAGAGTGGTGGAAAAGACTTCACCAGTTAACTTCAAAATTGTGCCGGTGAACGATATGAGGCGTCCTCGCCTAACCCATGTTGATAGGATCTTTAAAGCCCCACAGAGAAGGGTATTCGACACGTGGCATTTCCAGGAAACAGTTCGGGATGCGGGAGATGAACCTGAGTCACAGCACCTCGCACGAACCACATGGGAGTCCGAAGATGCAGAATTGTATGAAGATGATGAATGGGAGAGCCCAATGTGGATGCTACAGTCGGGCGACCCAACGCCCTCCGCAGCAATTCCGCCTCCCTCAGAAACAGAACCCTTTGCAGCGCGAACCCGCATGATTGTAGATCCCTTACGAGTGCAGGGAAGCCAGGTCAAAAGTCCTCCAATCATTTCGCGGGCGTCGCTGAGACCAAGGGATGATTACGGGCGGGTGTTAAGGGCTAGTAACACCATGCCACACACTGACAGACGGGGAGCAGTCGACATTATAGTGGATCCCCAGGAAGACTGTGACACCACGATTATCTACGATGTTGAGAAGGAACTCGAAGACAGTGGAACGCAAGAATTTGGCATCGAGCGCAGATAAAAGCGGGCGTAGGAGCATCGAACGTGAGAGATCTGTGGAACTCGTGGATTCTCGAAGCTATGCCTCATATTTAAACTTTCTTTCCGCATATCTCGACGGGTAGCAATGAACGTGTGATGAAATCCTTAAACTTTCCTTCCGCTTACAGGGCACTTAAATCCGGAATTAGGTGCCTTGCGACGGTGGGAAAGGGTTGAGTGTTTACAGTTAAAAAAAAAAAAAAATAGAATGATTGGATGAATAAACTTCATCCAGTCACCCCTTTTTTTCTTTCATGGGGGGATGGAATGTTACAGTGGACACCCCCCCCTCCTAAAACCTGAAGAAAACTCTAAAATTTGTCCGCCATGTCGCGTATTGTATGAGGCAGCTAGGAATCACAGTTCGGCAGACTCACATGTTCTTTTACAGTTCAGTTTTTTTTTATTTATTTCTCATTTACGTTGTTTTTTCTTTCGGATGTTCTCTAAATTAATTAACAAAATTGCGGGATAATTGGGAAGTCGCTCCAATGCTCTTGAAGGCAAGAAACGCAATATTTTTGCCATTTTGAATTATTTCTACCTGTGGGAAAAGGTAGCACTCAATGGTTGCTCTGGAAATTGATAAGAGCAAAGCGATAGGCCCAGAAGAGGACTTCTAGATTTCTTGAGGAGGGGCCGATGTTACGACCCACCCCCGCCATTAATTTAGTAATTAATGGGCGTGGTTGATGTGTGAAATTAATTAAGTATTAATTGTTCGAGGCTTGATTGGAGTTTAAAAGTGTAAACAGCAGATAAAGTTTTATCTGGGGGTTTGGAAAGAAAAGAGGCGAAGAATTCTCTCTCTGGCTGGGTGGTCTCAGAATAGCTCTGTTAGGTCATAAATATCAGGGCGCAGCTGACGGGCAGCCTATGCAACACGGAAAGGGAAAGAGGAATACGTATCGAATGAGCCACTTGAGTAGAAATGAATGAAGATGGGGACAAAAGGTTTAGCGAATAATCGTAAATTCGTCGATTGTTTGGGGCATTTTCGAGAACAATTGCTCTCTGTGTGGTCCGTGCAGAAAAATAAGATTTCGCACTTAGCGTGAACATAAGGAAGAAAGTTAGTTGTCTGTGCGCTCTCCGATGTGAAAGGCTGGATGCCTTGGATCTGCAAAAAATGAATTGGGAAAAATGAAGCAGCAAACCTCCCCGCATTTGGTAAGAAATGGAGACAACTCGAGGCAGCTGGAGATGCCAGTTTGCCATAAAGACAGCAGAATGCCTAAATCCGCAGGATAAAGCAGAAATTTCTAGGCTGGAGCGTAATGGAACTCAGCGACTGTTTGGCCTAATGAAAGCCAAGTTACAGGGGAATTAAGAAGTCTGCGAGTGGACAGTGGTCATTCCTATGAGAAGCGAAGCCAAGCAAAGTCGGGTTCGGATGCCAACCACTGCAGTGTGGAATCGTCACCCCATTCATCCCCTACTGTGGAGGAAGTGAAGAGATGCGCTTGTCTTACGGGGCGAAGCGAGGCCCCATGTGTGCGTGTGTGTGGTCGCGTAAGCAGCGAAGCCACTACGTGTAAGTGCGACGGGATAAAAACATGTCGAAAGAAAAATATGAGCGTAAGAGCGGTGGCTTCGATACCTAACAAATATACAGGTGAAATGTTGAGTTGCCGATATACGCTTAAGGTAAAAGCACGTCTGATTTCGCTCGGCCGAGAAAATTAATCTTGGAAACCGCAACATCAGATGTGAGAGGGCCTATTTTGCTTAACGGCCACCTTCAAATCGTCACGAGAATAGATCAGTGTGCACTCTAATCATTGCAACAAAGTGCGGCGTGATATTACCATTTTTAATTGTGTGCTTCATTTACATCAAGCGTCAAAGTGAAGTGTTGAATCATCGGTGCTGCCACATGGTGCAGTGTCTGTGTGCGTGTTTTTTTTTTTTTTGTCGTGTGATATTATGTGATGCACAACGGATTTGCACAGCAAAGTCACGAAACTGTAAGTAGATGAATATTTCCTTTTTCTTTCTTCGCACATTTGCGAACTTGTGCCATCCCGACACCCAAAGCTGCATGGACATAGATGCAGTAATGCTGAGTGACTGAACCTCAGAGGAAATACCTGCACATACAGATTTCAATTTCTTACAGGGCCCATTTCCTGATTACTTTTTTTACATGAATAAGGGAGAAGGTGTGGCCACAAATTCCGCTGGGCGGGACAGTTTCTTTTAACTTTGGTTCAGGACCAACGTCAGCGGGGCAGGGTTCTGCATGTGCATGCTTATTAGATTTAGTTAATTAACTTTGGCAGTATTTCGCACCTATAATCTTATACCGCAAATTAACGTGCTTGTGTATTTTGTGTCGCGAGTATTTTTAATGTGATCGTTTGCATATATTTTTTTTTTTATTCTCTAAGCAATTGTATATGAATATCACCTGCAGCTCTATTTAGTGTGTAAACGAGTAGTATCTCTTGTTCAGATAGTCCGGTGGAGACTCAGTCGGCTGCGTTATCCGACAGTAAAGTGTGACACCGTATGCTGCCCACATATGAGGGGCAATTGTCTATGCGCCTAGAGAGCGCCGGATCTGTTTAAATCTCGCAGAACGTTATTAAATGTTGTGTTGTGTATTTGAGAATCATGTGTTATTTGCGAAAGTGAGTGTTGTACTGGCTGGTTGGGGATTGAATGTACCGGAGTAAGATCCGGACCACTACACTCAGTCACGAATTGGTGATTGCGGGTGAACCTCATCACAACTCTGATCCCAAAGTATCATTTTTTTTAGATTATTTTATTGTTTATTTGTTGTTGTTATTTTGTTCACAAGGTGGATTCACCCAAGCCTTATGCTTCGGGTCATTCTTCAACTTTTCATTTTTGATGTTCTGGTGTGAATCTTTGAGTGCAGCAGTGCACCTGAGATTCTCACCTGGTGCCGTGGCCAACTAAATTGTACTTCAGGTCTCAAGCACCGTTACCGGCAGACTAGGCAGGAACACTGCTAGTGCCGTGTAACATTATGAATATGAAGTCGACGGATTAAAACTGTCAAAAAGGCCTAGGCATTGAGCCTATGAATTAATATTTCGTGCCTAAGTAAAGGCCCAATATTATTAACATGATTTGCTGTGTAAACGTTGTGAATATGACATTGGTAGAATAAAAACTGTTTAAAAGGCCGAGGGCCTAAGAATTAATATTTAGAGCCTAAGTAAAAGCGCAATGTTATTAACTTGATTTGCTGTGTAAACTTTGTGAATATGACATTGATAGAATAAAAACTGGAAAAAAGGCCTAGGCCTAGGCCCTGCGAATTAATATGTCGTGCCTAAGTAAAAGCGCAATATTATTAACTTGGTTTTATGTGTAAACGCTGTGAATATGGCATTGATAGAATAAAAACTGTTAAAAAGGCCTAGGCCTGGGGCCTATGACTTTAATATTCAGTGCCTAAGTAAAAGCGCAATGCTATTGACTTGATTTGATACGTAAACATTATGAATATGAAGTCGGCGGATTAAAAGCTGTTAAAAAGGCGAAGGTGCAGGGCTTATGAATTAATTAAGTAAAAGAAAAATATTACAAACTTGACATGCTATGTAAATATTTAGTGTCTAAGTAAAAGTTATGAAAAATTCCACCTCAGAGACGTTTTCTAACACAGTATGAATTATGCTGTAATTTTAGCTTGGCTTACATAGAACGTTTTCTCGAAATTTGTTCGGAGTTCCCAATTCAACACTCAATATAGGACAAGAAACGGTAATATTTCCACAACCCACCCCCGTACACACCCTTAAACTTTTGTGGCCAGTTGCCCTAAACTCGTATGAACCGGCATGAAAATTCAGGCAAACAAAAGAGCTCCTTCCTGTCGTTAGGCACCTTGGAAAACTGCCACACATTATGCGGAAACTTGGAAAACTGCCATACATTCAGAGTGTTGTTCCTCGGAGGAACAGCCATATGTGCCCGACCCCTTAATCAAAAACGTGTGGCAGTTTTCCAATGTGTGACAGTTTCCCAAGTTGCTTAAAGATGTGTGGCGGTTTTCCTGTGTGTCAGTTTTCCTGTGTGACGGTTTACAGTGAACCAAAACTGTGTATTCTTCCGAAAGTATGATTATTTTTTACTAATTATAACGAGGAACAATGCACCAATTAAGTAGTAAATAGTAACGCTGTACTAGTGATCCGATTCATTGGCGTAGGAAATGAACACATAAGCGTTTCCAAGCTTTCGCACATCAACCAGATGGCTTTTTCAAGGAAGTTAGAAAGCCATCTGGTTGATGTGCGAAAGCTTGGAAACGCTTATGTATTTATTTCCTACGCCAATAAATCGGATCACTAGTACAGCGTTACTATTTACTATTTTTTACTATTTGAGAATGTGTTTCATGGAATATATATATTTCTACGAAGATATGTTTTTTTCTGTAAATTCATTCTATGAGGGTGCACATCTTTTTCAATTCATTCCTTGAATTAAAAAAGAGTGAACTCAAAAATTCATTCTATTTCCTTTTTGTCGCTGAGCGTTGATGGTATAATGGCTAGTATAGCTGCCTTCCAAGCAGTACCCTCGAGTTCGACTGAGGGCCCCGTAAGTAGGTCTCAGAACGGGAGGTAGTTGAAGACTCATCTGGCAGGGGGGGGAGGGCTCTGTGTTCAACGACAAACTATGTATATTCATTGACAAATTAAAAAAAAAACAAGTTTCGCTTTCTGTTTTCGTTCCTTTTATTAACTTACTTCATTACTTCATTAGTGAACAATTTCTCCATGCTGAAAAGTAGAAAGTAATAATAATAATAATAATAATAATAATTAAATTCAAAATTTGAAAACCCGGGGAAGAAAACTGAATGAACTCTTTTGAAGTATAAAAATTAAATAAATCGCATTATCAGAATTTGTTTGACGGTGGTCAAGTTGCAGGTTCATTACCGCTGTAAGAAAGATAACTCCCAACTAGCATGAAAAAAGCTATTTATTTATTTTTCAGTTTACTATTCCTGTTCTTTTCCATGGATACACAAATGGCATCGAAGAGTTATTGATGCCGAATTTCGGCTCTTCTCCATCTTTAATCGCACGTTCTCTGTCGCTGGTGCTCGGAGATAGCCGTTTCTTACCGTGGTCAAGAGCCAGACCTCTCTTCCACACTCAAAAACCAAAAGCCCTCAGATTCCCGCTAAACACTTCTTCTCCCACATATACGACGGAAATCACTCCTACTGATAGCTAAACAATGAACAGGAAGAAGTTGAAAGCCTTCTCTCCCACTCGCACAAAGATTTCGTTTCAGCACTGTTTTACATCGCCTAGAGTGATGATACATTTATCTAAAATGTTCCCGCGTCAACAATGTTCTTTTAAATTTTACGTTTCTTTAAATAGAGAGAGAGAGATAGAGAGTAAAAAAGAAAGAAAAACAGAATTTCTCTATAATGAAATACAAAAGAAATTTTCATAAGCCACTGAAAATAAAAGTTCAGTCCATTTCTCGGTGGGGTTGAAGGCGGGGGGGGTGCCTGCAGGAAGGTTGAGCCTCCTTAACAGAGAACTCACCAAGGCTCTTATGGAAACAGCAACAAAAATAGGTGGTACTAAGAACAAGTTACATATATGAAGAAAATTTCAGGAAAAACAAAAATGTTGATGCAAAAGAGAAGGGAGATGAGGAATAATAAAGAAGACGTAACTTCCAAGGTGGAATATATAGAGCTATGCAAGACAGTACGGAAAAGTGACACTGAAGACATAAGGTAATTCAATAGTGAACTAGTGAGAAAAGCAATTGAAAACAACCAAAGCCTGAAGAGAGCAAAGGGATATCTTAGTAAATGAAGAAAACAGATTGTGGCACTGAGAAAGGAAGATGGGACTGTAACAAGAAACAGAAGCAAAATTTTGACAAGGTTGAAAGATTTCACCTCAAAACTGTATGAGAGGGATGAAACATCTATTCCAGACGTTATGACAGGTACCAGTACCAAAGTCCCTCCAGTCCATCCTGCAGAAGTTACGCGTGCAATTAAGAACATGAAATGGGGGGAAAGCTCCAGGAGAAGATGGAATCACCATGGACATTACACAAGAAGCAAGTGGAGAAATGGAAACTACGCTTGCCCAAGTTTTCACCAGATGTCTCAATGAAGCGAAGATTCCTGAGGGTTGGAACAATGCTACAATGAACCTGCTACATAAAAAAGGCGACGTTGAGGATCTCAGGAACTACAGACCTATCAGCCTCCTATCAGTGGTTTATAAAGTCTTCACTAAAGTTCTTTCACATCGCTTGAAGATAACACTAGACATGGCTCAACCAAGAGAACAAGCTGGATTCAGGAGTGGCTGCAGCACTGTGGATCATATCCATGTACTGAGAGAACTAATTGAAAGAACAAGAGAATATGAACTCCCATTATGCATGGCTTTTATTGATTATGAAAAGGCCTTCGATTCCATGAAACCATCAGCAGGTACGATGGCTGTGAAATCCTGCGGTATTGAAGATGCGTACATTAACATCATTAATAACATCTATGAAAATGCAAGTGCAAAGGTTCGGATATTTGAGGATACAGCACTAAAAACTGGAAAGGGAGTGAGACAAGGTGACACCATCACCCAAACTCTTTAATGCAACATTGCAAATGGTCTTTCAATCATTGAACTAGGAAAACAAAGGGATAAAGATTATTGGAGATTATTTAACTCACTTTCGTTTTGCTGATGACGTTGTCATTATTGCAACTATCCCTGTGGAGCTGCAGATTAGAATCCAAGAACTTTCTGACAAGAGTAAAGAAGTGGGATTAAAAATGAACTTTCAGAAGACAAAAGTGATGTACAATGCTTTCACAAGAAAAGAAGATTTATTGATTGATGGAGAAAAGCTTGAAACAACCGATACCTACATTTACTTTGGGCAACAGATATCAAGTGAGGGTCACATTGTTAAAGAAAATAATCGCCGTATAAAACTTAGATGGAGAGCTTTTGGAAGAAATAGTACGAATTTTATAAGAGCATTATATGTCATTATGTCTTAAAAGGAAAGTGTTTAATCAATGCATTTTGCCAGTGCTTACGTACGGAGCAGAGGCATGGACCTTAACTAAAAAATATACAAAGACTGCAGACAACTCAAAGAAGCATGGCATGGAGAGATGCATGCTTGGTGTAACCAGGAAAGATAAGAAGAGGAACTTGTGGATAAGGAAAATGACAAGAGTGCACGGCATCGTGACCAGAGGGAAATTAATGAAATGGCAGTGGGCTGGACATGTTGCCAAAAGAACAGACCACCGATGGACAACTGAAATTTTAGACTGGATTCCGAAGGACAGAAAAAGACCCAGAAGAAGGCCTCGTGGGAGATGGATGGATGAAATTCGAAAGCATGCCGGAGTGACATGGAAGAGACAGGCTCAAGACAGACAATTGTGGAAGAAACTTGGGGAGACCTTCATCCAGAAGTGGATTAATAATGGTTGACAATTATGATAATGATAATGATGATGATATATTTATTATGTTTCTATTAAGACATTATTCTTTAAGTGTTAAAAAAAATCTCTCTAACTGCAAAATAACAAAATGCTAATTCATTGCGAGTAAAATTTAGTTTAGTGAAGAAATAGTCCCTAGATTTTTTTTTCTCGAAATTAGGCATTTCTTTAAATGAAACTTATACCGCGAACTGAAAGAAAAGATATTTTTTTGACTAAAAACCACTCTATTGAAAATTATACTATAATGACGACTTACGCAGGCCATGGCAGAATAAAATAAATTAGTTATGTTGTTCTGGTTCTTTCGTATATTTTCAAAAATTCATACATATATAAAACAGCGGCCAGTCGTAATATTTCCGACATTGTTTTCTTGCTCAGATGAAAAATATTCTTCTGTTTCAAAGTGTCTATTCAACATAAGGGAACTGAGTAGCTGAGTAAGCGATTTTTCATCTCTTGGTTAAAATTAGGTCCTATAAAGTAATAAATGCAATTTGCACTTTTTAAAAGCTTATTTATTTATTTACTTAACACATTTCCAAGGCAAATCTACTTCACCACAAAGCAAAATAATTTTCTGATGGAGTTTTGCTTTGCAAATAAATATGCACTCCTTAAGATCGCTGGTAAACAAATAAATTAATGCATATGTTACTGTGGTGTTCGTCCATCCACCTAACTGTGCATACGATATATGAGTTTCGAAAAGTCTGATTATTATTTTTTTTCTTTTAATTGGATGGTGAGAAGCTTCATTCAAGATGTGAGTGTATTTTACATCATTTCCTGGAGCAGAATCTTCACACTAAGTGGCATGAACGTATGCGCATTTATTATTTTTGAAACGGTCGAGACCACTTGGCAGTTTTTTTTTTTTTTTTTTCATAATTTTTCTTTCATCTGGCAGCGATGTAGACGTATAGTTAAAAACTATTAATGTTCAAATTCATGGTAGCTCCATTGTGCTGGGTGTTTTGCGAACTTTGAATCACCCGAGAATTTTGCAGACAGGAACGTGCACAAGGAGTGTGTTCAGAATTTCTAGAACTTCTCAAAGTTTTTCACTTGCAGTTTCAGGATACCTTTGTGCACCATTTCACTGATTTCACTCTGATCATGATGTTCTCCACTCTTGGCACACGAGTTCTTCATGTTATCATTCCTAGTTGTACCAAGCATGCATCTCTCCATGCTACTTTCAGTTGTTTGCAGTTTTTGCATGTCTTTTTTAGTTAAGGTCCATGTCTCTGCTCGATATATTAGAACTGGAAGGATGCACTGATTAAACAATTTATTTTTAAAGACATAATGGCACTTGCTCTTGAAAATCGTACTGTTTCTAGCAAAAGCTCTCCAGCCAAGTTTTATACGCGATTAATTTCCACATCAGTGACCTCTGCTTAATATCTGCTGTCAAGGTAAATGTAGATAACGGTTACTTCGAGCTTTTCCCCATCAACGGCAAAATTTTCATTTTTTGTAAAAGCAATTTACATCAGTTTTGTCTTCTGAAAGTTCATTTTTGATCTCCCGTCTTTACACTTGTCAGAAATTTTTGGATCATACTCTGCAGTTTTGAAGGGGCAGTTGCAAAAATGATTACGTCATCAGCAAAACAAAGGTGAGTTAAATAATTTCCATTAATATTTATCCCTTTGTTTTCCCAGTTCAATGATTTAAAGACACTTTGTAATGTGTCGTTGACGAGTTTGGGAGATATGGTGTCACCTTGTCTCACTCCCTTTCCAATTTTTATTAGTGCTGTATCCTAAAATAACTGAACCCTTGCACTTGCATTTTCATAGATGCAATTAATAAAACTAATGTGTGCACAGGGGCGGATTGGACCACCGGGACATTTCCCGGTGGACCACTCAAGAAACGGCCAGCTGTTTCTCGTACCATCTTTGCCTGGGTTGTTTGGAAAGAACGAATAATTATTTCGGTACTTACGAAAAATAATCGCTAACTTCATATTAAATTTGATTTTTTTACATTTCATGAATGTGGTAAAGATTTAGGCGCTTATAACACAGGTCTGCAAAAAAATATTTTTTTTCAGCTGCATGGGATGTTTGTGGTAAATATTATGTTTTCGAGTGTGCTGAATCCAAAAATGGCCTCCATTTCTCTCCATCACGTAAAGTTTTTTTGCAAAATACAAGGTGTTTGCATAAAAAAAGCATAACAATAATGAGAAAACCACCAGTTCATTACAATGAACTAAAAAATATTTCTTATAATAAACAAACAATTTCTTCATGAAATGTACTTAACATTCCGTGTTCATTCTTTTTGCCTATGAAACCTTTCCTTCTTCTCTTTGATACTTCTCCGAACACGCTTCCGCTTTCCACTTTCTGTTTCCCGCTTGAGCATCCAACGGTAGTCAGCTAGCATATTGACGTCCCATCGTCCTTGGTAGCGTCTCTCGATATCACGGACATCCTGGTGAAATCTTTCACCCTACTCTTCACTGAGGGCTCCCAAGTTTTCGGGAAAATAGTCGACATGGGAGTGTAAGAAATTAACTTTTAAGCTCATCTTGCATCCTTGAGCTTTATACGCAGCCAACATGCGTTGTACAATGGTTTTGTAGTGAGGGTCTTTAGTATTACCCAAAAACGTGTGCACTACGACTTTGAAATAGTCCCACGCTTCTTTTTCTTTTTCTCCCATTGTTTCTGAAAAGAGGGGATCGGATAACAATTTTCGTATGTCAGGGCCAGCAAAAACTTCCTCTTTCAACTTGGCTTCAGACAGTTTTGGGAACTTGGAACACAGATATCTGAAACATTCCCCATCTTTTGGCAGTGATTTCACAAACTGCTTCATAAGCCCCAATTTAATATGAAGAGGTGGTAATAAAACCTTTTGAGGAGGAACCAAGGTTGTATTAATGACGTTATTTTCGCTGGGGATTAAAGGCATCTCGAAGTGACCAGTCAGTTTTTGTCCAATAGAGATCTCTGGCTCTACTGTCCCACAAGAAAAGGAAGCATGGATATTTCGTATAACCTGTCTGCTGGCCCAACAACACGGTTAGTATTTTGAAGTCTCCACAAAGCATTCAGCGATGTTCTTGATATTTTATTTTCTTAAGAATCATTGCCACATCGTTATAGTTTTCCCCCAAATGCACAGAGTGTCTTACAGGAAGTGATGCAAATTTATTCCCATTATGCAGCAAGTCTGCTTTGAGGCTTGTTTTTGAGGAATCAATGAATAGGCGCCACTCAGATGAATCATATTCTATTTCAAAACACTTCATTAGCCCTTGAACGAACATCACTACAAAAAACGAGATTTCCCTCTTTAGAGAAAAATGTAGTGAATTCTCTCTCTCTCTGTGCCTGCACCACGAAAATGAGGTCCCGGGTGACAGCAGGTTTTTATTTTTTTATCTTGACCCCAGCAATTCGGCAGCATCTTATGAAAGGCCTAAATCTCTAACCAGGTCATTGAGCTCGCTCTGATAAAAAAGTTGGGGTCCCTCATCAACAGAAAAATTTGAACTAGATTCGTCCTGGGGAGGTAATGTGTTTCCGTCCTCAGAATCACTCAGGATATCATCCAAACAAGAAGGTGGGTGTGGAACTGGTACTGGTACTATGAGGCACTGGACGAATAACTGAATTTAGGTTTGGGTAAGATATTTTATTTTTTATTTTTTGTGTTGAAACCTTTCACATCTACCGAACAGAAATAGCAGTCGGTAGTGTGGTTTTGCTGTTCACGCCACATGATAGGAATGCCAAAACGAAATGAGTGTTTCTTAATCTTAAACCACAAACGGAGATCTTCCTCGCACCTTCTGCACACCTTATGAGGAGCCCAGGCTTTGTCCTGATCCCCAAGTTTCAACTTGAAGTAAGCAATATACACTTTCTTCACGAAATCACTTATGTTTCTTTGTTGACTTTTTCAGTGTATTCACCACAAATAAAACAAAAGTTGTCAGGAGTAATAACACAACCTCTTGGAGCCATAATACGTATATAACTAAAAACACGAGCACAGTCACGTTTGAATGCCAAATGTAAACTGAGTGTGGCTCCTCGCTGTTTGTATACACTGCATTGAGTACACACACCGACTCTCCGTACATCTAGAAGCAAACGCTTTTCCTGTGGTGAATCGGCAACACCTGCTTTTTCCCCTGGCTCGACAAAAAACCAAAAAATTCCAAAATGGCGCTGCACATAAATAAAAGAAAACAGCAAAAAGTTTCTGTTTTTCCCGTTCTTAAAGATAAAAATTAATGCTTTCGAGGGATTCTCTAGGCACTTTTAGCCTCAAATATCCAGTAGTCATCTATATAAGCTATGCAGCATAACCAAAGCAACCTAGATCCTGAACTTATTTAGCATGTTGAAACATGATCAAATCTGACAATACGCTTGTTCATACTCATTCCTAATACCCTAGAGAACGTGTATAAACATGCTCAACCCAGCCAGTAAGATTCTTCACTTTTCGCAATAAACAAATTAAACCGGTTGGGACATGATCAACCTGAGCTTCCTCACACTGCCAACACTACCCTTGCCCTGCCACCCTTCCACTGCCCCCCCCCCTCCAATTCCGCTCATTTTCTCTTTGTATTTATTCTTGAGTCTCACTCTAACACATATTAAATGAAAGTAAGAAATCACTTTTGCATAGGATTTTTAGAATCAAGAATAGGATACCAGATTTCGACTTAAACGGGAGTTTCACTCTAAATGAAACTACAAACACGAGTTTTGCAAGAAAACCTGATGTGATGGAATTTTTTAAGTATTTTCCCCGGTTTCAGTGAGTAAAAATCTATAAGAAACAGTATAAAAATCCTGTGCAGTTTTTTGGTTGCAGACCTGTGTAATCAATGTTATCACCCAACCCCTTCCGAGGTGAATAACGCTACTGATAAGAATATATGCTTCCACCAAGTACCAGGGACTCCAACCAGCATTATTTTTTATTTGTATGGAGTCTAACTACCCCTGTGAGCAACTCCACGGTGAAAAAGCAGTCGCCCGTACCTGATTTAATTCCACTGGTAGAGAAACACAATGCCGTAACAAAAACACAACATCTATGCCTCACGCTGGGATTAGAACGCTCACTAATCTCGGACGAGCGGTCGGAAGCCATCACTTAGACCACTGATCCACCTAGTCGACTCAGCCAAGAAATCAGTCGTACTGCCATTCTGGGATTATGCTGAAAATATTGAGCAAGTGCAGAAAAGTTAAATGAAAAACATTGGCTAACAAACACATAACGCAGTTACCTTAGCTGGGAAAAGCAAAACTTTCGCATCAAAAAATCAAACACCAGGATACTATTTTTTTTTTTAACTGCTACCACCATTATGGCTTCTTTTTCTCAGAACAAGATTCATAGGCGCTAACCATGCCGATGCTCAGGATTTTGGGCATTCCTCAAAAAAAAAAAAAAAAAGGGGGGGGGGTCTTAATACATATATATACACTATATTGACAAATGTCACCGGACACCTAGAAGAGAAACACAACATAGCATTTATTGGCATACATTAGTACGGTGTCGGTCCACCTTTGGCCTCAGTCACGCTTTTCTGAGCTCCGTGTTGTGTGCCTATTTAGTGTGTTTTATCGTGTGGTTTGTCATTTTACTTTCGTGTTTCTTCAAGCTGAAGGTTCGTGCTTTGTTTTGATATATCTCCCAAGTTGGTGAGTAGTTTATTTTTTCTGTTATCATCATTTGAATTGTCGACCGAGCTGGTCGATTTCTCAGGAAACCCTCGCCATTGACAATGGCGGCGGCTGCTGATAAGAGCAATGGCCACGCCCATATCAGCGAAGCATTTCCTGCCGCCTCCTCTTCCTCGACACGAGACCAATCTCCTCCAATGCTTGAAGGTGACGTCACCCAACCACTAGAAGTGGAAAGTGACTCCTCTACTACAGCTCAAGTTTCTTGCCCTGCTTCGACCAGTGACGTCAGTGCAGCGCAACCCTCTGTTGCTTTAAGTGAAGACATGGATGTGTCTGACAGCGCTGCTAATTTACCATCTACTTCAGCTCAGTTCAAACAGCCGGTTGCAGACAGGCGCGTTGCGTCGCAGCCCTCACGCTTGTGTCCTGCTCCTAGGGCATACTCTGCCGCTCTTACTGGAACAAAAGCTCCTTCCAAGTTTGTTGCAGAAGTCCTACCAGACTTGTACGTCAGTGTTGATGGCACTACTGCCACCATAGATATTCCCGAAGATTCCCCAGCGGGAAAACAATTCTATTCTGCAATGGACTTCGGAGTGTGCTTTGATGCGCTCCCAGACACAAAGTTGAAAGAGTATAGTATGGCTCCCAAGCAGATACTTCCAGCTGGAGCCAGTATTACTCACATGGCTCGAAAACCTCGAGCTGTGTTGGTGTACTTTGCTCTTAAAGAGCATGCGGATCTTGGTATAACAGAAGGTTTGTCCCTCAATGATGTCCATCTTCTACCAGAACCTGTCTCTCAGCGTCCCATCCAGGTTACATTTCATCCGGTCCCACCTGAGGTATCAGACGTTGCGCTGTGCACTGTACTCAGTAAGTTCGGCCGAGTTGCTGGGCCCGTTACTACTCTTTCAGCTGCGCCGAGAGATCCAGACGATAAATCCATAGGGAGGATTTTGTCGAAGTGCAAGAGTGACCTTTCCATCTGATGAACATTTGCTCGCCTGGCCAAAGGTGCTCAACGTTCGTTGTGGACAGCAACGTAGAAGAATTGAAGTGACTACCTCCCTCCACTGCACTTTTTGCTACGGAGAGAATCATTTACGTGTGCATTGCACACATCTAGCATCACAGGCTCCTAATAATTCTCCTACAACTTCTGGCCCTCTTTTGAGCCGAGCAACATCTTCTTCCACTGCACAGAAAGTTTCAGAATCGAAACTTTCACAAAAGTCGACTGCAGGAGTTGGTCAACGCGTGTCTACGGACCCTTCTTCCTTCGACCAGCAACTGGATTTTCCCTCACTCAATTGTTCGCTTCCCATGCGTCGTCATTCTGTAGCGGAGTCCCCTTCAGGGGGATTCTCTACTGCCCTTATCATCGATACTTCTAAATCTGCTGATGACGGATTTTCTGGCCACGAATCTCGAGTTGATGAGAGCTCGACTGAGCCTTCGCTGAAGCGTCGTGGATCCTCTCGAAGACGCCCACCGAAGAAGCAGACTGCCGCATCACCCCGTACCTCTCCCCGTACTGGTAGTGCTTCTCGTAAGAATTCACCATCAAAGGCTGCAACCTCTTCTGCCCAGGCCGACGAAGAGCCTCCTCGCAAATTTGAGGATCTTGTCGAATACCTTAAGGATGGCTCGGTTTCTACTGGGCCGATTTCATATGAAGATTTACATCAATACCTGTCACATAAGACAGATTACTCCACAACGCATGCTTTACTCTCAAAGTACGCATCGTTTCTCCCTCTAGTGCTTGATCAGATCCAAGTCCTTAATCAATGCCTCTCCCGCCTTCGCAAGGAACATGCGTGTGCTAAAACCTATATTAATCGACTCAAATCATTTCCTCCTGTTGTGAAGGTTCTTCAGCAAGCATTAATGGAAAAAAGTTTTCAAGATTGTATCACTTAATTGCAGGCGATTTGCATCCCCATTTTCTAATGCCTTGGTACATGAAGACCTCACTCCGTTAGGAGCTGATCTTCTCTTACTTCAAGAGACAAATTGCCAATCCACTACGATATTCTCACGATGGCGCCAATGGAACTACACATTTCACCATGCCTACCAACTATCACCCCATAGTGTTCTAGCTATAGGTATCCGCCATACTTTCAACTCCATTATCACCTCTTTTTCGGTTCGAAACTTATGTCGAGACCTATTACAGTGTGCATCATTCACCATAGCTTCCACATCTTATCATATATTTAATGTTTATATCCCAAGCTCTTCAACCCACTTGACAATATTTTTAACTCGCCTTCGTCGTGCCTTGTCTCGTATTACCACCATAGATCATGTTTTAATTGGAGGATTTCAATTGCACTCTGAATCCTACCCTGGACCGATCTCCTTCCACCAGAGAACGCCGTGTTAACTTGGTGAATCTTCTTCAGTCAGTGGTCTCTGACAACTCATTCACTGATGTTCACCGTCACTTCCATCCTTCATCGACTATACATACTTGGCGCTCGCAACATAATCAAAATCCGTACACAGCTCGTCTTGACAGATACTATGTCTCATCTACTCTTCTTACAGCTGTGACAGAATCTATTATCACTCCTATAGCTTCTTCTGACCATTGCGCCATCGTTCTTATTGTTCAAGCTGTTCCATCACAACCCCGTACAATTCGTCCATGGACGCTTGACGACACTCTTCTTACAGATCCAGACTTCTGTACTTCAGTACGCTCTTTTCTTGAGGACAAACGACCTCAACTTCAATCAGCTCCTTGTGGTCTGACTTTTTGGTTGGAAATTAAACAGCAACTCGTTCTCCACGTTCGCAAACTTTCTTTTAAAGCAAAAACGCTTCAAAATATGCGTCTCAACCATGTCCGTCCCATGCTCTCCATCCTAAGCTTAAGTGATCCTCTCTTCTGCCACTATCAAGAAGAACTGCGATCAATCCTCCTTCCTCTGGCTCAACAAGTTCTACGACGTCTCCGGCTACAACATCTAACGCCAGACGCATCCAATTACGATTTCCTTACATCCATGGAAAAACACGAACAGCATCGAATTCACTTCGGCACCTTCGCCTCCCATCTGGAGAGGTGTCTGCTGATCCACTCACTCTATGTTCCCAGGTCCGAAAGTACTATACAGAGAAGTTCTGTGAATCTCCTCCACCATCCTCTTCAGCTTTGGCATCACTTCTTTCTAACCTACCACAAGTTCCTCCCCATCTTGCCTCTTCCCTCATCCTTCTCCCACGTTCTCTGAACTATCCTCTACGTTTTCTTCTTTAAACTCTAGTGCCGCACCGGGTCCGGACGGCCTCACTTTCCTCTTCTATAAAACCTTTCTATCTCTCCTTCTACCGTTTCTCTTTTCTGCACTTTCAACTGCTTTCAATCACTCCCCTCTACCAAGGCGATTCACAGTAGCATATGTTGTCCTATTCCCTAAGAAAGGTGATCTCCTTGACCTGGGGAATTGGCGCCCTATTTCCCTCTTAAATCTAGATTATAAACTTTATACTAAACTTCTTTCCCAACGCCTTAACCCCATTCTCACTCACATTCTCTCCCCCAATCAAACTTACACAGTTCCCGGCCGTTCACTTTCTCATAATATCCATCTACTTAATGATCTAATCCATCTTGCTCGATCTCGATCCGAACCCCTCGCCCTTCTCTCTCTTGACCAACAATCCGCTTTTGATAATATCTCACATTCCTATCTATCGGCTACACTCCTTCATTTCGGTTTTCCTCCTTCCTTCGTCTCTCTTCTTTGCTCACTCTATCAAGGCACCGTTCTCCAGGTCAAGCTGCCCACCTTTCTCACAGCGCCCATTCCCTTCCGCCGGTGAGTGCGGCAGAGTTGCCCACTCTCTGGACAACTCTTTGCAATCGCAATTGAACCATTCCTCCGCTCTGTACACCAATGATTTAAAGCAGTTCTGCCACCACTCTCTTCCTGCACAAGACATCATGCCACTACCTCTGTTGCATACGCAGATGATGTCACCATTTGCATCCGTCATGACTCACAGTTTCCGTGTCTCCAACGTCTATTCGCAGCTTATGCCTCATGCTCCGGTGCAGCGCTCAACTCATCTAAAAGCACTGGTTTATGGTGCGGCTCATGGGCACATCGTTAGACACCCCTTGGGGAGCAAGCTGGTCGTCCATCTCACAGCGCTTCCTTGGAGTTCAGCTTGGTTCCTCGCAAGCTGCCCCCTCTACACGTGGAATGCTATCCACCCACGCTTGCTCAGGTCAACTGCCTTCTGGAGGAGAGCCCAGTTCTGCTCATCATTCTTCCAGAGAGCTCGCCTCTCTCGAACTTACCTAATTTCCTTGTGCACACACTCCTGGCTTGGTGTCAAATCTCTACAACTCCGCCTTCATGAAATTACCCGATGTCTTACTTCTCTGATATGGACCTGCCACCACGGGGTCAGTGCCACAAAGCTTTGCCTCCCTTCCGGATCACGGCGGCATCGGACTCATTGATACACAGGAGTATTACAAGGCCGTCAGAATTACTACCTTTCTCCGTCTCTTCACGTCGCCAGTACCCGATGCCGTTTCAGCTAGGGACGTCATCGCCTCCCCGAGCAACACTAGCTTTTCCTTTCTCTCCTTACTACTCATGGACCTCCGACCCCTCAACCTCATTCGACTTCCCCCTGTTTACCGTGAAGCTCTAACTTTCCTTCGTTCCCTCCCTCTTTCTCGTTCTCCACCTGATTCCACAACTGAGCTCCTCGCTGAACCCCTCTTCGATTCTTCACCCCTCTCATCTTCCGTACTTTGCCTATCCTTCCTGGCTCCGAGCAGGTGAAGTAACAGCTAAAGATCTCACTAACCCTGACCTTTCCTGGCGACCCTTCGCCAGCCTCCCTCCATCTCTTTTCCTCTCCTCCTCCTCTCGTGACATCTACGACTCTATTCTTTCATCTATCATTTCTCAATTTCCTCATCTTGCTTCCCACTCAGGTCTTTCCTTTGTTCCTTCTGCTTCTCTCCCATTTCCTCTTTTCTTGCTTACTTCTGGCTCAGCTCGCCCCATTTCCTCTCTCGGTATCAGCTCTTTATCGGTTCCTTTCTATGTCCCATTCTTCTCCTCCTCTCCCCATTCCTGATGTTCCCTCCGCTGCCACTGCTACGGTGTGGTCCGCCGCCCTGTCTCCTCTTTCTGCTCCTCTAGAAATTAATACCCATTGGCTTTTCCTCCATCGCCGCCTTCCTGTTCCCTCCGTTCTTCTCCGAATGTCTCTTCTCGATTCCCCTCTTTGCCCTTTCTGAGCTCGGGAGGCTGATGTCTCCCATGTCTATCAACACTGTGTTATATTACTCCCAATGTTGAACTTGGCATTTACTATCGCCCAATTTTCCATTACAGCAGATCTTACATTTGATGCATATCGGACTCTTCTGCTACAGAACTCTCCACCGGTCAACCTTCCATCAGTCTGTGCCTATATTTTTATTTTAGTGCATAACGAAGTAAATTTCTCCGTCATTTTTGGTCTACGCCGGGATTCGAACCCGAGGCCGCTTATTCCGGAACAAGTCGCTCTACCAACTGAGCTACGCAGACGTTTTATTCTGATTCCTATCTGCCTTTATGTCGTGTGCGTCCCGCTGGCAGGTACGTCACATCTCCTGGTACGTTACATCATCTCCCCCTTATTTATTTATTTTTTTTTTTCGAAGTGCTGGAGAAAGGATTCTCTTATTTTTCCTATCTCGCGGTGTGGAAAGAACATCACACCAATGCGAGATTTTGAACGGTCGGGTCATCCGGATAGTTCGGGTGCCATTATAACGAAGTAAATTTCTCCGTCATTTTTTGTCTACGCCGGGATTCGAACCCGAGGCCGCTTATTCCGGAACAAGTCGCTCTACCAACTGAGCTACGCAGGCGTTTTATTCTGATTCCTATCTGCCTTTATGTCGTGTGCGTCCCGCTGGCAGGTACGTCACATCTCCTGGTACGTTACAAGTGAAGCATGTAATCTACGTGTTTCATCAACGCTGCAGAGATTTGACTACTCCTCTGACTGTGCATGAAGCTTCTGCGGCATTATTATGCCACTTCCGCGACCACCAGACATCTCGACTTCGGCTAGAGTATTCTGTTGCAGTTACCCAGCGTCGGGAGAGCCAGTTCCTTGCCACCTGGTCACCGGCTGCCTCATGGTTTACCAGCTCGCCAACGTCATTGTACCTGACGGTCAGCAGATTTGGTATTTGACCTTTTTGAATCAGAAATGCGCATGTAATCTCAACAATCTGGTTAAAAGATCTTTGCTCAGCTTGGAAATTTATCGCATTGGGTTTTTATAAAGGGCTATACGAGTTTACACAGTAAATTATTTTTGTAGCACTCATCTTGTATTTTTTCTTAAATTGACGTTCAAGTTTAGTTCGTCTTTAAGGTAACATTTGGAGTATAAATCATTGCAGTTAGTCATTAGCATAGTGCTGTATAGACTTATAAATTGTTTCTGTCATTTGTAACCATCGTTTTGCACCTTTTTTTGGAGACGCCAAGTGTCGTTGATCTCCTAGTAGTGATTAATGTTGTTAGTGTTTCTGTTGGTTTTTGTAATTTTGTTCTATTTTGTTTCCCGAACATGTTTGCACTGTGCTGTATAATCGTACATAGTTTTAAAAAATATTGCGGAACAAGTAATCCATCTTATTTGCATCAGGATGTCCAAGTTTAGTTATATCCTGTTATTTAACATTCCATTGATTTGGCTGATAATCAGTTTTTCAATTGCATAGTACTGTACATCCTTGTAAATATGTTGTGTTAAAATTCACTGACATATTGTACCTTCTTTCAAGAGACATGTTGACACATGATTCTTACTGTATTTATTTTTGCACAAGTTAGTCAATTGCACGGTGTTGTACTTATGAGTAACATATTTTGGAAAAATTTTTACCTATTTTGTTCGTTTGTGTGAGGTGATGCTTTGTACTATCATTCTCCTATTACTAAATATGGATAGTGAGAATACGCTAAAGCTTTATTCATCGTGTGTTTTCTTATTCTACTTAAATTTTCTATCTGGTCAACAGAATAGTGTTACATTTCTGTATATGGTCCTATTTTGATTCCTAACATATTTACACTGTGCTGTATATTTGTACATTGTTTCTTAATATTGCCGAATAGGTAATATATTATATTTACACCAGGAAGTCCAAGTTTGTTCTTCTCCTGATATTCTTCATTTCATTTCTTTGTCTTATGATCAGTTTTGTCAATTACTTTGTACTATACATCCTTGTAACTATGGTGTGTTAAAACTCACTGTCTTATTGTACTTTTTTGCAAGAGAAATGTTGTCTCATGAAGCTCTCAATATGTTCTTGAACAAGTTTGTTAATCGAGCAGCAATGCACTTATGAGCAATACGTTTTTGTTAAAATCCTTCCTAATTTGGTTCTGTTGTGTTTGGAGATGCCCAGACATGCTTGTCGCTGATCATTTATCACGAGCTATGCGTTTGCTCCACACTTGTGCACTATGCTGTATATTTGTATATAGATTTTAATAGTTTAACGATCTTTGATCGTATTTTATTTGTATTAAAACGTCCTTATTAGTTCGTCTCCTGATTTCTACCTTGAATAAAGATATTTTGAAATCACCTTTGGCCTTAATGCATGCACTGACCCTTTGAGATATGCTTTCGACAAGGTTTTGGAACACAGAGAAAAGTATGCGCTTCCATTCAGTACGCTGACTGTTGTTTAGTAGTAGGTCTTAGTTCCAAACTTCTTATGCGGTGCTCTAATTCATCCCATGGGTGCTCTATGGGATTAAGATCAGGCCAGTCTGGCCAGTCCACACAGGATACGTAATTATCGTCAAACCACGCCGTAACAGTCCTTGATTTATAGCTCGGTGCATTATCCTGCTGGCACCAACAAGGTTCGGTTCCATAGTATTGCCACAGAGTTGGTAGGGCATAATTGTCCAGAATATCGAGGTAGACGAGCTGGTTAACAGGTTTGTCTGTGATAACCAATGGGTCGGGACCATACCACGAAAAACACCCCCACACGAGTACACTGCCAGCTCCAAACTTGACCGTAGAAACAGTACACTGTGGTAAATAGCGTTCCCCCGGCTGCCGCCATAACCACACATGGCCATCAGACTGATGGATCGGGTATCTGGATTCATCAGTCCATAGGACCCGTTTCCATTGATCTACGGTTCACAATAAATGATCTTTACACCATGCTAAACGACGAATAGCATTCCGAGTGGAGATGAAAGGCTTATGGGCAGCCTCACGACCACGGTAACCCATGGAATGAAGTTCTCTGCAAATGGTACGTGTACATACCGAGGTTCCAGCATTTTTACTCACCTGTACACTGAGGTCTTGTGCAGTACTCCGTCGATTAGCTGTAACGACTCTCCTGAGGCTTCGACGTCCTCTATCACTGATTTTCTTTGGTCTGCCGGTAAGTTTCGCTGCTTCAGGCACGCCATGTGTCTTCCACTTATTCAGTACATCCAAAACAGTTGACTTGGGTATGTTTAAACGCCTCTCGATTTCTCTTATGGACAATCCACTAATATAACACCCAACAATCTTTCCTTTCTCACAGTCAGTTCTCTCCCACCGCGACATTTTCACTCATCCTCATAGTGCGATATGATCGCGGTCAGCTGCAGGGCTTGTTTTTATACCGTTTGCAGCTGTACCACGCATCTTAACAACGTAGCTGATCCGTTCATTTGCTTTTGAAGTGGTGTCCGGTGACAAAAGTCACCAGACACCACTTCAAAAGCCCCGGTGACATCTGTCCGGTGTCATATATATATATATATAGGTCAGGTGATGCGTAACATCACAGCCTCTCCTTGACAAATGTCAACCCCGCCTTCTCGTGGTGCATCCTGTTCCCACTAAAGGGGCTCTGACGACCGCCAATAGCGGTATAACTATACCATCGGGATCAGAGGAAATGCTATCCCACACTCACCAACCCGCTTGGCCAGCGTGGTGAGTTATGGCCAAACACCTCCAAAATGACTCTACAACTTAAATCTTGGCCCTCAGTCTCCGGCAGCTGGAATGTACCTGGCCAAGGCAGCGGCCAGTGCGACATGAAGGCAGAGGGTGCTAAGAATCCCCGGAGGACCGGACTAGGCTGCCATTTGATGCTGACCTTGGCTACCTATAACGGACGCTCCCTATCTTCTGATTCAAGGCTTCTTGAATTGGAAGAGGAACTACAAAGGATCAAGTGGGACATCGTCGGGCTAAGTGAGGTAAGGAGAAAAGGAGAAGATCTCATTGAACTGAAAAGTGGACATCTCTTCTATTATCGTGGGACAGATACTGGCAGAACTAGTGGTGTTGGATTTATAATAAACAAGAAACTGAAGGATAAAGTGGTAGAAGTTGAAAGTTCCTCTGACAGAGCTGCATGACTCGTTATCCAACTATCGAGAAGATACCAGGCTCAGATTATTCAAACTTATGCACCCACCACAAGTCATCCTGAAGAAGAAATTGAAGAATTTTATGAGGAAATTCGTCATCTAAATAATAAAGGTAAGCAGCACTTGAAGATAATTATGGGAGATTTCAATGCAAAAATAGGGCAACGGCAACAGAATGAAACTTCAGTAGGTAAATTCGGTCACGGCAACAGAAACCAGCGTGGAAATACTCTCGTTGAGTTTGCAGAGGCAGAAGGATTTTTAATCTTGAACTCCTTTTTCAAGAAAAAGCCACACAGGAAATGGACATGGAGACATCCAATTGGGACGACAAGTGAAATTGATTTTATTATGTGTAACAAAAAATTCGTCATCGAAGACTGCAGTGTGCTGAACAAGTTCAACACAGGTAGTGACCATAGATTGGTGAGATGTAAGATGCACCTCAACACTAAACTGGAACGTGGCAAGCTCATAAGACAAACAAAATGTATTGACATAACCAACCTTAAAAAACACCATAATACTTTCAAGTTGGAACTGAAGAACAGATTCTCTGCTTTAGAAGGCCTAACATCGGAAGAAGTGGATATTTCGGAAGTTAACAGAAAAGTAACCAAAGCTCTAATGGAAACAGCAACAAAATTAGCTGGGTCTAAGAACAAGTTGCATGTGAACAAATTATCAGGAAAAACCAAAATGTTGATGCAAAAAAGAAGAGAGATGAGGACAACTAAAGTAGATGTGACTTCCAAAGTGGAATATATAGAGCTATGCAAGACAACACGAAAAAGTATCACTGAAGACGTAAGGAAATTCAACTGTGAGCTAGTGAGGAAAGCAATTGAAAACAACCAAAGCCTTAAGATAGCAAAGGGACATCTCAGTAAGGGAAGAAAACAGATTATGGCTCTGAGAAAAGAAGATGGTTCTATAACAAGAAATAGAGGCGAAATTTTGACAAGAGTGAAAGATTTCTACTCCAAATTATATGAAAGGGATGATACATGTACTCCAGACATCATGAAAGGTACCAGAGTTCTTCCAGTCCTCCCAGCAGAAGTTGCTCATGCAATCAAGAACATGAAGCGAGGGAAAGCTCCAGGAGAAGATGGAATTACTATAGACATCATACAAGAAGCAAGTGGAGAAATTGAAACAGTACTCGCCCAAATTTTCACTCGATGCCTTAATGAAGGGAAGATTCCTGAGGATTGAAACAATGCTACAATGATCCTGCTACATAAAAAAGGTGACATTGAGGATCTCAGGAACTACAGACCTATCAGCCTCCTATCAGTGGTTTATAAAATCTTCACTAAAGTTCTTTCACACCGCTTGAAGGTAACACTGGACATGGCTCAACCGAGAGAACAAGCTGGATTCAGGAGTGGCTACAGCACAATAGATCATATCCACGTACTGAGAGAACTGATTGAAAGAGCGAGGGAATATGAACTTCCATTGTGCATGGCTTTTATCGATTATGAAAAAGCCTTTGATTCGGTGAAACCATCAGCAGTTATCACGGCTCTGAAATCCTGCGGTATTGAAGATGCATACATTAATATTATTAATAACATCTATGAAAAATGCAAGTGCAAAGATTCGGCTGTTTGAAAATACAACACACATAAAAATTGGAAAGGGAGTGAGACAAGGTGACACCATATCTCCGAAGCTCTTTAATGCCACATTGGAAAATGTCTTTCAATCACTGAACTGGGAAAACAAAGGGATAAAGATTAATGGAGATTATCTAACCCACCTTCGTTTTGCTGATGATGTAGTCATTTTTGCAACTACCCCATCAGAGCTGCAGAGTATGATCCAGGAACTTGCTGACAAGAGTAAAGAAGTGGGATTAAAAATATATATATATATATCATCATCATCATCATTGTCAACCATTATCAATCCACTGCTGGACGAAGGTCTCCCCAAGTTTCCTCCACAACGGTCTGTCTTGTGCCAGTCTCCTCCATGTCACCCCTGCATACTTTCGAATTTCATCCACCCATCTCCCATGTGGTCTTCTTCTGGGTCTTTTCCTGTCCCTTGGAATCCAATCTAAAATTTCGGCTGTCCATCGATGATCTGTCCTTCTGGCAGTATGTCCAGCCCATTGCCATTTCAGGGATTTAACTCTGATCATGATGTCTTCCACTCTTGTCATTTTTCGGATCCACGAGTTCCTCTTCTTATCTCTCCTGGTTACACCAAGTATGCACCTGTTCATGCTTCTTTGAGTTGTCTGCAGCCTTTGTATGTCTCTTTTAGTTAAGGTCCACGTCTCTGCACCATAAGTAAGCACTGGAAGGATGCATTGATCAAACACTTTTTCTTTTAAGACATAATGGCATATTGCTCTTGAAAAATTATGCTGTTTCTTCCAAAAGCTCTCTAGGCAAGTTTTGTACGCCGATTAATTTCTTCATCAATGTGACCCTCACTTGATATCTGCTGTCCAAGATAAACGTACGTATCTGTTATCTCCAGCTTTTCTCCATCAATCAATAAATCTTCATTTCTTGTAAAAGCATTGAACATCACTTTTGTCTTCTGAAAGTTCATTTTTAATCCCACTTCTTTACTCTTGTCAGCAAGTTCCTGGATCATACTCTTCAGCTCTGATGGGCTAGTTGCAAAAATGACTACATCATCAGCAAAACGAAGGTGGGTTAGATAATCTCCATTAATCTTTATCCCCTTGTTTTCCCAGCTCAGTGACTGAAAAACACCCTCCAATGTGGCATTAAAGAGCTTCGGAGATATGGTGTCACCTTGTCTCACTCCCTTTCCAATTTTTATGTGTGTTGTATTTTCAAACAGCCGAATCTTTGCACTTGCATTTTCATAGATGTTATTAATAATATTAATGTATGCATCTTCAATACCGCAGGTTTTCAGAGCCATTGTAACTGCTGATGGTTTCACCGAATCAAAGGCTTTTTCATAATCGATAAAAGCCATGCACAATGGAAGTTCATATTCCCTCGCTCTTTCAATTAGTTCTCTCAGCACATGGATATGATCTATTGTGCTGTAGCCACTCCTGAATCCAGCTTGTTCTCTCGGTTGAGCCATGTCCAGTGTTACCTTCAAGCGGTGTGAAAGAACTTTAGTGAAGATTTTATAAACTACTGATAGGAGGCTGATAGGTCTGTAGTTTCCGAGATCCTCAATGTCACCTTTTTTATGTAGCAGGATCATTGTAGCGGTGTTCCAATCCTCAGGAATCTTTCCTTCATTAAGGCATCGAGTGAAAATTTGGGCGAGTACTGTTTCGATTTCTCCACTTGCTTCTTGTATGATGTCTACAGTAATTCCATCTTCTCCTGAAGCTTTTCCCCGCTTCATGTTCTTGATTGCATGTGCAACTTCTGCTGGAAGGACTGGAGGAACTCTGGTACTGGTATCTTTCATGATGTCTGGAGTGCATGTATCATCCCTTTCATATAATTTGGAGTAGAAATCTTTCACTCTTGTCAAAATTTTGCCTCTATTTCTTGTTACAGAACCATCTTCTTTTCTCAGTGCCATAATCTGTTTTCTTCCCTTACTGAGATCTCCCTTTGCTATCTTTAGGTTTTGGTTGTTTTCAATTGCTTTCCTCACTAGTTCACAGTTGAATTTTCTTACGTCTTCAGTGATACTTTTTCGTACTGTCTTGCATAGCTCTATATATTCCACTTTGGAAGTCACATCTTCTTTAGTTGTCCTCATCTCTCTTCTTTTTTTTGCATCAACATTTTCGTTTTTTCCTGATAATTTATTTACATGCAATTTGTTCTTAGACCCAGCTAATTTTGTTGCTGTTTCCATAAGAGCTTTGGTTACTTTTCTGTTAACTTCAGAGATGTCCACTTCTTCCGATGTTAGGCCTTCTAAAGCAGAGAACCTGTTCTTCAGTTCCAACTTGAAGGTATTATGGTGTTTTTTAAGGTTGGTTATGTCAATAGATTTTGTTTGTCTTATGAGCTTGCCACGTTCAAGTTTAGTGTTGAGGTGCATCTTACATCTCACCAATCTATGGTCACTACCTGTGTTGAACTTGTTTAGCACACTGCAGTCTTCTATGACGAATTTTTTGTTACACATAATAAAATCAATTTCACTTGTCGTCCCATTTGGATGTCTCCATGTCCATTTCCTGTGTGGCTTTTTCTTGAAGAAGGAGTTCAAGATGAAAAACCCTTCTGCCTCTGCAAACTCAACGAGAGTATTTCCACGCTGGTTTCTGTTGCCGTGACCGAATTTACCTACTGAAGTTTCATTCTGTTGCCGTTGCCCTATTTTTGCATTGAAATCTCCCATAATTATCTTCAAGTGCTGCTTACCTTTATTATTTAGATCACGAATTTCCTCATAAAATTCTTCAATTTCTTCTTCAGCATGACTTGTGGTGGGTGCATAAGTTTGAATAATCTAAGCCTGGTATCTTCTCGAGAGTTGGATAACGAGTCGTGCAGCTCTGTCAGAGGAACTTTCAACTTCTACCACTTTATCCTTCAGTTTCTTGTTTATTATAAATCCAACACCACTAGTTCTGCCAGTATCTGTCCCACGATAGTAGAAGAGATGTCCACTTTTCAGTTCAATGAGATCTTCTCCTTTTCTCCTTACCTCACTTAGCCCCACGATGTCCCACTTGATCCTTTGTAGTTCCTCTTCCAATTCAAGAAGCCTTGAATCAGAAGATAGGAGCGTCCATTGTATGTTGCCAAGGCCAGCATCAGATGGCAGCCTAGTCCGGTCCTCCGGGGATTCTTAGCACCCTCTGCCTTCATGTCGCACTGGCCGCTGCCTTGGCCAGGTACATTCCAGCTGCCGGAGACTGAGGGCCAAGATTTAAGTTGTGGAGTCATTTTGGAGGGGTTTGGCCATAACTCACCACGCTGGCCAAGCGAGTTGGTGAGTGTGGGATAGAATTTCCTCTGATCCCGATGATATAGTTATACCGCTATTGGCGGTCGTATATATATATATATATATATATTTTAACTGAGGTTTTAACGACCGCCGTGAGCAACTCAATGGGCAATAAGCAGTCGCCCGCCTCTAATTTTTGGGCCACTGACTCCAAGGCAAGAAGAGAGCCAGTGGCATAAGACAAACGCAACATCCATGCTTCGCCGAGATTCGAATCCGGACCCACCTGGGACAAATGGGAAAATACAGTATTACCATTACCACCGTGAGCACCCAGGATTACTGACACGCGTCCCTCCATAACTTGGAGCCGCTGGTTCAAAGGCGCTGGCGCCTCTGCCAGGCACGACGTCCTTGCCTCGGCTGGGGCTCGGGACCGTTTTCATCTGGAACGGTTGGGTATGTGGTCAGAGGCCCTTGCCTACCGAGACGGCCCCTCTAGGATTACCGGTTAAAGGGTTCATCCAAATGAGGGATAATAATCTCATAAAAAGGCAGCAGGGCTTCCACTTCCACTATGCACTTTTTTTCCTTTTAAGGAGCAACCCCCCCCCCGAAAACAGAAAGATGTATTTCTAGTTTTCTTTCTCTTTTTTTTTCTTACATGAGAAAAGACAGGTACATATATATTTTTCTAATTCATGCAGCAAAACTGAGATTTATTTTGTATATTGTTAAAAAACATATGTTATTGCATTATTGTAAGCAAAGAATAATTGTCCTTCTGTGATACGGTTAATCTCAACTTATCTATGCGGTACGCCATCAAATATTTTCCATGCAATCATAGACCTGAAACGAAAAATTACTCAGAATTCAGCGCTACTTCTGTGAAAAATAAAATCTAAACCATGTTTATACAGTATATATATGTAACAAAATATAGAAAAAAAATGATTTCTTAGAAGTTGCAAATTGAAATGCTGAATATGGTGCATAGATACCCCGAATACGATAAGTTAAAAACAAATAACAAAAAAAAGAAATTTTTCAGTGCGAGTTAAAATTTCTAAGTTAAAAGTCTCTCTATTCTAAAAAAAAGTAACTGCCGCTGCCGACGCAGCTGTTTTAGAAATTTCGCGACACTCGCGTTTTTCTAGCTCGCAGCGCAAAAAGTATTGAACACAAAAATATGAAATGTATATCGTTTGTAAAGAATTGTTCGCTAAAATAAACCGCTTTTCGATTCTGTCGAGACTTCAAGAGCTATTGTATTTCAAAGTTAAGGTAAGCAAAAAAGTGCTATCAGTTCGAGTTCCGGACACACTAACAGCAACAGAACCACAAAACTTTGTAGGCATGTACAGGGCCATGGCCGAATTTTTGCACCTTGTTGCCCTTTTTTTGAATTTCGATTTAGTTTACGAGAAATTAAATTTTTAAATTTCACAATATTCTCTATTTCGTGATGGATCCATTTTAAAAAACAGGTACAGTATATGCAAACTATGAATCATAACGCATTGCAGTTTTTCAGCATAAACTCACAACTATCATCCCTCTTTCACAAAAAATATTTTTATGAAAAAGTCATTTTCTGATTTCTAAGCATTTTTTAAAGACGCAAAGGAGCGGCTTATTCTATCTTCAGCGTTAACCACAAAGGGAAGTTCTGGTCCCGTGACCTACTGCCATGGTGACGCAGCTATTTTTAGTACTCTCTTCTTATTGGGTGAAAGGACAGGCTGCAATTAAACTGGTAATGACGTAATGCTTAATGACGTAGCGACGCTTTTAAAGTTCACCGTTTTCCGCCGGCATACGTAAATACCTATGTAAACATAGGCTTTTGCCTCGTATATAAAAAGCAACGAGGGAAAATGCGAGTGTGTTCGTCCGCGAATTGTTCGGCCACTTCTAAATGACCTAGAGATATGAAAATCGGCATGCTGATAGGACTTATACCTAGAAAAGCACGAACAAAAATATCAAAATGGCGGCTTTGGAACATTGTACGCTTGTATTTTTCTACCACTTCTGCACCTAGAAAAAGTCTCAAAACCAACAAATTCAAAAGGGTGGCTTAGCTTTACTGTTTCAAAATGCTGATAGGTTTAAAGATAATTTTGTCAGAATCACTGAAATGCTTTGAAAATTTCAAATTTTGATTTAAAATTTGGGGCACCAAAGCCTGCTCCGTTTTACGTCAAACCGTATGCACTGACGTCACGACGCTGTTCTAAATCGTAAAACAGTTACGGATTTTAAGTTACTTTTCTTTCCCTTAATTACTTTTCCCTTTCTTTAATGTTATGTTCAAAAAATGATTTTATAGATTTACCGTTCGGAGAACGGGCATGATTGCTAGTTACTAAAGAAATTGTCCTTGAATATAGCAATTTTACCTTGAGAAAGAAAAAAATAACAGTTACAGTTCAAGATTTTGCATCGCCTGAACGAAAGTTTTCATCTCCCCGTTTTCCCCTTTTTATTTTCCCCGAGGAGGCCTGATTTTGATGAAATTTCCCTAACAGGGGAAATTTTCCCAAAAAGTGGAAGTCGTGATAGGCAGCTTAATTGATTTCGCTAGAAAATGAACAGCCGGTGTGCAGTTTTCTTTCGAAACCCAGATGTTTTCTTGCTGTTCGTTTGCTAGCTCTAAATTTAGCACCCCTATTGTGTGTGTGTGAGTGTGAGGACTTTATTTATGGCAGGGCACACAGGGCACGTGCCTTGGTTTACCAAATTACGGAGAGTTTTAAAAGAAAGAATTGATCAATTTATCAACACCAATGTTGAAAGCAATTATTTTCACAGCTAGATTCCTTTTTTTATTATTTTACTCCAGTAGATACTACATTGATTTTTAAAAATCGTGATTCAGATCAGAAACCCTACAAAACGCAAGTAGAGCCTTGCAATTGGAGCAAACATAAACTTCAAGTAAAAGAACTTCAATTAAACAACAATCTTGTTTGCCAGAAGTACTTTTACAAAAATTCATCAATACCGACGAATGTTTCTAACTGCAGCTCCAACGCGTATTACTTCTTCATATATTTACTTCTTGAAACTTTTCTCCGTACTACTCCTTCTAACTGTTTCTTACTCAAATGCTTTTTTTTGTTTTTTGTTTTTTTCCAAAACATAAATATGGACACTGGTTGTAGGTTCCATTTTAAAGAGACTAACTAAAACATGAGTATAAATAACGTTAGCTTATTTTAATGTGGTCATTTGTTTCGTTAAAAGTTATTTAAAAAAGAAAACCATTTTTGTTAAATATTTTTTAAATTTATCTCTCACCTAAGGCTTACAAACTTGACATTTTGTTTCACTATTTAGCGAAAAACGTTTAACAAGATATGACCAATTTTTAGCATCTGTCAATAAGATAAGATTTTAAGAATATATTATTGAATGCCTCTGAACCTCATAGAAAAAGTCTATCTTTTTTTTTTTTTTTTTAAGTATGATCTCGTTCAGCTGTTACTTAATGTTGAGAACTAGCACAAATCCTGTCAATCTGTTGTTTGGAAGTCGACATACACTACTTTATCAAAAGCATCCGGACATCCATTTTGAACAGTGAATTTGGATATATACGCCACAGATGCCCATAAAGGTATGAAAAGATGCACATGGCTTGGGAAACACTATAGACAAGCAGGAACGGTAAAGTGAGCTCTACCGTAGAGCTCAGTGACTTTCAGCGCGGCATGGTCATAGGGTGCCACTTAGCAACAAGTCAGTTCGGGAAATTTCTGGCCTGCTGCAGTTGTCCCGATCAATGGTAAGGGATGTTTTTATGAAGTGGAAACGCCTAAGAGCAACAGCAACGCAATCGCAACCTGGTAGGCCATGCAAAATGACAGAGCTGGGCCAGCTGACAGTTGAAGCGGGTGGTGTGACAAAATCGCCTGTCCTCGGTTGCAACACTCACCACCGAATTTCAAACTGCCTCTAGAAGCAACCCCAGCACCATAAGGGTTCGTCGAGATCTGAAGGGAACGGGTTTCTATGCCTGAGCAACTGCACACAAGCCTAACATCAGCAAGATCAACACCAAGCATATGTTAGAGTGGTGTAAAGCTCGGCGCCAGTAGATTCTGGAGCAGTGGAAATACGTTCCATGGAGTGATGAATCATGATTCACCTATGGAGTGATGAATCACGATTCACCTATGGAGTGATGTTCTATGGAGTGGTGAATCACGATTCACCTCTGGAGGGATATTCTATGGAGTGATGAATCACGATTCACCTATGTAGCGATGTTCTATGGAGTGGTGAATCACGATTCACCTATGGAGTGATGAACCATGATTCACCTATGGGGTGATGTTCTATGGAGTGGTGAATCACGATTCACCTATGGGATGATGTTCTATGGAGTGGTGAATCACGATTCACCTATGGGGTGATGTTCTATGGAGTGGTGAATCACGATTCACCTATGGAGTGATGAATCACGTAGCAGTTCGACGAATGAGTCTGTGTGTAGACAGAGACGTCGCCAAGGGGGTGCGAGGGTGGGCTTCAGCCCTCCCTGAAATTTGCCCTGTCCACCCTGCCGCCCATCCAATTCAAGATGGGCCATTTTCCTTCGATATACTTAACCTTAAAATATAATCTGGACTCGCTAAGTAATGATAAGTCTTGTATGTTACTTCATGTAGTATTTCCCCCTAGGAAGTGCGTTGTTTACGTCTCTGTAGAAAGGTTATCAAAATAGCATCCCTAGGGCCGTGAAAATTCAATTGTTCTCCACTCTTCCAATTCCTTAGTTTAATCCTCTTTTTCATGTTTGTATGAGCAGCGAGCAGGGGGAAAATAAGGAGGGTGAATAGGAATTCACTGAGGGTGGTAATTACTAATTGCTCTGCTGTTTGTTTTCTTTACAAAATTGGGGACTCTAACATGGAAAGTGGAGTCTAAAGCTATACTAGCTCTCTTAAGATTGCCCCAGAACAGTGAAAATGCAGAAAGTGACTGACAACTGCTTTGTAGGAGGAGTGCAAGGCAAAGTCGCTGCCTGGAAGAAAGGAAGTTAAGGAGGGGTGGAGGTATTGTGTCTGCGTGGCACAACGTTAAAATTTGATTTAGATAAACAAAAACGACTCTCTTTTTTTTAAAAATAAATTGTTCAAGTACAGTTTCGTAAGCAAAAATGGAAAATTCTGAAAAGAAATTTAAGACGATGCATCCAGAGCAAACAAAAAGTTGAAGGCGACAATCACCAACTCTTTTATCTTACACTAGTGGCGTAACTAGTCAGATCCATGTATGTATGTATGTATGTATGTATGTATGTATGTATGTATGTGTGTCCAGGTGGAGGGGGTCGGAACTGCACAAATTCTTTTGTAGCCGGTAGTGAAAAGCATTGAAGTCGACTCAGTGGTCTAATCGCTGGTTTATGACCATTCGTCAGAGAAGAGTCTGGGTTCGAATCCCGGTGAGGCATGGATGTTGTGTTTGTTTGTCTTACGGCACGGACTCCTCCCTTCCCTGGAACCAGTGACCCTAAATTAGGGACGGGCGACTGCTTATAGCCGAATGAGTTGCTCACGGTGGTCGTTTAACCTTCAATTAAAAGAAAAAAAAACATTAAAAAATTTTCTTTTACTGTTTCGTAAAAAAACAAAACAACAACAACAAAAAAAGGTTGCTATGAAGCTTTCTCCACCAAAAATATTGCTCGCTATCCTGATTTCGAAGTCTAGCGACGTCCCAGTGTGTAGAGAATGCCAAGTGAACGTTATGTGCCCGATTGTGTTGTATCTACGTGAAGTTTGGTGGATGAGGCATCATGGTCTGGGGGTATTTTTCATGACTTGGGCTGGGTCCCTAGTTCCAGTGGCCAGGAATTTTAACACTGCGTCCTATAATGACATTTTCGACAATTCTGTGCTCCCAATGTTATTGCAACAGTTCAGTGTGAAGGGAGGGAAGACCCTTTCCTTTACCAACAGAGCAACGTCCCCGTCAAAAGCGAGGTATATATATATGTGCTGGTATGGTTTGATGAGCTGAGTGTGGAAGAACTTGACTGGCCTGCACAGAGCCCTGATCTCAAATGCATGGAACATCTTTGGGATGAATTGGAACGCCTCCTGCTACCCGGGCCGAACCGATTGACCTGACAAATACTCTTGTGGCAGAATGGAAGGCGATTCCTGCAGCAACGTACCAAAACCTAGTGGAAAGCCTTCACAGATGAGAGGAGGCTCTGATAGCAGCAAAGGGTATACTAAATCGATATTAATTCCTTTCCTATTGCAAGGAGTTTCTTGGTAGGCAACAGGGACGTAGCTAAGGGGGTGCGAGGATGGGCTTAAGATCAAATCTGTCTTGCCCACCCTGCCGCTCACCCAGTTCAAAGTGTGCCATTTTTCAATATATTTAACTTTAAAATATAGTCTGCACTTTGCCAAGTAATAAGTCTTGTGTTTTATTTCATGTAACCCTACGTATTTTCCACTAGGAAGTGCGTTGTTTACGTCTCCAAGAAGGTTATCAAAATAACACTGCAGAGCCATGAAAATTCAATTGTTCTTCACTCTTCAAATTCCTTAGTTTAAGCCACTTTTTCATGCTTGTATGACCAGGGGGCTATAATGAGGAGGGTGGATAGGAATTCACTGAGGGGGGTCACTACTAATTGCTCTGTTTTCTGCTTTGTTTTTTTGTTTTTTGTTTTTTTACAAAATAGGGGATTCCAACACGAAAATTGTAGTCTAAAGCTACAGTAGTGTCCTTAAGACTGCCAGTGAATGTGCAGAAAGTGGCTAACGACTGCTTCGTATGAGAGGAGTGCAAGGCCAAGTCGCTGGGTGCAAGGAAGGAAGTTCATGAGGGGTGAAGTATTGTGTCTGTGGGGCAAAACGTTAAAATTTGATTTAGAAAAACAAAAACGACGTTTTTAAAATATAAATTGTTCAAGTACAGTACTATTTTCGTAAACAGAAATGGAAAATTTTGAAAAGAAATTTATGACAATGCATCCAGAGCAAGCAAAAAGTGAAGGTGTCATTCCACCAACATTTGTATCTTTCACCCGTGGCGTAACTAGTCAGCTCCATGTATGTATGTGTGTCAAGGGGGAGGGGGTTGGAATTGCACAAATTCTTTTGCATCCGGTAGTGAAAAGCATTGAAACCGCTCAAATGGCGCAATGGTCTAAGCACTGGCTTATGACAATTCGTCAGAGAAGAATCCGGGTTTGAATCCAGGTGAGGCATGAATGTTGTATTTGTCTTACGGCACTGGTTCTCTTCCTTCCTGGAACCAGTGATCTTAAATTAAAGACGAGCGACTGCTTAAAGCCCACTGAGTTGCTTACGGTGGTCGTTTAACCTTCAATTAAAAGAAAAAAAAGCATTAAAAATTTGTTCTTTCAGTGTTTCGTAGAAAAAGAAAAAGTTGCTATGAAGCTGCTCGCCCACCCGTCGCCCATCCTGATTTCGAAGTCTAGCGACGTCCCTGGTAGGCAAGTGATCGGATACTTTGATCAGATAGTGTGTGTTCAAAACAATTGTGACTTACTGAAGGGGGGGCTCCAAAACTGTGTGTGCCCTGTACTTCGCATTTAGTACACCGGGCCCTGGCGTGTGTGTCATATGAAGTTCGTCTGATGATTTCATTCTAAATTAGAACCTCACTGACGGAAATCCAGAAATTTCTAGAGAGCAAGCGTGCTAGTTTTTCAACTGCTCGAAGTGTAATGTTCATCGTCAAAATGAACTGATTCTGTATCTAATCTGTGTTTCTTCTTTCCTTTTTTCATTCTTGCTGTATTGAATGCATCACAGTCTTTCTCTCTCTTTCTCTTTGAGTCTTATGAAGGCAACAAAACTGTTTCGTTTTGGTGGAAAGCTCAAAATTTCGAGTAGTGTGACCTATGCAGAATCGCCTCACGTGAGTGATTATTGAAGGACAGGCTTAACATTCCTTTAGTGAGGCCTGTGTAGTACATGTCCATTAAAACTGCTGTCTTTACCAATGACTTTTAGGTACAATATGAGGTTTTATCCTTTCCCCCAACCTTCCCTAACTCACTTCTATAGTTCAAACACATTTTTTTCCCCGTAGCAATTTTGGACAATCTATTCCACTACAATGCAGTAGCAAGTCCAAAAATACTGCGTTTTAGAAAGTCCAGCTAAAGCATTTCTGGAAATATCCCACGTACCAAAAAACAACAACAACAAAACAAACAAACAAAAACCACTGCAGTGTTTGCACGTAAAAGTGTTAAGAACTTAATGTCTTACGATTTTCCCCCTGCTACAGTGTGTAAGTCACTATCTCGCCGTGCACAGAAAGCCGCTGCTCCTACCGGGCATGCGCGTGCGACTGCCAGAATTGCTGGACGAAACCATGACGAAGAATGGATATTCCTGTTAGTCACTAGTCACAACTGAAGGGAAAAAATAATCTAAAGAACAAGCAGAAGGAGAATCCAATTCATCCATTTGAAAGAAAACACAGTGCTGAACAAAGGCATGAGAGAGAGAAATAAACACACACACATACACATTTAGATTTTAGAGTTGGGATGACTGCGAGATTATGAAAAAAGGTACGCCCCCTCCCCCGTCCTCCCGAAACTTAACGTTGATTTACATACACATCTAATGCAAGTACATTTATTCGTTGTGAAAGAAGCTTTTAAGTGTTTCTATTTGAAAAATTAAATTAAATACCTGACTCTTTTTTTTTTTTATGTTTTTTTTTTTTTTTACTTTATGCTTTTTGGTTTTCATCTTGAGCCTGGCTTGCAAATGTATACCTAAAAAGAATTTGGATGCCCAGTCTAATGCGAAAATTTTTAATCTAGAGAAACAAAGCGAAAAACTGAAAAACAAGAATCGCCGAGGTGGGTTGAAACAATACAGCAAACTGGGCCAAAAAAATTGAGACACCCCCAAGAAAACGTACAGTATTTCAATGTAAAAAAAATACACTTCTCATTTGAATTTCACATTTAAATTATATGTATATTCTCAAGAACACACCTGAGGAATTTTTAGCACACGTATTATTTAAAGTTGGGCATTGAAATGAGAAATTTTAAATATCGTTTTTTCGCAAGTTGTATTTACGCAATTTTGAAACTGCATTCAATTTCAATTTTTATATTTACAAATGAAATTGCTCGAGTTTAACACATTTATGAAACATTTTTAGATGCAAATTTGGCCTTTAAATTTTCAACGAAACAATACTATTTTTTGATTTGTTTCAAAATGTAGTGCTGATACCAATGTTCATTGTAAATCGATTGAATGACTGAAAGAGGAAAATTGAATAACATAGATTAGTAAAATGACTTACAACTAAAAGATTTTTTTTTTCTCGAATTTTTGTGGCAATGTCTTTGGCTATATCATCAAATGTCAGGGTTTCTACGTTGCTTGAATTAGGTGACAAAGTTGAAAATGCACTCGTTCTTTCCTGAAAGAGAGAGAGAGAGAGAGAGAGAAAGAGAACTGGATGTCATCAGATAAATTATCTTTAAAATAACCACATCAATGTTCCGAAAAATTGAAACGATTCAATTTTTCTCTAATAATATTGCGGCATATTCTCAACACGAATACCTCGGTCTGTCACTGGCCTATCAGATTATGCCAAAATTTCTTAAAATCGAGACATTCTTGTTCGAATTTAGATAAATAATCCAACTGTGGCTTCATGCTGCGGAATGTGTTGTGAAAGCAGATCTCTCTCTCTCTCTCGCTTTTCCACTGTTACGCGCACTACCCTGACGGATCTTGATCTTGTAGAAATCTGCTTCACAGATAAACCATATAAATTTTGAGCTTCTTTTCGTCACCTTCAAATTTCTTAAAACGCTTTGTAAAAACGACACGCTTCAGCAAGTGGCGTAGTCAGTTGGGATGGCGAAATGGTTATGTGTTTTCAAATACATATTTTACCAATAATTGGAAACGCACTTTAATATGGCAGAGAGAGTTTTTATCAGTTTCCATTATCTTAGATGTTTTTTATTTGCAGCTTCAATATCTTGGGGACGCCGCAGTGGTCTAAGGGTAAGCTTTGACCATTCGTCCAAGATAGGCCTGGGTTCGAATCGTGGTGAGGCGTGGGTGTTGTGTTTGTATTGCAGCACTGGCTCTCTCTCCCTTCCTTGTAGCCAATGGCCCTAAATTATTATTATTATTATTTTTGACTGAAGGTTTAACGACCACCGTGAGCAACTCGGTGGGCTATAAGCAGTCGCCCATACCCAATTTTGGGCCGGTTCCAGGAAAGGGAGAGAACCAGTGGCGTAAGACAAACATAACATTCATGCCTCACCGGATTTCGAACCCTTCTCGGACGAATGGTCAAAAGCCAGCGCTTAGACCTCACTGCTCCACCGGGGCGGACCCCCTAAATTAGGAACGAGCGACTGCATATAGCCCACCCAGTCGCTCACGGTGGTTGTTAACCTCCCATCGCTCTAAAAAATATATATATATATATCTTGGGCCACCCCCACACCTAAATTAGGGACGGGCGACTACTTATAGCCCATCGAGTTGCTCACGGTGGTCGTTCCGGGTACTGGCCCCCGGTAATAAATACGGGCGTCTTCCTCCCCCTTTCTACTTCGCTTCCGTGTCACTTTCCTATCGGGCGCTCTAGCCCAAATCTCCTAGTTTCCTATTTCTAAGGGTTGTTTAAGACCTGGGGTCAGACACTCCCTTCCTAAAATCCTCTACATATGATCACGATCACGGTGGTCGTTAACTCCCCTCCAAAAATATATATTTTGGTTCACCCCATACCTAAATTAGGGACTGGCGACTGCTTATAGCCATCGAGTTGCTCACGGTAATCGTTACCCCCCCACTCCCCCAATATATTTGGACCCCCCCCCCCCAATATATTTTGGACCACCCCCATAGCTAAATTAAGGGACGGGGGACTGCTTATAGCCCATCGCGTTGCTCACAGTGGTTGTTAAAAAACCCCAAATAATATATCATCATCATCATCATTGTCAACCATTATCAATCCACTGCTGGACGAAGGTCTCCCCAAGTTTCCTCCACAACGGTCTGTCTTGTGCCAGTCTCCTCCATGTCACTCCCGCATATTTACGAATTTCATCCACCCATCTCCCATGTGGTCTTTTTCTGGGTCTTTTCCTGTCCCTTGGAATCCAATCTAAAATTTCGGCTGTCCATCTATGGTCTGTCCTTCTGGCAGTATGTCCAGCCCATTGCCATTTCAGGGATTTAACTCTGATCATGATGTCTTCCACTCTCGTCATTTTTCGGATCCACGAGTTCCTCTTCTTATCTCTCCTGGTTATACCAAGCATGCACCTCTCCATGCTTTTTTGAGTTGTCTGCAGCCTTTGTATGTCTCTTTTAGTTAAGGTCCACGTCTCTGCACCATACGTAAGCACTGGAAGGATGCATTGATCAAACACTTTTCTTTTAAGACATAACGGCATATTGCTCTTGAAAATTATGCTGTTTCTTCCAAAAGCTCTCCAGGCAAGTTTTGTACGCCGATTAATTTCTTCATCAATGTGACCCTCACTTGATATCTGCTGTCCAAGATAAACATACGTATCTGTTATCTACACCATATCTCCGAAGCTCTTAATGCCACATTGGAAAATGTCTTTCAATCACTGAACTGGGAAAACAAAGGGATAAAGATTAATGGAGATTATCTAACCCACCTTCGTTTTGCTGATGACGTAGTCAGTTTTGCAACTACCCCATCAGAGCTGCAGAGTATGATCCAGGAACTTGCTGACAAGAGTAAAGAAGTGGGATTAAAAATGAACTTTCAGAAGACAAAAGTGATGTTCAATGCTTTTACAAGAAATGAAGATTTATCGATTGATGGAGAAAAACTGGAGATAACAGATAATATATATATATATATATTTCCTGGGTGCCCACTGGCTTCAGCATTCCACTCTTACGCATTCCCGGCTGTCAGCGAGCTCTGTAAAAGAAATGCCCTCCACACCTTCTTTATCCTCTCTTTTGAGTTCTGAGTTTGACCTTGCCTTGAAGACGTAACTTCGCTGTCTTGTTGAACACACCTTATACCACGATTCTTGTCGTGCTCTTGGTCGTCCTTGTTTCAAAATGAATTAATATTTTTAATAATTAAATAAATTGAAATAGCACTAATACAATTATAATATAAAGTATTAACTGCATTATACTACTCACTTTTCTTGTGGAAATGCAAAATGCTATTTCATCCCCCCCCCCCTTTATTTTTCTCTCCCTCTCTATTAAGGTTAAATGTTTGTGCTAAATATATTTCCAAAATTTCGACGGACCTCAATATGCCGCGCCGGAGGCCATGACTCAGGTTGGCCCAAATAAATGTTGCTGCTGAAGAATCGACATGATTTCACGAAATTAAAACGTCAATGGCAAAAAAAAAAAAAAAAAAAAAAAAGGATGTTTTTTTGTTTTTTTGAAGAAGGCTACAAAGCAAAAGAGGATAAGGTATGAAAGAAATTCAGGAATTTCAAGATCTGCCTTGAATATATATAAAAACGTAATTAACAAAACAATGCGCAAAATTACACAAGTTTCGCAAACAATAAATCACATCAGGGCCACAATCCAATGAACAAATATTTCTTAATACCTAGAAATTCCTTGCACGTTAATCCCATGTGGAGGATGTTGATGTTTTAAAATTACAAAGAATGACAGGTTGGTTCACATAATAAGTCAGTTCTCGTTAACGAAGGTTGGTTAGAGCAGTCATATAAAACTTCTGTTCCAACTCTGGCCTCAGAAAGCCGAGACAAAAGTAGTAAAGCTATCAATTTAGTTGAAGATTTTTTTTTTTTATGTGTGTGCACATGTTACTTGATTAATAAAAATACTTCATGCGACATAGATCGCACATTCTTGCCGAATATACTTCTTAAAATTCAGACTTTCTGTTCTTCAGTTTCGACAAACGCGTCTGGTTTTCATATTTTTTTTATTTTATTTTTTTATGTGCGTTTTGCATGCTAACGAAATGTCGTTTTCGTTTGTTTCTCCTACCAGCAGATGACAGCACCGTAGCTTCATCAACCACCTGGCGCTGGCTGACGTCAGGCGAAAGATGTCAGCTTAGCTTTGTGCTTTACTTTTTTCTTTTTTGGTTGGAAATGATTAAAATGTTCTCTGCGCTCTCAACTAAGTTTTGTCGTTCGGATATCTCACCATTTCCTCACATTTCTGCTGCTTCTTGAGCGACCGACGTGAAAGTGAAAACGACGACTGGTTAATTTACAAATTAGTTTCCCCATATGTTCGACAAGGATACGAATCAGCGTTTGGCGCTCATCGTAGAAGCACGAGCAGGGAGAACATCGTCGTGGTCGCTGCTGCTGCTGACTAGCTGGGGCGCTGGGAATGACCGCGCCGGAGCATCGGAAGCCGGATGGGTTGTGTCATTTAGCCATTATTCGAAAGAGGAACTGAGTTCATTTACCGTCTACTACAACAAGGAAAGCTGACAGAGTACGACACGGGAAACGGCCCATTTCGAACATCAGACCGCAGGGAATCTAGCCCGTCTTTTTTTACAGTACAACGTGCTCCTCCTAACCGCCGACGTTAGGCTTAGCGGGTAAGTCAATAACCACTTTGTTTTGACTGAAGTGACTGATATGAAATTCCACTGGAATAGGATATAGCAACCGAGTTTGCTGCGTTTCTTCTGAGGAAGTGCTTTTTTTTTGTTGTTTCCGATTTCGAAACATGCCGACTATCAGAATGGAAATGCTTTCAGCTCTCCAACTGTAGCAGTAACTGGGCAGGAATTCCTGCCGAAGGAAGCCAAAAGGAAGAACTTACAGGAACAGGATATTGATAACCATGTACGCTGGTGTAGGTAGGGCAAATTCTTCGAACAGTGTTTGCCACGAACACGAAATCAGCCCAGAAGTACCCGAATGGAAGAAGCTGCTTATTCTAAAGAAGAGAGCTGCGGGAAACGTTGGCGGAAGCCCGAATGCGTTCCCCAGCAACGGAGAAGAAACTAAATCTCCTTCGTCGCCTTACGATCCCACCACACGTTCTCCTCTCTCTCGTGTTCCAGTTTCTCCGGCCAGCGATGTGAAGAGCGGGTTACCCGCCCCGGGTCACTCAAACAAGTTCGCCGTAGTCCGGCCAGTGAAGGTGGAGGGAGAGGGCGAGAAAGTTGTCATCCCCTTCAGCATTAGTGCCGGTGAGACCTCCATCTTGGCGTCCAACACAGTCACAAGAATTTTTGGCAACATTAATGTCGAGTTGAGAAATGTTCACCGACCGAGCTCAGAGCTCAGCGAGCAGAATTTTGATTTCCACAAAATGGATAACGCTTCCACCCCCGGGAGATTACTATTGTCGCCGTCATCGGAGCCAGCATATGTGCCCCGAGATTCTGATGAAGAAAGTGACCTACAATATGGACCAGGTATAGTTGACAAGTTACGTTCAAGGTTTCTCAACATGGGACGTAAAAGTCAACGCAAACCTGTCGTGAGACGTTTTTCCAGTTTAGAAAATCTTTCAGATCGGAATGGTGCTGGAGGTGGTAAATTTCGTGCTAACTGCCAAGATGTACCTGGGGGAAAACAATTCAGAACCAGTGCACCTTGTGACCTGAACCACAGGTACCCTGGTGGAAATGTTAAGAAAGCTCAGAGCATGGAGACTCTTTTAATAATTAATCCGGAACAGCATTTGCTCTTCCCTAATAAACCTAGCAGACGCGTAGCCCCACGTGCCTGTACGTCAGGTGTACGTTCGCAAATTGCACGAGCTGCTCCATCGTCGTCACCAGTGTGTACAAGCGAAAGTTCTTCCGCAGGAAAAGTTAATCGACGGCGAAATGATTATGGCCGCCAGGTATCGGCGTCAAGTATTAATGAGGACGAGCTCCCAAAACCTGATACTGTGAAACACTTCAAGATGATGTTCGAGTCTCCATCAGCGAGCCCCTCCACCGCCAGCAATGTCAAGAAAAGTTCAAGTCAATGCCCACCTACCTCCTCCGTAAATAAGGTAACATCTGGTGCCATTTCTTCTAATACTCCTGTAAAGGTGAATGAAGTGGGCAAGCTGACCGATCACTACAGTGCCAAATTAAGTGCCAAAGCGAACCTGAGAAAAGTGAGTCCTACTCTTCCTAATGGCGAAATTTTGTATCCGAACGACAGCGAGCATTTTCGCTCCTGGAACGGTGACGACGGTGGGAAGAATTGTGTTTCTCCGGAGAGCACCGGCGACTTATCTATATCGCCGGAGGGTCGTTACGAGATAGACGACGAAAAGATCAAGGACGCAAAGCTTATCTCAAATGAGTCCTTATCTCGTAATAAAGCAGAGGAAGCCCTCTTTCCTGAAGCCGAAATACTCAGTAATGCTGCTGCTAGTGCAATGTTGTCCTCACCTTGCTCAGAAGAGTTTGATGTTCCGGTGGCCGTCGAAGAAAAATCCGTTGACGGTCATTCGTTGCAACAGGTGCCATTGGATACATCTCCGCCTCTATCGCCAAAGGTCACCTGTGAGCGATTTCGTCCCAAAACAGAAGAGGAGGAGGCATCATCTGAAGAATACGAGGAGGAGAGTGAAAAAGAACCAGCCCAAGGCAGTCGAGTAAGCGAACCGGAACGGCAAACCACCGAGTCGAACACGCGACCCCACCCTCAGGCAGAGTCGCTGAGTCACCGTGGCGGGATGGTGGTGGCGAGCCAAGAAGGGGACACGACAGGCCCCGACAGTGCAGCCGAGATGTGTGTCTTGCAGGCCGGATCACCTACGAGCGGCTCCGACGACGTTGTGACTCTCAAACCCAGTGCCCTGAAGAAAGCGTCTTCCTGGCAGAAACCCCCTCCGTCGACCACCTCTGTTGTGTTCGATTTCAGGGGAAAAGATGTTAAACCCAATATCTCCCTTAATCCGGCACCTTTCGGCTGCAGGCCGGCCAAAGTTGCCCGGAGCAAGAAGAGGGCAGGATCTCCCCTCGCAGTGACACCGTGAGAGTCAACGGCGATCCGCAAAAGGATTACAGTGATGATGAGGACGACGGTTTTGATGAGATGGACATCGGCGCCCACTTGCCTGCTGTGTCAGGAATTGTGTTCGACGGTGAAAACGTGAAGATCGGAAAAGGAGCCTTCCTAATCCGGAGGAATAAAAATGTAAGTCGAATTTTCTTCCTTACGTAAATGATTACAAAATAATGACCTACCCTTTTTCTTAGGGAAACTATTCAATACAGCAGAAAAGTGTATTCTTCTGTGTGAAATCCTAAAGCCAAAATGAAAATTTTCCCCAGTTAATCCATTCAAAGTGTCGCCCCCCCCCCCCCACACACACACAATTGGATTTTGTTAAGTTAAACGTTCTAAATTGTTTCAGCCAGCTAAAAACTGGCAAGTTGTGAAAGTAATATAATCAATCGTTTCCTGTTTATTTAAAAAATGTTTGTATTGCAAACACTGTTACCCTTAATTTTTGAATTTTTTGCCATTGAATTGTGTGTGCTGTCTTTAAATATTTGCTATTATCTTTCCGAGAGCTGATGTTGATTTTTGTTCACTTGATTGCATCTCGTGCTCTTATTTTGTGCAAGTGTTGGAATGCCATAAGTTCATGGAAACTTCTCACAAAGTTATGCCCAAATGTGATTCAACAAGCATTGGTGAAACTTTAATTATTTGCAGTTGTTAAATAGCAGTGAAAATGCAAGATTTTTTTCTTTTTGTTTGATTTGGTATGTTTCCCCAAAACATGTTTTCGAAAAAGTCTGCTTAATGATGCTAAGTAAGTGTATTGTGCGTGTTGAATACCAGTCAATCAAGGACCGAAAAAGTGACAGATGAAATAACAAAAAAACAGCTACAGCGACTTGGAAAAAAGTGCAAAAAGCTAGTTGGCATAGGAACTTGCGGGAGACTTTCATCCAGCAGTAAACTGATCACAAGTTTATATCATCTTCATCACTGTCAACCCACTGCTGTTGCATGAAGGTCTCCAAGTTTCTTTCACAGTCTATCTTTAGCCAGTCTCCATGTCCCTCCAGCATGCTTTCGAACTTCACCCACTCATCTCCTACGTAGTCTTCTTGGTCTTTTTCTGCCCATTGGTGTCCATTCTTTCAGCAGTATGTCTGGCCCATTGCTATTTCAGGAATTTTACTGTGATCATGATGTATTCTTCCACTCTTGTCATTTTCCTTATCCGCGAGTTCCTCTTCTTGTCATTCCTGGTTACACCAAGCATGCATCTCTCCAAGCTTCTTTCAGTTGTTTGCAGTCTTTGTATGTCGTTTTTAGTTTAGGTCCATGTCTGCACTCCATACCTAAGCACTGGGAGGATGCATTGATTAAACGCTTTTAAGAGAATGGCATATTGCTCTTAAAAATTGTACTGTTTCTTTCAAAAGCTCTCTAGCCAAGTTTTATTCATCGATTAAATTCTTTATCTATGTGCGCTTGCTTGATATCTGATGTCCAAGGTAAATATAGGTATCGGTTAACTCCAGCTTTTCCACATCAACCGATAAATTTGATTTGTTGTAAAAGCATTGTACATCAATTTTGTTTTCCGAAAGTTCATTTTTAATATCACTTCTTTACTCTAGTCAACGAATTCCTGGATCATACTCTGCAACTCTGAGGGGGTAGTTGCAAAAATTACTACGTCATAAGCAAAATTGAGGTGAGTTAAATAGTCTCCATTAATCTTTATCCCTTTGTTTTCCCATTTCAGTGATTGAAAGACATTTTGCAATGTGGCATCAAGAGTTTGTGGGAGATGTGATGTCAGCTTGTCTCATTCCCTTTCCAATTTTTATTGGTGCTGTATCCTCAAATAACTGAACCTTTGCACTTGATTTTCATTGATGTGATTAATAATGCTAATGTATGCATCTTCAGTATCGCAGGATTTCAAACCCATTGTAACTGCTGATGGTTTGTCTGATATGTCAGCCATTCTGTTGGCTGCCCTCCCCAAATGCTGACAAGAAGTGCATGCAAGATATTTCTTCATTTAGAAAAGGCGCTTGAACGTCATTCCTTATACAGAACCTGAAAACGTAATCTCGAAGTGGTGTTACCGAAAATTTCGCAACTGTGCCATTGCTCAAATAGTGTAATTTTATCGATAGAAAGGGTTCTTGAATTGCTTCCGCATTCTGAAATCTTCATTAATCAGTAATAACTTGATAAATTTACGACTCGCAGAACTGTGAAAAAAGTAGCGTCTTTGACAGTATTCGAAGCTAAATGGCATATTTATTTCCCCGCGAAAATAAAATTTTCTGCTTTAGTATTAAGAAACATGTGGCACCCATTTTTTTAAAACAGCATCAATACTTTAAAAACTTGTTATCCAACAGGTTTCATAGCTTTAGGAAATAAATATTTTCTACTATGAAACATATCCGTGAGAATTTTTTGTTTTGTACGCTACAAATGTTAGTGTACCAACTCTTTTGCTCGTGATTAGCATCACAAGATAAAATATGGGCATAGACGTAGCCGAGGGGGACTGTCCTCGGGTCCGGACCCCCCACTCCCGAGGGGAACTGAGTACGAATTTAAAGCAATATATTTATATATTTAAAACGTTTTTTCTCAGTAATGTTTTTTTTTTTTTTTTTTAAGATTTTGTGCTTATTTTCACTTGGAGTATGCTTTCACCCATGGACCCCCTCCCTTAAGAAATTTCTGAGAACGGGGGTGGATTACGCTCTTAGCCCTTTTGAAAAGTTAATAACTGAGTAATTAGTATACAGTAGCGGAAATTGTGAGGTTGAGGACTCGAGATTGCACATGTTTGCACCTGAGAAATTCATCACCGCGATCTTGGGAAAATATTTTTGAAAAACTTTGCGATTATTTTTTTACCGTCCGTCGATTTTCCAGTTCTTTTGATCAGAGGTAAATACTTATTTCAACACGGTATAGTAAACGTAAGAGCAGCAAAAATATAACATTTAAATTGCTGTTAAGGACAGGTAGAAGCGAAATTTGACAAAACTAATTTCATCACCCCTTGCTTAGTGTGCCGGAGATATATTTTGGTCGCTTTACATTTGTTTTCTTTCTTAACATATAGAATAAAACACGAAGTAAATATATTCTACAATTATACCAACCTATAGCGATGTCGCATAATACGAAGATTTGCATAAACCGACGTTTTTGTAGATCCCTTGAACTTTATTGTAAAGAAACTTGGGAATCGAAAAAGCGAATTAGGAAGTTCTGGAAAGAGCGGCGCACGTTACATAGTCGCTCCTGCACAACAGGTTTTTTTTTTTTTTTTCAGTTTTTTTAATAGGGTTGTACCACAGTAATGGTAAATTGTACGTGAAACTATTATTTCTTAGCTGGTTCGTTTTTATAGGCCCAGGGTGAACCAATTATACATACATTACTACCCTCTGAATTAACTGCACCGCATTCTGAGAGTTAACACTTTATTTCGGTAATTTCGGTAACTCACTGATCTGCCAGTGGCGATGTTATTTATTTCCGACCCCCCCCCCATCCGATAATAAACTCTTTCACCCAAGATTCTCCAACTATATAAGTCATTGTGCTGGAGTGGCCTACCAATCTAGGCCGCGGGTGACCTAGTGGGCAACGTTCGTGACTGCCACGGAAAGGGCCTCAGGTTCGATCCCAGGCAGGTACGAACGCTCGATCCACTAAATATCCGCCGTGAGTCGGATGAGCAGGTTAACTTGTCGGACCCCGGGTACTAACCTCCCGGTAATAAATCAGGACGTCTTCCTCCCCCTTTCTACTTCGCTTCCATGTCACTTTCCTATCGGGCACTCTAGCCCAAATCTCCTAGCTTCCTATTTCTAAGGGTTGTTTAAGACCTGGGGTCAGACACTCCCTTCCTAAAATCCTCTACATATGATCATTTTGATCATTAGCCTACCAATCTTGCCGCAAACTGAACGGGTATCAGTTATTCAATCAAAAAATGTTTCTACCGTGGCCGTGTGGAAACGAATTGTTTCCTTCATACTGAAGAGTTTTTAAGGAACACGAGAACAGATTTTTTAATCAAGATGGAAAGTTTCCCGTCAAAATTAACTTAGATGTCGATTATTATCAATGAAAGTTTTCCTAGCTTCTCTCAACTCTAGTGGAAAACCAGGGGTACCCAGTGAAATAGCTCTATCGTAATTACATGTGAATGTTAAAGAAACGAAAGCGTGAATGCAGTTGATTCCGCCCTGTTCTTTTTTCTAAAAATTTAAGATAGTCTGCAAGTAGTGATGAGGGGCATTGTTAGTTAACATTAGTTTTTCAAGTGTGCCCACGCACTTTTAACTAGACCTAAACAAGTTGCGCCGACCGGTTTCGAAACTTAACCAGGTGTGAACTTTCAAATTTCTCATTAGTTTAAGTAGACGAACCAGTAAGTAATCAGGTTTTATTCCTTCATCCCCACCTCCATCCACCCACCATATCAAGACCGCAATTATCTATTGATTAAATTTCAGGTTGCGGGTCTGGTGAGAGTGGGGGGGGGGGGGAGTTGTTGCAGGTGATTGCCAGTGTGTTTTGTTTTATATGTACATTGTTAATGTCTGACACATCTACCGCTAAAACATCGAGCAGAGAATTGTTGCAACTCGCGTACTCTGTTGGTAAATGGCACACAGTTTGACATTCTGCGGCCAAGAAAACCGCACACTCCCTCGTTTCTCCGGAGGGGGAGGAGAGCTTGCCCTCCAAAAGTGTTTTTTTTTTCTTAAATGCGACTTACATAATGTATAGGAAAAAATGCTCTAACTTAATAAAAATGCACTATTAGAAAAAAGAAATGCACCAACTATTAGAAAAAACGCTATAAATTTTTTCTGATTTTCATTTAACTTTTATTTTGTTCTGGTGGATTTCAAAAACTTCTATTTTTTGTCCCCCCCCCCCCCGGAAGAATGTTCTATATATGCCCCTTCCAGTAGTAATTACTTTTAGCAATTTATGTCAGTAATTAGGTGACGGAAACTTAATTAACCCTTCGGAATTATTATTCAGTGTGCACATGTAATAGTAGACAGTGTAACACGCTGAACATTGTACAGTGCACGTTATGAATTTCTAGAGTTTTGATGTAAGTTGTTCAACTAGTCGGGGTGACGTTTGTTACCTAGCAGTTGAGTGGTATATTGGGCTTTTTTTTCTTTGAGTGGTATATTGGGCTTTTTTTGTTTTCTCTGAGTGGTATATTGGACTTTTTTTGTTTTCTTTGAGTGGTATATTGGACTTTTTTTTATTATTATTGCTTGTCCCCGGGCTGCAATCCAGAGATCTGGACATGAATGTTGTGTTTTTCGTGAAACCGGAGCTGGTTTTCTCCGTATTTTGGGACTAGTGGCTCAGAAATTGAGACGGAGAGTCGATATAAAATGAAAACAAATGGAGAGAGTACCCTGGTATTTTCTATAGATAATTTATGCTATGCATCTTGCGCATGCTAAGATCTTTGTAAGTGTGAAATAAGACGAGTGATTCGAGAGTATTTTTTTTATTTACGTGTACAACACATTGCATTTATTCGGGCCACTCACGACTACACCGAGCCACATCCGGTACATAATAAGTGGAATTCATTCATAACAACAAACAATAAGTTAACCAATTCCTGACATTTAGTGGTACTTAGGTATGTGGATTAATGAATGCTATTGTCGTAAAACCAATGAAAGAAGGTATGTGAATCGTAAAAGTAAATACTGACTAAACTACGGCGGCGGTAATAGTAAGTATTTCGACTATTTAGTTTTTCAAAGCCAATTTTTTTATTGTTATATAAATATTGAGATTTAGACGAACATGAGAAACGACACTGACGCCGATAAAATGTGAAGTATCTACGAAAGTCCATCTGCTCATGATCAAGCTAAAATCTGATCTAAAGAAAAGTTGAATCGCAGCAGTGTTAGTAGGGGGGGGGGACTGGAAATGAGATATTGTTACGTTTATGTAAAACGCGATGAAATAATGTTCATCGATAGTTTAGTAAATTATATTGTTGAGAAACAATGAAATTAACTATTGTCGCCTCACTTCATGGAACAGCATTAAAAAATCAGATTTTAACAATGGTTTTGTCTTACTTCCGTTACACAGTTTCGTTGCATCGAAATTTTGTATTTGGGATTTACTTGTCAGCTGTCAGGAAAAGATGCATATCATAAAAACACGCAATATATGGTGGGTGCTTGGTGATGATGGAACAAGTTCCGAAATCGTTTATGTAATCAAGTAGAGAGGTGCGCAAAAACTTGCATTGGAAGGTTCTGTAAAACTTCCACGTGCGTGAATTAGGCATGGCTATAAACATACTTCTGTCATGTCTGGGGTATGTATATGGTGCCAGGGGTGTATGTCAAATTGATAACAACTTGTTCGCATGAGTAACATTGTGAGTGATGGTGGTGAAGATAAGTGTAACAGAATAAGCGATATTACATATAAAAATTAATTGCGGTTCCTAAAGAATTTACGTTTTGTCATTAGCTGAATCTCTTTATTTAAGTTTAGTTTCAGCTCTAGACAAGGCCCAAGTCCTCGTGCCCCATTTTTAGGAAGCCCAAAATTTCTTCAAAGGACATTGTGTCAAACAAAAACAATGTTCTACGTGATTCCTTAAAATATAAGGACCCCGATTTGCAGGTAGGCCCAGCGACTCCTCGTGTCTAAGTTGTACTCGTCAGACGTGGGGGGGGGGGGGGGGGGGTAAAGAAATAACTGAAGTCAAAAGACAAGAACTGAGTAATAAAGATGAAAACTATTTGCCTTCATAATTCCCATTCGAACGTTTAATTTGGCAAACTGTTCCGGCGAACCGGCTGCATATCACCCCTGTATGATTATTGTTGGCCATTTTTGTTACCTTTAGAAGGTGAAAGTCCCTTTCAGTTCTTCGGGAGCTTCAGCAGAATTGCTGGTTCCCCCTTCGCTGATTGATTCAGTCATCCATCAGTGGCTAGAGCCAATAGTTTCACACTGCACCTCGCGTTTGGCACAGGTCTATCTTGTGGAGTTCTTGCAGCCGCCTTCTGTATGAGAACTCCACAAGATAGTGGCAGAGTGTTTGCTTTTGCATCTTACTGCGTATTGAGTTTTCTAGGATCTACTTTTATAAACGTGGATTGTTGATTAAAAAAAATTAATAATGCAATAGCAGCGGTTGCGCTGGCTTTTATAAAGTTTTCGCCGATTTATTCGCCAAATTCAAAAATTTTTTTCCGCCAAAGTGTTATAATAGTACAAAAAGGTAATTTCCATCGCGAAAACAATTTCTTTTTCGCAAATTGCGGAGAATGCGATCGCCAGCGCGACCTCTGCTATAGCTCCATCCAACCTTAAGTTGGCTGAGATGATGAAAAAAGCTTGACAGTCAATACAATATTTCGCAGCTAGAAACTTTCAGCACAAACATGTCTTTTGGATATGGTTAGTATTAATGACAGCCAATACAGTGTTTCTCAGCCAGAACTTTCGAGCAGAAGCATGTCTCTTGGTTAGGGTCAGCTTTAAATCCGGAAGTTTTTCAAAACTTTTCAAGCTCTGATTATCTTTAACGGAAGTGTAAGGCTCAAGTGTTTAAAACTTTTGTCACTTTTTTTTTAATTATTATTATCACCGTAAATTTACGTAAATATTAGTTCGCAAAAAACGCATATTGATGTCATTGTCAAGCCATCTCTAAACCTAAACCACTATTTCCTATTGTTTCTTAATAACTCCGTTTGCGAGAATTGAATGCACGCGAATTCAGGACGGACCGCTCGCAGATATGAGTACCCATTTGATGACGTCATAAAACGGAGCGTGTTCCTTATGTTGGAAGCTATTTATGTACTGGGCTTATGCAAGCTACGTCTGATAAAATTATGCGACTTATCACGCTAAAGATTTTTTGTCTAAAAAATATCCCGATACCTTCGTGCGTGTGAGGTTCGTTGACCAACTGCTGCAAGCCAGACTTTTTGGATTATGCGTTGACGCCCTATGTGGTGGAGTTTGTTTCCCATAGAATGAAGACTACGTTAAAGCCGTTATCTGTGGAAATGCATGACTTTGTGATACAGAGTTGCTCAAGTGGCCAGTGGAGATATTTGTTGCTCCGTTAGGGGAAATATCTTTGTGACAGGCTTGTATCCAGGAAAGGGGGAGGGCGGACCCCCAAGGTTACCCAACAACAACAACAAAAATTGTGGACTTTTTTTATTTTCTTATTATAGTTTTTTAATAATTGTCTACAAAATTATTTCAGAGGAAATGGTAAATGTGTAACTAGGTAGGGATACCAGGGGGTCACATTCGCCCTCCTCACGGGCCCCCTACCCAGAATTCATGCCTGGGCCTACGGCTACCTAAATATTAAAGGCAGTAAAGAACTTAAGCTTCTTTACGTAGTCCATTAAAATTATTAAATGAACATAGAACGGTGTGTTTATGAATGATCTTCAAAGCAAGTTTCTGTGCACTTTAAATTGACAGTTGCCGCCCTGGTGGAGCAGCGGTCTAAGCGATGGCTTTTGATCATTCGTCGGAGTTAGGTCCGGTTTCAAATCCCGGTTAGGCATGGATGTTGTGTTTGTGGCAGTGACTCTCTCCCTTCCCTGGAAACAGTGGCCCTAAATTAAGGACGGGTGACTGCTTATATAGCCGAGTTGCTCACGGTGGTCGTTAAACCCCAATAGAAAAAAAAATAGTTTAATGTATTTCCATAAATTTCGAATTCGGTCTTTTCATTTATTTGTAGTAGAAACCCTAATTTATAATTTTATTTCTATTATATCAGTTTGAAAATTTGTCACTAATCTCAGGGTTTCTCCGCCCTCCTCCAACAGACGTGGCATAGTAAAATATACATTATGCATGCTGCAGGTTAGTATAGCATATGGTCAGTACAACTTGCCACCTGCCGCCCCGGTGGCGCAGTGGTCTAAGCGATGGCCTCTGGTCATTCATCCGCACGGGGTCCGGGTTCGAATCCCGGTGAGGCATGGATGTTGTGTTTGTCTTACGGCACTGGCTCTCTCCCTTCCCTGGAACCAGTGACCCTAAATTAGGGACGGGCGACTGCTTATAGCCCATTGAGTTGCTCACGGTGGTCGTTAAAAATCCAATCAAAAAAAAAAAAAAAAAAAAAAAACTTGCCACCTACATCTGCTGTATATAAATTCTAAGTTTTTGCTCGGATCCCCCCCCCCCCAACAAAATTCCTGGATACGTACCTGTTGTGTGGCATGGTTTCCTCTCTTGAAGTGTGGGACTTCTGTTGTGAAGCTACCGTGCGAAACACGAAATGCCCTATTTTTTGTGGAGTTGCATCAAGCAAGGCTTGTGATCAATAAAGTGGTGAGAGGGGGGGGGTAACGGGCCTTTTGGCTAGGGGCCCACCATTGGCAAGGTTCCAGGGGGCATGCTGAATATAAATATAAAAACAGAATCACTACTGCTTTGAAAGCTGTTCGTTCTCTCTCTCTCTCTCTCTCTATATATATATATATAGATATACACTGAGTGGTCACTTTATTATGACCACCTGACAGTTTTAAGCAAATGAGCTATGGCTGCATGCTGTTGACACCAGAGGGCGAGGCTAGTATAACAAGGGAAAGTTTAGTGCTTTGCGACAGTAGTAGTAGTGATTTTTGGGTGGTGACGAGATGGGTAAAAAATGCGATTTGACGGACTTTCAACGTGTGATGATTGTAGGAGCATGGAGCGAGTATCACCGAAATCGCCGCATTTGTGAAATGTTCCAGAGCAGCTGTTGTTAAATTGTTTAAAGGCTGGACTGATAACCAAAAATCTGGGTCTCTACGTGCAACGTGTGGTCGTCATTGACTAGTGACTGCTCGGGTGGAACGGAGAGTGTCCAGACTGGTAACAGATAACAGAAAGGCAACAGTGCAGCAAATTACAGACCATCGTAATCAAGGATCCCCTCAAATGATCTCTGCACGCTCTGTTCGCCGTACACTGCATCGGATGGGATATGGCAGCCGAAGGCCTGTTCGAACACCTTTGCTGTCTGCAGTTAACAAGAGAAAACGTCTCCAGCACAAGGATTGGACAGTCGATAATTGGAAACAAATTATGTGGTCCGATGAATCACGTTTTCAGTTGCACCATGCCGATGGCCGAATGAGAATTTGGCGGAAACAACACGAAAGCATGGACCCCAAATGCATTGCTACAACCCTTCAAGCTGGTGGAGGCAACGTTATGGTTTGGGGAATGTTTTCCTGGCATGCTTTGGGCCCTTTAATTCGTGTTGATCAACGTCTAACTGGCACATCATGTCTAAACATCGTTGCGGACCAAGTGCATCCTGTCATGTGGATGGTTTATCCCAATGGCGATGGCTACTTTCAACAAGATAATGCGTCTTGCCATAGTGCTCGTATTGTACAGGATTGGTTTCAGGAACATGCCGGTGAGTTTACTTTGCTTAGGTGGCCCCCACGATCTCAACTCCATTGAGAATTTGTGGGATGAAGTTGAACGAGCCATCAGACAGCTGGATCCACAACCCTGCAATCTCTCACTCCTGGAAAGTGCTATTCATTCAGCATGGTCTCAGATTCCACAAACCACCTATCAACATCTCGAGGAGTCCATGCCACGAAGAATCGACGCAGTATTAAAGGCAAAAGGTGACCCAACGAAGTACTGAGGGGGTGGTCATAATAAAGTGGCCACTCAGTGTATAAAGAAGACTAACAGCTTTCAAGGCAGTAGCTCAGTTACGACAAACGTTTCGTGTCGTTGTGTGTTGTAGCGGGGTTGGCAAGTCAGTTTCAGATTTCTCTCGCCCACACCTCCCTATTTGCACTTGGAACCATAATGGGCGAAGTCCGCTGTGACTTCATAAAGTACTTTTCGCGTAGAATTCAAAGCACTTTAGGGTTGCTGATCAGTAGTATGCGCTTGGATTTATTCTTCCTAAACGGCATAGTCTTGACTTGCTTAAAATTGTCTGTAGTATTTACTTTCTAGTTACGTTTAATATACTCTAATGATTACATTTAACTCCAGCTGGGATCGCAATGAATCTAGCAAGTCTTCGTACGACAAACATAAAAGTGAAAAAGAAAGGAGCGTGCAATGAGATGCTGGCGAGAACAAAATATTAATGGTAATAAAGAAAGACTTTTTGGTAAACGTAATTATGAACTACGGGAAGCAACGGATTCTCGTTCAAATGTTCCGAAAACATTCCATACAAATCAAGAAAATGTTTTTGTAAACCGATCGAAAGGAAATTTATTTGTAGTGAAAATATACAATCTTCTCTCAGATGAAAAATAATACAGGTGAAGTTAAAAAAAAAAAAAAAAAAGCAGAACCCACATTTAGGTACCAGAAGATGAACTATCTATCAGGTGAAGTAGGAGATTTAAATCACCAGAAAGGTGAAAGGTGAAAATAAGGAAGGTGAAAATAAGAATACTACTACAACAACCAGAGGTCGCGCTGCCGATCGCCATCTTCGCAATTTGCGAAAAAAAAAATTGTTTTGGCGATGGAAAAAGAGCTTTGGCAATTACCTTTTTGTACTTTATGTACTGTGATAACACTTTGGCGATAAAAAAATTTAATTTGGCGAATAAATTAGCGAAAACTTTATTAGAGCCAGCTTGACTACGACTACAACTAATGATAATATATGAAAATAAGTCCATCGCAGCATTGCTGCAATCAGCAACAACAAAACAAACAAAAAACCACTTGGTGTGAAAAATGACATAACAATCAGTCTCTTCATTCAGGGGTCATACAGCATTGAAGCTTTACAATTTTAAGTTATAAGGGCTTTTCCCTATCATTTGGAATTTGGCCACGTTACATCGCCAGCGGGAATACTTTAAAATCCTGCTATGCTAAAATCCCCCCTCTCCAAAAAAATTAATAAATCTTCCCTATCGCCCAGTGGGCTAGGGAACAAATTTCTGACTTCATACTGCAGGGTTTGAATCTAATGACAGAACCTGAATATTTCTTTCCGGTGCAAGTTTTCAGTCTTTCTGGCACAATTGTCCCTAAATTAGGAATGGACGACTCATGGCCTTGGATGCTCATAGAAGTAGTTGTTAGTGAGTTTGTTGGTTTTTTACTACTATGTGATAATCTAAAGGGGCTGAAAACAAGTGGCAGGGAAATGGTTTGCACCATACGTTTTCAGGTAAGACTGTAATGATTCCTTAATTATCAGAAACACGCTTGTAGTAAGGCGAGGACATTTTTACCACTCCTAATGCTTGGGGGGGGGGGGGATATATATTCTCCAGCACAGAGTTATCTTACTAGGATCCTTAATATTTTATACCACCCCAGGGTTAAATCCATGGTGCATTATTGAATTAAAGCAAAGGTATAGCATTTTCACATTTTTAATAACTTGTATGTGTAGATTTCTTGGAATTTGCATTTGCGATATACAAGCATAAGAAAATTTTTATACTCTATTTAAAAATATTCTATATATTGTATATAAAAATAAAATTGTGATTGTATCTGTATAATCAGACAACAAGTTTCAGTCCCCTCAAAATTTGTAGTCCCCCCCCCCCCGAGGAAAGTCTGAATGCAACGCTGACGCTATATGATTTAGATACACGATATTACTGGCATCATTTTGATATACAACTGGGCATCTGCACCGTCACTACTGACCTGGGAATCCAAACTGCACTGGCGTGTTCATAACCCGATGAGCTGAGCAGAAAAGGCAAAATGTTTGTTTGCCGAGCACATGTTCAGCAGTAGCCAGCCAGCCAGCCAGCAGCGTCCTAAACGTGTTGACAAGGAGCAGGTTAATGTGTGTGTGAGGTTTGTCGTTTATCGCGTCGTTGAAGCCGGTGGTCCGCGAATGTATCACTGTTGCAGCACTCGTGAGCGAGCGCGCACCTTTTCCCTGTATTGGAAATTGAGAAGTAATCGGAGAAGCGAAAAAGAAATGGGATTTAAAAAATTAATCAAATTAATGGGAGAGCTTTTGGGGAGCTGGTGTAAGAATTAATAAAATTAGGATTTTATAAACTTCACGCTCCTCAAGTGCTCTACATTTCGCAATTTAATTTCCCCTTAGATTTTCTTCCGTGGATTCGCTCCTAGGAAGGTCGGGAAAGTACCGCTCTTTCCCCCTCTCCCCCTCTCTCTCTCTCCCCGAGTCGAAGGGCTTCCAGTCGGCCGCTTGCTGTGGCGTGGGACCGCGGGGCATCTTTTCCCTATCTGCTACGAGCCAGCAATATTGGGTAAGGTGAAGTAATTCTACAAGAGTATGGCGGGTAGACGTTTTATTGGAGCTCGGCGCCGGTCGCCTTGAGAATTGCTGCACCAAGTCTGGTAGAAAAGAATAGCCTGACGCCAGGCGAAGGAACACCATGACGGTTTTATGGTAGGAAAATTTACGACCCAGCAGATCCACGGGCACGGAATTTCGTAGAATTCAGGGAGCGGACGCAGATTTTGGACGGGGCGAAGGATGGCAAAGTCAGAGTATTGGCGGGAAACCCAGAGCAAATCAGATCGGGAAATGATAATTGTTTGACCAATCTGTAAATTGGTGGGAGGATCCGGGAAGAGCAATTTTTCGTAGGACTGGAAGAGGAGCGACAAAAAATAAAATATAACATGGTTAAAAAAGTTGAGGAAGAACTACCGATACGAGGATCGGAGCATTGAGGAAATCGAAATGATACGAGAAGGCTGTATCACCGCCTCGCTCTTGCTGATGATTTAGCAGAGTACCTCCGAGGACCGAGAATGTGCCCAACAGGGAGAGATGTTCTACATTAACGAACAAAGTGGACTCTGAAATCATGACCATGATATAAAAGATCCAGAAAGACATGCTATGTACAAAGAAGGAATCTGCAAAGAACAATTTGGAAGAGGATAATGGAATGCCAGCCCTATCGTGGGATAGAAGGTAGGACATTTCCGACCTTAGCGGTTTCCTCTTGTTTATATAATTAGTATGTTGAACCGAAAGTTAAAGAAGAGCATAGTAGACTAAGTCAAGGGTGAAAATAAAACCAGCTCTAAATTAATGCTGAGAAAAGTAGGGCAGAAATAGAAGAAATGAAATGGTTGAGTAAAGTAAATACATTGATCAGAGCAGGAAATTGTGTAGGATAGGAATCATTTTAAGTAAATTATGTTTCGAAATTTTTCAGATTTATATTAAATTAAAATAAGAAATTATAAAGTTAACCTTTAAATAAATAATTTTGATAAAAGGGTCTTCAAGCATATTCATATGACTGAGTGTATTTTTCTAAATTTCAAGCCTTCATCAGGCAAAATAAACATATTTTATTTTCACGTTATTATGAGTCGGCTAAATTTCATTTGAGTGTACAATTTTGTAAAGTAAAAATGTTAATCACGATTGAGAGTTGGATGTGTGAGTAAATGATTTGGAATGAATGTTCAGAAAAGTCCTCCAGTGCAATACTGAGTAACTTACACATCAGTGCTAGTAAAAAAAATCAAAATTTGTAAGTTAACGAAATATTCGCGAGAAATGAAAAGCTAGACGATTACTTTTAAACATTGCGGCACTCAGCGGACCCCGATACACGGAACGTCGGCTGGGTGAAACACAACGCCCATCCTCGAATAGCGAGCCTGTGTTTTCTCTAATACTGGGAAAACATAGTTTTTGAAATTCGAGTGATTACCCTTAATGCTAATAGTTATCGCCAGTGCACACACCAGCAGGCATTGGAGCCGGATAGCATCACCTCAGAAAAATGATGGGAAACTGGAGAGGTAGGGGGGGTGTGTGTCAAAGTTTCTTCATTTCGAAATAAGCCATATCAGCGTTTGCCATAGTAATGTAATCAATCATCTTTAGCAGGTTGCGTCTTCTTACGAAGGGAATTGGATTCTACAAAATTCGCCGGTTTCATTTCCGCTTTCGATGAAAGATTTTCAAAGAAATTAAGTACCGTTGACTTGCTTGCTCTTCGATACTTAGCCTAGAAAGTACCGTAATATGGCCTACCTTGCGATCCTTACAGTAATTATCTTTAGCTTGCTACAGATATTGCTGTGGCAGAACAATCATCCAATGGGTACCATTCATTACCTGTGCCGGGTAACCAGATCAAATTAAAACTACAAATCGGAACCAAAAATATAGCCAGGTTTAATAGTGTTAACTGCTAACATTTCGCAAAAAAAAAACCAAAAAAAAAACATTTTTGGAGACTTCAGTCTCCATCGTTTTTTCTGCCTTTTTGCGATCAGCGTTCATAAATGGAGTTTTAATTGTGTTTAATTTGTCACAACTAAAGGATAACACAGATCGAACAAACTCATCTGCGTTACTTGGCACGTTCTAAGCTGAGATTTCCGTTCCCAGTCACTGATTTGAACTGTACCGTTGTTAGTCCTACGAATATTTACATGCTCGTCATTTAGTTATTTTTTTGACATTTAGTCAAATGCAAAAATTTCTTATGGTTGCATTATCAAGTGGAAAGAATGATACTGTGCCTGACTTATGAGCAAAAGAAAAATGATCTTTTCGGTAGGTGCCAGCTGTCCATTTTCTGTTGTGATATTCCAAACGTGGAGTATCTCTTTTCGGTGTCCACGTTAGAGTAAGAATGAAATGCGAAAGTCAGTGGTTGCGAGCACTACACAAGAGAATTTTTTTTTTTTTTTATTGACAAAAAAAAACCGAAAAAAACCCCACAAATGCTCGAGGCGAACGCAGAAATTTTATTGCGATTGTACAATTTTTAAATAAAAAAAAATTACTGATCTTTTTTCTTTCTTTTTTGCAACTGTTACGGTCTTTCTTTTGACTACAAAATTGGTTCTACGTTGTTGCTCCGGCTTGCACACCAGGTGTTACGCTTGTTTCCGAATGATTGAAGTAACAGCAAGTGCATTATTGCTACTTCTTGGTAAAAAAAGTGACTAATACATCAAAAAAATTCTGTAACGAGTATTTCATAACAATTTAAAGTAAGAAAGAAAAAGTCTGCACACGTTAAATCCAGCTTTGTAAGTTTAATGATGAAAAAAGTTTCATTGTGTTTTCGCTTGGCAGTTTACATGCGGAGCTGGTAACTCACGAGGAAAAACTTTGTTAGTAGATCCCGTAGAATTACTATGCGATGATGGAAGGTCAGCTTCGTTCGCACAAAAAAAAAAAAAAATGTAAAATGCTTACAGAAATAAGTTCCCTTTTAAGTAGACATCTACCAGAAGACATATTCTGAGAATTTGTTCAATAACAGGTGAAGAAGCTAAGGATGTAATTTTTCTTGCTTCCGGCTGAAGATTTTCTTTTTTTATATAGTGAGAGAAATTGTGAGGCGTCGATAGATGGTGTAGAGCAAAGAAAAATGGTCACGCACCAGAGTAGGTGGAAGGTGCTTTACTCTCCAGTGAGAAACGGACAATGAGAATTGATCCACTTAAGAATTGCAGCGAGGGAACCCCATCCGTGCTGAGTAAATTGCTCATGATTGCTGCTAAGGGTTTAGTAAAAGGGATTGTCCACCTCGTGGGGAAACCTTTGAAGTTTCTGACGCGGAACGTAAAAAGTCAGTGACTCATAATTTGGATCAAACTAATCTTTCACACGCTAGCCTTCGGAAAAAAAATAAAAAGTGGGATTTGTCTGCGTAGCTCTTGAAGTCATATTACTTTTTCGGACCAATGATGTTTTTTCGTTTTTTGGTCAGCGGATGTAGTCGCGATTAGTTTCATCTCTCAAAATTAGAAGGATAACGAAAAACCATTTCACTGCGTGAGGCATTTTAATATTTGGATACTTAGATTTTATTTACCAATATTGGCGCACTAAGAATGTAACTTTTTTCCAGTTTTACATAGGCCAATTAGACTTATGTACAACATTCTTCGAGTTCGATATTTTGCTATCATCCTTTTTGGTATGTTTCCTGGGAATACCGATCGTCGTGTATCCGGTTTAAAGGAAAGGGTTAGGCTTAGGGGGCCGAAGCCCCAGGCCGCGCAACCACGGTGGGAGTCTGTACTGATATCCTTAAGAATAAATTTTGTAAGAAAAATGTACTTAATGTTATGAAATTGTCAGCGTTTCTACCACTTAAAGGTAAATATGAATACTTTATATTATTGGCTGAAATCTTTGTTCATTCCATACTAACGAAAACATTTTTTCTGAACTAAGAAAATATATTTATATGCTTCTAAAACTGTTGTCATCTTTTTAATTGTCTTAAAAAATATTTTTAGTTAAAAGCGATTGACTTGGGTAATCCAGTTATGTAAAACAAATAAAAATACATTTAATATGAAAGCCACTGGTTAGGTAAAGCAGAATATGAAAGCCACTGCTTAGGTAAAGCAAAATCTGTGTTGACAATCATAAAAATAATTATGATTTCATAGCAATAATATAATAATAGCGATACAGTTTTTTTTATTGATAGCATTACCGCCGCCTCCACAAAGATTATTTATATTTCACTAAAACTAATTAGTAGCAAAATAATTTACGGAAAGAAGTAAAAGTTCTCTGAAAGGGGCCACAGCATGACATAATCAGGCCCATCGTATTAACAATGACATTCTGGAAGCCGATGCTTGAAGAAATCACTATATACATCCATAGGAACGGACTTTAGATGGTTTGGGGCCCTGGGCAAGAGGCTTTCAGACCCCCCCCTCCCTCCCTCCTTCCGCATTCATTGTTATATGCATGTATGTTTGGGAATGGTCCTTAGCGTGTGAGCTTTCTGCAGTTTCATTCCGAATCGGCTGGATACCGATCATCTGCAGAAAGTGTATATTCCGTGTGGAATTATTTCACAGGAATGTTATGCTCGATTTACTGTCGGCTATACAGTTATTGGTAGATTAAGGCCTTAATTTTCCAGCAATATGGCGTTTTATTTATTTGTGGAAATTATAATTATCATTTCTATGTGTTTCAACATACAGTTCCAAAATTACCATTTAACTTTTTTTCAGTGGATGAACATTGCGAATCAGTTTGATGAAAAGCAAGTAATATATAACTATATTTTGGGGCCATGGACACGTGCATGCCCTCCTATAAATCAGGCCCTATATACATCCACCCGATAATATTTTCTTCTCCTCGATGTTTTCGAATCTTGTCAGAAAACTTCACAAAATATAGGTTCATATACATATGAAAAATGTAGTTACAGCAGCGCATAATCAGTAAACATATATTTCGTACACGCAGCACGAACCAGATGTTGATTGATCAGCCGATTGCACGTGCGTGTCTGTGTTGATAAATTATTACTAGACGAAACCCGTCGGAATCGACGGTAAGTTTTTTTGTTTTATTTTGGAAATAATAAACTCATATACAACAAATGTAAACTTTATTTGATTGACAAATTCATTCAACCACTTCAGTAAAGACAATAGTCCAGGTTTGTGATTTTTTTTTTTTTACTGAAGATTTAACGACCACCGTGAGCAACTCAATGGGCTATAAGCAGTCGCCCGTCCCTAATTTAGGGTCAGTGGTTCCAGGGAAGGGCGAGAGCCAGTGGCGTAAGACAAACACAACATCCATGCCTCACGGGATTCGAACCCGGACTCTTCACGAACGAATGATCTAAGCCAACGCTTGGGCTATAAGCAGTCGCTTGTCCCTAATTTAGGGTTGCTGGTTTCAGGGAAGGGAGAGAGAGCCAGTGCCGTAAGACAAACACAACATCCATGCCTCACCGGGATTCGAACCCAGTAGATGAAACCCGTCGGAATCGACAAATAGTCCCCCGTCCCTTCCCCCGGTAGACGAAACCCGTTGGAATCGACTTTTTTTTTTTTTAAAGAATAAACTCGTATGAAACGTTTATTTACGTCTTTACATAATGGGAAACGTGTTACCTACATGAATAAACTGGACCGAATTATGCCTCGCCGGAATTCGAACTCGGTAGACGAATCCCGTCGGAATCAACGATAAGCTTTTTTTTTTTTTTTTGAAAAGGATAAACTCATATGAAACGTTTTACATCTTTACATAATGGGAAACGTCTTGCCTACATAAATAAACTGGATCGAATGAATGTTAAATTGCATATCACACAGTCCAATGGCACAACGCAATCAGGTCTTGTGTTCGCTGTTCCGATAAGAACTTTCAAACAAATTCCTGCTAGCGTTGTTTTGCACAACGGTTCGCTGAGAAGAGAGACTTCGGACTATCTGATCTGAGTCTCTCCATACGACCGCCTTCAACAGCGCGTGAGTCAACCGCACCCTTCTCCCATTGACTTTACATGGGAACTTTGCCGCCCCTCAACGCCCGAACAGTTGGCCCAATCTCATTTTTCTCTTCGACTGGCACATCTACATGATAAGACTTTATTTTGATACCTCAACCATATGTTGACGTTCAGCCGTTCTCTCACAACTGATCTTACAGTAAAAAACTTTATAGAATTAATATATAGATGTTCATGTGAGGGATGCCGCCATGGTTTCTGATTAGGTTTCAGAATCTTGTACCAGGGAATTAACGTATCTGCTGACAGGTCATATCTCGTTCGTTCCTTCAACAATGAGACACTGGCACCCAATGGATAAATATTGTGCCGAGGGTATGGAAAATTTTAGTTGTGTTTATCTCTATCTGACATCACAAGAATCTAAAACCCGATCCTTTAGCGCAAGTACCGCGCCAATCGTGGTCACCAGTGGCGCCCATATAAGTACTGGGAGGAGGGGGGGGGGGGCTAAGAAAATTACCTCCTTCACGGTTGTCAAACATTTCAGTAAATGTATAAGATACTAAAATACAAGAAAATAATTGATACAATCAATCATTAATATCTTATTATTTTTAGAAGTGCTTTAAAAAAAGGTTTCGTCTTCTTTAGTGTTTCAAATTTATCAAACATTTGGCTATACCAACTGCTGGTAAGGGGGTGGGGGTGCTCAAGCTCCTCCCTGCCTCCCCTTATTTATGGGCGCCCTTGGTTGTCACTCCTTGGGAAAGCGTGGAAAGCTCCCCAAAGCGCACATCTGCGCGCGATATTTTTTAGGTCTTTTATGAACGAATTTTTTTTTTCTTCCTTTGAAAGGAATGCCGTTTCGTAAATAACCGTATAATATATTTTCATAACCTAACTGGAAAAGAAATGACCCTAGGTAAAGCAAAAATAAATGGAAAATCAATACAAAACGGATTTTTCCGTTGTGACTTGTAGAAACGGAGATATCGCGTCCACAGACTGACTGAGAAAGTAACAACCGTGATTTTGGGGCTAAGTGCCGCGTCGGCGTAAGAGTTCAAATAGCAAAATAAATCAGCGTTCGAATTACCAAGTGGCCCGCTGGCCATTGGCCAGTAAAACTTCTGTTGAACCGCTGAACTATTGATTTTACTGGCCTGGATGGCCAGCAAGTTTTTTTTATTTTCTAATTTGTCACAAGTTAAAAAATTAATTTCTATTTCTTTTTTTACCTTGCTGTATGGTTTTCTTTTTAGGCTGCAAACTAATGATAGGCTTAAAAACAAACATTGGAGGTAATTCCATTGAAATGATACGTTATTTTCTCTCTTTCTATATCATCATCATCATTGTCAACCATTATCAATCCACTGCTGGACGAAGGTCTCCCCAAGTTTCCTCCACAACGGTCTGTCTTGTGCCAGTCTCCTCCATGTCACCCCTGCATACTTTCGAATTTCATCCACCCATCTCCCATGTGGTCTTCTTCTGGGTCTTTTCCTGTCCCTTGGAATCCAATCTAAAATTTCGGCTGTCCATCGATGATCTGTCCTTCTGGCAGTATGTCCAGCCCATTGCCATTTCAGGGATTTAACTCTGATCATGATGTCTTCCACTCTTGTCATTTTTCGGATCCACGAGTTCCTCTTCTTATCTCTCCTGGTTACACCAAGCATGCACCTCTCCATGCTTTTTTGAGTTGTCTGCAGCCTTTGTATGTCTCTTTTAGTTAAGGTCCACGTCTCTGCACCATACGTAAGCACTGGAAGGATGGATTGATCAAACACTTTTCTTTTAAGACATAATGGCATATTGCTCTTGAAAATTATGCTGTTTCTTCCAAAAGCTCTCCAGGCAAGTTTTGTACGCCGATTAATTTCTTCATCAATGTGACCCTCACTTGATATCTGCTGTCCAAGATAAACGTATGTGTCTGTTATCTCCAGCTTTTCTCCATCAATCGATAAATCTTCATTTCTTGTAAAAGCATTGAACATCACTTTTGTCTTCTTAAAGTTCATTTTTAATCCCACTTCTTTACTCTTGTCAGCAAGTTCCTTTATCATACTCTGCAGCTCTGATGGGCTAGTTGCAAAAATGACTACGTCATCAGCAAAACGAAGGTGGGTTAGATAATCTCCATTAATCTTTATCCCCTTGTTTTCCCAGCTCAGTGACTGAAAAACACCCTCCAATGTGGCATTAAAGAGCTTCGGAGATATGGTGTCACCTTGTCTCACTCCCTTTCCAATTTTTATGTGTGTTGTATTTTCAAACAGCCTAATCTTTGCACTTGCATTTTCATAGATGTTATTAATAATATTAATGTATGCATCTTCAATACCGCAGGTTTTCAGAGCCATTGTAACTGCTGATGGTTTCACCGAATCAAAGGCTTTTTCATAATCGATAAAAGCCATGCACAATGGAAGTTCATATTCCCTCACTCTTTCAATTAGTTCTCTCAGCACATGGATATGATCTATTGTGCTGTAGCCACTCCTGAATCCAGCTTGTTCTCTCGGTTGAGCCATGTCCAGTGTTACCTTCAAGCGGTGTGAAAGAACTTTAGTGAAGATTTTATAAACTACTGATAGGAGGCTGATAGGTCTGTAGTTTCCGAGATCCTCAATGTCACCTTTCTTATGTAGCAGGATCATTGTAGCGGTGTTCCAATCCTCAGGAATCTTTCCTTCATTAAGGCATCGAGTGAAAATTTGGGCGAGTACTGTTTCGATTTCTCCACTTGCTGCTTGTATGATGTCTACAGTAATTCCATCTTCTCCTGGAGCTTTTCCCCGCTTCATGTTCTTGATTGCATGTGCAACTTCTGCTGGAAGGACTGGAGGAACTCTGGTACTGGTATCTTTCATGATGTCTGGAGTGCATGTATCATCCCTTTCATATAATTTGGAGTAGAAATCTTTCACTCTTGTCAAAATTTCGCCTCTATTTCTTGTTACAGAACCATCTTCTTTTCTCAGTGCCATAATCTGTTTTCTTCCCTTACTGAGATGTCCCTTTGCTATCTTTTAGGCTTTGGTTGTTTTCAATTGCTTTCCTCACTAGTTCACAGTTTAATTTTCTTACGTCTTAAGTGATACTTTTTCGTACTGTCTTGCATAGCTCTATATATTCCACTTTGGAAGTCACATCTTCTTTAGTTGTCCTCATATCTCTTCTTTTTTGCATCAACATTTTCGTTTTTCCTGATAATTTATTTACATGCAACTTGTTCTTAGACCCAGCTAATTTTGTTGCTGTTTCCATAAGAGCTTTGGTTACTTTTCTGTTAACTTCAGAGATGTCTACTTCTTCCAATGTTAGGCCTTCTAAAGCAGAGAACCTGTTCTTCAGTACCAACTTGAAGGTATTATGGTGTTTTTTAAGGTTGGTTATGTCAATAGATTTTGTTTGTCTTATGAGCTTGCCACGTTCAAGTTTAGTGTTGAGGCGCATCTTACATCTCACCAATCTATGGTCACTACCTGTGTTGAACTTGTTTAGCACACTGCAGTCTTCTATGACGAATTTTTTGTTACACATAATAAAATCAATTTCACTTGTCGTCCCATTTGGATGTCTCCATGTCCATTTCCTGTGTGGCTTTTTCTTGAAGAAGGAGTTCAAGATGAAAAACCCTTCTGCCTCTGCAAACTCAACGAGAGTATTTCCACGCTGGTTTCTGTTGCCATGACCGAATTTACCTACTGAAGTTTCATTCTGTTGCCGTTGCCCTATTTTTGCATTGAAATCTCCCATAATTATTTTCAAGTGCTGCTTACCTTTATTATTTAGATGACAAATTTCCTCATAAAATTCTTCAATTTCTTCTTCAGGATGACTTGTGGTGGGTGCATAAGTTTGAATAATCTGAGCCTGGTATCTTCTCGATAGTTGGATAACAAGTCGTGCAGCTCTGTCAGAGGAACTTTCAACTTCTACCACTTTATCCTTCAGTTTCTTGTTTATTATAAATCCAACACCACTAGTTCTGCCAGTATCTGTCCCACGATAGTAGAAGAGATGTCCACTTTTCAGTTCGATGAGATCTTCTCCTTTTCTCCTTACCTCACTTAGCCCCACAATGTCCCACTTGATCCTTTGTAGTTCCTCTTCCAATTCAAGAAGCCTGGAATCAGAAGATAGGGTGCGTCCATTGTACGTTGCCAAGGTCAGCATCAGATGGCAGCCTAGTCCGGTCCTCCGGGGATTCTTAGCACCCTCTGCCTTCATGTCGCACTGGCCGCTGCCTTGGCCAGGTACATTCCAGCTGCCGGAGACTGAGGGCCAAGATTTAAGTTGTGGAGTCATTTTGGAGGGGTTTGGCCATAACTCACCACGCTGGCCAAGCGGGTTGGTGAGTGTGGGATAGAATTTCCTCTAATCCCGATGGTATAGTTATACCGCTATTGGCGGTCGTCAGAGCCCCTTTAGTGGGAACAGGATGCACCACGAGAAGGCGGGGTTGACATTTGTCAAGGAGAGGCTGTGATGTTACGCATCACCTGACCTTACATCCCTCTTTCTATATATATTGTTGTAAATGTCTTTAAATTTTTAATTTATTTTATTTTTACTTTTTTTTACGGACCTCTGGACATTTTATTGGGCCAGTGGTTTGGCAAATTCTAGTGGTTCGCAGGGCCAGCAAAAGATTTATTTCTAATTCTAACACTGTAAATGATAACAATTACATGAAGTATGATATGTACAAGTTAGGGAAGTGGTGATTATTTACAAAATTAAATTTTTACATATGTGAAGCAGGGGTCGCGCTGCTGATCGCCATCTTCGCAATTTGCGAAAAATAAATAGTTTTGGCGATAGAAAAAACGCTTTGGCGATTGCCTTTTCATAATGTTATAACACTTTGGCGAAAAGAAATTGAATTTGGCGACCAAATTGCCGAAATCTTTAGAAAAGCCAGCGCAGCAGCCCTGTAAAGTATTTACATATGTAAGAGAGGCGTAGCCTCGCCTCATAATTGCAAATAATACATAGTAACACTTGATTGCAAATAATACATAAACTAAATACCGTACTTATATAAACAACGTTCGAAAAGTTCCATGACTGACGCAATAAAGAATATAAAAAGTACTATACTAGCAATTAATGCTGGTCTCCTTCAAAATACCGCCCTTCTGAATTAACACAGTTTCCAGCGTTTCTGAAGATCCTGAAAACAGTTCAGGAAGGCGCTTTCCGGGATGCCCTCGAGTTGTTTTGTCGCAGCTATTTGGATACATGTTAATGCCTGTATGATACTGTGAGTGGGCACCTCTCCATTTAGCGCTTTGTCGCGTATTTTGTGGATCATACTGCAGGCACCATGTTTCATCTCCTACAATAATTCAGGAGCAAACATCAGGATTCTCAGCTACAGTGCCCAGCAGATCGGAACAGATAGATGAACGAGCCTCATTTGGTCATCCTTCAGAATGTGGGGTGCAAATCTTGCGTTAGTTTTAGTTTTCCCAGATCCTCGTGTAGAATCTATGATAGCCGACTCAACCAAAATTCTCATTATAATTCGGTGATCTTTCTTTAACTGATTCCACACCTCTTCGGTTTTTATCCCCTGTCGGCACACTGGAGGGACGCCCAGATCTCGGATCATCATCATCAAAGGATTCCCGCCCGTCACGAAACCGTGCAGGCCATTCGAAAACTCTGCTGCGGGATAATGCTGTATCTCCATACACTTCTTTTACCATTCTGTAAGTTTTCAGTAGCTGATTTACCAAGTTTCCAACAAAAATAGTTTACTCTTTGCTCTTTCATGGCTAAAATGAAATGGGACGAGAACGCTTGCTATGACTCCCTTCATGCCCGGCTGCCGCCTGTCGATACCAGTACAAACCGATTTCCAGCTGCTCGCTGATTGGCCAAGGACTGCTGTCTTCTGGCATACACGTGATATTTTTTATCCCACTACTGTTACGTCAGTTATGCTGTCAGTCCTGGAACTTATTGGACATAAGTTGTATGTAGAGAAAACAATGAATATAAAATTTAGCATCAAAGGAGCTGTGAATGGCACGCAATTACGGTGTGTAGCCAAAATGATATCAAACCGTCATCAGATAGTTCTCAAGTAATGTTAACAGTTTAAGGTAGTAGAGGTTTTCTTAACTAGAGTGAAAGTCTGCCATTGTCCAGAAGTTGTCCACTGACGATTAAATGATGCAGTAGATCTCTTAAATCACCTTGCAGATGAGGTAATAGTCTGGCTTTGAACAATGACAACTAATATTTTTCTGGGCTGGTTGGAGAGGAGGGTGCTGATGATCTGTTGAGCTGATAAAATGAAAAGAATAGATGATAAACTTTTGAATGATGAACTTTTGAGTTTGTGGGAGCCACAAGATACTGGTGTTCAAAAAGAGTGATTATGACGACAGATCTTTGGTAAAATAGAATTAACATAATCTGAGTGAGTGGCGGAAGTAGCCGGCAGGGATTTTATGTGTGAGCGACATCTCTTGAAATTCGGCAATGGAAACAGTTAGGTGAAGATGTAAGCTTGAAACAATAAAAAGTGCAAAGTACAGGTAATTTCTGATGAATGAATAGCCATTGAATCGTCTCTTTAGGATGATTTTTACATATATTGAATTCTAGATAGAAGTAGTTAAGGTTAGAAGAACATATTACCATAGGTGTGGTGTCTTAAAGTCGTATTTGCCAGTAGAGCTGCTTGAAATTTACAGAGTGTAAGAAAGGATTAGGGTCTTGGAGCGGAACAGTGAAAGGTAATTTCCGTAGGGCTTTGAAGCACTGCTGATAAGGCCGAAGTTCGTTCGCGGAACAGTGAAAGGTAATTTCCGCAGGGCTTTGAAGCACTGCTGATAAGGCCGAAGTTCGTTCGCCGTATCAGCAGTGCTTCAAAGTTCGTTCGCAGTCCTGGAACTTATTGGACATAAGTTGTATGTAGAGAAAACAATGAATATAAAATTTAGCATCAAAGGAGCTGTGAATGGCACGCAATTACGGTGTGTAGCCAAAATGATATCAAACCGTCATCAGATAGTTCTCAAGTAATGTTAACAGTTTAAGGTAGTAGAGGTTTTCTTAACTAGAGTGAAAGTCTGCCATTGTCCAGAAGTTGTCCACTGACGATTAAATGATGCAGTAGATCTCTTAAATCACCTTGCAGATGAGGTAATAGTCTGGCTTTGAACAATGACAACTAATATTTTTCTGGGCTGGTTGGAGAGGAGGGTGCTGATGATCTGTTGAGCTGATAAAATGAAAAGAATAGATGATAAACTTTTGAATGATGAACTTTTGAGTTTGTGGGAGCCACAAGATACTGGTGTTCAAAAAGAGTGATTATGACGACAGATCTTTGGTAAAATAGAATTAACATAATCTGAGTGAGTGGCGGAAGTAGCCGGCAGGGATTTTATGTGTGAGCGACATCTCTTGAAATTCGGCAATGGAAACAGTTAGGTGAAGATGTAAGCTTGAAACAATAAAAAGTGCAAAGTACAGGTAATTTCTGATGAATGAATAGCCATTGAATCGTCTCTTTAGGATGATTTTTACATATATTGAATTCTAGATAGAAGTAGTTAAGGTTAGAAGAACATATTACCATAGGTGTGGTGTCTTAAAGTCGTATTTGCCAGTAGAGCTGCTTGAAATTTACAGAGTGTAAGAAAGGATTAGGGTCTTGGAGCGGAACAGTGAAAGGTAATTTCCGTAGGGCTTTGAAGCACTGCTGATAAGGCCGAAGTTCGTTCGCGGAACAGTGAAAGGTAATTTCCGCAGGGCTTTGAAGCACTGCTGATAAGGCCGAAGTTCGTTCGCCGTATCAGCAGTGCTTCAAAGTTCGTTCGCAGTCCTGGAACTTATTGGACATAAGTTGTATGTAGAGAAAACAATGAATATAAAATTTAGCATCAAAGGAGCTGTGAATGGCACGCAATTACGGTGTGTAGCCAAAATGATATCAAACCGTCATCAGATAGTTCTCAAGTAATGTTAACAGTTTAAGGTAGTAGAGGTTTTCTTAACTAGAGTGAAAGTCTGCCATTGTCCAGAAGTTGTCCACTGACGATTAAATGATGCAGTAGATCTCTTAAATCACCTTGCAGATGAGGTAATAGTCTGGCTTTGAACAATGACAACTAATATTTTTCTGGGCTGGTTGGAGAGGAGGGTGCTGATGATCTGTTGAGCTGATAAAATGAAAAGAATAGATGATAAACTTTTGAATGATGAACTTTTGAGTTTGTGGGAGCCACAAGATACTGGTGTTCAAAAAGAGTGATTATGACGACAGATCTTTGGTAAAATAGAATTAACATAATCTGAGTGAGTGGCGGAAGTAGCCGGCAGGGATTTTATGTGTGAGCGACATCTCTTGAAATTCGGCAATGGAAACAGTTAGGTGAAGATGTAAGCTTGAAACAATAAAAAGTGCAAAGTACAGGTAATTTCTGATGAATGAATAGCCATTGAATCGTCTCTATAGGATGATTTTTACATATATTGAATTCTAGATAGAAGTAGTTAAGGTTAGAAGAACATATTACCATAGGTGTGGTGTCTTAAAGTCGTATTTGCCAGTAGAGCTGCTTGAAATTTACAGAGTGTAAGAAAGGATTAGGGTCTTGGAGCGGAACAGTGAAAGGTAATTTCCGTAGGGCTTTGAAGCACTGCTGATAAGGCCGAAGTTCGTTCGCGGAACAGTGAAAGGTAATTTCCGCAGGGCTTTGAAGCACTGCTGATAAGGCCGAAGTTCGTTCGCCGTATCTGACAAAATTCCCTATTTAGGAAACAAATTTGTTGCAAGAGCTGCACAGCTATAAAAAAAAAAAAACGCCGCACCCCAAAATTTCATAATCTTTAAGCCATCTATGTAAGAGCTTCGACAAATAGCATGTAACACGTTTGGATCACTATCTGAACTACGCATATTTTTAAAGTCATTTTTCCATAATTTCACAATATCTTACAAGCTATTTTCGGTAATTTAATGAGTTAAGATAAAAATGCGATGTGGAATGATGGCTTTGAAAATCCCTAATGTTCTTTCCGTTTATTATCTTATTCATTTATTTTGGGTTAACAGTCATTCTTACATAATGATACTGATTATGAATGCCACCTTGTAAAAATACAATTTTCATGGATGAATTACCATGTTTCAGCATAAATTACCATATTTTCACAGATGCAGAGGTCGCGCTGCCGATCGACATCTTCGCAATTTGCGAAAAAAAAATCGTTTTGGCGATGGAAAAAAGAGCTTTGGCGATTACCTTTTTTTTGTACTGTTATAATAACACTTTGGCCATAAAAAAATTAATTTGGCAAATAAATTGGCGAAAACTTTAAAAGAGCCAGCGCGACCGCTGGCATGAATTATATATATATAAAGGGGTCGCGCTGCCGCGATCGCATTCCTCGCAATTTGCTAAACAAATTTGTTTTGGCGATTGATAAAAAATTTTGGCCAAAATATTGGCGATTACCTTTTTCAGTGAAGTCCGAGCTAAAACAGTCATTAACTTTTATTCGATTTGATATTTGAACAATAAAATTCAAATGTTAATTACTTTTTTCATTGTTTACAATCAAAAATCTCTTATAGAGTAGTAAGATCTGTTTATTTACTGGTGTAAGATGTATATAGATTTGCCAAGCTTTCGCACTCTACTGGGAGGCTTTTTCAAGGCAAATAGGTATTGCCTAATGCCTTGAAAAAGCCTCCAACTTTAAAACTGCCAGAGCAACCGCTGTATATGTATATATTATATTAACCGATATCTGCATTTACCTTGGACAGCAAATATCAAGTGAGGAGCGCGTTAATGAAGAAATAAACGGCGTATAAAACTTGGATGGAGAGCTTTGGGAAGAAACAGTAAATTTTTTAAGAGCAGTATACCATTATGTCTTAAAAAAAAAGTGTTTAATCAATGCATCCTTCCGTGCTTACGTACGGAGCAGAGACGTTAACCTTAACTAAAAAAAACATAAAAAGACTGCAGACAACTGAAAGCAGCCTGGAGAGATGTATGCGTGGTGCAACCAGGAAAGTTGCGAAGAGGAACTCGTGGATAAGGAAAATGACAAGAGTGGAAGGCATCAATCAGAGTAAAATCCCAGAAATGGCAATTTGCTGAACATTATTGCCAGAAGGACGGACCACCGATAGACAACCGAAATGTTAGACTGGATTCCAAGGGACAGAAGAAAACAACATGGGAGATGGGTGGATGAAGTTCGAAAGCATGCATGAGTGACATGGGGGAGAATGGCGCAAGATGGACCGTTGTGGAAGAAACTTGGGGAGACCTTCATCCAGCAATGGATTGATAATGGCTGACAATGATATATATATATATATATATATATATATATATATATATCATCATTGTCAACCATTATCAATCCACTGCTGGACGAAGGTCTCCCCAAGTTTCCTCCACAACGGTCTGTCTTGTGCCAGTCTCCTCCATGTCACCCCTGCATACTTTCGAATTTCATCCACCCATCTCCCATGTGGTCTTCTTCTGGGTCTTTTCCTGTCCCTTGGAATCCAATCTAAAATTTCGGCTGTCCATCGATGATCTGTCCTTCTGGCAGTATGTCCAGCCTATTGCCATTTCAGGGATTTAACTCTGATCATGATGTCTTCCACTCTTGTCATTTTTCGGATCCACGAGTTCCTCTTCTTATCTCTCCTGGTTACACCAAGCCTGCACCTCTCCATGTTGCTTTGAGTTGTCTGCAGCCTTTGTATGTCTCTTTTAGTTAAGGTCCACGTCTCTGCACCATACGTAAGCACTGGAAGGATGCATTGATCAAACACTTTTCTTTTAAGACATAAAAATGCAGAGTTTTTGCTGGTCCTTGATAAAGCCAAGGCTCAGTATTCTCGACACTTTCTACATTCAGTTGTTTTATTTTATTTTTTATCTTTTCTCCTTTTACTCACACCGGTAGACATATAACCCTTTCTATGTTGTACTTGGTATGAGTCAAAAATATATAATTTTTTTTGCTTAGGTCTCTTCTTAATAGAATGTGAATTCTGAATTTTCGTAACTGCTGCGTTGCGCGTTTCGATCTTCAGGTTAATTTTGCAACTTTCGTTTTAAATTCTAAAGTTTTTCCTTGGTTTTCAGCATTGCTCTTCAGATCAATAAATATATATATATATATATATATATATATATATATATTTATTGATCTTGCTTTTGAAGACATCTTGAAGGTCTTGAAACACATTAGTAACTGTACTAACTTGAAGTACAGAGATTTTTGGATAATTAATAATAATGCAGAAGTAATTTCCACTATACTCGAAGTAAATCCCTTAGATATTAATAGTTATGATTTTGAGAACCTATATACTAATCTGCCTCTATTAGATATAATCACTACCTTTAAAGAGCTGTATGCAGAATTTAAACTTAACCAATTTGTTAATGTAGGAACCTGGAACTCTTATCTCAATTGCTGCATAAAAAATAACCATATCTTATATAATAATACTCTCTATAAGCAAGTAAACGGTATCCCAATGGGAACGTCAACATCCACAAGTATTGCAAATCTATTCCTGTTCTCTAAGGAATATAAATTCATTAAAAATCACTCCACTTGCTCCGATAACTACCTTTACACCTTTAGATATATTGACGATCTGCTGTGTATAAATAATTCAGAAGTTATAGAAAGTGATTTTGATAATATCTATCCTAGCTCTCTTAACTTATGTAAAACCAACCACAGTAATCAGGAACTAGAGTTCCTAGACTTAAGCATTAAACTTAACAGAGGTAACCCATCCATTAGCCTCTTTGATAAAAGAGTCAATTTTCCTTTCAAAGTAATTAATTATCTACGCTGGAATAATAACATATCAACCAAAGTAATTGAGAATGTACTAATTTCTCAGGTGCTTAGAATTTCAAGAATTTGCAGCAACAATTTGGACTTCAATTACCACATTAATATACTATTAGACAGTTTTCTAGAAAACAAAATTCCTACTTCTTTCATCAAAAGAACTTTAAGAAAAATTATTCTGAATAATAGAGTAAGGTTTGCAGATCTGCTTTAATTTTCTACACAGTTAATAATATGATTCTGACCAATGAAAGCCTTTTTTGGAAGTTGGTCTAGAGGATGCATCTTAACTACAAAAAGGAACCTTAGTGCTATGGATAAGAAAGTCCTATAAAAAATTAAATAATATAGACAATCACCAAAAAAAAAACCCTTAAAAATCTGTTTGTAAAATAAAATAAAAATAAATATAAAAGAAAACTAGTTATTCACTCACTAGAATAGCTATACTAAAAATAGTAAAACTAACATTAAAATTAATAGGATTCTGAATAGTCTATAGAAGCTCACCAAGGTGATTAAATACATGCAAAGGTTATTAAATACACTACTTGTGTATTTCATAATATTTCTCATGTATTCTGGAGAGTTAATTCTGCTCTTTCTGATCAAACAGGTCCACATTCTTAATTATATTTTTCTCTAGTTAAAATCTCCGCGAGTAGGATTTTTCAGTGTGTGGAGGCCTTCAGCCCCACCCACACTGCCCCCCAGCGACTAGGGTGTGGCAGGGGTATATGAAAGTTTGGGGTAAAAGGTCGGCCATGTTTCTTAAAGAGTGGAAGAAGTAAAGTTGCATAAGAGGTAAGCTCTTTTCTTTGTCTTTAGGTTTTGGGTTTTCCAAGTTCAATGTTTGAACTTTTTAAACATTTTTTCTAATTTTTGCTTTAAGCATTTAGGCACTAGCAAGTATATCAACTTTTTTGCGGATTTTAACTCTCTCTTTTCTTGGTAACTTTGCGCGTTTTTTAGGGCTCTTAGGCTAAGCAGCTGGCCGTTTTTTTGTTCTTGTAGTCAACGATGTGTTTTCAATGTCGTTAAGATCCTAATAACTACTTAATTATGCACTTAAAGCACTTCTGAAATACTTTGTACATATTGCAACTAACTGTTTATGTCATATAACCTTCACAAAGCATTTCTTTAGTTTATTATTGTCTTTATTTTATTATCGTTTTTGAGTTGTCAGAAGTTGTGGAGTAGGGGGTTTTGTAATCCAGTTTTCTTTCAGGAATCTGTGCTTTAGAAAAAAAATTAATATTTCCTTTTTTTATTGCAAAGTTTAAGAATTTGTAGCACTTTAGTATTGCTATTCAGGTTTAAATTCTCTTAGGCGACTAGGTAACTTGGCAATGTGTTATTGCTGAACATTAATTCTGATTCATTAAGTTACTTTTACAACTTGAGTTTTCTATAATTATCTTCTTTCTGTTTATTAGTAACAGATGAAGAGCATGGGTTGGGCCAGGAAAGTTATAGATGCATGCTAAAATGTTAACTAAAGCTTCGTCATGCAACTCTGTGGAGGTTATGACACACATATATATATATATATATATATATATTTTTTTTTTTTTAATTTTTTGGTGGGCCTATTACTTGCATCTATGGCTTTGCAGAAACCCATTTCCAAATAGGTTTTTGTGGAAGTGAGAAAATGCAGAGTTTTGCTGGTCCTTGATAAAGCCGAGGCTCGGTATTCTCTACATTTTCTACATTCTGTTTTTCTATTATTTTCTTCTCTTTTTACTCACCGGTCAATATATAACCTTTTCTATGTTGTACTTGGTGTGAGTTAATTTTTTTTTTTTTTGCTGAAGTCTCTTCTTAATAGAATATATATATACACACACACACACACACACGGCTTTTATATTACTGTTGACCGTGTATTAGAGAACCCCCCCCACCCTTCCCCCAACTCCATCATGAATGGTAGTGGCTTCTCTCTTCTTGTCTTGAACTTCCCAGATAGAGAGAGGGGTCGAATAAGAAAATCACCGGAGAAGGTCAACAACGTTGTTTGTTAGTGGACAGTGAGAGTGAAAGTGCCCATAAAAACAGAAAGAGAACCAAATTTAGCGTGCCACTCCTTGGGAGAAAAAAGCTTTTAAGAGAAAAAGCCAGCTTCAAGAACCATGCCGTACAAATGGAAGACATACAGTATATCTTTACAAAGTTCACCCACGTGGATGAGACAAGTCCCCGAGAAAAAGTATGCGGTGATAGATCTTTCTTTCGTTCTCAATAACCTAGCAGGGATAAACGTATTGTTCAGAAACGGGGAGGGGAAAGGGGTATTTGGGGATATTTACTGAAAGAATATCTCACACGAACGTACAATTACTATTTGCTGGTAGTTATTTAGAAAACAATACAATTACTATTTGCTGGTAGTTTAAAGAAGTGCGGTTTGCCGCACGACAGGCAAACCGCACTTCTTTTAATCATAAGAGCCGCGGATCGTAGCCCGAAAATTACGTGTCATTTTTGGAATGTGCATTGTTAAAAGAGGTGCTCAGGTAAATAGGAAGCCTTCTGTGTGTTCTGCACTTGAAATATAAAATGGCGCATCTAATTAATGTGACATGTTTAGTTGGTGCGATCATGAACAATAATAACCTTGACATGTCCTTTGTAACTTAATTCATGGCGTGAATGTTGTCACGTCCTCATTAAGAGCTGTTAATGTCGAAGAGGTGATATAATTGTATCTGAAATAATTATATCCCCCATAATTATACCTGAAATTGCAAAACACAAAATTACTACATTAATACAGTATCCATTATTTGGGTCGTACAAAAGCGCCACTCAGCAATCATTTTCTGATGTGACGCAATCTTGAAGTCGTGCTGCGTGTGTGGCTGGAAACATGTAAAACGGAACAAACGATTACTGCAAGGTAACATAGCGAAAACAGGTTATTATTTTTATATCTCCAACTCCGTGAAAAAAAGAGTCAAAAGTAAACAAAAGAAAAAACGTTTTGTCTTCCATCATCCCTCATTTCAGAGTCAGCTGTTTGGTCATTTACCAAATGTGTGTGTCGTAAATTCATGACATGAATGGCATAAAATGTTCTATTATGTCATCTCTATTGACTTCAAATGGCCTTTTCAACGGAATGGATTTTTGTCTCGTTAAAACTTGGAGGAAAATTTTTTTACTCGTGCAGTTAAATGCTTGTTGATTTCGTCATATTGACAACATTCATTGGTATTGCGCAACTGTTCTTAATACCAGTAACACTTATTAGCCACACTGTTTTTCATTAAGTCAGAAGATATTCAAAAAGCAAGTAAATCTACTGAAGTTTTGAAAATAATAGTCACGTTTCATGATACGGAAGACTTAAATGCATTTTTATTTGCCACAATACTCCAGCAATGTGGAATCGGCTGCCAAATTGCCAGAGCGGAGAACGAAATAACTTGTAGTTATGTCGTATTCCCTTTATTAACTATACATTACTTTCCACGTAGCTGGAAGTAAATCTTTTGACGGAAAAAAATAGTAATTTACTACTTAAGAAACCAAGAAATATGTGATGTCAAGTGGGGAAAGAATTTTGCATGATGAAAAAGAATGTTTGTATTATCCTACATGTTTTACCGTTGCCTGACAAAAAAAAAAAAAACATAAAAAAGGGAAGGGTCTCCTACGAGGCCGAATGCATCCCGAAATTTTTAACCTGCAGTATTTTTATTATTTTTATAATAATTTCAAAATGCTTACTTTTTACATAATTATGCAGTTTGTGCATTGTTTTTCTCCTTTTTCTTTATATGATTTAATCAGGTTAGCTGTATATTTTACAGAGAAAAGACTGGACGTGATGTAAGATTATGTATTGCATTATGATGTTCACTGAATTTGAATATGCGCCGCCCCGGTGGCGCAGTGGCCTAAGGCGTTGGCCTCTGATCATTCGTCCGTAAGGGGTCCGGGTTCGAATCCCGGTGAGGCATGGATGTTGTGTTTGTCTTACGGCACTGGCTCTCTCCCTTCCCTGGAACCAGTGACCCTAAATTAGGGACGGGCGACTGCTTATAGCCCATTGAGTTGCTCACGGTGGTCGTTAAACCTCCAATCAAAAAAAAAAAAAAAGAATTTGAATATGCATTATGTTATACACGCTCAGCATTTTTTCTCTGTTCATTACACTTTTTATGTGTGTCGTCTTCTGTTTCTTTTTCTCTAGTAGTCAATGTGTTTTCGGAAATAGACACCAGAAAAATTAACACCCGCCATCGTTACTACGTCTCCTGTTACCGGCGAATAGGAATTATACCCAAGTTTTCGGAGGCTATATTAAAAGTTCTGGGTTAGCTCACAGACTCAGTAGCAAACAAATCGGCCTTTTCGATGATGAAATGGGCTAAATTCATATTAAGGAACAAAACTCTTCAGCAATAACTGAATGGTTTGACTCTGCTTTCAGTGAATTTAGACGTTCCTGTTAGTGCCGACAAAGTCGTAGATGCAATGTCTCTCCGCCTAACGTGTAATTTTTTTGCTCCCCAATAAAATTTTATAGTGATGAAAATTCCCAAATAATAATTACATAGTAAAATATGAAATGCAGACATGTTATGAAACACAGAGTAAACCTACAGAACTTCAGTTACGTCTGGTAAGTTCAATTAATATTTGTTTACATCTCATCAACTATTGAGTTGTCGGAAAAGTCATGACGTATTTTAGCCATGTTTTGCAAAGGTCATTTATTGATAGAAAGAACAAAGATCAATCAATGATATAATGCCCGTTTTGTTCGATAACCTTTTGCGATCTTTCAGTGAGCTGCAGAATGCCTCGTTCGTAAAAGGACCTGTCTTTCGTGGGGAAAAACTGTACAAGGTGCTGATTTACAGCCTCATCTGAATTGAACGTTATATCACGCAAGGACTGTTGAAGAGAGCGAAACAAGTGGAAGTCTGACGGCGCAAGGTCAGGCGAGTATGCTGGGTGTAGCAACACATCCCACCCAAGCTCCAATAATTTTTGGCGGGTGATCAAACTTGTGTGTGGTCTCGCGTTGTCGTGATGGAACACACCTTTACGATGAACGAGCTCTGGACGTTTCTGGATGATGGATTCGTTCAAACTGTCCAATTGCCGACAGTACCCATTCGAATTGATTGTTTGGTTCCGTGGTAGGAGCTCGAAAGACACGACACCTTTTAAATCCCACCACACTGAGACCAGAACCTTCCGCTGATGAATGTCTGCTTTTGATGTCGTTTGAGGCGAAGCAGCACATTGTTGTACACAATCCACTTTTCGTCACCAGTTATCAGTCGCTTCAAAAAAGGATCGTTTTCCTCACGTTTAATGAGCATATCGCAGATGTTTATACGCGCCGTCAATTGAGCTTCTTTGAGTTCACGAGAAACCCACACATCGAGCTTGCTTACGTATCCCAGCTTCTTCAGGTGGTCGTGAACGCTTGAATGATGGATGTGCAATGTGTCTGCAATCTCTCGTGTCGTGTAACGTGGGTTTGACTCGATCAATGCCTTGATTTGGTCGTCATCAACCTTGGTGGGCCTCCCCGACCCATGAGCATCGTTGATGTCAAAATCACCTGCACGGAATTTTGCGAACCACCGCTGTCACTGACGTTCTTGTAGAGCATTATCACCGTACACTTTACGCAACTTTTCACAAGCTTGACGCGCGTTCTTCCCTTTACGGAAGTAAAACAGTAAAATATGGTGGAAATGCACAGTTTGGTCTCCCATCTTCAACTTGATGTCATATCTCCGCAAATCAACCAAATCGCTCACTATTCCTTTTAGACTGCAGCTATAGAACTGACACCTGTCGAATGTCATAGCGATAACAGAGCTGCGCATGCCTCTAGTACTTCCAAAACCTCCCAACCGCCATCAGGTGCCAAAATACGTCATGACTTTTCCGACAACCCGATATTATCAGACCACTGCTGAATGAAGGTCTCTCCAAATCTTTTCGACAATTTCCTATGTTGACCCAATCTGGCATGAACACAGTGCACATTGGAGCCAGTTCCAGTGCTCCCCCCCCGTTCCCTCAGAAAATGTGGAACAAGTACTTGTGTCAATTTCAAAAAAGATTGACTTAAGAAGACCAAAGAGTTCGAAGTAATGGGCAGTTTAAGACTCTGGATGATCGTATGGTTATGTCACATGGTGCACTGAATTAAATACTGATTCCCCATATGCAGAACCTAGGGCAGTGTTTTAAACTACGAATATGGACGTTTCTGTGTAAGTACGTCGTGTGGTGCTGGTTAATACTCTTCTGCCTAACCTGAGGTGGTTCGAGACACTGGACCCTCATGTGGATACG